>OX031066.1:40967626-43367626 GCA_943736015.1 Tridacna crocea | reverse complement strand
CAGACATCAAAATAATGTGAATCAAAAATTGAAATTTGATTTGGAAAGGGTAAAAAAAAAAAATTTGGGAAAAGGAGAAAATGCTGGTTACCAGCATTTTCTCCTTTTCCCACAATGTTTTCAAAGGCATTCTTTCTCAGGGCCGGTAAAAGTCGGGATTGTGTAGTAAAGAGTTAACCCTTTACCAGAAGACAAAACATTGTGGTAAAAGGGGAAAATGCTGGTTACCAGCAATTTCTCCTTTTCGATTAATGTTTTCTAAACGCGTCTTTCCCAGGGTCCTTCAAAGCTAGCATTGGACGGTTAAGTTTCAAAGGCCCAGTGGCAGGCAAAATTAAAAAAATGCGGGTGATAAAATGAATTTAAATCATACCTTTTGAGAGAGTGGAAAGTTTTTTTTTTTTTAATCATTTGAATTTGAACACATACGATTCATCGTTACAGACATAGTTTTACTTAGCAATTGGCACTGAACATAAAAAATATCAACAACAAACAATTTTGACTGAAGGAAAAAAATAAAATTAAACTACAATGCGGAAATAGTGTTACTATGGGAAATGCGTTTTATTTCCCAACAATATTTACTTCAAGTTTTCCTTTTATTTTTGTTAGCTTTTTTGTAGAATATGCCAATTCCATTAAGCGTTCCGTTGTTTGTAGAGTTCAAAAGTTCCAGCAATTTAAACACGTTTGTTTTATTTTGTGAAAATATTTTTTAATGTAAATTTCTCTTATTTCTTTATGAAACGGACAAACTAGAAGAAAGTGAAGCTCGTCTTCAATTTCATTCAAATCGTAGAAAGATTTGTGAAGATGACAATCTGTCATTATGCAGTCGGCTCAAGGTGTTTCTCACTGGAAGGAAAATAAATCTTTAATTAAGTGCATGTATGTGAAATAGTAAATGTTATAGGCCATTTAATGATCCATGAACAGACAGAATGTGGTTTAATTCTTTACCACACGAGAAAATTTTAGGCTGGTCCAAATTGAAAGCATTTGCAGACGACAAAATAAAGGTGACTGAAAAATTGAAATTTGTTCTGGGAAGGGTAGAAAACACTGTGGGAAAAGGAGAAAATGCTGGTTACCAGCATTTTCTCCTTTTCCCACAGTGTTTTCAAAAGGCTTCTTTCTCAGGGGCGTCAAAAGTAGGGATTGTGTGGTAATGGGTTAAGTACATGTATGTGAAATAGTAAATGTTATAGGCCATTTAATGATCCATGAACAGACAGAATGTAGTTTAATTCTTTACCACACGAGAAAATTTTAGACTGGTCCGAATTGAAAGCATTTGCAGACGACAAAATGGAGGTGACTGAAAAAAAGGGTAGGGAAGAAAACACTGTGGGAAAAGGAGAAAATGCTGGTTACCAGCATTTTCTCCTTTTCCCACAGTGTTTTCAAAAGGCTTCCTTCTCAGGGATGTCAAAAGTAGGGATTGTATGGTAATGGGTTAATGCTGGGCCATAATCCATCACACCAAACAAGTCCTTACATAATGCTTGATCCATGAAATCAAAATTTCATCTATCTGCCGACTCTATCATGAGGTAGACTGGTCCTTATACACACAGAAGAATGACCGGTATAAAAAAGTTTAGACCCGAGTCAACCACTGGGCAGGCTGACATGAAACTTTTTGCAGATGCATTAACTCTGTTCCACACAATCCCTACTTGTAACCACCCTGAGAAAGAAGCCTATGACAGACAATGTGGGAAAAGGAGAAAATGCTTGTAAACCGCATTTTCTCCTCCTTCTCCCACAACGTTTTCTATCCTATCAAATTAAAAACTCATCGTATTAGCAAGATTTAATTTGTTGTCTACAGATGCTTTGAATTTGGCCCAGACCAAAAATCTGTCGTTTGGTAAAGAGTTAAAGACCCTGTACATATAGCAGAACAGAACAGAACAGAATTTTATTTTGACTTGTACAAAGTACATCGTCAGTTGCACTACAATATACAAAAACAACGTAGTACATGGAGATATTATCTAGTACTATCAAGATATTACAAAAAACACACATAGGAAAGAAATAAGTTGAAAAGTATCATGATAAGAAATAAACAATAAACAAATAGTAGAGAGTGAACATTTAACCCTTTACCAAACGACAATATTTTAGGCTCGTCCAAATCGAAATCATTTACAGACGTCCAAATAAAAGTGACTCAAAATTCGAAATTTGTTTTGTGAAGGGTAGAAAAACATTGTGGGAAAAGGAGGAAATGGTTACCAGCATTTTCTCCTTTTCCCACAATGTTTTCTGGAGGCTTCTTTCTCAGGGTCGTCAAAAGTAGGGATTGTGTGGTAATGGGTTAAGATCTATGAATTATAATATTTCCAGTAGTTTTGCGATCGCATTTTTGACGTAGACCGCGTTTTTTTTTTTAAATACTGTTTTTGTCTTGGGATTTTAGCAGTCCAGTAAATTTAAATAGCAAGACCCAAATATGCATATACTTGTTCGTTTACTATTTGCACCGGGGTTTATTTTTGATAGGTCCTAAAACCATACTAGTCTCACAGTAGGAACGGGTTGAGATCGATTTTTATAGACTTTGTCGCTGTTTTTCTCCCCTGAACTGAGTATTTTAAATATTTAATGCGAAGACAAAACGTATATTTTAGTTATGTCTCCCTTTCCTGTCACGTTCATTGTTTGAAAACCTATACATGTATTAGTATTTTGCAGGCATATTGGAATCTTAACCCCTAGGTTGCTATGCCCGACTCACTAACCTTGTGCGGACAGTGTAGATCAAGATCAGACTGCACAGAACGTGCAGTCTGATCTTGGATCTACACTGTCCGATAAGGAGATACTATTCCATGAAACATAACCTTGAAAAAGCAATGTTTGGGTTTTAACTATTGAATTGGAAATTTCATTCTAGTTATTTAGCGGGATACGCGTTAATTCGTACGCTATTAATAAGCGCGACTCAATGCTTTATTTGTGGATCAACATCAGACAGTATGGAACATGCAGTCGGATCTTATATCTACATTGTTTGACACAGTATGTGTCATAAAGAACTTTGTAATCGCAATGTTTCGGTGTATACTGTTGGCTGGAAATCTTCTTTCTATCTATTTCGCAGTTTTACGGGTTAACTCATTACCAAACGACAAAATTTTAGGTTTGTCCAAATTGAAAGCATTAAATTTTGCAACCGACAAAATAAAAGTGACTGCGAATTTGACATTGGTTTTTGTGAAGGGTAGAAAACATTGCGGGAAAAGGAGAAAATGCTGGTTACCAGCATTTTCTCCTTTTCCCAGAATGTTTTCTAAAGGCTTTATGACATGACAAAATGTCCAAATTCAATGCATTGGCCGACAACAAATTTCATATGACTGAAAAATACTGAGATTGTGTCTAAGGAAAGGTAAGAAAGACTGGGAAAAAATGATAAAAATGCTTGTTACCGCCATTTTTTAATTTTTCGCCATGTTTTCAAAGGAGGTCTTCCTAAGGATCGTCAAAATCAGAACCTTGTCTTATTCTCCAGAATTTGTTACATTTTGTAAGTAACACAACTTCTGATTTTGCTAAACCGAATGGTTTAGCCAATCAGAGGTTGTGTTACTTACAAATTAAGAAAACCTTGGAGAATAAGACTGAGAATATTCTCAAGAATGGTTGGTGAATACCGGCTCGGAATTGTGTGGTTAAAGGGACATTATCATTTAACTCTTCAACAAACGACAAAATTTTAGATTTGTCCAAATTGAAAGCATTTGCAGACGACACTTCATTTGTGGTTCAAATGATAGGATTTTTGTATGATAGGGTAGAAAACATTGCTAGAAAAGGAGAAAATGCTGGTTACCAGCATTTTCTTCTTTTCCTACAATGTTTTCCAAAAGCTACTTCCTGTGGGTCGTTAAAAGTCGGGGATGTGTGGTAAAGAGTTTAGGGGGAGGGGAAGGGATGAAAGTTTATATTTGGTAAGGAAAAATTATAAGAACGAGACTTATTACTGTATGTTAAGGGGGAAAACTGCAGAAATAATTTGTCAACCGCTATGATTCGAACCCTCGGCCTACCATCGTAATTCATCGGCTGGACCAACTGTGCTATTTAGGTAACTGTGATTGTTCATTGTTCAAATTATATTTCTACCTTGTAAGGCAGTAACAGCTTTCCCGTTACTAACGGGTTAAGAATAACTCCCCACGTTTCTGTTTATTTTGTTTATGCTCTGTGAAAAAGGGGGTTAATGCATTAGTGAAAATAAGAAAGGATCGATTCAGGTCAGCCTGCGCAGTCCGCGCAGGCTGACCTGGGTTAAAACGTTTGCTATTGGCCAACTTTTTGCGAGTCAAAGGATCACCGTACCCCATGATTCGATTGGTTGATAATCATTAATCTTGTGACCAGCATTTTCTCCTTTCTCCACAATGCCACAATGCTGTTTACAAAGATATTTCCCGTCATTTGAACCACAATAAATTCATCGACTGCAAATACTTTCAATTTGGACCAGTCTAAACTGTTGTCGTTTGGTTAACCCATTACCACTCAATCCCTACTTTTGACGCCACTGAGAAAGAAGCCTTTAGAAAACATTGTGGGAAAAGGAGAAAATGCTGGTAACAAGCATTTTCTCCTTTTCCCACAATGTTTTCTGCCCTTCACAAAACAAATTTCAAATTTTCAGTCACCTTTATTTTGTCGTCTATAAATGCTTTCAATTTGAACCAAAAGTTTGTCGTTTGGTAATGAGTTAAGTGTTCAAACAGGAAACACCTGACTAGGAATACACCATACTTGCCAGAAAACAATAATGGATAAACAATTCACTTTCGCCTTTTGTGGCTTTCATAGAGAATGAAAAAGAGAAAAAAGCAAACATTGTGGGAATAAAGTAAACACTGTGGTTTGAAATTAACTAAACGGCTCAGTTAATCTTTATGTTACATATCCCATGGAACAATATAACAAACAATATTAGAGCCTGTTTTTTTTTTCCCAAACTAGGGATAGGTCATGCATCTTCGCAAGCCAAGGCTGACGATTCACTACGCTACTCTACCCTTGGCGGATCGAGCTTGATTCTTACATCCCCCATACGCTTTTTCATTGGATGCAGCCAGCTCTAAATGCAACGTATGAAATCGCTCATTGCATTTCATCTTTGATAAAAATAGAATAGGAATTAAACATGGAAACCCACGTGCAAGTCTGCTTATCGCTTCATGTTGAATAATTGTATTCGTAAGCGGTAAAACGATATTTCATTGGCTTTCAGAAATATAATGTGAAGAGGGGTAATAACCAGCATCCAATAGAGGGCGCATTGCAGGAATCTCGAAATCGGGCTCAATCAGCCAAGGTAAGATCCACGTAGTGATCGTAACCTTGGCTCGCGAAGATGTAAGTCATGTGAAATATGGTAAATAGAGGTTGAAAGTATTCGAGCCACGCTCGGTGAAAAGAGGTCTTAACCCTTTACCACACAATGCCGACTTTTGACGCTCCTGGAAAAGAAGCATATTGAAAACATTGTGGGAAAAGAAGAAAATGCTGGTAACCAGCATTTTCTCCCTTTCCCACAATGTTTTCTAGATACCAGCATTTTCTTATTTTCTCACAATGATTTCTACCCTATCAATTTGATATATCAGGCATATTCAACAGGCAATACTATTGGTTGAAATTGCCCTACAACCGATATGATATGACAGACATCTCTCACAGGCGATGCTTTTTGTTGAAATTGTCCCTCAACCGATATGACATCTCACAGGCAATGCTTGTTGTCAAAATTGTCCCACAACCGATATGATATGACAGACATAGCTCAAAGGCGATGCTACTTGACGAAATTGTCTCACAACCGATATCATATGATATATCCCACAGGCGATGCTATTTGTCGAAAGTGTCTCTCAATCGATATGATATGACATATCGCACAGGTGATGCTATTTGTCGAAACTGTCTCACAACCGATATGGTATTACGTATCTAATAAGCGAAACCTTTTGTCAAAATCGTCCTACAACCGATATGGTATATCAGACATATCTCACAGGTGATGCTACTTGTCGGAACTGTCCCTAAACGGATATGATGACATATCTCAGGTGATGCTATTTGTCGAAATTCCCTCAACTGATATGATATCACATATCTCACAGGCAATGCTATTTGTCAAAATTATCCCTCAATCGAAAAGATATGTCAGACATACCTCACAGGCGACATTATATGTCGAAATTGTCCCTAAACTGATACAATTTGACATATCCCGCAAGCCATGCTATTTGTCGAAATTTTCCCTCAACCGATATGATATGAAATATCTCACGGGCGATGCTATTTGTCGAAATTGTCCCTCGACTGATATAATATGTCAGACATATCACGTCTCACAGGCGATACCTTCTTTTCAAGATTGTCCAATAACCGACGTGATGTAACATATGTAACAGGCGATGCTATTTGTTGGAATTTTCCCTCAACCGATACGATATGACATATCTCACTAGTAATGCTATTTGTCGGAATTGTCCCTCAACCAATATGATATGACATATCTCAAAGGCAATGCTACATGTATTTGTCGAAATTGTCTCACAACCGATAAAATATAACAGGCATGTCTCACAGGCGATACCATCTATCAAAATTGTTCAACAACCGATATGATATGACATATCGCACAGGTGATGCTATTTGTCGTAATTGTCCCTCTACCAATATGATATGCTATATCCCACAGGCGACGCTATTTGTCGAAAGTGCCTCTTCATTCGATCTGATATGACATATCTCACAGGCAATCCCACAAGCGATATGATATGACATATCTCACAAGCGATACCTATTGTCAAATTTGTCCTGCAATCGATATGGTAAATCAGACATATCTCACAGGTGAAGCTATTTGTTGGAATTGTCCCTAAACCGATATGATGACATATCTCACAGGCAAAGCTATTTGTCGAAATTGTCCCTCAATCGATATGATATGACAGACATATCTCACAGATGCTATTTGTCGAAATTGTCCCGAAACCGATATGATATGATGTATCCCACAGGCGACGTTATTTGTCGAAATTGTCCCTAGACCGATATGATATGACATTTCTCACTTTCGATGCTATCTGTCGAAATTGTCCCACAACCGATATGATGACATATCTCATCGGCAATGCTATTTATCGAAATTATCCCTCGACCGATATGATATGACAGACCTATCGCACAGGCAATACTATTTGTCGAAATTGTCCAACAACCGATATGAAATGTCAGACATACCTAACAGGCGAAGCTATTTGTCTGAATTGTCCCTCAACCGATATAATATGACATATATCACAGGTGATGCTATTTGTCGGAATTGTCCCTCAACCGATATTATATGACATATCTCAAAGGCAATGCCTCAACCGATATGGCATAACAGACATATCTCACAGGTGATGCTACTTTTTGGAATTGTCCCTCAACCGATATCATATGACATATCTCACAGGTGATGCTATTTGTCGGAATTGTCCCTCAATCGATATGATATGTCAGACATACCTTACAGGTGATGCTACTTGTCGGAATTGTTCCTCAATCGACATGATATGTCAGACATATCCCACAGGTGATGCTTTTTGTCGAAATTGTCCCTCAACCGATATGATATGACATATCTCACAGGTGAAGCTATTTGTCTGAATTGTCCTCAATCGACATGATATGTCAGACATATCCCACAGGCAATGCTATTTGTCTAAATTGTCCCTCAATCGATGTGATAGGTCAGACATGTCAAACAGGCGACGCTATTTGTCGAAATTGTCCCTCAATCAATATGTCAGACATATCCCACAGGCAATGCTGTTTGTCGAAATTGTCCCTTAAGCGATATGATATGTCAGACATATCCAACAGGTGACGCTTTTTGTCGAAATTGTCCCGCAATCGATACGATATGACATATCTCACTTTCGATGCTATTTGTCAAAATTGTCCCTCAACCGATATGATATGACATATCTCACAGGTGATGCTATTTGTAGGAATTTCCTCAAAAGATATGATATGACATATCTCACAGGCAATGCTATTAGTCGAAACTGTCCCTAAATCGATATGATATGTCAGACATATCTGACAGGTGATGCTATTTGTCGGAATTTTTACCAAACCCATATTATATGGCATATCCCACAAGCGAAGCTATTTGTGGAAATTATATATCCTTAAATTGATATGATATGACATATCTCACCTTCGATGCTATTTTTCGAAATTGTACCTCGACCGATAAGATATGTCAGACAAATCTCACAGGCGATACCTTCTGTCAAAATTGTCCAGCAACCGATATGATGACATATCTCACAGATGCTATTTATTGGAATTCTCCCTCAACCGATATGATACGACATATTGCACAGGCAATGCTGTTTGTCGAGATTGTCACTCAACCAATATGATATGACAAAGATATCTCACAGGAGATGCAATTTTGTCGGAATTGTCGAACAATGGATATGATATGATATGATATATCTCACAGGCGATGCTTTTTGTCGAAATTGTCCCTCAGCCGATTTGACCTGTCAGACATATTTCACAGGCACAATTTGTCGAAATCGTCCAACAACCGATATAATATGATATATCCCACAGGCGATGCTTTTTGTCAAATTATCCTACACCTGGTATAATATGTAACACATGTCCCATAGGTAATGCTATTTGTCAAATTTGTCCCACAACCGATATGATATGTCGGATATATCCAACAGGTGATGTTGTTTGTCGAAATTGTCCGACAACCGATATATGTCAAATATATCCAACAAGCAATGCTATTTGTCAGGATTGTCCGTCGACCGATACGATATGACAGACATTTCGCACAGGCGATGCTATTTGTCGAAATTGTCCCCCAACCGATATGATATGACAGACATATCGCACAGGCGATGCTATTTGTCGAAATTGTCTCACAACCGATACGATATGAAAGACATATCGCACAGGCGATGCTATTTGTCGAAATTGTCCCACAACCGATACGATATGACAGACATATCGCACAGGCGATGCTATTTGTCGAAACTGTCCCACAGCGGATACGATATGAAAGACATATCGCACAGGCGATGCTATTTGTCGAAATTGTCCCCCAACCGATACGATATGAAAGACATATCGCACAGGCAATGCTATTTGTCGAAATTGTCCCACAACCGATATGATATGACATATCGCACAGGCCATGCTATTTGTCGAAACTGTCCCACAACCGATATGATATGACAGACATATCGCACAGGCGATGCTATTTGTCGAAATTGTCTCACAACCGATATGATATGAAAGACATATCGCACAGGCGATGCTATTTGTCGAAATTGTCCCACAACCGATATGATATGACAGACATATCGCACAGGCGATGCTATTTGTCGAAATTGTCCCACAACCGATATGATATGACAGACATATCGCACAGGCGATGCTATTTGTCGAAATTGTCCCACAACCGATATGATATGTCACACATATCTCACAGGCGATGCTATTTGTCGAAATTGTCCCACAACCGATATGATATGTCACACATATCTCACAGGCGATGCTATTATATCGAAATTGTCCCAGAACCGATATGATATGACAGACATATCTCACAGGTAATGCTATTTATCGAAATTGTCCAACAACCGACATATGATATATTTCATAGGCGATGCTTTTTGTCAAAATTGTCCCTCAACCAATTTGACCTGTCAGACATATCTCAGAGGAGATGCACTTTGTCGAAATTGTCCAACAACCGATATAATATGATATATTCCACAGGCTATGCTTTTTGTCGAAATTGTCTTACACCTGGTATGATCTATGAAAGACATGCCCCACAGCCAATGCTGTTTGTCGAAATTGTCCCCCAACCAATATGATATGTCAGACATATCCAACAGACAATACTATTTGTCGAAATTGTGTAGCCAGGCCTATACACACATTTTGTAAGTTTCAATGGATTGTATTTAGAGCCGTTGAAAGAGGTCGAGGTCATTTGTTTGGCGCCTAAAGAACTAAAGGATAGCGCCATGTCAAATTACATCATTTTAGCCATATTTAAGCCTTTTCCTGACCACTCTTAACTTTAACGACCCTGTTGAAAGAAAGTTTTCAAAGCTAAAGGAGAAAATGCTTATTACCGGTCTTTAATCCTCTTCCCGTGATGTTTTTTTTGCAATTCAGAGAACTGGTAGGCCTACTGTTTTTTAGCAAATCCATCTAATCCCCTTGTCACAGTGCGTGGCTCATATCAAATTCATCAGATGTATGGCGAGCATTACTTGAATTGCGGCGTTGTCTGTGCATGCCATATTCTTCGAAGATTCGACCTGTTAAGACGCATCACTCCCCCTCTCCCCGCCCCCCCCCCCCCATATTAGGGGGAGTGGGGGGGGGGGGGGTGAGGGTATGGAGTAATACGCGCTATAAAGTAGCAATGGAGAAAATGGCTTTTATCAATACGTTTGAGGTAAAGGAAAAATCAGGTCTGTTTTTGCGCTGATCATAGCTGAATGAATCGCACCAGGTAGCATGTTATTGAGTAAACGTTTATTTTAGTTTGAAATTTAAAGTAACGGTTGTCGCGTAGAAAAGAAGTCCGCTTCTGTACCCAGGATGCCCAAATTAGATAGATGTTTATTTGTAGGATGCCATCTAGCGGAAATAATGTGAAATACTGATATTGCGTATGTAAATCTACTATCAAAATATCATATGCAGACAACTTTTAGAAAACATTGTAACAAAGAGAGAAAATCGATCTCGAGTAATTTTCTCTTTCGTTTATTCTTTACCAAACAATCCCTGATTTTTACTACCCTGAGATAGATGCCTTTTGAAAACATTGTGAGAAAAGGAGAAAATGCTGGTAACCAGCATTTTCTTCTTTTCCCACAATGTTTTCTACCCTGCCGGGAAAAAAATCAATTTTTAGTTACGTTTATTTTGTCATCTGCAGGTGCTTTCAATTTGGACCAGTCTGAAATTTTGTCGTTTGGTAAAGAGTTAAAATGTCTTCAAAAGTATATCTGCTAGAAAGCAAGAAAGATCCTCTGCCGCAGGCAATGTGCTAAGTAGAATTTAATTTGTGAATTAATTCTATTCTCGATAAAATTTAATGGCTTCTTAAACTGGGACTTTCCAGTGTGATTTACAGAGAAAAGAAAAGTAAGACAGTAAAGCTTTGTTTTCACGGAAACCGTCGCAGTTTTAGTAGATACACTCTTAAACACTTTACCATTTCTTACGTTTTAACGACCTTGTCGAAGATGGCATTTATTTCCTACTTTTCCCCCGAAACGTTTCGCTTATTTCTTTTGACAAAAAAAAAATCACCTGAATTGCGTTAACTTCAATATGGCCTATACAGCACGCGAAAGGGGCATTCAGACATTTGCGTAAAATGTCGTCTCAGATCAGCCTGCGCTGGCTAATCCGACAAGACACTTTCCTGTGATCATTCCTTTTCGATCATGGTAATGTGGGAAAGCATTTAAAGGCATGGGGAAATATTGTGCGAAATATAATGGGAAAATGAGCTCCAGGAGAGACTGGTACAAGGTGCGGTGTCCACCGTGATGTACCTAAAATATTGTTGACAAATAGCGTTCAACATCATGCAGTCTCTCTCTCTCTCTCTCTAAAAGAAAAAACTTAGTGGGAAAAGAGCAAAATTTCGCTAACCAGCACAGTCTTCTTTCCCCACAATGTTTTCTTTTACCTTAAGGACAACTCCCTCAGTTTGAACTGCATTTACTTAAATGTTTTCAAAATGCATGCAATGTGAATAGGTCTAAAATTTTGTTGTTTGGTGAAGAGTAAACCCTTTGTCACACAATCCCGAGTTTTAACGATCCGAAGGAAGAAGGCTTTTGAAAAATAATGTGGGAAAAGAAGAAAATGCTGGTTACCAGCATTTCCTTCTTTCCCCGCATTGTTTTTTTTTTCTTTCTTTTTTTTAAAATCCGATTACACTCAGAAATCATCATCACTTGAGCTTTATTTATTTTGTCGTCTGCAAATGCTAAATTCATTTTGATCTCGTCTAAAATTTTGTCGTTTGGTAAAGAGTTAAAAAGATCAATTTCGAAAATCGAGGAGGAAAATCTCTTCCATTCATCTCTGTCTTAGAAAAGCGGTGATGAAACATTTATTAACAGTGTAGATCAGCAAAGTGAAATAAATAACCCGAGAAATCACGAGCGCGGATTATAACCATTCCTCCGCTACAGACAATGCAATTTGCTGTTTAATCCTTTACCAGGCGACAATTTATTCCTTTCGTCTAAATTGAAAGCATTTGCAGACGACAAACTAAATTTGTCTCAAGTAATGGAAGTTGCAATAGCAAAGGGATGTGAACGATATAAGAAAAGGAGAAAATGCTGGTCGGTCGTGCTTTGTAAATTTTACACGATCTTTTTCCCAAGCCAACTTTTCTTATGGTTGCCTGGTAAAGGGCTAAATTAATTGGATTGAAATACAAGAAAACGCGGGAAATAAAATCAATACTTCGGGAGTCAACGTCTTTTCTCCGAATTAAGATTTTTGGATTTGTTTTACTTTAATGTGAGCCTTGCTCTATGAAAAAAGGGGGTTTAATGTAACTGCAAAAGAGTATCGACAAAGGTTAGCCTGCGCAGTCCGCACAGGCTGAGCTATGTCGAAATATTCTACTTTCAGTATATTTTCTGCATGTAAAAGGACCATTCTACCTGATGATTTAACCCTTTACTCCATAGATACATTACTCATTTCTACGCATTAATTGTAGGAGCCTATGGAAAACATTGTGGCAAAGGGTGAAATTGCTCGTTACGAGCAATTTCACCTTTTGTCACAATCTTTTCTATGCTACCAAAAGGTGTCATATACACATAAGAAACGGCTTCATTCTGGTTGTTATTTAGGGTCTATTAGAGATACCATAGAAATGCCTAATGGGGTAAAGGGTTAAACAATTGTTGAGAAACTAGATTGTATAGATTCATATTGTACAATGGTCTGCTTGTTGTCATTGCTAACGGAGATGCATTAACTCATTACCAAACGACAAAATTTTAGACTGGTCCAAATCCAAAGCATTTGCAGACGACAAAATAAAAGTGACCGAAAAATTAAAATTTGGTTTGGGAAAGGAGAGAATGCTGGTTACCAGCATTTTTTTCCTTTTCCTACAGTGTTTTCAAAAGGCTTCTTTCACAGGGGCGTCAAAAGTAGGGATTGTGTGGTAATGGGTAAAGTCCCCTTTTTTGACATATAATGGTTCATGTATTCATACGCGTCTATTTTGTGCGCAGGCGGGATGTGCAACATAAATGGACGCCTAGTCTTACGTTGGACTTTGGTTGACCTTGTATGCAACACCAGTCTTTACAAAAGAGATTACTCTTTATTCCCCAGTTGCCTGGGTAACCGAAGTTAATTTTCATAAAACATAGGAGTAGCCTAAATCAGAAAATAATACAATATAAATGGTCAGTACTGTGAGGTGGTCATAAATCATTCACTGGCTCTGGGAAATGGACGTGGGATGTGTATGATTGTGGTCATAGCGCAATATTTGTTGACAAATATGGTCAACCCCCTTCGATTTTTGACCCAGCTGGTTGTCTACAATAACAACGGTACTGAACTTTTAACAAGAAAAAAAAAATACGTTTTTAATGTCCCTCGGGAAGAGAGCTTTTGAAAACATTGTGGGAAAAGGAGAAAATGATGGTAACCAGCATTTTCTCCTTTTCCCACAATGTTTTCTACTTTTTTTTCACCGACAAGTTCCATTCTTTTTGTGAACTATAGGATGTCCTCGGCAATGCTTTAAATGTATTATCTGGTATAGAGCTAACCGGAAGTACCTGACGCATTACCGTCGACTAACTATGTAACCGCAATGAAAAGTAGTTCTATGACGTCATTCGTTGGATGCATGAACAATTCGTCATGCGGTTATCTTTGTGGAAAAATGGACATTATGCTGGTACCTAGCATTTTTTCTTCTTTTACAGCGCTAATCACGTTATATTCAAACGTCATCACCCGAGTCATAATAGTGCTACAGGCTGCATATGCTTTCAATTTGGACAAGTCTAGATGGCGTTGTGTTGTTTGGGTGAAGACTTTCAAACTCTTCAACAAGCAAGACAATTTTAGGCTTGTTCAAACTATAAACATCTGCAAATAAGGAATAAGTTACAATTGCATTATTAACATAATTAGCTTGCAATAGGCGAAAAGGGGCATTCGGAAATTTGCATAAAGTGTCGTCTCGGATTAGCCTGCGAAGTAGATTTTGTGTCAAAGTAGACTTGCACAAAACAGAACATTACATAAAAACGGAAAGTGTCGTCCTTGATTGGCCTAAGAAGAAGAGGAAGAGGAAGAAGAAGAAGAGGAAGAAGAAGAAGGTTTAAAGTTTGAGAAAGCGTTAAAAAATAAATCAGCTCATGTTATCGAAGAAAGATGACAATCAACATATATGATATGTTTACAACAAAAAAACACCTAAAACATTTAAGGGAAAACAATGTGGGAACAATCGATAAACAATTGGATCTACATTGGTGATAAAAAAATATGCCTCATACATCACTTTAGACTCGAGAGAATGTAATTTCGATGAAACTTTATCTTCTCCGAATTAAATCTACTCTTTCAAAAGTGTCAGGCGAACTTACAGGGGATGGGTGGCGTTTAGTCACAAAGCCTTTTAAAACTCCTTACCAGACGACCAAGTCTTAGGTTTGTCCGAATTGAAAGCATTTGCAGACGACAATTTCAGTGTTGCTCAAATGGTGCATTTTTTCTTTGGCAAGGAGAGAAAACGTTGTGGGAATAGGAGAAAATGCTGGTTACCAGTATTTTCTCCTTTTCCCACAATGTTTTCAAAAGGCTTCTTTCCCAGGGGTGATAAAAGTCGGGGTTGTGTGGTAAAGCCTAAACGCTTTCAACGCCACGGGGCGAGAATGAGAGCCTTTGCATACAAAATGGACCAAGATCAGACTGCACAGAACATGTACTCTGATCTTGGATCTATTTTGTTCGTTTGTTTACGTCATGCCTGTTAAAGGAAAATACTGTCTGAATTTCAGTGGTATAAGTTTTTATCTGTCGAAAGAGATTGAGTACATAGGTATATATCTGGAGCTGGATGGTGGTCCAGGTGGTCCCCGTTCTTCCTCAGTGGTAGAAAATGATTATGAAAAAAAGGAGAAAATTCTGTTTAACCAGCATTTCTCCTTTTTTCCTCGGTGCTTTCACATGCACTTTTACCCCAAGTACCTCCCGTTTTCTCCCGTAACAATCCGGTAGACTACAAGCTAAATCTGGGTCCGTATTCACCAACCATTCTTAAGGAGATACTTTAGACTTATTCTCCATAATCATTTCTAACTTTGAAAGTAACACAACTTTGATTGGTTAAACGATTCGGTTTAGCCAATCAGAAATTATGTTACTTTCAAGTTTGGACAAACTTGGAGAATAAGAATAAGCCTGTTCTTGAGATTGGTTGGTGAGTACAGACCCTGATTCATCGATGGCAACGTTTGGTTGTCACATGCACCAAATTTACCAATCAGACAGAATGGTACAGGATGTCTAAATATCTGTTTTGAAACTAGAATAACTATCACTAAAGGTGATAAATACCCCCGCCCCTATATTTCATGTCACAGGGGCAATAACTCATTAATTCTTCATAGAATTTTCACGAAAATTGCGTCTTGCACATCTACAACTCCTAATGAACACTGCTGCCAAGTTTAAAGTGAATCAGACAGAAAATGTGGGTCTTGCACATCTAAACTCCAAATGGACACTTCTGCCAAGTATAAAGCAAAATCGGATTTAAATTGTAGGAAGAGTTGTCCGGACAAGCATTTTAGATGTAAAACAGGGGCAATAACTCATTAATTTTTCGTGGAATTTTCACGAAAATTGCATCTTGCACATCTACAACTCCTAATGAACACTTTTGACAAATTTAAAGTGAATCAGACAGAAAATGTAGGAGGAGTTGTCCGGACAAGCATTTTTAAGTCAAATCAGGGGCAATAACTCGGTAATTCTTGATGGAATTGTCACAAAATTTGCGTCTTGCAGATTTACAGCTCCTAATTAACACTTCTGCCAAGTATAAAGCGAATTGGATTGAAACTGTCGGAGGAGTTGTCCGGACAAGATTTTGCGGACAGACCGACCGCCCGACAGGCTGATACCAGTATACCCCCCACAACTTCGTTTGCGGGGGTATAATAATGTATCAAATTCATCGTCGGCTGAAATTCTAGTGATATATCAAGATTATTATTACTAGTATCAGTTTATCGAACACGCCAAAAGTTTGATATATATTTTCAGGTAAGTACCATCTTTGTGCATCACTAATATAAAATTTTGAATTTTCAAGTCTTGCGTTATCTCATGTAGTGTCAGACTGAGCAGCTTTCTACCGTGTGGCATTGGTCGTTACCTATTGCCAAAGTCATAGGCTGCGCAAGATGTCATCGATAAAGCACAAGATAGTTGCTTATATGTTAATTCAGGCAGTGACCGTTGCAAAATATCTCTTTTATCTTTATCACTCTTATGTTATGTAGTACTTTAGTCTTTGGTGTTCAGATGTTTCATTATCTGTTTTTCTTTATCATCCCAAACTAAAGAAAAGTTTTAAAAAAATTCAGCTGCTATTAAGACTGTCGTTTCTTAAACATGTAATTGGAGGAGGATAATGGCCGAATCTAAGTTGTGAGAACTTGTGGCCAGACCCCTTTGCCAATGTATATGTGTCATTCCATGTACTAAAAATAGAGTTTATATATTGCTTTTGTTGACATGTACACATGTATGGCAATAAAATATATTTAAACTAAAGCTTTGCAAATAAGCCTCATTAATTACTTATCAATCCAAATAAAACCTTTGTTTATCCTTGTGGTTTTGACTTTCAAGGGTGGGTTCGTATTTCACGATGATAATGTGAAAAAGCATGGAAAGTTAATCTAAAAGTGAACTCTAAAAGTATTGACATGCCAAATCATTGAAGTTACATTCTCTTTATTTGCTCATTTTACTTAAAAATCAACAAACTGAACTTTTTCGAGGGATTTTTTATTGTGACAAGTAAATGGATTGGAACATTTTTCTTCAATCTTGTATGAATCAGCCAAGTTTTATTTCTATCAAGACCGCTTATTCTACATTCTTTCGTCTGTAAGTTCTTTCAGTACTTCGATTAAACTTGAAGCCGTTATCAAAAGATGGGGGTGTTTCTAAAGACCCTCCTCGCGCTTTTCCTCTCTTAAGCTATTACCACACAATCCCTAATTTTGACGCCCCTGAGAAAGAAGCCTTTTGAAAACACTGTGGGAAAAGGAGAAAATGCTGGTAACCAGCATTTTCTCCTTTTCCCACAATGTTTTCTACCCTTCCCAGAACAAATTTCTATCTTTTAGTCACCTTTATTTTGTCGTCTGCAAATGCTTTCAGTTTGGACTAGTCTAAAATTTTCTCGTGTGGTAAAGAGTTAATAAAGAAACTTCATCACTTGAATCATATCCGAATGCAGGCTGTGAATGCTCCCAATTTAGATAAGTCTAATTTTTTGTCATCTGTTCAGAATGAAATCAGCTTTTAATTTCATACATGCCCTGTTTTATTTTACCCTACTTTCCTTTTCTGCATAGATAATTTCTAAAGACGACAACGATAATAAATAATTTAGACCGTACCGGAACTCATTAGAAACTGGAATATCCGGAGACTATTTCCACCGTTGTATGAAGTCTTAAAGACTGAACGTGATACAATTTCAGAGGAATTTAATTTCAATTGTCAGGGATTTGAAGACAGCTTGGCAGCCAGAATAAACGATTTTAATGACAAGGCATAACCCGTGTTTCATCTCGGCGGAGAAAAAGATATTTAATTCGTGAAAAATTGAAAACTATCGCATTCGTATCATCAATCACTCTTTATAATTTGTCTCGAGAAACAAAAAAATGTGGGTGGGTTTGGCTGATATAAGAGAACGAGCGATTTGTAAATCTCTTACGAGATAACTGGGTCGAATTTAGCAACAATTCTGGGCCCGTATTCACCAACCATTCTTAATAAAGTTCATTGTTTTATTCTCAAGAATTTTCTACATTTGTAAGTAACGCAACTTCTGATTAGCTAAATCATTCGGTTTAGCCAATCAGAAGCTGTGTTACTTACAATTATAGAAAACCTTGGAGAATAAGACTAAGAATATTCTCAAGAATGGTTGGTGAATACGGGCCCTGGTGGACTAAATTCTATTTCAGTGTCCTTATTCATCAATCATTCTTAGAAATGCTTTTAGTCTTATTATCCAGATTTTTTTCTAGTTTGAAAGTAACACAACTTCTAATTGGATAGTCAACATTGTTTTGCCTATCAGAAGTTGTGTTACTTTCAAATATTGGAGAATTAGACTAAGAATCTTCCTAAAAATGATCTGTGAATACGGATCCCGCATTCCTGAAGACTAAACATTTCATTGACTGAGGATTTATAGCTAACCACCTGATTCGCTGAGGCATTATGCCACAGCCAATCAGATGGCTTATATTAGAGCTTAACAATTTCATAAAGTTGAATTGTAGATCCGCACTTGGTTCATTTTACTGA
This sequence comes from Tridacna crocea, assembly GCA_943736015.1. Classification (NCBI taxonomy): domain Eukaryota; kingdom Metazoa; phylum Mollusca; class Bivalvia; order Cardiida; family Cardiidae; genus Tridacna; species Tridacna crocea. Next base: position 43,348,906 of record OX031066.1, on the reverse strand, counting down.
TGTCTTTATAGTTTTTTAACCTTTTATAACTCTTTACCAAACGATAAAATTTTAGTCTAGAACTTTAACCTCAGAAATCGAAGGCATCGCTATATTGGCGTCAGTTGGGTACTGTAGATGAGCGTCATATAATATGAGAACGCCAAATTAGTCATATTGCTGTCAAAAACATATGTATATAATTTTAGTTTTAGAGTTAGAATACTATGCAAATGACTTCATGAATTTGGGGTATGGAATCCTATCAACTGATTTCATTTAACCCGCTACCAAACGATCCGATCGTGACTAGTTTTTGCGACTCTGAGATAAAAGCCTTTTGAAAAAATTGTTGGGAAAGGAGAAAATGCTGGTCACCGGTATTTTCTCCTTTTCCGACAATGTTTTCTACCCTACTGGAAACAAATTTCAATTTTTCAGTTACGTTTATTTTGTCGTCTGCAAGTGCGCTCAATTTGAACCAGTCTAAAATTTTGTCGTTTTGTAAACAGTTAAATCAACTGTTGATTCAACTGTAAAATACCAATTTCACTTGCCAACTAGCGATATCATGGCGTCATCCCGTTCACTGAGTAGTCAATGGTTTAGTTCTTTTAATATGTAAGCATAGAAATTATCATAAAGAGTCACTGTGCAGCGGTAAATTATTATTTTTTTTTGTTATGTACTTGTACAAAAAGTGACAGCCTAGCACCAGTAGTGAAGTCATCTACACACAGGAATTGAGAATAGGAACGTCACGGGATTGAATCCCCTGCTCGGCAAATTTCTGTCTTGGGCTGATTAGTGATAGTCTTTGCGACAGATTTCATTCCTCTCTAACCCCGATTATTTTTTTTACGACAACAATTTTTGGGAAAGCAGCTAGGGGCATGGGAACAATATCGTGCAAAGGACTGCTTAGTGAAACTCCAGGAAAGCATGGATAGGTGCACTGGCCGCCGCGATATAACTGAAATAACCTTTTTCCAGACGACAAAATTTTCGCCCTGTCCAAATTGAATGCATTTGCCGACGACAATTTCAATGTAGCTCAAATGGTGTTATTCTTTATTGATAGGGTAGAAAACATTGTGGGAAAAAGAGAAAATGCTGGTTACCAGCATTTTCTCCTTTTCATACAATGTTTTCAGAAGTTTTTTTTTCCCCAAGGGTCGTCAAATGTCGTCATTGTGTGGGAAAGGGATACTGTTGAAAATGGTGTCCGACACGTAGTCTACAATCAATAAGAAAAAAAAAGTGACAAAATAAGGGGACAACCTGTTAAATTAAACGATACATTTGCCACGTATTCGCTGATTCATGAGACATGCTCTGACAAAAGGGAGCTTTATGCATATCAGCGATTAATCATACCAGGCAAGTCATCTCAAAGTTATGGATCCATAACTTCCTACAACAACCGACCTAACCCAGAGGTAGAACGGTCCTTTGACATACAGAAATTTTACAATCAGCAAAAAGTTTCGTATGATGTCAGCCTGTACGGATTGCGCAGGCGGACATTGGTCGATATTTTTTGTAGATGCATTAAACTCCCCTTTTTCACAGAACATGCTTCATATCGTATACAAGGCAGTGTTTGTGAAAAATCTAAAATTTCATTGGGAAAAGTGATTTGTCACTATCTATGGTTACTCGATTAAAACTTGTTCGCCCGCATCACTTTTCAACAGGACATAATGCACGATCCTCGCTCTGTGAAAAGGGGGGGGGGATGAAAGCATCTACATCAGTCTACGCACTCCGCGCGGACTGACCTGTGTCAAAACTTTTCGCTATTGGCCTATTTTCAGCATGGCAAAAGACCGGTCTTCCTCATAATTCAACTGGTTGTTGTGACTTTATAAATTAAGAGTTATGTGATGGCTTGCTAGTTATAGCGGATCACGGAGGTACATGAACTCTTTATCAAACGACAAAATTTGGACCTGTCAAAATTGAAAGCGCTTGCAGACGACAAAATAAATGTGAATCAAAAAACGAAACTTGATTTGGAAAGGGTAGAAAACAATGTGGGAAAAGGAGAAAATGTTGGCTACCAGCATTTTTCTCCTTTTCCCACAAAGTTTTCTAAAGGCTTCTTTCTCAGGGTCGTCAAATGTAGGGATTGTGTGGTATTGAGTTAAACCTACTTTACCCACAGAGTAGGGATTGTGTTGAAGACTGTGGCTAGAGGTAGACCGTCAACCTGAACGACAGCAGTTGCCAGGTTTATGAGATTGTTGATGTTTCGCCGTGATCGAACCTTTTTTAATTCCCTCGTTCAGCAATGGAATAACATTCCTGATGCAACGATTTTACGTTATAAAAGGTCTATGCGATGTCGAATAATTGCCTGTATCGACGGCTGAGGTGGCCATACCAGATATTGATTGAAAAAATTACAAGAACTTTAAGAAAAAGCGGACTTTAATGTTACCTTAGTCTTTGAGTACTTTTGCAACTTTGATTTGAGTACCACCTTCATTCAAACTGCAAAAACCTAACTTACACTTTCTGTTAGTCGAAATCTGATTAGCCTGGCATTTTCTACAGACTCTATACTTAAGTATGATACCAAACTTGTTGGTCTTCAGTGAAACATGCAACGAGTAATAAAAGAAAATTAAGTACACTTATTTATGGAACTGAGTATGTATATTTTCCTGTGCAATATCCTGGTGTAGCGCAACCATATGTAACAGAGAAGTGAATGTTATTTAACCCATTACCACACAATCCCTACTTTTGACGCCCCTGAGAAAGAAGCCTTTAGAAAACATTGTGGGAAAAGGAGAAAATGCTGGTAACCAGCATTTTCTCCTTTTCCCGCAATGTTTTCTGCCCTTCACAAAACAAATTTCAAATTTTCAGTCACTTTTATTTTGTCGTCTGCAAATGCTTTCAATTTGGACCAGTCCAAAATACTGACGTTTGGTAATGGGTTAACAGGTTACTTTAGTAATGTTATGTTATGTAATGCTGTGCTATGTAGAGATGCACGATTGTTTTGTAGCATACCGCTAAAAAGGTTCTAAAGTATTAATTGCGTGTATCGTGAAAAAAAATCAACGGGAAGCTTGTTTTTGGGCTGGGATGGGGCTAGAAAATTAGTCAATGACAAACATCTTTTGAGATAAGAAGAAAAAAAAAAACTTCCAAAATAATACAAAGATAAAGCGATCCAAATAAAACATTCTGAAATTTCGTCTCCATCACTCTCCTCACTCGATTACAAAACGATTAACAAGAAAGTGTAAATGAGAATGCCGCTTCGTTTACATCTACCCTTCTTGTCTCTATCTCTATATCCACACATTCTCTCATTTCATATATTTTACTTCCATAGTCTTGAACATTGGAGTACCTTTCACGACTATAGTCGCCTTTGAGGCCAGTGTGGATCAGGATCAGATCTCACAAATAGTGTGGTCTGATCTATGCCGAATAATATCAACTTTTGCTGAAACATGGACAAATATGAAGCGTGCTCTGGAAAAAATCTAATGATACCAATTTTAATACATAAAATGATACCGGAATGAGCAGGCTGATGTGAAGGTATACTTTTTTTTCCATATGTCATTAAGCCCCTTTTTCCGAGCCTATGGCTCACACACAATTATATATTTATTATATATACATGTATAGCAACCATGATTATATGTTTTTCTTTTTAAAAACATTTCATTCGAGGGCAACCCAGTGTTGCTTATTAAATATTTTATGTACAAGTATTACGGGCCGATGGCCTTATTTACTAATAAACTGTCTGAGTTTTGAGTTCTATGCGCCCATTCAGCTACATGGACGAAAGTAAAGGGCTTTTGTGGGCGGCAGAGATGAAGATTAGACTATACGGAACGTGCAGTCTGATCGTGGATCAATAGCATCTGCTTGTCAAGTCTTTGAACCGCTAGAAATTATTCTCAGAAAACATGGTGGGTAAAAAGTGCACTTTATACTTTTTTGTCAATGATCTTACAGCTCTCATTCTAAAGGTCATTAATGCACAAAATTATTCCAAAAAAGGATTTTACACGTTCGACACCATATACAATGTATTCCCGTTTATCAGACGACATTATCTTTTTCTTCATTTGATTATAAAACGATTTAGCGTTTATTCTCTTAACTCATTACCAAACGACAAAATTTTAGGTTTGTCCAAATCGAAAGCATTTGCAGAAGACAACATAAGAGTGACAGAATTGTTAAAATTTGTTTTGTGAAGAGTAGAAAACATTGTGCGAAAAGGAGAAAATGCTGGTTACCAGCATGTTCTCCTCTTCCCACAACGTTTTCTAAAGGCTTCTTTCTCAGGGTCGTCAAAAGTAAGGATTGTGTGGAAATGCGTTAAGCTCAATAAAATAACTAACCAGAAACCCAAATCTATCTATTTCATAGCTATATTGGTAGTAAAATTATTTCCTCAACGGGCGGTGAAGAACAAAGATCATACTGCACGTCCTGTGCAGTCTGATCTTGATCTACACTGTCCAAAAAAAAAAAAAAAAAAAAAAAAAATTATGGTAGTCAAAGGGTTAACAAAAACACTATGAATGGTCGCCAATGTCGTTAAAAAACATGATCGTTGGTGAAAACTAGTGGTTGAGTCTTTACCATACAACAATATCTTAGACTTGTCCAAACTGAAAGCATTTTATGAGGACAAATCAATCATGACTAAAAATGGGGAGGGGGATTTGTCTATGATATAAAAGGAAACATCGTTGGAATAGGATAAAAGGCTAGATATGAATATTGTCTCCTTTTTCCAAAATGTTTTCCAAATACTTTTTTCCTCAGGGTCATTTAAAGTAGGGATTTAAGGTAAGACCTGTGTAATGCACTTCCGGTGAACACTGGGCAAAAATTCTAATTGGTTGTTAAATAAGGATAAATAAGAATTTATGCAGAAATAATATTTTTGCACATTTCTAACGGATCAGAAATTCCGTTTATGTCTATCTTGAAACTTTTTTTTGATACTTTTGTTTGTTTTTTAAAAAGGGAGGTAATTATTATCTTTTTTTTTTTCAATTGAGAATATAGCGGTTTTAGATTTATAAATGATAATTCAAAGAAGGAAAAAACGGAAAAAATGAAAAGGTGAGAGTAGTTCAATAATACTCATTTTTAATTATAGCTAATTTTGCAGGATGATATTTTAGTGGAAATAGCTGTTTTCCATTACACAGGTCTTACCTTAAACCTCGATTTTGTACACTCGTATCTGTAAGCTATTATTTGAATGTGAGTGTTTTGACTTCAATTTTAACTGGCAGGTAGGGAAATAATGGAAAAAAGTCCTTTACTCTATCACATGACAAAGATATGGGTCGTCCAAATTGAAACTATTTGCAGACGACATATTTAACGTGGCTTTGATGATGTAATTCGTCTTCGATGGGCAAATTGCTGGTTACCAGCATTTTCTCTTTTTCCCACCATGTTTTCAATAATTCTTGGCTCGGGTCCGGGCTTTTATTTACCAACCATTCTTAATAACATTCTTAGACGTGATCGGCAGTTTAAATGGAATCGACCGATATATAGACGCATTTTTCCCGCTAAATGGCATGCTACAAATACACATCTATCTAGTTCGAGCATTCCGGGTACAGAACCGGACTATTTTTTCAAAACAACAACCGATACTTTGAATTTCAAACGGAATCAATCTTTACTAAATAAAACGCTACCTGGTGCCATTCATACAGCTATGATCGGCTAGCATGTAACCTATGCACCGGCCATTTATTAAAACAGCCCCATCATGCCTAGGTAATTAGGCTCATATAGCTTTAATTTAAGCCGTATTTTCCCAGGTATTGAGGGGATGGGTGATGCGCCATAGACAGGTCGAATCTTCGAAGAAGATAATGTGCAGACGATATGGACGAGGTTAGATGTAGGTGCGGAATCGGCCGAGTTGTGACGAGTGACTCCTGCGATAAATCGAGGCTCCTGAATGAGGATAAAACTCGGCGTCTCCAGGGCCAGTATTGACAAACAATTCCTCAGAAGACATCTTTCTACATTTAAAAGTAACGCAACTTCTGATTGGCTAATCAGAAGTTATGCTACTTTCTAAATGAGCAAGGCTCTTTTGAATGAAATTAAGAACATTTGATGAAGACTAACCCGGGCGACGATTCTTACATAGGCCTACCTATACGCCACTGTGCCACGGAGAACCTCTGTGGTTTAAGCACAAGGCATTAGAATCCGCGGATACACGCTGTGGCCAAAAGGAGGCCTCTTCATGCGCAATTCATCCATAAAAATATCCATGTTTCTACAGTGAAAATCGATGGCTTGTGCGGAAAGGGTGAAAACTTTAAAAGCTTTATAAAATAAAAACAAACCAAAAATCCACTTGTATTTCAATCTAAGAGCTCTCCTGTCTCGAAAGGTGCATTTTCATTTGTCTTTCGTGAAATTTTAACACAATTTTAAACGTTTTTCGTAAAAGCATTTGACACTTTTCAAACAATGTTAGTTTTTATGGTTGGAGTCTCTTTGCTTTTCAAGAGTCGAGTTTGTTGAATTCCATTTTTTAAACGCAAGAAATTGTATTCAGTTCAAATGTCTTTTTTTTTTCAAGGAAATTTGCCGAAAACGTTGTTTGTACTATGTAATGTTTTTTAAGTAACTTTTTATCAGACGATGTAATTTTAGACTTGACTAAGTCACATGACTGGTCTGTAACATGCTAAAAGGGGCTTTCGGACATTTGCGTAAAGTGTCGTCTCGGATCAGCTTGCGCAGTTCGCGCAAGTTAATCCGAGACGGCACTCTACGTCAACGTTACATTTTGATCTCCAGTAGTCATTTGTGAAACAGATCATTACACACCATCGGAAAGTGTCGTCTCGGATTAGCCTGTGCGGGCTGATCCGTGGCACGTAATGCGAATTTCCAAACCTCCCTCACGCTTTTCGCGTGTTGCAAGCCAATTGTAGACAACATATCAACCATGCACTGCGAAAAGGGCACTTAAACCTATACCAGACGCAATCAATTTAGTCTTGTCCAAATTGAAAGCATCTGCAGACGACAATTTCACTGTGGCTCAAATGGTGCAATTTTTCCTTAATAGGGTAGAAAACATTGTGGAAAAAGGAGAAAATGCTGGTCACCAGCATTTTCTCCTTTTCCCACAATGTTTTCTATAGGCTTCTTTCTCAGAGTCGTCAAAAGTAGGGCTTGTGTGCTAATGGGCTAAAAAAATTATCTCACCTGCAGTAAGTATCGGAGACATGTCCGCCTGCTCAGTCCGCGAAGTAAGACCCAGGCCAAAAGATTTTGCTATTGGCCAATTTTGCATGTCCATCAACCATTCCACCTCATTATTCAGTCTGAAATATGGATTTTATGATATGATAGTATGGTGTTTAACACCGTTTTCAACATTATTTCAGTTACATCGCGGCGGCCAGTGCACATATCCATGCTTTCCTATTATCTATTTCACCAGTACTCTGCACAATTTTGTCTCCGAGTCACTGGTTACTGTCCCACATCGTTAGGTGAGAGCAATACTGTTGTAAGTGCCTATACGTTGTATAGGCACTTACAACAGTATTGCTCTCACCCATAGCCGTGTTTATCGTCGAAACAATGGTCAGCGGTGGGAGAGGAATGAATCCTGTCGCAATGACTATATAATTATCATCAAACCTCGGAAAGTAATTGGCCTAGCCAAGGGCCGTAGCCAGGGATCGAACCCTGGACCCCGTGTCCTCAAGTCCTGCACGCTACCGACTAAGCTACTGGGGCTCGGGATGGATTTCATGACCCCCCTAGGTCTTCGATAGAGCACACAGGTTGGGATCCCGAGCCAGCAGACAGGCGCAGCCGATTGTTGTGAAGTTCGAGAAATATACCGATCGAGAAAGGGTGCGACAAAAATCCACAGATCCAACTATTAAAAGCGTACTAAAGGATCATAACCTTGGAATAGGTGTTCAAACCCCACAAGAATTTAGGGATGCTAAAAAAGCTTTCTACCCTCTGTGCAAGGAAGAACAAGATCGAGGAAACAGTACTCGAGTAACTGGGAACAAAATGTACGTTAATAACATTTTGAGGAAAAATGACAGACGTATGTGATGACTTGTTTAATACAAAGTATCACAGAAATGTATTATTACCCCTTTTGTCACAGCAAGGCCTGTTTAACCCATTACCACACAATCCCTACTTTTGACGACCCTGAGAGAAGCCTTTTAGAAAACATTGTGGGAAAAGGAGAAAATGCTGGTAACCAGCATTTTCTTCTTTTCCAACAATGTTTTCTACCCTTCACAAAACAAATTTCAAATTTTCAGTCACTTTTATTTTGTCGTCAGCAAATGATTTCGATTTGGACAAACCTTGAATTTTGTCGGTTGGTAATGAGTTAAGTGAAACATAATGTATAAAAGCAGTCTTGAAATTGCAATTGTTTGCGTTTCTTAAAAAAAAATGCTTATCCTGTAATCTAAAGGAAAACCTTTGGACGGATAGAAAACATAGTTAGAAATGGAGAAAATGCTGGTTACCAGCAATCTCTCCTCTTCCAACAATGTTTCCAAAATGCTCTCTCTCTCAACAAGGTTTTCTGATTTTCCAAAACAAGTTCAATTTTTGTGTGACATTTATAGAGTCGTCTGCCGATGCTTTGGACAAATTTTGCCGTTTGGTAAAGGGTTAAACAATCCCTGGTTTTTACAACCCAGAGGAAGAAGCCTTCTGAAAACATTGTGGGAAAAGGAGAAAATGCTGGTAACCAGCATTTTCTCCTTTTCCCACAATGTTTTCTATTCTTTCAAAGTCAAGTTTCAATTTTTGAGTCAGGTTTATTTTGTTGTCTGCAAATGCTTTCAATTTAAATAAATCTAAATTTTTTTGTCGTTTGGTAAAGGGTTAAAGGAAAGGGTGAGGGGGAAAAGAAGAAGAATCTATTTTGTTCATTTATTTAACATTCTAAACGATGAATATCCACAGGAGTAGCTCGATTTTTATTGCATAAGCAGAAGAAAGTTCAGTCGGAAAGATTTCAACAATTAAACATAAAAACCAGGAGAAATAAATTCAATTTCGAAAGATTAAGAATCTCGCCATGTTGAAGGTATGTGATAAAGAAGTGATTTTTACACCCCGGAAATCAATGCTAACCAAATAACGAAGGATTAATTTGCATAGTCTGACCGCAGTGAATCTATCTCCCCCAATTGTAACAACTTTTACCCGGAAAAATTCTCGCCCGAAAATGTGAAAGTATTAATATAAATAGCTTTGTGTCCAATAAAACAGTAGACAAATAAGTATAACGTCGGGTTACTTCCAAAACCTCGAAACTACAGCTTGTAAACAAGCTGTAGTTACGAGGTTTTGGAAGTAAACCGACGATAAATACTTAAAACACCTCATAGTTAAAGTTAACATTTATATCAGACGACAAAATTTCAGACTGGTCCGGACTATAATCAAAGGCATTGCAGGCGACAAATTGAATGGGTCTGAAATTGAGAGACTTGACTCCAAAAAGATAGAAAAAATTGCAGCAAAGGGAGAAATGCTGGGTACCAGCACTTTCCTCTTTTCTATAATGTCTTCAAAAGTCTGAATGTAAAAAAGCGGAATCGGTTTGGTACAGCGTAAAACGTTGTTGCGATAAATATTCATCCGCTTCAGAAAGGGAAAACATAGTTCGGAATTACTGATTTCATTACAAATCAAAGAAATAGAGGAGTGGGAAGCAAATTAAAACAATAAGATCGTTTTATTTTTAACTTTCTATCAGACGACGCAATTTTAGACTCTTCTATATTGCTAACATTGTCAGAGGACGTAATAAATTCGGCTGAAATGAAAGAAAGTGTCTTTTTGAAAGTTTAGGCAGCATTTTAGGACAAGGAGAAAGTACTGTTACATCTTTATTTAACCCATACCACACAATCCCTACTTTTGATGCCCCTGAGAAAGAAGCATTAGAAAACATTGTGGGAAAAGGAGAAAATGCTGGTCACCAGCATTTTCTCCTTTTCCAACAATGTTTTCTACCCTTCACAAAACAAATTTCAAATTTTCAATCGCTTTTATTTTGTCGTCTGCAAATGATTTCGATTTGGACAAACCTAAATTTTGTCGTTTGATCATGAGTTAATGTTACGTTTCTAACTCTTCACCATACAATTCCGACTTTTAACCGACCATAGGGAAAAGATTTACAAAAAACATTTTGAGAAGAGAATATAATAATTGCAAATGATAATTTTTTCTCCTGTATTTTCTACCCTATCGAAGACAGAGCTTGTCATTTGGGTCACTTAACATTTTGTCATCTGTGAATGCTTTCAAGTTTGAGCCAGTTATATAGGATAACGAGTTAAAGACCCTTCCGTTACCCAGGATTCCTTGGTTGATGTTGAAAAATTCTCAACGTATCGAATACCAGGTTAAACGATATTCAACCTTGTTAGAAGAAAATACGGTCCGTAATCTTTAACAATTCTTAAGAATACACTTTGTCCAATTCTAGATTTAGAAAGTAATACAACTTCTGATTGGCTGAACAAAAATTGGTTCGCCAGTAAGAAACTGTGCTACTTTCAAATTTAGAAAGTCATTGGCTTACAGAAATTGACCCTTTTGATTTTAAAAATTTGGTTGGGAAGCGGTAGAAAAATACATGTAAATCTGTAACGTGGTTTTCTTCTCATTCCTTTAACCCATTACAACACAATCCCTACTTTTGACGCCCCTGAGAAAGAAGCCTGTAGAAAACATTGTGGGAAAAGGAGAAAATGCTGGTTACCAGCATTTTCTCCTTTTCCCACAATGTTTTCTACCATTCACAAAACAAATTTCAAATTTTCAGTCACTTTAATTTTGTTGTCTGCAAAATGCTTTGAATTTGGACCAGTCTAAAATATTGTCGTTTGGTAATGGGTTAACGAACATTGCAGTAACTAACTCTTTACCAAACAACACTAGATTATACTGAAATGAAAGCATTTGCAGTCAACAAGTTTAATGAATCTCAAATGACATTTTCTGTCTTTGATCGTAGAAAACATTGTAGGAAAAGGAGAAAATGCTGATAACCAGCATTTTCGTCTTTTCCTACAATGTTTTCAAAAGCCGTCTTCCTCAAATGTCGTTAGAATTTGGGATTGTGTAGTAAAAGTTGAACGACACTGATGAAAAAAAGGTTTTTGAAAACATTGTTGGAAGATCTGAGAAAATAACAATTCCCGTTTTCCCCTCTATCCTTTCAATGATATAGACTACCATTTTTACAGTGAGATTTTCCGGAGAACAATTTAAAACTCTCATTTTTGTTTATATTATTTTTGGCAGGAAATATTAATTCAATTTATTTCTCAGTTTAAGGATAAATAGATCTAATATCCGTTATAAGTTGGTATTTGAGCAAAAAGTTTAACTAAACGAGTCAAGAAGAAATGTTATTAAACGAGACTCTGGCGAGCTTCACATCATATTTTAGTAAATAGAAGAGTTTATTAAAGTGCTACCTGAAAAATCAAATGAATGTTAGATTCTTTTTTTTTTCTCAAGAGTTGTTGTTCTTGCTGTGTTAACACACAGTTCCTCATGTACATTTATGTTGAAATTTACATGAAGCCGTTTTCCATCTTTGACGTGTATACTTCGGATGGAACATACTGCCAAAGAAACTTGCTTATAATGACGCCGTTTTGAATCTTTTTTTTCAAAAGATGATAGATTTGGTAGCTTTGAGACGATCACCAATTTTGACAGATATTTTTGTAAAGAAGTCTTGGGCAGCACTGTTCTAGAAATTAGGCGTAAGAATACATGTGATGACCGAATACAGCACTATTTACTTGTCTAAAACGTGCGTAAGATAAGAAAATTCGATATGTGGAAAAAGAACGTATGAATACAAAGTGTTCACCAAATACGGCACTACTTGCTTGTTTCAAAAAATTGTAAGTTAAGAAAACTCGTCATGGCCGTTTTATACTGAAAACAAGGATCTTATAGTTATGTAATGCACTTGGAGTTACGGAAAAGGAAAAAAAAAAAATATCCAGCAATTATGTCACAGAAGATTAGTTAAAATAGGGATTGAAAATGGCTCCAAAGTAGTGTGAATTGGGATTGAGATTCAGTTTTAATTTTTCCCTCATTTTAATGGTTATCGGCACTTATTTCCTTTGCCACACTATCCAAGATCCAGCCCCAACAAAGATAACTCTTTAAGATATTGTGGGAAAAGAAGAAAATGCTGGTAACCAGCATTTTCTTCTTTTCCCATTAGTTTTTTTTTCTTATCCTTTCAAAGACAAGCGCCATCATATGAGCAAAATTAATTGCGTCATCTTTAAATGCTTTCAATTTGGTGGGACCCAAAACCGTGTTATCTGGTAAAGGGTTTACAATTCCAGCTATTACTGGTAGTTAGTGTTTTAATTTGTTTATTTTTGATATTTTCTAGAGTCTTTCCCAGACGATTCTGTGATTTTACAACCATAGCGAAGAAAACTTTTTGGAAACAAAAAAAAAAAAGGGTCAAACATTGCCAAGTTGCCGTCTTTTGTTTACTTGTTACGTGGTTGTATAGTTAACTTTTTTTACCAGCGACTAAAACTTGGATCGATGCACAATAATAGACTTTATTTCATGCTTTCCGGTAGGATATCGAGAAATAGCAGTGAAAATATTTTTCGATCTTACACTGGTACCACCAGTGAAAATACTGATTTTCGCGTTCTTATTGCCTAGGTAAATTGCGAGTGCCTAACAACCAGATGGGAAATATGACGTCATACACCTTACATTTCTCGCGCTTGACGTAACGTTGCTATGCAGGAGGGATACGCCACGGGGAATAAGGGAAAAGAACTGTACTGAATTTTGATAAAGCTCCTCCCAGAAAGGGTAAAAAGAATTAATTAAATAGAATATTTTTTTTTTCGGTGAACGACAGAATATTAGCCTTGTCCAAACGGAAGGCATTTGCATACGACAATTTAACTCAAATAATGGAATTTGATCTTTACAGGGTTGAAAACATTGTGGGAAAAGGAGAAAATACTGGTTACCAGCATTCTCTCCTTTTCCCATTATTTTTCTAAAGGCTTCTTTCTATGGGTCTTCAAAAGTAGCGATTGTGTGGTAATGAGTTAAATGAAATACCTGTTTTCAGTCGCTTTTAAACAAAGACTTTACATTTCTCATATTTACGCATTTTTCTTTTTCTTTTTCTAAAAAAAGGGGATTTTTTTGTCGATACAGAGATAATTGCGTATGAACACCAGTTGACAGTGGTTTATGAGAAGATATTCGCCATTAAGACTAATTTTCACGATAAACGGGTTTATTACGATTCACACTGCAACTTTATTCGGTCTTTTATTGCCCGCCTTTTAAATCTTAACTCTTAAGCTGCTCAGCGCCACTCCCTGACCTTTTGCGGACAGTGTAGATCAAGATCAGACTGCACAGAACGTGCAGTCTGATCTTGGATCCACACAGTCCGATGTGTAGATATTTTCTGTCCAGGAATAATACTGAAAAAGCTGTGAACTGGTTTCTAAAATTGGCTTTAAAAGTTCATTTAACTTATTGCGCAGCCATGATAAGAGTTAACCGAATTTTTGTTGCAACAAGCAGAAATCAGGTTTATTTAAATCTTAACCACTGAGACACGTCCTTACAAAACGCTGACGCAATCAGTAATATTTTTTTCGAAATACATTTTTTTTAAATATCAGTAGGAAAAAAGATAAGAGTGACACTCTAAAATAACAAGGCTTAACATATTATCAAACGACAATATCTTAAGCATTTCGAAATCACAAGCATTTGCAGACGTTAAAATAAAAGTAACGGAATATTTGAAATTTATTTTGCGAAGAGTAGAAAACATTGTGGGAAAAGGAGTAAATGCTGGTTACCAGCATTTTCTCCTTTTCCCAAGATGTTTCCTAAAGGCCTCTTTCTCAGGGTTATCAAAAGTAGGGATTGTGTGGTAATGTGTTATCCCCGTGGTGCATTATACCAAGTAAATAATATTAATAGAGATTTTTAAAATCCAAATTGATGGACAACTGATAGAATCTGAAGGTAGAATAGTTACTGAACATGCATAAAATTCAAAAGTAGCAATAGCAAAAAGTTTCGACTCATGTCATCCTCGTTGACTCAGTTTCAACACATACTGTAATGCATGGAGAGTAACGTAATGCTTAAACCTGGCTTCCGACGATGGACTCATGTCAGCCAGCGCGGATTGTGCAGATTGACACGAGTCGATACTTTTCGTGGATGCAATAACTCCCGTTTTCACACAGCGCGACTCATACTTCAACAAAACGAGGCTGACTTCCGGCCAACAAATAACATACGTCATCATAAATGAAGTATATGCACTGGCAAAAGGTGGCTAAAGTCTTTACCAAACGACACAATTTCAGACAAGTCAAAATTGAAGGCAATTGCAGAGGATAAAATTAGTATAACTTAAAATTTACAATTTCTTCTGGGAAGGGTAGAAACATTGTGGGAAAAGGAGAAAATGCTGGTTACCAGCATTTTCTCCTTTTCCCACAATGTTTTCAAAGGATTCTTTTTTAGGGTTATTGTGAAAACCAGGGATTGTTTGGGAAAGGGTTAATGCATCTCGAAGGCCATGGTATACAAAGCGTGCCATACAACTTACGGATACGCAATATCCGCTTTTTGTTACAAAGGACTTAATCATGGGTTAGAATGGCACTTAGACATAGCGCAAATTAACTAATAGCGGAAAGTTTTGGCCCAGCTCAGCCTGCGCGGACTGCGCAGGCTGATCTTGGTCGATACTTTTTGCTGATGCATTAAACCCTTTACCACGCAATCACTGGTTTTTACGACTCTGAGATAGAAGTCTTTTGAAAACCTTGTGAGAAAAGGAGAAAATGCTGGTTTCTCCTGGTAACCAGCATTTTCTCCTTTTCCCACAACGCTTTCTCCCTTGTCAAAGAATAAAAATGTATCATTTGAGCCACACTGATATTGAAAAATGCCGTCTGCAAATGCTTTCAATATGGACAAGGCTAAAATTATGTCGTCTGGTAAAGGGTGAAGCCCCCTTTTCACAGAGGATGGCTAATGTATTAATGAGCCGCCTCCTTGCAAAATGCATTTCTGTGATGATTTATACCAAGCAAGTCATCACATAATTATGGATACATAACATCCATTTTGTTGAACAACCAGCTGTTTGTAGAAGTAAAATGGTCGTGGGACATGCAGGAATCATTGACCAAAGGCAAAAAGTATCGGACCAGGCCAGCCTGCGCGGACTGCACAGGCTGACCAGCGTCGATACCGTTTGCAGCATCATAAAACCCCCATTTTCACAGAGCATGACTCATTCCCAGATTCTAAGAAACAAAACTAGCTAGCTCCTCGGCTCTTCACACCTAAACTTTTCTGAAATAGTTACCCGTAATTGGCTCGAATGATACACTAATTCGCAAGTTCAGAGATTTTCGAAAACGTAATTTTATTAGTAAATAGAATTACTGGTACAATTCAAAATTATCTACACGGTCACAGAAAGACACTGGTTCTCACGAATCCCTTTTCTTTTACAAATTGTTGCATGGCAGACAACTTTAGAGCCATGATTTTCGTTTTTTATCGCCTCCACCGTTTGCCCATATGGACGACGCCCAAAGGAGACTGTTTGATCCCGGCGACCTCGGCAGCCCCGTTCGACTGAATCGTAGTGTGCCGTAAGATTTTGGTAGTACACGTATTTTATCCATAGATGGAAGGCTGGCTGGCAGGTTAGCCGACTGACCAACTGACTGACTGAATGAATGACTTACTGACCGATCAACCAAATAACCAACGAAACAATCAACGAAATAACCATACCTCAGAAACCGGAAACAGTCCCAAGTATATAATTTACGCACTAAAGAAACCATTGCAGACGACATTTTTCTTGCATATTTTCGAAAACATTACGCCAAAAGGAGATGTTGCTTTTTACAAGCACTTACATTTCTTGTCTCAAATTTATCCATAAATTATTGTACCACTGTTCACATTCTTTTGATTATGCATTTTTACAAGGGTTTGTTCTGCTACGTACCTCACAACTTTGTGAATTGATCTTAAAAAAACAAGCCCATTTTTTCCGCGTATTGGAAGAAAAAATACTATTGAAAACATCGTGGAGAAAAATGCTGGTTTCTAGTATATTCTTAATTTTCCACATTATTTTTCCAATGTTTTAAGGTTGTAGATTCTTAATACTTATAATGTAGCATGACATAAATTAGAGTCACATTTATTTCGTCGTCTTCCATAACAACAAAAACGTCGACTTGTCCAAATTGAAAGCATTTGCGGCCGGCAATTTCAATGTAAAACAAATAATGGATTTTTTCTTTGATAGGAACGAAAACATTACGGGAAAAGGAGAATATGCTGATAATGAACATTTTCTTCTTTTCCCACAATGTTTCCCAAAGGCTTTTGTCTCAGAGTTATTAAAACCCGGGCTTGTGTGGTAAAGGGTTAAGAATAAATTACGCTCAAGACATTATTGCAGTTCAAAATGTGCATAGGAATAGCAACGGAAAAACATAAATATTAGTTCTGAAACAGTCAATATTTCATCCTTTAAACGTTTAAAATAGCTCGTAATGTTACTTAATTACATCCATTTCACCACACAAATGTACCTAATTTGTTCTGATTTAAAACTCTTTTTATATAGTAAATTTTCGATCACATTTGCAGAATTTCGTATCCAAAAGTTCGTGTTCATCTCTTGATAAAGTCGCAAAACTATATACTATCTTTGAACTTTCTGCTTATCAAAGGACCGCTTTATCTCCTGATTCAGACGGTTGTAAGATTAAATATGGTATTTTGATATCGGACATAGATAAATCCTAGCCTCTTGAATCTAACCTTTTGAATACCATGAAAATATTTGGACCATTGTGGACAAAGTAATTCGAGATCGGATCACAGAACTTGGTGAATGATCTTAATTTACACTGTCCGTGATCAAACAAGGCCTGCTGTATTCACCAACCATTCCTAAGAACATTCCAAATCATTTTCGCAAGCATTTCCTAAACTTTAAAGTAGCAAAACTTCTGATTGGGTAAACCGTTTGTTTTAGCCAATTAGAAGTTGTGTTACTTTATAAACCCATACCACACAATCCCGACTTTAAAACACATCTGTGATAGAAACCTTTTGAAAAAAATGTGGGAAAAGGAGAAAATGCTGGTAACCAGCATTTCCTCCTTTTCGCACAATGTTTTCTACCCTTCCCAGAAAAAATTGCAATTTTTAAGTCGCACTAAATTTGTCTTCTGCAAATGGCTTCAATTTTGTCTAGTCTGAAATAGTGTCGTTTGGTAAAGAGTTAAGCTACCTTTTGCCAGAGCATGGCTCAATTATGATGACTTATGTGACTTGATTAGTCAGCATTTTCTCCTTTTCCCACAATGTTTTCTTCCCTTCCTAAACTGACAAATTTCGATTCTTCAGTCACATTTATTTTGTCGTCTGTAAATGCTTTCAATTTGGACCTATCTAAAATTTTGTCATTTGGTAAAGAGTTCATCCAAAAATAAGACCGAAGAGTGTTCTTAAGGTGGTCGACCCGTTACACTTCTAGTGCAACATGGCATAAAATTTCCTGATAGTTGATAAATACGGAATTATACAGATGTATAGTACTAAAAAGTCTTGTGCATTTTTAACTGAACAGAAATTCCTTTAATGTCTATCTTGAAATTATTTGTTGATAATTATTATCTCCCTTTGTAATGATGATATAGTAGTTTCAGATTTATAAATAATAATTCTAAGAAGGACAAAAAGGAAAAATTGGCTCGGTTAAAGTAGTACAATAATACTCAATTTTAATCATAGCAAATTTTGTAGGGTAATATTATCGTAGAAATAGCTGTTTTCTGTTACGGGTCCACGACCTTAAGATCGCTCGGCGAGTACGAACCAAGACGTCAGTATAACCATGAAATTTTCAATACAGTACTTCTATTTTCCTAATTTAACCAAAAAAGTCATTATATTTTCTCAGCTGTTCCAATCCAACTTTGGGCCATAATAAAGGCATGCATTAGTCATACCATTATTTATCCACGGTGTAAATGTCTTTGGGGGCAATATTTTTCATACACAAATAAAGCACGCTTGTCATGAAGCCTTAACTCAAATTTCTCGGTAAATCGTTACAAATATTGTTAACCCTTCTCAAGAGACATTAACTATTATTGATGCTTTGCGGTCAGTGTAGATCAAGATCAGGCTGCACAAAAGGTGCAGTCTGATCTTAATCTGCACTGTCCGTCTTCTTGAAACACTGCAGAAAGAAGCAACCAAAGAAATACACTTATTTAGGCTTTATTTCACGACTGACAATGCTGGTTTGATTTATAAGGCAGAGCTAGGGTTAAGTGTTTCACTTATTGCGAAATTCCAGAGAAACTGCTGTACTTTTATTCTTCTTACTGTTTTAAATGTTTTGGTAGAGTTGGAGGGAGGAAGGAAGGAGTGAGGGAGGCAGGAAGGGAGGGAGCGAAGGACGGAATTGGGAAGGGAAGATGGGAGAGAGGGAGGGAAGAAGGGAAGGGAAGGAAAGAAGGAAGGAATGGAGAGAGGGAGGGAAGAAATGGAGAGAGGGAGGGAAGGAATGGAGAGAGGGATGGAAGGAATGGAGAAAGAGGGGGAAGAAGGGAGGAAGGGAGAGGAAGGAAGGAAGGGGGGAGGGAGGGGGGAAGGGAGAAGGGGCAGGGAGGAAGACAGAAACTTTTCTGAAAGTCTCAGAGCAATTATTTGGACAATGTTCAGCTTTTGTTGATATAAATTGTCAAACATTTTAACTTTCTTAACTCTAAGTTATTAGCAAATTAACGAATCGTGTAGCGGCTATAAGCCTGAAATACGTGCCTTGGGCATTTACATTTCATACAGAAAGAAAACACAATTGTTGAACTGTCCGGCCATTACAGCTTGAGAATCAGGGCCCGTATTCACCAATCATCTTAATTTTAGCCATTCTTGAGTAACGCAATTCCTCACTGGCTAAACCATTTCGTTAAGCCAATCAGATACTTTTGGATATAGAAATATCATGACAACAGGACAAAAATGTTCAAAAGAAGTGTAGGGGATTACAGACACTGGTTACACATCCTTAAGAACACGAAGCCAAATGAGGATCTAGTATGTATCGGAATTTAAACCCAAGAAACTTTTTATTTGTTTCAGAAAATTATCTTTCCAGTCCTGGGCTCGTATGAGTCTTTTGTCTAACTGTGCATTTAGAAAGTAACACAACTTCTGATTGGCTAAACCATTTGGTTTAGCCAATCAGAAGTTGTGTTTCTTTCAAATTTAGAAAATTCCCGAGAAAAAAAAATGTTCTTAAGAATGGTCGGTGAAACGAACCCTGAAAAAAAAAGATAAAAAAGAACGAATTTCTTTATGACGAAATGGGTTGAAGTGCCGTAAGCGAGCACTTCCGAAAGTTAATATTGTTTTCTAGAGACCAACAGCATCCTTTGAAGTCAAAGGCAAGTGGCTTGCAGGGCTGTTTTCTGTAGTTAATTGAAAAGAGAATGGTGGGCTAAAATCAATTTCTGAAATATTTGATCTGCAATTGTTTCAAAAGAGGAAAATGTTCTTAGAGAATATGACGAAAACCGTGTTTTTTACCCCGTCCCTTTTGTTCCATGTTACTTCCGCCTCATTCCGGAATATCTTGGAGGTTATCGACTTTTTTTTGACAATTACATCTTTGAAGGCAGCATATCTTGTGTTTGTCCATCACGAAGACCAAGATCAGACTATGCAGAACGTATGGTATTCGATCCGTATTCATCAACCATTTTTAACCCCTTAATACGCAATCCTACTTTTGACGATCCTGAGAAAGAAGCCTCTAGAAAACATTGTGGGAAAAGGAGAAAATGCTGGTAACCAGCATTTTCTCCTTTTCCCACACAGTTTTTTCCCTTCGCAAAACAAATTTCAGATCTTCAGTCACATTTACTTTGTTGTCTGCAAATTCTTTCGATTTGGACAAACCTAAAATTTGGTAATGGGTTAAGAACATTCTTAGTCGTATTCTGTATAATTTTTCAAATCGTCCGTTCATCCATCCATCCTTTTTCCACAATAATTTATTTCCCCGACAAATCACATCGTTGTAAAACTGAATTTGTCGCCTGCAGATGCTCTCAATTTGAACTTTGATACATTTGTAAGTAACACAACTTCTTATTGGCTAAACCATTCGGTTTAGCCAATCAGAAGTTGTGTTACTTAAAAATTTAGAAAATCTTGGAGCATAAGACTAAAGATTATTCTCAAGAATGGTTCGTGAATATGGGCCTAGAAGAATTTTCTTGAAAGGGGTAGAAACTTAAGGGAAAAGTGAATACGGTAATTTCCTATCTTCCTGTGTTTTCACCAATATTTTCAAATAGTTGTTAAAACACGGGGCTGTTTGATACAGGATTAACAGTTTACCAAAAGACAACATTTCTGTTTTCCCAAATTGGAATTTCGATTTGAGAGGGTAGAAAACGGTGTAGCAAGAGGAGAAAACTAAAAGCCTTCTTCCCGAGGGTGGTCAAAACTCGGGGTTGCGAGGTAAAGGGTTAATTAGTTAAAAAAAAAAATATATAATTCCATGCTTTTTTTTTTTTAGCTCTGAAGAAAGATGACATTCTAAAACACTGTAGTAAAAAAAAAAAAATGCTGGAAGCCGGAAATTTTTTCTTTTCCCACAATGTTTCCATTCTTTCAAAGACATTATACACAGTTTATTGATATGTAATATTTTGTCTGACGATGTATTTTATTAGGAGTCTAAACTGTCGATGATGGCAAAGACGAAAAGAAGTCGAAGGCGTTTGAAAACACTGTGGAAAAAGGAGAGAATGCTAATAACGAGATCATCCCCAACTTTCAGCTGCAGGTCGAGCAAGAGTTACTCTCCTTGGAACTTATCGATTATCTGGTCCAAAAGGATTTCCGATAACGGCCTGTCATATAGGATTCAGAAGGGAAAATTTTTTGATCGACTAAAACACATTTTTCTTCTAAAATGATTAAAATCTATAACGTCGTGAAGTATTCTGTAATATCTCTACTTTACTTCAATATAATTTTAATTCCTGTAGCAAAATGGGAAGTTGCGTCCATTTTGATTTAAAGTTACTGACCCATTCTCCTTCTTATTTCTATATAAAGGTTTAAGAAATTTGCTCTTGCGCCGTTTTTGATGCTAAATAACATAAAAATGAATTGCAAGCAGAAAATCTATAACGTCTTGAAGTATTCTATGTTTTGTTGTGATTATGATCAAAGTATTCGTTTACATTTGTGAAATTGAGATCTTGCGTCCATTTTAGTTTAAAAACGACACTATCGTTAATTTTTGTATAAAAAAAGCAGTATCGAGCAAAGTGAGATTTTAAGACTGGGTGAAAAGATTTAGCAACGGATAAAGGGAAGATAAGAACTGATGACATGATAACCTTGTCTGTATTGTTTTGTTAAACCTGGATCCTGTTTTTACACATTGTCCAAATATATAATGATTTATCATTTTTATACATGTACGTGTATATTATTTGCATCAATGAAAACTTTTAAGAGATTTGTAAAAAACATTATTTTCCCAGTATCGTCTTTTTTAATTCTTTTTGGAAAATGATTTCAATTTAGTTAGCATGAATTTCTTTTAATTGCATTTTTATTTCTTTTTTTTTTTTTTTTTTTTCTAAAGAAGATTGAATTTGTTGTACTATTGAATCATTATAATAATCATGCAGTCAATAGACCAGTAACAAACTGTACAAAACAAGCAGTCTGATCCTGGGCCGAATCGGTTTTATTTTATGTGTCGAAATTCTTTTGGCTGAAAAAAATTGACGTATCAATATCAATATGTGACTGAAATCAGCAGAAAACAATTTGCGTTTTGAGAGTATTGATGTGACCCGTACAGCTTACTCCCGAATTTCAACGGTCCTGCATAAAACCTTTTGAAAACATTGTGAGAAAAGGATAAATACCAATATCCAGTATTGATTCCTTTTCCTACAATGTTTTCTACTCTTTTAAAGTGAAGAATATCAATTTAGCTACATTTGATTTATTTTCTGAAATTGCTTTTTTTCTAAGTTGGTGAAGTCAAAAAGTTCTCCGTATGGGAAAAGGTTTTAAATTATTGACTTTTGAAAACACATGAGAGGGAGAAAATACATGTGATCAGATTGAAAATAGCGAGGATATTTGAATATGTGAGCTGTCGCCATAAAATACTTTTGAAAATGCATTAATCATGACACATTTGCAAGTAAAGAGCTGAAGAGAGAAGACGGCAAATTGGACTTCCTTATACAAGATCTTGTTAAACTTGACTTTAAATCCTTATAAATAATCTCGTAAAAAAATTATGATCTTAGTTTAAACATTTAGTTTTAATTTATTCAATATACTAACATCATTAATTTACAACAGCATGTATTGCGAAAAGGATTGAAACGAAAGCATCAAAGCTTATATAGTTCCTCTCCCTAAAGAAGTCTGATTTTTTTCCAGATACTTTCTTTCCGATTACCCCAAATAAATGTATCAATGTATACCATTACGTAACACCAATCAAGATACCCGATAGGCGTCTTATCTAACAGTGAGACTAGGTCATCATCGGAGAACTCCGGCACAATGCAAACGATCAGGGAAAAAGAAAGAAAATACGATAGTTGCTTTAAAAAGGTGTAAAAAGGGCTAAAAATGTATTTTCTAAATGACTGAAAACTACGCCATATTAAAGAACAATAAAATAAGCTTTCTGACTTCCCTGAAGATAATTTTGATTTTCCAACAATATTGTGCAGGCTGATTTATGTTTACCGTGTGCTCACAAAACCACTGACTTCTAAAAAATGACGAAATTATTTTAAAAAGAACTGACCTACTGAACATAAAGGTTAACAAATATAATTTGTATACGGTTGGTTTGTTTGTGATAGATCAGACGATACCAGTGTTGTCTGATCTACCAACACATTTCCCCCAGCCTAATATACATGTACGTATATGTATTTGTGACGATGCTATGCAAAACAATTACAATAAAATGCCGTCTGTTGACTATGTAATAGCCCTATGCAACAGGTTGGAGATTAATGTTTTCAAAAACATTGAAACAAGAGAAGCCTCTTCATAATATCCTTAACTTTGTTAGCTATAAATTATCTATTCAGAAATATATCCATCCGAAGTATTTTTACTATTGTACCATTTTTGTTGATAAATCAATAAAAATATCAGAGATTGAATTCAAAATTATGATGAAAAAATCAGAGATAAAACTCCAAAGATGCAGTAAACATATATGTGCTGTTACATTTCGAGCGTTCGTGTCGCGCTCCTACCCCGGCTTTAGTCTTATCATAAGAAACTTGTACTGCGGATATTTTTCTTTTTTTTTTTAACTCTTCAGGAACTGGCAATGTATGACTGTCCCAATATTTAATGCAGTTGTAGACAACACAATAAATATGGCTCAAATTATTCAATCTGTATCAGTTAAGGCATGACAACATTGCTTGAAAAAGAGCAAATGCTCTTCAGGAACTGGCAATGTATGACTGTCCCAATATTTAAAGCAGTTGTAGACAACACAATAAATATGGATCAAATTATTCAATCTGTATCAATTAAGGCATGACAACATTGCTTGAAAAAGAGCAAATGCCGGTCAAAAGCATTTCTATAGCTGATCATAATTTTTCAAAATTTGAGGTAGATCAAATTGCAAGACCTGAAAGGAAAACAAATCCTACAAATTTTGGTACCCCAGTAATTTATAACCCCAGATATCCCGCAGAGTTGTTTTCCGATAAATTGACACCCTCTACACTCGAAGCGCGAAATTCGGGTTATAAGTGCAAAGGGTTTGCAGAGATCGCCAGTCAATATATCATTCCGTATGTGATCGATTTCACGGCCAAAAGGGATCAAACTCTCATAATTTAATTGGCTTACATAGCGGTCAAATAACAGTTACCGGGTTTGATTTGCATGATAAAGTTGGCCATGTTTTTTCTATTTTCTACAATATTTTCTTCCCTTACAGACTCCCCGTCCCTACCTTTTTAGCCGCTTTAAATGTATCGTCTGCAAATTCTTCAGTTTCAGCACACCAAAATTACCTCATTTGGTAAAGAGTGTAGACAGTTGTTTTTGTCGTCTGAGAGGCTTGGCTTTTTTTTTGTACTTGCGCAAATGAAAGACGGGCTGGGATAGGGAGGGGAAGGGCACCCAAACCCCCAAAACAACAAAGTCTAGGGATTTCTGAACATCAAAATTTGGCTTTATAAGTACATGATTTTATTCTTTAACCGTGAGAAAAAGAATGTACATTAAAAATGTATTAAAGGTGGCCCTTCAGAATTTGGGACGAAAATTGTACAAAAGTGCAAAGGATCATCCTTATACTCGCAAAGCCTTTTAATTTTCATTCATAAAACCCCTGACAACACGAGAAATTAGAGATTTACTACAGCCCAGGTCGAGACCGACGGGAGACACGTTCTATTCTTAGATGATCAATTCTCTCATTTAAATACAGGAAAACACAGACAAAGTTTCAAACATCCGTCCGAAGAAGACATTATGGAAAATGATTATTACATGTTTGTTATGTAATGGAATTTAAGCGTTATAAGTCACGTTCCAGTCACTTGACATTCCAACACTGCTCTATTGATTTTTGGCGCGAAATCTAAAAATAGCTTAAGAGGCTACGTAGCTTGTCAAGGGAATACCATCATTTTTTTTTTTGTAATTTTATGATTCCTAATTATTGATGATTTGTATTGCTTTTTCATATAAATTTCAATGATATATATATTTTTTAATTTGGTGTGATGTGAAAATTCTAAATACCCACCTTTAATGGATGCGACATTTTGTAAATCATTATTTTTAAAATAGATATCATGCGAGGAAATTTTAATGTTACACACTTGCTTACCTGTCTTACTGCCCTCGCCAGCCTACGCCACATACGTAAGAGATCGGACTGTGAAGATATTAGATTAGATAGGTTGCTATTATCGTATGACTTGGGCCCGTATTCACCAACCATTTTTAACAATGTTCTTTGCCTTATTCTCCAGAATTTTGATACCTTTATAAGTAGCACAACTTCTGATTGGTTTAGCAGTTTAGCCAATCAGAAGTTGTGTTACTTACAAATTTAGAAAACCTTGGAGAATAAGACTAACAATATTCTCAAGAATGATTGGTAAATACAGACCAAAATTTGATGCCTTTGCGCTAAGAGCTAATTCCGTCGCTTATGACCAAATGGTAAAAGGAAAACAGATAGTGTATTCGTCTCCT
Organism: Tridacna crocea; assembly: GCA_943736015.1. NCBI lineage: Eukaryota > Metazoa > Mollusca > Bivalvia > Cardiida > Cardiidae > Tridacna > Tridacna crocea. Next base: position 43,323,475 of record OX031066.1, on the reverse strand, counting down.
CTCATTTTCGCACAAGAAACAATTACCAGAAGCCGGTTTCGTTGTCAAAATAGATTCTAGGTAATGAAGGCCGCCCGGACCGTGAAGACAATGTCACTTTTAATCTTGTTTTATCAGGAAAGATTTGTACAGACGAATGTTTCGAGTTGATAGAGAAAATTCTACTGAATCCTCGTCGAAATTAAATTACCGGAAAAATCGGAGGTATTTCGTTACCATAGTAATTAGATAATTTAATAATTTGATATCTAACAGAGAAAGAGGGGAAATCTCAACGGCGAAAAGTCAATGTTTTTGATTGGCTGATATTGGATTTATAACAAACAGACAAAAGCACTATATTTAATGACGGTGAGTGACGGAAAGTGACACTTGCTTATCTTGCCGAATCTTTATTTACGGCCATATCTCGCTTCAGTCGAGCATCTGGTAAATCGACTAAATCATTTTCCAAAAATTAGCTGCTTGTCTAATCGATTGCATGATGTTTAACCCATTACCACACAATCCCTAATTTTGAAAACACTGTAGGAAAAGGAGAAAACGCTGGTAACCAGCATTTTCTCCTTTTCCCACAGTGTTTTCTACCCTTCCTAGAACAAATATCTATTTTTCAGTCACCTTTATTTTGTTGTCTGCAAATGCTTTCAGTTGGGACTAGTCCAAAATTTTCTCGTGTGGTAAAGAGTCAACTCATTACCAAACGACAACATTTTAGGCTTGTCCAAATCGAAAGCATTTGCAGACGACAAAATAAAAGTGACTAAAAATTTGAATTTGTTTAGTGAAGAGTAGAAAATATATTGTGGGAATAGGAGAAAATGCTGGTTACCAGCATTTTCTCCTTTTTCCCACAATGTTTTCAAAAGGCTTCTTTCTCAAGGTCGTCAAAAGTAGGGATTGTGTGGTAATGGGTTAACTCCGTTTACAACATTATTTCAGTTATATCGCGGCTAGTCCTCCCATCCAGGCTTTCGTGGGGGTTTTTCTACCAGTAATTACCTCAATATTCTTTCCAAATCACTGGTTGCTTATAGCTACCGTCGAAACAATGATCTGTGGGAGAACTAACTGGAGTGGGACGTGATATTTTGTTGTTGTATTGGTTGTATTGCGGTTTAACGCTACCTGTGACGCACATGTGTTTCCTGGCTTTCTCACACCGTACTAATACAACTTTCATTCCAAAGCCACCGACTACTTTTCTCACATGCTTCAGCAGAGGTGAGAAGCGAAAATACGCCGGACAGAAAGTTTGCCTCAACCGGGTATCGAACTCACAACCACCAGGTCACGAGCCTGACACGCTCACCACAAGCAAGTGTGACAGCAATTCTGTTTGCTTATCTAATTTCATACCCTGACTCCAAAGATCCTGTATATATCCAGCATTACACCTTTACTCTCTATCCCACAGCAAAATTTTAGACTTTTCCAGATCCAGAGTATTTTAGAAGCACTTATCAAAAGTCAGCTTGGTTACCAGCATTTTCTCCATTTCCCACATTTTTTTCAAAATGCCTTATTCTTAGTATCGTTTGATTTCAAGATAATCTGGTAAAAAGTTAAACCTTAACCCTTTACCAGACGACAAAAATTCAGCCTTGTCTAAAATGAAAGCATTTGCAGACAACAATTTCAAAGTGGCTCAAAAGCTGCAACTTTACTTATAGAGTAAAAACATTGTGAGAAAAGGAGAACATGCTGGTAACCAATATTTTCTCCTTCTACAATGTTTTCAAAAGGCTTAATTCTCAGGAATGTTTTAAGTCGTCATTGTGTGGTAAAGGTTAACCCCTTGAAGCCTTGAAAAAAATATATAGTTAGTTGTAATACGAAAAATCTCTCGTCCTGTGCAGTCTGATCTCGATCTATAGTGTCGACAAATTTCGGTAGGTATCGACGCTGAGCAGCCAGTGGGTTAATCCTTTACCAAACAACCCCGAACATTAGCGATTTCAATATCGTCCTACAAATGTACAAATGGCTTTCTTACACAGCTAGTATTTTTAACAATACAGGAAATGACATAATATGGCTATCACAAAATCAAAATAAGTTGAAAAACAAACATAAAATTATTGAACAATCCTTAAAGGACCTATTTGTGCAAGAATGGTCAAACCTCTCTAGCCTTTCCAGCAAAGGTAAAAACTATAGACTCTGTAAGAGTGACCCTGGTTTTGAATCTTACCTGACAAAACTACCCAAGTCCCTTGCAGTCAACATGTTTCTGTTTAGAACATCTAACCATAAGCTACCAGTTGAAACTGGAAGATGGAATGGCAATGCCTTTCCTGAAAGAACATGTACACTATGTTAAGAAATGAAAATAGGTGATGAAATGCACTATTTATTATCTTGCCCCGCATTCTCAACATCCCGCTCTTATTTCCTAGGCCAACAACATCTCACAAAAAATACACACACATTTTCAAAACTAATGGAAACAGAAAATCAAGGCTGTCTATATAATTTAAGTAAATTCATTTAAAAAATAATTAAAGTATTACAAAACAGTGTGTAATGGATTCCAGCATAGGTAATTATAACAAGAGGGTCAAATTGGCCCTGGATCGCTCACCTGAATTTTTGAGAGGACCATAGCCTTTGTTATTTTTATGAATGGTGAAATATTGGAAACAATATCATTATTTTGCCAAGCGATTTTCAAGAGGTCACCTGTAAAACCCATTTCAAAACTATCAGTTTCAGAAAAGAAGAATTTTTAAGAATTTCTTAATTTCCATATCTATTGCAAGTAGCCCCCATTCACCAGAGCAATGTTTCTTGAGGGATCAAAATTTCGCGAACATTTTTTGAAAAGGGTTATTCCAGGAACATTTCTGTGAGATTATTTTTTAAATCTGATAAGCCTTTTCAGAGAAGAAGAATTTTCAAGAACTTCTTCATGTCCGCATAGTGAAACTTTTAGCCCCCATTCACCAGAGCAATGTTTCTTCACTTATCAAAATTTTGCGAACAAATTTTGAAAAAGGTCACCCAAGGAAAATTGCCGTGAAATTATTTCAAAACCTGATCAGTGGTTTCAGAGATGAAGAATTTTCAAGAATTTCATCATTTCCATATAGTTCCAACGGTTTTTGACGGATCAAAATTTCGCGAATATATTTTTGAAAGGGTCACCCAAGAAACTTCCCTGTGAAATTATTTCAAATCTGGCCAGCGGTTTCAGAGAAGAAGAATTTTTAAGAATTTCTTCATGTTTGTTTAGTGCAAGTAGCCCCCATTCACCAGAGCTATGTTTCTTCACGGATCAAAATTTTGCAAACAAATCATGAAAAGGCTCACCCAAGGAACATTGCTGTAAAATTATTTTAAAATCTGACCTGCGGTTTCAGAGAAGATTTTTAAAGAATTTCTTAGAAAATTCCGTATGGTTGCCATGGCAAACAGAGTTTCTGACAGAATCAAATCCTGTGAACAATTTTCAAAGAGGACCTCCCAAGTTGGTTGAAACTGGCCTAGCAGTTTAGGAGGAGTTGATGTTTAAAGAATTGTTGACGATCCCAAAAGCTCCCCTTGAGCACGTTGTGTTCAGGTGAGCTAAAAAGCTATCCTCTGAAAGTTCGATTAACTTACACAGAGAAAATTTTCGACAAGACTGCATAACCTAGGCACTGTGCAATCTGATATTTTTTACACAGTGAGCAGCAATTTTGAGCACTATATAATTAAAGTGGCATCGTTGTTCATCTTGATAACCCGATATTTTGTATGATTGTAGTGAACAGTCAGCCATGCATATAAAGTAGATCTTGGGTGAGGAGGCACCTAATGTGCAGCCCGATTGTATATATACTACTCAAAATTTGCTAGGGATCACCCTAAAAGATTCGCTCTAAATATATATGTGGCATGTATAATGTATGGTTTTACAATAAGTTACATTACCACACTGATCAATAAAATGACCGGTGGAAATGGATCTTTAAGCCTTTAACTCACAATGCTGACTGTTAAAGACATTGAGAAAGAAGCCTTAGGAAAACATTGTTGGAAAAGGAGAAAAATGCTGGATACCAGCATTTTCTCCTTTTCCAACAATGTTTCTACCCTATTGCAGACAGCATAGTACACTTTGCATTTAGTTTTTGGTCAGCAAATGCTTTCAACTTGGACAAATCTAGAGTTTTACAGTATGGTAAAGAGTTTATGCAAAACTGTTGTAACTTTTAAACCCGTGCAGAAATATGTAAGTGATCCCTATCAAAGTTTGAGTAGTATATATACTGTTAGCTGCAACATGTGTCTATTTACTTTCTACTATTGTTTATTTTGGGTATTTGATATGTTGTACATTTGTAAATAGCTACCCTTTTGAGTACATGATAAACGGCACAACACCACACAATCTCGACTTTCAACGACCCTGTGAGAGAAGCCTTTTGAAGGCATTGTGGAAATGTTTTCTACCCTCCCCAGACCAAGTTTAATGTTTTCAGTTACAATTATTTTGTTGTCTGCAAATGCTTTCAATTTGGACCGGTTTGAGATTTTGTCGTTTGGTAGAGAGTTAAAGTTCATATTGCACATCATGTGCTATTTGATATTGACTATACTGTAAGCAGTTTTTCCTTTGGCAGACGACAGAACTTCTGACTTGCCCGACTTGGTGGCATTTGCAAACATCAAAAGAGATTCTTCAAGAACAACAAAAAGCTTTTAGGCACAGTGGAATACTGTGTAAAAGGGAGACTGGTTACCAGCGTTTCTCCCTCTCAAACTATGGCCTCTTTCTCGATATCATAAAAACCTGAGATTGTGTGGTAAAGGGTTGTAATTGATCTCATCTACTTTCATCATTGTTTAGTTCAAAGTAATTTATGTGTTGTATAAATGTGATTAGTTATCCACCAAGAACCTGTTTAGTGCATGCAGTGTGAGTTTCTGATCGGATGGCATATTACTCTGATCTTGTTTACACTGTGGGCTTTAAATAGATTTACCCGTTTCTACCGTCGCCAACACTAATTTGGGTCAATCTGACAGGGGTAGTAACTCCATTAACAATCACACATTGTGAGAAACACAGGTATGCACATTTTATATTTGAGTTATAAACGAAATAAAACTAGTTTCAAAAAGGAACAAAGAAAAAACCAACATACCTGTAACCATAGTCCAAATATCCTTCGTTTCACCACATGTACACATTTTCTTGACAACAAAATTCTACGTTTTACAAACGAATGGTGTGTCTTCATTGACTGGCTCTGCCAGAACGTTTTCAGGAAAAACACGTGCAGCAAGCGAATGACCCGGATGAGCCTAAAATATCACGGTACCCAATGGAAAATTAGTTACGGTATCCGTTTTACGGATCACACGAATTGTGTATTTTAGAAGTTTATTGCTGTATTCAGCGTAGTATGTAAATTGTGAATAGCTGTAAACCATATAATTATATATGTTGAATTTGTCCATCACCAAACCTTATTATAGTTATCACCATCGTAATTAATTGTACTTTTTCCTGTGATTATCTCTGCTATTTTAACTCTGTTCCAGATCAGAATGCACTTTATCTATACATCAACTTTGATTATTTATCTGTTAAAAAAAATCTGTGTCCTTTCGGGTTTGTCAACGTTTATCATGCCACCCACGGCAAACAGCTCACCTTTGCAGTAAGTGTGGACGTCAAGGAAGTGGGTCGGTTAACGCATTTGCGTTGCCAAAGCTCCGTTCATACTACCTGCGAGTTAATAAGACGGATCTTTAAAAAAATATAGCTAGGATGTAGTAACCAGCGTTTTCTCCTTTTCCCATTTTTTTTTTGTCCCTTCCAAATCAAATTCAAAGTTGTGATTCACATCTATTTTGTCATCTGCAAATGCTTTCAGTTTGGACTAGTCCAAAATTTTGACGTTTGGTAAAGAGTTAAGATATGTACCTGTTACAAGCCTTTTACTGATGTTCTCGTCTTAGACAAATGTTACCCTTCATTTCATTACCTCTCCGCTAAACTTTCTACCCTTTCTCTTTTTATACTTTCATGGTCCAATCACATTGTTATCTCTACGACTTTTGTTTATTTTTTGTATTACTAGACTATACCATACTGTATGTTGTACATAGATGGAAGAAATAAAGTTTTTTGAATTAAATTGAATTGTACAACAGCAAAACATTTCGACTCAAAATTTGCTAGGGATCACCCTAAAAGATTCGCCCTAAATATATATGTGGCACATAACATGTATAGTTTTACAATAAGTTACATTGCCACACTGATCAATAAAATGACCGGTGGAAATGGATCTTTAAGCCTTTACCTCACAATGCTGACTGTTAAAAACACTGAGAAAGAAGCCTTTGTAAAACATTGTTTGAAAAGGAGAAAATGCTGGATACCAGCATTTTCTCCTTTTTCAACAATGTTTTCTACCCTATTGCAGACAGCATAGTGCACATTGCATTTAGTTTTTGGCCAGGATTGCGCGACTTACGTGAATACTTCCGCACGGATCAAAAACTAAATAAATGAGCCATGCTTCCTGAAAAGGGGGCTTAATGCATCTGCGAAAACTATCGACCTAGGGCAACCTGCAAAGGCCATAGAAGATTTGCGAAAAACAGAAAAAAGTGTCGATTCGGATTAGTCTCCGCGGAGTGCGCAGGCTGACCCGAACCGAAACATTTCGCTACAGGTCAATTTTTTGTATGTTCAAGGATGAGTCTGCCTAGGAAACAAGTCGGTCATTAAAAGAGGTGGCTATTATAGAACCACAAGTATGTAATGTCTTGCTTGGTGCCTTGGGTCGTGGAGATGCAATAAGCTCCTTTTTCACAGAGCATGGCTCAAATATTATATGACCTGCAACGCGGTAAAAAGGGACATTGGGACATTTGCGTAAAGTGTCGTCTCGGATCAGCCTGCGCACGCTGCAGAGACTAATCCGGTTCGATACTTTCCGTTTTTATGTAATTTTCTGTTTTTCGCAAAGTCTCCTATGGACTGCGCAGGCTGACCCGAGACGACACTATACGCAAATGTCTGACAATTTTTTTTTTGCGCAATACAGGCCGTGTAGTTTCGATTCAAGCCAGCTCTCGTTCCACTTGAAGCCATAACGAAGATACGACGGCAAAATTTTAGATGTAGCTTAAAAGATTACTTCTATCGTTGATAAGGTAAAACATTGCGGGAAAAGGAGAAAATGCTGCATTTTCTTTTTCCCACAATGCTTTCAAAAGCCTTCCGAAATTATTGTTGGAATTTCGCGGCATTTTCTTCTTTTCTCACAATGTTTTCAAAAGTCTTTCGAATTCAGGATGGTTAAGATTTGGGACAGAGCAAAAAAGGTTAAATAGGTAAATCAAAGTTTAATGTTCACAAAAAAAAGGGAAAGTAACATTCACATAATCAAGATGTGACTAAGTAATCTCTGTATAGCTATCACTAATTTGGAAAATAACGGTAACTGAAAGAGTTGAAAAATAAGATTGTTTAAAAAGATTATAATTATGTTCACTAAAATCGTATAAAGGACTCACGCATTCGTCAAGTATTGTTTATTCAAACAGGTTAAAAACAAATGAGAGAACGAGTGAGTAGTGTTCAACAAGGCCATGAGAAGTATTCATAAAATTTTTGAGTAATATTCACTTAACGAGTGAGAAGTATTCACGAAACTGATGAGTACTGTTCATCATTACAGTGAGATATATTCACAAAATTGTTGAGTAATGTTCACTTTTAGAGTGATAAGTACTCACAGAATCACTGAGTAATGTTCATTGTAATAGTGAGATGTATTCACGAAATTGTTGAGTAATGTTCACTGAAAATTGTGAGAAGTACTCACGTTCTTGAGTAATGTTCAGTGAGAAGTTCTCACGAAATCAGTGAGTAATGCTCATTATAACAGTGAGAAGTATTCACTAAATTGGTGAGTTATGTTCACTTTGACAGTGAGAAGTTTCACGGATTAGTTGTTTCAGAAACCGTTTATTGTACGAAAAAAAAACATTGATTTTTAAAATCTGTTTAGATTGACCGTTATGGCCTCAGGTACAAATAACTTTTTAAGTCAGCTTGACCGTACATGCCTTGGTCGACGTTTCTTCACCCTTCACTTCCCACCTCGTAAACAAAATTTATGATATTAACCTTTACGCTACTTAGCGCGACTCAAGGACCTTTTGCGGACAGTATAGATCAAGATCAGACTGCACAGAACGTGCATTCTGATCTTGCATCTACAATGTCCGATAAGGACTTTTTTGTCAAACTATACATCTTTGAAATAGAAAATATGGGTTTGTACTGTCTGGTTGAAAGCTTCGTCTAACTAAATCAGCAGGTTACGGGTTCGTATATACATAGTAACGGCATTCTCGAGACAAATAAACTTAACGATACTTTATGCAATGTTACTTCCTATATTGGCAAATATTGTGTTCGAGGCTGGAAATTAATCAATTCCTATAGACAGCACTATTGCTCATGGTTTCGACGATAATTTTTTGGGAAAGTAGCCTAGTAGCTTTGGAGGAATTTGTGTGCAATACTTGCCATCAAACGAAACTTTAGCAAGCACAAAGATGTGCACAGGCCAATGGGGTAGAACTGAAAAAAAAAATGTTAAAATTGGCATTAAACGCCAAACAACCAACAAACAAGGAAACAAACAATTTATATTTCCGTCTTGCATCCGATAACCTTTAAAAACAGTCTGTGCAGGCAGGCTAACCAGGGTCGAAACTTTGCTATTTGCTAAATTTTATGCATGCCAAAAGACCATTCTACACAAATGGTTTATTCGGTTGTTAGACAAGATTGATCTATGGATCTTTATTTCATGCTTTCCAGTAGGATATCGAGAATCATTGAAAATATTGTTCGATATTCCACGGGTGCGACCAGTTTTTATGTTCGTTACCTAGGTAAACTGCGCATGACTCACAACCAGATGGGAATATGACGCCATTTACTTACATTTCTTGCGCTTGACGTAATATTCTAATCTGTTGTTATGCAGGACGGGTACGCCATGGGGAATAACTGAAAAGAACTGTTCTGAATTTTGATCAAGCTTCTCTCAGAAAGGGTGAAAGCATGAAATAAAGAGATTTTTGTTGTTTTTTTTTCGGTGCGCCACTAGTGAAATTATTACCGATGGTATTCACGAGATGAAATAATATTCGATCTTTCACCGAAAACAAATGGTATCGTGTATCATCGGGATGTATTAAACCCCCTTCTTCAAGAGCACGGTTCAAACGAAATAAAGATGCTATAAGAAGAAAATTGCATAAAAACGGAAACTATTATTTCGAATTATAGTGTGTGCGGAGTGCGCAAGCTGATACGAGACGACATTTTACGCAGTTGTCCGAATGTCCCTTTTTATCACGTTGCAGGCCATATTTATACCCCAGCAAAACGAATGTTTTTCGGGGGTATACTGGAATCAGCCTGTCTGTCCGTGTGTCCGTCCGTGAAGGTTTGCCGGCTTTTTGTTTGTTTTTGCTTGGTTGGTTGTTTGGCATTAACTCTTTACCAAACGAGAAAATTTTAGACTGGTCCAAATTGAAAGCATTAGCAGACGACAAAATAATGGTGACTGAAAAATTGAAATTTGTTCTGGGAAAGGAAGAAAACACTGTAGGAAAAGGAGAAAATGCTGGTAACCAGCATTTTCTCCTTTTCCTACGGTGTTTTCAAAAGGCTTCTTTCTTAGGGGCGTCAAAAGTAGGGATTGTGTGGTAATGGGTTAAACGTCAATTTCAATATTATTTCAGTTGTATCGTGGCGGCATGTGCACCTATCCATACTTTCTACTTCTGTAAACGGCCAGCATTGCAAAACATTACACTGAATTCCTCCTAAGCCACAGGCTGCTTTCCCACAAAACCACCGTCGAAATCATGGCCAATAGTGCTGTCTATATAGGACAATTAATTTCAGTCCTCGGACACAACTTTTGCAAAGATAGGCAATAACATTAAATAGCATATAGTAAAGTTTATTTGAGACGAGATACAAACTCACTTTAATGTTACTAAAAACAAAAGATAAAATCGAATTAACGACCTCCGGATTGCCGTTAGTATACACCGACCAGTAGGCTATTAAATGAAATTTTCAAGCGAAGAGTACAAACCCATACTTGCTATTTCAAAGGTTTGTTGTTTCGAAAAATATCTCCCTATCGGAAAGTGTAGATTTAACAAGATCAGAACGTTTCACGCAGTCTGATCTCGATCTACACTGTCGGCTAAAGGTCCTGGGTCGCGCTTGGCGAGCAAAAAAGGTTGACATCATTTGTTAACAAGGTAAGAAGAGAAAGACTAAGAAACGTCGATCAATATGCATGTATGGTCATGCTGATTTAAAGCGTTATTTATACCCGAGGCGATAACGGTAAATATAATCAGCTTTTAAAAAAACAACAACTGTTTTTTATTACAATAAACGGTTTATGACAAAGTAACTCATCCGTAAAAACTTCTCAGTGTCAAAGTGAACGTTACTCTCCAATACCGTGAGTACTACTCGACGTTAAAATGAGCATTACTCAACAATACCGTGAGTACTTCTCACTGTAATAGTGAACACTACTCAGTGATTTTTGTGAATACTGCTCACGACAACAATGAACATTATTCACCAACTTCATGAGTACTACTCAACATTGAAATGAACATTACTCACCAACTGCGTGAGTACTTCTCACTCTGAAAGTGAGCACTACTCACTCATTTTCTCATCTTTTTTTAAACTGTTTGAATAAGCAATACCTGACAAATGCGTTAGTACTTTTCACGATTTTGGACGATATTTTTTTTGTTTTTCACCAGTTTTTTTTCTACTTTTCAGATACCGTTATTTTCCAAATTGGTGATAGCTATAGATAGATTTATTATTCATACCTTGATCGTGTGAATCTTACTCTCCGTCTTCTGTAAACGATAACCCCCGATTTGATGGATATTCCTTTATTTACCTACAGGTTTAAACCATTAACCACACAATCCTTATTTTTATCGACCATAAGCTTCAATGGATTTCGAAAATATGGTGAAGGGGGGGGGGGGAAAGAAGAAAATGGTGGTAACCATCTACTCTAATTTCTGAAGACTTTGAAAACACTGTGATAAAAGTAGAAAATAATAAACATCGGCTTTAATTTTTATAAGGCTTTTGAAATTACAGTTAGAAAAGAAGAAAATGCTCGTAACCAAACTTTTCTCCTTTTCCCCCAATGTTTTCTACCCTATTAATGGCAGAAGTCATCTTTTGAGCCACATCAATTATCAATTTGTTGTTATCAACAGTTTTCAATTTTCAATTCATCAATCAATCAATCAATCGATCGATCGATCTTTCTGTCGGTCGAGGCTTCCGTCAGTTCGTTTGTCTGTCCACTCAGCCATCCATACATTTATCCATTCATTTTTCCATCCATCAATTCAGTTTCAATCTTCAATGTATTAACAAAAGTTAAAATTTCCGGTACGATACTTGGGGCGTGGTGTGTGTGTGTGGGGGGGGTGGGGGTGGGGGGGGGTGGGGGCTGCTAATGACTCGCATAGAAACCCTACTCTTAAAGCTAAATTACCGATTTATTATCGATTTGTCATCGATAAATCGATAATAAATCGATCATTTAGCTTTAAGAGTACGGTTCCTTTGTGAGTCATAAGCAGCCCCCCCCCCCGACACATACACACCCCGCCCCAAGTATCGTACCGGAAACTATTCCATTTTTAGCGTTTATCATCGAACATACGTTCAGAAAGATAACGTCGTTCTAGAAAAAATAAGCAAAAAAAAAAATGGGACAGATACACAGCTTCCAGCACTGTCCTGTGATGTCCACTCTTGTACGAGATAACAAAAATTTCAGATTCGTCCAACTTGAAAATGCTTGTAGACGACAAATTAAACCGTTTACCAAACGACAAAATTTGAGACTGGTCCCAATTCAAAGTACTTGCAGACAACAAAATAAACGTTACTCAGAAATTGAAATTTGTTTCCAGCAGGGCAGAAAAAAATGTTGGAAAAGGAGAAAATGCTGTTTGCAAGCACTTTATTCTTTTTCCAACAATGTTTTCAAAAGGCTTCTATGTATCTCATTTTTTAAAAGCTTGCTTTTTCAGAGTCGTTACAAGTGAGTGGTAAAGTGTTAAATATTTATGAATACTTGGTGACCGCTAAGGACCGTGACAATCAAAAAAAGAAGTTAAAACTTTTTGCGTGATAAAACGTTTACAGATCATGTTACTGTCATTTTTGACGGAGTAAAGTCCGATGAAACTCGTATATGAGAAAAGAAGCGATAAGACAAGAACCAAGACTATTCCCTGCTATATATCTGTAACGTGTTACATTACGCTGGCCGAAACTTCTTCGAAATCACACATACTGTAATTTCAAGACCTTTTTTCTTGACGCGTCTCCGGAATTAAAACTGTGTCACGCTGACGCGTAACAATGATAATCATTAATTATAATGTCAAGCATAACATTGGTAGAAAAAAAGATTCTTTGAAAGAGAGAAAAAAAAATGTATAAACACTTGATGATTCAAAGGAATTCATTTCATTGAAATTCTACTTTTCATGAAGACAGAATAATGCTGTCAACAGAGAAAAGAGGTCTGTCAGCGATACGCCATTCTAAAAAGCTATCCGATTGGTTAGTTCAGGGGTATTTACATATACGACCTCTCTGGTAAGTTGGTTATGCGTTGTGGAGTGGAAGTAGATCCAAATGATGTCATTTTAGTAGGTTTCGATTGGCTAATTACAGCTACAGTTTATTTGTTGTTGAAGCATCACCATTGTAAAAATCAACTGATCCAAAGTATTTTGTATTTGTCAAAAACGATGCTTTTTTAGAATTCAATTTCATTCCTTCCAGAAATTTGAAGTTTCTTCTCGCTGTACTGATTAAATTTACAATAGTTCGGACATTGTTTTGTTCGTATGTACTCGATAAGTATCGAACTATTTGAAAGGCGTTTGAATAATGCTGTTCAGAGACATTTGCAGCAAGCTACCGAGCGCTGACATATGAAGGCGTCAATGAAAATCCCGCCTTCCAAAAACCATCCCTATCACCACGTTTGATTTGTTGTCTGCTAATGGTTTCAATATAAACCGATCTAAAAATGTCTCGTCTGATAAACAATTAAGGACCAAGTCTATGACATGGTCTGCAACGCACGAAAAGGGGCATTTGGACATTTGCATACAGTGTCGTCTCGTATTAACCTGCGCAATCCGCAATCTTTATGTAATTTTCTGTTTTGCGCAAGTCTACTGCAGCACAATATCTAATGTAGTCGTAAAGTGCCGTCTCGGATTAACCTGCGCGAACTGAGCAGGCTGATCCGAGACAACACTTTATGCATATGTCCGAATGCCCCTTTTCGCGTGTTGCAGGCCAAATAAGCATCAAAACTACATGTCGATAAGTTCTTGTCGATAAATTTACGGTACATAATCTCGACTCCGCTCAAATTTTAACATTGATGACTCCCGAATGTTTCTATGAATTATTAATGCTTTTCTCCCTGGTCACGTGATTTAGTTGCGACAGCGGTTCTATATTATTAATCATTTGTAGATAGAAAGAGGCGTTTAGATCTTTTAGTTTTAGACAGTATTCCATTTTTAGCGCTTAGAGTTCGACAAATTTAGTTGACCCAGATTCTTACTTTTTTAACCGTTGCGAAGCAATCCGGAGTTGTGAGAACTTGTGACAAGACCCCTTTGCCAATGTACAAGCGTACATGTATCATTTCATGTGCTTGAATCAGTTTTGCAGTAGGGAGGCCTATCGCTTTTACATGTACATGTATATATGGCATTAAAATATGTTAAACTAGACTAATATCTAAATGGCCATTTGCGGTGGGGGATTGGGAGGTGGGGGTGGGGGTGAGGAAAGACTAAATTTAAAAAGAATGCAGGAAAATGATAAAACCTAGAATTTTCTCCGTTGCCCGCAAAGTTACACCCTTAAGAGGCCAATTTTTGTCACGGGTCTTTTGTAGTCCGTATATCTTTTTTTTTTTTAATATATGGAAAAGTTTACGATTGGGTTGTCTGGTAGAGTTAATAGCTTTTTGTTGTCACAGCAGAATATCTACCCAAAAAAGATTATACTGACGGCACTTCATCTTTGATGATCTTTTAAAGACATATGAACCGAGCTTTTTGAAAACGGGGGCTTACTGCCACAAGTCCGCAGTCCGTGCAGGCTGATCTAGGTCGAAACATTTTGCTTTTGAGAAATTTTCTACTTGTCAAAGACCAGTCTACCTCATGAATCAGTTGGTTGTTTAATATTGTGATGGCTGCGCTGTATAGTGAACCGCGGAGACGCATTAACTCATTACCAAACAACAAAGGCTTGTCCAAATCGAAAGCATTTGCAGACGACAACATAAAAGTGACTGAAAACATTGTGGGAAAAGGAGAAAATGCTGGTTACCAGCATTTTCTCCTTTTCCCACAATGTTTTTCAAAAGACTTCTTTCTCAGGGTCGTCAAAAGTAGGGATCGTGTGGTAATGGGTTAAGCCTCCCTTTGCCAGTGCATGGCTCATTTATGGACCCATAGGTCCTACTTAAGCTAACCAAACGACAAAAATTCATACTGGTCCAAATTGAAAGCACTTGCAGAAAACGAAATAAACAAAGGTCAAAAATTGAAATTTGTTTCTTGCAGAGTAGAAAACATTTGGGGAAAGGAGAAAATGCTGGTTACTAGCATTTCCCCTTTTCCCACAATGTTTTAAATGGCCTCTTTGGCTCTTTCTTATGGTGGTAAAATCCATGGTATTGTTTGGTAAAGGGTAAATGAACCTATATACCCCTATCAGAAACGATATAATGTCTCGGTTTATTCAGAAAATCACATCCAGTGTAACTATTACAATCTTCCAATGAAAGTGCGAATGTGTGCGGTAAAACTGAAGAAAAGCAAAATATATCTTTATGTAATTTCTTTCTCAATGAATTCTGAATTGAAGATGTATGTTTTCTGTCGAAGAATGCATATAAGTGTACTCTCCGACAGGAAACATGTACAAATGCCTGAGGCAAACGAACCAAAATGGGATTTGCACAAAAAGGGTTTCGTATCACGGAAACTCATTATTTTCATACAAGAATGTGTAAAACTTGAAAATTACAGAATTACATCAATAGTAATAATCGGGTGCAACACAAAAAAATCATATGAAAATATTAATGTTGTACTTACGAAGATCGCGTGGATATGGCAAAGGAAAATTATTGTGAAACTTTTCACATTTGAATTTGCCAGCGCGACTTGCATGAAAAATGTAGCAGTTGCCAGTTTCGACAATTCAGGTAGCAGTGCACAGTGTTCAACCAGGGAACAGTACAAACGGGACTACCCTTCTGTCAATTTTTTCTCATCTTATAAATGTAAATGATGTATTCATACATGTACAATCTCTACAGAATGAATAAACATATAACTTGGAAGAAAATTAAACCGGAACTGTAAGCCTTAACTTTAACAATTAACCCTTCACTAAACGATCTGACGGTGTTTTACAAACCCCGAGAAAAAAAAAACCTTTGAAAAGATTCAAGCTTTTTTCCCGTTTCCAAATTAAAATATTTTAATTCACTGAGTTGAAACAGATTCATTTCTTCGCCTGCAATTGCGTTGACTTTGAAAAAGTCTTTAATTTTGCCGTCTGGCAGAGTTTGAAGTCTATAGCTGTTTATATCGCCAGCCGGTCGCCATATCGTATCTGTTTTAGCCTAAGATAACCGATCTGGGAGTTATTAACCATTTACAACACCAATCTTGTGTTTTACCAACCCTGCGTAAGACAACTTTTTAAAACATCGTGAGAAAAGGAGAAAATGCGGGTTACCCGCATTTTCTCCTTTTCCGCAATGTTTTGTACTCTATCAAATACATTCTATCATGCTATCAGTCGAGCCATCCTAATTTGTGGCATGTGAATCCCATTCCGTGTGGACAAGTCTAGAATTTCGTCAATTTGTATAAAGAGTTGAATGGAGTAATGATGCCTCGATGCAGTCTTAACTGCTTGGATTCATTTCCTTGGTCTTAAGTCAAATAAGATAAATAACACATAAAACAAAACTGATAACGAATAAAAAATAATAAATAACCATTTACATGAGCGGTACTCTGTGACAAGGGGTGGGGCTAGTGGGGTTGGGAGATGTTTCCCGACATTTTACGTCAATATCCGAATGCCCTTTTACGCGTGCTGCAGGCTAATTATGATGATTCAAACAGGTCTTCGTCTTCAGGATGGTAAAATATGGTGTTTCAGGGCCAAGCATTACTTCATTCTTGAATTCAACAAGTAAAGAAAGGATACAAGTCGACTATTGAGTCACATGTAATTCTATCTGGGGTAATCAAAAAGCTTGATTGGACAATTAAAACAACTCTCAACAGCTCGGCTGTCATGTTTCTTGCATTTAATACGAACCCATCTTTGGTTCAATCGAGTGATTCTGAATAGAACAAGGCACGTTTTTTTTCTGTTCATATAGTTTCCTTTTTTCTCGACCCAATTCACCCGAAAACGAGTCTGCGACAGGCGGCTTAAATCTCTTTGTGGCACAATGCCGATTATTAACGACCCTTGGAAGGAAGCCGTTTGAAAACATTGCAGGAAAAGAAGAAAACCCTGGTAAGCAAAGAAATCTTGTAATCAAAGAACAACTGCAGCTTCTGAAATTGTCGTCTGAAGATGCTTTGACTTTGGGCGAGGCTATAATTTCTGGGTCCGTATTCAACATCCATTCTCAAGAACGTTCTTGGTCTTATTCTTCAAAATTTTCTGACAGTTAAAATAACAGAACATCTGAATGGCAAAACCCAATGGTTTAGCCAATCAGATGTTCTGTTACGTTCACAATGGACCGAATGGTTTAGCCAATCAGATGTTCTGTTACTTTCACAATGACAAAATTCTGAAGAATAAGACTAAGAATGTTCTTGAGAATGGTTGGTGAATACAGACCCTGGTTCAGGTTAATTTGCAGTCTTGTTAAGTCTGAGAAACCAACCACATCAAGTACCGAATATCATTTCATGCTTTCCGGTAGGATATCGAGATAAAGCAGTGAAAATATTTTTCGATCTTACTCTGGTACCACCAGTATAAATACCGATTTTCACGTTCTTGTTGCCTAGGTAAATTGCGCTTGCCTAAAAACCAGATGGAAAATATGACGCCATACACCTTAGATTTCTCGCGCTTGACGTAATATTGTAATGCGATAGCACTATGCGGGAGGGGTACGCAACGGGGAATAACGAAAAAGAACTGTACTGGATTTTGATAAAGCCTCTCCCAGAAAGGGTTAAAAGCATGAAATAAATAGAATATTTGTCTTTTTCGGCTGCGCCACACGTGAAAATATTACAGATTGTATTCACTCGATGAAATAAATTTCGGTCTTTCACTTAAAAAAAACCAAATATCCTCTATTTGTGTCATTGTTGCTGAGACTTATACCCGTGGAAAGTCTTGTAATTCTTGTCATTAAGAACAACAGGAATTTAGGTGTAAGTTAGTTAAAATTAGCAAAATTGTGGAACTATTGTTATTCACTCCTTCTCAAACCGTTTCATTCTACTTTCGATGTAAATGTTAGTGATCTACGAGCTCGTATCTTGTTTCCGTATACATTTCAAACTAAACTTCTTCTGTTGACACGAACCCGTTAACAGTATAAAGGCTAAAGGTAGTGATGCATGATACTTTATATGGCTTGCAACACTCGAAAAGGGGCAATCGGACATTTGCGTAAAGTGTCGTCTCGGATCAGCCTGCGCAGTACGAGCAGGCCGATCCGATACGGCAATTTACGACCACATTAGAGTTTGTGCTACAGCAGACTTGTACAAAACAGAAAATTACATAACAATGGAAAGTACCGTTTCGGATTAGCAAGAGTGGATTGCGCAGGTTGATCCGAGACGATATTTTACGCGAATGTCTGAATAACCCCTTTTTACTCGTTGCAAGCCATATATAGTTGTCTGGTCTGGTGACAGGGTACTTTGAAACTTGTTCAACGCTGTTGCCAATCATGTCGCCCCGAGCCCTGAAAGGCAAGGTGGTGACATGATTCTCTATGACCGTGAACAGGTTTCCAAGTTCTCCTGCCACCTGAACATACATCGACTTTATCATTCTGCAAAGTTTTACCATTCCAACCTGTATATACGCATTAAATTTTCTGGTTTTATGGTCTCTCGAACCAAGTGCGATTACCAGTTCGAATGAGGAGGTTAATGCATCTGCAAAAAGTAGCCTACTGACTCCGGTGAGCCTGAGCAATCTGCGCAGGTAGACATGAATCGAACATTTTACCTCTTTTGTAAATTTTTATGCTTGTCGAAAGACCATGATTCTACTCCAGGATAACGCTTCTTTTTACGCTCATGTATCACTGACGTGCATTAACTCTTACGACACAGTCCCGACTTTCAACGACCCTGAGAAAGAAGCCTTTTGAAAACATTGCGGGAAAAGGAGAAAATGCTGGTAACCAGCATTTTCTCCTTTTCCCACAGTGTTTTCTACCCTTTCCAAGCCAAATTTTAATTTTTCACTCACCTTTATTTTGTTATCTGAAAATGCTTTCAATTTGGACTGGTCTACATTTCTCTCATGTGTTAAACGGAGTTAAGCCCCCTTCCCCCCTAGAGCCTTAATCATTTGATAGTTTGTCCCCTATGTGCTGCCGTACAGTTGCCTTTTTCTCCCTGCTGCATTACTCAGTCCTGATCAGGAAGTGTGAACATATTAAAGAAACATCGTTCACGCTCCTAGATTGTCAAACTTCACACTTTGACGGACGTCTTTTCCCAGACCTCGGGCAGAAATGCATCTCAATCCGCCACACCACATATCAAATAAACAACAAAATCACTCACATAAATAAAGGAGCAGAACCATGAAATACACTAAAATATTAAACACGGTTTCTCGCCGAGTCAACTCCCATAATGTTAAACCAAATCACAATGCATTAACGTACACTTTTCTTTTTACGCCTTATTTGAAGTCCCAAGAGAGGCTTTCCTTTGCCAATGATTTCTTGGGCGAGTTTTCGTTTGTCTTTTAGCAGAATGCTGGTAGATTCGGCTCTTTATCAAACGATAAAAATTTAGACATGCATTTGAATGTATTTACAGACGACTGTTTAATTGTAGTTGAAATGGCCTGTAACTCATGGCAACAGGAGCATTTGGACATTTGCATAAAGTTTCGTTCCGAATCAGCCTACACAGTCCGCCCAGGCTGATCCGAAACGAAGCTTTCCGTTTTTATGTAACTTTCTGTTTTGAACAAAATTAGCAGCCATATCCAAAATACTGTAACCAATTACAGTACAACCATTCTGATTTATAAATGTAAAATTATTGCAAGAACTATCAATATTCTCGTGAATGCGACACAAGCAATGCCAGCCATGAACAAGTTGATTTGTCTTTAACTCTTTACCACACAAGAAAGTTTTAGACTGGTCCAAATTGAAAGCATTTGCAGACGACAAAATAAAAGTGACTGAAAAATAGAAACTTGTCATGGGAAGGGTAGAAAACACTGTGGGAAAAGGAGAAAATGCTGGTTACCAGCATTTTCTCTTTTTCCCAAAGTGTTTTCAAAAGGCTTCTTTCTCAGGGGCGTCAAAAGTAGGGATTGTGTGGTAATAGGTTAAAAGGATGAATTACTTTGACTATCGTAAATTTCTCCTTTTTTCCACTATGTTTTTTAAAGGACATTGTCTTTAGGGTCGTGGGACTTTCGTCAAGACTTGAACTTTTTGCCAAGTGACACAATTTTAGACTTATCTGAATTGAAAGCATTTGAAAACATCGTGGACAATAGGAGGGAATTCTGTAAATCAGCATTTTCTCCTTTTTCCACAATGTTTTTACCCTTCCCTACAAAGTGTCATAGTTTCAGTCACATTTGTTATCGTTTACAAGTGCTTTCAGTTTGGACAGGTTAAAAAGTTGTCCTGTAATAAAGACTTTAGTCCTTTAGGCAAATGTTAGTATACGCTGACTTCTCTGTTTAAAATTGAGTAACGGGAGGGTTTCTGCGTGATTCAGTTGTAAGATGTGGAACTCATGGCATAGAGGCTCCGGGTTCGGGTCTCACTGGATCAACTGGATTTTTCGCCGGAGTGCTCTTGGGCGAGACACATCAGAATCCCAGCTTTGTACTGGTGAAACTGAAGAAATTCATGAAATTGTGAGCTGTAGCCATGATATGACTGAAATTATGTTTTAACCATTTGGCTGCTTATCGCAACGCACTGACCTTTTGCGGACAGCGTAGATCAAGATCAGACTGCACAGAACGTGCGGTCTGATCTTAGATCTACGCTGTCCGATCTAGAGATATTTCCCCCCGAAACATACCTTTGGAATAACAATATTTGGGTTTTTACTATCGAATTAAAAATTTCGTTTTAGTTACTTAGCAAATACCATTCAATAAATCATAGTGAAGAATTCAAGTTTTACAGGGAACCTTTCTGTGTTATGTAGCCGTTTCATGTTTTTCATATGTAGCCGGGTACAGGTATTAAGTAATGTATCGTGTGGCCTTATCAACATGTGGTTCTGCAGGAACGGTTTTCCTGAGGCCCTGGGTTCGAATCCCGCTCGAGCCGCGATATTAAAAATAAACGTATAAAATTCGAAAGTGAAATAGTAGTCTCTCTATTGTGAATGCTGAATGATTCTAGAACCTTAGGCCCATGTTCACAAACATTATAAGTCTTGTTTTCAAAAAAAAAAAAAAAAAGTCTAAATTTAAAAGTAATACAATTTCTGATTGGCCAAACCAAATGGTTTGGCCAATCAGAAGTTGTATTACTTTCAAATCCTTAGATTAGACTGAGAATGAAATGGATAGTGGTTGGTGGACACGTACTGTAGTTACGGTACTGTCTATACAAATGCTTTTAAATTTGGAAGTCTAAAATCGTGTCGTCTGCTATAGAATTGAAAAGAAAACGGAAGCCTTTACAGATAGATTTCCATGCTGGTCATGCCGGCGTGGGTTCATTTCTTTCTAATTTGATTTCCATCTTTTGTCTCGATATTTTCTCCAGAAAAGTTTACAGCGAATTAGTCGGTCTATTTAGTGCGGAGCTAATATGGTAGACTAGGCGCACAATCCGATCCAAATTACATCAAAATAACAGACGGGTTTCGAATAAACATTTATGATATTTGTCATTGGATTTCGTACATCAATAAACCCGTCTACCATATTACTATATTGCGAAACCATGCGATTTCACCAGGGATGGGACTTTCGTTTACCAAAGAAAGTTTTATTCATCTTTCGAATTTGTTGAAATGAATCATTGTGTAACATAAAGAACTTACTCAACATGAATAATCGAATTCAACCTAACAACACCTTAGCTTTGAAATATCTACAATGATAATACAAGATCCTGTGTGGCTCATTGGTGAAGTGGAGGACTTTGAAAATATGAGCTGTCGCTGGAATAATGTTACAAGTGGTGTAAGCAGTAACTTTTGACAGCCATGTGCTCCTTTTTTCCCAACATTGTTTTCAAGGGTATCAACCACTCCTTTGTACCGACTGAGGTTTTCAAGCCTTGTACAGTATTTATTGATTCTTCAAAGCCTTATGCGGTACCACCTGAGGCTTTTAAGACTTGTACTGTACTGACTAAGAGTTTTTAGCCTTTTTCAGTCCGAGTGAAGTGTCAGGCCTTGTAAGGTACCGAGGGAGGTTTACAAGCCTTCCGCACTAAGGGTGCACGCCATGTACAGTACCGACTGACGGTTTTAGACATAGGACGTTATCGACTGAAGGCTTCAAACCTAGCACTATACAGATAGAGGTTCCAAACCTTGTACAGAAATGACCTATGGTTCCCAGCCTTGTCCAGTATGCCTATATGCCTTTCAAGTCTTGTACGGTACCGACTGTAGGTTTCAAATCCCTTACCGTGCTGGCTGAGGGTTTCAAACCCTACATGATATCGACATAGGTTTCAAGTCTTGTTCAGTGCACACTTACCGTTTCAAGTATTCTACTGTTTCAAACCTTGCACACTACAGGCTGAGGCTTCAAGTCCTGTACGGTACTGACTAAGGATTTCAAACCTTGTTGGGTACTGACTTAGGGTCTAAAGCTTTGTATGATACCGATTAAGGGGTTCAAGCCGTATCCGGCACCCCTCAAGCCTTGTACGGTACATCCTTAGCGTTTCGAATTTAGTACGTTATAGACTTGAGGACCAAGTCTTATATCGTGACTATTGATGTTTTCAAGCTTTGCACAGTACTGACTGAAAGCTCTAAGCCTTGAACGGGACTGACTGAGAATTTCAAGCCTTGCACGGTACCGACTGAGGGTTTCAAGCCCTTTCAGGCACTTTACTTTACAGACTGAGTATTTCAGGCTCAGTACGGTACCGACTCAGCGTTTAAGGCCCTTTACGGTACCGACTGAGGGTTTCAGGCCGAGTACAGAATAGAAGTAAGGTTTCAGGTCTTGTGCCATACTGACTGCGGGTTTCAAAGGCCTTGTATGTTACCAACCATGGGATTCAAGCCATATACGGTAGCGATCAAGGATTTAGGCCATGTTCGGTATAGATTTAGATTTCAGGCCATGAAGGAGCCTTGTATGATAGCAAACAACGGATTCAAGCCCTGTACCGATTGAAGATTAAAGCCATACTGGGTATCAACTCAGGGTTTAGCAGTTACGTCTTGTGCCGTACCGACTGCGGGTTTCAAGCCCTGTATGTTACTAACCAAGGCATTCAAGTCCTGTACGGTACAGACCAAGGATTTAGGCCATGTTCGGTAGCAAACAACAGATTTAAGCCCTGTACGGTACCGATTTAGGATTAAAGCCATGTTGGGTACCAACTCAGGGTTTAACCCAATACCACTACTAATCCCTACTTTTGACGACCCTGAGAAAGAAGCCTATAAAAACATTGTGGGAAAAGGAGAAAATGCTGGTTACCAGCATTTTCTCCTTTTCCTACAATGTTTTCTACCCTTTACAAAACAAAATTCAAATTTTCAGTCATTTTATTTTGCCGTCTGCAAATGCTTTCAATTTGGGAAAGCCCGATATATTGTCGTTTGGTAATGAGTTAAGGTTCCGGTGGGTACCTACCGTCTGTTTCAGGCCCTGGACGGTACAGACTGGGGAAGGAGTTAAACGACTCGATGTTATCATTGTCAGTTTTATTTAGAAGGAAGATATATCGATATAAACAGTTTATCTTCACGGACCGGTCAGCGCCAAACAGACCATTAACTAAGTGAGCGTATTGATCCTTTAACGCTTCACAAAACGACAAAAGTTTGGAACTAGACGTAATTGACAGCATTTGAAAACGACAAAATAAGTGTGGTT
Source organism: Tridacna crocea (assembly GCA_943736015.1). NCBI lineage: Eukaryota > Metazoa > Mollusca > Bivalvia > Cardiida > Cardiidae > Tridacna > Tridacna crocea. The sequence continues at coordinate 43,300,020 of OX031066.1, read as the reverse complement.
CAAAGGGTGATTCAGATTAATGCCACTATACTATAGTTAGATCTACGTAAAACTTACAAAAATTTTGTTCGTAAGTTTCTTAGTGAAACGGAAACCTGGAATCTTGGAATGCCACTCCTTTCAGAAGAATACGTAGATCTCTATGTAACACAAAGACATTGGTCGTATTCCTTTCGCTATTCCGAACACTCCTAACTTGTTCTAGGTCAATGGGGTGTTTTGGAACACTGTGCCGTGTTCGTCAAAACATGTTCTGACTGTTCTAAGCCAATCAAGGTGTAGCGCACCTGCTGACCGGTTGCTAGGTAATACAAGATGGCTGAAGACGGACAATTCTTCGAGGCAAAATTTGCAATTGTCCTTTTTTACGATATGAATGCCACAAAAAGGGGCATAGTAGACTCGTCTCTACTCTCTCTCTCTCTCTCTCTCTCTCTCTCTCTCTCTCTCTCTAGCCGACGAATCCGTAATAGAGAGGACATTAGCCAAAAAACCGGGATCTGAGGACAACCATTTCTGAGAGTTTTTCGCATAACTCTCTTTCAGTTTTCACTTCTACCATCCAAAAGGAACTTTGTTGTGGCTTTGGCTTGAAATCATCATAAAAAAAGAGAGTCGCTAGAGTCACTGTGTGGACAATATTGTCCTCACGTTACATTAATCTCTTTTTTCTCTCATACTGTGTGAGGACAGTGTCCTCACATTACAGCATCTCTTTTTACTCTCTTTTTTGTAGGGACAGTGTCCTCACGTTACAGCATCTCTTTTCACTCTCTTTTTTGTAGGGACAAGTGTCCTCACGTAACAGCATCTCTTTTCTCTCTCTTTTTTGTAGGGACAAGTGTCCTCACCTAACGGTATCTCCTTTTACTCTCTTTTTTGTAGGGACAAGTGTCCTTACGTAAGAGTATCTCTTTTTTCTCTCTTTGTTTGCAGGGACAATTGTCTTCACCAAACAGCATCTCTCTCTCTATCTATGATTTGAACTAGTGATCTTTTTTACCATACCAAATGCAATCTTAAACTGGCCTGAGATATCATCAAGATAAACATACTTAGCAAGTTTTGCAATGATTGCTTGAAAATTGTGTCTGCTAAGATTTTAACGAGATCTGTCTAAGATTAAATGAAATGAGCTACTTTTTAGGCCTGGCTAATCCCAAATTCAAAGTTGACCTAGACATCATTGATCTAAACAATACAATACATTTTATTTGCTCCAATGTAGATTTTATTTGGCTCCAGTGTACATTTTGCAAAATAACAATAATCAAACAATGTAGTAGTCAACGTGACTTTTGATATACATGTACTTGAAACTATTAAAAGGGAAAGAGAGTTATATAGTTAATCAAAGAGTGAAAACGCTATTCTGTAAGTAAAAAATATACGTGACCTGTTTTGAATGAAAATCATTGTCCATTTTATTTTGCGAAATTGGGATGATTCTATTGCTGAGAGAATAGTTTGAATTATTTTTGTAGTATTTATATCGTATTCAACATTACTCCAATTATATCACACTAACAAGTGCACTTATTCATGCTCTCTTGATTTCCTTTACACTTACGCTTCACCGTGAATAATCTTTCTAAGAAACTGGCTGCTTTTCAAGTATGTACATACATATTGTCGAAAAACAATGTTCATTTTATATTAAGAAAATACATATACTTTTTTTTCTTTCTTTTAACGAAGGATAGAAAATGCATATAAAGAGACTTTATATAAAAAGACTGATATGAGACTTTATGAACAGAACAGAACAGAACAGAAATTTTAATAGTACATAAAGGCCTATGTTTATACCACCTAGTGACCTGATATGCACGCAGTATAGAACATTACTGTTAAATATAGACCTTTCTTTTTGTACTATATTTATATTTGATATCAGCATAAAATTTTAATACAACTTCATCTATATACTAAACATTATAAGGGAGATTTGAAATTCTTTTGTCTAACATGAGACTTTGTAAAGCCTGCATAACAGTATATACAAACGATCTTTTATACTTTTTAGAGTAATGCTTTTGAAAACATTGTGATTTCTACGCTCGTTTAGAGAAAAGCTATTGAAAACATTGTGGTAAAAGGTGACGAAGCATTTTATCCTTCTTTAGAACAGTGCTTTTGAAAACATCGCTATGCGTGCATTTTTAAAGGACAAGCTATCGGAAATATTGTGGTAAAAGGTGACATAAAGGTTAATATATTTTGTGCTACTTTCGTGTCAAGCTTTTGAAAACATTGTAGCAAAAGGAGACAAATCATCCAGATGTCAATATCTTATAATTCTTCGAATGAAAGCCTTTGAAAACATGCACTTTTGGTGCTTCTTTAGTAAAAAGTTTATAAAACAATTTGGCAAAGGTGATATATCATGCTAATGAAAACGGGAAAGTAGAAAGCTGCATAAATCAGCAAAGTTAACATACATACATTATACAATATACATCTATCCAAATATCTTTTGAAAAGCAATAACGTTATTTACCTGCTTGCTTATAAGCACACAAATATTTGAATCAGTGACCTATCTTTTTACCCAGCTGAACCCATATTCAAACTTGGCCTAGATATCACCAATATAGATATTCTGAGCAAGTTTCACAGCATATAAGCCAAAATTGTGGACTTTAAAGTATTAATAAGTCTGAGCAAGATTCACGATGATAAAATTGTAAAAAGATTATTCCTACTTTTTTATCAAGCTAAAACTAGTTGGCCTTGAAAACACTGAGCAAGATTCACGATTGAGCATAAATTGTGGTCCCTTGAGTGTTAACAATGTTTTTTCTTAGATTTGACCTAGCGACCTACTTTTTATTAACATTCTGAGCAAGTTGCACCGTGAATAAGAATGAGACAAAATTGTGACCTCAAGAGTGCTAACAATCTTTTTTCTTAGATTTGACCTAGTGACCTACTTTTTGACCAGGCCAGACCAATATTCAATCTTGACCAAGATATCTTTGACATCAACATTCTTAGCAAGTTGCACAGTGAATAAGAATGAGACAATATTGTCTGGAATGTTAACAAGACTTTTTTTAGATTTTACGTTGTGAAATATTTTTTGATCCAGCCAAAACCATGTTCAAACTTGATCTAGATGTTAACAAGATAAACTTTCTGAGCAAGTTTCACAATGAACAAGCCTAGATTGTGACCACTGTATTGTTTACACCAGAACTGTCTAAGACAACTGGAGGATGCACAACAGACATTAACAATCGCAAGAGCATTGTGTGCTCAGGTGAGGTAACAAGAGCACTGCAAGTGGGTGCTACGCTCGGCTATAGGTCCTGGATAGTGAAAAATTCTAAGTCAAAATAGGGGAATAATTCTGGCAAAAATGCATTTAAAGTTATCTCCCTTGTTAGTATAGATTGCTCTTTAGATAGTAAACATATCTTCCAAGTTTCAAGTAAATATCTTCAGATATAAGCGAGGTATAGCCAAGGTTAAAGTTTGTCACGTCAACAACCATGCCGCCAATGCCTACAAATCCAATGACACAAGTGTGATGACACTACCTCGACTTTTTGTTCCAAAACAGTCGAGCTAAAAAGCTGCATACCTGTAACATAATTACACTACTTTGAGTTACTTCCCTTAAAATGCATTGTCCTTTGATAGAGAACACATATTCTGAGTTTAAAGTAAATATTTTCAAACTTCAGATTTTTTTGCAAAACTTGAAAGATTTTGCACAATAACAGTGCCAATGCAATAGCAATACCTTGGGTTTTCCCTGCAAACAGCTGGTCTAATCTAATGAAAGATTCAAAAGTGAAAGCAAGTTTATTCCATTTCAGTCACGAAAAGCTAAATAGGGATTTAATTCTTATTCATATTCAAATGTGCACAGCAATTGGATGTCAATAGTGTGCAACATGAAAGTTAAACCAATGCATCACTTGAAAGAAAACTTTCCAAACAGATGAAACTACAACTGTCACGAGCTGACATATACCCCCACTGACACCTTGTGAATGGAACATCACTAAAAATCAAGTCAGACTTTTCCTAGGTTTGTTCTAATGGAGTATGGATTATGGAGTTTCGATTTCTAAAACTATCTATACCTTAAAAGTAATACCCTGGACATAATCCTTTAAAGTATAACTAAGAAAACAAGATGTGTTTGTGAAACACTAATACCCCCGTAATAGCTAATTTTAAGAAGTGTGACCTTCATAAATGACATTGACAGATGACCTTGAACTTGTTTTCAGCAGATGCATAACAATGAGATACACCTACATACCAAATATGAACCTTGCATCTTGCAAAGCCTTGAAGTAATGGGGAATATTAAGTTCTTTAGTTAAGTTTTGATAGGATTTTTTTTAAGATAATGGGGTTTAAAATTTTGACCTTGACCTTGGACATATAACCCTCATTAGATGCATATTGATGAGGTATACCTAAATACCAAATATCATCTTTGTTTCTTGAATAGCCTTGAAGTAAGTGGACTCCCCGTGGGGTCCCGGGGGTTTTTTAGTTTATAGAATAGGACCTTGGCCTTTCTCTATGGCATGTCGTAGAAGGCGACTAAAATTAGAGACAAACGGCTGCTTTCCTCGTAATTCGTAGGATTGCAGCAGGCTGGGTAGTTCTTATTCCAAATCCTATATATTTTTTTTTTTTCTTGATGTAAATAGGGTTTGGAATGGGAATCAATTGGCCTGTGGGACCCCGTGTGGTTTAATCGGGGGTATAAGAATAAACCACTGCAGTCCCGCGATCGTCACATCTGCCATTTCATCTGGTGGAACAAAAGTGACAGCATGCATGTCGTAAAAGGCGACAAAAGGGGCATCATTTTGTGTTTCATCCATTCCTCATTTATCATGTTTGTCTTATGTTGTTGTACATGTATGTTATTTTCACCTCCCATTATTGTTTACTAAGTAAGTGCGCCCAATATGACCTAAGTTGTCGACGGGCCATAAAACACTATTCATTCATTGAAGTAAGTGGAAATGTTAAGTTTTTCTGCTAAGTTTTGCCGACAGAGGGAAAGACAGACAGACAATGGTAAAACAATATGCCCCAATCGCTTGATGCAGGGGCATAAAAAATGTTAAAAATATATAATCATCATGTATAAGACATCCACAAAGGTGTTTTCCATCAAGGTATATAGATTACAATCCGATAGAAGGCAGTGCTTAACAAAGCTTTATCCCACTGCCATCATGATGTACACAAAAAAATGAAAAATGTTGGATTACTGTCACTCTCTATATATCCAAAGCAGGGATTTTTACTTCAAAACTAGTTCTTGGCCGGTTAACTAAATATTGACAGTTGACTGTTTGAATGATTAGGTGGATTACTGTCACTGTCTATATTTGATGGATGGATTTCTGCCCTAAAACTGGTTGTAGGCTGGTTGACTGTTGACTGTTGGGACGTTTGATTGAATTACTGTCACTGTCTATATCCAACGCAGGGATGTCTGCTTTAAGACTAGTTGTTGGCTGGTTGACTGTTAACAGCTGAATATTGGAATGTTTGGCTACTGCTGAAATTGGATGAATGGATCTCTACATGAAGACTAGTTGTTGGTTGGGTGACTGTTGACAGCTGTCTGTTGGAACTTTCTGAAGCTGCTGTTGACATACTACTTTCAACAGGTGACAGAACATCTTGGACCTCTGGAAAAAGTCAGGAGTTTTTTTATTAACCCATTACCACACAATCCCTACTTTTGACGTCCCTGAGAAAGAAGCCTTTAGAAAACATTGTGAGAAAAGGAGAAAATGCCGGTAACCAGCATTTTCTCCTTTTCCCACAATGTTTTCTACTCTTCACAAAACAAATTTCAAATTTTCAGTCACTTTTATTTTTCCATCTGCAAATGCTTGAAATATGAACTAAAATATGCTCTAAAATATTGTTGTTTGGTAACAGGTTAATAATACTCTCGATGCATGCTGAATCTCTTCCAAATTTGGTTTGAAAGCTTTGATTATTACTTGGTCAGGGTTCAATCTAGAATATAAAATTTGGTGGGACATTTGGGCCCTTCAGTGATCTCTGTAAAATCTGTTATCCCACAGCATAGGGCTAATTTTGATCATAGAGTGATAACTTTAATGAAGTATTTTGGTAGAGGACTATAAGGCAATGCTACATTCATAATTTGAAAGCTCTAGGCCTAATGGATTGAGAGGAGAAGATTTTTAAAGATTTCCTTCTTTACCTACCAATGCAGGATCCCACAGCATAGTGCTAATTTTGATTGTAGAGTAATTATTTTAAGATTTTTGATTGTAGAGTAATTATTTTAAGCATTTTGATAGAGGACCATGAGTATAAATTATGCTATATTGCAAAACTTGGAAGATCTAGACCTTCTGATTTTTAAAAGATTTCCTTCTTTATCTCTACATAAAATACAGGATCCCGCAACATTTGGCTAAATTTCATTATGGAGTCATTATACTCTATATATATATAGATATATTTTGGTAAAGGACCATAAGGCAACGCTACATGCCATATACCTGTGCCTAAAGGCAACGGAAAAGAAGAGCTGTCATTGACGGTTAATGTTCCCCGAACCAGTACTTGTCACAAAATGTATGACATAATTTGAAATCCTCAGCTGTTTTCCTACATAAGATCTATTTGTGCACAGAAAATTAAGTGAAAAGTCAAACGTAAGATAAAACAAAAAAATGTCATTAAATCCCCTTATCCCATAACACTGTTTTCATTAATGAAATATAAAGGGTATATGGTCAGGAGCTTTTGATGAATAAGTTAAAAGTGAAATTTCATGAAAATATGACCAAAAATTTAGAAGATATTAGAGAAAAACAAATTTAAACATGGAGCCCCCTTTTCCCACAACACATTCTTAATTCTTTACCACACAATCCCGACTTTTAACAACCCTGAGAAAGAAGCATTTTGAAAACATTGTGGGAAAAGGAGAAAATGCTGCTAACCAGCATTTTCTCCTTTTCCCAGAATGTTTTCTACCCAGCTGGAAACAAATTTCGCTTTTTGAGTTTCATTTATTTTGTCATCTGCAAATGCTTTCAATTTGGACAGGTCTAAAATTTTGTTGTTTGGTAAAGAGTTTAATTGAGAATCAAGTGTAAACTACTCTTTCTCTCAAAGCAATCTATCTGTCTATAAAATTTCAAGTAAATGGCTTCAGCTTTTCCAGAGATATTTTCCTTATAGGTATAAATTCTTCAAAAAATCAAAGGGGGATAATTTCCCTAAAAATTTTGATAGAGTTTTGGTTCTTGTTGAATAGCTATCTGTGTATTAAATTTGAGACTAATGGCTGTAATGCTTTTGAAGTAATTGCCATCACAAACTTTCATCAACCCCCCCCCCAAAAAAAAAAGAAGCATAAAGCTATAATACATTAAGTCCCCTTTTCCCGTAATACACTTTTGTGTAATTGAACTACAAATAGTGCATGGTCTGGGGCTTTTGATGAGCAACTTAAATATGAAATTTCATAAAATTCTGACCAGTAATTTAGGAGATACTAGAGAAAAACTAATTTTTACATTAAGTCCCTTTTTTCCACAACACAGCCTCCAATTGAGAAACAAGGAAAACGGTATCTGGGAAATGTTCCAAGAATTTGATATATGAAGTTACATCCAATTTAGTCAAGGGGTTGTGGAGAAATGGCTTCGGACAGACAGACGTATGGATGGACAGACAAACAGACACACAGCATGGCAACTATACTCACCGAAATTTTTTCAGCCAGCATAACAAAAAGTACCATATAAGTTGGACAACATTGTGAGAAAAGGAGGAATCGGTTACCAGCAATTTCTCTATTTCACATGTTTTCCTAAATATCATCATTAAATGGCATCAAAAAGGCCACTCTGTTCTCAAAGAATACCAAAGTACTCCCCTACTCCTTTTTTCAACAAGAACTGTGGGCAAAGCGTACAAATACATAACCCCTCCCCCATACACACACACTTTAAGAAAGTGCTATGAGAGAAGGGAACAGTTTCTAAAACAAAGTTCATTTATTACCTTGACCGGTGCAAGTTGGATGTATATGACTCAAAAACAATGAGGCACTTCCTTGGGTCATAGGCAACATTAATATAAAGTTCAATGGCCATAGGTCAAATGGCTTTTGAGTTAGAGCCCAAAAATAGTTTTCAAGCCAAGTTCACCTGTTACCTTGACCTTTGACAAATGAGACCGTTATTTATAGGGCACCTCACGGGCAACAATTTGTAAAGTTTCATGATCCTAGGTCAAAATTTAATGGATTTTGAGTTAGAGCATGGAAAGGAAAAGTCTACAGAAGGACAGATGGATGGACAAACAGACATGGTGAAATCAGTATACCTCCTCCACTTTGTATTTGGGTTGAATAGTAACTATTTACTATTAGTAAGGATCAATCATGTCAATGTTAAAATACTTGCCCTTTTCGCACCACCAAAGGTTGTTTTCATCTCCGTAATCAAAAGAACGTGATGCAAACTCAAGAAGTCTTGGTTTGTACTTGAATGTAAAGTTTCATTTTAAAATTACATGATGGTTGTCCTTCTTTGGCATCATTTACGTACTGTGCTAGCCATCCTTTTGAGTAAGTGGCATCATTGCTGAAAAATAAGAAATTAAGAAAGAATTATGTCTTACAATCATTGAAGCATTTTTTTTTAAGTCCTCCTGATAAAGGAAAAGCACTTGGCGACAGAATATGCTTCCTGAACAAGTGCTTGTCACAAAAAGTTTCACATAAATCCAGTGAGGTACTACGGTGAGTGTATTAACTGTTAACAGTTCATTTTTTTCATTCAAACATGATCTCCCTTTGAGGAAAGTTTCATGTCAAATTTTTTTGTGTGCTATACATGTTCAAAGCATGTTCCATCAGTGTGTGTGTGTTTCAAATTGGTGGCTTGCATGCTTAAGAAGATAAGGCCTGGAAAACAATTATCATAACCAAGAGCCGTCAGAGAGAGATTATGCTCCTGAACAAGTTCTTGTCACATATAGTATGACATACATTGACTGAGGTACTGACAGCCAGAGATATCATTCTAAAATATTATTTTTATTCCAACATATTTAAAACTAGAATGATTATCCAAGGACAACTGGTGTCAAGCCCACAAATAGTTGAACTTCATGTGTGACTTGACTTTTGACCTACCTGAACAAATATTTCAAATGGCAATCTACTCATGATGGAGAACAATTGTGTAAATTTCTACTGAAATCTATCCATAAATGTAGAAGTTATGGTCCCTACAAAACTTTAACCTTTAGCTGTGACCTTGATCTTCAACCTATGGAACAAATGGTTCCAATGGTACATCTACTCATGATGGAGATCAATTGTGCCCATTTTTTTTAAAATCCATCCATAAATGTAGTAGTTATGGTCAGGACAAATTCGGACAAACAGGCATACACATAAACTAACACACATACACTAAACTGTCATTGTGTCAACTTGTCTTGCTCAATGCAAGTGGGCTCTACAAAAACCGGGTAAAAGTCATCTGCACAATATCATAAGGAGTTTGTATGTGAAGTTTCATCCAATTGGGTTAAAGGGTTGTGGAGAAATTCCTTCGGACAGACGGATGGAAAGAAGGATGGACGGACAGACCAAGCAGTGGCTATATGCTTGCCCTTCAGAGAGCATAATAACAGATACTAAGTGTAACGTTACCATAAAAGAATGTTGGCTGAGCCGCATTTGAACTTACGACCCTAGGATTGAGGGCACCATATTTTACCAAGTGATCTAAGTGGGCTTGGCTCATCAATGATCTAGTAATGAATATTGTTATGAAACTTAATGACTGGGCTGGTGCCACTCCTTATTCCATGCAAATTTGGAGAAGATTGAGCCCAAGCAGTGACTCCTAAAGTGTAAAAAGAAATTGTCATTTTTCCCTTTTCTATCATGTTTTCATATAAAATGATCCATTTTCAATAAGGTCCATCCTCATGCCATGCAAACATTTTGGGCAAGTTATAAAAAAGACGGCCAAAATTGTGATCTCTACAGTGTAGACAATGGCATTATCTTCACGGCCCTTTTCCTCATGATTTCATATGGAATGACCCCCATTTTTAAGAGACTTCAACCTGATGATATGACAAGTATTAAGTCAATAGTGTGATCTCTAGAATGAAACAAAGAAACTGTCAATAATATCACACCTTTTTGTGTGATTTCAAATGAATGCCATCACTATCAATTAGCGTTCATCCTCATAACTTGACAAACATTTTGACCAAGTTTCAAAAGGATTGGGCCAATAATGTTGCTGCAAACATTCAAGAATCACAAAAGCTCACCATTACCATGTTTTGCTCAGGTGATCAGGCGAGCTAAAAAGTGCATTTAGTCACCAGACTGCAAAGTGTCAAATATAATTATTGGTGACAACACTGTAGCAGCCTATGCAAAGGCTCTAGCAACATGTAAGGTGTGTTCTTTACATAGAGATTTCCTCAGAATTTTTAAAATTTTCATTCAGAATATCTTGCGCATGATCATTATAGAATTTCTTCTAAATCACACAAGCCAACATTCTTTCTGACATTTGACAAAAGTCATTGTGAAATGTGTAATTTGTCTCTCACAAATAGGCGAACAATAAGTATTGCGTCTTAGTGGGGTGAGCAGCTGGTGGCTCAGATTGAATGTTGTGATTGTACTGGTGTGAGAAACGACAGAAAGCCATCGTAAGGTACACCAGCACCAGCACTGAAATACTGTTGAAAGTGCCGATAAACCCCATACAATCAATCTGAATCACACAAAATATGGCAAATGAATCTTTAGAAATCTTAAACATCTTGATCTAAGGAACACATCTGACTTTTTCTCAGAAAAAAGCTAAATAGGTTGATTGAGGTTGACTTTATAATATGACATACCTCATATGAAAGTTCATCTATGCAATATGGTTTGACAAAAGATTTCTGAAATTTTAACTATAATTATACAAGCCTTCAACCATTTTATCCCCTTTTGTTAAAGACAGAAAGAACTATAACTGTCAATTTGCTGTTTAATGATAGTTGCTGCTAACAAATTTGAACAATAATATATGTGTGTTGCATAAAAACAGCAAAATTTGTTTCTGTAATAATTTTACTTAATATCCTTAATCTGCAAAATTGACACATACCCAGGGTATGATAAGTCAATCAAACTTTCAAACGTATAATCTACAAACACTGGCTTTTTGTTTTGTGCACAATATTTAGGTTTCTTAGGATGAACATTTAATTTCAATTAGAATGGTTGTCCAAGGACAAAAGGTGTTCAGCCTACAAAGATTTTTTTTTATTTATATTGGACACTTTGAACTTCAAGTTTGACCTTGACCTTTGACCTATCTGATCAAATGTTTCAAAGGGCTCTTCTACTCATGATGGAGAATAATTGTACAAATTCATATTGAAATCTATCCATAAATGTAGAAGTTATGGTCCTGACAAAACTTTGACCTTCAGCTGTGACCCTGACCCTACCTAAACAAATGTTTCAGATGGCACATCTACTCATGATGGGGAACAATTGTGCAAAACAATTGTGCCAAGTTATCTCGAAATCCGTCTACACTTGTAGAAGTTATGGACTGCACAAATTCGGAAGGACACACATACTAACTTAACACTAATGCACATACACTGAACTGTCGAGCCCGTGTGTTCTTGAGTAAACAGATAACGAGTTGTGTTCATTTAACAACTTTTGAGTTGGGGATTTGAATGTAATAGGTCTGCCATTTTTACCAGTATTTTGTATGGCAATCAGCGGTATTCAAATCGCAAAACAGTATTTTTCATAATGTGACCAGGTCAGACGTTGGATTTACATCAACAGCTAGCTAGAAGTTACATTTTTCCTGCTGAATAGCCATGCAGTAAGTTCTTTGATGAATCTTGGCTGTCTAGGCCTCTATCAAAGCACTGTATCCAACATTTCGCAAAGTTGCTTGATTCAAGACATATGGACTGAAAATATGGACCATAACATTATGGTTACCTTAATCACAGGAATCTGACATTCTATAACCAAAATAAATGATAAAATATGGAAAAAAAAAATCCCTCCCTATATAATATAAACACAAGGAGTGCAACGTCTCGATTGCTGGCGTGAGCACCCGACAGCCTTTCCCAACCAAAATCACCCACGAAACAAACATTGATCATAATCTCCTTCAGCCTAGCGATAGACAAGACATTAATGTACCTGCGTCATCCGACGATACCTCAGTAGACACCTTTCAACCGGAGATATCTGTCATGTTTTACAGCTCTATCAGGACATTTTGATTTATCCGAGTGGCCATTCGCTGACGTCACAAGAAATGCAAGGAAGCATATTTTTGTATTACTTATTGCTATTATTTTTTTCGATTTTAAGTCATTTATGGACATCAAATGATTCTAAAGATTCTAGAAAAATCTGTAGTATCATGTGATAAAATTATTGGAGGGGCCTGCCCCCCCCCCCCCCCATACACACACACCCCTGTACATATCAAATATCTATCCTCTAAGCCTTCTGATTTCTAGAGCAAAGGAATTATTTTCCAACAAACTAAATCTGGGACTTAGAACCTTTTACCTATGTGACCCAAAACTTTGATGGCACCTACTAGAATCATGGTCAACGGTTGTATGAAGTTTCATGTTCCTACTGCCTTAGAGCCATAATTAGGCCAAAATTACAAATTTCCAGAGGAGATAATTCTTGAACCGATTGCAGTGAGTCACAAAAGTTTGATATATGTACATCTTCTACATGTATTTACTATGTAGACTGTGTCCTCAGAAAACAAAAATGAGAGTTACAGTTGCATGCACTCTATGGACAATGTCCTCACAAAACAGAATAGAGAGATAAATGTATTTACTTTGTAGACTGTGTCCTCACAAAACAAAAATGAGAGTTACAGTTGCATGCACTCTCTGGACAATGTCCTCACAAAACAAAGAGAGATAATGACAATTTCAATGTAGACTGTGTCCTCACAAAACAAAAATGAGAGTTACAGTTGCATGCACTCTCTGGACAATGTCCTCACAAAACAGAATAGAGAGATAAATGTATTTACTTTGTAGACTGTGTCCTCACAAAACAAAACTGAGAGTTACAGTTGCATGCACTCTCTGGACAATGTCCTCACAAAACAAGATAGAGAGATAATCACAATTTCAATGTAGACTGTCCTCACAATACAGAAAAGTGAGTTACAATTGCATGACATACATGTATATCCACATTTTTATAAAACAGAATAGAAAGACAAAATTTACATTTACTAAATTGTAGATTGTGTCCTTACTAAAAAGAAAAGAATATAATGATACATTTTCCATTTAACCCATTACCACACAATCCCTACTTTTGACGCCCCTGAAAAAGAAGCCTTTAGAAAACATTGTGGGAAAAGGAGAAAATGCTGGTAACCAGCATTTTCTCCTTTTCACACAATGTTTTCTAACCTTCCCAACACAAATTTCAAATTTTCAGTCACTTACATTTTGTTGTCTGCAAATGCTTTCGATTTGGGCAAGTCTAACATTTTGTCGTTTGGTAACGAGTTAAGACTTTATCGTTTCTGTCAAGTTAAAAAGATATAAACTTTATCTGTTTTATATTAAAATTATAATAAATAATATGCTTAATCAATCCTATCATTGCTTCATTGAAAAAGACATTGTATTTTCTTTAATTAGAATGAAATGGTCTTATGGTCTTTTTCTCAGTAGAATGTTCATATTTAACAAGAAATAATCTCTCAAAATGATGTCCTTTTGACAGAAAAAAATCTTGGGATCACCATGTTTTAGACTTGATAAAAATAAGATCAAGAATACCATTCTTACCATATTTGAAAAGATTTTGTAGCTGACTAGCTGTTCCTCAAAATTAAATTTGATTGTCTTACATGGTGCATTGAATATCTTTACCCACGTCAGTTTATAATCAGAGCTGAATTATGTGGGCTGCCAATTTTCTCAGTTTGGCCTCCAGTGACCCTTTTGAACACTACATGTTTGTGTAAAAATTCAGTATTCCTGGGTCAAGGTAAGATATAGAAAAAAATGAAAAAGTCACACAGATACAATTAAAAAACTTAATCTTATTGCCAACCAGTTTCGCTTTGCTCGTCAGGGCAATAGATACAAGTGTATGTACATGTATAATATATGTTATATAGAACAAAAAATCCAAATATATGCCCAAACAAGAATTATATGAATAAAGTCAAATGACACTAGAAATTATTATTGTTTGATGTCTGGACCTGTTTTGTGAAACCAGTCATACCACAAAAAATAACAACAATTCAAGCCTTGTTTCTTGGTTTTAACCCATTACCACTCAATCCCTACTTTCGACGCCCCTGAGAAAGAAGCCTTTTGAAAACACTGTGGGAAAAAGAGAAAATGCTGGTAACCAGCAGTTTCTTCTTTTCCCCCAGTGTTTTTTTTACCCTTTCCAGAACAAATTTCTATTTTTCAGTCACCTTTATTTTGTCGTCTGCAAATGCTTTCAATTTGGACCAGTCCAAAATTGTCTTGTGTGGTAATGAGTTAATATATAAAGTGGTTTTAAAGAAGAATCTTTGAACAAAGGCATTTCCTGACTGCATATTTTAAATAATACCCACCCATAATAAAGGTTTGTTGGTTGTGTTGGGGTTTAATGCCACTTTAACAGCTAAGGTCATATCATGGCAGTCGGTGATGCACATGTGTCTTCTGGCTTTCTCATACCAGTACTAACACTACTTTCTTTCCAAAGTCACTACTTTTCTCGCATGCTTCAGCATAGGTGAGACGCGAAAATACGCCAGAAGAAGGTTCGCCTCAACTGGGTATCGAGCTCACAACCACCAGGTCATGAGTCCGACATGCTCACCAGTGTCACCACTCAGCCACATATAAAAGGCTATTTTTTAATTTGATCTAATTTTCTCAAGAAACTAACTTCAAACTTGTAATTGAAAGCTCTTGTAAAAGAAACAACATGCTGCTGGCCTTATTTATCTTTGTTGAAATATATTTTTACTAAATTTAAGATCCCTTCAAACAAAACTCTTCTGTTTCCTAAGCTCTTTATCATTAATGAAATTTAGTTTTTTAGGTTTTTAGGTTTGTAATATATGACTTGACATTTGTCAACATTGAATTTAAGATCCCAATCGTTGTGCATGTAAAAAATTAATCTTGATTTTTTGTAGGATTTGAGAGTATACTTACTTAGTATATATAATGTTTGATACTTCACCAAAACCCCTGAATTTGAGGTTATTCTATTAGTCTGATCGTTAATATCTCAAATAAAAAGAGGACTGTTATTGTCCATAATCACCCATCTTAGTTGGCTGAGGTCGTAGTGCAGTTGGCAGGGCAGTGGACTGCGAATCATGGGGTCACGGGTTTGATCCCCTAGCCAGGCCAACATTCTTTCCAACATTCTTTCCAACATTTGACATAGTCATTTGTCTCTCACCAATGGGTGAATAATTGCCCAACTGGGATGAGCAGGAGGCTCGGATAGGATGTTGTGGTAGTACTAGTTTGAGAAATACCAGGAATCCATGGGTAGGTGCTGTAGCCCATATGACTTAAATCATGTTGAAAGCTGCATTTAACCCCATACAATCAATCAAACCAACCTGAATCTCCTTGTGCATAAAAGCACCAAATAGGACCCAAGAGGCATTATTCTAACAACTGTTATAAGCGGTCATCAGGTGATGCAACATGCAACATCCAAATATGAAACTGGGTGGTGCAATCATCTTCACAAACCAAGGCCGATGATTCACTAAGTTACTCTACCCTTGGTGGCTCGAGCTTGATTTTTATGTTCACCCGATACACTTTTTCATTGGATGCAGCCAGATCTAGCTGCAACGAATGAAACCGCTCGTAGCATTTAATCTTTGACAAAAATAGAACAAGGTATCTACCTTTCGAATAAAAGGTAAAACATGGAAACCCATGTGGATGTCTACTTATCGCTTCATGTGTATTCGTAAGCGGTTTGTAAAACGATTTTGTTTTTAGAAACATGATGTAGCTCTTAGGGGAGTCATAACCAGCATCCAATAGAGGGCGCATGATCGCAGGAATCTTGAAATCGGGCTCAATCAGCCAAGGTAGTGATCGTAAACTTGGCTCGCGAAGATGTGGTGCAATATGCAAAAGTGTAAATCTCTAGGCCTTTATTTGTCATAGGTTGTTTGAAGATATTACCTTTATTTCAGCCTTTCTGTTACCATGACAACCAGAGATTTTGACAGAATTTAGAATTTTTTATTTTCATTACATGTATTGTTTTTTATAACTTTGCTGAAGCTTCACCAAACGAACATCCCTGTCAAATTTCAGCTTGATTTGCTCACTGGTTAAGGAGGAGAAAATTTTGAAAGAAAACATAGACAGACAGATGGACAGACAACAGACGATGACTGATCACAATAGCTCACCTTGCACATAACTCTGCACTTCATGCTCAAGTGAGTTAAAATGGACTGGTCCATTTACACTTCCCTGCAGGCACAAATTTTAACATAAATCATACTCAGTAGAGTACTTAATTGACAAGGAGGCATTCAAATTATTAATAATTCCTCAAAATCCTTTTAAAAAGCTAACAATCATAAATGGCATGCAAAAGGCACCCGACAGAACCTCTTCTACACTTTTAAAAGCTGGACATCATACCATGGCCTTACAAGTTCATATGTCTGTGTCGTTTTTAAAACTATTTTTGTTTCTGTTGTTTGAAGTATTTATATGTCTTCAGTGCATTAAACATTTTGTTTAACAATCTGGTCCACCCGATTTCCATGCACATAAGCATTTTAACGGTTACCTTATCTACTAAGAAAATCGAGTAATTTATGTGTAAATGCTCTCAAATGTTATCTAAGTATCTCACATAATAATAATAACACCAGTATTTGTAGATTCTATCTGAATTTGGTTAATTTCTATGTTCTTTTCATCCACTGGGCGCTTGCACACTGAGTTTTAACCATTTACAACACATTTGATTGGCTGAAAGCATTCATAGACTGGGAACATCATATCAGACTGGGAACATTTGTTTCATGAAAAAGCCTCTCATAATTATTAGATATAAGATCAAACGAAAAAAGTGTCAAAGGGTCCATACAAGGGTGCGTAGATCTTGTTCAATACTTTCTACTTTGATGAGATAATTTATAAATTCAACTAAAATGAATCCAGTTTTTATGAATTTTGTCTTTAATCAAGTATCATTGAGTGTTCAAATTCTGTGAGTATCCTTGAACTGGTCACACGGTATTTCAGGTTGTGATGCTTGCCAAATATTTAAATGTGTTTTTGCAACTGAATATCACCACAATTCAAGCTTAAAAAAATAACAAGTTGCCAGGGTTACTGGCAACGGAAGCCGTTTTTCTTATTTCCAAATAGCGTCCTAAATCCAAAAATATTGTGGCCAATTACCATATATGCACGACAATAAGACACATTTTTTCCCTAGAATTTTCAGCTTGAAACACCTAGGGGAGCTTCTTATAAGTGCATAATCAAAGGACTTTGTGAAATGTGAAATTCCATCTGAAGAATGTACTAACCAGCCAATCAGTAGGAATGAAAAAAAAAAACCTCAAGAATGAGTAACCCTGATGTAAAGCCATAAGTGACTAAGTAAAAGTTGTTATTATCACCTATTGTGAAGAAATAAAAGTTTAGAACACTCAGTTTTTGTTCTTTACTTGTAAGTTTAGATTGAAAGGACAGGTATTTGACTCCAATTCATTACTCTTACTGTTTCAGTTTTAGTCAATCTAAATACGGCCCACTAGTTCACTGTAATATAGATAACCATATGGTCTACTGATTGACCCTTTTTACAATTCTAAAATTCAAAGATGAATCAGTACACTTTTCAAAATCAAATGCATTCAGAAAATTGATCAGTTTTGGCATTGTGACAACTTAGAATGATGTAAAAAGACAAGTAACCAAACTGGGGTAAAGATTTCCAAAGCGCAATCAGGGCTGAAAAATAGTGATAGAAATAGCTGGGCCCTTACAACAGGAGGGTACGAAGTATACTTGGGCATGTCCAAATTGACCACTGTCCCACCCCCCACACACAACCCCAAAAAATCCCTTACTGAGTACCATTTCAATTTACTTTTGCTCTTAGTGCCTTCAGTTGAAGACAAATATACGTCAGGCACATAGGAAGCATTTACAATTAGCACTGTTATGATGACCAAAACAAAATTTGCAATTTCACATATTTCTTTTGTGTGTGTTAGTCAGAGTTGAACAGTGGGACGAAACCCACGACCAACTTTCAATTTGATGTTCAACGAACCAACCCTATCTTTGTTCTTATACTTTCTATCTACCTCTAATTATGTAGCTCTGTTCTATTTTCTCCCAGTGTTTTCTGTTTCAAATTTGATGACGACCAAGGTTTAAATATGCATTTTTCGTAAGCTTTTAGCAAAAAGTGCAGACGTTATATTCATAGATTTTAACTGGCTTCACCACTGGCAACTATTACTGATGTCAGGTAAACTGGGAACCAGGGAAAACTGTTGATATTACAATGACTTAAATAAGTCAATGTCATAGCGTTCTCACACGACCGGTGTACCGAAAAATCTCGAAGTAGTTCACTTTCACACAAAGATAATCCTAAACAAACAGACTCAAATTTTCATTAGAATTGTTACTCTTAATTCAACCCAATTAGTCATTCTGAATTTATTTCTGGGCATCAGACTTTTTACCATGAAGACTGGGCAGGTCTGACCTCCATTTTGACAGGTCCATCGGACCCTCGCCTTGTTTTTTTCCCCCGGTCCGATCTCCATTTCAGTAGGTTAGGGCTCCGTATCGGTCAGTTTGATCGATACAATATTTGTATCGATACAAAATGATGGATATTCGATATATCATATGATATTTCAATTTTCAATAAAAGAAAGAAAAAAATGCGAAAATTGTGTTTGTTCTTTTTTCAGCATACCTGAAAAACAAAATACCGCAAACTTAACACTTCTAGATTGCATTGAAATTTCATAATTATTTAGGCCTAAAATTAATATGAATTCTAACTAGATCTACATTTACTACTCATTAAAAAGCTGAAAAGACAGTCTAAGAGGACTCTGATCGGACAATGTCAAGGAGACATTTTGTTGTGTCATGGGTTTCCGTGTTTTTTTTTTTCACCGAACAATTTTTCATGCGTGTTAATTTCTTGATAGGTATGTTCGCATGATTCGACATAGATTTCTCAATAAGGATTAGAACTACATGTAGCATCAAAACCTGTTATTTTACTCACGATAAACAGATAATGGCCTTTTTTGTCCATGTTTTTTCTTACGTGAGGTCTCGCGTGTGATTAACATTTGTAATGCAAATTTCAAGTATATAGAATGATTTACACAATAATTTACGCGAGTCGGAACACTGATTTCAGATAAACTAACGGAAAAAGAGATTTGATTTTCGAACCACATTTTTCGGCAATATTAAAAGATCGACCAAATAAAATCTTAGGAAGGTTGAAAGGTCACGGCTTCAATTATTTCCATCACTACCTCTCGATCACATCACGAGATGTTCATTACCTTTCTTTAATCAACTATATTGACCAATTATCAGCATAAATCTGTCTGCAATCTGCTGATTGATGCATAATTTGCAGATTTCAAACAACATGACGGGGGAACGAGAATAGCGGTATTAGCTAATTGTCATCCATTGTGTAATGGGTACAGGGCGAGTAATAAAGAATGACACATTTCGATTGGTTTTAAGTTTCCCAGGTAGCCACACCTACCTCTACTACTCGACTTTAGAGATTACCTAAAGTAAACTCGTAATGAATTTCGCCGTTAAAAACAACTAAATTGGGTATTTATATTTATATGCTTTACTTTTATTTTCTTTTGATGATCGATATTTTGTTCGATACAGAAACGTTCGATCCGATATATCTATTGAATGTAAAATACCGGTTTTCAATATATATCAAGTACCGGTACAGAGCCCTACAGTAGGTCCCGGACCTCGGACCAGCGCTTTTTCTTCAGCACTGGCAATTCAGATCTAAAAAGAAATTATAAAGCATTTATTAGTTGATAGTCGAGGTAAGGGTTGTGACTGCAGTGTGTATTTTCCAACACAGTACACACCCACTTTTAAATGATTTACAGCAAGATGTTAAACTTTTACAGATTAAACTTGTTGTCTGCGCATGTCATATTTTTTGAAGATTCGACTGTCTTATATGACGCATCACTAGCCCAGAAAGCGGGCTGACTGTAATATTACGCTTAAAGTAGCAATGTTGAAAATAATTTTTATCAATACATTTGAGGAGAAATGAGACCTGCTTTAGCTTCAGATTTCTCTAAACTGCTGATAATAGCTGAGTAAATTGCATGAGGTAGGGTTTTATTGATTAACCTTTATTCAAATTTTAAATTCAAAGTAACGGTTGTCTCGTAGGAAAGTGATTCGGTTCAGTACCTAGGATGCCCATATTAGATAAATGAATATTTATAGAATGTCATCTAGTGGGAGATAATGAGGTTAAACTATCCAGGACAGCAATCGATAAATTAGTGCAGGTTACAGCAGACTTTATTCAACACTTTTCCAAACAACATAATTATCTTAGACTGGTCCAAACTGAAGCATTTGCAGACAAAAAAATTAACTTGATTCTAAGATTAAAACTTGCTATTGGAGGGCAGAACACATTGTAGGAAAAGGGAAAATGCTGGTTACCATCATTTCAGCTTTTCCCACAGTGTTTTCAGTGGCTTTTTTCTCACCGTCAAGAAAACTCGAGATTGTCTGGTAAAGAGTAACACAGCCTAGAGTTACCGAAAGATGATTGCTTATTATATAATTTAGATTTGATTGCTTATTATATAATTTAGATTTGATTAGCAAGCATTACAATCTAATTCTCTTTTGTGATGACTCATCATTTATGGCCAGAAAGTATCCTTGCAATATGATTCGACTATTTAACCTTTTACCAAATAATTCATCAGCGACGTAGGAAGGATTTCAAGATTGGGGGGGCTAACTTCGAAATACTGAGGTTTTTTGCGTGGTAGTTTCATTGCGCTAAGAACTCGTATTTTAGTTACTATGATTTTCAAAATTATTGGGGGGGGCTGAGCCCCCCCTAGCCCCCCCTGTTCCTACGGGCCTGTTCATGGTAATTACAACTTGAATCAAAATTCTGTTTTTGAGTCCGGTACTTCTTGTAATTTTCAAATCCTTTCAATTTGGACTGGTCCAAATTTCTTTCATTTGGAAAAGACTTAACCCTTTACCAAACAATCCCTGGTTTTTACGACCCATAGGAAGAAACCTTCTGAAAACATTTTGGGAAAAGGAGAAAATGCTGGTAATCAGAATTTTCTCCTTTTCCCACAATGTTTTCTACTCTTCTGAAGTCAACTTTCAATTTTTGAGTAACTTTTATCTTCTCATCTACAAATGCTTTCAGTTTGGACAAGTCTAAAATTTTGTCATTTGCATTGTACTGAGCGTAATACAGTTTAGTACTTCAGTCCGTTGATTTAACCCATTACCACTCAATCCCTACTTTTGACGCCCCTGAGAAAGAAGCCTTTTCTAGGTTGGCGCCAGCCAAAAATTTTTAGTAGCCAAAAGTTTTGTCAGTCAAAACCCGGGATCAGTCTCTGAGCCTTATTACTTTTAAAGTTTGACTTAAGTGTCAATTTCTGAGTATTTCATGGCAATGAGTCCTGTATGGTAAATATAAATCTAGATCTACAGCTTTGCATCACTGATATAATATTTAAGGCGTTGTTCTTTTAAGATATTTTTGATGGTCTCATTACATACATGAGAGAGCCAAGTATTGAAAGTCAGCTACAAATTCCTGTGCTTATAGGCTGGTGAATGATCAAAAAGTTCCATAAAAGAAAATAAAATGCATATTTTAATCAGGCTTAACCTTTCACCATACCAGGGATCATATATCCTCAGTATAAACAATCCTGAGGAAGAAGGCTATTATTAATTCTAGGAAAAGGGTGAAAATGGTGGAAACCAGCATTTTTTTCTTTTTCCAACAATGTTTTCTACCTTTGAAAAGGCAGCTCAACAGCTCTTTCAATTTCTGCATACCAGTCATTAATTCATGCATTGCTAGAGATATTTATACTTATGATTTATTTATGATTTTGATTAAATGCAATGCAAAATATCTGTTTTGTCTTGCAAATGATCTAAGAAATACCCTTTCACACTTTACCTTTCTTGAAGATGCCGATCTCCGAAAATTATCAGATAACAGGTTACATATATAACTCATTTGGCGAAATATAGACCCAGCATTCATTATTACAAAAGGGACTTCATTAGAAAAGAATCTTTTAAGGCCATACAAACCTTAAAAGGTTAAGTATTTGAGAAAAATCGCCATTGATGCTGTCAAATTTACTCAATAAACGAAAGTGAAACTTCACTTTCATGTACATAATTCATTCAGCACCACACTGTCCAAAAAATTGCGATTGTTCACGAATGTATTCTATTTATAGAACAAGCGCACTCGGTAACTGGCAGAGCGCAACTCTTATCCGTTCTTGGTCTATCGGATAGTTAAGGGAGATACAAGGGTTTAAGAGCTTAGGATAGCCGGTATATATGATAATCAAGTTGGCGTAGGCCGATTTCACAGTTATGAAAGTGTTCAATATACAAACCTGACAACAATTTGACAGTCGGCCATTTTCTCTGATCACATTTTTTACAATCGCCAATATCGGCACTTTCCTTGTTTTTAGTCGCCAGCAATAAGATTTAATCGCCAATGGCGATTTTGGCGATCGGTAACGCCAACCTAGCTTTTGAAAACACTGTGGGAAAAGGAGAAAATGCTGGTAACCAGCATTTTCTTCTTTTCCCACAGTGTTTTCTACCCTTCCCAAAACAAATTTCAATTTTTCAGTCACCTTTATTTTGTCGTCTGCAAATGCTTTCAATTTGGACCAGTCTTAATTTTTCTCGTGTGGTAATGGGTTAACTCTTCCTGTCCGCACGTAGATTCTGTAGGGTAATAGGGTATACCCATTGATAAATTAACAGTATGAGCTAACAAGTGGTCAAAAGAATCATTTTAACGAAAAATGTGTGTTGTTTTGTCTATGCCTTAAATTTGTATCATGCCATTTCAAAAAGAAATTAAAGTATTACTGCCGAGCTGCCAGATATTAGGTCACGCCATTTTGGCTCAAGGAGGCCAACGGCATGTTCGTTTTTAAGCGGCTGACTGTTGAAATTAACATCAATTTTTTTACATGAAAACCATCAGAAAGGATTTTTTTATGCAGACAAGCACTTTCTTCATACTATTCCTCTCGAAACTCTTTGTTCTATTTTGATGTTTCCTTATCATCACGGAATTGGAACACTCAAGGCTATCATGAGAGCATCGATTGAATTTTGGAACACTACGTACGATGACACAACGAAGCAAGAAACATTCTTCACATTTTCCACTCATACTGAATAAATCTGGCTTGTACTGGTAGAAATTCAATAAAAAATCAACAATTCATGGATAAAAATCGATATCCTGTACAAATATAAAAGTAAATTATGGAAATAATTACCTTTATTTCAGTATTTCGCTTCAATTTCATCCCGCCATCAAAGCATATATGCACATCCGGTTCCGTCTGGTACCCATCCTTTGATCCACGGAGTAAGTGACTGGTATCCGTCCAATTCTACTCAACATTAGAAATGAAAATTCACGAACGGTCAAGAGAGTGAGAGAAATGACTATGAGGACTTGTGTCCTCACAGCAAAAAAAAGTTTTAAAAATCCATTTTGAACTATGCGGAATGTAAATCGACATAGTAATAGTGAGGACAAAAATTGTGTCCTCACTTTCCCATAGTGTCCTCACGACGAGGGTCTGAGAGCGTTGATTTGTCCTCACGACGCGGTAAGTGTCGGCCCTCTCTCTCTCTGCAGCTAATCACATCCTCGGATACCCCGGGGTTTCCCTATTTGCTACGCTACATCGACCCCTGGGACAATTGACTAATAAAACTTTGAATCAGCCGCCGAAAATCGATACGAAACGTCATAGCGTACAGTCTACTCACCCATCACAAAATGATGATGGAACCAATGAAAAGCCAGCATTCGGTCAGCTGTAAAGCGAGGGAAATTCAATTAATTGTCCCAGGGGTCGATGTAGCGTAGCAAATAGGGAGACCCCGGGGTATCCGAGGATGAGCTAATCATATCCTCAACTAACACATCTAAGACAGTAGCTCTTGCAACAGCCATCATGCTAATGTACTTTCATTTCAATATGGCTTAGAATAATGTTCCGAACGTGCTTCACTCAGAACATACTTCTGAAACAGTATATTGTGATCTGAGATATTCCTTTCGTACATTCCAGAGCAACATTCCAGATTACAGAACATTGTGCCAGGACAGGTAAAAGGAATACGTCCATTCTTTTTCAGTGAAAATAGTGATATTAACCACAAATACGCCGACAAAAATAAAAGAATGAGGGAATATTGGAAGAAAAAAAACTATAGTGCAAACAAAAATCAAGTTACGCTTAATCTATCACTTAGTTCTGTGATCCTCTGGGGAAATCCACGATTCTCCTTCTCTCTCTTATACGCCATAGCCGAAATATTGCGAATTGTATACAGCGCAGGAAACTTGTACAAGTTTCTCTACCAAACGACAAAATGTTGGATTGGACCAAACTGAGAGCCTGTCCAGACGAAATATAAAATGTTGGTCACATGCTGATTTCCGTTTTTGATAAGATGAAAACACTGCAGGAAAAGGAAAAGTTTGGTTTACCAATATGTTTGATAAGGTAGAAAATCTATTTTGTGTAACAATCGACCGAATCATAAAGTAGGCCTACACTAGTCCATTGACAAACAACAACAACAACAACAACAAAAAAAAACAACAACAACAAAAGTCTTTAATTCTTTCAGCTCCAGAACAGGAAAACATAATTACAATATCAATAAACATGTGGTCAGGAAAATACAGCATATACAATAGTATTTTTGGAATAGGCATGTATTGTACAAAGAGAAATATACTACTCAAACTTTGATAGGGATCACTTATATATTTGTGTTTGGGTTTATATATTACAATAGTTTTGCATAAACTCTTTACCATGCTGTAAAATTCTAAATTTGTCCAAGTTGAAAGCATTTGCTGACCAAGAACTATATGCAACGTGCGCTATGCTGTCTGTCATAGGGTAGAAAACAACGTTGGAAAAGAAGAAAATGCTGGTATCCAGCATTTTCTCTTTTTCCAACAATGTTTTCCAAAGACTTCTTTCTCAGTGTCTTTAACAGTCGGAATTGTGAGGTAAAGGCTTAAAGATCCATTTCTACTGTCATTTAATCAGTGTAACGATATAACATATTGTAAAACCATACATGATACATGCCACATGTTTATTTAGGGTGAATCTTTTAGGGTGATCCCTAGCAAATTTTGAGTAGTATATGATTTATAGATAATACCCGTAGAATAAAAAGATACTGTTCATTAAGTTGGACACTTAAAACTCTTTACCATTCAGTAAAATTTCAGACCGTTCTAAATTGGAAGCGTTATTTTTGTTAGGGTCGGAAACATTGTGTTAAAAGGAGAAAACGCTGGCTAGCAGCATGTTCTCCTTTTATCCTCCGTGTTTTTAGAAGCTGCAGTTTGGTAAATGGTTAAATGAAACAAAATTACTTATGAAAATATGTATGAATTTGCTGTCTTTTAGATTAATTGTATGCAGAAAGTTAGCCAGTACTAAAAATGTTCGACTGGCTGACCTGAATCTATACTTTTCGCTGGTCTATCAACTCTTTATCACACGACAAATTTTTAGCCCAGTCCAAATTGAGAGAATTTGCAGACGACAATTTTAATTGGTTGAAATGGGACTGTCTTTCTCTGATAGGATAGAAAACATTTTCGGAAAAGGAGATCATGCTGGTTACCAACATTTTCTCCATTTCCCACAATGTTTTCTGCAGGCTTCTTTCTCCTTAAAAGTCGGCATTGTATGGTAAAGGACTAAACCCGTTATCACAGGGTGTTTGTTTCTCCCAGAATTAATATCTTTTTACTATAAGGAGTGCAACACGCGAAAAGGGTCATTCGGACATTTGCGTAAAGTGTCGTCTCTGATCAGTGTGTGCAGTCCGCGCAGGCTAATCCGAAACGAAACTTTCCGATTTTATGTGATTTTCTGTTTTACGGAAGTCTACTGTAGCACAAAATCTAATGTAGTCGTAAAGTGCCGTCTCGGATTAGCCTGCGCGGACTGCGCAGGCTAATCCGAGACGACACTTTACGCAAATGTCCGAATGCACCTTTTCGTGTGTTGCACTCCAATTAAAAGAAATAGATAGCATTTAATACTTGCCTACATAACCCCTGTTTTAATTAATATTTTATCCATTTCCCTTGATATTTTTTATCCTATCAGAGAATGTTACAACTTCAAATTTGTCATCAGAAGATAACTTTCCAATTTTAAATAGTCTATAAAATTTGTCATTTGGAAAACGACCATCGGAATAGTTTATGAATAGAAGAAATTAGTAAAAATATTCTAAGTGTACAGTAAGAATGAGCGTCAAGTTTATTTAGGACTTAAAAAGAAACATACAAAATTATAATTCCCTCCCCTTTTCGATGGCGCGCCACAAGTGACAGGACAAAAAGGATAAACGGAAAAAAAAGGCAAAGAAATAAAGTTTCTCGAAGTGAAAAATAATTTTAAAGACATATTATTCACAATATTATATCACATAATGACCCGAGTCGAAGTAGTAGAGCCATACATCTTTATTTGTTGTAGACGTAATGAGCTGTATAGCGGATATAATTCACTCGGAATTCCTCGGGGATTTTCCGTGATTGAGGGGGTTTGACGCTTATTGATACGAGTAGCGACGCTGAAAGACGCTTCTCGCCGGCCGAGTGGCACTTTTCCTCAATATTTTAAAGCTGATTCGATTGCTTGGGGAAAAAAAGTATTTCTCTTAGATTTTTGAGATTAACATTTTTTTTTTATCTGTGGTGTGAACTGATTTTTCCCCTTTTGTAAATGCGGTTATCGAATGAGGTCACATTTTTTTTTTCTAGTATTTCTTGTCAATTACTAGCTTAGCAAGTTCCTCCAAAAAAACTGTGCAGTCATGATTGACAGGTTTGCAAACCATTTTGGACAAAAGCGTTGATTTCTTTCAACCAAGCTTTATACTCAGTAAAAAAAGTTTAGCAACACTTACAGTTTACAGCTAAATGTTTTATGAAATGTTTTATGAAATATGATTATAAAACTTAGTACGAAATAAGGTTAGGCATACTAACAATCATGAAGTTGGAAACCTGTGGGCTAGGCTAATCAACGTATTGCAAATGCGTTTAACGCTTTACCACACAATGACGACTTTTGACGACTCTGAGAAAGACGCCTTTTGAAAACATTGTGGAAAAAGGAGAAAATGCTGATACCAGCATTTTCTCCTTTTTCCACAAAGTTTTCTACACTATCAAAGCAAAATTGCTCCATTTGAGCCACTTTCAAATTGTCGTCTGCAAATGCTTTCAATTTGGATAGGCCTAAAATTTCGCTATGTGGTAACAGGTTATGTTACATGTTTATGTCATAAGCCAGATCAGAATCTAGGCAGATCAGGAATCTGCCCGGGCAGATCTGGAATCAGCCTAGACTATATTAGAATCGTAATTTTGTGTAGACCGAAATAGATTGTTTTCCAATTTCTTTTTAATCATATCAATGCACATATGTTTACAACTGAGATCTATTTTCAATCAAAGCAATTCATTTGTTATTTTTCCCACAATTGCTGCGTTTTCCGCATTTCTTTTTTTTTTTGTATCTGAAAAGCAAAACGTATAAAATTTATCCTCACTCTGAATTTCTGATTAAAACTTCTTTTATTTTGGGGTTTAAGTTTATATGTAGTCACACAATATACCCATAAAGGTATATTTGGATATTCGCGTTACTGTCGCCTCGGATCAGCCCGCGCACTCCGCGCCGGCTAGTCCGATACGGCACTTCCTGCTTTTGTGCAACTTTCTCTTTTGTGCGAATCTTCTGTATCACAAAGTGTAATGTAGACGCAGAATTGCTTTACATAATGAATTATTGGGATGATCATTTGTTACAGTGTTGCAAAAAAGTAAGGAGAGGCATATAAGATGAAATAGAAAAATTCTTTTCTAGTGGTATGGAAAAAAAGGCTTGTGTAAGCAAAGGATCTGTTATTTGTTACATGTACAAGCAAATGTAAATCTTTATCATAAAGTTTACAAAAGACAATTAGATATTACATTCTTACGACAGATAGATAGATAGATAGATAGATAGATAGATAGATAGATATATATAGAGAGAGAGAGAGAGAGAGAGAGAAAACTCCTAAAATTTGGAAGAGTGTAGGATGGCTCAGCTGTGTCAACAAAGATTAACCCTTTCCCAAATAATCTCTGGTTTTCACGACCCTGAACAAGATATCTTTTGAAAACATCGTAGGAAAAGAAGAAAATGCTGATATCCATCATTTTCTCCTTTTCCCGCAATGTTTTCCACGCTCCGAGACCAATTTTCAATTTTTGAGTCAACGTTAATTTTGTTGTCTGCAGATGCTTTCAATTTAGACCAGTCTAAAATTCTGTCGTTTGGTAAAGAGTTAACAATATACTTGTATATGGTGTAAGAGATAGAAAAATTAAAAAAAAAAGATTTGTCCTCACTTTAAACTGGAATCGATAACAGCGGTTGCTTTAAAGACCTAAAAAACATCAGATTCATTTTTTATCTGTCGAAATTTGTGCAACCTTGCAGCCGTCAGGGCAACTTTTTGCATGGAGATACTCGTACAAAATGGTGGTTATAGTTTTTTTTTAACCCTTTGCCAAACAGTCCCTGGTTTTTACGACCCTGAGATAGAAGTCTTTTGAAAACATTGTGGGAAAAGGAGAAATTGCTCGTAACGAGCAATTTCTCCTTTTCCCCACAGTGTTTTCTACCCTTTTTGAGAACCTTCTGCCATTTTCTCCAAATCTGAAATTGTCGTCTGCAAACTCTTTTGGTTTGGAAGAGTGCAAAATATGTCGTTTGGGAAAGGGTTAAATAAGGATGCGTGGTAAGAAAAAAAATTGGAAAGTGGCTGAAAACGGCTCTGAATGTATCTTTAACAACAGGAGAAGGAAAAAGTCAATTTTGTAAAAATGCAATGGGTGAGACAAGAAGACAGACAAAACTCTTTCGCCATGCCACAGTTCTATATTAAGGTCCCATTGATATGCAGACAGATAAATGGGGTCGTCCCAAGCAGGTTTGATGAGGTAGTGATTTTTCATCGTTAAACCTTTCGCCGACAAATCAAACATGGATTAAACGCGTTTAACATGGTTGCGTGTGAAAACATTGCGGAAAATGGAGAAATAAGTCATTTTGGGCTTTCCTGTTGCTGTACTGACCATCTCTATCTACCAGCTTCCAAATACTCGCCTTTCTTTTTCTTATTATTAGTTTTTCCTATCCATTATCTTTAATACGTAGTTTTGGTCCGTGTAATATCATTCTAAACTGTATTTTATTTCTTATTCTCCATTTTGGAAATAACACAAATTTTGATTGGCGGAATCATTTGGTCTGGCCAATCAGAAAATAATCATTCGGTGACTCTCTAATTTTGTAATAATGACCAAGACCTGGAATATACCCTGTCCTATATCATGGTGTTAGCCTGAACATTAAATTTTGTTCTACAGTGCCTTAGTCTCCACTAATGTTCCTGTAACGTCTACCATACAACCCGAATTTTGATATGATGACAGAGAAAGCTTTTGAGAACATTGTGGGAAAAGGAGAAAAAGCTGGTGACCAGCATTTTCTCTTTCTCCAACAATGTTTTCTATCCTTCCCAAGTATATTTGATTTTTGAACTCCGTTTTAATTTGTCGTCTGCAACTGCTTTCAATTTGACAAGTCATAAATTTTGTCGTTTGGCAAAGAGTTACGCCATGATTCAGTAAGAAAGTGGACGAGATACATGTAATTCAAAGTCGTTGGACCTTGTTTTTGTCCACTGTTATTGACAATACGCGTGAATGGATTAACAAGCCAGTGGTACTGTTATATTTACAGTCTCCAGTAAATATAAACTTGGATTATAGTTTGCCTTTTGTCCCCAGAGGTTTTGCCGCGGTGTGAATTAGAAATACAAACTGCAATTCAGCCTCGACAAAATGTCGTCTGATATATCTATATTTATCACAAACTGCGCTGACTTTCTGTCACGTGGTACCCATGAGACGCCGGTACGTCGAAGTTAACCGAAGTAATCCAATTATATCCGGAGACAATGTGGAATTATGGGAGGTAAAATGTAGCTCTGCTGTACATACCAACTTGTCAAAAAATCGGATTGAGATAAAAAAAAAGGCAACTAACTGCTCAAATCTTAACCCATTACCACTCAATCCCTACTTTTGACGCCCCTGAGGAAGAAGCCTTTGGAAAACATTGTGGGAAAAGGAGAAAATGCTGGTAACCAGCATTTTCTCCTTTTCCCACAATGTTTTTTACCCTTCACAAAACAATTTTCAAATTTTTTGTCACTTTTATTTTGTCGTCTGCAGATGCTTTCAATTTGAACCAGTCTAAAATATTGTTGTTTGGTAAAGGGTTAAAATGAAATCATCTTCCAGCGCATGAATTCATACTCCAGTTAAGGTTAACATGAGTAATTTAATCCTTTTTATTTCACGTTTATCATGAGACAAGTCTTATAACATATAATAAAAGCTATGAAGGGACCAACAGTAAACATTACCGGTGTCAAAATGCATTCAAATTTAAACATCTTCTTCAAGTATGCAAATCATTCAAAGGATGACAATCTGTTGTTGTGAGGAGGGTGCAAGTTCTAGTCGCTTGCAGAAGAATTAATTTCAAAACCACTAGAAAAAGGAGCATTTTGACCCAGTTTTAAAATTTATTTTTCTGAAAGACTATACCCTGTGGAATAACCGTACAGTAACATATTTTTCACAATAGTTTCCATACTTTTACTGAATGGTATGATTGTTTAGAACTAAATAATTGAACTATTCTGTGTGCAAGTGAAGCTTCATGCATCTAAAAAGTGTATCGACCAAGGTCAGTCGGAGCATTCTGCGCAGACTGACCTTGGTCGAAACCTTTTGCAAATGGCCAATCTTCTGTACAGCAAAGGACCATTATACGGAATGATAAAGCCACACTCTTGCACAAAGGGATTTTATGGAATGACTTGCTTGGCATCATGTTTCACAGAGATTCATGGTGCCCCCTTTTGCCAGTACATGGCTCTAACATGTAAAGCAAACACTTTTTGACGACTGGAAATACAATACCAGACGTATTTTTCAACTCAGATTTTTTTCTATCTGACTAAACAAGAGGACAATATAAATCAAGAACAGGCTGATAATATTCTTTGCAGTCTGATTTTGATCTATGCCGTTCTCAAAACCCTCTATTTTGGCGTTTAAAGTCTTGACATAGCAATTTGTAAGGTAAACAATCATTGAATACCTTAAATGAGAAAGGAGCTCTAATTTCCATCGCGGAAGTACATTACGTTGGTTGGTAATGCGCCCCTTTATTTTTTGTTGTGCATCATTACCAGTGTAACACCAGAATGGAATACTCCAAGGTCGTTGTTTCTAATGGTAGTACCATTTGAAAAATAAAATTTAACTCAAAATGTTTTGCCACACTGTTTTATTGTTGACGTTATTTTTCAGCCTAATTCGTCCGCTGCAAATACTCTCCGCATTGACAAACCCGAGAGAGTTACTTAATGAAGAAGAACTAGCAGTAAACAGAATGATTTTTCTCTCGCCGACATAATCGCCTCGAGAAACTGCAAGATATTATTTAACAGCATTTGACATATGCCAATAAAATCTAAATCTAATTTATATTCATACGCCTAGAGCAGAATGAGTGGAACTATTTCTTTATTTCTTCAGCGGAAATGAGATGGTAATGAAAAGAAAACGCATGCATGGAGATGAACTAACCCACTATTATCACTTTTTGAAAAACCTTTTTCGGCATAAATACGTGTGTATCGTCTTGACCTATTGCAGTGGCTGAAAACTGTCACTACAAAAGATTATATCCCAGATCCTGGTAAATAACTGAAATAAAGTCTTATATTCGATAATAAAACCCCCAAAACACTACTGAGAATAGCAACGCTTAAACGAATGAACTTTGCACCGAATGGTATTGGTTTTGATCAGACTGCGTGAACATGCAATCTATTCTTGGTTGACTTTGTTCGCACAATGTATCAGTTTTGGTAATTCACCGGAAATAGTTTGACTTAGCACCGAAGAGTGCTGATTAAGATCAACTAAACTAATTTTGAGTTTGTTTGCATCATATACAGTTGTTACGATTTGCCGGAAATAGCCTGACTTAGTATCGAAGGATACAAATTCATCAGACTGCATGAAACTGCAAACGAATCTTAATTGAGTTTGTTCGCGCAATGTATCAGTTGTTGTGATTCGCCGGTAATAGTTTGACTCAGACATTTATTGAT
This sequence comes from Tridacna crocea, assembly GCA_943736015.1. NCBI lineage: Eukaryota > Metazoa > Mollusca > Bivalvia > Cardiida > Cardiidae > Tridacna > Tridacna crocea. The sequence continues at coordinate 43,267,272 of OX031066.1, read as the reverse complement.
ATTTGTGAGACCATTGCTTGTCAATAAAAGACTCAGATTTCACGCTTTTATGACAAATGTGCAATAATTCTTCTAACAATAGTTCAAACAAAATCTATACTTGAGCCTCTTTCTGGCAAAAGGGGGTTCAATGGATCTCCGTAGCATACTAGACCAAGGCATTATCTCCCCCTAGATAGCATTCTACAAATACCCATCTATCTAATTTGGGCATCCTTAGTACAGAACCGGACTGCTTTTCTACGCGACAACCGCGTTTGAATTTCAAACTAAAATAAACGATTACTCAATAAAACGCTACCTGGTACGATTCATTCAGCAGTTAAGAGATATCTGGAGCTAAAACAAACCTGATTTTTCCTCAAACCTGTTGATAAAAGCCATTTTCTCCTTTACTACATGATAGCTCGTATTACGACAATCTCCCCAGTATCGGGGAGAGTGATGAGTCATAAACGGCAGGTCGAATCTTCGAAGAATATGGCATGTGCAGACAACGTAAACCAAGAAAGTCAGCACTTATCTATAGATCCATTAAGTCCATTTTCTGTAACGGCCGACTGATTCTTGAAGTAGAATGGTCTTTAGACATGCAGACAATCAACTAAGAGCAAAGAGTTTCGATTCAGGTCAGCCTGCGCTGACTGTGCAGACTGGAAGTGCGCAGACTGAACTGCATCGATACATTTTGCAGATTACTTAAACTTCCTTTTTCAAAGATAATGTAACACGTTTTGAAAACTAAAGCCATGGCCTCCCCTTTGTGATTGTACAGTAACGCTAGGATCTTTCATGGTTATAATATTACTGTACACTTATTGAACCAAATATCTTTTTTCACTATCAATAATGGGAAAAATCACTTCAACTTCTACTACTACTACTAGTACTACAACTGAACAAATGATAATAATAATAATTATAATATAATAATGATAATAATAGAATCATTTTTCACCACAGAATATGATGCACTTTTTTTCATGACTCAGTTCTTTACCAGATGACAGTTTTTACTCGTCTGAACAGACAGATTTGCTGACGACAAAAATAAATGGTACTGAAAATTTGAAGCCTGATTTTGAAAGGGTAAAAAACATCATGGGAAAAGGAGAAAATGCTGGTTACCAGTATTTTCTCCTTTTCCAATTATGTTTTCAAAAATGTTCTTTCTCAGGGCCTTTTACATCTGCGATTGTGTGGAAAAGCGTCAACGAATTCAGGAAACCATGCTTCTAACTGATAGTTAGTTTTATAACACACAGGGCAACTTTAATGCTATTTCCTCCTCTACATTAAAATGCTAATTTCAACTCATGAAAGTATTTTATCCCTTGCCCACACATTTCCAAGTTTAAACCAGCCTTAGAACTAAATAGGTTGACCTTATAGTTGGTCGGCGTAGGCTGACTTTAAAGAAACTTTTGGCTTTTGGTCAACTTCCTGCATACACAGGGACCGTTCTACCTAGTGGATCAGTTCACTGTTACACAAAATAGGTATTATGTATCCATAATGATATGACGGCTCGATTTGTATACATTCGGCATACCTCTGGTGATGGGAGCCATCATCTCCCTGGGCTGTAACTGGTGGATTGATATGTAGCAGATCGTACATTCATCGCCCGGAAATACGCCGGTTTACCGTTGCAAGGCTCCTCTAACAAAAGAAAACTTGAGTTTCAATTGTCTATCAAAATCTTTCTTACTATATTTCGGTTGATAAACAGTTCGTAAATTCATTTTTAACGTGGTTTATCATATTCCGATAGAAATTCTCACCGACAAATAGACAGATGTGAATAACTTCATTGAGATCGTTTATGTCGTTGCTAAACGTCTGTCAGTGGTGCGCTATATATAGCATCAGGTGATTCTCAGGTCACATAGAAACGACCGTATAACGGACGAAGTTAGATGTAGTCACGGAATCGGCCGAGTTGTGACGAGTGGCTTTGTATGATGCATTAAGAAGATGCATATAACCCCCTCGTTCAGAGCATTTTTGTATTCCCCTGTTTTTTAACCTCTTCGAAAATCATTGTCTGCGCATGTCATATTTTTCGGAGATTCGACCTGTCTGCTATGACGCATCACTTCACCAATATGGGCGGGGGGGGGGGGGGGCGGGGGTTGCAGAATTTCGCGCTTAAAGAAGCAATGGAGAAAATGGCTTTTTCAATACGTTTGAGGAGAAATCAGGCTTGTTTTAGCTCAAAATTTCTATCTATCAGTTATTTATACAATAAATAAAAATAGAATAGGTTTTGAAAAAAAATCTGGCTGAAAAACATTTGTAGATGTAGATCTTTCTTTAACTGTGAATTATAAGATGGTTCGATAAAAATGAAATAACCTGCACGGCAATGGGCCTTTAATCAAAGACAAAATAGGCAGAAAATTTGAATCATAAAACTGTTGGAGTTGAGTTGTAAATGAAATAAACCGTGTGCATTAAGACCTAATTACGTTATTCATTGAATCACAGTTGGGGCTCATGATTTTTGGTTTGTTGCATGTATTTTTCATTTCTATTAGTTTTGTCCTGATTGAATGATTCAAAAAATGGGTATTAGCTTTGTTGTGGGCGCCCATTTCACAAAAGAAAACTTAATTCCTTTTCTGCTGAATAAGTGTAATGAAACTTTTAACTCTTTACCAAACAATCCCTGGTTTTACGACCCTGAGCAAGAAGCATTTTAAAAACATTGTGGGAAAAGGAGAAAATGCTGGTAACCAGCATTTTCTCCTTTTCCCACAATGTTTTCAGCTCTTCTAAAGTTTAATTTCAATTTTTGAGTTACGTTTATTTTGTAGCCTGCAAATGGTTTCACTTTGGACCAGTTAAAACTTTGTCGTTTGTTAAAGAGTTAAGCCGAAGTTTAAACCCCAGATTCTGCCATTTTAAAGGTCTTTCTTGGGGAGGGGGAAATATGTCCTTCTCGGACAGTGTATATTAAAGATCAGACTGCACGTTTTGTGTAGTCTGATCCTTAATCTGTACTGTCTGCAAAAGGTCGGTGGGTCGCTTTTTGGTCAATCTTTATGAAAATTGCCTCTGAAACACTTAGGTTGCGCCGTAAGCTCTAAAAAACATGAGAAAAATTCATGAAAAAGTATCATGAAAAAAGGAGAAGTGGACAAAAACATCGTTCTGTCACATGCGACGGTTAAATGCATTTTCGTGCAAACAGAGCGTAAATGTAAACATAGAACCCGCAAGGAGTGTATTGAACGACAGTGGTACAATTATACGTGAACAAATTACGTAATTATTTAATGAATAAAAACGTCAACATGATTGATGGTTAGAATTTAAACACATTGAAGGGTAGTTCATCATTCTGGAAAGATTCTAAGTCTTTACAATACAACGAAATTTTGGACAGGTCAATTTCCGGAAAGCATGTGCAGACGAAAAATGAAATTTGTCTAAAATAACAGAGTTTGTCTTTGATTGAGATGTATCTTAGCTATGGTGTGTGGGAAGGTGGCTTAATCTGCAAGAACTTTCGACCAATATCAGCCTGCGCAGTCCTGTGTCGGAACTTTTGCATGGGTCAATTTTTCTGCACGTCAAAGGACAAGAGTACCGCATGATCAGATCGGTTGTGAGGCAAAATGGATTTTACGAATCCAAAATAGCATGTGGCGACTTTGTCGACGGCCGGTGTAATGCACAGAAATGACCCTCTGGGTTCATTTCCCTACGTAGAATAATGACCCGGGTCATTCCTCTACGCAGTGAAATGACTTTTTGGGTCATTTCTCTATGTAGAATAATGACCCATGGGTCATTTTGTAGGGGAGGGTCATTTCTCTGCATTACACCGGTTTATCATGTAAAAAGCTACAACGTTTTTGACAAATGTACAAGATGCTTATAACTTACGGGAAACATTCGACACAACTCAGGCTGATCTAGGTCGAAGCGCTTCGCTACAGGTAGATCTTCAGCATTTCAAAGGACTAGTCTACCTCATGAGACAGTTGGTTGGATCTATATCCATTGATGACTTTTCTGGTATAATCCATTACGGAGATACATTGAGTCTCCATTAGCCAGACCACGGCTCAAAGAAATGAGCTTTAGCTGTGATATGGTTTAAATATTGACTAAATCGGTGTCTAAAATCATTCAATTAATCAATGGCCCGAATGATACCATTGAGTTAAGAAGGGAGATAACTTGACCGAATAAATGGTTAAAAAGATAACCGCTCAAAGTCTTAGCAGACATAGTTTAGAAAATGAGATATTGCTCATTAGGAGCGATATCTCCTTTTCCAACAATAATTTTGTGGGTGGAAACAGCTTTACTTCCACGGCTTTAAATTTCCTGCCTTCGTTTGCTTGTTTAGCGTGTAACGCCGTATAATTAAACACAGTTGTGACTTATGAGGCACAATAAATAATCCACAAGGGCCATAGCTGCGCCTCATAACTCACAACATGGTTTATTGAACGATTAACCACGATAGAAAGAAGATTATTTCGATTCTAACATGACCAACTCTTAATGAAAGGAAAACAAGTTCATATATTCAGAGTAAAAACGCGGATGCAGATTATATTCCATTGAAAAACTGATTTACTAACTTTATGCAGAATGACGTCACTCTGTACAAAATGAAGTCACTCTACATAGAATAACATAGATTTTACCACGCTATTGTTGCACTGTGTTTATAATGCCGAATTAACGTGTCATGTTAAAATTGTAATTTTTTCATGACGATAATTCACATATCCATATTTTCTCTTCACCAATACTATCCGAAGAAAGGGCTACTTGTTTTCAGTGCACCAATAGTGAAAAATACAAAGAATATTTTTGCTTCATTATCCATGGCAAAGACACATGAAGATGTAGATTTGTGATATACGTCTTTAGGTTAGATTTGCAAATAGAGTAGATTAAGGTCAGACTGCAATGAACATACAGTGTGGTTTTTGTTCAACATTGCAAGCATCTTAGCGAGCCAAGTTTACGATCACTACGTGGATCTTACCTTGGCTGATTGAGCCCGATTTCGAGATTCCTGTGATGCGCCCTCTATTGGATGCTGGTTATTACTCCCATTTACATCATGTTTCTAAAAGCAAATGAAATATCGTTTTACAAACCGCTTACGAGTACACATGAAGCGATAAGCAAACATCCACGTGGTTTCCATGTTTTACCTATTATTCGAAAGGTAGAGACCGTGTTCTATTTTTATCAAAGATGAAATGCTACGAGCGATTTTATTCGATGCAGCTAGAGCTGGCTGCATCCAATGAAAAGGCGTATCGGGGGGTTGTAAAAATCAAGCTCAATCCGCCAAGGTAAGATCCACGTAGTGATCGTAAACTTGGCTGGCGAAGATGCATTCCAAGTAACCTTCACGAGAATTTTTCGAATAAAGTAAAAAGCGTCGAAAAACGTCGAAAATATACGAATGGTGCTCTGTGAAAAGGGAAAACTTATGGGCACACATCAGCCTGTGCACTCTGTCGGACAGTGGACCTAATGGATTTTATAGATCCATAATTATGTATTCTAACACGGAACGTGCAACGAAATCGCGGTAAAAATCTGCGCCTTTCTATATAGGGTGACGCCATTCTATATAGAGTGAGGTCATTCTGTATAAAGTAAGTAGGTAGGTTATTCAATTAAGAAATAATCTCCTTCCTATCGTGGTTTAACGTTCATTCTAACATGACACGCGACTTTGGCTCTAAAAACACAGTGCAAGGAAAACGTGGTAAAATATGCGACAATCCATGTAGAGTGACGTCATCCTATATCGAGTGACGTCATTCAATGAGTGAGTTATTCAATGGAACATAATCTTCATCCGCGTGTTTACTCTTAGTTTGAACTTGTTTTCCTTTTATTAAGAATTTGCCATGTTAGAATCGAAATAATCTTCTTTCTATCGTGGTATATCGTTCAATAAACCACGTTGTGAGTTATGAGGCGCAGTGAATAACCCACTCGGGCTATCGCCCTCGTGGATTATTTATTGTGCCTCATAACTCACAACTGTGGTTTATTGAACGATATACCACGATAGAAAGAAGATTATTTCTTAAATAAACCACATTTGTGTGTTATGAGGCATAATAAATAATCCACGAAGGCGATAGCCCGGGTGGTTTATTCATTGTACATCATAAGTCACAAAGTGGTTTATTGAACGATAAACTACTATAGAAAGAAGATTATTTCGATTCTAACACGGCCATGAAAGGAAAACAAGTTAAAACTTAGATGAAGATTATATTCAATTTAATAAACCACTCATTAAATGACGTCACTCGATATAGAATGACATCACTCTACATGAATTGTCGCACATTTTACCACGCTTTCCTTGCACCGTGTTTATAGAGCCGATTTTTTTTTTTTTTGCATGTTATGCTAGAATGGAATATAATCCTCATCGACGTTTTTATTCTAGGCATGTAATTGTTTTGCTTTCGTTGAGAGTTACGAGTTGGTCATGCTAGAATCGAAATAATCTTCATTCTATCCTAATTCATCGTTCAATAAACTACGTTGTGAGTTATGAGATACAATGGATAAACCACTCGGGCTATCGCCCTCGTGGTATTATTCATTGTGTCTCATAACTCACAACTGTGGTATATTTCAGATATAATCTTCTTTCTATCGTGGTTTATCGTTCAATAAACCAGAGTTGTGAGTTATGAGGCACAATAAAATAATCCACGAGGGTAATAGCCCTCGTGGTTTATTCATTGCGCCTCATAACTCACAACGTGGTTTATTGTACGATAAATCAAGATAGAAAGAATATTATTTCGATTGTTTCATGATCAATTCGTTATGAAAGGAGAATAAGTTCATCCTTAGAGTAAAAAACGCTGATGACGACTAAGTACTGAATAACTCACAAACTTACTTTATACAGAATGACATCACTTTGCATGTGATGTCACGAATATTACCACGCTTTCCTTGCACTGTGTTTATGGAGCCGAATTCGCGTGTCATGTTAGATTGAACAATACACCACGGTACAAGGAAGATTATTTCTAATATATACTACGTTGTGAGTCATTAGACATAAGGAATAATCCGCTTGGGTTATTGCCCTCGTAGATTATTTATTGTGCCTCATAACTCACAACTGTGGTTCATTGAACGATAAACAACGATAGAAAGAAGATTGTTTCTTAAATATACCACGTTGTGAGTTATGAGGCACAAGGAATAAACTGCTAGGGCTATTGCCCTCGTGGATCATTTATTGTGCCTCATAACTCACAACTGTGGTTCATTAAATGATAAACCACTATAGAAAGAACATTATTTCTTAAATAATGACTTGCCTGGTATAGGACACCCCGGAGATCTATTAAATACCCTTTTGCTAGAACAATGCTCTTATACATTGACTGGATTATTAATTCATTTACTCTGCTCTGTTGTCAGGTGTTGACATAAAAAGGACCACTGAATATCAAAACAAAAGATTTAATCAGTTTTTTCCGTTCAAACATAAAAGACCTCTATTAACTTTTGAGCACGTGACGAAATAGACACTATTTTTTTTTTTAAATAGAAGATTCACTAAACCACCCTTTACGCTGTAAACCACGAAAAAAAGTCTACTAGTCCAAATTTAAAGGATTTACAGAAGCCATTTTAAATTTTGCTAAAATGGTGGAATTTGTTAGTGATAGAGTAGAAAACATGGTGGGAAAAGGAGAAAATGCTAGTTATAAGCATTTCTCCTTTTCCCACATTGTTTTCAAAAGGCTTCTTCCTCGAGGTCGTCAAAACTCGGAGTTGTTTAATAAGGAGTTAAGCACCTTTTACATTCTTTTAATACCTTTCCGGTTAGTGTAGATCGGGATAAGAGGACACAGAAAGTGCGGTCTCATCTTTGATCTATAGTTTTAGTCTCACTGAGACACATGGGACTAGAACAAAATTGAAATTATAATTATTTGGGTTTTATTTCTAAGCTGATGAAAGTTTGTTAGATTTGTTTGGCACTCTTAACACCGGTATCAAATCTATTCACTTTGTATTATATTGCAATCTTATCTAATGGCTCAGTTTAGATTGGGAAATCTCACATCACAATTATAATGATAACAATACTATTAAAAATCGGACATTATAGATGTAAGGTCAGACTGCACGTTCTGTGCAGTCTGATCTTGCATTTACATTGTACGCAAAAACTGCATGAGGGGAAAAAACCAGTAAATTTCACAGGAAGGATTTGTCTAGGAAGAATGAAGCACGTGTTGAAATCGACACCCCATTTTGAGGATATTTAATGCAGTTTCTATGTTCTAAATGTCTGTGTGATTCTGTACAGGCGATAGTCTCTATTATACATGAAATACATCAGTTTTGTATTGAAACAAGAAAGCCCTACCGGGTTTTTGTGTGTTTGTTTTTACTTTTAAAATTCTCCATTTTTTGTCTCTTTGAAAGCATTGACAATGAGTAATTGCAGTTCTCAATTATCTCTGTTAATGTTTTTTTTTTCCCCGTATGATACTGTTTGCTTTCGTTTTTTCTTTGTACAGTATTACCTTACACGCACGACTTTTTACGCCTGTATCTCGAAAAGTATTTTTGTTTAACCCATTATCACACAATCTCTACATTTGACGACCCTGAGAAAGAAGCCTTTATAAAACATTGTGGGAAAAGGAGAAAATGCTGGTAACCAGCATTTTCTCCTTTTCCCACAATGTTTTCTACCTTTCACAAAACAACTTTCAAACTTTCAGTCACTTTTATTTTGTCGTCTGCAAATGCTTTATATTTGGACAAACCTAAAATTTTGTCGTTTGGTAATGAGTTCAGTTTTGAGCAGTCCTTTGGAAAAACACTTGAGAGCCCAAGCCTATAGCTACCCAAGATGATGGAATCAAGGAAGAACATAAATATGTGAGCTATCGCAGTGGTGTGACTAAAATAATTTTGAAAGCGCGCAAGACACAATTCAATCAAATTCAATCCTTTTTCGAAGTGATTACCGTACCTTTCAACACAGGTCTATACCATTCTTTCAGTTCTTCTCTATTATGCCCTAGTAAAATATTGTTGTTTTCCCCCTCAGGATGGTCCAATGCAATATTTTCTTTGATAAGATGATTTCCTATGATCAGTTACGTGATTAAGATTACATTTAGTGTTTGATTTCTTCTCTCTAAGTTGAGAGTTTGATTGAATCATCTACACCTTAGCCTACACAATTGTATATTGCTGTATTCCACTCAACTTCCTCTACTCAAAGCCAACATACATATTCCAGCCAAATTAGTCTGTTCAACCTAATCCAACCCATCGCAGGATGATCGCCTTGAAATGTTAAATGAAATTAGCATATTTTCTGACAAGTTATTTTTGATATACCGCAAGAATTCCATCCCACTACACTAGCATTCTCTCCTTTTCTCATCACCATTTACGACACATTTTGAATTTTAAAACAGCCTGACAGAGAAAGCCTTTGAAAACTTTGTGGGAAGAGGATAAAATGCTGGTAACCAGCACTTTCCCTTTTTTCAACAATATTTTCTATCCCACAAAAAGGACAAATTCGTCATTTGAACCACCATATGTCGTCGATAAATGCATCCAATTTGGACAAGTCTTGGGTTTTATCGTGCTATCATTTCAAAGAAATGTTTCATAGTTCGAGCCACATTTTCAGTTCCATCTGAAAATGTTTGAAATTTTGATAAATCTTTCATAGGGTTCTCAGATTAAAGAGAAGAAAACCATACTGTTTAATCAAAGCCCGGCTGATATTCTATGATAACGGAGTAGTTGCCATGCTCTTTGAAAAGGGGGCTTAATTACATCTGCAAAAACTATCGACCCATGTCAAAAAGAAATCAGTGGCAAAAGGTTTCGACCCATGTCAGCCTGCGCGGATTGCGCAGGCTGACATGGATCGAAACTTTTTGCCACTGATTTTTTTTGCATGTCAAAGGACCAGTATACCTCACGATTTAGTCTGTTGTCAGGCAAAGTATAGAATTAATGGATCTATAATCATGTAATGATTATATTTGTATACAGTGATGCATTATGGGGGATGCCTTTAATTCCCTTTTGTCAGAGTATAGGTCTGTATGATTTGTTTGAACAAAATAATTGAATACACAGAAGAGTCAGAAGCCGTCGTTTTAAAGATAAACAATTGAAATTGTTTGTCTGAATTTCTAAGAGAAAATCTGTAAAATAAAAAAAAAAAATGTTGAAACTACTTGTAAATATTGAAATATTTTTTCGAGTGTGTAAACAAATACGGGGAATCAATTACAATATGTTCCGGCATTATCCAAGATTAGAAATGCCTGGGAAAAGCGTAGAACTAGAGACTTTCATTAAACCCCAACGCACCTAAGTGCAATTCAACAGATTTTTTGCGAACAGTGTGGATCAAGATAAGACTGCACATAAATTTATTGTCTGATCTTATATGTAGGCCCTCGTTTTACACTCAAACCTCAATGACAAAAATCAGCGTAAGTTTCAATAGATTGTAGATCTAGTTTCAGCCGTCGAACCTGGAGTCTGATCTTGGCCCTATCCTGACTGCTAGTTTCCTTAACCCTCTGAGATAAATATCCGCCTGAGATGCAAACTGGATTGTATTTCTATCCCTCGAAAGAAATCGCATTTATGTGAGCTATGCTCTGGCAAAAGGGGGCTTAATGCATATTCCATAATCCATGCACATTCTGTGCAGTCTGATCTTAATCTACGCTGTCCGCAAAAGGTCAGTTAGTCACGGCCTACGAGCTAAGAGTAGTTGCTGAATACGTACAATGGTACACCGGTCAAACATGGCGGATGGAAATGACTCTTACTTCATATTCTCTCATTTCAGCCACAGCAGCTCTTATTGTGGGCGAGTCTATGAACGTGCGAGCAGAACTACCCTTACCGCTATTTGACTCCGAGACAGATAATATCACCGCCGTTGCGGGCCAGTCTACTATCCTACCATGTACGGTGAAAAACAAAGGGCCAGCTATAAAGGTATTAGCCTCTTTTAAATATGTTATCTTTAGCTATTCTGTTTGCTGAACCTTGACCCGGTAAAGCGAAGGTTTTGAGAACAGGGAGTCGCTGGTGCGAACTCCAGCTTGGCCATTTTCTTTCCGATGATTGATGATAGTCACTGCGACAGGCTTCATTCCTCTCCCACCGCTAAACGTTGTTTCGACAGAGATCATGTGGGAATGCAGCCAATGGCTTGGAAAAAAGAATGTGAGAAGTACTGGTAAAAAAACCCTTAGAACGCGTGGAAAGGTGCACTGGCCGCCGAGATATGACGAAAAAAAGTTGAAACGGCGTTAGACAGCATACAATCAATCAGTCAATCGATCCGAGGACAAGATTCATACCTCTCTCACTCTCTACGATGTTTATGTGAGAAAGCAGCCAGTGGCTTGCAGGAATAATTGAGCAAAGCACTGGTAGCAGAAACTCGAAGAAAGCATGGACAGATTCATAATTGTATGATAAAGCGTTAGAACAGGTTTCATGCTAAGTTTAGATGTACAGGATCTATTTTAAGGTAATTCCACAGTATCACGTGACACGTTTACATCCAATCAAAAACGCGCTTTCAAAACAAATAAGCAACGTTACGTCACGACAATCATCTTTAATTCTTTAATAGGTGATTTGGCTCAATCCCAGAACGACACTGATCAGCACAGACGACAGTCGCCATATAGACGATACGAGAATCAGTGTAGAAAGGCCGCAAGTTCAAGACTGGAACCTTATGATCCGTGAAGTCCGGTACAATGACAGCGGCCGGTACATGTGCCAAATTAACACCACGCCGGTCCTTATTAAAAATATCTATCTCTCTGTGAAAGGTGCGTATCAAAAGACATTTTGTTGTGAAAATCTAGGATCCATATTAAGCAGCCATTCCAAAGAACATTCTCAGTCTTATTCTCCAAGATTTTCTAAATTTGCAAGTTTGAAAAAAAAAATATGATTGGTTATACCAAAATTTAATGATTTAGCCAATCAGAAGTTTTGTTACTTTCAAACTTCAGAGAATATTGGTAAATAAGATAAAAAAAAAAACAACATTTGATATAGTTTTAACGTTAGAATATCATAGAGAATTGGTCCAGGAATTAAGAATGGTTGGTGAATATAGGCCCTGATAGCCTAGTCTATCACTTTTATATATGATTTCTTCAGTGTATGAAGAACAAGTAAGTTTGCGAAAAAGATAAAGTTTGAAAAAAATCCGTAACACAATTCTTGAGCAGTCAGCGCAGGCTGATCTGAGCTGAAACATTTTGCTATTGGTCAATTCCAATCATCAGTCTACCTTATGACTCAGTCAGACAAATCCTAGACGACACTTTACGTAAATGTCCGACTGCCCCTTTTCGCGTGTTGTAAGCCATGCGATGTGATGTTGTAATATCACTTACCTTCTGTTAGATTTGAACCATGTTCTGACAAAAAGGTGATTTCAGGCGTTTGCATGAAGTATCCACTCAAGTCAGCCTGCACCGATTATGCAGGTTGACCTGAGTCGAAGTATTGTGCTACTTGTCATTTTTTTGCATGTCAAAGGACCAGTCTGCAGCATGATTTAGTCGGTGTTGGAGAAGGGATTTTATAGATCCATAATTATATGATGACTTGCTTGCTATTATGCACCACGAAGCTGCATTAGAACCCCTTGTACCATGGTGTGATGCATTTATATCAAAATCTTTATTCTAAAAATTTCCATGTGTTCAGTGCCACCTGAAATTATAGAAGACTGGGAGAGCACGGATATAGAAATTCGGGAAGGCAGTACAATAGAACTGGTGTGTAACGCCACCGGTGTACCGTTACCAATAGTCACGTGGTACAGGCAAGATGGCATCCTTACAGACTACAGTCATGATGACTACGGTAAACACGACATTATTTCCACTCTAGTGAATACATAGCAAAGATTTTGTAACAATCATTGTAATTATCACTGTTAAAACAATAATCATCATCGTCGTCGTTAGTATTTCGTAGCTTGATGATTTTTTTTCACAAAACTGTCTTTTTATACAGTGTAATACAGCTATTACATTATTTTTCTATCTTACACACTTTTGAGACAAGCAAATAGCGCCACCTTCAGTCAGCCTTCTGTATTTATATGCCTCATTCTTAAGATATCGCTAACCCAGATTTGTACGCAAAATTCTCGATCGTGGCAATGTTTTGAATTTTATTATCTTTAGATTTAAAACAATTTGGTTACATGTAAGTTTCTTTGGAACTATTTTTTGTTCGTAATGTAGAGGCAAAGAAGCAAATAGGCTTCATATAAATTTTACTACACATGCGCATGTTCAGGCCTATGTTTTGCCTCATCATGAACTACAAGTTATGATATAAAATTAATTGATAAAAAAGCACGCACACAAGAAAACTGACATACGTAAGTTTGTGACTTTTTTGTCAAATTTTCAACAAAAATGTTGTTAAAGCTGGCCAAATGCTCGCTCATTAACATCTCTAGACTCGTTGTATAAAATGTGATATCGAATGTTAACTCATGTCAAATTCTATAATAAGCAGTACTGAAATGATTTCTTTCCAAGATCGTTGTTTCTGTTAGTCTAGCTAGCTGAAATGAACTTAAATGCATGAAGTATATCATCTCTCCTCTTTCAATAAGTTTGTTCGCCTGTTCATTGCTCTGTTTGATTCTTTATTTTTTCTCTCTTTTTTTGCAATTTCAGAAATACTCTGCCAGTCCCTTTTTGTGGTATTTGTCGAAGACAATACCACTATGAGTTCAATATTGAATTTTGAAGACCATGTATCGTATTTTGTGCAAAGCTAAAGGAAATAAATCTAGTTTTAATGCTCAATTTTTCTCAGGCAAATGAATTTTTCGGAACTTAGATATATAATTGGAATTGGCATGTTAAAATACATTGGGTTAGACCATCTATCGTGGAAATACTGACTTTTGAATGAAAATACCTTTAGTCCCTCATAGTCTGCGCAATGATCCAAAATATGTCTACCTATCGCTTAGTCCTTGGCTTTTTCGTTCCAAAACAAGTTCGTCCCATAGCTTGTTCATCCCATGATTACGCTCTGCTCCATTTGATTTGGCATGAATATTTATAGATCGAAATGATTAATTGTTATTTTGGGAATTAAATGTTAACGACCAAAGATATTGAAAATCATAGTTTTTAGGTAAAAAAAATATCTTATTCGATGTATTCACATCGTTTCTCTCTCTATTCATTATGCAACCTACTGTCAAGGGACGTTACTCATGACTGGTCCTAATGATAAAAAGCTACCACCAGTATACTAATAATACAAACTTTGTCATGAGTACGCTCCCTTCAAGCAAAAACGGTATTCTTTGATTAATAGGTTGACTCTTAAAATATTTCAATAATATTTTTCTCTTTTTTTTTTTTCAAATTATTATTTCCACACAATGGCTCCCTTGACAAAGACCACTTCAGTGTTCTCAACGCTTTGATTAATGTATCAGTTGATAAAAACTTCAGCCTCGTCCATTTTTTTCAGATGCGTCCATTTTATAAACGATATTTTTGTGATCCTTCGAGGATGTTGTTACTATATGGTACAGTTCAAAATTTTTTGGTTTGGTAAAGAGTTAAAAGATTATTTTTGTATTTCTACGAGTATGGAATTACTATTTACAGTGGAACGTAACCTAGAGGGCGAAGTTTTACGGTTACGAAACATAACCAGATACTGTGAGGGAGTGTACGAATGTAACGCAGAAAACGGAGTCCCGCCCATAGCAACCAAAACGTTCGAGATCAATGTAGTATGTGAGTAAAACTTTTTAAAAGGCCAACCGGCGGCCAAAAGTAAACAAAGAAGGTAATAAAACGCATTTAAATTCAATCACATGTATTAGAAATATGGATAGCATTTTGAAGCGGTCTATCTGTAATTGTATGGTGATCCAAGTGCTAGTTACAAGAAAAATAGAATTCTAAAACTTGACCAAGATTTGCCAGTTCTTTCTATCTTTTATTGACTTTTTACATGGGTATAAAATTTTGGTATAACACTTTGATCGACAGTACAATGGCAGATTGTCATCTTCATATTTACATTTGAAATTCAAATGCAGTTCAGCACCTGTATTGTTTACTTTTGGCCGGTATCGGTCCTAAGCAGTTCAAGTTTCGACGCAATTTATTTTGAAAAAAAAAGTTTCACACCCAAAACTGCATATTAAGGATAACGGCTATTTTCTGTGGGTATAGAAAACTGAGATATTGAAATATTCAGGCTGATATCGATATAAAACGGCTTGCAACATGCGAAAAGGGCATTCGGTTGCGTAAAGTGTCGTCTCAGATCAGGCTATGCTGTCCGCTCAGGCTAATCCGAAAGGACACTTTCCGTTTCTATGTAATTTTCTGCTTTTCGCAAGTATACTGAAGCACAAAATGTAATGTAGTCGTAAAGTGCCGTCTCGGATTAGCCTGCGCGGACTGCGCAGGCTGATCCGAGACGACACTCTACGCAAATATCCGAATGTCCCTGTTCGTGTGTTGCAAGCCAAACTGTAGTGACAACATATCTCACAGTCAAGATCTGAGATCAGGGTGATCTTTTTAGTAACATTATATATGATGCATTTTTTTGACCCGCTTTAAATGACATTTTTTTTTGAAAGAGAATAACGCTTAGGCTGTTGAGTGGGACCCACTGACCATTTGCGGACAGTATAGATCCAAGATCAGACTGCACTAAACGTGCAGTCTGATCTTGGATCTAAACTGTCCGATAAGGCGAAGTTTTCCTCCAAAAAATAAGGCAGAAATAAAATTATTCGTATTTTTTTTTCTATCGGTTTAAAAGCTTCATTCTTTTTGACTCATGAGATAAAGGTTAAAAACTGAAAAACGTCTTCGCTTGGTCTTGATGAACAAATAACATGCAATAAATCAGTCATTGCTCAAGATACATAGCAGATGTAAAACTCGTTTTGAATGTTGCTTAAGCTTAACCCTTTCCCAAACGGCAAGTTTTGGACCTGACCAAATTCAAAGCATTTTGCAGATGACAAATTAAAAGTTGCCAAAAAGATGAGTTTTCTATATGATAGGTTAGAAAACATTGTGGGAAAAGGAGAAAATGCTGGTTACCAGCATTTTCTCCTTTTCCCACAATGTTTTCAAAAGCCATCTATTCTTGACCCGTAAAAACCAGGGATTGTTTGGGAAAGGGTTAAACAAAGCTCGACTTGGTCGAGGGTGATTAGAGCAACGTTGCGATCGTTACCCTTGGCTAGCGAAGATGGTGTTTGGTGCAAGTGACAAATTGTAATTAAAATCATATCTGTTCTTTTCTCTCGACTCTTTTCTTAATCCAGTTCCACCCGAAGTGCGACTAACTGTCCGCCGTATCGGCCAGACGATCGGACGAGAGACCGTTCTAGAATGTAAAGTGTCCGCCTCGCCACATGCCTCAATCATCTGGAAGAAGAACGGCACCGACCTACCGCTACACCAGTATAAGTTATGGACGGAAATTTTTGATGACGGAAAGCATGAGAAAAGTCTTCATTTAAACATTATAGATATAGACTATGATGATTTTGGATACTATACGTGCCATGCTGCCAATTCACTGGGCAGAGATAGTGAAACAATGCTTTTATATGGTAAAGTTAAATTTTTAGTTCAGCTGATTTTGGAGAACATGACCAGACTTTGCCGTAGCCTTGGCGTCGCCTGCGTCGTTGTTGTCGTGCAATAAATAGTGTTTATTTCATCAGCTTGTGGTTAATATGGGGAAATACTTGCCCAAAAATGGAAAGGTTCGCGAAAATAACGAATGCCGTAAGGCACAAGTTATTTTAGCGGATCTTTCCCTTTTGAGGCAAATATTTCCCCATATTAACCACAAGCTGATGAAATAAATTATATACATATTATATTCCTCTGATTATTTTGTCAACGAATGCCACTTTTAAAACTTAAAAACTTTAAAAAAAAGTAGTTCCAGATTGTTGGCGGGAGGAAAATATTCACTGTGACGAAAAATTAATTCCCTCCCCCCTTCCCCGCTTAAATTACGACATTCCTTTACCCATAACATAATATATAGAGTATTTATCTCATCTTTTATTAAAAAGATCGAAATTTATTTCATCGAACGAACATCAACGGTAATATTTTCACGTAATTTAAATAATCATTACCGATGACGTTCAGACTGCGTAGTCCGTACAGGCTAATCCGAGACGGCACTTTACGACTACAGTCGATTTTGTTCTTCAATAGACTTAAACAAAACAGAAAATTACATAAAAACGGATAGTGTCGTCTCGGATTAGCCTGCGCGAACAGCGCAGGCTAATCCCAAACGACACTCCACGCAAATGTCCGAATGCCCCTTTTCGAGTATTGTAGGCCAATTATGGAGGTAAACTACTTCATGTTACATTACAATGAAAAAAGAAATTGTATCTATTATTTATATTTCAGAGTACAAAGTACCACGAAAAATTAAAGCATCTACCACCCCATGGGTGCAAGGTCCGACGTCACGTGACAAAGGATTTGACTATCCTAGTATTATAATAACAGAACCAAATGGTTTTTATGGTGTTGGTAGGTACTCGATGTTATACTACTGTACCTCTGCCTGACGCTTCTTTTCGACAATGTTTATGTGGGAAAGCAGCCAAAGGCTTGGAAAGAAAACTGTGAGAAGAAATGGTAAAAGAGACTCCAGGAACGTATGGATAGGTGCACTAGCCGCCGCGATATAACTGAAAAATGTTGAAATGTCTTTTTGGCAAAATTCTTGATAGATCAAATTAACCCTTTCCCAGATAAGCCCTAGCTTTTACGGTTCCGAGGTTAAAGGCATTTGAAAACACTGTTGAAAAAAGAGAAAATGCACATAACGAGCATTTCCTCCCTTTCCACAGTGTTTTATTCCTGTTTCAGATTTAAATACCACCTTTTTAGCCATTTTTAATTTGTCGTCTGCAAATTCTTTCCATTTCAGCGGATCAAAAATTACCTCATCTGCTAAAGAGTTAAGGTATTACCGTTCTGACGCTTCTAGAGCAACATGGAATAAAATTTCTTATTAGTTAGTAAACAAGGATTTATACTGATATAATATTTTTCACATTTCCATCCGACCAGATATTCCTCTGATGTCTTGCAATCATTACTTTTGTTAGTTTCATTAAATATTAAGGGAAGTACTTATTATCTCCCTTTGGTAATGAGAATAAAGTGGTTTAAAATTTATTTTATAAAGATACTTCTAAGAAGAGGAAAATAAAGAAAAAAGGAAAAAATGGCGAGGTGAAAGTAGTATCCAACAATACTAATTTTCAATCATAGCAAATTATGTAGGATAATATGGAGTGCAACACGCGAAAAGGTGCATTCGGACATTTGCGTAAAGTGTCGTCTCGGATTAGCCTGCGCATTCCGCGCAGGCTAATCCGAGACGGCACTTTACGACTACATTAGATTTTGTGCTACAGTAGACTTGCGTAAAACAGAAAATCACATAAAATCGGAAAGTGTCGTTTCGGATTAGCCTGTGTGGACTGCATACGCTGATCCGAGACGACACTTTACGCAAATGTCCGAATGACCCTTTTCGCGTGTTGCACTCCAATTATTATCATTGTGGAAATAGCTGCTTTGCATTAAGAGTTCACTACCTTAAATAAATAAATAAAAAAAAGTAGGGCTTTATTTTAATATAGAAAGCAATCTGAGTTGTCAAGTCCGAGTTTACAGTACTTTTATATTTAGATTATTGACGAAAACTACGATTTAACATGCGTCAAAGAGATGTATTTATATACGTAATTGTTATTTCAAAGTCGCCATTATCCGAATCAACACATTTGATTTATATCATGCTCGCCTAATTAACAACATATTTATTTATTTTTTTCTTGATTTCAGAGAAAGGACAGCGGTGGGGAAGTAGCTCGAACTATAACAAAGCCACTGTGAACCAAAGATCAGCCCAGTTGTACGTCATTCTAATTTATTGTATATATTTCATCTGTGCGACGTCGTTTGAATAACTCAAAATTCATGATATAAGATATTTTTTTTTTTGAAAATGGAGGTTGAACAAATATCCCTATCTCACACTGAATGAAAGTGCCAATGGTCGTGAGGTAGAGCGTCTGCCTCATAACTTACAGGTCCTGAGTTCGATACCCGGGAGCGGTTGTCAACTTTGGGATTTTTCATTGGCGCACACATTCGGCGCGAGTACTGGTGTAGTTTCCAGGAAGCAGAATCGAAAGAGATTAGTATAAGTTGTCAGAACTTGCTTCTCAATCAATGTAAAATATATAAGTTTAAATTAATAAAAGTGTCTTTAGGCAAGACACTTCAGAGCCAAGCCTAGTATTGATGAAACCCACGACGTTATAGAATATGGCCTGCAACAAGCGAAAAGGGACATTCGAATATTTACATAAAGTGTCCATTCCATTTATACGGAAGTTTTAGTTTCGCACAAGTCTACTGTAGCACAAAATCTAATGTAGCCGTAAAGTGCCGTCTCGGAGTGGTCTGCGAGGACTGTGCAGGCTGGTCCGAGATGACACTTTACTCAAATGTCAGAATGCCTCTTTTCACCTGTTGCAAATTGTGAGCTTTCTCCGTTATATAAGTGCAATAATAATGAAAGCTGCCTAAAACACCATTCTGTTTATCATTTCATTTCATAAGTATATGAGCCTCGCACTGTAAGATAGGGGTTTAACCCATTACCACACAATCCCTACTTTTGACGCCCCTGAGAAAGAAGTCTTTAGAAAACATTGTGGGAAAAGGAGAAAATGCTGGTAACCAGCATTTTCTCCTTTTCCCACAATGTTTTCTATCCTTCACAAAACAAATTTCACATTTTAAGTCACTTTTATTTTGACGTCTGCAAATGCTTTCAATCTGGACAAATCTAAAATTTTGTCGTCTGGTAATGAGTTAATGCATCTACAAAACATATCGACCCACATGTCAGCCTGCATATGTGCAGTCTGAGCAGGCTGACATGGGTCGAAAACCTTTAATTATTTGTTTGTTTTTTTCTGAGAATCAAAGGACCAGTCTACCACCTGATATCCAGTAGGTTGTTTGACTCAATTTATTATATACCTAGCAGTGAAATCCTGGAATTCCCCAGTGTAATAAATTTTGATATCATCACTAGTGACGTTATCAACTTTCACTTTCACTTCCTGCCGTAATTTAGGAACTACTTTTTTTTTCATTAAGCACTTACGGATAGTGTTAATTGCAACTTCTATATTTTCAACCAGTAGTCTCGTTTTGTTCTTTTAAATTATGTATTCATCCGCACTATGTCCCTGATTTCTTCTCTCTATCCAAAGTATTGATTTTGACTTTCAAACGAAAAATTAAAAATAATAATATTAATAAGGTATATAATAAATAGAATAACTAACTGGTTATTTTTTAAATGAGAACTATCTCACTCGGTTACGTCGTAAGGTGCTAAAAAAACTCGTGCTGCGCACTCGTTTTTTCAACGCCTAACAACGCATCCTCGTGAGATATTTTTCATATCAAAAATAACCAGTTGGTTATCCTCTATATATCTCATAGATCCATATCTATGTGATGACATGCTTGGTATGACGTATCATCGAGATGTATTAAACTCACTTTTGTCAGATTATTGCTCATATTACAATATGGCTTGTAACATGCGAAAAGGGGCATTCGGACATTTGCGTAAAGTGTCGTCTCGGATTAGCCTGCGCAGTCCGCGCAGGCTAATCCGAGACGGCACTTCACGACAACATTAGATTTTGTGCTACAGTATACTTATGCCATATAGAAAATTACATAAAAAACGCAAAGTGCAATCTCAGATTAGCCTGCTCGGACTGCTCAGGCTTATCCGAGACGACACTTCTACGAAAAATTTTGGAATGCCCCTTTTTGCGTCTTGCATGCCATAATACTAGTATACAAGTATGTGAGCTGTCATCGCGATTTGATCGAAATAATGTCGCAGGAGGCGTAAAATGACATCTATCATTCGAGTACATGTATATATGTGGAATGTCGATATGCCTGTGCCAACACTTAATATTTATGCATACTAGTATTCCAGTCCAGGAATTGGACAGGTTTACTATCTCCCTTGGCCAAAAGCCTTTTATCCTATGTGCTTGCCCGATGTTTGTGGTTTGTCCGTGCGTTTGTGCGTTACCAAAGACTTTTATTTTTATTTCAAACATCTTTTCCTCTGGAAGTATTGAACTTACTTTGAACAAACTTTACGGAAATGATCCTGCCACGCATATTTTTGGCTGTTATTATACAATAGTAAGTACCGCTAATCGATACCCTTCGGTTTTTATTTACTCTTAGCAAAGTACATGTAATATGACAGTGGTTCATCCTGCTCTTGTACTATCTAGATTTGTGAAATGTCTTGCAACAGGCCAAAATGGATATACGGATATTTGCGTAAAGTGTCGTCTCGGATTAGCCTGCGCAGTACGTGCAGGCTAATTCAAGACGGCACTTTACGGCTACATTATTAGTGCTGTACGGTCAAGTGGCAGGGGACTTCGAAACTTGTTCACAGCTGTGAGGAATCATGTTGCCCCAAGCCGAAGGCAAGTTTCCAAACCCCCTGCTACCTGACAGTACAAGGAATTTATTATACTACAAAGTTTTACCCTCTCAAAGCGCATTAAGTGAAATTTTCCTGTTTCATAATCTCACGATCGAGGATGCTGAAATAAAAAAATTCCCTCTGAGTGCCCAAATTCAATGAAAACTGACGTCACTGGAAACTGAAGTCACTAAAACGTGCAGTTTGGTGCAGTCTGGTGATCAACCTACGCCGCCATTTTGGATGTTGTGTTGCACGTGTGGTGATGTTTACGGGGCACTCAAAAGGAAAACTGGCTTTACATGGTCTTTGACAGGGTACGGGATATGCATATGTTCTCGGAAATGTTAACCAATCAGATCACGAGAAATTTCTTTGTAGTATAATAATGGATTTTGTTCAACATTAGGCTTGCGCAAAAAAGAAAATTATGATAAAAACGGAAAGTGTAGTTTCTGATTCGCCTGTTTCCGTTTCTTTAAACTGTTCCTACCAAGATAAGCCCGGGCTACTTCGCAGACTAACTAGGATCGATACTTCATATAAGTACATTAAGCCTCCTTGTCAGAGAGCATGGTTCGATTTAAGATGACTAATCGCGCTTTATAAGGGTGATTTATAATCATCTGCCGTAAACATTTGTCTTAGTCGGTAACGGCACATATTAATCCAGTATGTATGTTGTACGCTTTTCCTAATCCATTCTGTATACTTGTTATTGTGAGAGAGAAATTTACCATTATATAGATCTATAAGTTTGGGTGCAATGTAATTTCATTTGTAAGGAATTTTTACCAAAATGGACAGTAGAAAACATTGTGGGAAAAGAAGAAAATGCTGGTAGCCAACATTTCCTTCTTTTCCCACAATGTTTTCTACTGTCCCAAAGTGAAATTTTATTTTTTTTTATGAGTGTGTGTTTCGCATTTAAATTTTTTTTGTACATGAATGATTTCACTTTGTACAAGTCTAGAATTTTATCGTTTGGTAAAGACCTAAAATCAACTAGCGGTTGTTTGATAATGTTGAGTACTCCTTTTTGCTTTATCATAATATGTATATTGTACATAATTATTATATGTTGTAAATAGAACTTGGGTGATTAAACCTTTGTCTTTTTTTCATATGTTATTCTTAACTGGAAGATGCACTGTATTCATTTATGCAGGCGCTTGAAATTGCCCACAGGCGCTTTCTCATCGACCTGCTTGCAGTGACAGCACTGTATCTATCTGGGCATGTTTCTCCAGCAAAGGGAAGTAACTCGTACACCGATGATAAGCAACACTATTTGGGATCATACCGAAAAAGCAAATCACATGTTGCATAATTCATTTTTTCGTCATGCAGTGGGCATTTCTTTGAAAACGTTTCAGGAGAAGTTGCCAATAAATAGCAAATCTTGATATGTTACAACAATTTTACATAACTGGCTTGCAACACGAGATTAGGGACAATCGGATGTTTGTGTATATAAGTGTCGTCTCGGATCAGCCTACACAGTTCGGACTCGGATCAGCAAACTGCACTGGCTGATCCGAGACGACACTTTACGCAAATGTCCAAATGCTCCTTTCGGCGTGGTTGCAGGCCAGAAGCGATAACCTATTACCACACAATCAGAAGTTAAAACGACCCTGAAAGACATGGCTTTTTGAAAGCACTGAATGAAAAGGAGGAAATGCTGGTAAGTCTATCAAAAGCAAAAATGAATATTTAGGGAAAAGGAGAAAATGTTTTTTAACCCTAGCAAAAATAATCGTAATAGCTATATATTATACTTTGCAGATGCTTTTAATTCAGAAAATAAAATGTTTGGCAGAGAGTTCTTATTCACGCTGATATTTCCTATATTTAGAATGTTTTTAGAAAGATGTCTCATAAAACATTCAATAAACTTGATCAGAGAGGACATTTCACATACGGTGAATTCGTATTTTGATCCAAAATGTCCATTAGAGCAAACTGAGACATGGTAGGCGCTAAATGACTTGTTAATGCTTATTATTATATACCTAGAAGTGAAATCCTGGAATTTCCCAGTGTAATAAATTTTCATATCATCACTAGTGACGATATCAACTTTCACTTTCACTTCCTGCCGTAATTTAGGAACTACTTTTTTTACATTAAGCATTTATAGATAGTGTTCATTGTAAGTTCTATATTTTCAACCAGACAATCCAACTACTTTTCTCAGTTCTGTTCTTTTAAATTATGTATTCATCCGCACTATGCCCCTGATTTCTTCTCTCTATCCAAAGTATTGATTTCGACTTTCAAACGAAAAATTAAAAATAGTAATGTTAATAAGGTATATAATAAATAGAATAATCCATTGGTTATTTTTTATATGAAAAATAAATTTTATATGTAAAAAACGAGTGCTGCGCACTCGTTTTTTCAACGCCTAACAACGCATCCTCGTGAGATATTTTTCATATCAAATTTTTCATTTTCTGGTCTCCCGTAACAAACTACAAGAAATATTCACGTTCAAAAGGTTAAGAAAAAGTTTTAATGAGCATCAATGAAAATTCACAGAAAAGTACATAAACAAATGAAATTATATACAAAGCATGAAAAAAGTGAAACTTGGATTATGGTTTAAGCAATGAATAAACAGATTTACAATATGGCGATTCTTTACAATGACCCATGCTCTGGCAAAAGGGGGCTTAATGCATCATCATGATCCATGGCACCAAGCAAACCATCACATACTTATTGGTCCATAATATCCATTCTTTTTAACAACCGATTCAAATAAGATGTAGATTCGTCCTCGGACATAGTACATAAAAATTGACCTATAGCGAAAAGTTTCGGCCTAGGTTAGCCTGCGCGGACTGCGCAGGCTGACTTGGGCCGAAACTTTTCGCAGATGCATAAAGCCTCCTTTTCACAGAGCGCGGCTCCAATAATTTCTGCGCTATCTTAAAGTATTGTAACTAAGGTAATGCTGACAAAGGTGTACAACACGATTCAATAATATTACTGGTGACTTTCTCTCAATTAAAAAAAAAAATACAATTTTTCACCGAAAAACAAAAATTAAACCCTAGATCTATATGTTAGCTATTGTATAACAGTAACAACTGACTTACGAAATGACTATCATGAACGACATCTCTAGAACAAAATTTAAGGTAAGACCTGTGTTATGGAAAACAGCTATTTCCACTACAATATCATCCTGCAAAATTAGCTATAATTAAAAATGAGTATTATTGAACTACTTTCACCGATTCATTTTTTCCATTTTTTCCTTCTTTGAATTATCATTTATAAAACCACTCTATTCTCAATTCAAAAAGAGATAATAATTACCTCCCTTTTCAGAAAACTAACAAAAGTATCAAAAAATAATTTCAAGATAGACATAAACGGAATTTCTAATCCGTTAGAAATGTGCAAAAATATTATTTCTGCATAAATCCTTATATATCAACCAATTAGAATTTTTGCCCCATGTTCACCGGAAGTGCATTACACAGGTCTTACCTTAAAGATACGCTGAGGAAGTAGAGTTTCCCTCAAAAAAATGACGTCACTTGGAACTGACGTCACTGAAACCTTGATAATGCGTGCTATAACGTGCAGCTTGGTGCATTGTCTTGTTGTAAATCTTGATCGGCGCCACCATTTTGGTTGTTGTGTTGATAGTGTTGTCATGTATACGGGACTCCCGAAAGGGAAACTGCTTTTACGTTGGCTTTGCCAGTATACATGATATATATGTTGGGGGCATATTATCCAATCAGATCATGAGAATTTTCTTTGCAGTGTAGTAAATAATAATCCACACTTCAAAATATACTAGCCACTGTATTGGTTGACAAGACTGAACTGTGCCATCGGCATGATGTTCCGTAAACACTACTTACTGATTCTTTTCAGAACTGTCCAGTTTAGTTTAACTGTCGTTAAGATAATCATTATTCTTCTGACTCCAATATGACTACACAAATCGGGTCCTTGGTGGTAACGGACGAAGAATGAGTCGAAGAATAATTTTATCCGGGTTCAATGATTCCACCCTATTACACATGACTTATAATTATCTTTAACAACCTCCTCCCAAACAATATCAGCAATCCAGTAATATCACCCATTGTTCCTGATAACAGGCATCACATATTGTCGTCCTCCGCTTTCATCGAACTCGACAAAATATCTGTGGGAAATAAAATCCGTCTGCTTCGAAGTTTTTCTGGAAAGAAAAAAAATGAGTCATGCTCTGAGAAAAGGGGACTTGATACATCTTCAAAAAGTTTTGCCCCATGTCAGCCTGCGCTGTCTGCGAAATATAAGGTAAATTACGCCATATTTCCATCTGTCTGTAAGGCTTCAATATAGAAGAGTTAGAATATAAAAATCGGTATTTTCACTGGTCATTATCATGAAATATCGAAAAATATTTCACCGATATTTTTGATAACCTACTAGAAATCATGAAATAAGCACATACAAATTGCCGTTTTGTCCCAGTCTTATAAAAGTGGTTCTTAGGGGCTTTTCCTATCGGGCGGGAGGTAGGTATAAAAAAAATCAGGGTCTATAATGTGTTATTTTTAACCCATTACCACACTATCCCTACTTTTCTCAACCAGCATTTTCTCCTTTTCCCACAATGTTTTCTACCCTTCACAATACTCATTTCAAATTTTCAGTCACTTTTATTTTGTTGTATGCAAATGCTTTGGATTTGGACAAGCCTAACAAATTGTTGTTTGGTAATGAGTTAACTTAAAAAATTCGATTACAAACAATTGCTAAAAGTGGGGCTAGTTTTAGATGCACGTACGGGCGGACAGACAAACATACAAAAACAAAACTTATAGCCCTCTGTGGTGAGACCGGAAGGGGACAGATAACGTAAACAAATACCACTCTGAAGCCTTGTCTGCTCCCTTTTTAACGTCCTCTCTTCCTCCAGCCTCTTCTGTTTCTGTAGATAACGGCTGTGTTCTTGCACTTGTTCACTTCTTATTGCCAGTCTTTCTCCTTGCATCACACTGTTCTTCATGTTCATCCAATATGACCGGAGTGTGCTTCTTCGAAGTTCTACCAGAGTTTTGTGAGTAAAAGCTTCCTCTACGTCCGCACCAAAAGGATCTTCCTCGGGTGGGAGTTTGAGCTTAAAGAAAATGTGAATTATATTTCGCTGTTTTCGAAATTATTTCAGTTATATCAAGTGGCAAGTGTACCCATCCATGCTTAACTGCAGTTTAATTACCTGTACTTGGCACAATATCCTTTACAAGCCACAGGCTGCTTTCCCACATTATCATCGTGGGGAAATGATCAGCGTTGAGAGAAGAATGAATCTTGTCGACATGAATATCATTAACCCTTTCACAAACGACAAATTTTGGACTCTTCCAAACTGAAAGAGTTTGCAGACGACAATTTTAGATTTTGAGAAAATGGTAGAAAGTTCTCAAAAAAGGTAGAAAACACTGCGGGAAAAGGAGAAATTGCTCGTTACGAGCAATTTCTCCTTTTCCCACAGTGTTTTCAAAAGACTTTTACTGCGGACACGTAAAAACCAGGGCTTGTTTAATTTTCAGAAAGATATTGCCTGAGATTGGGATTAAAACCAGCGACTTCCTGTTATCCATTCTCGGGCCGAGCCCGGTAGGTCAATCGGTAGCGTGCAGGACTTGAGATAACGGTTTCCAGGGTTCGATCCCTGGCTACGACCCCTGGCTCGGCCAATTTCTTTCCGAGGATTGATGATAGTTACTGCGACAGGATTCATTCCTCTCCAACTGCTGACCATTGTTTCGACGATGATCATGTGGGAAAGCAGCCAGTGGCTTGGAAAGAAAACTGCAAGGCCCTCGTAAAAGAAACTTCAGGAATGCATGGATAGGTGCACTGGTCGCCGAGATATAACTAAAATGATGTTGAAGACGGCGTTAAACACCATACAATCAATCAGTCAATCCAATCCCGGACTGCACTAGTGTGCCCTTCAACTTTGCGTAGGTATGCACAAATGACGTGAGATTGTATATGCACACACGCACAATCCCTGCTTTAGCCAAAGGTATGAGCAGATAATTTATGTTATGCAAATATTTATTCAAATGATAAAGTTATTCACTTCAACCTTTGCCAATCAATCCCTGGTTTTCACGACTCTGAGGAAGAAGCCTTTTGAAAACATTGCGGGAAAAGGAGAAAATGCTGGTGACCAGCATTTTCTCCTTTTCCCACAGTGTTTTCTACTCTACCCAATACAAACTTGAATTTTTATGTCATATAAATTTTGTTGTCCGCAAATGCTTCAAATGTGGACAAGTATAAAGTTTTGTCGTCTGGTAAAGAGTTAGGAGAAACTTGTTTTCAGTTTTGATGCTTGCTAACCGGTTCTAAACTGCGTATGCAAATTTTGTGCGTATGCCGTTGTCTGCGCATGTCATATGCTTCGAAGATTCAACCTGGCTGATATGACGCATCACTCTCCCCAAAGTTGCGGGGAGGGGGATTGTAGTTACGAGGGAAGGTCGATAAGTTCGTAGAACTTGGTATTTTTCGTTACAATTCAAATGTTTTTCTTTTATTTTTGTGCAGTATAAACCTTTGCCAGCTGAATGATAAAAGCATTCAATCAAAAACTTTACAGTTTTTGCTCTTACTTTTTGTTGGAAAACCTATACCCATAGCCGAAAATGAAAAGTCAAAATATTGAGTTCAGAGCACAAGTCCAGAGTTGCACAAGCGGCTATTCGTGAGTGCAGGCTCGAGCAGTTAAATCGAGATTTCCGGACGATAATGAGCTCAAGTCTGCTACAGAGTGGCTTGTGACTTTCCATTTTTGCCGATGGGTATAGATTTTGCAACAAAAAGTAAGAGCAAAAAAAAGTAACAGCTGACTAAATGGCTATTATAATTCGACTGACAAAGGTTTATACTGCCAAAAAAATGAAAGAAGAAATTTTGAATTGTACATAAAAATACCGAATTCCACGAACTTATTGACCCCCCCACCCCCCTCGTATATGCGCCAGTAACAAAGTAGCAATGGAGAAAATGGCTTTTATCAATACTTTGAGGAGAAATCGGGCATGTTTTAGCTCCAGATGTCTCTAAACTGCTGATCATAGCTGAGTGAATCGCACCAGGTAGCGTTTTGTTGAGTAAACATTTATTTTGGATTGAAATTCAAAGTAACGTTGTCGCGTAGAAAAGTAGTCCGGCTCTGTACCAAGAATGCCCAGATTAGATAGATGTGTATTTGTAGAATGCCATCTAGCGGGAGATAATGTTGCGTATGCTGTTTAGTGAAAGGCAGTCCCGTATTCGCCAACGATTCTTAAGAACGTTCTTTGTCTTATTCTCCAGAAATTTCTAAATTTGTAAGTAACACAACTTCTGATTGGCTAAACCATATGGTTAAGCCAATCAGAAGTTGTGTTACTTACAAATGTAGCAAACCTTGGAGAATAAGACTAAGAATATTCTCAAGAATGGTTGGTGAATACGGGCCCTGATCGCTAGCAACTGCGCCACTGCATGGTGCTTGCCGACTTCCACAGAGAAACAACTGATAAATTTTGAGGTTTATTCATCATGAAAGTCTTGTCCTTTTTAAATTTTTACCTTTATTTTCAATTGAGCCACTTCCACTTTCTTCACATCATCGAAAGTTTCCAAATCAGTTTTGTCAACGCTATCGGTGGTAGTTTTTTCGTCTTTGTCCGAGGTCAAGATGTGAACACAAGCCTTCCCGTCAGTGTAAAGTGTTGGTAATGTGATCTGATAGGGCTGAAAACTGGCGCGGTGAGGGGAAAATACCAGTCTGCGTTGTCCTGTTTCGCCAATTGAATCATCGAAACGAGCCTCACCCTAGAAATAGTAGCAACTACAGTGAAATCTGTCCTAGAGACCTTTTGTCACGTAACTTGACGTACGAGGTCTACATTTAAGCCAGCTTACCATGGGTTCTCGGAAAAGACCTTATACTCCCTCTACCAAACACTCCCGGAATTTTTACGACCCTGAGATAGAAGCCTTTTGAAAACATTGTGGGAAAAGAAGAAAATGCTGACAACCAGCATTTTCTCCTTTTCCCACAATGTTTTCTACCCTGTTAGAAACAAATTTCAATTTTTGAGTCGCATTTATTTCATTGTCTGCGAGTGCTTTCACTTTGGGTTAGTCTAAAATTTTGTTGTTTGGGAATGGGATAAATACAGAGAAAACATCTGTCTGACACAGATGACTGTATTTTTTGAATACCTTAGTGCTGCATAACTTTATTTGTGTTGAAGTTTAACGAAAGTAGCTCGAATCATATCATGGCGGCCTGTGCACCTACGCATGTGTTTCCTAGCTTTCTCACATCAGTACCGATACAACCTTCTTTTCAAGCCACTGACTACCTTCTCACATGCATTAGAGGTATGAGGCAAGAAACCACCAGAAAGAAAGTTTGTCACAACCGGGTATCAAATCCGCAACCACCAGGCCGGGAGTCAGACCTAACCGGTTTGGCTTTGAATGACGAATCTCGCAGCTTTCAACAGTAGTTACGTCACGGCAACAGCTCACTTATTCATAGACCTGGCTTATGCTCTGGTTAAAGGTTCAAATGAGGTGGATGAATGCTATAATAATTGGAGTGCAACACGCGAAAAGGGTCATTCAGACATTTGCGTAAAGTGTCGTCTCGGATCAGCGTGTGCAGTCCGCACAGGCTATTCCGAAACGACACTTTCCGATTTTATGTGATTTTCTGTTTTACGCAAGTCTACTGTAGCACAAAATCTAATGTAGTCGTAAAGTGTCGTCTCGGATTAGCCTGCGCGGACTGCGCAGGCTAATCCGGGACGACACTTTACGCAAATGTCCGAATGCACCTTTTCGCGTGATGCACTCCAATTATGGTAACATTTGGATGTATCATATGGCCTACAGCATGAAAAAAAAAAGAATTCGGGCATCTGCGTAAAGTCTTATGCCGGATCAGCTGGCTAATCCGAGGCAATACTTTCCGTTCTTATATAATTTTCTGTCTTGTGCAAGTCCACTTTAGGACAAAATCGAATGTAGTCGTAAAGAGTCATCTCGGATCAGTCTGCGCAAATTGCGCAGACTGATCCGCGACAACACTTTACGCAAATAACTGACTGCCTCTCTTCCCGTGTTGCATGTCATATTGCAAATCAATTCATGCGTATTCCATGCTTTCGATTCGTAATCATATCATATTTGGAACCGTATTGTGACGCAGTGTAAATACAGATTTTGCCTTATTTTGTTTGATATTTTATCCGAGTGCGACACATGCATTATAGCCGGACAAATTTAAGGTATATAATGATAATAATGATGATAATAATAATGATAATAATAATAATAATAACTAGAACTGTCACTGAATGTGACTATACACCCCCGCCAGCGCTTAGACAGTATTTTGTATCCAGACGGACACACGGACGGACGCACGGACAGAAACACGGACGGACATGCGGACAGACAGACTGATTCCAGTATACCCCGGAAAACAACGTTTTGCTGGGGTATAATAATGTTAGAAAACGTTACCGAGAGTTCAACGAAAAATTCCTGACTTGGACTCAGCATGATCTTGGACGTATGTTTCGGTCTTTGTTTCTTAAATCCCTTCTTTTTCCACCTTCTTCTACGTTCGTGACTCAGCTCAGACTTGATGCATTCAACGACCAGCACGTGCGTTATCTCATCCTCGAGCATGCGTACCATGACGAAAAACCTGGCTGCTTGTCGTCGGTTTTTGGCGTTTTGTATGTCCATGACTATCTTTGAAAGATCTGTACATTTCACTGGACACACGACAAATCTGAAAATAAAAAGCAATAAATCTACTACGGCAAAACAGGTTTTAGACATCTCCCTCATGATACACTTAACCCAGTAATTCAACACAAAATTATGAATCCATTAAACCATTTTATTATAGCTCTAGTAGTAGATACTTCAAAGAAATTTCTCGCGATCTGATTGGATAATATGCCCCGAACATATACATGTATATCATGTACATTGGCAAAACCAATGTAAAAAGCATTAATGGGTTAATCAAATAACATGCGTATTGAAGAACATTTACAATGAACGTCAGAATTAGATGCCATGGGATTAGCTTTAGATTTGACATTAGCCTAGACACTGACCACTCGAAAAACACAACACCTAAGACCACAGAGAAATGACCCCAGAAGTAATTTCTCTACGATGAATAATGACCCGGGTTATTCTTCTACATAGAGAAATGACCAATGGGTCATTTTGTAGGGTCATTTCCCTGCATTACACCGGCAATGAACACCTAGTTCCTACTTACGTGCTGAAGTGCTCCGTGTTAAAAGTCACTTTGTCTCCTTCTACGATCGTCTCACTTTCCAATACTTCAACGTCTTTGTCATCGCTGTCATTCACTCGTATCACTTTTACACCCCCAGATACTATATCCGTCGCGTTTTCGCTTAAAGGTAATTGCATCTTTACACTCTTTGTCGGCTGTTCCCCGGTTATATTGACTTGAAACACGTCTGACAGTAGATTCAAACTTGCTTTGCGTTTTCGGAGTTTTCTTCTTGAACTTTTGATATTTTCTTTGTCACTTTGATCATTATCCATCTCGACTGCATCGTTTTCTTCTTCTTTCCTTTCATCTTGCCGAGTTGGTATACCGTTTGACCCTGCTTTGTGCTGTAAGTCATCCACTCTCTCTGTATGACCTTCTGCCTTTTGACTTTCGCTGACGTCATCGAAACCCGCGTATTCGTCTGCATTGGCTGAAGTTATACTATAAATAGATTTGGTATCGTCACCATCGTCATCTTCAGCGTCTTTTTCAGCTCTTTCCTGGTCATGCTCAAATACCTAGATAGAAAGAAAATGGTCTGTGCTCACTGAAAAGTCGGTTTAATGCATTTTGCAAGTATGTATGGACCCAAGCCAGCCTACATAAATTGGCATAAAAGGGAAAACTACTAACAAGGACCAATGTTCCTTATTGCTATAATATATAAACTTATATCACGGTATCACATATTTACCCATCAATGCTGATTAACCCTTGTTAAAAGTAAAAATCTTTATTAGCTTAAGTGCTATCAACGGTAGAGTGCTGCACTTCTTGTGAATGTCTGTGAAACTGACAGTTACTCTTCATAGCAACACACTTAACAAGTAAACAGTGTGGTAACACACGATTTTTGCTTTTGTATAAAAGTAGTTCTTCAATGGAATGCCAAAATCACAATCACTAGGTTAATAATTGGCTTGCACCACACAAAAAATGACAATCGGACATTTGTGTAAAGTGTCGTCTCGGATCAGCCTGCGCAGACTAATGGGAGACGGCACTTTACGGCTACATTCTAGATTTTGTGCAGAGGTAGACTTGCTCAAAACAGAAAATTACAAAAAAACGGAAAGTGTCGTCTCGGGTTAGCCTAAGCCGACTGCGCAGACTGACCCGAGACGACAGTTCACGTAAATGTCGGAATGCCCCTTTTCGCTTGTTGCATGCCTATAATCTCGGACATCTGAACCATGCTCTTTGAAAAGGAGGCTCAGTGCATCTGCAAAAATTGTGAGCCATGTCAGGCCGCGCAGATTTGCATGGGTCGAATGCATATGTCCACAGACAATTCCATCTCCCAATTTAGTCCGTTGTCAGACAAGATGGATTTTATGGATTCATCATCATGTAATGCCTTGCCAGGAACAATTCATCACTGCGATACCCTAAAAGCCCTTTTGCCAGAGAACGTATGGCTCATCTTATTTTGATTTGTAAACTTATTTTCACAATTGTTGTGTCTGAATATGTCCATCATCGGAGAGTGTCATAAGGGCACTGGTTTACACTATATCCACATAGGTCGGCTAGATGTCATGATCAGTTTGATTAGATGCTGTGTATTTTTTTTTAAAAGTCGACACATTTATTTTGACTGATATGTATTTTCGGGCAGAAGCGTTCTTTGCATACATTGTACTTATACAGAGGAGAACTCTACCTTTAAGCTTAGTAGAGTGTCTTCTTTAAATGCTCCTTCAGGAATATCGAGGGCGAAGTTGTCTTCAACTTCAGAGTTTATCCGCTGCGCTTCCTCGCCGACAACGGAGCTCTGCTTCTTGGTACAGAGGCACATCACAACGACAGTCGTTGTTTCTGGTACAAGTACCGTTTCGATCTCACAGAATATATTCTGAAAGAAAAATCTAGATCTAATTTACTGGTTAGCAGGATATCTGGATCTGTTCTCTATAAATAAAGTCGAGTCCGGAAGCTCAGTTGTTAATGTACTTGTGATACATGTGTCGTTTAGTTCAAATACCAAGTCAAGTTACAAGCTCTTTTTGAGGATGGACGATATTCATATGGACAAATTCTTTCCTCTCCCACCACTGAAAATTGTTTCGATGATATTTCAGTGACAAAAAAAGCCAATAGATTGAACGGGAATAGCGCACTGGCAGAAACACACATGCGTAGATAGTTACACTGTCCTCCGTGATATGACTGAAATAATGTTGAATACATCAAACAAACAAATGAGTTATCTGGACCACTCGATATCCAGGTTATCGATTACTGGTATCAAGAAAAACCTGTTTACTTTCTCTCTCGTGCCATTGTGCCAAAGGTATCTGGAGTTATAATGGGAGAGCACTGCTTAGAACAGCACTTTGCCTCTCTGACGCTTGTAATTTGGTAGTCTTGTGATATACTGATTATAGGAAAAGTGTTCTCAGATGAAATGTCAGAGCAAGATAAAGACGTAATACGATAGTCATGAGACATGGCTATTAGGGTAATATCTGTGTTAGATCCAAAAGGAATACGCTTGTGCAAGGCATTGGTTTGTCTGAAAATGACTTGCACTGAAACAGTTACCTCGTCTGATTTTACATGGTCCTTAATTACTTGTGTTCCCCCTTTACCGGTCAGAAATTTCAAAACAATCTCTTGTTTATCTGAAGGTTCAGCATAGATAGGAATCTTAAATGTAGCTGTGATCTCATCGATGACATCACGGACGCGGAAATGGTATACATCACTGAGAACTTCCTCTTCCGATTCTGTCACAAACTTGACGGAGTTGTTTTCGTACTTTTCCCGTCGGCAATAGAATGTAGCCAAAGAGTTTTGATCAAGTGACATAGTTTCCATAGTAATACCAACTCTCTTGAGATCTACTGGACTTTTGACGTCTGTATGTCTAAATTTGGTGCCTTCTGCCCTGATGTAACTGAAAAAAAATGTGATTACGAGAACTTATTTTTGCCCAGAAATGTTTGACTTCGTCTTTAGTATGAGATTCCATAAATTTATATCTTGATAATCTGCTGTATGTCAAAATTTAGTTCTTTCTGCCCTGATGTAACTGAAAAAATTCAATCATATGGCTTAGGAATGTTTGACTACGAGTAGAGTAAAATTAGGGGTGCAAGAGTCGCACCCCTAATTTTACACTACTTCTACGTCTCTGCAATAAGATAACATTTACGTATTGCAAGTTCTTTAACTCATTACCAAACGACAAAATTTTGGGTTTGTCCAAATCGAAAGCTTTTGCAGACGACAAAATAAAAGTGACTGGAAATTTGAAATTTGTTTTGTGAAGGGTAGAAAGCATTGTGGGAAAAGGAGAAAATGCTGGTTACCAGCATTTTCTCCTTTTCCCACAATGTTTTCAAAAGGCTTTTTTCTCAGGGTCGTCAAAAGTAGGGATTGTGTGGTAATGGGTTAACAAAGCCTAGGGTAGAGTAAAACAGACAATCGCCGTCTTTCAACCTAATTGATATGTACAATCTTATGATGAAATGATGAAGTCCTGGGTGTTTCTATAGGTAGTGCAAATTAAGATCTAGTTTTTAATTCTACGACTGTCCATCCGACTGGCCAAGAAAGTCTGTTTCTGCCAATCAGATTTGTCCTTTAGAACCACGAAGATTGAATGGTGAATACAGCCCCAAACTGCACAGAACCTAGAGTCGACTCTTGGGTACACTCTAACTGATATACTGTCCAACCTGAAGTGGGCAAGCAGCTTTACGGTATTCAATTCATTTCTTTTTCAACCTCGACAAAGTTTTTGACATGACCAAGTTGAAAGTTTTTGTAGCTAACAAACTAGATGTAGCTCAAATGATGGCCTTTGTATTTGAATTGGTATAAAACATTTGGTGGATTAGAGAAAATGCTGGTTACCAGCATTTTTCTCTTTTTCCAAAAATCTTCCCAGCACCTTTTTCTTCAGAGTTCAATGAATATTTAACTGAAAGCCAACGAATGCTAGATCCCTTTTATCACATACGAGTAACTTTAATGTTATATCAAAATTATAGTTTATGACATGTTAAAACATTGGTCTACATGTAAATGAAATTCACGCCTATTCGCTTGTTTGACATTTCGAACTACCATCCCCAACTTTCAGCTGCAAGTCGAGCAAGAGTTACCCTCCTTGGAACTTATCGATTATCATGTCCGAAAGGATTTCCGATAACGGCCTGTCATATAGGATTCAGAAGGGAAAATTTTTTGATCGACTAAAACACAATTTTCTTCTAAAATGATTAAAATCTATAACGTCGTGAAGTATTCTGTAATATCTCTACTTTACTTCAATATAATTTTAATTCCTGTAGCAAAATGGGAAGTTGCGTCCATTTTGATTTAAAGTTACTGACCCATTCTCCTTCTTATTTCTATATAAAGGTTTAAGAAATTTGCTCTTGCGCCGTTTTTGACGCTAAATAACATAAAAATGAATTGCAAGCAACATATCTATAACGTCTTGAAGTATTCTATGTTTTGTTGTGATTATGATCAAAGTATTCGTTTACATTTGTGAAATTGAGATCTTGCGTCCATTTTAGTTTAAAAACGACACTATCGTTAATTTTTGTATAAAAAATGCAGTATCGAGCAAAGTGAGATTTTAAGACTGGGTGAAAAGATTTAGCAAACGGATAAAGGGAAGATAAGAACTGATGACATGATAACCTTATCTGTATTGTTTTGTTAAACCTGGATCCTGTTTTTACACATTGTCCAAATATATAATGATTGTATTTATCATTTTTATACATGTACGTGTATATTATTTGCATCAGTGAAAACTTTTAAGAGATTTGTAAAAACCATTATTTTCCCAGTATCGTCTTTTTTAATTCTTTTTGGAAAATAATTTCAATTTAGTTAGCATAAATTTCTTTAAATTGCATTTTTATTTATTTATTTATTTTTTTCTTTATTTCTAAAGAAGATTGAATTTGTTGTACTATTGGATCATTATAGTAATTATGCAGTCAATAGACCAGTAACAAACTGTACAAAACAAGCAGTCTGATCCTGGGCCGAATCGGTTTTATTTTATGTGTCGACATTCTTTTGGCTTAAAAAAATTGACGTATCAATATCAATATGTGACTAAAATCAGCAGAAAACAATTTGCGTTATCCAAAGAAACTTGCATATGCCCTTTTCTAAAAAATTCGTGAACCGTACTGGTATTTTCATTCTTTCAAAGAAACAAACAAAGCAATGATTTAACTCCGGCACATTAATAGACAGAACCAATGTCAAAATCATTTTTGGACAAGGAAAAGTACGCTTAACTCATTTGTCATTGCGGAATCACCCTAAAAGTATACATTTGATCACTGCCAGAAATTGACCAGACGATTTCCCATACATTCGTGAATTATTTTGAAAAAAAAAAAAAACACAGAGACATTCTAAATGTAGTGAAATGACGGCAATCAAGGGGCTTTCCTAAAGGTCAAAGCCTCTAAACTTATCACAGATGCATTTTCTGTATCATACTTTGAAATTATGGGCACAAAGTGTTACTAAATGCTGTGATTACAAACAGCTGATGAATTATTTTGGGGGAAATGATGGTTTTCGATAAAATGAGACCTTTTTTAATTCTGTATTTGACGAATTTTTTGGCTA
This sequence comes from Tridacna crocea, assembly GCA_943736015.1. Taxonomy (NCBI): domain Eukaryota; kingdom Metazoa; phylum Mollusca; class Bivalvia; order Cardiida; family Cardiidae; genus Tridacna; species Tridacna crocea. The sequence continues at coordinate 43,229,609 of OX031066.1, read as the reverse complement.
AGAGAGCGCCATAAAAAGCAGTGAGCAAAAAATATTGATAGCAAACGAAGATATGAGTATTCGCGAAGTAATGAGAATCGACAATATCATGATTTTGTTTGATATCTAAAGATGGTTGAATTCGCGGCTTTGTCATTATCACCAATGTATGAAGGGTACGTTTCCAAAGAAATCTGTGCGAGCAATATCCTAGAAATGAGACATATAACAGCAGAGCGTTAACCAAACACGGCACTATTTTCAGTTTTTGCTTGTCTCAAATTTGTGTAGGGTAAGAATATTCCTACTAGCTGTACCAGACTGAAAACAAGGGCAGATACTTAGTATGTGATGAAAAACACCTTACCCACTTTCCATGGCTGTTAACAGAAGGGAGTATGTTTTTATAAGTTCTGCTAAACTGTCGTGCATAGCTAGTTCATAGGCCCTTTTGCCTTGCTGAAAGTAAAAAAGGAATATAATTATATCATTATCTCTCGCTAGATGGCATTCTACAAATACTCATCTATCTTATATGGGCATTTTGGGTACATAAGCGGATTAATTTTTCAGAACGACAACCGTGACTTTGAATTTCAAAATAAAATAAACTTTTACTCAACAAAACGCTACCAGGTGCGACTTATTCAGTTATTATCAGCTAGCAGGTAACTTATGCACTGGCCATTTATTAAAACAGTTCCAACAGGCTTGGGTCTAGCTCCGGAATAAGCCCTACTTTCCCCAAGCATCGGGGATTGCGTGATGCGTCATATAAGACAGGTCGAATCTTCGAAGAATATGACATGCGCAGACAACCTAGGTTGGCGGTACCGATCGCCAAAATCGCCATTGGCGATTAAATCTTATTGCTGGCGACTAAAAACAAGGAAAGTGCCGATATTGGCGATTGTAAAAAATGTGATCAGAGAAAATGGCCGACTGTCAAATTGTTATCAGGTTTGTATATTGAACACTTTCATAACTGTGAAATCGGCCTACGCCAACTTGATTATCAAATATACCGGCTATCCTAAGCTCTTAAACCCTTGTATCTCCGTTAACTATCCGATAGACCAAGACCGGATAAGAGTTGCGCTCTACCAGTTACCGAGTGCGCTTGTTCTATAAATAGAATACATTCGTGAACAATCGCAATTTTTTGGACAGTGTGGTGCTGAATGAATTATGTACATGAAAGTGAAGTTTTACTTTCGTTTATCGAGTAAATTTGACAGCATCAATGGCGATTTTTCTCAAATACTTAACCTTTTAAGGTTTGTGTGGCCTTATAAGATTCTTTTCTAATGAAGTCCCTTTTGTAATAATGAATGCTGGGTCTATATTTCGCCAAATGAGTTATATATGTAACCCGTTATCTGATAATTTTCGGAGATCGGCATCTTCAAGAAAGGTAAAGTGTGAAAGGGTATTTCTTAGATCATTTGCAAGACAAAACAGATATTTTGCATTGCATTTAATCAAAATCATAAATAAATCATAAGTATAAATATCTCTAGCAATGCATAAATTAATGACTGGTATGCAGAAATTGAAAGAGCTGTTGAGCTGCCTTTTCAAAGGTAGAAAACATTGTTGAAAAAAAAAAAAATGCTGGTTTCCACCATTTTCACCCTTTTCCTAGAATTAATAATAGCCTTCTTCCTCAGAATTGTTCAAACTGAGGATATACGATCCCTGGTGTGGTGAAAGGTTAAGCCTGATTAAAATATGCATTTTATTTTCTTTTATGGAACTTTTTGATCATTCACCAGCCTATAAGCACAGGAATTTGTAGCTGACTTTCAATACTTGGCTCTCTCATGTATGTAATGAGACCATCAAAAATATCTTAAAGAACAACGCCTTAAATATTATATCAGTGATGCAAAGCTGTAGATCTAGATTTATATTTACCATACAGGACTCATTGCCATGAAATACTCAGAAATTGACACTAAGTAAAACTTTAAAAGTAATAAGGCTCAGAGACTGATCCCGGGTTTTGACTGACAAAACTTTTGGCTACTAAAAATTTTTGGCTGGCGCCAACCTAGACAACGGAATATATATTTGAGCAATGCTCTGTGAGAATGGGGTTTATTGCATCTCCATGACGCATTATACTAAGCACTTCATTCGATAATCATGAATCCATAAAATCCATTTAGTCCAACAATCGACTGAATTATGAGGTAGACTGGTCACTTGACATACAGAAAACGGCATCTGCAAACATTTTCGACCAACTGCGCAGGCTGACCTGGGTCGAAAATGTTTGCAGATGCCGTTATTGTTGAGCGTGGCTCATTTATTTTCACCTTGCTAAACAATCCCATTTTTCCCAACCCAGGAAAAGTTCGCTTTTGAAAATATTGTGAGAAAAGGAGGAAAGGCTAGTAACCACCATTTTCTCCTTTTCCTAAAATTTCATTTGTCTCCTTCAAGACGAATTCTGCCATCAGAGTCACATTCCGTCCCCCCCACCCCTTCTCCCTAGTGCTAGAGCATAGCCCATTCGTTAACCCATTAATGTACGCTGGAGGTTGATTTTGACCATCCAAATGTCCGAGATCCTTGGGATTATGAAACAAACACTGAGCGTTTGGTCTATGCACGATCTCTAGTGCAACTCAAAACATTGTAAAACTCATTAACACAAAGACAGAGCACTTGAAAGTTAAGAAACTACTGTTCTAAGCTGTTTACAAACATTGTGGGAAACCAAGCAATAACAAAAACAAACCACTTTTCCCCATGCATTTGCTTAAATTGTCTATTCCAGGAGACAATTTTTATGCTTGTGGATGAAACATTCGTGAGTCTATGTTACAATGGTAAATCAAGATCCGTTTTCAGCAACCTTTCTTTATATTCTTAGTCTTTTTTAAAAGAATTTTCTAAGTTTGGAAGTAACACAAAGTCTGATTGGCTAAGCCAAATGGTTTAGCCAATCAGAAGTTGTGTTATTTGATACATCTTTAACTAAACCAAGAATGTTTATCCGAGTGGTTGGTGAATACGGTCGACCCAGGTTATGAATGACAGTCACCACGCTTACATTGTTTGTTACATTCACATCAGCTTTACAGAGCAGTAAGGCTTCGACAGATTCATCCCTGGAGTGTGATACCGCCACGTGGAGAGGGGTGTCTCCATTCTGAAAATATACAGTTATCATTATCTCGTTTATGTCATTTAAATTCTTTATTATACAATGATGAATGGCTCAAATATTGATATGTCAAAATGATGGCATGATAGGCATTTTTGTGACTAATTCATAAGGTTGTTTGTATGTTACGTGGCAGCCATCTAGTGGCCTCTAGTGACGTTGCTTTTACAAATTTGCTTTCCTTTTCTGTCTTCTTTTTTGTAAAGTACGCTACTGCTTTTGCGCACAAGTAGCTTCGTCCCTGACATTATTGAAGTAATAAGTCTACTTAGAGGTTAATCAACCTTATTCTGTTTGTTGACTTCCATTCCAATTTTCACGTATCGTTCTATTACATCCATCGGTTGATAGCCAACACTGGCGTGTAGTGGACTGTCTCCATCCTGCAATGAGTAGTTCACATACTAGTCTAAGGCCTGGCAGGCTGGATTCAATTCTTTTTCAATCCGTCTGGTAGAAAAATTTCATTGGTACCAGGTGATAGTACAACTATATAGAAGTCAAATTAGGGTGGATGCCAGAAACAAAAGTGGTGCAGATTTTTTTCAGACGACATTTTGTTACCCCACCCACTGAAAATGCATTGAATTGAGCTTATGTGTATAAACCACAAAATTTCAATATCTTCGGAGTATATTGATTGCAAATAGTTCTAATTGACAGTTAAGCACATAAGCAATGTTAAAATTCAGTTACAGGAGCAGATAAAATACAATGGGTGTCCTGGTGTTACCCCACCCACCAAATTTGCACACATTTTTTGAAAATCATGAGCAACTTAATATCATTTAAGACTTTTGTGTTTCAACTTCTTGTGAAAGGGTTTGATGAGAACTAAATGCTTACTACTGCACTAAGTTGCTGCATTGTATATTTGTTACGTTCTTGCTTATATTTTGCCCCACCCACTAATGTATATACACGGCCATCTATGAGCTATTATATAATTGTGGCAGATTTTAGGAGACACAATTTTTGAAAATTAAGTTGGATTTTTTGTTTGATAAGGTTCCTTATATCCACACTGGAATATTGTCTACTGTGATGCAGTGCTAGTCATAACAAATCGACATGTCCTTCATGTAGCAAAATTGTAAAGCAAAAGAAATTCCATTCTAATTTAAAAAAAATAAATATTTTCTGGTTCAGATTATAATATTTCATTTTGAATCATCTGTATAACACATATTTGTTTAATATTATAACACATATTTGTTTAATATTAATTGAGTATTTTGGAACAGAATTTCGGCACATTACATGTCAGAGAAGATCAGTGTTTTGCAACTATTTTAATTTCTTGAAAAAATTATATAGATCTAGTAAATGATTCCTAGCTGTTTGTACGAAAAGTGTAATTGTATTTTCCGTTTTGTTCCCAGAAATTGTTTTTATGAAATCAAACGTCGCGGCTTCCTTTCATGTGCATTTTTTATCATTGTTATATAAACAACTTACGTTTTACAGCAATGACATAAAATGTTACAGCGCAGACACATATAAGTATAAAAAAAAAAGGTTTGTACTTAGTGCCTTTATTTGAGAAAAATCAAACAAAACAATAATTGAATAGTTACACATGAAATGAAGAAAAGTCATTTGCACCAAAAATACTGTCTTGTTGACAAGTTAAGACTTTAAATGCTATTACAATTACATTTAAGTTATTTCAATTACTCTTCTGTATCCACTGTTAACTACATGTATATTTATGCTATTTGCATTAAAAATATCATTGTTATGTAGGAAATAAATCCGTTACATCATGACATTTCAACAAAAGGGACATTGGCCCTGGGGTACTCAACTGAGACTATAGCTTTATTTCCCTCATGTTTATGTGATGAACTTTAAACTAACCTGTGAACCCAGGGACAGGGCCAGTTTTGACCCCAAGGGCATGATATGAACAAATTTGGAAGAGGTCCACTAGGAATTGCTACATGCCAAATATCAAAGCCCTATGCCTTCTAGTTTTAGAGAAGAAGAATTTTATAATTTTCTGTCTTTGTTCCTATGTTTGAACTTGTGACCCCCAGGCCAGGGCCACTTTAAACCCCAGAGGCATCATATGAACAAACTTGGTAGAGGTCCACTAGAAGATGCTACATACCAAATATCAAAGCTCTACAGCATCAAGTTTCAGAGAAGAAAATTTTTAAAGTTTTCCTTCTTTGTTCCTGTGTTCGAACTTATGACCCCCGGGGCAGGGCCACTTTTGAACCCAAGGGCATCATATGAACAAACTTGGTAGAGGTCCACTAGGACATGTTACATTCCAAATATCAAAGCTCTATGCCGTTAACTTTGTGAGAAGAAGAATATTAAAGTTTTCATTCTTTGTTCCTAGCTTGAATTTGTAACATCCTGGGCGGGGCCAGTTTTGACCCCAGGGGCATCATGTGAACAAACTTGGTAGAGGTCCACTAGGAGATGCTACATACTAAATGTCAAAGCCCTATGCCTTCAATTTTCAGAGGAGAAGATTTCTAAAGTTTTCCTTCATTGTTCCTATGCTCAAACTTGTGACCCCCGGGGTGGGGCCATTATTTGAACAAACTTGGTATAGGTCCACTAGGAGATGGCCACATACCAAATATCAAAGCTCTATGTCTTCTACTTTCAGAGAAGAAGATTTTCAAAGATTTTGTATTTTTTTTTTCCATTTTGCGGCCATGGCAACCAGAATTATGGGTAGAATTCTATTCTTTGAACAATTTTGGTAGAGCTTCACCCAAGGAACATCCCTGCCAAGTTTCATCAAGATTTGCCCAGTGATTTAGGAGATGTCTAAAGAAATTGTTGACGGACGACAGACACTGGACGCCAGACATAGGACGATCACAACAGCTCATCTTTAGCACTTTGTGCTAAGGTGAGCTAAAAAAAAAGAACCCAGAAAAACACCCACATCCACACCCACACACACACCCACACACATATACACATACACATACACAACGCAGCTGCACTGTCAATGCAGCAAACAAAGAAACTGATGATTGATCATACGTCACAATTACACTGAATGAAAAGCGCATTTGTTAATTTTAAGTCATTAAGAGGATTTTAGCTCCACTGGTCGAAGGCCTGTGGGTTTATTTCATGGCCCGCTGTCCGTCTTGTGTCTGTCCGTACGTGCATTAACTTATATTTCAAACATCTCCTCTGACACTACCCATCCAAACTTCATGAAACTTCACAGAAATGATCCTGCCATAGTTTTCTTCAGAATTTCTTGCAAGAATCTGATTCCTTCAAAATCTCTGTTTGCCATGGCAACAAAACTGAAAAATATTGAAATCTTTGAAAATCTTCTTATCTGAAAGCATAAGGCCTAGGGCTACCAATTTTGGCATGTAGCTTTATGCCGTGAACCTCTACCAAGTTCCTTCAAATAATAGCCCTGGAGTCGAAATTGGCCCCTCCCCAAGGGTCACAAGTTTTATACAGGATCATATAGGGAAAACTTTAAAGTCCTTCTTTAGGGCGTTGGGCTACCAAATTTTGCATGTATCTTTATCAATTGGGTGTCTACCAAGAGTGCCCAACTTATAGTCCTGGGGTTAAATTTGGCACAGCCCCGGGGTCACAAGTTTTACATGGGCTTATATTGGGAAAGCCTTTAAAAATCTGCTTGTACATAGCCGCAAGGCCTAGGACTACCAAATTTTGAATGTAGCTTTATCTACTGGGCCTCTATCAGAAGGGCCCAAATTATAGCCTTGGGGTTAAGTTTGTCCCCACACCAGGGGTCACAAGTTTTACCTTGGTTTTTGTGTTGAAAATTTTATAAATGATATTTTTACTAACCATAATAAAGCCTAGGGCTACCAAATTTAGCCCTGTTTCATGGGTCTCATGTTTTACATGGCTTTTAGGAAACTTTGAAAATCTTCTTGTTTATAACACAACATTCTAGACCTGTATTATTTGGTACGGGGGTTTATCTTGTGGACCATTAACAGGGTTCAAGTAATTATAGCTCTGTGGTCAATAATGGCTTTGCTAAGGGGTCAAGGGTTCATAACTTTCTCTTAGGATTTTATAGAAAAAAAAATGTATGTCTTCAAGTTTAAAACTAATTGCCCAGAGTAGTAATATTTGGCTTGTAGTGTTTTCATGTATTAGCCAGTGGCACGATACAGGGCAATCATGGCCCTCTTGTTTTAAGTTATATCCCCTATTGCATCAGTAAACTAGAGAAACTGATGGATGAAAAAAAGGGCCCTTTTTTGACCTGTGCCTTAGCCTATTGTAGGTCTTCAAGTTTGAAACCATTTGGCCGGACTTTTAATGTTTGGTTTGTAGTGTTTTCACTTATTAGCCAGTGGAGCGAGACAGGGCCATCATGACCCTCTTGTTTCAATTCATATCCCCTATTGCATCAGTGAAATATATTAACAGAGTAGGAGAGTAAGAATAACAAAGGGAATAAAGCAGCTTAAGTAATGAAAATAGCCAAATCTTAGTGTTGGCATACTTATGGTTACAGTTGTGAATATATAATAACAAAATCAAAGGTTAGTGTGCAACAACAAATTATACTGTTGCACTCATAAATAGATCATTTTTTGAGGTGCTAATTGCTAAAACTTCATAACTGTTCTTAATTCTGGTCCTCTATGTCTGTCCTAGTAGCTCTAGCCAGAACTGTGAAAAAATCTAGCCTGAAATATTAACACATTCAATGTGAGGACTGAAAATCAGAGATTGTTTTCAATTCATTCTGCTATGAACATTTATTAGGTGTTTTACGGTATGTGAAATTGGTCAGACTTGATTTAATATAAGTCTTACATACATGTAAATGTGGATTTTTATGAGCATCTTAAATTCAAAAGATTTGTCAAAAAGATTGCATTGTTTCATTGTTTTTTTCATTATTGTGAACATAGGAAAAGTTTAATTTTTGTTAAAGGCAAATTTGGGGTAGGCGCGTTTATTAGCATATAAAAAAAATCTGCACCACTTTCAGATCTGGCATCCATGCTTAAAGTGACTCTAATAGGCTATCCTAACTCACTGTACCATTTGAATTTTTCTACCAGATGGATTGAAAAAAAAATTAAAAATAGAGCCCTTTTTTGATCTGGGCCTTAGCCTATACTGAGAAATCTTGACTTTATTACTCAATCCTGGGCTCGCACATTTCACTTCCTAGCATTGTATGTTCCAGCTTATACTTCTTTATAAGCTGTATCATAAGAATTGACCTGTCAGGGCGGAGCTATGCTACAGGTCACTGCAATTTAGATTGAGGTAAAATAGGTAAATCGGAAATCAGGAAATCGTGAGTAGCCGGATGCAATAGGATAAAGAAATAAAGCTGAACGCATGAATTAAAGAACATAGGTAAAAAGTGCCTTTTTTCACAATGTTTCCAGGTAAAAGAGAATGCATTTCATATGTCCATATGGCAAAGGATCGATAAAGTGCAGTTATGATGCTTTTGTTTACGTAGATTTACGAAGGACAATTCCAAACTGGCTCGAAGCAACTGAAATGGACAGTATCTAATATATAAGATAATGAATAAATAAATAAAAACACAAATAGGTGTTTATGTTTTTTGTTCTGTTCCGTGACTTTATGATTTTTATATTTGTGGCCCATCAAGTCAAAGGGGACCTTCTGGGAACTGCGAAAAGTATCAACCCTGGTCAGACTGCGCCAGGGTTGCCACTTTTCCCTGGTATGATACTTTCTGTATGAAAAGTGGTTATTCTACATTGTTATACAATAATTTTTGAACTATCAACTTAAATTGACCTTCACTGTTGTTGATCTGTTTTCATCTAAATGATGTGCAGAATTCCAAGATGGTGCCTTTTCGTGTGACAGGTCACATTTTTTTCAATGAGAACATACAGACTACCATAGTCTATTAAAAGGGGGGGTGGGTTCAATGCTATTCCGTGATGCATTATACGAAACAAGTCATTACATGAGTATTGATCCATAAAATATATTTGACTAACAACCAACTGAATTTTGAGGCAGAATGGTCCTTGGACATGTAGAAAATTGACCAGAAACAAAAATCACGTCTTTCTAGGCTAATACTTTTTGAAGATGCATTAAGCCCCCTTTTCACAGAACATGACTCAGTTATTCTACAACTATTTGGTAATGAAATAAAATACGAGAAAAAAAACTTGGCTAAGAAATATTGAATGCTTCAGAGTTTACGATGAACTCAGTTTTTCATTGAAAATAACGGGAATTCACTTTTACCTCATTTTGAATGTTAACATCGGCTCCTTTTCCAATCAAATAATCAATTAAAGTCTCACGCCCACCTCTGGCCACAAAATGTAGTGGTGTGTTACCGTTCTGTAAATATTCAGACAGAATATATTAAATAAGACCTATACCCATAACATGTTTGGGTACGATACTATGATGTTATTTAACATGCTTGGGTTACATTACTGAATTCAATTGGATGAGTACAATGCAGAAACAGTCTATATTTTGATGAGACGACAGCCGAGTCCAAAATATAGACTGCTTCTGCAGTGTAAGAATCCAATTGAATTCAGTATTGTACCCAAGCCATTATCTCCCGCTAGATGGCATTCTATAAATACTAATCTATCTAATTTGGGCATCCTGGGTACAGAACCGAACCACTTTCCTACGCAACAACCGTTACTTTGAATTTCAAACTAAAATAAACGTTTACTCAATAAAACGCTACCTCGTGCGATTCACTCAGCTATAATCAGCAGTTTAGAGAAATCTGGGGCTAAAACAGGCCTGATTTTTTCTCAAACGTATTGATATAAACTATTTTCTCCATTGCTACTTTATAGCGCGTAATATTACAGTCTGCCCGCTTTTGGGGCTAGTGATGCGTCATATAAGACAGTCGAATCTTCGAAGAATAAGACATGCGCAGACAACAGTACCCAAGCATGTTAAACAACCTCTTTATTCCACATTTCCTTATTAATTTTCAATTAAACAAGTAGAGGGCGATTTCAATTTAAATAATTAAAAAAAAATCAAAACAAATCAAAAGGGGGTTTTGGAGTTTGTTTTTACAATGGACTTCGGTAGACTACACTTCCGGTCCAAAACCGGTTTTCGGGACTCTAGCCTCGTTTTGACAAGTCTATAATTAGACTCTTGCCTCGTTCTAAAAAAGTCTATATTGAATCTTGCCTCGCTTTGAATGAGCCATATTGGACACTACAGCATCTAATATGGACTGAGATATTCTGTACTTACGTGGTTGTGTTAAAGCGATTTCACTGGACGTTAAATTGGAGGTGTGAAATAGAAAACAATAAATACATTTTTCAAGCCGGGAATCAAACCTTTTTTAATTGTCATTGTTGACCTTGTTCCACACTTGATTACCGTTGTTTACCTTAGTATTCCACATTTGATTGCATTTGTTGACTTTATCCCACCCTTGTTTTTAATGTGTTGCCCAACTCATACTTGATTGCCGATGCTTAACTTAAACGACACATCATGGTTACTTTTGCTGAAGTTATCCAACACTTAATTGACCTTTTATACCACTAGATGGTCCATAAGGTGACTTCATTTCGAACGGATTCGGTGACTTCATTTCAGATTTACTTGATCGCCCATGATTTACTTGATCAGGCTTCCAAACTCACTTATTTACCTTGTTGACAGTACCTTAAACTCACTTGAAAAACCGTGTGAGCCTTGTATCATACTTACCTGGTTGCCCTTGTTGACCCTCTCCAACACTTGATTGGTTGCCTTTGTTGATCTTTTCCCTCACACACTTGACTATCCTTGTTAACCCTTTTCCTACTTGATTACCCTGGTGGATCTCATTCCACACTTATCTCTTTACCAAACGACAAAATATTAGACTGGTCCAAATTGAAAGCATTTGCAGACGACAAAAAAGAAAAACATAACTCAAATATTGAAATCTGTTTTAAGCAGTGTAAAGAGCACTGTGGGAAAAGGAGAAAATACTGTTTATCAGCATTTTCTCCTTTTCCCTCAATATTTTTACACTGTTTCTATCTCAGGATCGTAAAAGCCAGGAATTATTTGGTAAAGGGTTTATTGATCACCCTTATTGACCAAGTTCCATTCTTACTTGATTGTACTTTTTGACTCATTCCCACACTTACTTGGCTGCCATTGTTGATGTTATTCTACACTTACTTGATTGCTCTTGTTGATCCAGTCCCAAACTTTGTTGACCTCATTCCATACTTACTTGATTGCTCTTGTTAACCAAGTCCCAAACTTTGTTGACCTCATTCCACACTCACTTAATCAATCCCACACTTACTTAAAACCACATGTTGACCCAATTAAAAACATACTTGATTGCCTTCGTCAACGTCATCCCACATTTTGTAAGTGGCACTTGTCGACCTCATCCCGTACTTAATTACATACATTTGTCTAACACTTTCTTGAAAATTTTGTCGACCTTACTCCACACTTACTTGGTTACCCTTGTTGACGCTGTCCCCAGCCCGTAACAATGCTGATATGATGTCTTTGTCACCATGTCTTGCAGCAAGATGAATTGCAGTATCTCCTCTCTGTCAAAATAAAAAGAAATATTGAAGAAACTTTGACCCTAACTTACAGTCCTTGAATATGATCTTTCCCGTCTTATTGAAAATATCATGTGAAACATAAACATTTATGCTAGCCAAGGGTGACGATCACTACTTTGCTCTATTCCACCTGGGCTGATTAAGATTTGTAAATCCAGCGACATGCCGCCTACTGCACTTGATAGTTATCATCTCCGAAATTACATCATCGAAAACAAATCAAACGTCGCGAAACATAACCCTTATGACAAAATTCATCATCTGGCGTTGAAATATATCCTAAAACCTCATTTAACTGATCTATTCCAGTAAATGTTGAACTAAACATGGTTCACCTATATTTTTGGTAACGATTTTCAGCATCGCAGACAATTATCTTCTGCAGTTGCTATTTCTATTTATGTTTTGATGATGATGGATAGCAAATGTAACACCCCTTGTGATTGGTGCATTTGGAATAGACTGCAACCAATGCTTACGAGTAACAAATTTTGACTCGACCAGCCAAGGGTGATTAGCGGAAGGAGTAGAAAATATCATGGGGAAAAGAGGAAATTCTGGTTACCAGTATTTTTCTTTTCCCCATCACGTTTTCAGAAGCTCTTGTCCCGACAGTCGTTAAAACTCGATTTTTAGGGTTTAATTTAAAATGATCCATTGTTTAATGTCAAGGGGCAAATAGCCTACCATGCTCTATTGAAAGAGGGCTTAATGTATTTGCAAACAATATCAGGTCGAGTCAGCCGGCCCGCTACGTCTGTTTTCTACATGTCAAAGGACATTCTACCGTATGATTCAGTTGGTTTGTAAGAAAAAATAGACTTTATGGATCCATAATTATGTGATGACTTCCCTGTCATAAAAGATTACGGTGATGAATTAACCCTTTACCAAACAGTCCCTGGCTTTCACGACCCTGAGATAGAGACTTTTTGAAAACACTGTGGGAAAAGTAGAAAATGCTGGTAACCAGCATTTTCTCCCTTTCACACAATTTTTTCTACTCTGCTGGAAACAAATTTCAAATTTTGAGTTACGGTTATTTTGTCGTCTGCATGTGCTTTTAATTTTGACCAATCTAAAATTTTGTTATTTGGTAAAGGGTCAAGCTCCGCATACAGCTGTGTCACAGCACAGCGCAAATTGTTCATCGACTAAATATAGAAAAAAAGTCATACTTGTACATGGTTGAGATTTGCACCTCTGTGTAAGATCTTCCTGACTTTTTTCAAGTCACGTGACATGACAGCATCCACCAAATCTTGACCATTTTTACTCTGAAATTAATCAAACAATTAGTTTAGAGGTCTGTGTAATTTTTTAGGTAGAGGTTCTGAGTAAAAATCCTCCCTTGCAGCGCTTGATATTCATACGATTGTCCTAGGGCAAGACACAGCAGAGTCCATACCTCGCGCTGGAGTAACTAAGGAAATGATTAGCCATATGACTTAGACATAAATGAACATTTATGCCTAGAGTAAAAGCTTAATATTGCAAATCCAGCGTTTCTTTTTGACGAGAATATCTTTCTTCGTCGGACTGGCGACATGCATTCCGGTAGAATATCGAGAAATAACGGTGAAAATATTTTTCGATATTCCACGGGTACGTCCAGTGAAAATACCGATTTTTATATCTAGCTACCTAGGTTAAATGTGCGTGACTCGCAACCAGATGGAAATATGACGTCACTTTACCTTACATTTCTCTCGGTTTACGTAATATTGTAATGCCTTGCTAAGCGGAGGGGGTACGCCACGGGGAATAATTGAAAAGAACTGTACTTGATTTTGATAAAGTTCCTCCCAGAAAGGATTAAAAGCAAAAAGAAATTTGATTTTTCAGTGAAAGATCGAAATTTATCCAATCTCGTTAACACCATCGGTAATATTTTTACTCGTGGCTGCGCCACTCGTGAAAATATTACCGATGATGTTCACTCGATGAAATAAATTTCGATCTTTCACTGAAAAAAGAAAAATTTCAATATAGATTCAAAATAATATGATGACTTGCTTGGTATAATATATCAAGGAAATGCGTTACACCTCTTTTCTCCTGGAGCTAGGCACATATCGTCGGTTTGCTTCCAAAACCTCGTAACTACAGCTTGTAACAAGCTGTAGTTACGAGATTTTGGAAGCAAACCGACGACATGCATGTCGTGTAGGAATTTTCAACTTGAATCAGGGAACAATACATATATATGTCATAATCCAAACTGGAATCTAGGCAGATCCAGATTCTGCCTAGACCAAAATGGAACTCTATCTAGACCAAATTAGGGTTCCAGTTTGGCAAGGCAGCTCCACAATCTGCCTGAACCAAACTAGAATATTTTCTCATTCAATATAATGCGACTACATATAAAGCATTTTATTTAGTTCAAACCCCCAAAAAAGAAGGCGTTTTGATCAGAAAGTCAGAGTAAGAATAAATTTTTGAATGTTTTGCACTTCAACAACAACAACAACAACAACAACAAAAAATAAAAATAAAATGTGGAACACGGAGCAATTGTGGAAACAAAAAAAAAAGCAAATAAATTGCTTCAGTTAAAAATACCTCTCAGCTGTAAACATGTATAAGGATTAATATGATAAAAAAAAAGTATTATCTTGGATCAGCCTGCGCAGTCTGCGCAGGAGGTAGGATGGTGATTGAAAATGCATTAAAATGCATATGAATGATAAGCATATGAATTAACACTTATACTTCAAAGCGCGACCCACTTTCCTTTTGCGGACCCTATAGATCAAGATCAGACTGCACAGACCGTACAGTCTGATCTTGGGTCTAGACTGGCCGATAAGGAGATGTTATTCCCTAAAGTATAACTTTGGAATAGCAAAATTTGGGTTTTTACAATCGAGTTAAAAATTTTCATTTTAGTTTTTTTTAATCCATTACCAAATGACAATATTTTAGACTGGTCCAAATTGAAAGCATTTGCAGACGACAAAAAAAAGTGACTGAAAATTTGAAATTTGTTTTGTGAAGGGTAGAAAACATTGTGGGAAAAGGAGAAAATGCTGGTTACCAGCATTTTCTCCTTTTCCCACAATTTTTTCTATAGGCTTCTTTCTCAGGGGCGTCAAAAGTAGGGATTGTGTGGTAATGGGTTAAAACGTCATCAGCCTTCTAACTGCACACACTGAAATGAGTCGATACTTGATACAAACGCATCGTACCCCCATTTAACCCATTCCCAAACGACAAAATTATAGACTGGTCCAAATTGAAAGCATTTGCAGAGGACAAAATAAACGTTATTTAAAAAGTGAAGTTTGTTTCCAGCTGGATAGAAAACATCGTGGGAAAAGGAGAAAATGCTGGTTACCAGCATTTTCTCCATTTCCAACAATGTTTTCAAGGGCTTCTATCTCAGGGTCGTAAAAACCAGGGATTGTTTGGTAAAGAGGTCGTAGAGCATCGCTCAGTAGTTTACCTCTTTTTAGCCCGTAGATTTGATTGAAGATATTTAAAATAATCGACTGAATAAACGAATCGACTCAGGCACGCATGAAAGACAAAAGGCAATGAGCCCGCTGGCCTTCGTGCCAGTAGAAAAAAAAAGACATGACATAAGGTGGAATTTGAGATAAAATCTTATTACACGACGCCAAAACCAAACAAAGAGTCTTTTGTCCTCGAAGAATAAATTAACGTTTACATACAATAATTATTTAAAAATCTACATGTACCACTTAAATTTGAACAGGTATTATAGAGAAAGTGAAGGTCTACACGAGATCGTTTCTAAGATTCGTTCCAGAAGTTCACTTCAAAAGTTTGACCCAAATTGACCATCTTAAATTTCGTAAAAGATGTTAATAAGACCAACATTCTGATCAAGTTTTATAAGTCTCCTTTGACTACAATGTTTTCAAAAGTGGTCTTCTCTAAAACCAAAAATAAGCGTACAGTGGAGGTAAAGTGTATAACTCACAAACTTCCTGATTGGCAATGTCTAAAATAAAAAAAAATGAACTATCCGCTTTATCAGACGAAAAAATTTACAACTTGTTCAAGTTCATAGCATTTGCGGGCGATAAATAAGATGTTTCACAAATTATATGGTTTTTATCTTTGAAAGATTAAAAAGTGTCGTGGAAACAAGGAAAAATGTTGGTTTTCAAGAAAATTCTCCATATCGAACAACGTTTGCCATTTTACCCTACCGGTTCGTTATTAAATCACGAGAATAATTTTATTCATCAAACCTTTAAAACGTATTTTTTTTTATACAACCAGTTCTTAACAAAATGCAGAGAAAAATAACTGAACTGAAATAAAAGAGAGAGAGAGAGAGAGAGAGAGAGAGAGAGAGAGAGATGTTTAAATTAGGAAAAGACTATATTCTGTTCTGTGCTGACTAACTTTCTAAGTTTGAGATTGACACAACCATCTGGTTTAGCCAATCAGAACCTGTGTTACTTTTTAATCTAGAAAACTATTTAGGATCAGACAAAGAATATTGTCAAGGACGTTCTGCGAATACGGGCCCTGAATGCTCGTTTATTTGACAAAGGACGTGTTAGCTTGCATGTAAGACGCATATTTTGGTCTCCCTGAACTTTACGGTGTACCAGTTTGTGCTATATGATTTGCAACACGCCAAAAGGGGTATTCGGAGGTTTGCGTGAAGTGTCGTCGCGGATCAGCCTCGGATTATCCGAGACGGCACTTTACAACCACAATAGAACTTTTGCAAAACAGAAAATTACATATACACGGAGAGTGGCGTTTCGGATTAGCCTGTGCGGATTGCGCAGGCTGATCCGAGACGACACTTTACGCAAATGTCGGAATGCCTCTTTTGGCATGTTGCAGTCCATATTATCTTATAACCTTTACCAAATAATCCCGAGTTTTAACGATCCTGAAAAAAAAGAAATTTGGAAATATTGTGGTGAGGAGTAGAAAATGAATCATTTGATCTTTCGTCTGCAAACGCTTTCCCAGAATGTTTCCTACCCCGTCAAAGAATTTAAGCTCAATTTCCTTAATTTTGAGATTGTTTTCTGCGAATATTTTGAATCTGGAAAATAAAAAAAAGGTTCGAAGATTTGTCGCTTTGAAAAAGGTTATCAAAATACCAGGTGTACCAACGCAATCAAAACCAATAGATGTGCACACGTACAAGTGGAATGTAAATACATGTATATACTCAGTAAAACTTCTGTCAACCTTGTTTTGTTTTGCAAATTATACCGAGTAAAAGACAGGTTCTTGGTTATTCACAATGGTTCCTGTCCTTTCAAAGACAGGTGTATAACCATTTGAGCCAGATTTAGCTTGTTTGCCTGAAAATGTTTTAAATCTGACAGTAATATCAGAGCTGCAGATAAGAGGGAGTGATGGTATTCTGGATCCATTATTTCTCTTTGAAACCCTATGTTGTGGGCACTCATCAGAATCGTCTCGACGAGATAACTCTAATGAGTATCCACAACATTGGGTTTAGTGGGGATAATTAATATTTTCAAGTTTGAAATCAAAATCACTCCCTCTAGACTCCAAAATTTGGACAAGTCATGGGCAATGTCATTTTAGGCAACGAGTTACACTTTACTACACAATCCTGATTTTTAACGACTCTGGGAAAAGAATGTCTTCTGAAACATTTTTGGAAAAGGAGAAAATGCTGGTAACCAGCATTTTCTCCTTTTCCAACAATGTTTTGTAATCCTTTACAAATAAATCCTTTCAGTTTGCCACATTTTTTAAGTTGTCGCCAATGCTTTGATTCTGGAGGAGTGTAAAATTTTGTGTAAAGAGTAAAATGAAAAAGACAAATGAAGTGATTGATTAATTAATTGAAGAGAGTTTTACGTTGCTTTCAACATTATTTCAGTCATACCACCGCGACAGCTCGCATATTTATGCATTTCCTGGGTTTCACCAGAACTACGCCTGAAGAAACTCCCATGAAAAGCCTGTTGGACCCAGGGAGGCCGAGTTCGGGACCTCCGGGTCACAAATCCTACCATTTATCACCGAACCAACCAGAATCCGAAAGAAAACCGAAATAGACAAAAAAAAAAAGAATCGATATATACATACCTTGCTTGCCATTACGTCTCCTTTCAAGTGAGTTCTCGATACACTCTATGATAATCATAAATTTGCTTTACCTATTTTATTGAACAAATATATTCTTTATCACTTGTGTCTGTATATTGGATAATCAGTGCATTTAACCCTTTACCAAACATGATTTTTACAACCCTGAGATAGAAACCGTTTGAAAACATTAAGGGAAAAGGAGAAAATGCTGGTTTTTCCCGCTGTATTTTGAATAGTCATCTTCCTCAGGGTTGCCTTGTAGATGATGACAAGTGAAAAAAAAATATATAATGTAGTAAAACTGCACGCACTTTTTTTCCAAAGCAGATCTAATACAATTATTTCAACGTTTTCTTAGAGAAATAGCGTGACCAACGCAAATATGCAGTCATTTTTAGCTATGCTCTGGCGAATGAGAGTTTGGTGCATCTCTGACTAAATCTAGAGGTAGAATAGTCTTTGAACATGCAGAAAATTTACAAAGAGCAAAATATGTCGACCCATGTCTGCCTGTACAAGTCAGTATATGAGTTGATAACTTTTGCATTTACATAAAAACCCCTTTTTGGCAAAGCATGGATCCTATAGAATTCTAAACAATGATCAATTAGATTTATATCTTTCATAGTCATTTGAATTTGGAACAAAATACTCAAACACATGCAGATCTACTTTGCACAGTCAAAACTGCTTTTTGTAAAACGATCTCAATACGGGATACTGATGAAAATAGTTTCAAACAGCGATCTGACTGTAGATTTTATGCAGTCTGTTTTTAACTCTTTCGGCGCAAAAGATTAACAGAACAGAACAGAACAGAACAGAACATCGTTTATTTGACAAAAACTACATAGTTTATAGTCATATAATATATATACATTTTTAAATTAACCCTTTGCCACACAACCCCGACTTTTAACAACCCTTAGAAAGAAAGCTTTTGAAAACATTGTAGGATAAGGAGAAAATGCTGGTAACCAGCATTTTCTCCTTTTTCCACAATGCTTTCTGCCCTTTCAAAATCAAATTTAGGCCTAAATTTTTGAGTCATTATTTATTTTATCTGCAATTGCTTTAAATTTGGACAAGTCCAAAATTTTGTCGTTTGATAAAGAGTTACATGCATTTAGTCACGCGATTTCTTGCTACATATGTTTACCATTCCAAATGATCAAATATGAAGCTTTAAATAAGTGAATGAGTAAATAGTGAATAGGTGATCAATGGATATTTTCAGTAATGAAAGTATACCCTTTACCAAATGACAACATTCCCGACTTATCCAATTTAAAAGCACTAGCAGACAACAATGTAGATGTAATTCAAAAATTGAAATTTGTTTCGAGCAGGGTAGAAAATATTTCAGAAAAGGAGAAAATGCTGATTTTCTCCCCTTCCCACGATTTTTTCAAAAGGCTTCTATCTCAGCGTCGTATTTACCAGGAATTATTTTGCCAAGAGGTAATGCCCATCTCTTTCCATGCCTGGAAATAGGCTGCACTGAAACTCAAAACAGATTTATCATTTATCGAAGCTTGATAAAACACTACCTAGATCTAATGACACTAAAATTATCACTTTTTTTTCTTTCACCTAGATCTATTTCGCATATGCGAAAAGGGGCTCTCGGACATTTGCTTAAAGTTTGGCTTCGGATCAGATGGCGCATTCTGCGCAGTCTAACCGAACCCATACTTTACGATTATACTGGGCCCATATTCACCAAACTTTTCTAAATTCTAGACAAAGAATAAAATTTTTTCCCCTCAAGTTTAGAATGGTTTGTACACGACGTTAGCGGCCGCGCACCGGCGCCGGTTTCCGAGTACTGAGAAAGCGCATACGCATACGGTTACCAGCACATAATCGTCTGTTTCTCGCAAAGATGGAGTGCACTCAGGGACTATGAAAAACGCTAGAGGAGACGACATTGATTCAAGCTGTCAGTGAGCGCGTGTCCGACTCTTTGGATCAACTTAAATTAAAACACACGGTAGATGCGGCCAGGGGAGAAATTGCGGACATTTTAAAAAGGTATTGAGATCTCGTATGTAGATCTAATCTAGCAAAGGATAGACTTTAGAGAAAAGGACCATAATGAACCAAAAAAAAAAACAACCCCTGTTTCTATTTTTACATTAGATCTAATCTATAAATAAACGCCTAACCTAAGTAAGTGAGGAAAACGCACATGGTTTGAATTTATATTGGAAATGCTGCAAATGCAACACGTCCAAGTTGTCCGTTGCGGGGGGAGCCATTATTGTTTCTTCGGCTTTCATCGTAACTAGGCCATTTCATACCTAAACCATTTCGTACAATTTTGGTCATTTTGTAACCACCTATTTTTGATATTTTGGTCATTTCGTAGATCTATTCACTTCGATCATTTCCTATCACTTTTAGATCTAGATGAATTTTGTAATTTGAAACCTAGTTTTAATAAGATTTTCTGGTGTTGTTTCTCGAATGACTACTACTTTTGGGGTGGAGGAAGATTCGGACCCAAGAAGATTCGGCCCAACGCAAAATCTTGAGAAGATTCGGACCCAAGAAGATTCGGACCACCTATGTGAAGATTCGGCCCAAATTTTTTTCATGCCACCATCACTACATTTAAAAATATTATTTGCAGCCATCATACCATGGATAATTATGGTATGATAAGCAGAAAGCCTTGAAACAGACTGTGTTTGAAGTTTCAATTATCCCTTATGCAACATAAAACTTTAAACATAACATTTTTTTTTCCTATGATTCAAAAGACTTCTTCTTTCTCAGGGTCGTTAAAATTTGGCATTGTGTGGTAAAGGTTGAATGGTAAATGTTGAATGATTTGTTCATTTAATGGTATTTTTGTGCTATTTTCAGCTTTACTTCAGTCAAATCACAGCAACAGACAATGTGTGACCAGTAGTGCCAGTACTAGGCTTGGGCTCTGAAATTATCATGCCCAAGGGCACATCCAAAAAAAAAGTACTTTGAGACACAGGTTCCAGGTTACAATCTGTACTTTTACACACAGTCGTGAAGTCATGCAGCATAACAGAGCTGTACAATATTGCTCTGAATGACTGAAGATGTCCTCCCATTTAAAGGATCAATCGCTGCCAAATGTAATTAGTGATGGTGCATTTTGAACTCAAGCCCTTTACAGCTTATTATTGGAAATTATTTGAAAGATGACAATCTGTTATTGTAATTGATCCACATGTTTGTCACGAGCAAAAATGAGCAAAATAAAACTAGGTTGAAAGTTGCCTGGTTACCCCATCGCTTGTTTTTTTTCTTTCTACCTGATGTTAAAATTCATTTTTCTGCCAGTGACTAACACTCAGATATAAGACAAATTAGTACTAGATTGTCATTTCCGCATCATTTTTAATACTTTTAAATGTATGATTACATTTCAATGGTTTTTTATAACCGCATTGGTTTTTTTGAGATGCTATTGGGTCTTTTAACCTTTGACCGTGCAACAGTGGGATAAATAGAAAAAACATAAATGTCAGAAACAAATTTATTGCATGTATTATTATTGTTTTAATACTTCATATTTTTAAGCTATGGCAAAAAGAGATGCAGGAAACAGAACAGGAGGGGGTCCTGCAGAGACAATTTCACAAGCAGAAGCCCTCTTGCTGGATAACATTGGGGATAAGGCTTATGTCTGTGATATGACAGGTTTTTTGATACAGATGGTATGTACATGTACTTCTAAAAATACATACCTGCTTTTTTTTTTGTTAGTGCTTTGCTTACTAAAATTAACTGACCCTTCACAAAAACTTTGCATGTTTTTACATCATAAAAACATTCCAGGAAAATGGAGAAATGCTGGTATCCAGGAAAGTTTTCTTCTCTTTCACAGACAAGTCAAACCACCATAGACTGGTGTCAGCCCGTTAAATAGAGCCTTTTCATTAAAATAAAATCATCAAGTAAAACTGCAAAACAAAAACTCTGCGTTCTCAATGTTCTGAATGTCACGTTTCAGAAGAAGGGCAAGTAACAACACATATTTCTGTGACTTTGCTGTTGTTGTGTACCTTGTTTAATAGAATGACTTAAAAGCAGGGCCTGAATGCCAGGCTACTCTTTACCAAATGACAAACTTTTAGACCAGTCCAAATTGAAAGCATTTGCAGACGACAACTGAAGTATGCCTCAAAAATTGAAATTTGCCTTGGGAAGCGTAGAAAACATTGTGGGATAAGGAGAAAATGGTGGTTACCAGCATTTTCTCCTTTTCCTACAATGTTTTCAAAATGCTTCTTTCTCAGGGTCGTTAAAGGTCCGGATTGTGTGGTAAAGAGTTAAACACATACATGTATTTTTAATTTCCTATGCACTCTTCTGTGCCAAGTCTAAAACTTTGTAGTGTGGTAAAGAGTTATCTTTACCTTCTTACAGGCTTTTTTAAAACTCTGGTACAAAGCATTGAAAAAGCACACCTAATTGGCAGCAAACAGTATTTTTCTTTTAATATACATATCTATGATAACATAGCAATTATTAAAACCCTGACATTCCTGACCAAAAAAAAAAGAATGGACAAGTAACTGGCAGCAAAAATTACTGTTCTTTTAATCCTTTACCCCATAAGACATTTCTATGGTATTTCTAATTGACCCTAAATAACAGCAAGGATGAAGCTGTTTCTTATGTGTATATGACACCTTTTGATAGCATGGAAACATTGTGGCAAAAGGTGAAATTGCTTGTCACAAGCAATTTCACCTTTTGCCACAATGTTTTCCAAAGGCTCCTAAAAGCAATATGTAGAAATGAGTATCTATGGAGTAAAGGGTTAATAGATAAGAAAACGTGGTAGAAAAAGATTCAGCTGCTTGGTAAAAGCAATCACAATGTTTTCCCAGGCTTACAGGCAGCATCAGCATCTGCTTCATTACTTTTTGCAAATACATTTAAAATGAAGTGTTTCTTTGTAGCACCAGAACAACCATTTGTTGCAACACTGCAGGACTCCTCCAACAAGAAAATCCTTGATTCACATAGAGGTAATCATAATTTATGAGTTTCTAATTTACGGTGGAATAGTCAGAAACCTATTTTTATTGCATAACAAGACAAAACAGCCCATAAGTAAACAATGCTGGTGTTAAAGTACCTAATTTAAATTCAATCCATACCTTTTCAAACCATAGAAGTTATAGTGAAGATAACAATCACCCCCCCCCCATTTCCAAACAACAAAAAGGGTGAGTATTCCATTTCTTCTTTATATTTATATGTATAGAGATCAAGTGGTACTTCATACCACTTTCTGCACAATTATTTATTTTATATCACACTAACTGCTCTCTTTCTTCCCTCTCATTGCTCTCTAATCCTTCAAAGATAATGTGCATTAGTTCAGTACAAACTCTTGCTTTAACCCTTTACCAAGCAATCCCTGGTTTTTACGACCTTGAGTTAGAAACCTTTTGAAAACATTGGTGGAAAAGGAGAAAATGCTAGTAACCAGTATTTTCTCCTTTTCCAAAAATGTTTTCTTCCCTTCTCGAAAAAAAATTCAATTTTTGAGTTACGTTTATTTTGTAGTCTGCAATTGCATTCAGTTTGGACCAGTCTAAAATTTTGTCGTTTGGAAAAGAGTTAAAGGCCAACAAACTGCCATATGCAAACAACTTCAGCTTCAGATTATGGACAAATTCAATTCATACTATTCCAAAGTATCACAACATGTATGTTTTACAGTGCAATCAAGGTTCCAGTCTCTGGCTGAGAAATGAATAATAAAACTATCATAAGAAAATGCTTCCATGTTTATTCTACTATTTACAGTATTTTCTTTTTGTTATGCCTGCAAATAAAATTTTGACAGATTGCTATATAACAAATTATCTGACTTATACTTATAATATCCATCTCTTTAAATGGTATGAATTAATTATTTAAATCTGCTAGAAAGTGGGTCTTTTAATATAAAAAGAGTCTCAATTTTTTGGATTACAAAATTTTAGACTGAAGTGGAATGTTTGCACATGTATGAAAAATGAAGAAGGCTCACATATTGGAATTTTCTTTGAATTGGTAGAAAAGTTGGAAAAGGAGGAAATGTCTTAAAATACGCTACTCAAACTTTGACAGGAATCACTTACATATTTCTTTATGGGTTTATAAGTTACAACAGTTTTGCATACCGGTAAACTCTTTACCATGCTGTAAATCTCTAGATTTGCCCAAATTGAAAGTATTTACTGACCAAATACTAAATGCAATATGCACTATGCTGTCTGTAGAAAACATTGCTGAAAAAAGAAGAAAATGCTGGTATCCAGCTTTTTCTCCTTTTAAAACAATGTTTTCCAAAGGCTTCATTCTCAGTGTCTTTAAAAGTCTGCATTGTGCGGTAAAGGCTTAAAGATCCATTTCCACCGGTCATTTTATTGCTCAGTGTGGCAATGTAACTTATTGTAAAATCAAACATGTTACATGACACAATACAGTACATATTTAGAGTGAATCTTTTAGGGTCATGCCTAGCAAATTTTAGTAGTATATATTGTGTCACTGTATGAAATTGAAATACCAGTAATAAAAAAAATGATTCCATTTAATTCATTCACTTTGATTTACAATGTTACATTCTGATCCTCAATCTCACAGTTGGAAAGTACTTATAGAAAAAAGTTTGATTTCTTCTTGCTTTTGATATGTGCTTATTTCTCTCCTTCCAAATCAACCTCTGGATTTCAATACAGCTGCCCGCATATTAGTGTACTAGTGCAAATACTTGGCTTCAGCAAAGTTGTGTCTTCGTTGACAATTCCCTTAACTCATAACCACACAATCACGACTTTTAATGACCCAGAGAAAAAAACCCTTCTGAAAACATTGTGGGAAAAGGAAAAAATGCTGGTAACCAGCATTTTCTCCTTTTCCCACAATGTTTTTATCCTTCCCAATACAAATTTCCAATTTTCAGTCACTTAAAGTATGTGGTCTGCAAATGTTTTCAGTTTGGACCAGTCCAAAAATTTGTCATTTGGTAAAGAGTTAAACAAACCAGCCCCATAAGCGGTGATCAAACAAACTGCTATAAAAAACAAATTATCCTTAAAAATCATAAACTACTGAGCCACAAAAGGCTTCCTGCAAAATTGTTGATTCGTGCAATGGGTCCTCTAGGTTTATAGTGAAATAAAATTGACATTTTGCTCTCTGATAACCTATCATCCAGAGCTGATCAACCCTCTACCAAACTTTCATGTGAATCTTATGATCAGAATATTTTGATTATAACATTGTGGGAAAAGGAGTAATTGTTAGTTACGAAGAATTTCTTGCTTTCCAATAGAATTTTCTACAGAATTTGTGAACTTTAGCCAGTTTGTACAGATTTTGCATTTTTTGCATGCAGTTGCTTCCAATTTTGTAGTCTGCAATACTTGTCATTTTGGAAAGGGCTAAATACTCCTATTCATTAAATTTTTCTTTCATTAACAGGTACAAAAAGGACGTACAAAAATTTAGCCAAAGAGACACTACAGCTGGACAAAGAAAGGATACATTTGGAACAGAACAGAAAAGAAAAGAAAAGAAAAAATTAATTTTAAAAAAAATCCAAAACTGCATAAAACAGAGAGAAGAAATGAAATTATATCTTGAAATTGAAACACCACAACAACAAAAAAGAAATACAGCCCCTTAAAAAGGAGGTATTAAATTTTGAGTTAAAAGGTTTCCTCGACTTTGATTTCTCAAATATGTAAAATATGCAAGTGCTTTCAAATGGGACCAGTCCAAAATTGTGTTGTTTGGTAAAGCGTTAATTTAACCCATTACCAAACGACAAAATTTTAGGTTTGTCAAATTGAAAGGTATTGCAGACAACAAAATAAAAGTGACTGAAAATTTGAAATTTGTTTTTGGAAGGGTAGAAAACATTGTGGGAAAAGGAGAAAATGCTGGTTACCAGCATTTTCTCCTTTTCCCACAATGTTTTCTAAAGGCTTTTTTCTCAGGGGCGTCAAAAGTAGGGAATGTGTGGTAATGGGTTAATCTAGTAATAATTTCCATGTACATGTAGCTTTATCTTGTTAATTTTTACCTGATTTAACAATCCATTCATGTGCCAGCATCTAACAGTACATGTATCTATTCTTACATTAGTTAAGTTGAATCACCTTTTTCTTATGCTGCACTTGGAATTTTGGAAAAAAGTGAAAATACTGGTTACTAGCATTTTATCCTTTTCCCGGAAATTATTTCAAAGGCTTTCTTGGACAGGCCTTTGATAAACAAGAAAAGATTTTGGAAAAAAGTGAAAATGTTGGTTACCAGCATTTTCCCCTTGCCACAAAATTCTTGCAAAAGCCTTCTCGAACAGGACCTTTGAAACATGAGATGATGTGGTATAGGCTTAAAATGCTAAAAACAGAGATTGTAAAAGAAAAAATTTGTTAAGGTGAGGTCAGTTTGCCAAATGGCCAGAGAGCACACACAATTCACTTGGCGTGAAATAGAAAAATCACACACAATCGTAAATTGTTGTCTTGGATCAGCCTGAACAGACTACTCAGGCTGATCTGGGATTGCACTTTATGCAAATGTCCGAATGCTCCTTTTTGCTTATGCCAGGCCATATAGGAGTAATGCTCTGTCAAAAGGAGGCTAAATATATCTAAAAAAAGTTTCGGCCAAGTTCATCCTGTACAGTTCTTACAGGCCGACTTTAGCAAAAAAACATTTTGGTACTGGTCAACTTTCTGGCGGTCAAAGGACCAGTCTACCTAATGATTCAGTAGGCTGTTAGACAGGGTTGATTTTTATGTATCCCTAATTCCATGAAGATCTTGCTTTCTACCGATATAGTTTTTCTTGTGATTGTAAGCACCATAATGAATTTTCTTGCACACAGAAATGTATATACAAGTTAATGGAAAGTTGATGTAATATACTGGGATGAAAAAGAAACGCAGGGTAACCTTTCAAGGTAGTTTGGAGGTGTATATCGGTAATTTGATTGAGAATTCAAAATTATGATTTTATGTTTACCACTGATCAGTTTTGAATTATTTGACGAAATTTCATTTCAGAGTGGCCAAAAGGAAATGGGAAAATGGCTTCTTAGTGACAGTACCTTCCCCTCAGTGAAAATAAATAGTGACTGACTGCATATGAAGACTCAAAGCTTGTTTAATATCTTGTTTGGTACCCTGCGTTTCTTTTTCGTCCTAGTATATTCATGGCCACTAACTGCAGATCTATATAGATTTACAATATCCAGGGAATATTTAGGGCTCTGAGGGTTAAGACTTGTGTTTTAGTAAATCAGTGTTACATAAGATTATTGAAATCGATCAACATTACTCCTTTATCTGCTTGGTAATTTAAATGCACCTTTCAAACTGATAGTGAAAACCCACATATTGTTAACACTTTACCAAACAACAAAATTTTAGGCTTGTCCAAACTGAAAGCATTTGCAGACGACAATTGAAATGTGACTGAAAAAAAAAGGAAATTGTTTTTTTGATTTGAAAATATTGTGGGAAAAGGAGAAAATGCTGGTTACCAGCATTTTCTCCTTTTCCCACAATATTTTCAAAAGGCTTCTTTCACAGGGTCATTAAGAGTCGGGATTGTATAGTAAAATATTAAATATTGGTATTTCATTTTTTGTGTGTGTATGGGGAGGGGGGGGGGCTGTCTATTGTCTTATCGGGCAGTGTGGATCCAGGATCAGACTGTTTATCATGTGCAAATTGAACTTCATCTACACTGTCCACAAAAGTTCCTTGAGTTGTGCTTAGCAGCCTAAGGGTTAAATTTTTCAAACACTTAACTCTTCACCACACAATCCTGATTTTTAATGACCCTATTGTTTGGTAAAGAGTTACTAGCATTTCCTTCTATTCCTGCAAATTACACTATAGTTTTAAAACGATATATACCATCATTTCAATCACATTATTTTGTCATCAGCACGTATCAGGACAATGCCCTCTGGACAATGGCCCCCAGTCAATTGCCCCCGAGGATAATTCCCCCCCCCCCCCACCCACCATTGCCCCGGAAGACAATTCCTTGTCCTGGGGTGGGGAGTGTGTGTGTGTGTGTGTGGGGGGGGGGGGGGGGTGAGTTTGTGCGGGGGGCAATTGTCCTAGAATCCATGTGCATATGCTCTTTTTTGATAAATTTACATATTTGCCAAAAATTATTTCTTCTTTTATGAAGACAACTCTCTCACCACATTTGATATGTCATCTTAGACACCTTTACCAGTGCAGCTACACATGTGTTTCCGGGCTTTCTCACACAAGATCTGAAGTCTTAGCCACCCTGAGGAAATAACCTTTAGAAAACCCTTTGGGAAAAAAGAGAGAATGCTGGTAAGTAGGATTTTCTCCTTTTCTCACAAAGTTTTTCCACCACGTTTTCTTTACAGAAATTATAATCACTTCAGCTATATTGGTTTGTTGTCTGCAATTTTTTTGCAGACAGCAAAAAAATTTGACTAAAAAAGTCTCTCAAAATTTGTTTTGAAAGGTTAGAAAATATGGTGGTAAAAGCACGAAATGTTGGTTTCTAGCATTTTCTTCTTTTCCCAAAATGTTTTTAAAGCTTCTCTTTCAGGGTTGTTAAACACAGATTTGTTATGTAGAAGGTTAAAAAAAGTTCTGTGTATGTTACAGTGCAGAAATATGTGGCACAAAACAGCAACATATAAACAACAAAAAAATTGGCTTATTTTATTCCATTTTTCCATCAAGACAAATGCAGAATATGTACATGTATTATGTTGTTGTAACTTTTCTCATGCCTGTATTTGATTTGAGAAAAGTGAGAATATGAGGTTGTTTAACATGCTTAGGTACAAAACTGAACTGTAGTGGATGAGTACACTGTTGAATCAGTCTATATTTTGGACAAGGTCACAGCCAGGTCAAAAACATGGACTGGTTTTGCAGTGTACTAATCCAATTGAATTCAGTATTGTACCCAAGCATGTTGAATGACCTTTTTATAGCACACTTTCGTTTTGAATGATAAAAAAAAAGAGAAATCAAAACATATCAAAAGAGGGTTTGAAGTTCCTTTTTTACAATGGACTTAGGTAGACTACTCTTCCAGTCCAATATTGATATTTGGGACTCTAGCCTAATTTTGAAAAACCAATCTTGGACTCTTGTCTTGTTAAAAAAAAATTTATATTGGACTCTCACCTCATCTCAGAAATCCTTCAAGAAATCTACAACATCAAATATGGGCTGAGATATTCTGTACGCATGTGGTAGTATTAAAGCTATAGTTTTTCATTGGACGTTAAATTGTAGGTGTGAAATAAAATTTGATATCTTCAAGACAGAAGTTTGAGCAAGATATCAAATTTTCTTGTGCTTAACTCCTACAATTGCCTTTAGAAACTGATAGATATTCAGACAAAATTTGGGTGCAAACACTTGACTATACAGTTTCTGTTGGAAATAGATTGATTTCCAGAGAAGATTTTCAGAAGAAAAATGGGCAAAAACTATATGAAAAAGTTTTGATGGTTACTGCCCCTGTTGAACAGGTTCTCGCTTTTGATAGTTTACAACTAATCCAAATCTGGAGTAAATATCATCAGTCAAGATAGAGGTATTATAAAAAGTAAAAGTTTTTGAAAATTTTAAGTTGAAAAATAGACATACATGTGTCAAATTTCTTTTGAATGCTACCTGCACTGGTGTATGGATTCCCCTTTTAACTCTGTACCAAATGACTGGTCCAAATTGACAACATTTTCATACAACATAATAAAAGTGTCTGAGATTTTGAAATTTGTATTGGGAAGGATAGAACACATTGTGGAAAAAGGAGAAGGTGCTGGTTACCAGCATTTTCTCCTTTTCCTACAGTGTTTTTGAAGGCTTCTTCCTGCGGGTCGTAAAAACCAGGGGTTGTTTGGTAAAGGATTAACTATTTAACACACAATCCCCACTTTTAATGACCCTGAGAAAAAAATTATTTTGAAAACACTGTGTTAGAGGAGAAAATGCTGGTAACCAGCATTTTCTCCTTTTACCAAAAGACCGGTATTTATACTACCCTTCCTAAACTAAATTTCAATTTTTCAGTCACAATTTTTTTCATCTGCAAATGCTTTCAATTTGGACCAGTCTATAATTTTTTGATACGGTAAAGAGTTAATAACAGTTGATAACCAGTCCAAGTTTAAGCAGGTATCTTCAGTAATGACAGAGATATTAAATAAAGTCAAAGTTTTTGCACCAACATGAAAATGGCTACAGGGCTATACAAAGTCAATTTTCCAGTATATTTTTTTGACATCAACTGAGCTGATAAGAGCAGTTATTAGAGCATGGTTGTTTTGAAATAACCTCTGGAAGGCGAGAGTGTTCAGTAAGTTAATGCTTTACAACACAGTCTTGTGTTTTCATGAACTTGTAGAAATAGATTCTTGAAAATATTCTGGATGAAAGAGAAAATGCTGGTAACCAGTATTTTCTCCTTTTCCAACTATGGCAAATCTGAAATTTTGTCGTTTAGTGAAGAGTTAAATAAAAGTTCTGACATGAAGAGTAAAAGTTTCTTGGAGGAACAATTTGATTGTCAATATTATCATCATCATAATAATCATCACCATCATGAACATCATCATGAACGTAATTATCATCACACCATGGTTCAGCATTCTGTGTCTTGTTTATGATGCTTCTCTCTTGTTTTACCCAGAAGCCAATATGTCATTTGGTGACCTTTGCCCTTGAAATTAAAATAGAAAGCATAAAACGTTCAGAAGAAAATTCAATAGAAGGCAAATTCTGCTTTAGAATAATAAAGGAAAAACTGCACATGTTCCTTTACTGTATTATCAAATGAGCCCATACTCAACAACCACTCTTCATAACATTCGTCATCTACTTATCAAGAGTCTTCTAAATTTAAAACCTTTTACCACATGACTGAATTTGAAACTCATCCATAATGAAAGAACTTGTAGTGGGAAAACCAAGCATGATCAAGATGATGATTTTATTTCTTTTGACAAAGTAGAAAACATTGTTGGAAAAGGAGAAAATTCTGCTTATCAGCATTTTCTCCTTTTCCTACAATGTTTTCAAAAGCCTCTTTTATCAAAGTCATCAAAACAAGGGTTTGTATGGTATAAGGTTAAGCAACAGAATTAGATGAGCCAAATTGTTGAATCTTTACCAAACTACAAAACTTGGTCCAAATTGAAAGCACTTGCAGAGGACAAAATAAACATAACTGTAACTCAAAAATTGAAAATTGTTTTCAGCAGGGTACACAGTGTTTTCAAAAGGCTTCGATCTCGGGGTCGTAAAAACCTGGGATTCTTTGGTAAAAAGTTAAGCTAATTGCATATTACGTTATGATCTAAATTAAAGGTGGGTATTTAGATTTTTTACATCATACCAAATTAAAAAATATATGTATCACATTCACTGAAATTTATATGAAAAAAACAATACAAATCATCAATAATTAAGAATCATAAAATTACACAAAATTTTTTTTTTTTTTGTGGTATTCCCTTTTAAGGCTACGTAGCCTCCTAAGCTTTTTTTTAGATTTTCCACCAAAAATCAAAAAAAGCTTTTTGGGAATGTTAAGTGACTGGCAGGTGACTAATGACTCTTTAATTCCATAACATAAACATGTGATTATTTTCCATAATGTCTAGATCTTCGGACGTTATGTTTGAAGCTTTCTCTGTGTATTTCCGGTATGTAAATGAACGAGTTGCTGATGTAAAAATAGACTGTGTTTCCCTTTAGCGTTGACCTGGGCTGTAGTAAATCTCTAATTTCTCTTGTTGTCGGATGGTTTTATGAATGGAAATTATAAGGCTTTAGGAGTATAAGGATGATTTTTTTTGGTATTTTTGTAAAATTTTCCGCCCAAAACCTGAAGGGCCACCTTTAAAGACTAATAATGCAGTATTATAGAATATAGGTTGGTAAATATGAGCCTAGAGTGCACATTAATTGCCGTCAAAATGTCATCTACATCTACACTGCATTTTGACAGTTAACAGAGTTCACTCTCAACTTTTGATATACATGTATATTCAACTCATAAAGTATGAAAATATATTATACAAAGGTGTAAAGGAACAACCATATTAACCCATTACCACACAGTCCCTACTTTTGGCGCCCCTGAGAAAGAAGCCTTTTGAAAACACTATGGGAAAAGGAGAAAATGCTGGTAACCAGCATTTTCTCCTTTTCCCACAGTGTTTTCAACCCTTCCCAGAACAAATTTTGATTTTTCAGTCACCTTTATTTTATCGTCTGCAAATGCTTTCAATTCGGACCAGTCTAAAATTTTCTTGTGTGGTAAAGAGTTAACATCAAAAGATTAACAAGAGCATCATAGGTTGGTGCTAAAGCTTGCCTGTAGTTGTTTATAGAGAAAACTTTAAGCTGAGAAAGGGGCAGAACTCTGTCAAATATTTTGATAGTTACCTGCCATACTGGTATTGGTTCCCCATTTCACAGTTAACCCATTCCTACAGGTTGAATTTTGGACTCTTTATATTTTAGAAACATCTGCAGACAACAGATTCAGAACTGTGCATGAACTTGAGCTCTCTGATAGGGTAGAAAACATTGTGGGAAAAGGAGAAAATGTTGGCTACCGGCATTTTCTCCTTTTCCCACAATGTTTTCAAGAGCCTTCTTTCCCAGCATCATAAAATCCAGAGATTGTTTGGTAAAGGGATAATTCTTTACCAAACAAGCCCTGGGTTTTCACAACCCTTGGAAGAAAAACTTTTAAAAACCTATTAGGAAAAGGAGAAAATGCTGGCAACCTGCATTTTCTCCTTTACCCACATGGTTTTCTATCTTTTTAGAGACAAATTTCATAAATTTAGACACTTTTAATTTGTCCTCTGCCAATGCTTTCAACATGGACCAGTCTAACATTTTGTCATTTGGTAAAGAGTTAACAACTTATCTAAGTCTGAAGTAAATCTCTTCAGCAATGTGAGCTATTTAAAAATATCAAAACTTTTTCCATGATGATGATGATGATGATGATGCAGACATCAACAGGGCTATGACAATTCCTAGATGTTTTACAGGCAAGCTAATACATGAACAAATTAGAGCAAAAAAATTACCTTCACTTCAATTTCTCCCCTTTCCTCAACTTCATATAGACAAGATTTACTAAGAGCATCCTTAGCTGACTGACTGATATGTATTTTCATGGCTGGAAAAAGAGAAATATCAAGAGTTAGAAAAAGTCCCCAATACATAGCTCTAGGATATTTGTCTATTCTAGCATATGTTCAAAATTTCATTCATGAAGAGAAGGCCATATTCTCACCAGAAATCATCATTTTAACCCTTTCCCAAATGACAAAATTTAAGACTGGTCCAAGTTTAAAGAACTTGTAGGCTACAAAATAACCGCAACTCTAGAACTGAAATTTGTTTCCAGTGGGGCAGAAAACATTGTGGGAAAAGAAGACAATGCTGGTAACCAGCATTGTCTCCTTTTCCCAAAATGTTTTCAAAAGGCTTCTATCTTAGAGTCGTATAAACCAGGGATTGTTTGGTAAAGGGTTAAAATTAACAACATCTGATTTGTCATCTGCAATTGATTTCAGTATGGTCCGCTTCAAAATTATGTTGTTTAGTGAGAGTGAAATACATTTGAGCCACGCTCTGTGAAAAAGGGGCTTTTAGAGAGGGGCGTTTAAGTATAGTGTAGTACACAAGGAACATTGTCAAAATATGAAAAGAAGCATCATAAACAGCTCATTATTGAGACTAATAGCAAAGTAAAAGAACCAACCTTCCCCTGTGGACTCCATCCTACTTGCCATGTTCACTGTGTCACCAAACAAACAATATCTAGGCATGGTAATTCCAACTACACCTAAAAAGTAAAAAAAAAGTAAAGAGTTTATTTCTTATATACACTAAAATTTCTGTTTTATCAACATGTTACTTGTATACTACCCTAAGTATTAACAATTAAACTTATTATACTGCAAAGAAATTTCTCGTGATCTGATTGGATAATGTGTCCGAACGTATATATCACATACACTGGCAAAACCAATGAAAAAGCAGCTTCCCATTTGGAAGCCCCATACAGAACTACATGTTCAACGCAACATCTAAAATGGTGGCCTCAATCAAGATTAACATCATGATAATATACCAAACTGCATGTTTTACCAAGGTTTCAGTGATGTAATATCTGACATCTGTTTTCATTGAATTGCAGAACTCAGAAGGGAAATTCTACTTTGTCAGCGTACTCAATTTTTGAAACCAAAAAAACCAGGTAAATTTCACGTAACACATGTTGGAATGGTGAAACTTTGCACTATAGCAAATTTGTTGTATGGTCAGGTGGCAGGGGACTTGAAAACTTGTTCACTGCTGTGGCAAATAATGTTGTCACCTTGCTTTCAACGTGGTATGATATGATTCACCACAGCTATGAACAAGTTTCAAAGTCCCCCGGCCACCTGTTTGTGAACCCTAGAGTAGGGGGATCTTTCTACTAAATAAAACCATATGGCAAAATTGGCAGTGATATAATAACAGGGATTTTGTTAGATGCAGAAAAAAAATGAAAATCAATTTTGATCCAGCATCAAGAAATTAGCTGGGTCAAAATTCAAAACTGATGATCAAATTTCTGATTGTGATTTTTAAATAGATTATGACGACAACTTTTCAATATTCTTTTCTTTAAGTTCCTTTGACATCATCTGATATTAATGGTCAGACATGCAAACTAACGTTTGTTACTGACTGTGGAAAACAAGTTTTTATAAAACTGCCAACAAAAGTTGTGGTATATTTCGTGCAGATGACAGTTTATTAACCCTTTACCTCATATGCCAATTTGAGGCTTTTCCATTTCAGCAGCAAATAAAGATATGATATCAAAAATATGGACAAATGACGATATGAATATCTGATTGAGTAGAAAACATTGTGGGAAAAGGAGAAATTGCTCGTCACAAGCAATTTCTCCTTTTCCCACAATGTTTTCAAAAGCTGTCTGTTGTTGGTACATCAAAATGAGTATCTATGGAGTAAAGGGTTAACATCCCATGTAAAAGTAAAGTTTCAGTACTTGGGAAACTTTACCGCCTTGATTTTTGTTCAATTGATCACAATCTAAAAACTAAATCTAAAAACACCGTCAGAAGTCACTGTTTTTCTGCTGTGAATGACATGATACATCAAGGAATAGTCAGGGTTTCTTTGCTGCTTTAAATGAGACGAAATTAATTCCTAGTTTATGGCATGTCATTAAGCATTTTGTCATTTTACTTCAACAAGCTTAACCCATTACCACTCAATCCCTACTTTTGACGCCCCTGAGAAAGAAGCCTTTTGAAAACACTGGGAAAAGGAGAAAATGCTGGTAACCAGCATTTTCTCCTTTTCCCACAGTGTTTTCTACCCTTCCCAGAACAAATTTCTATTTTTCAATCACCTTTATTTTGTTGTCTGCAAATGCTTTCAATTTGGACCAGTCCAAAATTTTCTTGTGTGGTAATGGGTTAAAACTACAACTTGAAACAAGCTGTAGTTATGAGTTTTTTGAAGTTAAATGATGATTTTGCATACAGGATTGGATACCTATGCAACTTTCCCCCACTTATGCAGTGGTGCATAGTGAAGAATGCAGAAGGGAACCAGATGAAATATTACTTAGATTCATCATCAATATTTCAATGAGATACTCAGACAATCACTGTCTGAAATGAGTACATGCACTCACACACTGAAACATTCTCTACAAAGCCACACAGTGCCATTACATAATTATTAAGCACACTAGCCTTCAGCCAGTAGCCCTAAAAACAAAGAAACAGACAGACAAATTTACAAACCTGCAGCACATGGTCCAGTATGAAAACCAATTCGAAGCTGAAGTTTATCATTTGGTCTGTGTCTGATTTTAAAATATTTGGCACACCGTAGAAGATCTAGCGACAGATTGGCTATTTCAAATATATGTTGTCCACTGTTTCTCACAGGTAACCCACTTACAGCCATGTACGCATCCCCTATGGTTTCTACCTGCAGGTATATAGTTCAATCCTTTTTATCCTTGTAGGGCTGAACCAGGGCCCGTATTCACCAACCATTCTCAAGAACGTTCTTGGTCTTATTCTTCAAGATTTCCTGACTGTGAAAGTAACAGAAGGTCTGATTGGCTAAACCATCCGGTTTAGCCAATCAGACGTTCTGTTACTTTCACATTTGCAACATTCTGAAGAATAAGCCTAAGAATATTCTCAAGAATGGTTGGTGAATACGGGCCCTGGATTCATAGTTGCTTATCAAGATTAACCCTTTACCTGTTATACCAATTTGAGACTCTTCCATTTTAGCAGCAAAT
The DNA here is from genome assembly GCA_943736015.1 of Tridacna crocea. Taxonomy (NCBI): domain Eukaryota; kingdom Metazoa; phylum Mollusca; class Bivalvia; order Cardiida; family Cardiidae; genus Tridacna; species Tridacna crocea. Next base: position 43,193,426 of record OX031066.1, on the reverse strand, counting down.
AAAGATATAATGTCAAAAATATGGACAAATGAGGATACAAATATCTGATTGAGTGAAAAACATTGTGGGAAAAGGAGAAATTGCTCTTTACGAGCAATTTCTCCTTTTCCCACAATGTTTTCAAAAGCTCTCTGTTGTTGATGCATCAAATTGAGTATCTATGGAGTAAAGGGTTAAGATCAGACCTCACAAAAGCAGCCTTGAAATTACTATATCTGTAACTTTATACTGACTGTGTTCAAATACTGACAGCTAATAGGAAGTTAGTTCTTTACTGGACAACAAATCTTAGATTTGTCTCAATTGAAAGCATTTGACAACTTAATGATGAAACTTGTCCCTGATAAGGGAGAAAACATTAAACAAGAGGGCCAAGATGGCCCTGGATCGCTCACCTGAATTTTTGAGATGACCATAGCCTATTTCTTTTTTGAGGTATTGAAACATTGGAAACATACATATAATTTTGCTAAGCAATTTTCAAAAGGTCACCTGTAAAATTCATTTCGAAATCTGACCATCAGTTTCAAAAAGAAGAATTTTTAAGAATTCTTCATTTCTGTATAAGAGCAAGTATCCCCCATCCATGAGAGCCATGTTTCTTGATGGATCAAAATTTACAAACAAGTTTTCAAAAGGGTCACCCAAGGAACATTTTGGAATTTTTTTTTTTAAATCTGACCAGGGGTTTCAGAGAAAGAGAATTTTCAAGAATTTCATCATATCCATATAGTGCAAGTAGCTCCCATTCACAAGAGCAAGGATCACCCAAGGAACATCCCTGTCAAATTATTTTAAAATCTGACTAGGGGTTTCAGAGAAGAATTTTCAAGAATTTCTTCATTTCCATATAGTGCAAGTAGCCCACATTCACTAGAGCCATGTTTCTTGACGGATCAAAATTTTGTGAACAATTTTTGAAAAGGGTCAACCAAGGATCATCTCTGTGAAATCATTTCAAAATCTGTCCAGCCGTTTCAGAGAAGAAGAATTTTTAAGAATTTCTTCATTTCCCTATAGTGCAAGTAGCCCCCATTCACCAGAGCCATGTTTCTTGACGGATCATAATTTTGTGAACACTTTTTGAAAAGGGTCAACCAAGGATCATCTCTGTGAAATCATTTCAAAATCTGTCCAGCCGTTTCAGAGAAGAAGAATTTTTAAGAATTTCTTCATTTCCCTATAGTGCAAGTAGCCCCCATTCACCAGAGCCATGTTTCTTGACCAATCAAAATTTCGCGAAAACTGTTTGAAAAGGGTCACCCAAGGAACATCCCTGAGAAATTAGACTGTCCTGGGGTGATTCTTTTTGCTATTGGTCAAAATTCAGCATGTAAAAGGACCATTCTACCCCATTATTTGATTGGTTGTTAGACAAAATGGATTTCATTCCCTGATGTCTTGCTTGGCATTTTACAGCACAGATACATGTATGCATGCATTGAACCCCCTTCTGCAGAGCAAGGCTAATAGAAATGGGGAATATAAAGATAAATTTTCATAAAAAAAATATTCAAAGAACCTTGTAAACATCATGTTGTCCAATGGTGTCATCAAACTCTGTGTATAATGCATTCAGTAAATCTACTATCTGTATGGGTGTACTGGCAGATGAAAGGGAGGTAAATCCAACAATGTCAGAGAAATAAATTGTTACAGAGTCGTATATCTCTGGTTCCACAGGTTGACCTTTCTTTAGTTTCTCTGCAACAGTCCTGAAATTGTGAGGAAAAACAAGAGATGTCACTAAATGTCATTATACCCCCCACCAGGTCCTTGTCACAAAAGCAGGTCTTTGTCACAGAATGCAGTATGGTTTAGTACAAAAGCAAGAGTTGAAAAAAGTTAAAGGGGACATAATTCGGTAACAATTCACAGCAGGGTCATGAAAATCGCACATGCACAACTTCATATAATTATATAGGAACCCTGTGTGTAAATTTGAGTTCAGTATGTGAAAAACTGTAATAAAGCTTTTGAAACATAGTAATAAAGAAAAAATGATTTTGTTATTCCCATGATTTTTCTTTTTCCAAGTTTTCTGTTTTTTCAAAGGCTAATTCCATTGCAAGAAGCTCCAGTTGTACATAGCAGTCTACTGAATCATAAATATTCAAGCCATGTCCTTACAAAATAGGGTTTAAAGCATCTCTGTGATTCATAATAAGCCAATTTAGCCATCACACAATAAACTTCTGAACCAAAAGGTAGACCGATTTGTTGATAGGCAGAAAATTTACCCTTTAGCAAAAATTTCATACCAGGTCAGTCTTCTTGGACTGCACAAGCTGGCATAAGTCTACACTTTTTGCAAATGCAGTGAACTTTGTATTTATTGAGCATGTTTCATTCATTAACTCTTTACCTAACAATCCAGACTTTTAACTATATATGCCCCCAGAAAGAAACCTTTTGAAAATATTGAGGGAAAAGGAGAAAATGCTGGTAACCAGCATTTTCTCCTTTTCCCACAATGTTTTCTACCCTTCCAAAATCAAAATTCAATTTTTGATTCACATTTATTTTGTCTTCTGCAAATGCTTTCAATCTGGACTAGTCCAACATTTTGTCGTTTGGTAAAGAGTTAAGTTACAGTACTTACGGTGGTAACATTCGATACAATAGGATATCTGTCTTTTTCTTTTCCTCCAGTAGCTGAATGGTTCTTTGTTCAACAATTCCTTCGAGATTGACTGCATACTTCTCCAACATGGTTACCATGTTGTCTACGATGTTGATTTTTCTATAAAGAATATGCGAAGGAATATGAAATTACTTTACTCTTTCATGAAAGAACAATCTTTAGACTGGTCCAAATTGAAACATTTGCAGAGCACAAGATTAAATGTGTCTCAAAGGAGGGAATTTTTGTCTTCAAGAATAGAAAACACTGAGGGAAAAGAAGAAAATGCTGGTTATCAAAGGGTGAAGGTTTCAAAAGGAATCGCCATTAGAATTGTTAAAAGTTGAGACCGTGCAGTATAGGGTTAATCCTAGAAACAAGATGTTGCAGCAAACACACTGGCACAAGAAATCAACTGGAAAAACAACATGGTCTTGGTGTATCTCTGTTAACATGATGTATTAATTCTGGACTGAGGCATTAGAAATTTCAACAAGAGTGGGTTCCTATGCCCTTTGACATGCTGAAAATTGACCAATTACAAAAAGTTTCCATCCAGATCAGCCTGCACAGACTGTACAGGCTGACCTGGGTCAACACTTTTTTTGGTGTATGTATTAACCCATTCCCAAACGGCAAATTTTAGATGAGATCAAATTGAAAACATTTTGCAGATTTCAAATTAACAGTTGCTAAAAAGATGATTTTTCTATATGACAGGACAGAAAACATTGTGGGAAAAGCAGAAAATGCTGGTTACCAGCATTTTCTCCTTTTCCCACAATGTTTTCAAAAGGCTTCTATTCCTGACCGTAAAATCCAGGGATTGTTTGGGAAAGGGTTAAGTACCCTTTTCACAGAACATTTCTTGTTGAATTTATGATGTCGAAGTTTTTTGATGACTAATTCAGTTTTTCAAAAAAGGGGGATAACTGTGTAAAAATATTTTAATGTTAACCTGCCCTTGTTGAAAGAGATCCCCCTTTTTTGATAAATAACAACTACTCTGAGTTTCAAATAACTCTTATGTCACATTTTTTGCCTGACATCACAAACAATGTGGACAAATTTTAGACTGGTCCTAATTGAAAGCACTTGCAGATGACAAAATTAATGTTACTCAAACTCAAAAAGCAAAATTTTTTTCCAGCAGGGAAGAAAACATTGTGGGAAAAGGAGAAAATGCTGGTTACCAGCATTTTCTCCTTTTCCCACATTGTTTTTTTAAAAGGCTTCTTTCTCAGGGCCGTAAAAACCAGGGATTGTTTGGTAAAGGGTTAAGACATTGACAGGGATATGACAATACATTGATTTTTTAAGCTTTTACCACACAATCCCAACTTTTAATGACACTGATAATGAAAGTTTTTGACAACATTGTGGGAAAAGGAGAAAATACTGGTAACCAGCATTTTCTCCTTTTTCCTGTAATGTTTTATTTCTATAAATGGACAAATACTATCAACTGAACAATATTTGAATTGTTGCTATAAATCCCTTTTATATGAACAAGTCCCAAACTTTGCCATTTGGTAAAGGGTTAAAAAACAGCTGAGGATATAAAAATCTTTTAACACCTCACTAGATGTCAAAATTTTAGACTAATCCATAATGAAAGCTCCAACTGTGCCAAAAATATTTTGGAGTTTTCTCCCTTTGTGGTATGAATTCTTCTATCAATAGTGAAAAACACGCCCTATAGTTTGAAATAAATACCTTCACTAGTAAGAGAAATATTAGGAAATGTCAAAATTTCTGCATATTACAGATCACAGTTGTAAATTTTTCTGAGGTTATCTCTTAACCACACAATCCCGACTTTTAACCACCCTGAGAAAGAAGCCTTTTGAAAACACTGTAGGAAAAGGAGAAAATGCAGCATTTTCTCCTTTATCCACAATATTTTCTATGCTTCCCCCTAAAAATTTCAGTATTTGAGTTACATCAATTTTGCTATCTACAAAATTAATGCTTTCAATTTGGAACAATAAAAAACTTTGTTGTTTGGCAAAGAGTTAATATGAGAATAAAAGAGCAACAAGCTTCTGGTTGAGATTTTCAGCACATTCACTTACTTCCCAGCGTTCATCCTTTTTAATACTTGTTTGATTGTGGTCAAGTTTGGCCTTTGGTCAGGGATATCTGTCCAACAATCATGCATCAAATTTTTCACTGCCAGGATTGTTTTGTCATCTATCTGCCAGTCTAAGACCTCTGAATCAAACATTGATGTGGGCCGAAATGGGGGTTCTAGTCGAGCTCTTACTTGCAAAATTATCTCTGTAGGTAAAAGAGTAGAAAAAAAAGGTCTGATGTAAGCAACTTTTTTCTATTACCAAAGGGGATATTCTTTTGTTTGAATGGCAATTAGCAACTGGTTATTGTGACCAAGTTCCTGTATTCAGATATGAATTGTAGTGAAATAATAATTGTAACACTGTCTGGTACAGTGCTTCCTCTTTGGTAACAAATTTGCTGGAAGCAATATAATAAATCTATAACACACAATCTTGTATTTTAACCACGAAGAGGAAATCATCTTTGAAAGACTGTGGGAAAGGGACATTTTCTCCTTTTCAATCAATGTTTACTATCCTTTTAAGTTCATATCCTTTGACTATATTGCATATTTCATTTGCAGGTGTTCTCTATTGCTAAAATACACAAAATCTTACCTGTTGGGCTAAGTATGGCAGTATCATAAGGGGCTCTTCTGTACAGTATTTCAAACAACAAAATACCAAAAGCAAAAATATCAGATTTGTCGCTTCCCAAACAGAACAAGGCATCACTTTGTAAAAGTTCTGGCGCTGTCCAAAATAAACCTGCAAAAGAAGCAAACTGAAAGTTTAGATTAATGCTACTCTCTCACTATTGCATATCAGCATTGTATGCAACAAATTTCTTTACATGAGTCAAATGCCAAGCACCGAGGCATATTTCATTCAAAATTAAAGACGTGGTGTATCTACGACATTTCTGTGGCTTTCCTTTGGCGTATCTGTGTTCATATTCAGTTTGAGGTACATAGAGTATGGCATATTGAGACATAAGCATGGCTTGCTGTGGTGCAACCACTTTGTTAGCACAAGGTTACTTTCTTATGTGCAGCTTAGTTCTGCTCACTTCGTTGCTGTCATTCATACAAAAGAAGTCAAAGGTATCAAGTCAACCAATACATTCACAAAACATAAGAAGAGTTCGAACTACCTTCCGGCTGCATCACTGCGGTGTTGTTTTTGCATGTACGGCGTGTGACGTAAGCAAGAGTTACCAAAGCTGCAATGTATATGCTACATATTTCTAAGCGCTGACTTCACAATATGTAGCACCTCCATGTACAACATGATTATGCAACATACCAGAGAGTATTAGGTACATAAGTTGACATTCCTGTAGTCCTGTTGCAGTGTTCCATTCTTATCGAGATACGCTTTACCTACGCAAACTGATATGCAATATTGAGAGAGCATTTTAAACCTTTATCAAACAATACTTTGTTTCAATGAGGAAGGAAGAAACCTTTTGAAAACATTTTGGGACAAGAAAAGATTCTAATAAAAATGATTTTCAAACCTACAAAGGTAAATTGTATTATTCAAACTACTTTTACACTTTGTTATATTAAAAACTTTCAATTTGGAAGTATAAAATTTCTTCATTTAGTAATCAGTAAATCTGTCAACATGTAAGCAAGAGATTGGTTCAGAAGGTGACAATATTTTCAGATAAGTTCTTTTTTAAGTGCAGCAACTAATTTCTCTTTTTAACCCTTCACCAAATGACAAAAAAAACTAGACTGGTCCAAATTGTAAGCATTTGCAGACGACAAATTTAGCATGGCTCAAAAATTGAAATTTGTCTTGAAAAGAGAAAAAAACATTGTGGAAAATGAAGAAAATGCTGGTTACCTGAGTGCAGCCTATGATTTGATTCTGAACCATAACAATACTGATTCCGTATACGACAAAGTCCGTAATCTGTTACTTTGAGGACCCATCTGTTGTCTACCACACAGTTACTACTTTTCAGGTTACCATGGAAATGAAGAGGTGAACAATGTAGATATGAAATGGCCTGAAAATTATCATGCGAAAAAGTGCAAATTAATCTACTAGTTAACCTTCAGATTACAAAATATGTAAAACTGATATTTACCAATACCAAACAATCCCTGGTTTTTACGACTCAGTGAAAGAAGCCTTCTGAAAACATTGTGGGAAAAACAGAAAATGCTGGTAACCAGCATTTTCTCCTTTCCCACAATGTTTTCCACTCTTCTCAAGTCAAGTTTCAATTTCTGAGTCATATTCATTATTTCTTCTTCAAATGCTTTAAATTTGGATGAGTCTAAAATTTTGTTGTTTGGTAAAGGGCTAGATGAAACCATGATCTTTCAACCCTACAGTCTTTACCACAAAACAAAAATATATGCACAAATCAACTTGACTGACCAGGTACGAGAACTCAGTGGATAGCACATCTAACTAGTAACCGAGTGGTTGTGAGTTTGATACCTGGTTGAGGCCAACTTTCCTGCTGGTGATTTTTTTCCTGTAACCTCTGATGTATGTGAGAAACATAGTCAGTGGCTTGGAAATAAAGTTGTGTCAGTACTGGTTTGAAAAAGCCAGGAAACCCATGTATAGGTGCACCCACCACCATGCTGTGACCTAGGCTGTTAACTCTTTACCAAACAATCCCGACCCCGAGAAAGAAGCCAAAAGAAAACATTGTGGAAAAAAGAGAAAGCACGGGTAAACAGCATTTTCTCTGTTTCCCACAAAGTTTTCTAACCCTATTAACCCTTTCCCAAACAAGCCCTGGTTTTTACATGTCTGCAGTAAAAGTCTTTTGAAAACACTGTGGGACACTGTCGTAACGAGCAATTTCTCCTTTTCCCACAGTGTTTTCTACCCTTTTTGAGAATTTTCTGCCATTTTCTCAAAATCTAAAATTGTCGTCTGCAAACGTTTCAATTTGGAAGAGTCCAAAATTTGTCATTTGGGAAAGGGTTTTAGTCAGAAATCATCATATTAACAAATTTAATTTGTCTGCAGATGCTTTGAATTATGAACAGTCCAAAAATTTGTTGCTTGGTAAAGACTTCAAACAACTTTAAACTTCAATGATATCAGTCAATTATTGCTGTCTGTAACAGCATTGAAGGAAATTATATAACTTGCACAAGGGTTAAAATCAATAAGATTTACCTCTAGAAATCTGTAATTAGTTTACTCTTTACCAAACGACAAAAGTCTGGAGTTATTCAAAATGAAAGCATTTTGCAGACGACAATTCAAACGTAGCTGGAGTTATGCTTTTAGACTGTGAAAGAGTAGAAGGCATTGTGGGAAAGGAAGAAAGTACCGGATATCAGCATTTCCTGCTTTTCTAAAAATACTTTTTCACAATTTATGTATTTTCAAAAGCCTCAATCCAGAGGATGATAAATATTCCGAAAAAGTGTTAAAACTGAATTTAAATGTCACTGCATGAATTATATGCTTGTTGCCAGCAAGAGAGTAGAAAATATTGTGGGAAAAGGAGAAATTACTGGTTACCAGCATTGTCTCCATTTCCCAAAGCATTTTCAAAAGCTTTATTCTAAAGGGCTGTTAATCCTGTACCAAACAATCCCTGGTTTTTACAACCCTGAGGTAGAAGCCTTTTGAAAACATTGTGGAAAAAGGAGAAAATGCTGGTAACCAGCATTTTCTCCTTTTCCCACGATGTTTTCTTCCCTGCTGGAAACAAATTTCAATTTTTAAGTCATGTTTATTTTGTCGTCTGCAGGTGCTTTGAATTTGGACCGGTCTAAAATTTTGTCGTTTGGGAAAGGGTTAAAACAAGCAACTTCTAGTATGTGGTAAAAGGTAAACCTTGTTTCACAATACATTAGCTAACTGCAAATCATTTTCTTGATCTGTAACATTTAAAAGAAATTAACTTTCTTGATCCGTAACATTCAAAAGAAATTATCTTACTTGTTTTTTTGCACTGCCAGGGTCAAAAATAATAAATCTAACACAGATTAGTCCATAATAACCTAGTTTCCTAATGTATCTTGTTAACTCTTTACCACACAAGAAAATTCCAGACTTGTCCAAATTTAAAAAAAAACATTTGCAGACGATAAAATAAATGTCACTGAAAAACTGAAATTTGCCTTCAGAAGGGTAGAAAACATTGTGGGAAAAGGAGAAAATGCTAGTTACCAGCATTTTCTCCTTTTCTCACTATGTTTTCAAACAGCTTCTTTCTCAGGGGCATCAAAAGTTGGGATTGTGTGGTAATGGGTTAACTGTTTACCTCATATGAAAATTTTAAAAGAAGTCCAAACTGAAAGCATAATTATACAGATGCCAACTTAACTCTTTACCATACAATCCGGACTTTTAACGACCCTGAGAAAGAAAGCTTTTGAAAACATTGTGAGAAGAGGAGAAAATGCTGGTAACCAGCATTTTCTCCTTTTCCCACAATGTTTTCTACCCTTTCCAAATCAAATTTCATTTTTTGATTCACATTCATTTTGTCATCTGCAAGTGTTTTCAATTTGGATTGGTCCAAAATTTTGTCGTTTGGTAAAGAGTTAAATGTGGTTAAAATTGTGGAAGTTGTCTTTGGTAGGGAAGAAAACATTACGGGAAAAGGCGAAAATGATAGAGACCAGCATTTTCTCCTTTTCCCATAATGTTTTCTAAAGTCTAATCTGTTTTGGGTTATTAAAACTCTTGATTGTGTGATAAAGGATTTGCTATTTACCAAGCAACAAAATGCTTGGTATGTCCGTAGTGAAATCATTTTGCAGGTGACAAATTATAACTAGAGCTGTCACTGAATGTTACTTAATATGCTGCCAGCACTTTGACAGAAAGAAGTGTCAAGTTCAAGGGGAGATAATTCCTGAACCATAAAGAGTTTACACTTGAAAATTGCATCTTGCAAATCTTCAACATATGATCAGTATCATGTGCAAAGTTTCAATACAACTGAAGGAAAACTGTAGGAGGAGTTTGCAACACAAACTTACTAGTATTTTGTACACAGACGGATGGACGGACGGATGGACGGACACATGGACAGACTAGCTGATTCCAGTATACCCCCGAAAACATTCGTTTGCGGGGGTATGATTATATGCCTACTAAAATTTATCTTTGATAGGTTGGGAATCATTGTTACATGGGAGAAGATGCTGGTTACCTGCATTTGCTCCTTTTTAAACAGTGGTTTTGAAAACCTTCTAGCTCAGGGTTGTTAAAATACAAGATTTTTTGTTAAAAGGTTAGAGAAAATCCAATTTAGCCTCTTCTCAAAAGACTGATTCAATGGATATAAAGAGTCTGTAAAAATCACAGCAGGTAATTTGCAACAAAAGTTCTTGCAGAAAGCGTAAAACAGAGACAGGCATAGACATACTTTTTTATGTATATGTCATAGTCCAAACTGGAATGAAGTCAACTCCACAATCTACTTAGACCAAATTGGAATATTTTCTCGTATGTTATAGTGCGACTACATATAAACCATCTTACCTAATTAAACCATTACCACACAATGACGACTTTTAACCCCCCCCCTCTGAAAGAGAAGGCTTTTAAAAACATTGTGGGAAAATGAGAAATTGCTTGTAACCAGCATTATCTTCTTTCCCCACTATGTTTTCTACCCTATCAAAGAAAAACCAATTCATTTGAGCCACACTGTTCACTGTCATCAGCGAATGCTTTCAATTCAGATAGGTCAAAAATCTTGTTGTGTGGTAAAGGGTTAAACCCTAACATAAAAGAAGTTTTAATCAGAAAGTCTGAGTAAGATTATAGTTTGAATGATTGTCCTTTGTAATTCTAATTAGTCTCAGCAGATTCAACATCTGCTTGGGCAGATTCCAGATCTGCTGGATTCAAATCTAGCCTACAACATATACATCTATCTTGTAGTATAACAAAACAATTTTACCATACCTGTGGTCATGTAATGTGTACAAAACAACCCAATAGAACAGAACAGAACAAAAGCCAATTTCTACTGTTTTACAAGAATATTGAGGAAAAACAGTATATGATTGTACGATAATTAAACAGACAGGGTAAACCCTGGACTGATCCAAATTGAAAGCACTTGCAGATGACAAAAAAAACGTAACTCAAAAATTGAAATTTGTTTCCAGCAGGGTAGAAAACATTATGGAAAAAGAAGAAAATGATGCTTACCAGCATTTTCTCCTTTTCTCACGTCTCTAACTCTTTACCACACACTCCTGACTTTTAATGACCTTGAAAAAGAAACCTTTGGAAACACTCAGGGAAAAGGAGAAAATGGTGGTAACCAGCATTTTCTCCGTTTCCAACAATGTTTTCTGTCCTTTCCCAACCAAATTTCAATGTTTCAGTCACATTTTGTCTTGTCGTCTGCAAATGCTTTCAATTTGGACTGGTCTAAAATTTTCTCTTGTGGTAAAGAGTTAAAAGGCTTCTATCTCAGGGTAGTCAAAACCAGGGATTGTTTGGTAAAGGATTGAACTCCCATTTGCAAAACTATGGCTTACTTATAACTTACCGCTGTAAGATCTGAGATTAAGGACACTTTAAACATCCAGTCCAGCTTAATGTCATCATTCTCTATGATGTCCTGTAATTGGAGAAAGAACATGAATTAAACTTTAACTCTTTTATCAAACGACAACATTTAAGGCTTGCGCAAATTGAAAGCATTTGCAGACAACAAAATAAAAGTGACTGAAAATTTGAAATTTATTTTGTGAAGAGTAGAAAACATTGTGGGAAAAGGAGAAAATGCTGGTTACCAGCATTTTCTCCATTTCCTGCAATGTTTTCTAAAGGCTTCTTTCTCAAGGTCATCAAAAGTAGGGATATTGTGGTAATGGGTTAATCAGTATTATTTTACATCTTATCTACTGAGACAAAAGATCTTGGAACTTATACTAATCACTATTGCTATTTCTTCTTGCAAACCACACCAGTTCTTGTGCCAAATGTGTAAGCCAATCGGCTGTTCCAAAGTTGACATTCCCTCCTTGGAATCAAAGTTAGGATGTTATGGTTGCCAGGCTGACATGATACCTCACAATCACAGATACCACAAGCATGTAGCCCGGTAAAAATTCAAAGCACGGACAGAAGCTATGGTTGCTTTTTAAAAACATGAACATCTAAATCAAATACATTTTATCAGCTCTGTTTTTGGGGGCAGAATCCCATCAGCACCCCCCCCCCCCACCCCAAATCATACACACATTCTGATCCTTGTATCTATGTCCAGCTGTGGAAGAAGCTAGCTGATCTTGGGAACATGAAAGTTCACAACAAATGCATAGCTCAAATACAAACAAACCTGGCAGGATTGGAGCCTGTGTAGAAAAGATCCTCGTTTTTTGAGGTTTAGAAGTCCAATACTAGATCCACAGAGCTAAAGAGAGCTCCACCAAATGCCAATTGTTTGGTATTAATTTTATACTGGAAGAAGCTAGGCTAATTGGGTCAATTAGAGATACAATAGAAATGCCTTATGGGGTAAAGGGTTAAAAGACAACAAACTTGTCAAGTCTGCAAGCATTTTCAGAAATGATATGAAAAGTACCTTAGACAATAGGATTTGTCTGTGAAAGGGCAAAAAAAATGTAGCCTAGGGAGAAAATACTGGCTTCCAATCAATTTATCTCAATACTTTGCAATGTTTTTTTTCTTCAAAACTATGTTTTAGGGAAAAAGACTTTTCACCTAAGCCATGCAAAATACAGACATTTATCTATAGGGAGGAAAAGGAAGAATTAATTGCTTCTTATGAGCTTTCAATAATTATAAACTTCTCATGCCATTGTCGTAAAAAGCATTTCCCTTGAGTAGTGAAAACCATTAATCATCACCAGCTAATGAGAGGTAGATCAAACAGATTTTATACAGTTTATCAGTTTATTCTTGTAATACTGCTGGATAAAAAATATATTAAAAAAAAAAAACGACAAACTTTTTATTTTCCCTTCTGCTAATTGTTAACAAAACAATCCTGTGGATATAGAAAAAGGAACCTTTGAAAACTAATATAAGGGAAAAAGAAAAAAATTCCTATTTGTCTCCTGTTCTCTCAATGTTTTCTTCTGTTCCAAACACAAATGCTAGATCATTTGAGTCACATTTTATCTGTTTGATTTGGATGCATATAATACTTTGTCATTTACCATACTTTACCATCATTTTCTCCTTTTCCCACAATGTTTTCTAAAGGCTTCTTTCTCAGGATCATCAAAAGTAGGGATTGCGTGGTAATAGGTTATTAACCCTTTCCCAAACAACAAATTTTGGACTCTTCCAAACTGAAAGAGTTTGCAGACGACAATTTCAGATTTTGAGAAAATGGCACAAAGTTCTCAAAAAGGGTAGAAAACACTGTGGGAAAAGGAGAAATTGCTCGTTAGGAGCAATTTCTCCTTTTCCCACAGTGTTTTCAAAAGACTTTTACTACAGACACATAAAAAGCAAGGCTTGTTTGGGAAAGAGTTAAAGAACTGTAACTGTTTATCACACAATCCTGAGTCTTACACAACCGTGAGATAGAGAGCTATTGAAAACATTGCTGGAAAAGGAGAAAATGCTGGTAACCAGTATTCTCTCCTTTCCCCACAATGTTTTCCATCCCAATCAAGACAAATTCTATCACTAGAACCACACTATTATGGTCTGCAAAATTTAATGCTATTAACCCTCATTCTGCTAAATAACTAAAATGAAATTTTCAATCTGACAGTAAAGATGGCTATTTTAACCCTTTCCCATACAATCCCTGGTTTTTACAGGTCTGGAATAATAGCCTTTTGAAAACATTGTGGGAAAAGGAGAAAATGCTGGTAACCAGCATTTTATCCTTTTCCCACTATGTTTTCTACTCTATCATAGACAGAAACCATCTTTTTAGGAAGAGTTGAATTGTCGTCTGCAAATACTTTCAATTTGGTCTAGTCCAAAAGTTTGTCATTTGGGAAAGGGTTAAAGTTCTGTTTTGGAGAATAAAATACATGTCATTTCCGGACAGTGTAGATCCAACATCAGAGTGAACATACTGTGCAGTCTGATCTTGATCTACATAGTCTGCAACAGGTCAGTGAGTTGCCCTTTGCAGCGTTTCTCTGCGTTTTGTGTGGTAAAGATTAAAATGGTCATACTTCCAAAGATCCTTTACTACAGTATGATGTTAGAATACAAGGATAGAGTTCATCAAGGCAAACACCGACAAATGCTGCAACATTCTCATGATTCAGGTCTCTCATCTGTTGAAAAGAAAGAAAATATGGTAATTCAAATCATACTGGTTCAGTAAGCTTTTAACCCGTTACCACAAAGCAAAATTTTAGATCTATCCAAATTGAAAGCATCTGCAGACAACAATTTCAAAGTGCCTCAAATGGTACAATTTTGCTTTGATAGTACTGTATAGAAAACTTTGTGGGAGAAGGAGAAAATGCTGGTTACCAGCATTTTCTCCTTTTCCCACAATGTTTTCGAAAGGCTTCTTCCTTAGGGGCGTTAAAATTTGTCATTGTGTGCTAAAGGGTTTAAAACTTCTTTCTGACAAATATAAAAGTAATCCAAAAGGAGTTAGCTGCAGTAATTGTGACTATTTGACAGATCAACTGACTGACCAAACAACAAACCAAACCACCAACTGATAGACAGACTGTATACAGCTTTATTGATTGATTGATAGTTTTAAACCAATTAAAATATCATTTAAGTCATATTACTGCCAAAGATCACTCATTCTAGCATGCCCCTGGTTTCACCTGGCTAGACCATGGCCCTATAGGGTCTTGCTAGGTGGAGCTCTATGAAGAACAATGAGCTTCAATAGAATCTTAAGCCTGAGACCTCCAGTTTCTGAGTCCTACACTTTACTCCTTAGCAGCCAAAGACTTTGCAAAAGGAACCATAAAAGAATGAAAAACAAACTGAAAAAAAAGTCAGCTAATGAGGAGCTTACATTAATCCCCATTTCATTATTTGATTGAATGATGGGATACAACACTTTTTACTATTTTAGTCAAATCAATCATGATTAGTACTGTACTTTTACCAAAGATGGTACCCTAATCCAAACTTTCTTGGTCATTTTCTAGTACCTAATCTAAGATAAAAAAATCCATACAGGCCAGCTTTAGACCCAATGAGTCTTTACCAAGTGACAAAATTGAGGAACTTACTGACAATAAATCAAATGTAAAGCAAATGACTATTTCTGTCTTTGATAAGGTAGAAATCATTGTGAGTAAATGAGAAAATACTGGTTTTTCCATAATGTATTAAAACCCTTCTTCTTCTGGTAAACTCTATAACAAACAACAACAAAAATTGATTAGTCTTAACTGAGATCATTAGTAGATTACTGAAATAAATGTGATTCAGAAATCAAAATTCACTGTTAATAGGGTAGATAAAATAGTTGGATGTGGAAAAAATGCTGATTAAAACAAATTCCATTATTTGATCAACTTCAGACTAGTAGCTAGGCAAGTAAAGAATTTAAATATCAAAATGGGTTAGTACATATCTTAATCCTTAAAGCCCCTTTCATAAGAATGTTGTGTTTGCAGTTAGGTTGGGTCAAAGATCAGTAAATGTGCAATCTGATCTTTGATTGACACTGTCCGCTATACTGAGACATTTTGGAGAATAGTGAGCTTATAATTGCAATTGTATCGGTCCTATCTGTAGACTGAAAATATCTACAAGGTTCATTTGGTGCTCTTTGGGGTAAAATTTCCCTTTAGAAAAAAATCCAGAAAACAAGTACCACTTTCAGTTCCAATAACTCTAGCCTCTGGAAATGAATCTTGTTTGTCATCAGTTTCTTGATGGCCACAATCATGCCTTTATACTGTCCTATATGAGAGAAAATTTGCGGGACACTTCTATCAGTTGTTGATCCTGTCAGAGAGAGCTGCCTTACACTACCTGTTGTCATACTTAACTGAAAACATAAAGTATTTCTCATTTTCATTGGTGAAACACATTTAAGCATACTATTAGAACCATGCATGAACAATAATCAATGGTATCATAATTATAACCGGTACAATCAAACAAAGCCATTTGTACAAACACAGGCACATTTCATTGCCATGCAGTATCAAATACAGAATTTCATCGCTAATTTTTGTGGTATTTGCCACTAAGAGTTCAATATTGAATTTTAAAGACCATACATCATTTTTTGTGCAAAGCCAAAGGAAATAAACCCAATTAAACTCAATTTTTCTCAGCTAAATGAGCATTTTGGTAGCACTCAGGTATGTTATTGTAAATGGCATGTTAAAATACACTAGGTGAGGCCATCAAAATACTAATTTTTGATTGAACATAGCTTCACTAGCTCATAGCCTTCTATTGGCTTAATGATACAATTTTTTTCCACTGATTCCTGGGCTTTTTCATTCCAAAACCAGTTTGTCAAATGGCTTGTTCATCCCATGATTGCATGCAACTCCATTTGATTGGCCATGAATATGTATAGATTTAAATAATTGATTGTAATGTTGGGAATTAAATGTTAGTGGCCAAAGATATTTCAAAATCATAGTTTTCAGGAACAAACTTAATTTCGTTCAATATATTTACATGATTTCTTTCTGTATCCATCATGCATTGTACTGTCAAGGGACATTACTCCTGAATCCTTCTAATGATCAAAGGAGACCACCAATACACAAATAATCCTAACTTTGTCATGGGTACTCTCCCTTCAACCAAAAATGTATTCGTTTGCTTCATTGCTTGACTTTCAAACAATATTTGATTAATATTTCTCTTTTTCTTTCAAATTATTAATTCCACCTAACAGCTTCCTTGACAAATACCACTTCAGCATTCTCAACACTTTGATTTTTCTGTTTATGGGTGAGTTGATAATTTGGCAGCATTATCACTTCAGCATTCTCAACACTTTGATTTTTCTGTTTATGGGTGATTTGATAACTTGGCAGCATTAAAGGCACCATGTAGGTTCCAATAATATTCCGCTGTCTCATAATGTTTGTGAACTTTCTTACCAAGCACAAAAGTGGCTCATAAACTGAAAACAAATCGGACAATATACCCTGTTTTGAATATTGAGGAAAACACAATGGGGAAAAAAAACAAAAGTTTCAGAAGACAAAACCTGAGATAATGATACCTGACTGATGCTACCCATGACTTTATTACTGGTGAATTGAATATCTGTGTAGTAGATCTTCCAGAGTTCTTGTGCTATCTCTCTCTCCAGCTTTATTCTTCTGAAATAATGTGATAAATGAAGGAAATAAGTTATAATTAGCAATGAAGCAGGCAATCCTTTGAAATGACAGAATGATGTGCTAATCCAATGAAATTTAGCAGAGTCATGGCTTGATCTGATTAACTTAAGTTGTCTGTTACTGTGAAATTCCTTAACCCTTCAACTGTTTCATTACTCAAATTTACATACTGAGTAAGGAATACAAAACCTTCTGTCTATCTCACTTGCTACTTTCCCAAAACAAGTAAATATAATGAAAACAACATTTGGCAATCAGATAGAAATGGATCATATGCAATACCCATTAATTATATCAACAGTGCCCACAAACATTTTGGGCAAGGAAGGTCATGAAATCTGGATTTGGAGCCTGTATGTTAATGACAAAGTTGCCAGGTTTAAAATTTGCAAATAAGCAACAACAAATCTCTGTATGAATTAAACACCATAAAATCTGACATCAACTTGAATCAATCATCAACCAAAGAGGTACAGGTCAGTAATAAAGTAATTAAATTTTAACTCTCTTGTGTTTTGAATGATACTAGTAATTAAAACTGCTGTTTTTTATGTTTTCATTGAGATTTTTAATTATTGGATTATTGCTATTGGTATCGCAAACACTTATCAAGTAACAAACTAGAAGGCCCTGAAGGGCCTGAATATGCTCTACTAGCAGAGATTTGTCTTTTAAATAAAGCAAACATTAGGAATTCATTATTCATAAAGACAAAAAAAATTGACATTTTCAACTCAAAATGGCTACTTTTCCATTACTGTTTGTTGATTTTTTTAACATCAATAGGGTTAAAAAAGCTATTGATGAGATAAACAAGCTGAAAAATTCATAAAAATCTGATCACAAATAAATAATTTATCATGCAAACAAGCAATGAAATAGTTTAATTTGAAATGGCTACTTTTCTCATACCGTTTGCCAGATTTTTTTCAAAATTGATAGGCTTAAAGCTATTGATGAGATAAACAAACTGTGCAAGTTTCATGGAAATCTGACCAAAAATAAAGACTTTATTGCGTAAACAAGAAATGAAAGTTTTCAACTTGAAATGGCTACTTTTCCCATACTGTTTGTAGGATTTTTTTTCAAAATCAATAGGGTTGAAGCTATACATGGATCCATGGCGAAAAGATAAACCGACTACCTTAGTTACTGTTGCCAAGGTCTCACAAACAAACGTAGTCAATACATATACAGTATAGCAGATAGGCTACTTAAATCGTGCTTTCATGACTGTTTCTCTCTATAAAATTCCGGAAAAAGTATTTTAATCATGTACTTCTATCGATGATAAATTCTCAGTAAGAAATTTAAACATGCTTTACTAATTTACATACGGAGATGTATTAAAAGCGCGAATTACGGGGGCGACGTACAATGTAACAGAATTACATGTTTAAACAAAAATTTGAACATATAAAAAACATCAACAAATCTCCGTTTTGCTACAGAATAATAGAATTAACGATACTTATTGCTTTCGTTGGGGTAGTAAAGTCATCTCAGCATCATATCAAATTAAAGAAACCTTTTGAAAAGTTTATAGAATGTCTAAATGTACAGAGAGGTTTAAGTTAATGAAAAATTTTAATATCAGGTTAAGGGGAAAAGGGATGTCTGATGGATTATAAAATGCGTTTAGTGTGTTGTCAGTTAAGTAAATTGTTAATATCATTGACGGTAGTATATGATATACTGATGACAATGGGTGGTCAAGTTGATTAGAGCGGCAAATTGTGTTGCAATCAAACACACTTCTTATCAAATTAACAGTTTACCAACACACCCTTTGTGCTAATGTGCAGATGTGCTAATCCATTTAAACTCGTCACCAAATGACAAAATTTTTAGAGCAATCCAAATTCAAATATTTGCAGACAACAAAATAAATGATTCAAAAATTGAAATTTGTTTTTGAAAGAACCGAAACACAGTGAGAAAAGGATAAAATGAATGTTACAAGCATTTTCTCCTTTCTCCGCAATGCTTTTAAAAGCTTTCTACGGGTCGTTAAAACCTGTTATGTGGTAAACGGTTAAAACAGATAAGTCAAGAGAAAAATTTCCATGTTCCACCAGATCAGAAGTTAGACTTTTTTTAAATTGAAATATACTCCTAGTGAGGAAGAACTACACGTCAAAGTGCTTATTGTAATCAGCAGGTACTTTAAATCCAAGAATAAACATCATGTAATTTGCAATCTGATCTATATCTACACATCAGAGATCGTATATACATTCCCAGTACACATTCAGCATATTCTTCATGCACCATGGGTTAAAATTAATGTCAAATTGAAACATTGGTGACAAGTGTCGCGGCCACTTTTTGGATGTGCATAGGTTATTGAACAAGGTTAATATTCAAGTAAAAGTATTTTCTTTTTATTAATACTTCATATAGGTCTGTCTTTAACTTTGTTTTACAGTTTTCTCTTTCAGATAGGAAAAATTACAGAATACTTTAAATTAATCTATTATCCAGCGCTGATTAGCTCTTTGCACAAGTTCAAATTTTCAGTAATCATCACAATTTTAACTTTTCTATAGCCTCTGCGTGATCTCACATCATCGGTACACGTTCGCAAAGCACATTTTGTAAGTTTTTTTAAAATTCAAACGTTAAAAACACAACATAAATAAAGAGAATTGCATTCTTCCAATGTTAACAGTCGTTTATTTGTGAGCCGAAATAGCAGAAACCAAGGTAGGACATCGGGTAGAATAAACCCGATGTCCTGATTGGTCAAATATCGATTTCCACGGATCCATGTATTGATAAGATAAACAAACTGTGTAAGTTTCACAGACATCTGACCAAAAATGAAGACTTTATCTCATAAACAAGAAATGGAAATTTTAAACTTGAAATGGCTACTTTTCCCATACTGTTTGTTGGATTTTTCTCAAAATCAATAGGATTAAAGCCATTGATGAGATAAACAAACTGTGTAAGTTTCACTAAAATCTGACCAAAAATGAAGACTTTATCGTGTAAACAAGAAATGAAAGTTTTCAACTTGAAATGGCTACTTTTCCCATACTATTTGTTGGATTTTTTTTTCAAAATCAATAGGGTTGAAGCTATTGATCAGATAAATAAACTGTGTAAGTTTCACAGACATCTGACCAAAAATAAAGACTTTATCGCGTAAACAAGAAATGGAAATTTTAAACTTGAAATGGCTACTTTTCCCATGCTGTTTGTCGGACTTTTTTCAAAATCAATAGGATTAAAGCTATTGATAAGATAAACAAACTGTGTAAGTTTCATGGAAATCTGACCAAAAATGAAGACTTAATCGCATAAACAAGAAAAAGACTAACAGATGGACGGATAGACGGACGGACGACGGAAACCATGCCATGACATAAGCTCTGCTGGCTTTCAGCAAGTAGAGCTAAAAATGGTCATATGACTGAAAATTCGAACAAGACACTGATTGGGTAAAATGAATTATGGAAATATATATATTTGAGAATGTAGTAAATCATTTACAAGATTTATTTCATTTTTATTTGATATATTTTTACTGAAAGCTCATTCAGTTAAAGCTTTACTAAGTGCCAAATTACTGGTGTAGTTCTCTATTGTTATCAGGTTCGCATTTATACCTGTAAACAATCACTTTGATCACAATGATGGAGACTGCAACAGCAATCACTAAACTGCTAACTATAATAATGGTCTGGGTAGAATCTGAAAAAAAAAGTTGATAAAATTAACACATTTTTTTATTATTCACCCAGTTCTATATACAGTTTTAAATTGATATTTTGAAATTTACTAATTTTTCATTAACCCAGCTCTATATGCAGATCTAAATTGATAATTTACACTTTGCAGATCAAGATCATACTGCACATCTTGTGCCATCTGATCTAGGTCGACTCTGAACACTAATTTATCACATGTTCTGTCCAGTGAATATTTTGCCACAATAACTAATAGTGTATTGAGAGGTCCACTTCATTTACCCTTTACCTAACAATCCCTTGTTTTTATGATCCAAAGAAAGAGGCCTTCTGAAAACATTGTGGGAAAAGGAGAAAATGCTGGTAACCAGCATTTTCTCCTTTTTCCACAATGTTTTCTAATCTCCAAAGTCAAGTTTCAATTTTGAGTGAAAAGCTTTTATTTTGTAGTCTGCAAATGCTTTCAATCTGGACAACTCTAAAAGTTTGTCATTTGGTAAAGAGTAAATAAAGCACTCTAAGGTGTAACATTTTTATCCCCTGACACAAATTGTCAGCAGAAATCTTTGAAAACATCCCTGTAAACCAGGAATTTATGAATATAAATGAAGTTCCATCATATCAACTCTTTACTGAATGGTACAGTTTTGGACATGTCCATTTTGAAAGATTTTGTGGACAACACACTTAATATGTTTCAAGTGATGGACCTGTATTGTCTTTTAACTCTTTACCTGATATGCCAATTTGAGGCCTTCTGTTTCAGCAGCAAATAGAGATATGATGTCAAAAATATGGACAAATGAGGATACAAATATCTGATTGAGTGGAAAACATTGTGGAAAAAGGAGAAATTGCTCATTTCGAGCAATTTCTCCTTTTCCCACAGTGTTTTCAAAAGCTGCCTGTTGTTGATACGTCAAAATGAGTATCTATGGAGTACAGGGTTAAAAGACAGAAAACATATCAGGGAAAAAGGACAAAATGCTGGTATCAGGCACTTTCTTTTTCTACAAGGACTTTAATATACTAGATCATTCAGATACAGGAAATTGATTCCTCGTTTTCTAAAAATATCTTAAATAGCCTCGCTCTTCAGACACCCTCATTCATTTCAGGAAAGTATCAATTAGCTTGCTACTTAGGGCAAATAGAGTAAAATAAGACACAAATTAACCCTTTACTCCATACATACTAATTTTGATGTATCAACAACAGACAGCTTTTGAAAATATTGTGGGAAAAGGAGAAATTGCTCGTAACGAGCAATTTCTCCTTTTCCCACAATGTTTTCCACTCAATTAGATATTTCTATCTTCATTTGTCCATATTTTTGACATCATATCTTTATTTGCTGCTGACATGGAAGAGCCTCAAATTGGCATATCAGGTAAAGGGTTAACACAGACAGAAATTAACACAGACTATACAATAGGACAAAATATAGCAAAAGGGGGCTTAACTTGTTACTAAAATGACAAAAAGTATTTGCAGACGACAAGATAAAAGTGACTGAAAATTTAAAATGGGTATGATCTATGCTTTGTTGGTTGCGGGGTGTATTGTTGCATCTCCAAAAAGGTATTGACCCATATCAGCACAGGCTGGCATGGGCTGAAATTTCCCAATAAAAACATTTTGGGAAAAGGAGAAAATGCTGGTAACCAGTATTTTCTCCTTTTCCCAAATTTTTTTCTACCCTGCTGGAAACAAATTTCAGTGTTTACGTTATGTTTATTCTGTGGTCTGCAAGTTAGTGCTTTCAATTTGGATGAGTCTAAAATTTTGTTGTTTGGTACAGGATTGATATGGAATTGTTTCAAGGATTAATTTATATGGTACATTCCTGGTGCTGTATATATGCTGTTATTTTCATGTGTAATGGGCCGGACGCCTAAGTCACCAATAAAATATTGTATTGTATTGTATTCTATTGTATTAGGCCTATGGGTGCCAATGCCTGGTTGCAGTTGTTTTTAGTAAAAATCTTAAGTCAAGAAATGGACATGCCTGTTGCAAAAAATATTTTGATGGTAACCTGTCTCTGTTGCATGGGTTTGCCTTTTGATATTTAAAACTCTGTTCCTATCTTTTAACATTTTAACTGTTAAACCCCATGAGGCATTTCTGTGGTATCTTTAATTGACCCTACATAACAGCAAGGATAAAGCTGTTTCTTATGTGTATATGGCTCCTTTTGATAGCATAGAAAACACTGTGACAAAAGGTGAAATTGCTCGTCATGAGCAATTTCACCTTTTGCCACAATGTTTTCCAAAGGCTCCTTCAGTGAGTGTCTATGGAGGAAAGGGTTGAAAATTAAGCAGTGGCCGAACTACTTTTGCAGTCAAACTAACGTTAGCAAACATTTGTATGAGATTCTATGCCGTTTTTCTGTCTGATTTAAAATCCAGTCTGAATTTCAAATTCCTAGCTAAATTTATTTTCTCTGAACAGTGAAAAAAATATCCAACAGCAAATTCAAAGAAAGAGCTGAGCACTTTACCAGACAACAAAATATTGGACAAGTCCAAATTGAAAGCATTTGCAGATGACAAAATAAATTGCAAACAAAAATTGAAATTCAATTCGGAAAAGGTAGAAAACATTGTGGGAAAAGGAGAAAATGCTAGTAACCAGCACTTTCTCTTTTCCCATAATGTTTCCCAAAGCTTTCTTTTTCAAGGCTGTCAAAAGTCCGGATTGTGTGGTAAACAGTTAAACTCATTGCCACTTTGGTGGGTCCTTACAAACTTATTTTCAACCTAGTTCTAGCCTATTGAACTTTTTATAATTAATCCACTTATCATGAATTTATGTCATTATTATGTCACGAAGGAGCAGATTTACCGCACTATCAATTATCGATGAAATGGACATTAACCCTTTCCCAAACAATCCCTGGTTTTAATGCGTCTGGAATAGTAGGCTTTTGAAAACATTGTGGGAAAAGGAGAAAATGCTGGTAAACAGCATTTTCTCCTCTTCCCACAATGTTTTCTACCCTATCATAAACAGAAATCATCTTTTCAGCAAGAGTTGAATTGTCGTCTGCAAATTCTTTCAATTTGGTCTAGTCCAAAAGTTTGTCATTTGGGAAAGGGTTAAATATTTATGCAGTAATGAATTTACAAATAAAAAAGCAGTTGGAGGAAAATCTAAGTGCATATTTGCTGTCTATGATATTGAAATACACATGTATAAGGAATGAAGAGAGTTTTTCTTCTGTTTTCATGAAGGTTTGAAATAAAAGAACTAATCACATGTTTGTATGAAACTGCTAAGGGTTTCATACAGTGTGGTTAGGTTTTTTTTTTCATACATTCATGAGAACATGAGAAAGCTCTCTTCATTCCTTAAATAACTATGAATTAATAAGTACCATTACATATGTCTAGTTAAAATGTCTGTCTTGATTTAACCCTTTACCGCATAATGACTTTTAACGAGAAGCTTTTGAAAACATTGTGGGAAAAGGAGAAAATGCTGGTAACCAGCATTTTCTCCTTTTCCCACAATGTTTTCTACCCTTCCACAAAAAAAATTCATTCTTTGAGTTACAATTCTTTTTTACATCTGCAAATGCTTTCAATTTGGACAGGTGTGAAATTTTGTTGTGTGGTAAAGAATTATGTAGGTATTGTCTTGTATCCAGTTTTAGCACTGTCCTTTTAAGATCTTGGTCAATTACTGGGGCCATCTTTAACTCATTACCAAACAAGCAATTCCTTAGTCTTGTCCAAATTTCACCCCTCGGTTGCTATACACAACTCACTGATCTTTTTGGATTGTAGAGATCGAGATCAGACAGCACAGAATGGGAGATATTTTTCCTTAAAATATACCTTGAAATAGCAACATTTGGGGTTTAATTATAAGTGTGAAGTACATTTCAAATATTCAGTATGACAAGGTTTAAAGGTGGCTATTTAGATTTTTTACATCTCACCAAATTAAAAAATATATACCATGTATATTACTGAAATTTATGAGAAAAAACAATACAAATCATCAATAATAAAGAATCATAAAATTATATAAAAAAAAATTTTTTGACAGTGTTCCCTCTGCAGCTATTTTCAGATTTCATGAAAGAAATCAAAAAAGCACTGTGGGGATGTCAAGTGAATTGCATGTGACTAATGAAGTTTAAATTCCATAACATAATGTTCAAACATGTAATTATTTTCCATCATGTCTTCTTTGGTCGCTGCGTTTGAAGCTCTGTGTATTTCCGGTATGTAAATGAGCCAGTTGCCCATGTAGAAATAGACCGTGTTTCCTATCAGTGTTGACCTGGGCAGTAGTAAACCTCTAATTTTTCTTATTGTTGAATGGTTTTCGACTACTGGGGTTTATGAATGAAAATTAAAAGGCTTGGACTATACGGATGATTTTTTTGTATTTTTGTAAAATTTTCGTCCCAAATCTGTAGGGCCACTTTTAAAGCATTACCACACAATCCCTACTTTTGACGACCCTGAGAAAGAAGCCTTTAGAAAACATTGTGTGAAAAGGTAAAAAATGCTGTTGAACAGCCTTTTCTCCATTTCTCACAATGTTCTCTTCTCTTTACAATACAGATTTCAAATTTTCAGTGACTTTATTATTTTGTCATCTGCAAATGCTTTCAATTTGGACAAACCTAAAATTTTGCCATTTGGTAACGAGTTAAAGCATTTGCCGTTCACAAATAAAAGAACAGAAAGTGGCTGCAATGATGGGATTTGTCTGCTTGAAAGTGGAAAACATAATGAGGAAAAAAATAAAGCTGTTTATCAGCATTTTCTACATTTCCTACAATGTTTTCAAAAGCCTTCTTTTGCAAGGTTGTTAACTTTCAGGATTGAAGTATTTCAGAAAAGAGATATTCAGGCATTTAGGCAAAGTGAAGTCTTGGATTAGCTTGCATCTCTTCATTCCTTATATTTCAATGTCATAGACAACAAAAATGCACTTATTCTGAAGAATTTCTAAATTTGAAAATAACACAACTTCTGATTGGCTAAAACAAAGAATTTAGCTAATCACAAAACAACCTCTGATTGGCTAAAACAAATAATTTAGCCAATCAGACACTGCATTACCATACTTTCTAATCTAAATGGAGAATAAGACTGAAAATCCTCAAAAAAGTTGTGTTGAATACTGCTGAATACAGTCCTAGGGTAGCATAAAGACAGGTAGGAAAAACTGGTTGTGGTGATTTAACTCTTTACCAAATAGGGGTAATCCTGACCCTGTATAACCCATTTCCACACAACAATATTATAGGCTTGTCTAAATTGAAAGCATTTGCAGACAACAAAATAAAAGTGACTGAAAATTTGAAATTTGTATTGTGAAGGGTAGAAAACATTGTGGTCACCAGCATTTTCTCCTTTTCCCACAATGTTTTCTAAAGGCTTCTTTCTCAGGGTTGTCAAAAGAAGGGATTGTGTGGTAATGGGATAAGAGGCCTTTTAACCCTTTCCCAAACAAGCCCTGGTTTTTGAGTGTCTGCACTAAAAGTCTTTTGAAAACACTGTTGGAAAAGGAGAAATTGCTTGTAACCAGCAATTTCTCCTTTTTCCCACAGTGTTTTCTACTGTTTTGAGAATTTCTGCCATTTTCTCCAAATCAAAAGTTGTCATCTGCAAACTCTTTTAGTTTGGAAGGGTAAAAAATTTGTCGTTTGGGAAAGGGTTAAATATATTTTGGAAAAACATGAAAATGCTGGTAATATTTTCTCCTTTTTCCATAATCTTTTCTACCTATCAAAACAACATTAGACCATTTGAACCACAATTGAAATTGCTGTGTGCAAAGGCTTTCAGTTTGAACAGAGCTAACATTTTGTCATTTGGTAAAGGGTAAATAGAAATAATATTGAAAAGGGAATAAAGACCATACAAACAAACATTACATAAAGTAAAGAGTTCATACTTGTTTCCACACTTGGACAAAATTCACCCCTAAATCCGCAGACAGGTGTTGACGGTGGTGGTTCATTGTCAGCTGTTCTCCAAATGATTTTTTGAAGCTCTCGAATAATCTGGTGGGAAAAAGGTTGGCATTACACACAAGCAATCGTAACTCTTGACCAAACGATAAATTATTTTACTCGACCAAATTGGAAGCATGTGCAGACGATATATTAATCTTTTACCAGATAACAAAATTTTAGTCTTGTCCAAAGTGAAAGGATTTGCAGACGACAATTTCAGTGTGGAGTAGAAACATTGTGGGAAAAGCAGAAAATGCTGGTTAATTACTTTTTTTTTACCTATCAAATAAGGTTAATATTTTTTGACTCATAAAATGTTCACTTGTAAAGACAATTATGTTCAATTAACTCCTAACCAAACAACAGTATCTTAGGCTTGTCCAAACTAAAACCATTTGTAGGGGACAAAATTAAGGTGACCGAAAATTTGAAATTTGTTTCGTGAAGGGTAGAAAACATTGTTGGAAAAGGAAAAATGCTGGTGACCAGCATTTTCTCCTTTTCCAACAATGTTTTCCACTGGCTTCTTTCTTAGGCTCATCAAAAGTAGGGAATGTGTGGCAATGAGTTAAGAACGCTCTCTTTGACTACCAGATTGTTCTCCTTTGCAATCTGACCACTTACATACACACAAGAAAAATTTGAGATTTATACCTGAGACTCTGCAGATGTGGTAAGATCCACCTGTAAAGCAACATGAAACTCCTGGTCGCCTGGTGCCAAATCCCAGATCCAGTAGTCAGGTTGCCGGTCTCCATTACTGTCCACCTGAACAGTTCCTGTCATGCCTAAAATACATTATTCATAGAGCTATAGAGCTAGCTTTTGCCATGAGAACCAAAAGTTCTAGATTAAATCTTTGCCACATAACAAAATTTTAGACTGATCCAACTTGAAAGCATTTGCAGATGACAAAAGAAAAATGGTGGCTGAGAATTAACATTTGTTTTGAAGGGTAGAATACATTGTGGGAAAAAGAGAAACTTCTGGTTACCAGCATTTTTTCCTTTTCCTACAATGTTTTCTACCCTACTGGAAACAAATTTGATTTTTGAGTTATGTTTATTTTTGTCGTCTGTAAGTGCTTTCAATTTTACCAGTCTAAAATTTTGTCATTTGGTAAAGAGTTAACTCTTTACCAAATGACAAATTTTTGGACTGGACCAAATTCAAACAATCTGCAGACAACAAATCAAATCTTGTTAATACAGTTCTTTTTGACTTTGATAGGGTAGAACATATTGTGGGAAAAGGAGAAAATGCTGATTACCAGCATTTTCTCCTTTTCCAATGATGTTTTCTATAGGCTTCTTTAAATTTCTCAGTCCTCAAAAGCCGGAATTGTGTGGTAAAGATTCAATACATCTCTATGATAAACTATACCAAACATGCAAGTCATCCATATCATGGATCTATAAAATCCATTTTATTTAATAGCTGACTAAATCATGAATGGCCCTTAAGAGCTCTAGACAGAGGAAGTGATTTTGATTTCAAAACTGAAAATATCAATTTTTCTTCACTAAACCCTATGTTATGGGTACTTATTAGAATCAATACAATACAATACAAATAACTTTATTATTATACTTCTCTTGTACAACAATGTACAAAAAGAGGAAATGATAATTACAAACAACAAATATATAACTTTTCACATGGTCAATTCATGCATGCATGAATGTAACGTCCCATCGGGAAAGCCTGCATGGCTATAAAAAGAGGAAATGATAATTACAAACAACAAATATATAACTTTTCACATGGTCAATTCATGCATGCATGAATGTAACGTCCCATCGGGAAAGCCTGCATGGCTGTATAGGCAAATATTTAACTCTCTGCTAGAAGTCAATATTTTGGACTATCTAGTCCAGATTGAAGGCATTTGCAGAAAACAAATAAATGTGAATAAAAAATTGATATGTAATTTGGGAAGAGTAGAAAAACGTTGTGGGAAAGAGAGAAAATGTTGGTTACCAGTATTTTCTCCTTTTCTCACAGTGTCCTCTACAGGCTTCATCAAGGTCTTCAAAAGTAGGGATTGTGTGGTAATGGGTTAAATAGGTAGCAAAGTAACAAACAATCTAACTTAAATCTTTGAAGACAAAACAACAAAAAAATTGTAGACTGGTCCAGGCTGAAAGCACTTGTAGACAACAAAATAAACAAAACTCAAAATTTGAAATTTGTTTCCAGCTGATTTACCAACATTGTAGGGAAAAGCAGAAAACGGTTGCCATCCTCTCCTCCCTTTCCCACAATGCTCTCAAAGGGCATCAGTCTCAGAGTCATAAAAACCAGCGATTGTTTGATGAAAAAAGTTAAGGAACAAAGTATCAAACACAAAATTGTCATTCTAATGAGTACCCATAACATAGGGTTTAGAAGAGAAATAATGGATTTAGAATACCATCACTCCCTCTTATCTGGAGCTCTTGTCCTTGGACATACAGAAAATGTACAATAAGCCTGTCAGCCTGTTTGGTCGACCCTCTTTGAAGATGCATCTAAACGCCTTGTCACAGAGCATGGCTCATTTATGTGACAATTGTCTGTTGTTTAATAACCCTTTCCCAAACAATCCCTAGTTTTAATGACCCTGAGATAGAAACCTTTTGAAAACATTGTGGGAAAAGGAGAAAATGCTGGTAACCAGCATTTTCTCCTTTTCCCACAATGTTTTCTACCCTGCTGGAAACAAAATTCAATTTTTGAGTTTCACATACCGGTATTTTGTCGCCTGCAACTGCTTTCAAGTTGGACCAGCCTAAAAATTTGGTGTTTGGTAAGTAGTTAAAACTAACCTCTGAATGACTTCCCTTTGGCCTGCTCAAACATCAGTGTACCATTTCTGTGATCAAGGCCTTGTGCCAGGGTCTCGTTCAATGCTAGTAGATACAAGTATACCACATCATGGAGAAAAGCTGAATATTCTGATCCCTGTTCCAAAAAGCAATAAAAGCCTTTAAGCTACTTTAACTCTTTCCCAAAAGACAAACTTTTGGACTAGACCAAATTGAAAGCATTTGCAGACGACAATTCAACTCTTGCTGAAAAGATGATTTCTGTCTATGATTGGGTAGAAAACATTGCGGGAAAAGGAGAAAATGCTGGTTACCAGCATTTCCTCCTTTTCTCACAATGTTTTCAAAAGGCTACTATTCCAGACCCGTAAAAACCACGGATTGTTTGGGAAAGGGTTAATGGCTATAGCTGCCTCTGCAGCCAGTGTAGATCAAGATCAGACCGGACAATTTTGCAGTCTGATCTTTGATTTACACTGTCCACTTTGATGAGATATTAGGGTAAAGAGCAGCATTAAAATGGCAATTATATGGGTCTTGTGTTTAGACTGAGAATTTCCCCGAGATTTATTCAGTGCTCTAGAGCCTAAGAATTCTTTCAGCATGTTTTTCATTCACACAAACAAATTCAAAATGAACAAATATTTTCTTCTTTTCAAACAATGTCTTCTACCAAACCAAAGACAGAAATCATTATTTGAGTTACATATAACTCTTTACCAAACAACGTAAGTTTAAATTAATCCTAATTGAAAGCCTTTGCAGACAACAAAATAAATGTCACACAAAAATTGAAAGTTTGGGATATGGTAAAAAACATTTTGAGAAAAGGAGAAAATGCTGGTTACCAGCATTTTCTCCTTTTTCCAAAATGTTTTCAGAAGCCTTCTTCCACAGGATCGTTAAAACTCAGAAAAGTGTGGTAAAGGGTTAGGGTGTCATTTGCAAAATTAATGTTTTAAATTTTGAGTAAAAAATTTTGGTGTTTGGTAAAGTGAGAAAAGATGATATCTATCTTAAAAAGGTGAGAAAATATTGTAGGGTAAGGAGAAAATGCTGGTTATCAAAATCCTTAATTTTAGAGTCATAAAAAGGCGATAGCTTTTGGGAAATGGTCAAAGCAATGACTTGCCTCTAGCATGTAACTTACTTTGTTGTAGACAAATCGACAGAAAAATACAGTAAATCTCAATAATTAGAACTCTCAAGGGACAGGAGAATGAACAAGCTTACTAACCAGAGGTCCTTTAACTCTTTACCACACGAGAAAATTTTAGACTGGTCCAAATTGAAAGCATTTGCAGACGACAAAATAAAGGTGACTGAAAAATTGAAATTTGTTCTGGGAAGGGTAGAAAACACTGTGGGAAAAGGAGAAAATGCTGGTTACCAGCATTTTCTCCTTTTCCCACAGTGTTTTCAAAAGGCTTTCTTTCTCAGGGGCGTCAAAAGTAGGGATAGTGTGGTAATGGGTTAACTCTTTACCAAATGACATAACCTATGGATGCATACAAATTGAAAGTATTTGTTGACAACCTTTCATATGTGAGAGATAGAAATCATTGGGAAAAGGAGAAAATGCTGCTTACCAGCATTTTCTCCTTTACCCACAATGTTTTCAAAATTTCTTTCTTGTTAAAAGTCGGAATTGTGTTTCAAAGGGTTAACCTTTCACCAAATATTCATAATTTTTACAATCACAAGTAAGACGCCTTTTGAAAACATTACGGGAAAAGAAGAAAATGACAGTAACTAGTCTTTTTTTCAATTTTCCCACAATGTTTTATCTCCTTTGAAAGACTAAATCTATCATTTTATCAACAACAAGCAGTTCTTAACATTACCTATAGATTCAACACAACCAGGGTCCGTATTCACCAACTATTCTTAAGAACATTCTTAGTCTTATTCCTCAGAATTTTGTCAATGCGAAAGAAACAGAACTTCTGATTGGCTAAACCATTTGGTTTAGCCAATCAGCAGTTCTCTTACTTTCACAGTCAGAAAATTTTGAAGAATAAGACAAAGAATGTTCTTAAGAATGGTTGGTACATACGGACCAAGATGACAAATCAAATGTGTCTAAAATAATGGGATTTGTCCTTTTAATGGTTAATACACACTTTTGAAAAAGTAGAAAAGATATCTCCTTTTCCAACAATGTTTTAAAAAGCCCCCTTCTTCAGCCATTCTTAGTCTTATTATTCAGAATTTTGTCAATGTGAAAGTAACAGAACTTCTGATTGGCTAAACCATTTGGTTTATTTAATCAGAAGTTCTGTTACTTTCACAGTCAGAAAATTTTGAAGAATAAGACAAAGAATGTTCTTAAGAATAGTTGGTACATACAGACCCAGATGACAAATCTGGTTAGGAAGGTGATTTTTTGGATGGCATCTTGAACAAGATCAGACAGCAAAGAGTGTGCAGCAGGATCTTGGATCTATACCCACTAGTTGATTAGTAAAGCCTACATGGTAAAAGTCTTTTCAAGTTTCAGTGAACTGTATTCTTAGTGGGCAGAGAAAATTGAGTGAACCTTTTTCCAAATAATCCCTGGTTTAAATGACACCCCCCCCACCCGCCCCAAGAAGATGCCTTCTGAAAACGCTGTGGGAAAAGTAGAAAATGCTGGTAACCAGCATTCTATCCTTTTCCCACAATGTTTTCTACTCTTCCAAAGTCAAGTTTCAATTTTTGAGTCTCATTTTAATTTGTCATCTGCAAATGCTATTGATTTGGACAAGTCTAAAATTTTGTCATTTAGGTAAAGAGTTGATATAATTGGTGATGAAAGTTTATCTCCTCCCCACACAGTCAAGAGTTCTAATAACCCCAAGGAAAACTTTTGAAAACATTGTTGGAAAACGAGAAAATACTTGTTATCAGTGTCTCTTCTTTTCCCACAATGTTTTATTATCTTTAACATATAAATTCCATTTCTTGTGCCACATTTACTACGTCTTTTGGAAATGCTTCCACTTTGGATCTGTCTAAAAATTTTGTCATGTGGTAAAGAGTCGATCTATGAAGCCATTGCTTGAGATTGCTTGATTTTATTTTCACACAAAGATAATGCAAATTAATTAAGAGATAAACAAACTAAATGAGTGGTGCTCTAGGAAAGCCAGTTTTACTCTTTACCAAAGTAACTAAATTTTAGACTTCAGAAGTCAAAATTGAAAGCATTTGCAGATGACAGAATAAATGTGACTCAAAAAACAAAATTTGTTTTGGGAAGGATAGAAAACATTGAGGGAAAAGGAGAAAATGCTGGTTACCAGCATTTTCTCCTATTCCCTCAATGCTTTCAAACGGCTTCTTTCTCAGGGTCATGAAAACCCAGGATTAATGAGTATATAGGGAATAAATGATACATGTTTGTGATGCTTTAACCCATTACCACACAATCCCTACCTTTGTCGACCCTGAAAAAGAAGCCTTTAGAAAACATTGTGGGAAAAGGCGAAAATGCTGGTAACCAGCATTTTCTCCTTTTCCCACAATGTTTTCTACCCTTCACAAAACAAATTTCAAATTTTCAGTTACTTTTATTCTGTCGTCTGCAAATGCTTTCGATTTGGAGAAGCCTAAATGATTGTCGTTTGGGAATGAGTTAAATGCTTAGCAGATTGTTACATAATATGTATCCACTATGTCTAAAAATCAGTCAAATGAATGATTTAAAAGTGGGTATTTAGGTTTTTAACATATACCAAATTTAAAGATAATTATATAAATCACTAAAAATTTATATTAAAAAAAAAAAACAATACAAATCATCCATAACTAATACTAGTAAGACTCATAAAATTACAAAAAAAAATTATTTTTTTTTGATGGTATTCCCTTAAAAGGCTATGTAGCCTTTAAAGCTATTTTTAGATTTCGTGCCAAAAATAAAAAAAAGCATTGTGGGAATGTCAAGTGACTTGCATGTGACTAACAACGCTTAAATTCCATTGCATAACAAACATGTAATGATCATTTTCCATAATGTCTTCCTCGGACGCTATGTTTGATGCTTCGTCTGTGTATTTCCAGTATGTAAATGACCCAGTTGCTCATGTAAAAATAGACCGTGTTTCCTGTCGGTGTCAACCTGGGCCATAGTAAACCTCTAATTTCTCCTGTTGACGGATGGTTTTTGACTGCTTGGGTTTATGAATGCAAATTAAAAGGCTTTGGGAGTATAAGGATGATTTTTTTGCAGTTTTGTAAAATTTTCGTCCTAAAATCTGAAGGGCCACCTTTAAAGTGAGAAAACTTACCGACAGCGAGAGGTTTTGAGTCAGGTCAGGATGAGCTAACAGGACAGGCTGACATGAGTCTATTCTTTTCACAAATGCATTAACCTTTTTCCTGCTAAATAACTAAAATGAAATTTTTTATTCGATACTAAAAAGGCAAATATTGCTATGTCAAAGGTATGTTTTGGGGAATGATATCTCCTTATCAGACAGTATAGATCCAAGATCAGACTGCATGTTCTGTGCAGTCTGATCTTGATCTATGCTATCTGCAAAAGGTCAGCGAGTCCCGCTTAGCAGCCTTAAGGTTAAACTACCTTCCACAGAGTATTTTTCAAACAAGTATAACAATTATACCCGAAGTCCAGAGTTAACTGTATGATTGTAATTCCATGGTGGGTCTGCCATCTTTTGTGAGACTGTGTTACGAAAGGCTTCTACATCAGGTCCAGCCATTTCTGCTACACTTATCTGTTAAATGTACATGTAGAAACATTATGCACTAGTTAGCGGTTCTATGTATAACGCCATACTCTGTATTTCTGTTTGAGAAAGAAATGCTGTATGGCTTGCTCAATGTTGAAAACGCAGGATTCATAATTTAGAGGTCCAAGATGGCATCTTTAGACAAGACTCTTAATTTAATTCAGAGCCATTACTTTGTGATGGTGAAACATAAGACATACATTGAAGTACAATCTGTTGCTGTTATATGACTGAAATGCTATTAAAAGCAGTGAAAAACCAACATAAATTGAAACTGGCACACTGGTAAAATGTTGATAATTGCCCTTTTCTCCATTTCTGACATTTTTAGCTCTTTAACTCTTTACCAAACAATCCCTGGTTTTTATGACCCTTAGATAGATGCCTTTTGAAAACATTGTGGGAAAAGGAGAAAATGCTGATAGCCAGCATTTTCTCCTTTTCCAACAATGTTTTCTACCTTTCACAAATTTACGGTCACTTTTATTTTGTCATCTGCAAATGCTTTCAATGTGGACAAGCCTAAAGTTTTGTCATTTGGTAATGATTAAATAATTGAGCCATACTGAATTTGTTGTCTGCAAATGCTAGCACTTTGGAAAAGTTTTTTTTTTTGTATGTTAATGATTTAAATAAAACAAATAAGTGTGCTCTGTGAAAAGGAGGTTAAATGCATGTGCAGATACATGTACTATCAAACCATGCCAACTGCACAGGCTGACACACTGGTCAAAACATTTTTGCTATATTAAGTAAATTT
Organism: Tridacna crocea; assembly: GCA_943736015.1. Taxonomy (NCBI): domain Eukaryota; kingdom Metazoa; phylum Mollusca; class Bivalvia; order Cardiida; family Cardiidae; genus Tridacna; species Tridacna crocea. The sequence continues at coordinate 43,158,508 of OX031066.1, read as the reverse complement.
TCTGCATGTTAAAGGATCTTTTTACCTCAGGACTCAGCCTGTTCCAAGACAAACTGGGTTTTGTGGCATGGTTAAAGTATTTTAAGATGCTTTCTGACATTATTTCACACTTTATTCTGTAATTATACCTGGAAAGCAGACAGATATGCCTCTCGAGCAGTCTCATCAAGTTCATCATTATTTATCCATGGAGTAAAAACATTCTGTGTGGGTAGATGGTCTGGTAAAATATACACATAGTTTTCGTCAGTCATTCCTTTTCTTGACGCAGCCAAAAGTATCCTTCGCCTGTCCACAACAATTTCTGTACACAGCAAGATCACTGACAAAAATCATTTAAAATAATGTTGATTAAGTCTTTACCAAATGACTAAATTTTAGACTGGTCAAAATTGGAAGCATTTTCAGACAATAAAATAAATGTGACTGAAAAATTGGCATTTGATTTGTGAGGTGTAGAAAACATTGTAGGAAAAGGAGAGACAACATCACAACTACAGACAGCATAGTGATGTTAACCCTTTCCCAAACGGCAAATTTTGGACCAGACCAAAGTGAAAGCATTTTGCAGATAACAAATTAACAGTTGCTAAAAAGATGATTTTTCTATATGATAGGGTAGAAAACATTGTGGGAAAAGGAGAAAATGCTGGTTACCAGCATTATCCCCTTTTCCCACAATGTTTTCAAAAGGCTTCTATTCCTGACCCGTAAAAACCAGGGATTGTTTGAGAAAGGGTTAAATGAACATGCATAACTTACACTGATTTACTGTAGGGCCAAATTAACATGCATACATTTACTTATACATAGGTACAAGTAAAAATACTACTATGTTAGTTGACTTAATATTTGTAAATGCAAAAGATTTTCTTTACATTTGTATAAATTCTAAGAGTGACTTGTTAACCCTTTAGCATAATATGATCTGTTTAAATGATCTTATGGAGGAAGCCCTCTGAAAGCATTGAGGAAATAGACGAAGCTGAAGGTATCATACATGTTCTTGTGTTCCTGTGATGTTTTCTACCCATTCAGAGACAAATTCTATCATTTGAGCCTCATCTATATTGTCATCTGCAGATGCTTGTAATTCCAACATATCTGTGATAATTAAAAGTTACTGCCATTTTCTTCTTTTCCTGCAATCTTTTCATAAGCCTTTTTCTTTAGGGTCCTTTAAAAAAAAAGATTGTTTAGTTATGAGAGGGCAAAGTCATTTGTTATAACAAGTGAAACAAAAATCTGTCTTTGACCCTTTTCCTATCCAACCAGTCTTCACAACTCTATGGAAAGGGCCTTTTGAAAACATTATGGAATGAAGAGAAATGCTTTTTACAAGCATTTTCTATTTTTCGAAAAATGTTTTTTACCCTATTGTTGTCAAATCCCATTAAATGAGCTAGTTTTAATTGTTGTCAGCAAATGCCTTCAATATGGCTCAGTCTGTGTTTTGGCTGTATGGAAGATTTAATCCATCCTACCTCTGCCCCTCTGACGGGCCCTATCTAGCACCCTGTCTATCTCTACATCCGATATATCTTCATAGATTGGTATATAATCTGCGATTTCAATGCCATTGTCCTGGAATGCCACTTCAACAGAACGGTAAGAGTAATCACAGAAAACGTTCCTGTTGTCAGTGCGTTTCCTTGAAATAACTACTGTTCTTGTCCAGTTGTACTTCTGATAAAATCCAACAAGTGCATTTCCCATTTTGTTAAACGGAGGTCCAAGTCTCACGAGAGTCTTGAAAACAGACTTATCCTCCAGAACTGGATCTGTAGATGCTTGGGAAAATATTGGCAGGTTCCAATATGAAGCTAAAAGTGCAACAGGGGTGGTTGCTGCAAAGAGAAAGAACTTGGGTCATGACACTGCAATATAAGTATTACTATATACATGTATATGTCGTAGGCCAGATTGGAATCCAGGCAGATCCGGAATCGGCCTAGGCAGATCTGGAATCTGCCTAGGCCAAACTAGAATTCTAGTTTGGTCTAGGCCAAAATAGAATTCCTGTTTGGTCTAGGCAAATTCCAGATCTGCCTAGGCCAAATGAGAATTCCAGTTTGGCTAGGCAGGTACAGGATCTGCCTAGACCAAATTGGAATCTTTTCTTTCTTTGGAATCTTTTCAGTAAATACCCATTTTAACACAAAAAAAGCATTTCTTTATCACTTGAATTTTGATTTTTACACCTTTTCTGTAAATGCTTTATTAAGTAAACACTTATACAAAAGGAAAAAAAAGTAGTAAGTTACAAATTTATCCTCATTCTTCTGTTTATGTAGTTCCCAACTTAAATCATATATTTTGTAGGAAGTGTAGACAAAGATCAGCATGTACATTAATACAGATTGGACTTTTGTCTATATAATAATATTATTATTATTATTATAATTATTATTTGGGCATTTATTATTCATGAACAAAGCAATTAATTACAATGAATTATTTCAAAAACAAAAAAATGGTTTAGTAAATGTGACCCTTCATGTAAAAAAGGACCATCTAGAAACTGCAATAAATATCGACACTGGTCAGATTACACTGACTGCTTGGCTGACCAAGACTGAAATTTCACTTCACGTAGATTTTCTGTAGATGATATGTTTACCTATCTAATAAACAGTCATATGTTTGAAACTATTAACCGAGATATATGTACAGTTACACTGTCTGTGATCTCTCTAATTTCATGTAAAGGGTAGCCAGATGGTCCCTGTATGTGTGATTGGTCAAAAAGATACCACACATTCATACCTTTACAGCTACATGTAACTATTTTTGCAATTAACCCTTTACCAGACGACAAAATTTTAGCCTTGTCCAAATTGCAAGCACTTGCAGACAACGATTTCAATGTGGTTAAGATTGAGCATTTTTTCTTTGGTAAGGTAGAAACTATTGTGGGAAAAGGAGAAAATGCTAGTTACCAAAATTTTCTTCTATCCACATAATGTTTTCAAAAGGCGCCTTTCCCAGTTTTAAGAGTCAGCATTGAGTGGTAAAGGGTTATCAATATTTTCACAATTTCAACTTTCACTGGTCTTCACACATCATAATTATACTTGTGCCAGGTAGATAGGTTGACCCATCACATATTATAAATTACCATTTATTGGGAAAAGATATAAAGAAAATACAGTATGAATGATTCTCCTTTTCCCATCATAATTTCTACCAGATTTATTAATCATTTTTCTCATTTTGACAATATCAGTCCTGCAAAAAAATAATAAAACAAGTTTACAAATACAACTCTGTGGTAGAATTCTTATGAAATTACAAAAAAAAAAAAAAAAAAAACTCCTTTTCCAACAATGCTTACTACTTTATTATTGGATTATTTCTTTCTATTAATCAAACAGATCCACATATGTTTACAACTAAGATGTATTTCTAGTTAAAGCATTATCTTTTTTTCCCCATTTGCTCCACTTCCTACATTTTTTCCTGCTAAAATGCAAAACATTCAACACTAAGTCTTACTTTGAATTTCTGATGAGCAACCCCTTTTATTTTTGGGTTTAAATTAAAAATTCCAATTTGGTCTAGGCAGATTCTGGATCTGCCTAGCCAAACTGGAATCCTAATTTGGTCTAGGCAGATCTGGAATCCGTCTAGACCAAAGTAGAATTCTAATTTGGTCTGGACCATAATAGAATTCCAATTTGGTCTAGGCAGATTCCGGATCTGCCTAGATTCCAGTTTGGACTACGACATATACATGTACAACAACAGTATGGACAAATGGACCAGGCTCTGTAAAAAGGGGGCTTTATGCAATTTTCAAAACTTTTCAACCCATGTTATTCTACACAGATCAACACGGGGTGGCCTTTTTCACTGTATGAAAATTTTTCCGCTTTGGATTGTTAGACTAATCACAGGAATTTGACATTCTATAATCAAAAATAAATGATAAAATATGAAAAAAAATCTCCCCTATATAATATAAACACATCATATAGGTGAGATTTTTTTTTCATATTTGATCATTTATTTTGATTATAGAATGTCAAATCCCTGTGGACTAATGGGTTTCATTGAACCATTATTATGTGACAACCTGCAACATGATTCTCCACAGCTGTAAACAAGTTTCCAAGTCCCCTACTACCTGACCTTACAACTAATAGTGTAGTCGTAAAGTGTTGTCTTGGATTAGCCTGCGTGGGCCGCGCAGGCTAATCCGAGACAACACTTTACGCAGATGCCCCAGAACCCCTTTTCATGTGTTGCAAGCCATACTGTAATTAATTGTAAGGAGTCTTGTATATAAGGTACAATTCCTTGTTGCCTAAGTAAAACAGATCATCCAATCAGAAGGTGAGCTACTGTGTAAATATAAAATTAAAACCGAAATTTGAATTAACCCTTTTTATGACCCTAAGACCGTTGTCTGCGCATGTCATATTCTTCGAAGATTCGACTGTCTTATATGACGCATCACTAGCCCCAAAAGCGGGCTGACTGTAATATTACGCTTTATAAAGTAGAAATGTAGAAAATAGCTTTTAACAATACGTTTGAGGAGAAATGAGACCTGCTTTAGCTCCAGATTTCTCTAGACTACTGATCATAGCTGAGTGAATTGCACGAGGTGGCATTTTATTGAGTTAATGTTTATTTGAGTTTGAAATTCAAAGTAACGGTTGTGGAGTAGGAATGTGGTTCGGCTCTGTACCCAGGATGCCCAAATTAGATAGATGAGTATTTATAGAATGCCATCTAGCCGGAGATAATGACCCTAAGACAGAAGCCTAATGAAAACATTGGGGGGAAAAGGAGAAAATGCTGGTAACCAGCATTTTCTCCTTTTCCCACGTGTTCTAGCCCACTGGAAACCAATTTCTATTTTTGAGATATGTTTATTTTGTTGTCTGCAAGTGCTTTCAATTTGGACAGTATAAAATTTTGTTATTTGGTAAAGAGTTGAGAATGGCTGGTGATGACAGATAATGATGCTGAGAGGTGTCATTTGGACCAGGCTAAAACTGTAAATAAATTACAGGCATGTCATAATTATTTGCCCACTGGCACAAAAATATCCAGTCTTATTTCATTAATTATCTCCTGAAACAAGTTTGCAGCAGAGAACTGCGTAAACATCCCTTTAATCCATTCCCAAACGACAAATTTTGGACCCTTCCAAACCAAAAGAGTTTGCAGATGACAGTTTCAGATTTGGAGAAAGTGCCAAAAAGTTCTCAAAAAGGGTAGAAAACACTGTGGGAAAAGGAGAAATTGTTTGTTACGAGGAATTTCTCCTCTTCCCACAGTGTTTTCAAACAACTTTTACTGCAGACACGTAAAAACCAGGGCTTGTTTGGGAAAGGGTTAAAATATGAATTATGCCTAAAAATTAATTCTGTTATACCAAAGGATTCTGAATTTTCATGGCCCTTGAATATTAGTTTTAACAGCCTTGAGGCAGAAGGCATTTGTAAACATTGTGGAAAAAGGAGAAAATACTGGTAAACAGCATTTTCTCCTGTTCAAACAATGTTTCCTACTCTGTCAGAGACAAATCCATCCTCTGAGCCATATTGAGTTTGTCGTCTGCAATTGCTTTCAATTTTGACCCCTGTTTGTCAGTTGGTAAAGAGTTTAACTCTTTAACTCATTACCAAACGACAGTATTTTAGACTGGTCCAAATTGAAATCATTTGCAGACGACAAACTCAATGTGACTGAAAATTTGAAATTTGTTTTGTAAAGGGGAGAAAACATTGTTGGAAAAGGAGAAAATGCTGGTTACCAGCATTTTCTCCTTTTCCCACAATGTTTTCTTAAGGCTTCTACCTCTGGGGGCGTCAAAAGTAGGGATTGTGTGGTAATGGGTTAATACAAAACCCGACTTTTAACGACCCCAAGAGAAAGGCCTTTTGAAAGCATTGTGGGAAAAAGGAGAAAATGCTGGTGACCAGCATTTTTCATTTTCCCACAATGTTTTCGACCCTTTCAAAATAAGTTTCAATTTTTGAGTCCCATTTCTTTTGCTGTATGCAAATGCTTTCGGTTTGGATAAGTCTAGAATTTATTCATTTGGTAAAGAGTTAACCCTTTACCACACGGCAAAATTTTAGACCTAACCAAATTGAGAACATTAAAGTGGCTTACACTACGGTCACAATGTGAAACTGCCGCCTGCCGATTTTTAGACATTGGTGGATTCTTAAAATTACATGCTGCCGGCCGATTTTTTACAAATCAATGAGAGTGATCATAAATAACTGCCAGTAAAAGGCCCCCCGGGTGAGTTCCGGGCGGCGCCAGGCAGTTTCTTCAATTTGAGGGTGTGGGGCATCATCAGGGTGTTGGCCGGTGGCAGTTATGCGACAGGCTGGCAGCCGTCAGATTTTACCTGCCACCGCCCAGTGACCTGGCGGACACCGGCTGGTGATCTGGCGTTCGAACTGTCACTGGCAGGCGCCTGCCCGATAATTTGACAGTGGCAGGCTTGTTTACGGGGGATATATAAACCTAGATTCACTCTCTCGTATCACTACAAAGTGTTAATCATTATTATCAACCACAACATAAAAAATAGATGTAATTTTTAAGAAATTTTTACTTTCAACAAGTTGCCCCCTAAAGGCAAGGGGCAGGACAAAGTGCCAGCACCAAAGTCCAAGAGACCAGAGCCCAACCCAGCAATACGCAAGTCTCTGAGTCGCTCTGATGCTGTTAGAATCACCATGACGACAACTTTTTATTGTGAATAGCCACAGATTTATATTTAGGTGACCGGGATTCTGCACATGGCAGATCGCCATCCTGCCACCTAACAACATCCACAGCCGCCTTCCATCTGCTTTTCAATCTCCACCTACCGCCAGCAGATATTTTGAAATCGCACGGTGGCATGTCGGTAGCATAATGGTAGCAGACTGGATGCTGGAGAGTGGCAGTTAGTTTCTACCGATCACCGGCCGAAAGTTGAAGGCCTTCGAATCCCATGACGACCGAGTAAAAATCGTGCCACAGCCCGTCTGCCACTTTACAGCCACCGCGTGACAACGAAACACACCCGCCCGGCGACCTGATGACAGGCACAATTGGAAAAAATCAGCAGTGTCCTGGCGGCGTCTACAATGCCGCCTGCCTATTGTGCCTGCCACCAAGTTGCCATCGAGCTGCCATCGGCCGAGTTTGAGTGAAAACTGGCATTTACCACGGTACTGATTTGTGACCATACTATTAGATGATGCAATTTTGCTTTCATAGGGTAGAAAACATTGTGGGAAAAGGAGAAAATGCTGGTTACCAGATTGTGTGGTAATGGGTTAAGTAATGCAATAATTACATAGATTCTAACCCTCACCCATTGGTTCCCTTCTCTGTTGTGATAATCATCAACATTTCATCTTTTTTCCTTCAGGCAATATGCAGATTTAATTCTATTGACTCTTTACTTCAATCACAATCTGAAGTTTTAACAATCCTGAGATTTAAAGTTTTTGAAAACATTGTGGGAAAAGGAGAAAATGCTGGTAACTAGCATTTTCTCCTTTTCCAACAATATTTTCTTGATAGTCGATCGAAGGTAAGTTTCATCATCTTAGCAATTGCATTTTTGAAATTTGACAACTCTAACATTTTCTTTTGTGGTAAAGAGCTAACTCTTTACCTGCATGACTTGGAAACCAAAGACTTTTCGAACTTACCTGCATTTTCTACTTCTCTTAATATTTTCAAATGCCTTCTCTCTATGATAGTCAAAAACAGGCTATTCTTTTTTGTGAAGGGTTAATAAAATAGAGCCCTGCATTAACTCTATACCCCATGTTTCTGATCTTTATCGACCCTGAAGTTGAAAGCTTTTGAAAAAATTTTGTGGGAAAAGGAGAAAATGCTGGTAACCAGCACTTTTTCCTATTTGTACAATTTTTTCTACCCAGTCAAAAAGGTTCTTTCTATTTGTATTATTTTTTATATTTGTTGTCTGCCAATGCTGTCAATTTAGAGTCTTGATTTTCTTGTTTGATAAAGAATTAATGAAATGGATAAATTCCAATCAAAGAACTTCCAAACTATTACAATTTCATGTTTTTTTTTGTCTTAATACTGTATACCATAAGAGGGGATGTTTGCGACAAGGAAATTTGGTAATTTGAATGTGCAAACTTTTTCTATTTGCAGGTACATGTATACCAACAAATAACTAGTCCAGTGTCTTGCGCAAACATTTCTGTGCGCGAAATGTCCATAATGTGTAATTTGCAAATTTTTCGACACACATATTTATCCATGTATACAGTATGAAACAAAGTAGCAGACTAAGTTAATTCAAGATAAGACTGCGCACCATAGTCTGCTGGTAACCTGAATTTTATCCTTTTCCCATAATGTTTTCTACTGCTTTAATTCTTTACCACACAATCCCGACTTTTAACAACCTTTTAACCCTTTCCCAAACGACAAACTTTTGGACAAGTCCAATTCGAAAGCATTTGCAGACAACAATTCAACTCTTGCTGAAAAGATGATTTCCTGTCTATGATAAGGGGGAAAAAATTATGGGAAAAGGAGAAAATGCTGGTTACCATAATGTTTTCAAAAGACTACTATTCCAGACCCAGGGATTGCTTGGGAAAGGGTTAAGTAAGCTTTTGAAAACATTGTAGGAAAACAAGAAAATGCTGATAACCAGCATTTTCTCCTTTTCCCACAATTTTTTCTATCCTTCCAAAATCCAGTTCAAAATTTTGAGTCACATTGATTTAGTCATCTGCAAATGCTTTCAATTTAGACAGGTTCAAAAATTTGTTGTTTGGTAAAAAAACAGTTTTAAATTACAAATCTTGTAATTTGAGCTAGTCTTGTATCTAATTTGTCAACTGCAAATGCTTTTAAAATGGGATAAAACAAGGTGGTCATCATCTGTTAGGCAGCTTTTACGAAGGGCTGACCACTTTTCTTTTCCAGCAGTTATCTTCGCGAGCCAAGGTTACAATCACTATGTAGAGTAGCGTATTGGTCGTCACCCTTGGCTTGCGAAGTTGCAGCATAGTGTGCTACTGACCACTTATTGTCTGTTCACCTGATTTATTGTCATGCTCATCTGTGACTTCCAAGAATTTTATCATCAAAAAAGCAAAATTTATCAGAAAAACGACTGAAAACTGGCCCCAACCATAATATGAAAATGCATTAAAAATGTAAAGGTGCCCATTTATCAAAATTCTCCCCCCCCCACCCTCCTTTACAAGAAGGGGAAATTTTCCATCTCATACTCTGCCCTCTCTCTTGCCTTCAGCGATTTCTGCTATTCTGCCATGGACCATGTTGACCAAACAAACCGCCATTTCAACTCTTTACCGAACAAAAAAAAAATTAGACTTGTCCAAATTTGAAAACATTTGCAGAAGACAGAAGAAACGCGACTCAAAAATTAAAACTTACTTTGGAAATGTAGAAAATATTGTGGGAAAAGAAGAAAATGCTGGTTACCAGCATTTTCTCCTTTTCCCACAATGTTTTTTAAAGGTTTCTTTCTCAAGGTCATTAAAAGTCGGGATTGTATGGAAAGGGGTTAACTTATTCTAGATTTAGTGCAATACAAGATTTCCCACCGGCCACAGGGAGGAATTTCAGGCTGTCCATTAAATTAATTTTGACCATTTTTGAATTTCCCGGCTGTTGATAACTGAATGACAGTTTAAATTCTCAAAGGAATGAAAGGATCTCTAACTTCACCATTTACGTGAAACAGGCAAACCATTTTTGAGTCGCCTGTTTGCGTAGCAAACAGGATCTCATTGTTATCGTCCTGATCTATGGGGTGACGTAAGCATACCTTCGGCCTTGTACTGCTTCCTGTCCCAAGTTCCGGTTTACGAGATAAAACAGTTTTCTTATTATTCCGTGAACAACCCAGTTTTTTTCTGTTGTAAATAATTTATAATTGTGCCTTTGTGATAATTAATATGTCTATAAAGACTGAGGTGTTTAACGGTTCAAAACTTTGAAACAATCATTTCGTCCGCAAGGGTACACACATTAGCCTGATGTCTGTGTAAGACATCATCTCTGAAAATAGCGCATTACGTATATATGTAAAAATAGCTGCCGTGAACTAAACAAGTCAGCGGACACGCTGAGAAATCTTCAACTACAAGTATCTTTTCTGCTTCTATTTGTGGACAATTCTCAGTGAAAATTGTTCGATAATTACCTATTAGAAGTACACTCTCTTACAATCTTACAATCCTAACTGCAAGCCTTATTTCAATAGACGATTTGCCAATTAGATTTGATATAAGCGATATTTCCATTTTATCGTAAGCGGTGCACCAGAAGTATCACGTAACACCGGACAATCAAAGCCTTATTTCAGTAACAAATCCCGTATGTCCCGTTCGTAAATCCTTTAAATATGGACAAAATAATAGCTCAAAAGAAAATGGCATAGCAAGAAATCTATAGGAAATCAATTCTAACACAATTCAAAGATATTTCGCGATATTGCTTTTGAAAAACAAACAAAAAAAAAAAAAAAAAAAAATCATAAACAGACAAAATATGCATTTTATGAGATCGTATTGCAATCAAGAGCATGTAGAGACTAAGAACAAACTTACCCTCTGACACCTGTAAAATTCATAATCCTGTCCATTAATGAGCTTGGAAGATACCCACTCTCATTAATTTGTAAAGAAAGAGTTTTAAAGAATTGGATTAAAATAATGAATAATGAAAATTCACCATTGCATAGAGTATTTATTGAACAACTAAACAGTAATAATGTAAAAAGTTGGGCACACTCAGTCAAGAAACTTATAGATAATCTAGGTTTTAGTAATATATGGGATAACTTCGACAAAAACATTAATTACCTCCCTTTATTAAAACAGAGATTAAGAGACCAGTACATACAAAATTGGCAATCATCAATACTGGAGCTTCCCAAATTATCCTATTATAGGCAATTCAAAACCAATTTTGGTAGAGAAAAATATGTTGATATCGTTAGAAATGATTTCCTGAGAAAGACGCTCAGTCGCTTTCGTATGTCCTCTCATTGTCTAGAAATAGAGGTAGGCAGGTACTCTAACATTCCACAAAATGACCGTCTGTGTAAACTATGTTCTAATCATCAAGTTGAATCAGAATACCACTTCTTGTTGTATTGCCCTCTTTATTCGGATTTACGTCAAAAATATTTCGGTAATATTCCCCATCCAAACATACATACTTTTACCAATATTTTATCATCAAAGAGTGTGAATACTCTGCTAAATACAGCTAGGTTCTTAAGAGATGCTTTCGAACTCCGTAATAGTAAACTATCATAATACGTGTGTCTGTTGAAATATCTTTTTATTTCCCGTAGTAACTACATGTATCGAACCCGATACTAATCTTTGACTATATACTTAAATATTTGAGAGTAAGCATAAACTCCTATGCACTTTTAAATGTTACATGTACATACATGTTACATTTCAATTGTCTACTATTAAATGAACAGGTGCTTTCACTTTCTCAGAAATTTTGTAGCGTTCAACGCTTTCACTTTTTGTTTTCACTATTTATTTTGTATGATATTTTCATATTTCATTCAGTCTTTATGTTTTTGCCATATTTTTCATAACATATTGTTATGGCCAAAAGCATGTTTTGTGCTGATTTGCCGAATAAATGAATGAATTATTAATGATCACTAAAGGGGTATTTTAATATGAAACAAAAGATAAGAATGGTCAATTAAATGTGACAAGTGTGTGTTAATCTGTAAGAAGCAATATATTACAGCTGTTCTAAAGGTCACCCACCCTGCAGTGCGATACCGAGATCAAAGGAACACCGAGTTATCCCTTCGCCCGGAAAAAAAGGGGCATACATGCTGATTTGTCCAAATTCTGTTATTTGTCTCACTTCCTCAACCTTAATTAACAGCCCCCCCCCCCCCCCCCCCCAAAAAAAAAAAGTAAGCAATATGCAGTTCAGAAACATCTGTAAATCAAAGTACTGATAGTACTGAAGGCCAGGAAATTGAGGATACGAAACAGCACATGAGGTCAATTTTAATTAATACAAACAGGTAGACGGACAGGGATACAAGCGGATTCCACTAAGCCCCTGGAATTCTCGGTTTTATCATGAAATTTTGAACTGATACTAGAAAGCACCAGCCAGAAACTAATTAAGCCAGAGCTAGGCATGTGCTCACAGTTATAGGGTGCTTGCCAATGGCTTAGAATACTTAGTAATTTGTCGTGCTTGTAAACAATCCCAAGTCAAAATTGAACCGTATTCAATCGGTGCAATACCAACTTTGGTTATCTAAATTTTCTGAGACATGTGATGTCTTGTAGTCCTGAATGACGTTATTTTTTACATTTATGACGCAAGAACATATTTATTTTTATTGATTTCAATGAAAATACATGTAAGATAGATATCAAGGTAAAATGTAACGAATAATAAAGATTGAAGTGATACGGCAGTTGGTCATGTTGTCTCTACCTTCCACAAGTCGACGAAATTTTGAAGGTCATATTTGAAGGAAGTTGTAGATAAAAATCCAAAGTAGTTCTTCGTGTATATTGAAAAGTAAAATTTTGGGGAAATTGGGAGGAATTGCTTGTTACAAGCGAATTCTCTTTTAGCCAAAATATTTTCTCAATAAAATACTGTGAAAAGGTTGGATTGTTTTGGGAAAAGATTAGGCTTGGTTTTCCTATTTTACTTGACTATTTTACGGACAAGTCACAGTGACTTGAGCTTCGATACTTATATCTACATAATATAAAAAGTCGTTAATCCTAATTCATAATCGTTGTCCATGGACAACTTGTGTCAAGCTCGCAAACACTTGACTCTCAACCTTGACCTAGACCCTGGACCTGAATAAATGTTTCAAAGGGAACTCTCACTCATGATGGAGAACAATGCATTATGCTAATTTATATCGGAATCTATCCAAAAATGTAGGAGTTATGGTTCGGACGAAAAATTGGCCTTCAATGGGGCCATGATCTTGAACCTACTTGAACAGATGTTTCAAATGGCACATCTAACCGTGATGGAGGTCAATTGTGCCAAATTATTTTGAAATCCATCCACAATTGTAGAAGTTATGGACCGGAAATATTCGGATGCACACAAGCCCGAGTGAACACTAGAAATATGTGTGTCAGAGACACAGATGCACCTGCTAAATGGTATTGGTCACAGGTATGTCATATGACACTAGTAGAGAGAGAGAGAGAGAAAAAAAAAATACATTAGATGACAAGCGAACGACTACAGAAAAAAATTATAAGCATTTATTTGGTTTCAAATCAAAGACATTTTTAAGAATCACACAGGTGTAATCTATTTGTGACAGGTGTAAAAGGTGTGAAATACATCCTATCAGTGTGAAATAGGCAGTATAAACAATGATAAAACTACCAAATGACTCTTGGAAAAAGGTATCTAATACACATAATGTACATACTAAAGACAACAAAATTTCAAAAATATTTTTATAGACAACTTGATTAACGATATGGACGTGTGATAAGCAATCTCTGTATATACATGTACTTGGGATACTAGTTGTTTTGGCGGACTCAGCGATATAGAGTGGACACACCAACCAACATTTTTGTCTGAATAGACAGCTTACGATCCCTATAGGCAAGGGAATCCCTTGAGAGGGATTCCCTGGCCTAAAAATAAATTTTACAAAGTGTGAGAGAAAATATTTGGGGAAAAAAGGAAGAGTTTGCAAGAAGCATTTTCTCCTTTTTCAACAATTGTTGTTGTTTTTTCACTTTTTCAAAGACAATTACAACCATTTGACCCATGTTTATTCTATGGTCTCCTTATGCTATGTATCTGAACGAATCCAAAGTGTTGTCGTCGGGTGAAAACATTCAGGATAACTATTTAAAACCATATACTGCATAACCCAAGCTTTTTACGACCCATACAAAATATAGTTTTTAAAAATGTTGTTGAAAAAGGATAAAGTTCTAGTAACCAACCTTTTCTCCTTTTCCTTTGCTATCCTTCCTACAGAAAATTTCTTTTTTCAGAAACATTCAAATTGTTATCTGTATAGGCTTACAATTTGGGAAAGTCTCAAAGTTTTGCTTCGTGAAGAGTTTATGAAAGTTTTAGTGTTGTAAAAAATGGGGTGGGGTTGATAACATCAATATAACTGCAATAGACCTTTCATATTTTTATGTCTGATTATTCAAACAAGGTTTGCCGAACTCCGTAGCTGAGTTTGTAAATACAGGCTCCAAGTCCAGGAATCAGTAGTTTGATTTATTTAAATAATTAATGTGATAATTTTTCAAAAAAAAAAAAAAAAAAAAATCGCTCTAGTACCTACTAAAATTAAAATACAGAGACAGTCTACTAACAAAAAACTGGGACATTATCCCATTACCATACAATTCCTACTTTTGACATCCCTCAGAAAAAAGTTTTTTTCAAAAATATTGTGGAAAAAGGAGAAAATGCTGGTAACGTTTTCTATCCTTCAATCATGTCATGTTTCTGTTTGAACTACCTTATAATAAGTTGACTATCGTAATAACAATGTTTAATTCCAATTTCAAACTTTCAATTCCCTCTAGAAAAAAAAGATGTCAGAGATTCATTTTCAGAAAGCGAATACGTGCTTTACCTGTTTTCATTACAAAGCTAGTAAAGGGTTAGCTAGGTGTTCGTTTGATCTTGGTATTTCACCTTCAAAGTGGGTGATCTGTATGAAAAGCCGTGATGTTCTTTTTAGGCACCGACTAACACACAAGTGTCACAAATAAGTGTTTATCCCGTTTAGTGTTAGGTGCATCACTTGAAAAGGTTTGGAATTGTTAAAATCTGTTATGGAGGGTATTTCTGTTCTAATTAATGGCCCTGAAAGATGCATTTTCTGCCCAAACATATTTTTTTTCAAATGCATTATTATGTAACCTGGTTTAAAAGGCCCCAGTTTAACTGTATATTTGCACTAATTTCTTTCGGAATGGGGGGGGGGAGTGTTTTTTAAGTCATTAAATCTTATCCTACTAAATAAATCAAATGCCGCATTTAAAGCCTATAGTAAAAACTCAAATGTTATTTCAAAGGAATATCTCGAGGAAAAATATCTCCGTATCGGATTGTGTAGATCTAGGATCAGACTGCACGTTCTTTCTGGTGTGATCTGAATCTATATTGTCTGCAAAAGGTCATCGAGTCACGCTTGGCAGCCTAAGGGTTAATGTTGTCTGCATACAAAAAGTTCTATCAACCCGCCCGGCAAGATACAACGCTTATGATACCGCTTTACTCTCTGAGGTCGACCGAAAAATTGGTAAAACAACAGTTCTTTTTTGTGTGTGTCTTCGAAAAAGATAATTGATAAAACTACCGGCACAGCCATTTTAGGGTTTTTGTCTTATTTATCGCGTTTAGGGTGTATTCCATATAAAACATATGACTTTTTCACTATTTGGGTATATACAGGATTGGGAAAGATTGTCCGGTGGAAAGGGAAGTAACTCGTGTTGGCGCGTCAGTAACGGTAATTGGCAGTTGGTCTATTCAACGCTCAACCTATGATTGGACAGAGAAAGGCGATGCCTTCAATTGCTTTTTTTCTGAACAGTAGGCTATTTTTTTAACAAATTTATAACGACTTGGAATGGTTGCATTGCCTTCTTAGACATTATTACACGTGGCTTCTTCCCACCCTTTTAATTTAGACTTTCGATACTTTGCACACCAATATTCTAGGTGCACCAGAGACGAGTACATAGCGTATGCAATGTCATGAATGTACACGGTTCTAGGCTGTACCAAGTTATCGCTTTGCAGGTGCTTTCTGGAATGTAGCTTTGCGACAAATATAGATCTTGTGATCACGTGACGTATAAACGTCATTTGCACCACGGAAATCTTTATAAATTTACATATTTATGAGTCAGTCACTGAACCGGCCTTTACTTTTAGCGTGAACCGACCAAAGTAGAGAGAGTGCTTTGAAGTTTATGAACTTTTTTTTTTCAATGAGCGATTAACCTAGATCTAGTATTTATTAAACAACAGTTTATTAGTGCAGGTGTTAGAACGCAAGGTGCTTCGTTGTCTGCGCATGTCATATTCTTCGAAGATTCGACTGTCTTATATGACGCATCACTACTAGCCCCGAAAGCGGGCTGACTGTACGCTCTATAAAGTAGCAATGTTGAAAATAGCTTTTACGTATCAATACGTTTGAGCAGAAATGAGACCTGCATTAGCAACAGATTTCTCTAAACAGGTGATCATAGTTTATTGGGTAAATCTTGTTTTTGTTTTAAATTCAAAGTAACGGTTGTCGCGTAGGAAAGTGGTTCGGTTCTGTACCCAGGATGCCCATATCAGATAGATGAGTATTTTTAGAATGCCATCTAGCGGGAGATAATGCAAGGTGCTTTTGTACTGCCAAAGTCTGAATTTACACTACGCAGTTCTAACAACCGGCAATCTGAGAAATTGACTTTTTACTCCGCTATAATTCAAATAGTACAGAACAGATCAGTGTTTACTCGCTCAAACAACAAGTTCTTCATTGGAGTGTTTGTAATCTTGTGAAGGGTTTTTGTAAAGGGTAACAGAGCGAATCGCAAACATTTAATTTACACCAAAGCAATATACATCAGGCCCGTAGGAACGCGGGGAGGGGGGGGCCCAATACTTTTGAAAATCATAGTAACTAAAATATGAGTTCTTAGGACAATGCAAAAAACCCGCAAAAATCTCAGTTTCTCGAAGTTAGCCCCCCCCCCCCCCCCATCTTGAAATGCTTCCTATGTGGCTGTACATGTAGACAATTTTCGATCGGTGTGGAAGCACTATATAATCCCTGGGACGTTATAAAATGCAGACAAATATAAAGGGTGATGATCATGCTGTTGGGTTATAGATTTTATTGAGTTGTAGCAGCCACATTCATAGAGTGCACTGCTGGTCAAAACCTCAACCTGGACAACAAGAAAAACAACTTATTTCCAAAGGACAGGTAGATTACTGAGTCAAATATTTGTTTGTGCTCCAAAGGCTACAGTTCAGTCAAATGATCATGAAATTGCTCAATGATATTTTTGACAACACTGAATTTAGGTCACCTGGGGTTAAAAGAAAAAGCCTAAAGGTTGTCATAAGGTCAAATCAGACGAAACCTTAATAGAGCTGTAGAATCCATTTATGTTCAATCTACTACTTGTGAAACTTTGTCAGACTGCTAAGATTAGATATGTGCGAGTTGCAAAAGGGCATTTTTGGTCTAAAAGTATGTCACTAGATCCTATATCAGCAGATAATCTGGTCTTTATTTGTAAAGGGTTTTTGTCTTTGAGTAAAAAACTTTGAACTTATTAAAGCTGGTCCTGGTGCCTAAATTTTAATTTCCATCACGATTTTTTATATGTAAATTTTAACACGGATATTTTGAATTTTAGGATGACAACTCTGAAATATGCTTGCATATGATACTGTTTTGTGGTTAGTTATTTTGTATCTTGAATGCTTTTAATAGATTTGAATAAAAAAAGGTGAAAACTTCTAACCCATTACCCTCCAGGCGACTCTCAGGACTATCAGTCCTTTGATTATTTCATTGCTGTTATAGATCTAGTCAGAAAATGTGAAAAAGTAGTGAAATGGGTAGATTCAACATCAGATCAGGTTGTACACAATGTATGCAGTCTGATCTTGATTCCTGCTGGCAACTTCAGCTAGTTCTACAGGTTTTGAATTTATTTACATCCTTACAGGTGGCCCTTCAGATTTTGAGACTAAAATTTTACAAAAGTTAAAAAAAAACGCATCCTTATACTCCAAAAGTCTTACTTTTTTCATTCATAAAACCCCAGTAGTTGAGAACCATCCGACAACACGAGAAATTAGAGATTTACTATGGCCCAGGTCGACACCGACGGGAAACATGTTCTATTTTTATATGAGCAACTCGCTCATTTACACACTGGAAATACACATGCGAAGCTTCAAACATAGCCTCCGAAGAACATATTATGAAAAATAATTACATGTTTGTTATGTTATGGAATTTAAGCGTCATTAGTCACGTGCCAGTCACTTAGCATTCCCAAAATGCTTTTTTTTATTTTTGGAGCGAAATCTAAAAATAGCTTAACAGGCTACGTAGCCTTTTAACAGAATACCATCAAAAACATTTTTTTTTGTAATTTTATGATTCTTAATTATTGATGATTTGTATCGGATTTTCATAGGAATTTCAATGATATATATATTTTTTAATTTGGTGTGATGTGGAAATTCTAAATACCCATCTTTATTAAAAATCAGAGATAAATCTCGCGCAGCACATAATGGTCACTCTTTTCTCTTATAAAATATAGTTACAGAAGGCAACAAGGAGCATTCACATTAGGATACAGTTAACGAACATTAGGGCTGATTAAGTTTTGTGGCAGAAGGAAAATGTTTCTTTTTTTTTCTTTGATAAAAGCGTGGCAGCAAATAAAAAAAGAAAAAATGTTCTTGGCAGGTTACAATGAGCGTATTCCTTTTACCTGTTTTGGCACAATGTTCTGTGTTCTGGAATGCTGTTCTGGAATGTGCGAAAGGAATATTTCAGAACACGATCGTTGTCTTCGCATGTCATATTCTTCGAAGATTCGACTGTCTTATATATATATGACGCATCACTAGTCCCAAAAGCGGGCTGACTGTAATAGTACGCTCTATAAAGTAGTAATGTAGAAAGTAGCTTTTATCAATACGTTTGAGGAGAAATGAGACCTGCTTTAGCTCCAGATTTCTCTAGACTGCTGATCATAACTGAGAGAATTGCACGAGGTAGGGTTTTATTGAAAAAACATTTATTTTAGTTTGAAATTCAAAGTAGCGGTTGTCGCGTAGGAAAGTGTTCGGCTCTGTACCCAGGATGCCCAAATTAGATAGATGAATATTTATAGAATGCCATCTAGCGAGAGATAATGGAACAGGATACACTGTTCCGGAAGTATGTTCTGAATGAAGCACGTTCGGAACATTATTCTAAACTATATCGAAACGAAAGTTATTGCCAGAATGGTTGTTGCAGATTTCCGTAGTTGCAAGAGCTACCATCTTGGCTGTGTTAGTTGGGGATATGATTAGCTGCAAAGAATGAGTAGAGACGAGCCCCTATTCATGGCATTCATATCGTAAAAAAAGGACATTTGCAAATTTTGCCATGAACAATGGTCCGTCTTTCAGCCATCTCGTATCACCTAGCAACTGTTCAGCTGGTGCGCTACACATCGATTTGACTCGAACAGTCAGAATATATTCTGAAGAACACGGCACAGTGTTCCTAAATACTCCATTGACCTAGAACATGTTCGGAGTGCTCGGAGTAGCGAAAGGAATACGCCCAATGTGTTTGGGGGGGGGGGGGAAACTTACATGCAGAGCAGGGTGGACCAATGAAAACGTCTATATCGTCATATGTCCTATAGTCCATAGCCCCGGCTGTCCCTCCTACATTGTTACACTGGTCATCACGCCACAGGACACTGCAATAAAAATAATGATAATAATAATTATTATTTACTTCATTTCCTCTTACTGGTTTAATTCAGGTCGACAGACAGCACATAAAGTTTTGTAAAAGTATAAATGTAGGCCTATGTGTTCATACACAAAACCCAAACTTTGCCGTATATGGTGAACTTGGTCATAGGGTCCGTAGTTTGACTCCTGTTACCCATAGACTGTGGGTGCCAGGAGTCAAATTGCTGACCCCTATGAAGTTGGTAGGTATCCTCTTTTTATTGTTGCAAAAGAGAGAGCAATGAAATAAAGGGTAAAGGTAAGAAATAATGATGAAAGTCTAATATGTAAAATGTATAACGAGCAAAATTTAACCATACACTACTCAGTCGCACACTCTATGGGTTATTAAGATCAGGCAGATTTTGAATTGCATACTGGGTCTAGCATACCTGTTAGAGAAAAATAATTTGAATAACTTGGGATTCTTTACTAATACAACGTCGCCTGAACGAGAATTTTATACAAGAATGGCACAGCAGTATAAATAATTGTTCAAAATTAGAGTATTACTGCAACTTGAGTTTAAAGACTGTTTCGAGTATGAATCACATATTCAGATATTGTATTTAATGAAACACTGAGAATAAAGCTTGCACAATTCAGATTAGCATCCCACAAACTCGAAATTGAAAAGGGGAGAATTCTGAACATAGATAGAAGCCAAAGTATGTTAACTTTACGATCGTTCTTAAGTTATATGGGAGTATCACTTTCTTTGCATATGCAGTAAATGTAGTGATCATAGAAATAAACACCCTTCCTGTACTAGGCCTGATCTCAGTGAATTTATCTGCATCTTATCGTCAAAAAACAATAGAAAGCAAATCAAAATAGCAAAATCCATAAAGGAACCTTTACAAAGAAGGAAATTTTTAATCGCGTCCATTAATTCTGAATAATCTTATTGTATAATGGTAATTAATGTTAAACGTATATGTATGTATACTCTGTATGTCTGTCATTGCCATATATCCATGCTATTTTTTGTAAATGACCAATGGCATATTTGTTTGCCAAATGCCCGATAAAGTTGAGTGTAATTGTTGTTGGCCTAATTCTTCTCTTATTCACATCATAAAGTTTTCTATTGATGACCCATTGTCATTATGGTAATAATAATCGAAACTTTTAATGAAATTAACCAATTCTGGTAAAAGAAGAAGATGATGGTAACTATATAGCATATTTTCCTTTTCCCCCATTTTTATCAAAACCTTTCTTTTTCGGATCGTAAAAAATCATGATCAAAAGGTTAAACAGCATTGTTGGTCATTTTAACCATAAATCGAACAACTCGATGAATTAACGACCTCTAAGACGAAAGACATCTGAAAGTATTGCGAGAAAAGGAGAAAAAATGTACTTTCATTTTTTTTTACCCTGTCAAAAATGATTCCCGTAAATTGAGCAGCGCATGTTTTGTTGTATGCAAATGATTTGAATGTGGTAAAGTCTAAACATTTTTTTGTCGTCCGGAAAAATTGACTCATTCAATAACCTATGAAACATAGAAAAACTTCCTCATATTATACAGTAAAACACGTATTAATCAAGCCCTTTTTTTCATATACTAGTAAAAGATAACTGCAAAAAGAAGAAACTGCTCCTTTAGAACTCATGTTTTCAAAAGTTTGTTGCATTTTTTTCCTATTAAAAAGAGAGAGAGAGTCTGCGAATTATGATAATTTCGTCTAGTAACTACAGTACCTCTAGCTATAAGTCTCCCCGAAAACGATGCGTTTAAAGGCATTTGAAAGTCGAACATTATCCTCAATAAAATACCAACACTCGCTTTTTTAACTGTTCGTTCTTTACCAAACGAAAAGGTTTTAGACTTGTCAAAATTGAAAGATCTTGACGACGACAACATAAACGTTGGTCAAATGATGAATTGGCCATCGAGAAGTACAAGATGCTGTAGGAAAAGGAGAAATTGCTGGTACCAGCATTTTCTTGTTTTCCCTACAGTATTTTCAAAGGAGCTTTCTTAGTTTCTTTAATCCTTTGCCAAACAATTTCTGATTTTTACAGCCCAGAGGAACAAGTCTTCTGAAAACATTGTTGAAAAAAAGAAAATGCTTGTAACCACCATTTTCTCCTTTTCCCACAATATTTTCGACTCTTCTAAAGTCAAGTTTCAAATTCTGATCACGTTTATTTCGTCATCTGCAAATTCAAATGGACAAGTTTAAAATTTTGTCGTTTGGTAAAGAGTTAACCTCGTAACGAGCAATTTCTCCTTTTCCCACAATGTTTTCTCCCCTTTTTGAGAACTCTGTCATTTTCTCCAAATCTAAAATTGTCTTCTGCAAACTCATTCGGTTTGGAAGAGTCCAAAATTTGTCGTTTTGGAAAGGATTATGTGACAAAGGCTTAAAGAAAAGGATAAGCATGCTTGTAAAGGACTTATTTTGCCAATTTATGGGAGTCAAAAGTTCATCGTTAAAGAAGTCTTTTCATCAAATGACGTCTTCGACCAAAGGAGCAGATCTTAAAAATCCAATAATCATCCTCATTTTCTTTCGTTTTTATCCAATTTTGTAAAAACTGTTGTTCAGGAAATAAATCTTTTATATTAATATAATAGTCAATTAGTTTTCCAAATGATTTAGTAGCTAGTGAACATTTCGTATCCACAGAGATCACATTGTAGTACCTATCACGCTATCTGTCTTTTCATGTATACAGACGCTTCTTGATTTATTCATTATCGCATAGAAGAATCAAAACAATTATTAGGACTAATTCACACAAAAGGAGACAATCTGGGAATTCCGGACATTAGTTCGATGAAAAATGATCAAAGATAGTGCCGGTGTACTGCGGAGAAATGACCCTCCCCTACAAAATGACCCGGGTCATAATTCTACGTAGAGAAATGACCCCAGAAGTCATTTCACTACGTAGAAAAATGATCCGGGTCATGCCTATATGTAAAAAAAATTACCGATGGGTCATTCCTTTACGTAGAGAAATGACCCATGGGTCATTAGTAGGGAAGGGTCGTTTCTCTGCTTTACACCGGTCGATTAAAGTTCACAGTTCAAAAATGCTTGTACAACAAGGAAACTATGACGTAATTCATGCCCTTTTTTCCCATCATTTCTTGCGTTATACGTAACAGTATTGTGATGTGTTGTTTTGTGGGGAGAAATTCACCACGGGGATTTATTAGAAGCAACTGTACTGGATTTTGATGAAAATACCAACAAAAAAAGGTGGGTAGTGGAAGCATGAAATGAAGAGATTAGTTGTTTTTCTTCAGTAAAAGACCGTTTTTTTTTTCTTTAATATTCGAGAACATCATGGATAATATTTTCATTCTTGGCTTCGCTGCACCTGTAAATATTACCGATGTTGTTCTCTCCATGGAAAAAAAATCAATTATTTACCGATAGAAAACAATATATATATATATTTTGTTCACATACATATAAACAAAGACACATTAATTAACTCTTTACCAAACGACAAAATTGAAGACTTGTCCAAATTGAAAGCATTCGCAGACAACAAAATAAGCCTGATTAAAAGACTGAAACTTGATTTAGAAGAGTTGAAAATATTGTTGGAAAAGGAGAAAATGCTGGTTACCAGCATTTTCTCCTTTTCCTACAATGTTTCAGAAGGCTTCTTCCTCTGGTTCGTAAAAACCAGGAATTGTTTGGTAAAAAATTATTTGTATAGGTGGCTTCGACACTCATTGAGTAATGATGAATCTCGTAATTCCACCAGTAATATTCTATCTCAGTCATACACTAGAAAAGACAATACTCCTCTAACTTATCATAAATTATCTAAGATATAATTAATAGAGTTTATTTCATCAGCATGTGGTTCATATGAGGAAATATTTGCCCAAAAAGGGAAAGGTCCGCGAAAATAACGGGTGCCGTAGACCTAAGGCACGAGTTATTTTATCAATTTTTCAGTTGCAATTACGATGTTAGTGCGTAACTGGAACAAAATTGTCGTCAAAAATTAAATGAATACTTAATGCATATTAGAAAGCCAAAAGTAAAAATGGGCGACTCTACAAAAATGTAATTTCATAAAGGGAATGACCAAATCTAAGTTGAGAGAACTTGTGGTCAGACCCTTTTGCCTTGTTCTTTGATTATGTATATTTTTCTGTGTTGTAAGTTCTATTCTTGTTAAATACTTGGCAATAAGATATGTTTAAACTAAACTAGTTATTTTCGCGGACCTTTCCCTTTTGAGGCAAATATTTCCCCATTCTAACCTCAAGCTGATGAAATAAATTATATATCATATTTCTTTTGATTATTTTGTCAACAAGTGCCACTTTTAAAACTAGTGATCTCAAGTTAATTAACCAGATTTTCGGCAGGAGGAAAATATTCACTGTGACGGGGAAATAATTCCAAGCTTTACCCATAACATTTCTAAAAAAAGACACATAAAATAAAATATTTCTGTTTATTTCATGCTTTCCGGTAGGATATCGAGAAATAGCAGGGAAAATTATTTTTCGATCTTACACTGGTACCACCAGTGAAAATACTGATTTTCACGTTCTTGTTGCCTAGGTAAATTGCGCGTGCCTAACAACCAGATGGGAAATATGACGTCATGTACCTTACATTTCTCGCACTTGACGTAACGTTGCTATGCGGGAGGGGTACGCCACGGGGAATAATGGAAAATGACTGTACTGAATTTTGATAAAGCTCCTCCTAGAAAAGATTAAAAACATGAAATAATAGAACATTTATTTTTTTCGGTGAAAGGTCGAAATTTATTTCATCTCGTGAACACCATCGGTAATATTTTCACGAGTGGCGCAGCCACTCCTGAAAATATTACCGATGGTGTCCACTCGATGAAATAAATTTTGATCTTTCACCGAAAAAAACAAAATTTTCGATGGTTGAAAACCAGACCCTCGTATATAGCAAATTTATCAAAATTTACTTTTTACCATTTCTGGTTCTCTCATATTTAGATACAAATTGTGTCAAAATTTCAGCTCTGTAGCTTGAATAGTTTTGAAGATATCAATAAAAGATCAAACCTCGTATCTCGGTATTGACAGTAGCTCACCAGCCAAAACAGTGTAATTTTACATACGACATATTTTTCACGTTTATGCTATAATGTGTAGTGCCAGAATGTAACATTTAAGTAAAAAGTGTTGTGGCTTTTAACATTTAGGAACAAAAAATACCCATTTTTCCGACCAGAATCTTGTATTTAGTTATAGGATGTTCTGGTTTTGACCCATTTATGAGTAAAAATCTCCATTCACCTGCCACAGTGTAGTATCTTAGGATACGAATTTTCATGTAGTTAAATGAGCTAGCTTGTATTCCGCCAGAAGGTTGTAGTAAACACTAACTTGTTCTGGTTTTGAACCATCTTTTAATTAAATATGCCTATTGAAGAACCAGAACATCGTATCTGTACATAAGATTCTTTATGTGCTGTGTTTTGTCCCCTGATAGGGCTAATTGGTGTTGATAACGTGGTATATCAGATTTTGTCACATTGTTGTTTTATCATTTAGAATGTGTGATTTCAGTGGAAAATAGCCAATTTCATTGCAAACATTATGAGAAACTATTTGGTGTACTAAACGGGATAAATTATTGGATATAAAGGTATGTACAAATCTTTTTGCAATTTAACTTTTTCAAGATTGTAAATTATTTTCAGTACAGAGGAGCAGTTTAGCAACACTGTAAAAATGTAGATACTTTTTGTCAAAAGTAATATATTACAGTTTTAACTCATACAAAACAAATTTTAAATCTAATTGACATTATATGAAGTGGATTTGAGCAGAGAATGACCAGGAAAAAAACTGAAAGTATTGCTGCAAGTATTACCACGATAACTATACCGTCGTACAATTCAATTTTTCAGATGTGGTCAGACGAAAATGACACACAAATAGAGAAAAAAGTATCAGCTGAAGAAATCTACAATGACCGAAAGAAAGAAAGTTCTGTCCCTGAGGCACAGCGTAAATTATGTGAAAGAAAAGAAACCACACAAGAGTTATTATCTGAGAGCCCTGAATTACGTAAAAGGAAGCATGATGTTAGCAACACAGAAACAACCTAAGAAAACTCAGAGATACATTGTCTTTATCCAATAAAACAAAAGAGGAAATTAAAAGCATAAAAACAACACTAGAGAATTAAGAGAGTTTGGTAACTGAACAAAAACAAGTAAATTACACGATGCAGAACATCTTTAGTACATCTGAAGAGAAATCAAAGAGTTCTACTCTTGAGGAAATGCAAAGATATACTAGTTGCATCTAATAAACAACATCAGAAATACCAGACAAAAATCTTGAAAAAACACTTGTAAATACAAGTTGCAATACAGAGAGCAATGAAACATTTCTTTCTCAGGAAAATGAAAAAAGATGTGTACAAAACCAAATAACTTGCAACAAAACAAGTCCATTATCTTTCTCGCTCCAATGACAACATTCCTCTTATTGTGTTCTCAAAGAGATACAACAAAGTGATAGTGCTGATGATGAAACTTACATACCCAATCCAGAGGATTTGAATTCTTTTAATTCATAGTATTTTCAGATTTGTAACTCGGCTATGAAAACGGAATAGAAGATTTCAGAAAGTGTGGGATGAAACAGTAAAACCTATAACCAAAACAAATGGGGTTTGTCCATTTGGGAATCAAATAGAAAGAGTACCAATCAAAATCAATCGAGTTGAATGTTCATTGCAATAAAAAATAACCAAATTGAGATATCATGAGGAATTGTTAAGGAAAACACTGATAGCTGCAATTGAAGGGAGACTTGATAGACTTTTGTACAGTGAAGGTCTACAGCCCAGAAATGTCCCTGAGTATGACATTTTTTTGTAAGCAACTTGCTGTGCCGAACTGATATCAGAGTCTCCAGCACACCTTAGACAGTCATTATGTATGCATTTACAAGATAATGCTGTTGAATATATAGGGTTTTCCCAAAGCCAGTATAGCCAGGAGAAAGTAGAATAGTTTACAGAACATTCGGCTGAACTTTAATATCTGAAAAAAGACTATTATTGGTCAAACAAAGCTGATGATCTACTACCACTTGCTTTGGCAAACTATGTTGACTGTTGTGAAACAATATATACAAGTAAACCCGATCAACAAAAAACAATAGTAATGCTAGTATAAACAAGAAATACGATTGGCATATATCTCAATTCCAAATACTCTTTAACATTATAATGCATATATCATCATGGTCCATACATTGCAAGCCCTGTACCAAGTACAACAAAACATATTCCAATATTCCAACGTGTTCAACACTTCTAAGAAGGTTATTCAAACACCGAGTAAAGCTGCTGAATATGTTTCTCCTAACAAAAAAAAAAAAAAAAAGACTTTATCGGAAGCAAAATGCAACACTGAAAAATTGGGAAAAAAATACCAGGAAAAGATAGCAGCTTAGTGGACAGGAATATGTATCAACTGCAGGAAAAGTTGTTAAAAAAGAACAAGTCCAAGAATGTGACAGTTAAAAATGTAGATATACTTGTAACAGTATCATTTGAACAAAGATATGAAATCAGAGACTTTATTTTAAACTTGATACATATTAAAGGCAAAAAGATTACATCTGTGCAAGAGTTCAGGAAAGAAACACAAGGACATTTCTAGATGAGAATGGAAATGCAATAAAGAAGAAGAAAGGAAAAATGAAAATGTATACACTTGAAGCATGTAAAGAGCAACAAAGAGTCTGCAAGAAGTTCTTTTTTGAAAGCCACTTGATATCAGTGAAGCGAAGCAACAGTACACCAGGGCCTTTCTAAGAAATATTGTGGTCATTACCATGGAAGAGGTGAGCGAGGAAGGCATAGGGCTCCAAACAAGACAAGTGAAGATCGTCTCCAGGAAATTAGAGATCACACTGAATCTTTTCCTGTAGTAGAAGCTCACTATGTGAGGAAATCTTCTAACAGAATGTATCTTGCAACCAATCTCAATATTAATAGAATGTATGAGGAATATGTATCAAAATGTGAAAAGCAAGGTACAGATGCTGTAATTGAACCAATTTACTGACATATTTTCAATGAGGAGTACAACCTGTCATTCCATGTGCCAAAAAAAAAGACTGGTGTCAAGTTTGAAACAAATTTGATCATGCAAAAACAAATCGGACAATTAAATGAAAAGACAAAAGATGAGTTCACAATTTACCAGAAAACAAAAGTAGTAGCCAGAGAACAAAAGCACACTGACAGTGATACAGCAAGGTAAAATAAGGATGTAAATACTTGCACTTTTGACTTACAGTCGGTTCTCTATACGCCCTGTTCTCTTGTAAGTTTGATGCATTACATGAGAAAACTTTGCTGTTATAATTTAAAAGTGCTGGAGACAAAAAAGCCATTTGTTTTTTTGTGGTCCGAAATGAAATTTCAACATGTCTTTCCTTATATCTGTCTAATTTGGGATAACCAGTTGAACATGTTATACTTTACTACGACGCATGCACAGGTCAGAATAGAAACCAGATTGTTGCAGGGTGCTTTCTTCATTCTGTGGCAACAATACCAAATATCAAAATGATTGACCATAAATTTCTTGAAAGTGGACACACACTCACATGGAATGTGATTCAATGTACGCAGCCACAGAGTTTGCATAGAGTTTGCAAAATCTAAAACAAAAATATTTAGACCAAACTATGGGAATCTATGGCACGGCAAAAAAGTCCTTACTATGTTGTGATGCGGAAACATGATGATTTCAAAGATTTTAAAGGTATGAAATACAAGTCTTTAAAATAGTCTAAGACGGAAAGTGGGAAGAACCAGAGACTTGCTTCTTCAAGTATGAATAGGAAAACTCTGGGAAATGTCAGAGGATAAAACTAGTTGGAGGAAAGAGACAAGCAGAACAACCACTTTACAAGGGAAAATTACAAATATCAAATGCAAAGAAAAAGGATCTGCTTTCATTATGCAAGCAAGGTGCAATACCCTCAAAGTTTCATGACTACTATAAAAGCCTATCTTTAAGTCAGAATGTCAAGGAGCGTCTGCCAGAGCCAGATAGAGAGGATCGTGATGAAGACAAAGATTGTAAATTGATTCATTGTTAAGAAACACACTTATTAGGGCTTTTTCTTCAGTTTTTCACTTATATAATGTGATATTTCTATCAAATGCATGTGTGTTGTGCACAGAGAAGGTGGAAATGGGGTATATTACTTAAACATAACATGTTGTACATAAATCTTATCAGTTATTCTCCATATTTGTGTTCAAATCAGAAATGCTTCAACCAATATACAATACTATATCTTTGAAAAACTGGGTTTTTGCTTTTAAATCGTGCTGCCAAAGTATTGCAGCGGTATATACTATACTACAGCAGAATAAAACAGCTGTGAAAATGTTGCCTCTGTTAAAACCAGAATAGTGTTTTATTATATGTAACACTCTGTCTCTCAAAATTTCATGAATTTTTGCATCATGCATAAAAACCAGACAATGTTATAGATATATACGATATTCTGGCAGGTAGGATTTTGAAGTTGTTCAAAATCCTGTGCAGCCAATCCATTGTATCTGCATATACAAGGGTATGGCTGACAAAACCTGGTAGGATTTTCTTATTCTCAGAAAGCTAAAAGATAGTATCAGAAGTTACAACATTTTGGTCGAGAAAAACGGGTGTGTTATGATAACATTAGTTATGCCAGAACAAAAAAGGCATCTACTAGCCCTGTTTTCAAAGCAAAAGAATTTTCACCTCCTGCTGTGATAACAGAATGGGATTACGATCATTGTGTGAGAAAATTATACGAAAACACCAATTTTTAAATCTTTGAGACAGTTTTTTGGTCCTCCTGAAAAATTTCAAAAATAGCATATACTAGGTTCTGGTTTTCAACCGACGAAATATCCTCTATTTATCGCGTTAGGGCCAAATGTTTACGCTATATCTGACGTCAGAATCTTAGACTTGACCGAATCCGGAAAGCATAAATTTATGAGTGCAACTGAAGTGATGGTGTTTGCCTTTTTTACGCTTTTTAGAAAACGCGGTTCTTTAGCATTAATTTTACTTTTTCCACAATATTTTCGATGGCTTTGTCAGTATACGAGATTAAACGGTAAAGTGTTAGCTAAACCTGTAATATGTCAAGGCTTCAAGTTTCAGTAAAATGGAACTATACAGACTGAACCATCTTCGCAAGCCAAGACTGACGATTCACTACGTAAATCTACCCTTGGCAGATCGAGCTTGATTTTTACATTCACCCGATACGCTTTTTCATTGGATGCAGTCAGCTCTAACTGCAACGGATGAAATCACTCGTAGCATTTCATCTTTGATAAAAATAGAACAAGGTCTCTAGCTTTCGCATAGAAGGTAAACATGGAAACCCACGTGGATGTCTGCTTATCGCTTCATGTGTATTCGTAAGCAGTTTGTAAAACGATATTTCATTTGCTTTTAGAAATATGATGTTAAGGGGGTTAATAACCAACATCCAATAGAGGGCGCATCGCAGGAATCTCGAAATCGGGCTCAATCAGCCAAGGTAAGATCCACGTAGTGATCGTAAACTTGGCTCACGAAGATGAGACTGAACAGAAGATAGACGACTACTGAAAAGAAAAAAATCAAAGTTCTGAAGGTACTGATAGAAGATAACGGTGGAAATTTGTCATTGAACAGGCTGAAGAGCGGACTATTCCATGTGAGGTTCACACATCTGACGATTGAAAATGTTTAATTTATAAGATTTAAAGCATTATCCCATGACTATTTTCATAAAATCGTATACCTAAACGTTTTGCGTGCGGTTTCAAGTGTTAGAAAAGTGATTTGTGGTGTAATGGCAGTGGTGTGGATGTGTTTTGCGTGGTTTGAGATATTTTTGGGTGTTTCTCTTGCTTATCCCCGATGTAGAGTCTAAAGTATGGCCTGCAATAAGCGAAAAAGGGTACTCGGTCATTTGAATAATCCGTGCAGGCTATTCCGAAACGACACTTTCCGTTTTTATGTAATTTTCTTTTTTGTGCAAGTCTGTTGTAGCACAAAATCTAATGCAGACAAGAGTGCTATCTCGGATTAGCCTGCGCGGACTGTGCAGGCTGATCCGAGACGACGCTTTACGCAAATGTCCGAATGCCCCTTTTCACGCGTTGCAGGCCGTATATAAACCAGGCCATGTCAAAGCTTCGAAACGAGACCGGTTTCATATTTAGAGCTAGTTCTTCGACATTGAACTCTTAAATTCATTGTTTGTGTTATTGGCTTGGATATTTTTTTTTCAGTCTGCATGTCATTTTCACATATCATATGACACTGAAGCGTCTATTTATTCATCTGTGAGGATCTAGTATTCTTGAAAAGGACTTCTTTTCATCACAAGACTTCATCCTGACTGACAACTGACATAAAATAAATGAGATCTGGAAGTAGGTGTAGATTCAAGATCTAACTAGATATAACATTTTTCAGTTTGGGAAATCAACATTGCCCTTGTCAAGAGAAAAAATGGATTTCTGTTGTATCAATTGGAATGTGGCCAGCTTAGGATGGGCCTCGTATTTCTGGAAAAAATTAATAAGGGTTGTATAACAATCTCCGATTTTTGATATTTTACTCTGGAGTGAAAAAGAAACCCGGTCCAACCGTTACACTCACCTTTGTATCACCCGATTTATTTCTCCTGAGGTTCAACGGGGTGTGATACATCATTTTAATGAAAATCATACATTTTTGAACAAAAATATAAATAAAAACCTGGCTTTGAGTATGGTACATGTGTAAATGTACAAATATGCGTGTTATATATGGATCATTGAATTAAACAGGGAGATAATTTGACCGAATTTAAGGTTAATCTTAGATAAATGCATACTCTCGAACGACAGATTTTTCTTATTATTTCCACAATTATAGTATTTACAATTGTAAACGATAGGAACAAATAGAAACGTCACCCATCTGTGCTTATTTCGTCAAAAAACAAGGTTAAAGGTCACCATAGATGTTATTAAAAAAAAAAAACAGATAAAAGCTCATCAAATATAGTGGGTAAAGGAAAAATTGCTCAATAGGAGCGATTTCTCCTTTTCCAACAATAATTTTCAAAATGGCAACAGCTTTACTTTCACAGCTTAAAATTTCCTGCCTTTCTTTCCTTGTTTGGTGTTAACGCCGTGTCAGCAGCATTTTAACCCATTACCACACAATCCCTACTTTTGACGACCCTGAGAAAGAAGCCTTTAGAAAACATTGTGGGAAAAGGAGAAAATGCTGGTAGCCAGCATTTTCTCCTTTTCCCACAATGTTTTCTCCTCTTCCCAAAACAAATTTCATATTCTCAGTCACTTTTATATTGTCGTCTGCAAATCTTTCGATTTGGACAAGCCTAAAATATTGTTGTTTGGTAATGAGTTAATTATTTCACGGTGCCAGTTCAAAGATCCATTTTTTCTCTTCACCAATACTACCCGAAGAAATTGATACTTGTTTCAGTGCACCATTAGTACTACGGTTACGATTATCAGCAAAAATACATAGGTGCACTTTTGATTCCCTATCCAAGACAAAAAAATACATACATGCGCAGTAGAATGCGTGTGAACATTTGTCATGTACCTCGTTAAGAAAATACATGTAGTTATAATCCTTATTTAGTTTGTATGGAACAGAAACCAGTCCTAGTTTTTCAATGCGACACACGGGTGTTACCGCAAAGGTCATAGTGCTCTGATTTATTGATTCCTGGTGTCATTAACGAGAGTAAATATGGCCTACAGTGAAAAATACTACGTTATTAATAATGGCATAACAACAGATGATCCCGTTATAGTACAAATACGGTCGCAACGCCCGTCGGTACCCTGTTTTGAAAGAAAGGTGCATCACAAAGAAAAGATAAACCTTTTCTGTTATTTCAGAAATATATCATCGCAGAGAAAGGAAAAATTGCAAAGTACTTGTTGTCCCCCGACCCCTTAACCCATTACCATACAATCCCTACTTTTGACGCCCCTGAGAAAGAAGCCTTTTGAAAACACTGTGGGAAAAGGAGAAAATGCTGGTAACCAGCATTTTCTCCTTTTCCCACAGTGTTTTCTACCCTTCCCAGGATAAATTTCAATTTTTCAGTCACCTTTATTTTGTCGTCTGCAAATGCTTTCAATTTGGACCAGTCTAAAATTTTCTCGTGTGGTAATGGGTTAACAACATTTCGAGCACGGTTTGACTTACTGCCAAACTTACTAGATCTACTTAACCCTTTACCAAACGACAAAATTTTAGACTGGTCTAAGCACTTGCAGACCACAAAATAAGGATAACTCAACAATTGAAATTTGTTTTCAGGCAGAGGAGAAAATGCTGGTTAGCAGCATTTTTTCCTTTATTCACATTTTATTCAAAAGGCTTTCGTCTGAAAGTCGTAAAAAAACGTGGGATTATTTGTTAAAAGGTTAACTAAAATACCAATCAACGAAATTTTTATCTTATCCATTCTAGAAATTAATTTTGTAGACGAAAACTACATGTGGCTAAATTCATAGGAATTGTCTTTTGCAAGTCAGAAAACACCGTAGAAAAAAATGAGAAAGTAAGCGTTCGAAAACACCGTGGAAAAAAATGAGAAAGTAAGCGTTCGAAAGCAACGTGGGAAAAAAAAAGAGAAAGTAAGCGTTCGAAAGCGATGTGGCTAGAAAAAAAAAGACAACGTTTGGACCCAAACCTGGCTTTTTTATTTGCCACTTTTTTTTTCAAAAATGCTCTGCTAGAAGACGTAAGTGCGGTCTAGAATGGCTGTTATGTATTAACCCATGTCCTGCCAAATATAACTAAATTGAAATTCGATAGTAAAACTCAAAAGTTCTCTTGCTATTTAAAACTTATGCTTTGGTGGAATAACATCCCCTTATCGGACAGTGTAGATCCAAGATCAGACTGCACGTTCTGTGCAGTCTGATCTTGATCTACACTGTCCGCAAAAGGTCAGCGATTCGCACTAATCAACCTAAGGGTTGAAAAAAAATGTTATTTGGGAACACGAGTCATTTCTTGCAATCAAGATGGCACCCTTGGGAAAGATCGCTTTTTTTCCAAAGTCAATGATTAATTGCCGCCTTTAGTTATTTATAATAATAAAAGGGTAATGCTTTATGAAAATAGTTCTTACTGGTCCATGAACATGCAGATTTTTTTTTTAAAAAGCAATAAGTTTTGACACTGATACTTATTGCATGTGCATTAAACCCCATTTTTACATAGCATGACCAAATGTAAAATTGCTTCTAATGCCTTAGAATTCTTTTTGTTTAAAGGTAGCGCATCTTCGCGAGCCAAGGTTACGATCACTACGTGGATCTTACCTTGGCTGAGTGAGCCCGATTTCGAGATTCCTGCGATGCGCCCTCTATTGGATGCTGGTTATTAACCCCTTTACATAATATTTCTAAAAGCCAATGAAATATCGTTTTACAAACCGCTTACAAATACACATGAAGCGATAAGCAGACATCCACGTGGGTTTCCAAGTTTACCTTCTATTCGAAAGGTAGCGACCTTGTTCTATTTTTATCAAAGATGAAATGTTACGAGTAATTTCATTCGTTGCAGCTAGAGCTGGCTGCATCCAATGAAAAAGCGTATCGGGGGAATGTAAAAATCAAGCTCGATCCGCCAAGGGAAAAGACATTGAAACGCTTGATAAAGGGTTAGAATCTTGTCGATTTACATACAATTTGCGAAAATCAAACAATTTATTCATATAGGATTGAATGCTAGTATAACGGTTTGATTTCCTGACAGACTTGGTGAACATCGATCTATATAAAATGTGCGCTTTCAGGTCGAAATAAACCGCTCAATATTTCGTGAAATATTCTGGAAATAAAAAAGAATCAGCCCGAATTAATCCGTTTTACTGAGCCTACTTGGGGCTTAAAAGGAATTAGATATGTTACCGGAACTTGTAGGATTCCAGCAGTTCTATTTGATGATCGCGGATAATTACACCATTCTATTGTTATACGGTTGTCTGTCAGAGAATGGAAGAGTTCCGCTCGGCTGATTATAAAGACAGTTTCCATTCACCTTACTTCATGGGTATCTAACAAAGACTCAAAGCGGAAAAGCCTAGATCTAATAATTCATGGGTTGTGAGTTCGATGTCGGAATCGAACATGTCTCCTTCAGTAAGATTTTTAGTAGCACTAGTTCTGGGAGTGGGGCAAAATTTTACACTAGTATAACTAAAATGAAATATCTTTCAAAAAGAAGGGCGGTACTTAAAATTGCCAGCAAAATCGTAGGGGCCAATCGAATACACACGCCTTCTCATTTGACTAATTACAGTCTTTTATTTATTCATTTGTTATTAATACCAAAAAGCAGTTAAAATGCCAGCACATTCAGCTACAAGCTTCATACGAGAATTTCGCAAAGCGATGGGTTGTAAGCCAAAAACAACAACAAGGAATATCTATAACTCTTACATTGCTAAATAAATATTGAAAAAAAAGGAGCTCAATGCACATGGGTCACATGCTGGAGCATGGCTCGTATTTGTTCGACCTTTTGCGACTGCTGACAGTACAATCCACTGATTCTATCTTATAGGCTTGACTGAACAGGCGGACGGTGTAGATCCAAGATCAGACTGCACGTTCTGTGCAGTCTGATCTTGATCTATAACGTCCGCAAAAGTCCGCGTTTTCGCTTATGACACTGAAAAGGTTTAAAAAAGATGGGCGTGATAAAAAAAAATAGCCTGCTGGAGTATTAAGATGAAACTCTTGAGTCGCTCAATACCGTATATGAATCTATAATGGAACGCAACCTCACCGGAATTGCTTTTTTGCGTTAATAATTTTCTTGAAAAGAAGAATTTTAATCACATATGATCCATGAAAAGGGGACTTAACACATCTGCAAAAAGTTTTGACTAGATCAAGGTCGACACTTATTTGCTATCGGTCGATTTTTTTATATATCAAAGGACTGGCGCCCAGGAGTCTGACACGTTTGATATCATACAACCCCTCTCTATAGAGGAGTTGTATGATACCAAACGTGTCAGACACCTGTGGAAAGAGGGGTTGTATGTTACCATACGTGTCAGACACCTGTGGAAAGAGGGATTGTATGATACCAAACGTGTCAGGCACCTTTGGAAAGAGGGGTCGTATATTACCAAACGTGTCAGGCACCTGTGGAAAGAGGGGTCGTATGATACCAAACGTGTCAGGCACCTGTGGATAGAGGGGTCGTATATTACCAAACGTGTCAGGCACCTGTGGGAAGAGGGGTCGTATGATACCAAATGTGTCAGGCACCTGTGGATAGAGGGATTGTATGATACCAAACGTGTCAGGCACCTGTGGGAAGAGGGGTCGTATGATACCAAACGTGTCAGGCACCTGTGGATAGAGGGATTGTATGATACCAAACGTGTCAGGCACCTGTGGATAGAGGGATTGTATGATACCAAACGCGTCAGGCACCTGTGGGAAGAGGGGTTGTATAATACCAAACGCGTCAGGCACCTGTGGAAAGAGGGGTTGTATGACACCAAACGCGTCAGGCACCTGTGGGAAGAGGGGTTGTATAATACCAAACGTGTCAGGCACCTGTGAAAAGAGGGGTTATATGATACCAAACGTGTCAGGCACCTGTGGATAAAGGGGTTGTATGATACCAAACGTGTCAGGCACCTGTGGGAAGAGGGGTTGTATGATACCAAACGCGTCAGGCACCTGTGGGAAGAAGGGTTGTATGATACCAAACGCGTCAGACACCTGTAGAAAGAGGGGTCGTATGTTACCATACGTGTCAGACACCTGTGGAAAGAGGGGTCGTATGATACCAAACGTGTCAGGCACCTTTGGAAAGAGGGGTCGTATGATACCAAACGTTTCAGGCACCTTTGGAAAGAGGGGTCGTATGATACCAAACGTTTCAGGCACCTGTGGAAAGAGGTGTCGTATGATACCAAACATTTCGTCAGGCACCTGTGGAAAGAGGGGTCGTATGATACCAAACGTTTCGTCAGGCACCTGTGGAAAGAGGGGTCGTATGATACCAAACGTTTCGTCAGGCACCTGTGGAAAGAGGGGTCGTATGATACCAAACGCGTCGTCAGGCACCTGGGGATAGAGGGGTCGTATGATACCAAACGCGTCGTCAGGCACCTGGGGATAGAGGGGTCGTATGATACCAAACGCGTCAGGCACCTGGGTATAGAGGGGTCGTATGATACCAAACGCGTCAGGCACCTGGGGATAGAGGGGTCGTATGATACCAAACGAGTCAGGCACCTGTAGAAAGAGGGGTCGTATGATACCAAACGCGTCAGGCACCTGTGGAAAGAGGGGTCGTATAATAACAAACGTTTCGTCAGGCACCTGTGGAAAGAGGGGTCGTATAATAACAAACGTTTCGTCAGGCACCTGTG
Source organism: Tridacna crocea (assembly GCA_943736015.1). Taxonomy (NCBI): domain Eukaryota; kingdom Metazoa; phylum Mollusca; class Bivalvia; order Cardiida; family Cardiidae; genus Tridacna; species Tridacna crocea. The sequence goes on along the minus strand of OX031066.1, from coordinate 43,121,493 downwards.
GAAAGAGGGGTCGTATGATACCAAACGCGTCAGGCACCTGTGGAAAGAGGGGTCGTATGATACCAAACGCGTCAGGCACCTGTGGAAAGAGGGGTCGTATGATACCAAACGCGTCAGGCACCTGTGGGAAGAAGGGTCGTATGATACCAAACGCGTCAGGCACCTGTGGAAAGAGGGGTTGTCTGACACCAAACGCGTCAGGCACCTGTGGGAAAAGGGATTGTATAATAGCAAACGTGTCAGGCACCTGTGGGAAGAGGGGTTATATGATACCAAACGTGTCAGGCACCTGTGGATAAAGGGGTTGTATGATACCAAACATGTCAAGCACATGTGGACAGGTTTACCTCAGGATTGAATCGGTTCTTATACAAAATAGATTTTATATTACTGATATACGAGTGTTTGACACTCATTCGGCTTTTCTATGGCTTCGTTAATCGTATGTATGGCTTCAGACCGCGATTTTCCGCTTGAGACATAAAACTCTATGAGCGTCCGTAACGGCAAAATCGCACATCACTTAGAGTCATTCTTTTTCTCGAGTTTCCTTGGCGAAATCTCTCTAGTAATAATTGTTTACATACTGATGATATGAAACTTACATACAATGGTGTCGATATCAGGCAGCAGAATTGACGATATACCTCTTGGTAGTAGCCAATATATATTAAGTAACGGTGTTCGATAATGAAATTTTCTTTATCCGGTGATAGACCATTGAAGATTCAGTTGTCTATGGTTTAACCCTTTACTGCACGATACTTCTTTTCAGGACTCTTCGAAAAAAAGAGTTTTGAAAAAAAAACTCTTTTTTTTTTGTTTCTTTTCTTTTCTTTCTTTAAGTGCTGTCCAATATAAATCTACATGGGAACCATGTGATATACCTACCGAGTGACACACTATCGTCTTTTAAGTTTGCCAATAAAAGGAAATTCGACCTTTGCAAAGTCGTTTCGACGATGTACAAATGTATGCCATTTTCTGTCCTTTCTTGTAATAATAACTCCTTAGGGATGCAAAAATTATATGGGAGCCAGGCGGAAGAGAAACAATTAAGTTAATGACAGCCATGACAACGATTTATTGTGTTTCGCCATCGCGAAATCTTGATTTTTTTTTTCGAACACGCAGTACTCCGAGTGCATTCTTAGCCCATTTATGTGTAGGCTTATTCTCTAGTTAGACTGCAATATGCGAAAAGGGACATTCGGACATCTGTGTAAAGTGTCGTTTCGGATCAGCCTGCACAGTCCGTGCGGGCCAATCCGAGACAACCTTTATATCGTTTTAATATGATTTTCTGCTTCGCACAAGTCTACTATAGGGCAAAATCTAATGTGGTCGTATAGTGCCGTCTCGGATTAGCCTGTGCGAGGTGCGCAGGTAGATCTGGAACCACACTTTATGAATATGTCCGAATAATTTTCGTGCTGCACGCCAATTATGATCAGGTACAGATGGCATATGGACAAACATTTGAAAGGACCAACCGTTTTCTTTAAAAACAATTGTTTTGAAAAGCATTGGAGAAGAGCAGATGCTCCTCTGAGCGAATGCATGTTTCAAGCAATTGAGTAACCCTCCCTGAAAACGGGATATAATGCATCTGCCAAATGTATAGACCAACATCAGCCTGCCAAGCCTCTGCATTCATACAATTTTTTGGCATATCCAAAGGCCACTTTTTTATCCCCCGCCGAAAGGCGGAGGGGGATATGGTAATAGTCTCCGTCCGTCCTTCCGTCATTCCGTCACTCCGTCATTCCGCTTTTTGTCCGGAGCATATCTCCAAAAGTATTTGAAATATCAACTTCAAACTTCACAAGTGGATAGATCTCATTAAGGAGGCATGCAGTGTACAAGAACCATTACTCTATCTTCATTGTTTCTGGAGTTATTGCCCTTTGCACATTTTCTTCTGGAATTTTTGTCCGGAGCATATCTCCAAAAGTATGAAAGGTAGGAACTTGTAATTGTTGAGTTACTGGTGTTTGTAAATTTTCACTTTGGAATTTTGTCCGGAGCATATCTCCAAAAGTACAAAGGCTAGGAACTTCAAACTTTATACACTTATAGAATTCATTAAGGAGAAGTGCACTTCACAAAAACCAAAACTCTGTCTTTAGTAATTTTTGAGTTATTGCCCTTTGTTAATTTTTATTTTGGATTTCTGTCTGGCATATATCTCCAAAAATATAAAAGCTAGGAACTTAAAATTTCATACACATATAGAACTAATTGAGGAAAAGTGCAGTGCACAAGAACCATAACTCTATCTTCAGTATTTTTGGAGTTATTGCCCTTTGTAAATCTTTACTTTGGATTTTTGTTCGCACATTTTCATTTAGATTACAGGCTTTTTTCGAATGATTACCCTTTGATGAATTTATTTCATCATGGACATATAACAAAAAGGCCACATGTACATGCAAAACACAATACCTCTTATACGTTTGTATCAAAAAAGGTCTTTTTCGGCGGGGGATATCATTTCAACGAAATTGCTTGTTCCTCTAGATTCAGTCGTTTGTTAGGCAAAACAGATGCTATAGATTCATAATTATGCGATAACTTGCTTGGTATCATGCATCACTGAGAAGCACGGCCTCCTTTTTGCTGAAGCATGGCTCAATTTAAAGAGCCATTCTCCATGAAAAGGGGGCTTAATACATCTGCGAAAAGCATCGACTCAGGTCAGCCTGCGCAATCCGCGCAGGCTGACCTGGGCCGAAACTTTTCGCTATTTTGACGATTTTTCTTTATGTCATTGGCCAGCCTACCTAATGATTATGTGAGTTCTATAAAAAACAAAAGATGTGGTTGTTATATGAGTCCATGCATATGTAATGAATTTCTTGGCATTATGGATAATGGAGTAAGCCACCTTTTGCCAGTGCATGGCTCAATTTTATGTACATGTAGACCCACCCTGTTCCGTTATATTTACCTACACGTCAAGCGGAAATGGTGTGACCAACTCTTTCACACAAGCAAAACCAGAAACTTTTTTTGTGGAAAAAAGACTTATCAAGATCAGACAATAGAGAAAGTTGTATCTATAGATACTATTTTGTCGAAGACGTAAACGAAGGCAAGGAAAGCAAAAGATTCTGTCATTGTTTGAATTCCTCCTATAGCATACAGTGCTTGTAAAATTTCAATTACGCGTCGAAACGCAGAGCTAGATAAACCATCTCGGCAAAAACGACAAAAAACTTGCGATCACTTGTCGCAGCAGAAATACAAATAAACCAGCTTTCAATAAAAACGACGGCAATGCTTGCAACCAAGCGTCGCAGCAAAGAAAGTCAAAATAACAAACTAGCCAATTGCGACGGCATGAATTGTGATCACGGGTTGCAGCAAAGGAACGCCTTAGAGGCACAATGTCCAAATACGCCGCAAAGCTTTCGACCAAGGGTCGCAGCAAAGAATAGGCAAACAAACAAACAAGCCAATGCGACGGCAACACTTGTGACCAAGGGTCGCAGCAAAGAAAAGCCTAATTAACAAGCTAGCTAAATATGATGACAAGGCTTGCTACCAAGGGTCACAGCAAAGAAAAGCAAATTAGGCCTAGCAAACTGTCCATATACAACGGCAAGGCTTGAGGCTAAAGGTCTCTGCAAAGAAAGACCTAATCAACAAACTATCCATAAACGACGGCAATCCTTGCGACCACGGGTAGCATAAAAAATCCTAATATATCAACAAGCCAAATACAATTGCAAAACTTGCGACTAGCGCATTGGTAGGCAAAGCTGAAAAAACCAAGAGGACAAATACGACAAAGCATAGCTTGAAACTGAAACTGATTAATTAACCCATTACCACACAATCCCTACTTTTGACGCCTCTGAGAAAGAAGCCTTTTGAAAACATTGTGGGAAAAGGAGAAATGCTGCACGTGTAGTGATGTTTACGGGGCACTCAAAAGGGAAACTGGTTTTTGCCAGGGAACATGATATTATGTTCCCGGCATGTTAACCAATCAGATCACGAGAAATTTCTTTGCAGTATAATAAAGTAAATTGCCTCGTCTACATGGACTTGTTTACAGCCGATTATTTCTTCATTTAAATATTTAAACCTCATTTACAAATGTTCCATGTTCTGTGAAAACGGATCTAACTGCATCTGCAAAAAGTATTGATCTATTTCTTCCGGCGCATTCCACGCAGGACGATATTGGTTGAAAAATTTTGTCTCTGGTCAAGTTTTCTTCGTGTCGGAGGACCATTCTACATCAAGAATCAGTGGCTTGTTAGACTAAATGGATTTTGTGTACCAATAATAATAGTTTACAAGACGTGAAAAGGGACATTAGGACATTTGCGTAAAATGTCGTCTGGGATCAGCCTGCGCAGTCCGCGCAGGCTAATCCGAGACGGCACTTTACGACAACATTAGACTTTGTGCTACAGTGGAAAACAGAAAATCACATAAAAACCAAAAGTATCGTTTCGGATTAGCGCATGCTGATCCGAGACGACACTTTACACAGATGTCCTAATGCCCCTTTTTGTGTGTCGCAGGCCATAATGTGATGACTTTCTTGGTATGATGCATTTCGGAAATATATTCAGCCCTCTTTTGCCAGGGCATGGCTCTATATTTATTACGAAGCAATGTTTATAAAGGAAACGAGAGGGAGGACAATACAGATGTTTCCGGATGGGGCAATTTATTGGTTCATGTACACTTAAATTTGAGCCATCATCCGGCAAAAGGTGGCTTAACGCATCTACGTGGTGCAGTATTCCAAGGATGTCATCAAATATAATTATATGGAACAATGAATTTATCATGAATATCAATTGAATGAATCTGAAGATATAGAATGCCCTCATTGCATGCAGATAATTAACCAGCAGCAAAAAATAGGGCAATTCCGCTCAGGCTGATCTGGGTCGATACTTTTTCCAAATGCATGTTTAAGTCCTCTTCTCACATAACATGGCTCATTCTTTTAATAATTAAAAAACTTGCTGACGCAGTTTTTTTTGCGAAAATTTATGAATTTACGGTAACTGCAATGGTCAGGAAGCGGCGTAAAACGCCACTTTACACCATTGAAATAAGATATCGAAAATATTAAAAGAACAAATACTAGTACTAAAAAAGAAAAGATTCGTTTTGAGCGTGAATAAACTAAGCCGCAATAAATCAGTATTGAATTTTACCAGAAAAGACTGAAAAAAAAAATATTTTTTTTTTTTGCTAAACCGAATGGTTTAGCCAATCAGAAGTTGTGTTACTTACAAATGTAGGAAACTCTGGAGGATAAGACAAAAAACGTTCTTAAGAAAGCCAACGGTTGGTGAATACGGGCACAGGGTCCGTATTCACACACCAATCTTAATTTCAATCTTAGTCTTTTTTCTAGATTTAGAAAGAAACACGAAATCTGAAAGAGTGTTACATTCAAAACCTAGAAAATTCTTGGTAGTAAGACAAAGAGTGTTGATAACAATGGTAATTCAATACCAATTAAGGAAGAGCACAGTTTCGAAAATGTTGAATGGTTATCAGAAATAAATTAATATCAGGCAAAACGCAAAACGCAGACAAAAGTTATAGAAAAATTATACATGCCATACTCTATGAAAAGGGGGCTTATTGCATCTGCGAAAACTATCGACCCAGGTCAGCCTGCGCAGTCCGCGCAGGCAGACCTGGGCCGAAACTTTTCGCTATTGGTATTTTTTCCTGCATGTCCAAGGACCAGTGTACCTCGTGATTAAGTTAGTTGTTAAAGAAAGTGACTATTATGGATCTATAAATATTTGATTGCTATATAGCTTGGTATAATACATGTACTTATAGAGGTGCATAACGCCCCCTTTTGTCAAATCGTGACTCAAATTATTTGAAAAGGAAACGCTTGAAAAATAAAAACACAGAAAAGGGCATTTTAGTAATATTTAAGTCTCCACTTTGAAGAGATGACTCAATGCATCTCCATACAAAGTTTCGACTCAGATCAGTCTGCGCAGTCCGCGCAGGCTGATCTGCTTCAAATCTTTATGCTGAATGTAAAATCTTTTGCATGTCAATGGACGGCTCTGTCCTATGAGTCAGACAGTTTTAGACAAAAATGAAACCACATCATACAACTAATGCATTTCGAAGACGCATTAAACACCTTTTCGCTAGAGCACCCCTTAAAAAATATTTACCTAATATTATGTCCAACTAAAAGTCCTTCCTGTTGGGCCTTCTCTACTGCAATGGTCGCTGCTGCCGCATTATTTTCCCAACCAAGTCTCGGATGACGGAAAGGACTCAACATGCCCAACTTGAACTCACGACCATAGGTAAGCATGCATTGGACGTACGCCACTAATAAAAGAAATACCCTGCGTCCTGCCATCGCGACTAAATCACAAACACTAATAAGACATGTTGAATTCCTATATATTTTTCTGTATAATGATATCTGCATGCCTGTCTGCCTGTTTTTCTATATTTATCAATAGCTTCAGGTTCGACTGCTGTCACTTAGCCCTATACTAAATGACAAAATTTTGTACTCGACCAAATTGAAAACAGTTGCAGACGACATATTAAATGTAGAGCAAATGGTTATTTCTGTCTTTGATAGGGTAGAAAACATTGTGGGAAAAGGAGAAAATGCTGGTTACCAGCATTTTCTCCTTTCCCCAAAATGTTTTCAGATGCATTCCCTTTCAGGCTTGTTAGAAATCGGGATTGTATGGTACAGACCTAATCCCAGTGCCATTTGAAACGACTCAATATCTTGTTTATGACGGGAATAAATCTAGATCAGACAGGCATAACCTGCAGACTGATATTTGATCTACATTGTTTATTAACCCATTACCAAACGACAATATTTTAGGATTGTCCAAATCGAAAGCATTTGCAGACGACAAAATGAAAGTGACTGAACATTTGAAATTTGTTGCGTGAAGGATAGAAAACATTGTGGGAAAAGGAGAAAATGCTGGTTACCAGCATTTTCTCCTTTTCCCACTATGTTTTCTAAAGGCTTCTTTCTCAGGGGCGTCAAAAGTAGGGATTGTGTGGTAATGGGTTAAACATCTAGATGTTCCCGACGAAATGATGGTGAAATTTCAATAATATATTTTTTTAATAGCTCTATGGGAATATTTGTTTTTGTAACAGTTCCGAGTTTCAACGACAATATTTACGATTTTTGAAAACATTGTGGAACAAAGGAGAAAATGCTGGTAACCAGAATCCAAATTTTCAAATTTTCCCACAATTCTTTCAAACTTTTACGAAAAAAAAAATCAAGTCATTGTATTGAATTCAATTTGAGAGTTATGTCTTTATTGCTAGCGTTTTCTTCTTTTCCAACGTTTTCCTTCAACTGAAAGACAAATTGCAACTTTTGGGACAAATTCATTTAGTCGTCTGCAAATGCATTCAGTTTGGACAAGTCTATGATTTTGTCTTTTCGTATGAGATCAGGATGAAATCTATTTATAGTAATATCCTCGAATCCTTTGCCATACAATCCTAGGTTTTAATGACCCCAAGAGAAAATTTTTGAAAACATTGTGGGAAAAGATGAAAATGCTGGTAAAAAGGATTTTTCTCCTTTTCTCACAACGATTTCTACTCTTTAAAACACATCACAACGATTTCTACTCTTTAAAACACAAACTTTAATGTTTAGGCACACATATTTTGTCGTATGCAAATACTTTGAATTCAAACAAATCTAAAATTTTGTCTTTTGGTAAAGAGTTAATCCTTTATCACACAATGACGACTTTTAACACCATTGAAGAAGAAGCCTTTTGAAAACATTGTGGGAAAAGGAGAAAATGCTGGTAACCAGTATTTTATCATTTTCCCACAATGTTTTCAACCCTGTCAATATCAAATTCCATTATTTGAGTCACATGTAATTTGTTGTCTGCAAATGCTCTCAATTTTACAAGGCTAACATTTTGTCGTCTGGTACAGAGTTAAGCTGATGATCTAAACCTTTAACGCTGTACCATAGGCCTCTGAAACTCGATTGGTCTATGAAGGGATAAAGAAAATTTCATTTTCGGACACTGTTACTATAAATAGCACACTGGGGATTCCCTCTGTATTGTATATAATAGATATAATACAGAAGGAATCTCCAACGTACTATTTATGGTAACAGTGTTAATGAAAATTTGTAAATATATTCAGTGATACACAGGCGATACAGCAATGTGCTATGGATATTCGATGACCAACCAAGGACAATTTTAGTGTTCCGTCATAGACCAATAGAACTTCAAAGGCCTGTGGCTGTACCGAACTATTCCATCTTTTTGATAGTCAAGAGCTAGAAAACGTTTAACTCTTTACCAGATGACAAAATGTTAGCCTTGTCCAAATTAAAAGCATTTGCAGACAACAATTTAAATGTGACTAAAATAATTGAATTTGATCATGACAGGGTTGAAAACATTGTGGGAAAAGGAGAAAATGCTGATTACCAGCATTTTCTCCTTTTCCCACAATGTTTTCAAAAGACTTCTTCCTCCATGGTGTTAGAAGTCGCCATTGTGTGGTAAAGGATTAAAAACAAATAGATGGAGTAAGATAAAGATGCTCGCAGGCTGATTCAAGTCGATACTTGTTGCTAATGCTTCAGACCCCGTTTTGTCATAGTGCATGACTCGATTAAAACTGGTGTACTTTTATACCATTTTATTTCATGCTTTCCAGTAGGCTATCGAGAAATAGCAGTGAAAATATTTTTCGATCATACACTGGTACAACCAGTGAAAATACCGATTTTCACGTTCTTGTTGCCTAGGTAAATTGTGCGTGCCTAACAACCAGATGGGAAATATGACGTCATACACCTTACATTTCTCGCGCTTGACGTAACGTTGCTATGCGGGAGGGGTACGCCACGGGGAATAAGGGAAAAGAACTGTACTGAACTTTGATAAAGCTCCTCCCAGAAAGGGTTAAAAGCATGAAATAAATAGAATATTTGGTTTTTTTTCGGTGAAAGATCGAAATTTATTTCATCTCGTGAACACCATCGGTAATATTTTCACTCGTGGCTGCGCCACTCGTGAAAATATTACCGATGGTGTCCACTCGATGAAATAAATTTCGATCTTTCACCGAAATGCGCCACTCGCGAAAATATTACCGATGGTGTCCACTCGATGAAATAAATTTCGATCTTTCACTGAAAAGCAAATATCCTCTATTTATTTCAGTGAAATTATTCACTTTCTTCAATATTTGTATATTGAAATATGTTATATATATTGCATGCTTTGTACTATACTGCTATGACCATTAAGCTTATATGCTTAATTAAGAGTCAAAATAAGATTTCTGTTCTGTTCTATAATTATGATCACGTGTTTTCTTGCCTGACTACTAAATTATCAAATTAAGGAAACCTGATCACAATCTTGAAAATCCTTAATTCTTTACCATACAACAAAATTTGAGAATTTTCCTAAAAGTAGCATATACAGGTGATCGATTAAATTTCGCAAAAATGATAAGATCTATTTCTGAAATAAGTGAAAAAGGTTGCAGGAAAAGGTACCGGCATCCCCCCCTTCTGTTTTTCAACAGTGCTTTCAAAAGTCTTATAAATTTCCTTTTAACACCACAATGACGAGTTTTAACGATCGTGGGGAAGGAAGCCTTTAGAAAACATGGTAGGAAAAGGAGAAAATGCTGGTTACCAGCATTTTCTCCTTTTCCTACAATGTTTTCCAATCTTTTAGAGACAAATCCAATTGTTTCATAGACATATGCTAATAATTTGCCATTTAAAAATACTTTTAATTTGGGATATACTAAATTTTACCATGTAGTAAAGGGTTAGGCCTACTGCAGGAGAATCGTATGGTACAGGATTATTTTTTTCCAAATAGAATTTAATTATAACAGGGTCTTTTTTTTCTGGGTAATTATAATTGTAAATATAATAATGGTAAATATTTTACCGGTTAACCTGGAACAACTCGGCCTGATTAGCCAGCATTGTGATTGATTGATTGATTGATTGACTGACTGACTGACTGACTGACTGACTGACTGACTGACTGACTGACTCACTCACTCACTGATTGATGCATGGATGAATGGATTAGTTGATTAACTGCTTGCTCGCTTGATTGATTGATTGACTGATTGGTGTTTACGCCTTTCAAAGATATCTTTAAACAAGAGGACCATGATGGTCCTAAATCGCTCACCTGTGTACGAAGCTGTAAAATCAAACTTGTGACCCCTAGGCAGCGCCAGTTTTGACCCCAGGGGCATCCTAAGAAAGAAAACTTGATAGAGGTCCACTATAAGATGCTACTTACAAAATATCAAAGCTCTACGCCTTTTAGTTTCAGAGAAATAAAATTTTAAAGTTTTCCTTCTTTGTTCCTATGTTTCGAAATTTTGACCCCCCTGGGGCAGGGCAATTTTGACCCAAGGGGCATAGTATGTAAAGACTTTGTAGAATTCCACTAAGAGATATTACAAACCAAATATCAAAGCTCTACGCCTTCTAGTTTCAGAGAATAAGAAATTTAAAGTTTTCCTTCTTTGTTCCTATGTTTCAAACTTGTGACCCCCGGGCGGGACCAGTTTTGACCCAAGGGGCATCATATGAACAATCTTGGTAGAGGTTCACTAGGAGTTGCTACAAACCAAATATCAAAGCTCTGCACCACCTAGTTTCAGACAAGAAGAATTTTAAAGTTTTCCTTCTTTATTTCTATGTTTCAAACTTGTGACCACCGGGGCGGGGCCAGTTTTGACCCAAAGGACATCATATGAACAATCTTGGTATAGGTCCACTAGGAGATGCTATATACTAAATATCAAAGCTCTGCGCCTTCTAGTTTCAGAGAAGTAGAATTTTAAAATTTTCCTTCTTTGTTCCTATAATACAAACTTGTGACCCATGGGGTGGGGCCAGTTTTGACCCCAGGGGCATCATATGAACAATCTTGGTAGAGGGTTCACTAGGAGATGCAACATACCAAATATCAAAGCTCTATGCCTTCCAGTTTCAGAGAAGTAGAATTTTAAAATTTTCCTTCTTTGTTCCGAAGTTTCAAACTTGTGACTCCAGGGACGGAGCCAGTTTTGACCCCAAGGACATCATATGAACAATCTTAGTAGAGGTCCACTAGGAAATGCTACATACCAAATATCAAAGCTCTGCACTTTCTAGTTTCAGAGCAGAAGAATTTTAAAGTTTTCCTTCTTTCTTCCTATGTTTCAAACTTGTGACCCCCGGGGCAGGGCCAGTTTTGATCCCAGGGGCATCATATGATCAATCTTGGTAGGGGTCCACTAGGAGATGCTACATACCAAATATCAAAGCTCTTCGCCTTCTAGGTTCAGAAAAGAAGAATTTTAAAGTTTTCCTTCTTTGTTCCCAAGTTTCAAACTTGTGACCCCCGGGGCAGGGCCAGTTTTGACCCCAGGGGCATCATTTAGACAATCTTGGTAGAGGTCCACTAGGAGATGCTACATACCAAATATCAAAGGTCTACGCCTTCTAGTTTCAGAGCAGAAGAATTTTAAAGTTTTCCTTCTTTGTTCCTATGTTTCAAACTTAAGACTCCCGGGGCGAGGCCAGTTTTGACCCCAGGGGCATCATATGAACAATCTTGGTAGGGGTCCACTAGGAGATGCTACATACTAAATATCAAAGCTCTGCACCACCTAGTTTCAGAGAAGAAGATTTTTAAAGTTTTCCTTCTTTGTTCCTAAGTTTCAAACTTGTGACCCCCGGGGCAGGGCCAGTTTTGACCCCAGGGGCATCATATGAACAATCTTGGTAGAGGGTTCACTAGGAGATGCTACATATCAAATATCAAAGCCCTGCACTCTCTAGTTTCAGAGAAGAAGAATTTTAAAGTTTTCCTTCTTTGTTCCTATGTTTCAAACTTGTGACCCCCGGGGCGGGGCCAGTTTTGACCCCAGGGACATCATATGAACAATCTTGGTAGAGGTCCACTAGGAGATGCTACATACCAAAAATCAAAGCTCTACGCCTTCTAGTTTCAGAGAAGAAGATTTTCAAAGATTTTGCTATTTTTTTCCTTTCGGTTGCCATGGCAACCAGAATTATGGCTGGAATTTAATCTCTTGAACAACTTTGGTAGAGCTTCACCCAAGGAACATCCCTGCCAAGTTTCATCAAGATTGGCCCAGTGGTTTAGGAGGAGAAGATGTTTAAAGAAGTTGTGGACGACGCACGACGCACGACGGACGACGCACGACGGACGACGCACGCCGGACGACGGACATTGGGCGATCACAAAAGCTCACCATGAGCACTTTGTGCTCAGGTGAGCTAAAAAGTCCTATCACAGTAACAGATCGCTTGTCCATGTATATCTCGGGTTTTACCAATACAAGGCTTGGGTTCTACAGTGTCCTGCCCTAAAACATTCCCAAGAAAAAAAATCAGTGCTCCCAATGAGGCTCGAACATTAAGCTGCAAGGTTACGAGTCCTATGCTTTACCACTGGGGCATGCAGGATTCCAGCTCAGCATGAAACTTGTAAGGCTCGAAACCAGCAAGCTGCTGTACGTTTTCGACTAATTGATTATATTCAATTATTACGACAGGATTCATTCCTCTCTCATCGCTGATCGATATTTCGACGCTGGTTATGGGCTAAAGTAGCCGGTGGCTTGGAAAGCACTGGTAAATATGAACTTCAGAAAAAAAAGGCAATAAGTGCTCTGACCGCATCGAAAAACTGAAAGCTTAACGTAATAATTTTGAGCACTAGACAAGCAAATAAAGCCGTCTGGAGCAGCGGTAAACTAATCGTAATTTTGGATGTTAAATAAAAATGAACTTTATTTGTAGATCCGATTTCTTACCTTAGAATCCTTACATAAATTTTGTCCTGGTAATGAAAATAATGAAACTTTCAAGTAAGCCGATAGCAAAAATACAAATACTGATATTTGAAAGGTAGTTTTGGTGGAAATATAATATTTTTAATGTGCAAAAAGGGACTTTCTGGGAACTACGAAAAGTATCAATCCTAGTCAGACTGCGCAACTGACACTTTTCGCTTTAACTCTTTACCAAACGACAAAATTTTAGACTGGTTCAAATTGAAAGCATTTGCAGACGACAAATTAAAGGTGACTGAAAAATTGAAATTTGTTCTGGGAAGGGTAGAAAACACTGTAGGAAAAGGAGAAAATGCTGGTTACCAGCATTTTCTCCTTTTCCTACAGTGTTTTCAGAAGGCTTCTTTCTCAGGGGCGTCAAAAGTAGGGATTGTGTGGTAATGGGTTAAAATTATGATATTTTCTGTATGAAAAGTGGTCATTCTATTTTGTTATTCAACCATTCTTTAACTATCAACTTAAATTGACCTGCACTATCATTGATATGCTTCATCTAATTGATGCACGGAATTCTCAAATGGTCCCTTTTTGCGTGACGGGTCACATATCTCCTCATCGGACAGTGTAGATCCATGATCAGTCTGCACGTTCTGTGCAGTCTGATCGTGATCTACGCTGCCCTAAAAAGATCAGTGAGTCGAGCTTGGCAGCCTGAGTGTTCAAACATTACGCAAAGCAGATGCTACTTACGTATGTATTAAACGCTTTTCCAGACATCAAGAATTTGGACTTCCAAATTTAAACCACTTACTAACAACAAAATTTTATTAAGAAGGACTCAAGTTACTAGATTTGTCTCTGAAGGGAAAGGAAACCTAGTACAAAAAAAAGAAGAAATTGCTTAAAGGTGGGTATTTAGAATTTTCACGTCCCATCAAATAAATATATATCACTCAAATTTATATGAAAAAAAAAAAAAAAAAAATACAAATTATCATTATCAATAATTAAGAATCATAAAATTAAAAAAAAAATTGATGGTATTCCCTTAAAAGGCTACGTAGCCTCTTCAGCTATATTTAGATTTCCTGCCAAAACTAAAAAAAATGCATTGTGGGAATGTTAAGTGACTGACACGTGACTAATGACGCTGAAATTGAATAGAATAACAGACATGTAATTATTTTCCATGTCTTCTTCGGACGCTAACGAAGTGAAAGATTGTGAGGATCGGAGATATGATCGATTTGAAGAACAAATACATAAAGTGATGTAGTCATTAATACAATGTCACGTGTTTTCTTACCTGACTAAGAAATGAGCAAAAAGGAATGTGAACATACAATTAAGTCGGTTCATAAAGGTCAACTTCCCTGATCGCATTTTAAGGCAAGACCTGTGCAATGGAAAACAGCTATATCCACTAAAATATCATCCTGCAAAATTAGCTATATGTAATTAAAAATGTGTATTATTGAACTACTTTCACCTTTTCATGTTTTACATTTTTTCCTTCTTTGAATTATCATTTATAAATCTAAAAACACTATATTCTCAATTCAAAAAGAGATAATAATTACCTCCCTTTTCAGAAAACAAACAAAAGTATCAAAAAATAGATTCAAGATAAACATAAACGGGATTTCTGATCCATTCGAAATGTGCAAAAATATTATTTCTGCATAAATCCTTATTTATCTTTATTTATCAAGCAATTAGAATTTTTGCCAAATGTTCACCGGAAGCGTATTACACAGGTCTTACCTTAATAAACAGGTAAGTACCAGTGGCATCCAAGTAAAGAGACAATTGAAGATAGGAAAATAGGCGAAACCCCCACACGTTTAAGGTTTACGTCCCTGACCCGTGGGGGAACATCGACGTCTTCGTACGGGCTATTCTGTCAAGCTCGGCAGCTTCCGTCTTTCAATGTGAGAGTTTGGCGCCGTAACTCATCGGTAAACATAGTGGAACATCGACGTTTTCGTAACGACTGTACGGCCAATCTCGGCAGCTTCAGTCTTTCAATATGAGAGTTTGGCACCGTAACTCATCGGTAAACATTGTGGAACATCGACATTTTCGTAACGACTGTACGGCCTATCTCGGTAGCTTCCGTCTTTTAATACGAGAGGGTCCTTATAATCACGCTGTATTTTGACAATGTAGTAAATCACTTCTGTAAGCGCTTTAGGTAATGAAACTGAACATAGATCTACTAATTTGTCCTGTGACATTGCACAATAGGATTGAAATTGAGCTCGGATCAAGGGTTAAGTCCTGAGATCATTAGCTTTGCTAGGAAATCCAATTTCTTATATTTCTAACACTTTACCGCATGATCACGATTTCTGAACACTGTGATGAAAAAAAAAAAAGGTTATCAAAAGCATTGTGGGAAAAGAAAGGAATAAATGCTGATAACCAGCATTTTCTCCTTTTTCCTCATATTAGTTTCAATGGCTTTCAGATTTGATTTGACGTACATTGAATATGTCGTCTGCAACCGTTCTGAACCTGAACAAGTCAAACTTCGTCGCGTGCGGTATATCGTTAAACTTCATATAGACAAATCACCATGGGATTTTGTTCATTATATTCGTGGAAATACTGCAGGCAACTTAGAGCACATGGATAAGGGGCACGGTTAACCCTTTATCATAGAATTCGTTATTTTTACGACCTTTGAGTAAAAGTCATTTGAAATCATTGTGGGAATAGGAGAAAATGCTTATCATAGACAGCACTATCGGCTTTTTCCCGCTTTTTTCTGATGAATCTCAGCATTTGAGTATTGTTATATTTTGTTGTCTGCAAATGCCTTGAATTTGTATTTGGACCAGTGTTGAATGCTGTCGTTTAGTAACGAGTTAACAATTAATAAACCCATTACCACACAATCCCTACTTTTGACGCCCCTGAGAAAGAAGCCTTTTGAAAACACTTCAGGAAAAGGAGAAAATGCTGGTAACCAGCATTTTCTCCTTTTCCCACAGTGTTTTCTACCCTTCCCAGAGCAAATTTCAGCTTTTCAGTCACCTTTATTTTGTCGTCTGCAAATGCTTTCAATTTGGACCAGTCTAAAATTTTGTCGTTAGGTAATGAGTTAACTATAATTATGGTCTGCGAAAAGGAGTTTGGGACATTAACATAAAATGTCGTCCGGGATCAGCCTGCGCAGTCCGCAGAAATGCATTCGTCTGAAACACAGAAATACTTTTATCTAATAGGCTAGGCTTGACTTCATTCTTTAGCAAATAACAAAAATTTAAACTTGTCCTAGTTGAAAGCATACGCAGACGACAACTTACATGTAAGCATGATAGAAGAATTAAAACTTGACTTTAGTAGAGTAGAAAACATTGTGGGAAAAGGAGAAAATGCTGGTTACCAGCATTTTCTCCTTTTCCCATTGTGTTTTCAGAAGCTTATTCCTCTGGGTCGTAAAATACTAGAGATTGTTTGGTAAAGGGTTAACAAGAGGACCCTAATGGTCCTATATCGCTTATCTGAGTACCAAGCAGTAGAGGTCTAAAATAAAGATAACTGCTAAATATCAAGGTTCAAGGCCAAATGATAATGAAAGAAGAGCAGCAAATTGTCACAATTTGACTTGAGACTTCAAAGTTCCATTCCGGAAAAGCAAGAAACACTGTAAATATGAAGATCAAAGTGGAATTACTCGAAATCTGCACTAGGTAGAGTTATTGTTCTTGCACACTGTACTCCTTAATATTGCAACAAACATGCATACCAAGTTTGACTTGAGATGACAAATGCTGTTAAAATCACATTCAAAGGGAAATAACTCAGCCCAAGGTAGAGTTACAATTCTTGTGCATTGCACTTCCAAATATTGCAACAAATAAGCATACCAAATTTCAAGTCATTCCTACTTAAGATCACAAAGTTTTGCTCAGGACACGCAAGAAATGCTATACAAATGAAGGTCAAAGGGGGGATAACTAAAAAATTGTGCTAGGAAGAGTTATGGTTCTTGTGCACTGTACCCCATAATTTTTCAACGATCATGCATATCAAATTTGAAGATGTTCAGGCTGTAAATGACAAAGTTATATTCCAGATGAGCAGAATATGCTGTAAAAATGATGATCAAAGGGAAATAACCTGGATAGTATGAGGTAAAATCCTGGTTCTTTCACAGTGCACTGTGTATTATTGCAACAAACACAAATGCCAAGTTTCAAGTCAATCGGACTGGAGATGATAAAGTTATGCACCGTACTAAGAACTATTATAAAGAACTTTATAATTCAAAGGCAAATAATTCCAGTTGTTCTGGTCTGATTACACCAATAATCAAACTCATCCGATATCTTATTGTCATATATATTTTGACCAAGTTTGGTGCCAATTGGTTGATAATTGTAGATGCTACGGTGTATAACAATTTTGTCTAATTCAAGGCCAAATAACTCTGGTCACTCTGATCTGAGTTGACCCATAATCACAATCATCCCAGATCTTATGCAGATGCAAGAAAGTTAAACAAATGCAAATTTAGTAATTTTTCTAATTCAAGGACAAATAACTCCAGTCGTTCTGGTCCGATTAACACCATACTCAATCCCATCAATGATCTTACAGTCATATATATTTTGACCAATTTTGGTGCTGATTGGTAGATATTTGTACATACTAGAGTATAAACAAAGTGAAATATAACAATTTTTCTGATGCAAAGGGAGATAATTCCAGTCATTCTGGTCCTATTAGACCCATAATCGAACTCATCTGAGATTTTATGGTCATGTATATTTTGACTAAGTTTTGTACTGATTGGTTGATATTTGTACATGCTAGAGTGTAAACAAAATAAAGTATGGCAATTTTTCTTAATTCAAGGGCAGATAATTTTTTTCTGATGCAAGGGCAGATAATTCTAGTCATTCTGGTCCTATTAGACACATAATCAAACCCATCTGAGATCTTATGGTTATATATACATGTACTTAGACCAAGTTTGGTGCTGATTGCTTGTAGATGAGTGTAAACAAAGAAATGTGAACGGACGGAAGGATGGACGGACGGACAGAGGACGGATGCCAACCGACTGGGAATGATCACAATAGCTTACTCTGAGCACTTTGTGCGCAAATGAGCTAACAAACCGACGGTAGAGATAAAAAATCTGATATTGGGGTCTATGACGTCTGCAAATGTCCTGTATTCGCCTATAGCGTTTAACTCTACCACACGACAAAATTTTATACTGGTTCAAATTGAAAGCATTTGCAGACGACAAAATAAAGGTGACTGAAAAATTGAAATTTGTTCTGGGAAGGGTAGAAAACACTGTGGGAAAAGGAGAAAATGCTGGTTACCAGCATTTTGTCCTTTTTCTAGTGTTTTCAAAAGGCTTCTTTCTCAGGGGCATCAAAAATAGGGATTGTGTGGTAATGGGTTGAAGGGTTATACATGGAACTGACCTTTTGACCAACAATTTCTTGGAAGAACCTGCATGTAATTTCTTTTTCTCACGCAAAATTCCTTAACTCTTTAACAGACAACAAAATTTAAGCTTTGTCCAAATTAAAAAGCATTTGCAGACGACAATTTCTGTGTGGCTCAAACACTGGAATCACTTTTTGATGGAGTAGAAAATATATTGGAAAAAGGAGAAAATGCTGGTTACCAGCATTTTCTCCTTTTCCCTAAATATTTTCAAAATGCTTCTTTTCCAGGGTCGTTAAAAAGCGTCCTTGTGTGGTAAATGATTAAGTGCTAAACAGTTTTGAATGAGAAATGTCCTTCAGTTGCTGTGAATTCTAACAAGATTGTCACTTTAAATGATGTTCATATTGTTTTGTTTCTTTGAGCAGTTTCACCTTTTGCCGCAATGTTTTCCAGAGGCTCCTACAAACAATGTGTAGAAATGAGTATCTA
Organism: Tridacna crocea; assembly: GCA_943736015.1. Lineage (NCBI taxonomy): Eukaryota > Metazoa > Mollusca > Bivalvia > Cardiida > Cardiidae > Tridacna > Tridacna crocea. Next base: position 43,102,746 of record OX031066.1, on the reverse strand, counting down.
TAGAGTAAAGGGTTATTTAAGTCTTCCCCCACCCCTCTTAAATTTGTAGTTGTGATTTTTTTTTCTTAACTATATGTGACCCATTTTCTAACTTGTCTACTACAAGACGAAAAAAAAGTCTGCAAAAGAAAGCATACACTCACCTCATCATCCTCTTCGGGCCGGGTGGCCCATAAGGCTGCATTGAATTCTCTCCAGTCTGCCCTGTTTCTGGCTATCGGTTTGGCTTGGTTCCAAGACCCCCATCCTAACTGTTTTCTTTCTTTCTCTATTGTACGCCTCCATGTTGTTCTTGGGCGGCCCACTTTCCTTCTGCCTTCTGGTACCCATGACATTGCTGTCTGGCAGTGACAGTAGTTCTCCATTCTGAGTACATGGCCAATCCATCTCCATCTTCTTATTTTTACTTCTGTGCTGAAAAGCATACAGGTAGACAGATAAAAACCTAATAACATGGGAAGTGCTTGGAAAAAAAAAAACTATACCTTATAAGTAAAAACCAGAAATTCCGATCTTTTACTGATTAACAACCATACAAAATGTCTTCGTTATATAACAAAATGAGCAAAAACTTGTTGCAAGCACTAACAAAAAAAGTTTGCAATTACAGCCAGCAAGATCATTGCTAGATCATATATACTTTCCAAGACAGAATTCTGAACAGAAATAACATAATTATGTCGGTTATTACAGTCTGTGTCTCTCTTAACCAATTACCACACAATCCCTACTTTTGACGACCCTGAGAAAGAGCCTTAAGAAAACATAGTGGGAAAAGGAGAAAATGCTGGTAACCAGCATTTTCTCCTTTTCCCACAATGTTTTCTATCGTTCCCAAAACAAATTTCAAATTTTCAGTCACTTTTATATTGTTGTCTGCAAATTTTTTCGATTTGGACAAGCCTGAAAATATTGTTGTTTCGTAATGAGTTAACTATTTACCAAACAACAAAATTCTGGACATGTCCAAACTGAAAGCATTTGCAGACGACAAAATAATTGTGAATCAAAAATTGAAATTCAATTTGGGAAGGGTAGAAAGCACTGTGGGAAGGGAGAAAATGCTGGTAACTAGCATTTTCTCCCTTCCCACAATGTTTTAAAAACCTTTCTATCTCAAGGTTGTTAAAAGTCGGGATCGAGTGGTAAAAGGTTAAACTTTTAACAAACAATCCCATGTTATAACATCCATGATAAAAAAAAGCTTTAGAAAACAATGTAGGAAAAGGAGTAAACGCTAGTAACCAGCATTTTCTCCTCTTCCCACAATGTTTTATTATCTATTGAAATATAAATTCAACCATTAGAGCTTGATTTATTCACAGAGAAGGAAGCAATGGCTGGTAACATAGCTTTATCACATTTTAAGTCAAGATCAGATACCCTAAAAGTGTGGTAAGACCCTTAACTTTCATGTTTATGAACATAACAAATGACGAAAGACTTATTTCCACACAGTCTGTAACTTTAGAGTAAACCTATTTTACAAAATTTTGGAGTAAACCAATTTATGAAATCTTCACCAAATAACAATACTAAACCCGTTACTCCATAGATACTCATTTCTACACATTGCTTGTAGGAGCCTTTTGAAAACATTGTGGCAAAAGGTGAAATTACTCCTGACAAGCAATTTCACCTTTTATCACAATGTTTTCTATGCTATCAAAAGGTGTCATATACACATAAGAAACAGCTTCAACCTTGCTGTTATTTAGGATCAATTTGATTTGCCATAGAAATGCCTTACAGGGTAAGGGGTTAACTCTTTATCAAATGACAAAATTTTGGACTAGTCAAAATTGAATGCATTTGCAGGCGACAAAATAAATGTAAATCAAAAACTGAAATTTGATTTAGAAAAGATAGAAAACATTGTGGGAAAAGCAGAAAATGCTGATACCAGCATTTTCTTCCTTGTCCACAATGTTTTTTAAAGGCTTCTTTTTCAGGGTTGTCAAAAGTAGGGACTGTGTGGTAATGGGTTAGGACAAATTCAGTAAGAATGCATTTGTAGACAACAATTACATATATTAAAATGTGATCAATTTGGAATCACGCTTTTTGGCCACAATGGAGAAGAAAACATTGTGGGGAAAGGAGAAAATGCTGGTCACAGCATTTTCTCCTTTTCCCACAATGTTTTCAACAGATTTCTAAGGGTTTTGAAAACCTGGGATTGTATGGTCAAAATGAAACACACAAAATGCTCTATATCTTACCTATTTTTGATATAATATTTGCCAAATGACAAAAAAATAATCCAAACAGGATTGTCTTTATGTTATTATTATATTTTATGTCCTGATTCCTTATGAAACTATTTTTCCCTGTATATTATTTCATTTCAAATTTACTTGTTTTGCAGCATAAAAAATTGCTACATAAGACAAATCGAATTATCCCTCCAAGCGTCTTAACCCATTCCCAAACAACAAATTTTAGACTCTTCCAGACTCAAAGAGTTTGCAGACGACAATTTCAAATCTGATAAAAATGGCAGAAAGTTCTCCAAATGGGTAGAAAACACTGTGGGAAAAGGAGAAATTGCTCGTTACGAGCAATTTCTCCTTTTCCCACAGTGTTTTCAAATGACTTGTACTGCAGACACGTAAAAACAAGGGCTTGTTTGGGAAAGGGTTAATTGTTTCTCACTGTGTCTTTTATGCAAAACTTACATGTTTTGCAGCAAAAAAAAAATACACAGAGATACATAAGCAATGCTAAATTGACCCTTCTGGTGCCTTTTAGATACATGGGTTGCCTATGAGGCTGGTAGGGATCAAGATCAGGCTGGAAAAACATAAAGTCTGATCATTTATCTACACTGTCAACATTTTTGAGAGATTCTGAACAAGGGGAAACCTAGTAATTGTTCCTTTAACCCATTACCACACGATCCCTACTTTTGACGCCCCTGAGAAAGAAGCCTTTTGAAAACACTGTAGGAAAAGGAGAAAATGCTGGTAACCAGCATTTTCTCCTTTTCCCACAGTGTTTTCTATCCTTCCCAGAACAAATTTGAATTTTTCAGTCACCTTTATTTTGTTGTCTGCAAATGCTTTCAATTTGAACCAGTCTAAAATTTTGTCGTGTGGTAATGAGTTAAGGGTCTTATTTCTGAAATGAAAATGCCCCCTAGGTTTATTTGGTGCTCATAGGGTAAAATGCTCCACTTGTTACCAAACAATCCCAGGTTTTCACCCTATAAAGGCAAGATTACACTATTTGAACCACGTTGAAATTGTTGTCTGCAAATGGTTTGAATTTGGACGAGGCCAACATTTTGTCATCAGGTAAAGGGTTAACCTGCTAGGTAAGTGAAATGGAACTTTCTAGCCAATGGTAAAACCCATAATTCTGCTATAGCTGAAATTTTCTAGCTAGTAGTAAAACCTGTAATTCTGAGTGCTATAGCTGAAATTTTCTAGCCAATGGTAAAACCCATATTTCTGTTATAGCTGAAATTTTCTAGCCCATGGTAAACCCATAATTCTACTAAAGCTGAAATTTTCTGGCCCATGGTAAACCCATAATTCTACTGAAGTTGAAATTTTCTAGCCCATGGTAAAACCCATAATTCTACTATAGCTGAAATTTTCTAGCCAATTGTAAAACCCATAATTCTACTATAGCTGAAATTTTCTAGCCAATTGTAAAACCCATAATTCTGCCATTGTTAAGTCATTTTTGGGAGAAATATAATATTCTTATTGGACAGTGAAGATCAAAGATCAGACTGCACAATCTGTGCAGTCTGATCTTGATCTACATTGTCTACAAAAGATCCTTGGCAGGGGAAGGGTCAAAAGAGATTTTGTCACACAAGTTATGCCACAAATAGCATATTTACACCATTTACCAAATAATCCTGATTTTCAATGACTCTGAAGAACTAGTGATTTGTCAACATAATGGGTATAGAAGAAAATTCTGAAAGCCGAGTTTTTCTCTATATACCACAATGCTTTCTACCTTCTCAAAGTAAATCCTATCATTCTAGCCTCGTTTTACTTGTCATCTGCAAATGCTTTCAATTCATACAAGTGCAAATCTTTATTAACCCTTTACTGCACAATGCCTTGATGACCCTGAGAAAGAAGCCTTTTGAAAACATTGTGAGCAAAGGAGAAAATGCTGGTAACCAGCATTTTCTCCTTTTCCCAGAATGTTTTCTCTGTTTGTCCATACAAATTTCAAATTTTCAGTCACTTTTATTTTGTCGTCTGCAATTTCTTTCAATTTGAACCAGTCTAAAATTTTGTCGTTTGGTGAAGAGTTAATTGGTAAAATGACATAAATTCAGATTGGTTTTATACTGAAGGTAACGGCAGATGACAAATTGAATGTGGTTCAAATAATGAAATTTGTTGATATTGAAAACTAAGAAAGAAAAGTATAAAATGCTAGAGAGAGCATTTTGTCCTTTTTCCACTTTGTTCATTCCTAAGGAATTGCTTTGTAAAAGGTTAACTCCTTACCAAAGGACAATATTTTAGGCTTGTCCAAATCGAAAGCATTTGCAGAAGACACAATAAAAGTGTCTGAGAATTTGAAATTTGTTTTGTAGAGGGAAGAAAACATTGTGGGCAAAGGAGAAAATGCTGGTTACCAGCATTTTCTCCTTTTCCCACAATGTTTTCTAAAGACTTCTTTCTCAGGGTCGTCAAAAGTAGGGATTGTGTGGTAATGGATTAAATGTGTAAACAATAGTGAGCTTAAAGAGATTTTGTAATTAGCCAGTAGCCATATTTAGCCCATTTTAAAACCATTCACGTCACAATGTAATTCTAAACCTAACAGAAGCTCCAACAAATATCCTAGGGGATACAGATTTCAAACCAAGGAAAACTATAGTTTGAAAACAGTTTCATAGTGGGAAAAAGGATTACCTGCTTGTTACAAGAAAATGCTTCTTTTCCACATATGTTATCTCAGTAGCTGATTACCTCTTTACCAAACAACAAAATTTTAGACTATTCCAAATTAAAAGCATTCGCAGATGACAAAACAAATGTGACTAAAGAATTGAAATTTATTTTAGGAATGGAAGAAAAAGTTGTCGGAATAGGAGAAAATGCTGGTTAAGAGCATTTTCTTCTTTTCCCACATTGTTTTCAAAAGGCTTTTTTTGCAGAGGTGTTGAAGGTTGGGATTGTGTGGTAAAGGGTTAATGCAGGAGTATAAATAATTATAGTTGCCAGTATCTAAGCTATATTCACCAGTATTTCTTCCTCTGCAAATACTTCACATTTGGTCTAGTCCCAATTGCTATGTATTAACCCTTACACTGCCAACTGGGACTCACTGACCTTTTGTTTACATAGTAGATCAGGATCAAACTGCACAGAATGTGCAGTCTGGTCATGGATCTACACTGTCCAAAAAGGAAAAACAAGAGGACCATGATGGTCCTGTATCGCTCACCAAAGTACCAAGCAGCACAGGTCTAAAGTAAAGATAAATACCAAATAACAAGGTTCAAGGCCAAATGATAATGACACAAGAGCAACAATTGTTGCAATTTAACTTGAGACTTTTGAAGTTCATAAATGAAGATTAAAGTGGAATTACTCAAAATCAGCACTAGGTAGAGTTATTGTTCTTGCACACTGCACACCGTAATATTGCAACAAACATGCATACCAAGTTTGAAGTCATTCTGACGTAAGATGATAGTTACTAGTATATTCAGGGCAGGCACTAAATGCTGTAAAAATGACATTCAAAGGGAAATAACTTAAAGACAGCACTAGATAGAGTTACAATTCTTAGGCACTGCACTTCTAAATATTGCAACAAATAAGCATACCAAATTTCAAGTCATTCCTCCTAAAGATGACAAAGTTTTGCTCCAGACAAACAAGGAATGCTATGAAAATGAAGGTCAAAGGGGGAATAACTCAAAATTTGTGCGAGGAAGTTCTTGTGCAATGCACTCCATAATTTTTCAACAATCACGCATATCAAATTTGAAGATGTTCGTGATGTAGATGACAAAGTTATATTCCAGACAAGCATAAACTGCTGTAAAAATTTCAATCAAAGGGAAATAACTCATAGACGGTATGAGGTAGAGTTATGGTTCTTTCTCACTGCACTCTGTATTATTGCAACAAACACAAATGCCAAGTTTCAAGTCACTTGGACTGGAGATGACAGAGTTATGCTCCGGACCAAGAACTATTCTAAAGAACTTTCTAATTCAAGGGCAAGTAACTCCAGTTGTTCTGGTCTGATTAGACCCATTATTGAACTCATCCGAGATCATACAGTCATATATCTTTTGACCAAGTTTGGAACTAATTAGTTGATATTTGTAAATGCTAGAGTGTAAACAAAGTGAAATACAGCAATTTTTTGAATTCAAGGGCAAATAACTCCGGTCGTTCTGGTCCGATTAGACCCATAATTTAACTCATCCGAGATCTTATGGTCATATATATTTTGACCAAGGTTGGTGCCAGTTGGTTAATATTTGTAGATGCTAGAGTGAAAACAAAGTCAAATATAGCAATTTTTCTAATTCAAGGGCAAATAACTCCAGTCGTTCTAGTCCGATTGGACCCATAATCAAAATCATCTGAAATCTTACAGTCATATATATTTTGACCAACTTTGGTGCTGATTGGTTGATATTTGTAGATGCTAGAGTGTAAACAAAGTGAAATATAGCAATTTTTAAATTCAAGAGTAAGTAAACTCTACATGTTCTGGTCCGATTAGACACGTAATCAAACTTCTCCGAGATCTTATGGTCATATACACTTTGACCAAGTTTGGTGCTGATTGCTTGATATTTGTAGATGCTAGAGTGTAAACAAGGAAATGTGAACAGACGCCGGACGGACGGCCAGACGGACAGACTCCGGATGGACGACGGACGGTGAGTGATCAGAATAGCTCACTCTGAGCACGTCATGCTCAGGTGAGCTAATAATTCCTGAAAACATAACTCTGAAATAGCAACATATTTGCTTTTACCATTAAAATGAAAATTTCATGCAACTTGTAGTTTTAAGTTTAACTCTTTACCACACAATCCCGACATCTGATGACCCTGAAAAAGAAAGCTTTTTTCAAACATTGTTAGAAAAGGAGAAAATGCTGGTTACCAGCATTTTCTCCTTTTTCCACAATGTTTTTTATCCTGTCCTAAGCAAGCTACAAAATTATAAGTCAGATTTATTTTGTCGTCTGCAAATGTTTTCAAGTTGGACATGTCCCAAGATTTTGTCATTTGGTAAAGAGTTAAACATATTCATTAACTTCAATTGAGAAACAAGTTCTAACAACTTATACTAATCTCGATTCTGCTTCCTGGGAACTACACCAGTATTCACGCTGAATGTTTGGGCCAGTGAAAAGTCCCAAATTGACACTCACTCACGGGTATAGAACTCGGGACCTTCTGGTTACAAGGCCGACACTCTACCTCACGACCACAGACATCACATTTTACTTATTTCACGGGATAAAAGTTACATGATTGGGTACACAAAAGCAAGCATTCGTGTGACACTGGGTCATCTCTTTGTGTACAACCATATTGATCAAGATCAAAATGTAAATGGATGTGAAAAAAGATAAAGCTAATAAATAATCTCATTACAACATAATCATATTTCCAAAATCCTGAAATGAGGGGTGTGGGATAAAATATATTCAATATAATGTAATCGTATTAGTATTTAACACTTTACCTCACTAACCCAGATTTTGTTAATCTGAGGAGGAAAACTTTTAAAACACCGTGGGGAAAAGAGGATATGGTGGTCAACTAGCATTTCCTTCTTTATACATTATGCTTTCTCCTTTTCAAAGGAAATTTCCTTTATTTAGCCTTGTTTAACCCCTTACCAAATGACAAAATTTTAGAACAGTCAAAATTGAAAGCACTTGCAGACAATAAAATAAATGTAATTCAAAAACTGAATTTGTTTCAGGCAGGGTAGAAAACCTTGTGGGAAAAGGAGAAAATGCTGGTTACCAGCATTTTCTCCTTTTTCCAGAATGTTTTCAAAAGGATTTTATCTCAGCATCGTAAAAACCAGGGATTATTTGGTAAACTAAAGGGTTAATAAGTATGTCCAGTGCAAATGCTTTGTATTTGGATGAGTCAAAAGTTGTGTCAATTAACCCTTTACCTCTTAAGGCATCTCTATGGTATCTCTAATTAACCCTAAATAACAGCAAGGATGAAACTGTTTCTTATGTGTATATGACACCTTTTGATAGCATAGAAAATATTGTGGCAAAAGGTGAAATTGCTCGTCACGAGCAATTTCACCATTTGCCACAATGTTTTCCAAAAGCTCCTACAAGCAATGCGTAGAAATGAGTATCTATGGAGTAAAGGGTTAATAAATCTGATTAATCACAAAGCAACAGTAAGTACTGCATTGGCATTATACATCAGAGATTTGGAGCTATCCACATTATACATGTACCTCCAGCATTTGAGCCTTATTTAATAAGTCGTCTGCAAATGATTTCAATTCTGACCAGTCTAAAATATTGTTTTCATGGTAAAGAGTTAACTATAGAAACAATTAAAATATGGGATATTTTGGTTACTGTAACACACTTTATAAATAAACAAGAGCCGTCAGAGACGGGTTATGTTCCCCGAACAAGTGCTTGTCATAAAATATATGAAATTGATATAAATTCACTTCTTTATCCTACAAGGACCTGTTCATGCCCAAAAAAATTGAAGTGAAAAGGCAATTACTATTTTAAAGATAGCCAAGACAAACTTGTAGAGGAAAATAAGCCCACTAGGCCCCCTTTTCCCATAAGAAAATATTGCATCATTGAAATAAATACAACAAGTGTGTGGTTTGTGGCATTTTTTAATAATAATTCAAAATTCAGGATTTCATAAAATTTTGAGCAGTCATGTAGTAAATATTACATAAAGATTTTTTACATGAAGCCCCCTTTTTCCGTGACGCAGCCTGAAATTCAGAAACCGGAAGAGGGGTACCTGGGCAACATTCCAACAAGTTCAGATTTGAAATTTCACAAAGTTTTGAGCACCCATGTAGGAGATGCTAGTGAAAAACATTTTTTCCATGAAGTCCCTTTATCCGTGACACAGCCTGAAATTCAGAAACCAGAAGAGAGGTACCTGGGCAACATTCCAACAAGTTCAGTTTTATTATTTCACAAAGTTTTGAGCACCCATGTAGGAGATGCTTTAAGTGAAAAACATTTTTTCAATGAAGTCCTCTTTTTCTGTGATGCAGCCTCAAATTGAGAAACAAGGACAGAGGTTTTTGAGCATAAATGATTCATAGATTGAAAATAAGAAGGGCACATGCTGAAACTTGTAAAACAAGATATAACCATGAAGTTTCATGAAAGTTTGACAAAAATTGAACGAGATATTAGTAAAAATTGCAATTTTGCATTAAGGCCCCTTTTTCCTTGGCATTTTACAAGAAACCCCCTTTTTCCATGAAAGAGGGTCAACTTGAAAAACACATAGATAAAGAAAGAAGAGCACATAGTGAAACTTTGAAAAAAAAACAATATAACCATGAAGTTTAATGAACACAGGGGTAATACCAAAATCACTACCTGTGCTGTCGACCGAGCCGGTACTGCGTAAAGCTGCTGTCGACCGAGGAATACGGTTTTCGACCGAACAGTACAGCTGTTGACAGGGGGACAAGGTGATTTAAATACGCAATAAACAAACATTCCTGCAAAATAATAATGCTATTCAATTAGTGGTTTGGGAGGAGAAGATTTTTAAAGGTTTTTTACTTTGGTTGCCATGGCAACCAGAATTATTCATGGAACACAATCATTTGAAAAGGGACCACCTAAGGAACATTCCTGTGAAATTTGGTAAAAATCCAGTCAATAGTTTCTGAAGAGAAGTTTTTTAAAGAAAAAGTTTACAGACGCACGCACAGATGAACAGGCGGACGCACGCACGACGGACACAACGCCATGGCAATAGCTTGCTGGCCTTTGGCCAGTGGAGCTAAAAACCAAGGATTGTTTTGTAAAGGGTTAACAATTGATGGAATGGTGTTTAACACCGTTTTCAACATTTAGGTACGAGTTGACTTCGGTACGAGTTGACCAAAATAGGTACGAGTTGACTTAGGTACGTATTGACTTAGGTATGAGTTGACCAGTTACCAAATGACTGCCATTCGATAGAAACAAGTTTTTACAACTGTATTTATACTAAACTCTCTCAATTATGTTATTTCCTTGATTTTCTTTTGAACTCACGTAAAGTCTTGTATCGAATAAATTTAAAATTTTTCTCACAATTCAAACTTTTATCCGAATATATCTACAATCCGGATATTGAAAAGATGAATCTCGTTCATGTTTGCTGTTCTTTGATATGGTTCATATGCAAAAAAATACAATTGTTTACTTTAAAAAAAAAGAAATATGCGACTTACAACCATTGGCACCCGTAGAATCGTAAAGAAATCATAGAAATAGTGTCATATCTTCTCTACCAAGCTTATTTGCTATTTCCGGTTTGTCCCTTTCGCATCAATTTTTGTTTGTAACTCCAATTTACGTTACTTTCCTCCTTAATTTGTTTAATTTGTTGCTACTATCGCTTATTTTCGTCCATTTTATCTGCACTTTTGCTTCGTTTTTTGTTCCGGGCTGATACTCTTTCAAAATATAAGAGTCTTGCAAGAGAATGATGAACGACTTATGGTCAAAGGGAAACAACTCGTACAAAATTTTGTAAGTAGTAATGCAACAGTTGCCTCCCTTATTGGAGAAGAAAGAGCTTATTTCTAACTGCTTCACGTCGTGAGTACGTGCATACCATTGGATGGTACGCCTACAAAACAAAGACTCCGCCCAAAACCTCACTTTAGCTACTTCTGGAGGTGCTAAATTACTTCGGCTACAGTATGTGCATAGTACGTGCAGAAGGCGGGACATGGAACCTCCTCTTCCTGTCTCTGGTCCTTATATGCCTGTGCACCTTACAAAAAATGCTAGCCAAGATCAAGCATAAAACCGAGGACGAATGAACACGGTTACGTACGTCTGTAGAGACGATCCGTTTGACAACCGATAATTTTTCATCTAGATGTAACGAATTTCAATCAGTTCATATGGTCAAATTGTTAATTCTAACCGTTCTAAGAACGACATGCCACCAGACAGAAAAAAAAAAATGGTCAAACTTATTATTTTTCTTAACAGGCGGCAGGTAGTCTCCCGTTTATTTAATGTTAATTATATAACCGCCAAAATTTGAATTTGGAATTCAATGTAAGATCGCCCTACAATAAAAATGCAACATTTGGTAACAGATATTATTGGGGTAATAGATGTTTAGTAAATGAAATTAATGAGTTATGACAACCACTACGATAACTTAGTGCAAACTTATACAAACAAAACTGTGTTTTCATTCAATATCGATATCGACATATATATCGCTAAATATAGAAGGTCATTTTATAGCTCAACTTCAAAACATAAATTGGCTTATGTAGGAAGATGATGTTTAGTTAAAATAAATCAAATTTAAAACTTAGATTCTAGTGTTTTGTATTAAAATCAATATCAATGACACTCTTTTGTTAAAATTAATTGACATCTTCATCAAAAACAGATTAAAAACGTTACATGCACGTCACCTTTTTTCTTGTGTTTAGTTCTTTGATCCGTCAAGCGTCTAGGAGAAATGATGAAGGGCGGACCATTAAAAGGGAGACTACTCTTGTTTTACTCTTACACTTAGTACGAGTTTTCTCCCCTAGACCATAATTTTTTTGAAAAATACCGTCTGCGACAGTTTTGCAGCACGAGTCTATGGGCATCATTTATTGGGTTAATTGATAAAAGGTATAATTTGATATTGTAATTAAACTGTATCTAATTGAGAAAAACGGCTATTTATCTATTTTTTTGTTTGTCATATATGAAGCAAGGAAAATCATATTTGCACATAATTATGTAGACTACACCATACAGCTTATCTAAATCGATGAAAAATTTTGTCAAACAGTATGGTTGTATATGACTCTTTCTTATACATTTTAATCAAATAAATCTCATGCAATTTAACTCTTTACAAGACAGTCCCGATACTTAGGGACACTGTTTAGGCTTTTGGAAAACATAATGAGAATCTTGAGGAAAATTGCTGGCTACATGCTATTTTCCTTTTGCCACAATAATTTCATATCCTTTGCAAAGTCTCTTTTGAGAAACTTTTGACCAAACTCTATCTGTAAATGTTATTAATACTAAATAGTACAGAACTTTTATAGTTTGGTAGATTTGTTTGTTTAAAATTCAACCCTTATCCTACTAAGTAACTGAAATGAAAAATTCAAACTGATAGTAAAACCCAAAATCTGGCTATTTCAAAGGTATTTTTTTCAGGATCAGACATCCCCTTATTGGACAGTGTAGATCAAAGATCAGACTATATGTTCTGTGCAATCTGATCTTGATCAACACTGTCTGCAAAAGGTCCTTGAGTTGCACTGAGCAGCCTAAGAGTTGATACAATAAAATACTTTCAATGATATCACAGCTGCAGCCACTTCACCTATCCATGCTTTCCTAGCATTTCTTTTCCAGCACTTCTCAATATGTTCTTCCCAAGTCATTGGCTGCTTTCCCACATAACCATCTAGGGCATCATACACAGGTTATTCAGACGCAAGATAGGAATGTATCCTGTTGCAATGACTATCATAAATTCTCTGAGAGAAATTGGCAAGCTGGAGATTTGTACCAGAAACATGCTCCCTCAAATGTTGTTACAAGCTGAGCTACAGAGCATTTTCATCTTTTCCCACAATGTTTTCAAAAGCTGTCGATTTCTCAGAAGAATTCTCCTTTTCTGGTCACAAGCGTTTTCTTCTCTTCCAATAATGTTTTCAAAAGCCGTCTCTTTATCTGACAGACTTCTCTTCTGGTCACCAGCATTTTCTTCTTTTCCCACAATGTTTCCAAAAACATTCAATTTTTTAACTCTGTGTTTTACGAGACGACAAAGTTTTGACCTCGTCCAACTTGAAAGTATTTGCAGACAACAATTTATATGTGACTCAAATAATGAAATTTGATCCTGATAGGGTATAAAACACTGTGGGAAAAAGAGAAAAATGCTGGTTCCCAGCATTTTCTCCTTCTCCAGCAGTGTTTTACAAAGGCTTCTTCCTCAAGGGTGTTTAAAGTCATCATTGAGTGGTAAAAGGTTAAAAAGCCTTCTTTTTCTTCAAAGGCATCCTGTCTAGTTACCAACATGTTTTTCTTTCCTACAGTGCTTTAGAAAGCCTACAGTGTTTTCAAAAGCCTCCTCTACTTAGGGTTGTTAAAACTCAGGATTGTGTGAAATGGGGTAAAAAGAATGACAAGATAAAAAGATAGAAATTCATAAAACAAACCTTATTTATTTAACAATGCAGTTCTGTACATATAATATATACATGTATTTTACAAAAATATTCAGTTCTCTGTGTGTAATTACTGAACTCTTTACCAACAACAAAATTTTAGACTGGTCCCAATTGAAAGCACTTGCAGACCACAATATTACTGTAACTAGAAATTTGAAATTTGTTTCCAGCAGGGTAGAAAACATCGTGGCAAAAGGAGAAAATGCTGGTTATCAGCATTTTCTCCTTTTTCCACAATGTTTTCAAAAGGCTTCTATCTCAGGGTCATAAAAACCAGGGATTGTACAGTAAAGGGTTGAGAATTATAATTAAAACAAAGTGAAGTCACTAAATTCATATTCCTGTTTAGACCTTTACCACACAATCCCAACTTTTAACAACCCTGTGAAAGCAGCAGCAGTTTGAAAACATTATGGGAAAAGGAGAAAATGATGATAACCAGTATTTTCTCCTTTTCCCACAATTTTTGCTACCCTGCTGAAAACAAATTTCAATTCTTGAGTTACGTTTATTTTGTTGTCTTCAAAAGCTTTCAATTTGGATGAGTCTCAAATTATGTAGTTTGGTAAAGATTTAAAAATTTGAATCAGTGTTTACATTCTCACTATTTCCTGAACCTGAAGCTAATACTTTAACCCATTATCACACAATCCCTACTTTTGACGCCCCTAAGAAAGAAGCCTTTTGAAAACCCTGTGGGAAAAGGAGAAAATGCTGGTAACCAGCATTTTCTCCTTTTCCCAAAGTGTTTTCTATCCTTCCCAGGACAAATTTAAAATTTTCAGTCACCTTTATTTTGTCGTCTGCAAATGCTTTCAATTTGGACCAGTCTAAATTCTTCTCGTGTGGTAATGGGTTAACAAACAAAATATACTGAACACATCTGCAACTGACAAAATGTTCGTCAAGGGATGGTTACTGTTTTGAGTTGTTAAAAGATACTTGGGAAAAACAACATGTATGTCATCTACATTTTCCTCTTTTGCCGTAATCTTTTCAAAAGCTTTACACCTAAGGAAGGCCAAGCCCTGGTAACTCATTGGATATCAGAATAAGAGGTTGTGGGTTCCATCCCTGGCTCGAACAATTTCTTTTAGGGGATTGCTGATAGTCATTGCCACAGGAATCATTACTCTCCTAACACCGGCTAGTGTCTTGGCAATGGTTATGTGGGAAAGCAGCCATGGGTTTGGAAAAGAAAACTGTGTGGAGTACTGGTAAAAGAGACTTCAGGAAAACATGAAGAGGTGAACTGGCCACTGCAATATTATTGAAATAATACTAAAGTGGCTCTTAATACCATACAATCAAAACAATCAATTGTACCAGCAGGTACTATCAAAACGTGATAACTGTGGCCTTTGTTTACAAACACTGGATCAGTTCAAAACATTCAAATAGGGAATACCAGGGACGAAGCATTTACTTATTAGTAAATTTCAACAAAGACCTGCAAGTAATGCTGTGGTGCAGTGGTCAAAGGGACTCTGCTACCGCCCAAACGGATCGAGTTCGAGTCACAGAGATTTTTTTTTCAGTAAAGCAACTTTTTTTTTTAAAGCTAAGTCAATGGTTACATTATTTTTATGACATCATAGTGAATATTTTTACTTTTACTTAGTATTTTTATTCATATTTAATTGACATCACACGAGATTGCACATTGATCCTTCGAAAGTTGGGAAAAATGAACCAAGACATTTCTTGTGCAGGAATTGATGCTAGAAATAGCCTAGTGATTTAGACTTCTAAGATGACTAAAGCCACAAGTTTCTAGCTACTAGTTTTCTTCCTGTTTCATGGCTTTGACAGAAGAGACATGTCTATATACTCACTACAGTTGGGAACTTACGCATATCGGAAGCTTGACTGCACAAGAATTTAAATTGAAACACCAGTGGAACGGAACCACTTGTGAACTAAAGCAACCTGAGTGGAAAGGTTACTGTAGATGTGCGGTCTTAGCAGAATAAACATTTTTTTTTTCAAAAAGCATCCATTGCAGTTCAAGAAACCTGTGAGCAGTTCAGCGACGAGGACGCAACAAATACTGAATGTTAAGAGGGTTAGGGTACCGATAAGACCAGTGAAAATGAAGCAAGTTTCCATACTGCCAGAGCACGGGATGAGAGTTGCACACTTATCATTTTATTGTTGAGTCAGTCAAATAGAAATATGCTTTAAAAAAAGAAGAATAAAATGAATAAGAATAAAATCTAATAGTAACAAAAGAATATCAATGACAAAAAAGAAAGATGTACACGTCTAAAATAGGAAGAAGAAAGGATAAAGAAAAGAAACATAAAAGACATTCAAACAAGGAAAAGAAAAGTATGGAGAGGAAAAAAAGAAAAGTAAAGCTAAAACCGAAAAAAAAATGCAACATGCTTCCTTAAAAAACAAAAAGGGTAGGTCTGACGGCTCGAACGAGGATCGCCGGCTTTAGAGGCAGTGATGTTATCCATTACACCACTGCTCGCTTAGTACAATGGTGATCTTGTAAAAGTTTAAAGCCTTTTCAATTTACATTTTAAGTAAAATTATCGGATAATTTACCTGGCCTTCCCGTATACGAAAATAGAATGGTCTGAATTATTGTAAACAAAGGCCACGGTTATCGCGTTCCATTAATATTTAACTTTTTCCACATAATCCTGTTTTAACAATCCAGATGATGAAGGCTTTTGAAAACAATGAGGTAAAGGAGAGAAACGCTGGTGATTAGAATTTTCTGCTTTTCTCACAATGTTTTCTATCCATTCCAAGACATATCTAAACATTTGGTTGACATTTAATTTGTCGTCTGCAAATGATTACAATTTGGACTGGTCTAAAAGACACCATTCTCTCATTTTCCCACAATGTTTTCTATCCTTTCAGAGAAAACTTTCCTACTCTGTGCACCAGGCAATTCATCTTCTGCAAATGCTTTCAATTTTGACCATCCTTTGTTTTTTTTTCATTGTAAAGAGCTAAAAGAGGCTATATTACTTTAGCCACAAATTGTTAATTTACAATAAATCTTAATCCATGACGGTCAACCATAATTTAATTTTTTACCAAACAACAAAATTCTAGACTTGTCCAAACTGAAAGGATTTGCAGACAACAAAATAAATGAAACTCAAAGAATGAAGTTTGTTTCCATCAGGGTAGGAAACACTGTGTAAAAAAGAGAAAATGCTGGTTACCAACATTTTCTCCTTTTCCCACAATGTTTTCAGAGTCCAAATTCCTCAGGGTTGTTAAGAGTTAGGATTACTTGGTATAGGGTTAGAGCAGTTGAAGAGGACAGTTTGAATTTAGCTCAATGTTTTGAGATTTGATTTCCCCTTACATACTTCAGCAAAATACAGCCTTTGTCAGCAAATCTCTACAACAGGATTTACCCTTTCACCAAACAATAATTATATGGGCTGGACCAGATTCAAAGCAATGATATAAGACAAAATGACTACAGCTCAAACAATAATTTCTGTCTTCTGTAAGGTAGAAAACATTGTGGGAAAAGGAGAAAGTACTGGTTACCAGCATATTTTTCTTTTCCCAACATATTTTCAAAAACACCCAGTATTTTCTAAAGCCTTCTCTTTTCTCAACAGCTTTCTCTTCTCGTCACCTGCATTTTCTTCTTTTCCCACAGTGTTTTTGAAGGCTTGCACTGTTTTCAATAGCCTTCTTGGGTTTAGTTAAAAGTGGAGATTGTATGATAACTAGTAAAGGAAATACAAAGACAAAAAGTCATAAAATCAACTTTATTTATTTCTAAATATAATTTCATGCATATTTATACATTTATTTTATAAAAATCTTCCAATAGGCAATTGATTAACTCTTTACCAAACAACAAAATTTTCGACTAGTCCAAATTGGAAGCATTTGCAGACAACAAAATTAATGTGATTCAAAAATTGAAATTCGTTTTAGGAAGAGTAGAAAACATTGTGGGAAAAGGAGAAAATGCTGGTTACCAGCATTTTCTCCTTTTCCCACAATGTTTTAAAAAGGCTTCTGTCTCAGGGCCATAAAAACCAGGGATTGTTTGAGAAAGGGTTAAACAAATCATGAAAACGTAATAAAGTCAGTAAATTCATTTTTCCTGTTGAAGGAGCATATTGTCGTTTGAATTTTGACTGTTCCTGCAGCTAAATCTGACATTTCAACTCTTTACAAAATGATAAAATCTTAGACTGATCCAAACTAAAAGTACTTGCAGACAACAAAACAAATGTAACTCAAAAATTAAATTTGTTTCCAGCAGGGTAGAAAACATTGCAGGAAAAGGAGAAATGCAGGTTACCAGCATTTTCTCCTTTTCCCAAAATGTTTTCAAAAGCATTCTATGTCAGCATCATAAAAACGAACGATTGTTTTGTAAAGGGTTAACAATTGATGGAATGGTGTTCAACACCATTTTCAACATTATTTCAGTTATATCGCAGTGGCCAGTGCACCTATCCATGCATTCCTGTAGTTTCTTTTACCAGTACTTTGCATAACTTTCTTTCCAAGCCACTGGCTACTTTCCCACATGATCATCATCAAAACAATGGTCAGCGATGGGACAGGAATGAATCCTATTGCAGTGACTATGATCAAGGTAAGGGTTATACAAAATAAACAGGAATTTGGTCGAGATAAAGAGTTAACTCATTACCAAACGACAATATTTTAGAATTGTCAAAATCAAAATCATTTGCAGATGACAAAATAAAGGTGACTTAAAATTTGAAATTTGTTTTGTAAAAAGTACAAAACATTGTAAGAAAAGGAGAAAATGCTGGTGGAAAAAAAGTCAACAGGAATTTGATGAGATATAGAATTAACTCATTACCAAACGACAATATATTAGGCTTGTCAAAATCAAAAGCATTTGCAGACAACAAGATAGAAGACTAAAAATTTGAAATTTGTTTTGTGAAGAGTTGAAAACGCTGTGAGAAAAGGAGAAAATGCTGGTTACCAGCATTTTCTCCTTTTTCCACAATATGTTCCAAATGCTTCTTTCTCAGGGTTGTCAAAAGTATGGATTGTGTGGTAATGGGTTAAAACCAGTAAAAACTTGGGTTGGACTTGAAACATTCTTACATTTAGGTTTGCATGCTGCAATGCTATGGCGTTTCTTAAATTTGAACAGCCATCCATTGGAATAAGATAAATCCTTAATCCCCAGCTCACAGCCAAGTTTCTTCTCCTTTTTGACAAGCATATTACCACTTACAACATTATTTCTTGAACTTAACTCTGAGTACCAACCATAAAGGGTCTCATCCAGGCTCATGTGTTTTGGTGTGCTAGTCTGAACCCTGTAATCTTCCGAACCACTGGTCCATTTCTCTTAGTTTTAAAAAAAAAACACTGAGTGTGGATGGTGGAAGACTCTTACCCCATTTTTTCGTTAAAAACTTCACAACTTCTTCCCGAAAAAATATTGAAGTTTTTTGTCTCATGCTTGGTGATTTCTCTCTTCTCCAACATGGTAAACTAGTTTCTGTGTTTTGCACCTCACTTCCATATTTACACTACAAAGATGGAAAAAAAAATTCATTAACCCTTGTACCTCTAGGAAAATGTATTTTGAAAATAATGTGGAAATGAGAAAATAGTGGGAACTAGCACTTTCTACTTTTCTGACTATTGTTTTTTCTTTCTATCAAACACTAAACCCATTTTTGAACTACATTCCCAATATGTTTTCGACTCTGTCAAAGACAAATCTCATTGCTTGAACTACGTTTCATTTGTTGTCTGCAATTCCTTCTTATTTCAGCAAGTAAAACTAGAGCTGTCACTTCAGGTGACAAAAAACCCTAACAGCCCTTTGACAGAAAAGAGTGTCAAGTTAAAGGGGAGATAATTCTTCAACCAGGAAGAGTTGACACTTGAAAAAGGCATATTGCAAATCTTCCATATAATGATTAATATATGTGTGCAAAGTTTAAATACAGTTGAAGGAAAACTGTAGGAGTTTGGGACACAAAATTACTGGTATTTTGTACACAGACAGACAAACAGATACACAAACAAACAGGATGATTCCAGTATACCCCAGAAAACATTCATTTTGTGTGTGTGTGTGTGTGTGTGGGGGGGGGGGGGTGTTACAAAAATTTCTCATTGTTTTGGTAATTTATATAGAAGTAGTTTGTAGTTACCAGCATTTTCTCCTTTTCCTAAATGTTTTCAAAATTTTTTTTTTTCAGGGTTTCTGTAAATTACAGATTTTGTAAAATGGACGTACTGTACGTAGATAGATTTTTATCTTGAATGTGTGAAGGATATATGTTTTCTTAACCTTTTTTTAAAGTGATCTAGTCTTGGTATTTGTTATATTTTGTAGGATTTTCATTAATTATGATTTATTCCGATCAATAAAAATGTGAAGTCAAATACAGTTAAAGACCGGTGAAGGTGTGATAAATATTATACTGCATATTAATCTCTTTATAAAAAGCTGAGTAGAATACAAAAAATTGTACAGATATACCCATTACGACACAATCCCTACTTTTCAAGCCCCTGAGAAAGAAGCCTTTTGAAAACACTGTGGAAAAAGGAGAAAATGCTGGTAACCAGCATTTTCTCCTTTTCCCACAGTGTTTTCTACCCATTCCAGAACAAATTTCAATTTTTCAGTCACATTTATTTTGTCGTCTGCAAATGCTTTCAATTTGGACCAGTCTAAATTTTTCTCGTGTGGTATGGGTTAATTACCCTTGAATAAAGTTATTTAAAAAACATGTTTAGTCACACACCAACACAAAATTATAATGATATGACATCTTTAAAAGAAATTAAATCTTTAAAAGAAATTAAAGTAACTTGATAATAAAAAGTCTAGTTTAAAAAAGTGCTAAAAAAAATGAGGTGTTGATATGACCAAAGTTTGCAAACGTTTTTCCACCGGGGATCGAAATGACCAAAATGTGTCGAAATGACTGGGTGTCGAAATTACCAGGTGTTCAAATGACTGCTATTCGATAGAAACCAAGTTTTTACAACTTTTAACTCTCTCAGTTATGTTAATTCTTTTTTACTTTCTTTTGAACTCACGTAAAGTGTTGTACTGAATAAATTTCAAATTTTTCTCACAATTCAAACTTTTATCCGAATATATCTACAATCCGGATACTGAACAGATGAATCTCGTTCATGTTTACGGTCTTTGATATGGTTCATATGCAAAGATATACAAGTGTTTACTTTAAACAAAACAAAACATACCACTTACAACCATTGGCACCCGTAGAATAGCAAAGAAATCATGGAGATAGTGTCATATCTTCTCTACCAAGCTTATTTGCTATTTCCGGTTTGTTCCTTTCTCATCAATTTTTGTTTGTAACACCAATTTACGTTACTTTTTCTCCTTGTTTAATTTGTTGCTACTATCGCTTATTTTCGTCCATTTTATCTGCACTTTTGCTTTGCTTTTTGTTCCGGGCTTATACTCTTTCAAAATATAAGAGTCTTGCAAGAGAATGATGAATGACTAATGGTCAAAGGGAAACAACTCGTACAAAATTTTGTAATTAGTAATGCTACAGTTGCCTCCCTTATTGAGAGGAAAAGGCTTATATCTAACTGCTTCACGTCATGCTTCACTTGCATACCATTGGATGGTACGCCTACAAAACAAAGACTCAGCCCAAAACCTCACTTTAGCTACTTTCGGAGGTGCTAAATTACTGCAGCTACAGTATGTGCATAGTATGTGCAGAAGGCGGGACATAGAACCTCCTCTTCCTGTCTCTGGTCCTTATATGCCTGCGCACCTTACAGAAAATGCTAGCCAAGAGCAAGCATAAAACCGAGGACGAATAAACACCGTAACGTCTGTAGAGACGATCCGTTTGACAACCGACAATTTTTCATCTAGGTGTAACAAATTTCAATCAGTTCATATGGTCAAATTGTTAATTCTAACCGTTCTTAAAACGACATGCCACAAAAAAAAAAAATGGCCAAACTTAATATTTTTCTTAACAGGCGGCAGGTAGTCTCTCGTTTATTCCATGTTAATTATAACCGCCAATATTTGAATTTGGAATTCAATGTAAGATCGCCCTACAATAAAAATCCAACATTTGGTAACCGATATCATTGAAGTAATAGATGTTTAGTAAATGAAATTAATGAGTTAATTAATGATAACCACTACGATAATTCATAATACAAACTTATACAAAAAAAAAAAATTATATGTTTTCATTCAATAACGATATCGACATATATCGCTAAATGTAGAAGGTCATTTTATAGCTCAACTTCAAAACCTGATGTTTAGCTTAAATAAATCCCAATGAATATCAAACCGTTCCCGTTACAAACCCATAGAGCACCAAATAAACAAGAGATTACTTGAACAGTCTAACAGAACTTTCCGAACAATTAAGGTTTTAAAGTTGCATGAAATTGTCCAGAAAGTCTGAGGAAAGTGGACGGTGTAGATCAAAGATCAGATTGGACGTTCTGTGCAGTCTGATCATTATCTACACAGACCACAAAGGCAACTTTCATTATATATGGCACTTTGAAGTTTTCGTTTTTACTCGCCTTAGACATCGAACCTCTGTCGACGATTTGAACAAACAGTTTACCGGAACTAGAGCGCTCTAGATCTATCAAGGCTTGTAAAGATCTTAACTCTATCCAAATAGGCTTAATCCTTTCGGGGCCTTAGGCGAAATCAGAGACTTTTGCGAACGGCATAGATTAAGATCAGACTGCACAAGTACGTGCACAGTGCGTGCAGTCTAATCTTTGATCTATACCGTCCGCTGATGCAGTCAAGCCTATACAATCAAAATGTTTGTAAGTTTCAATAGATCTCATTTATGGCCGTTCGCTGGAATTTAAGTTTATTTATTTTGCATGGAAAGGTTTACGAAACAAGTAAACTGTGTAGACTCAGAATCAGATCGTACATTCTGTGAAGCGTCATTTTAAACTACACGTATTCCGTCCGCAAACCTCATAAAGAGGTCTTTGCAAATGGCGATTTTCAAAGATTCAAACCTTTCTCGATGATTCCATTCGAATTTCAAGTAGGAAAAGGTAGGAAATAATCTTATTTAAAACTTGGATTCTAGTGTTTTGTATTAAAATCAATATCAATGACACTCTTTTGTAAAAAATAATTGAAATCTTCATCTAAAGATTAAAACCGTTACATGCACGTCACCTTTTTCCTAGTGTTTAGTACTTTGATCCGTCAAGCGTCTAGGAGAAATGATGAAGGGTGGACCATTATAAGGGAGACTACTCTTGCTTTACTCTTACTCTTAGACAGTACGAGTTTTCTCCCCTATACCATAATTTTTTTTAAAATCCCGGCTGCGATAGTTTTGCAGCACGAGTCCATGGGCATCGTTTATTGGGTTGGTTGATAAAAGACATAATTCGATATTGTAATTTAAGTGTATGTTATTGAGAAAAACGGCTATTTATCTTTTTTTTGTCATATATGAAACTAGGAAAATCATATTTGCACATAATTATGTAGACTACACCGTATAGCTTATTTAAATCGATGAAAAATTTTGTCAAACAGTATGGTTGTATATGACTCTTTCTTATACATTTTAATCAAATAATTCTCATGCAATTTAACTCTTTACAAGACAGTCCCGATACTTAGGGACACTGTTTAGGCTTTTGGAAAACATAATCAGAATCTTGAGGAAAATTGCTGGCTACATGCTATTTTCCTTTTGCCACAATAATTTCATATCCTTCACAAAGTCCTTCTTTTGAGAAACTTTTGATCAAACACTATCTGTAAATGTTATTAATACTAAATAGCACACAACTTTTATAGTTTGGCAGATTTGTTTGTTTAAAATTCAACCCTATCCTACTAGGCAACTGAGATGAAAAATTCAAACTGAGAGTAAAAACCAAAATTTGGCTATTTCAAAGGTATTTTTTTCAGGATCAGACATCCCCTTATTGGACAGTGTAGATCAAAGATCAGACTATTTGTTCTGTGCAGTCTGATCTTGATCAACACTGTCTGCAAAAGGTCCTTGAGTTGCACTTAACAGCCTAAGAGTTGATACAATAAAATACTTTCAATGATATCACAGCTGCAGCCACTTCACCTATCCATGCTTTCCTAGCATTTCTTTTCCAGCCCTTCTCAATATGTTCTTCCCAAGTCATTGGCTGCCTTCCCACATAACCATCTAGGGCATCATATACAGGTTATTAACCCATTACCACACAATCCCTACTTTTGACGCCCCTGACAAAGAAGCCTTTTGAAAACACTGTGGGAAAAGGAGAAAATGCTGGTAACCAGCATTTTCCCCTTTCCCCACAGTGTTTTCTACTCTTTCCAGAACAAATTTCAATTTTTCAGTCACCTTTATTTTGTCGTCTACAAATGCTTTCAATTTGGACCAGTCTAAAATTTTGTTGTGTGGTAAAGAGTTAAGAAGCAAGATAGGAATGTATCCTGTTGCAATGACTATCATAAATTCTCTGAGAGAAATTGGCAAGCTGGAGATTTGAATCAGCAACGTGCTCCCTCAAATGTTGTTACCAGCTGAGCTACAGAGCATTTTCATCTTTTCCCACAATGTTTTCAAAAGCTGTCGATTTCTCAGAAGAATTCTCCTTTTCTGGTCACAAGCGTTTTCTTCTTTTCCAACAATGTTTTCAAAAGCCGTCTCTTTATCTGACAGACTTCTCTTCTGGTCACCAGCATTTTCTTCTTTTCTCACAATGTTCCAAAGTTTTGACCTCGACCAACTTGAAAGTATTTGCAGACAACAATTCAAATGTGACTCAAATAATGAAATTTGATCCTGATAGGGTAGAAAACAATGTGGGAAAAAGAGAAAAATGCTGGTTCCCAGCATTTTCTCCTTTTCCTGCAGTATTTTACAAAGGCTTCTTCCTCAAGGGTGTTTGAAGTCGTCATTAAGTGTTAAAGGGTTAAAAAGCCTTCTTTTTCTTCAAAGGCATCCTGTCTAGTTACCAACATTTTTTTCTTTTCCTCTTTTAGAAAGCCTACAGTGTTTTCAAAAGCCTCCTCTACTTGGGGTTCTTAAAACTCAGGTTTGTGTGGAATGGGGTAAAAAGAATGTCAAGATAAAAATTCATAAAACAAACCTTATTTATTTAACAATGCAGTTCTGTACATATATATACATGTATTTTACAAAAATATTCAGTTCTCTGTGTGTAATTACTGAACTCTTTACCAACAACAAAATTTTAGACTGGTCCAAATTGAAAGCACTAATGCAGACCACAATATAACTGTTACTAGAAATTTGAAATTTCTTTCCAGCAGGGTAGAAAACATCGTGGGAAAAGGAGAAAATGTTGGTTATCAGCATTTTCTCCTTTTCCCACAATGTTTTCAAACAGCTTCTATCTCAGGGTCGTAAAAACCAGGGATTGTACCGTAAAGGGTTAAAAATTATCATTGAAATAAAGTGAAGTCACTAAATTCATATTCCTGTTAAAACCTTTACCACACAATCCCAACTTTTAACAACCCTGTGAAAGCAGCAGTTTGAAAACATTATGGGAAAAGGAGAAAATGCTGATAACCAGTATTTTCTCCTTTTCCCACAATTTTTGCTACCCTGCTGAAAACAAATTCCAATTTTTGAGTTACATTTATTTTGTTGTCTTCAAAAGCTTTCAATCTGGGTGAGTCTAAAATTATGTAGTTTGGTAAAGATTTAAAAATTTGAATCAGTATTTACATTCTCACTATTTCCTGAACCTGAAGCTAATACTTTAACAAACAAAATATACTGAATGCATCTGCAACTGAAAAATGTGGGTCAAGGGATGGTTACTGTTTCGAGTTGTTAAAAAATACTTGGGAAAAACAACATGTAGGTCATCAACATTTTCCTCTTTTGCCATAATCTTTTCAAAAGCTTTATACCTAAGGGAGGCCAAGCCCTGGTAACTCATTGGGTAGCACGCAGGATATGAGAATAAGAGGTTGTGGGTTCCATCCCTGGCTCGACCAATTTCTTTTAGGGGATTGCTGATAGTCATTGCCACAGGAATCATTACTCTCCCAACACCGGCTAGTGTCTTGGCAATGGTTATGTGGGAAAGCAGCCATGGGTTTGGAAAAGAAAACTGTGTGGAGTACTGGTAAAAGAGACTTCTGGAAAACATGAACAGGTGAACTGGCCACTGGAATGTTATTGAAATAATACTAAAGTGGCTCTAAACACCATACAATCAAAACAATCAATTGTACCAGCAGGTATTTAACTTTTTCCACATAATCCTGTTTTATCAATCCAGATGATGAAGGCTTTTGAAAACAATGAGGTTAAGGAGAGAAACACTGGTGATTAGCATTTTCTGCTTTTCTCACAATGTTTTCTATCCATTCCAAGACATATCTCAACATTTGGTTGACATTTAATTTGTTGTCTGCAAATGATTTCAATTTGGACTGGTCTAAAAGACACCATTCTCTCATTTTCCCACAATGTTTTCTATCCTTTCAGAGAAAACTTTCCTACTCTGTGCACCAGGCAATTCGTCTTCTGCAAATGCTTTCAATTTTGACCATCCTTTGTTTTTTTTTTCACTGTAAAGAGCTAAAAGAGACTATTAACCTCAGTGAATACCTACTCTGATACTTTTCTTGCTTTCCTTTCAGTCATTATTAGCCTTTTCTCTATTCAAATATTACTAAAGTGACAAATTGTTAATTTACAATAAATCTTAATCCATGTCTGTCAACCATCATTTAATTCTTTACCAAACAACAAAATTCTAGACTTGTCCAAACTGAAAGTATTTGCAGACAACAAAATAAATGAAACTCAAAGAATGAAGTTTGTTTCCATCAGGGTAGTAAACACTGTGTAAAAAAGAGAAAATACTGGTTACTAACATTTTCTCCTTTCCCCACAATGTTTTCAGAGTCCAAATTCCTCAGGGTTGTTGAGAGTTATGATTGCTTGGTATAGGGTTAAAGCAGTTGAAGAGGACAGTTTGAATTTAGTTCCATGTTTTGAGATTTGATTTCAAAACGGGTTGAAAAAATTGAAGGATGAAGAGGAGAAAAACCTTAGATACCAGCATTTTCTCCTTTTCCATCAGTGTTTTCTGGTCTTTTAAATCATGAATCTCAAAATTTACAGTGTGCAGAACATTTTAACCCTTTACCAGATGACAAAATTTTAGCCTTTGTCCAACTTGAAAGCATTTGCAGACAATTTCAATGTGGCTACAGTTGTGCAAATTTTCTTTGATAGGGTAGAAAACATTGTGGAAAAAGAAAAAATGTGGTTACCAGCATTTTCTCCTTTTGCACCAATGTATTCCAAAGGCTTCTTTTCCAGGAGCTTCAAAAGTCAGCATTGTGTGTAAAAGGATTAACCTTGAAAATTTTGTAGTCTCAGTTATCATGAGTTAACCCTATTCCAAACAACAAAATTTTAGACTGGTCCAAATTGAAAACACTCGCAGACGACAAAATAGAAACCTAATTGAAAATTTTTTTATTACTCGAAACGTGGCTTTCAATTTCTCTACACTCAATTTGGGCTTGTTTTAACTATTGGTTGTCATACCCATTCTGATTCACTGGGGTTGCCAGAGATTGGAAATGGTTGGCCCAGCCTTCTGTTATGGTATCGCTTGAGGTAAGCTCCATGTTGTCATAGATGAGACAGTTAATTCTACATTTCTCTTTCGATCGTAGGGCAGCAATCAGTTTGTAAAAGGTTTCACTATCTGTACCTTTGGCTTTCATAATCAATTTTATTTTCTCTTGTCTGTTCTTTGCCAGGACTTGTCATTGAGCTCTTCGCAAGTTGTATTTGGCAGATTTCATTTTCTTCTTCAGGGTATGTTGAATACTGCTTGGTTTACCCCCTAATTTCCATTTCCACCAGGCATGTTAAAAAAAAAATAGTTGCCTTTGAGGCTTGTATAACTTCAGAGTTAGTAATGGTTGGCCTGCTTCTAGATTTTCATTTTCTGTTTGGATTGTATCCAGGGATGCTTTCCTCTGCAGCTTTGTCTAGAACAACTTTTAAAAAATTGATAGATCTATACTGTCTCGAGGATTAAGTGTTCAAATTAATAAGAGAGTGACCTCCCCTCTTACAACCCCCTTCCACAGAAAAAAAGGGATCTAAATGGGATCAAATTAATAAAATCGGGAAAAGGCATAGCTTTCATCCCCATTTATAAGCTTGGAAGATTCATACCTGTATACTTTCACTATCTGTCCACTGTTCCTTACGGTCAATGATCAAAGAAATGATTGGAATTTGACAATTCAGCCCATATTAACGATATTTATTAATAACCTCGAAAACCTATTGGAATGAAAACATGTCGTTGGTTCATAAGTTTAAATATTGTAACATAATAAAGCTTATTTATTGTAGATCTATACATTCATGAGTTGATAAATCTTATACTAAAAAGTACATTTAGATTCTGCGTGAGCTCTTACTTTGATAACCGAAATGTTACTTCCAAGTTTAAATTTCGGCGGTCGCCTTGTTTACGAGAGTGATGAAATACATGTACAAGGGAGATTACTAACGATACATGTTTATGAAATAGAAACCATGTCTGGAATTTGTTTTTCTTTTGTTAATCTTCTGTCATGATATTTTCAGATGTAGCAGCATCTGCAATCCTGTCTTAAACTTAACCAGAAATAATGACAGCTCTGCAAACATTATTTTTCTTCCCGATACAGATCATCTTCCAAAGCTGAATTTATGATGTTTATTCGTCTTCGGTTTTATGCTATCCACAAATGTAAGGGGAGTAACTCTGCCATGAAAAAGTGATGTTATTAAATATGAGTTTTCTCCCTTTGACCATAAAATTACTCCTAATTTTATCTGGTTTTGTTTTTTGTCACACACAACTTCCCACTGACGTAAATCAGTGTAAACAGAGTGAAGAGAAAGTAAGTGTTCATAAAATTCAGGAACTTCTAAAATCCCACAAATCAATATAGAATAGGCAAAGCCTAGAAACGGGCAAAAGAGACTTTTTTTCTCAGACATACACCCATAATCCATACAACAACGAATCTGTGCAGGTATGTCTATGTTTACTTGACATTGCCCATCAAATTTTTGATGGCAGTAGATACATGGTCTCAATTTTCCATATGTTTTTTCACCTTTTGAAACACAAAATATAAACACTGCATGAGAAAACACACAAGTTTCATTACTTTATTTTTGTCTTTTCAACAGATGTACAAAAAAAAAATAAAAAAATTGAAATCATCAAATCTACATCACAGTATGGGCATGAAAATAAAAGTTGACAACATGGTGTTAAACTATCATTTTATGTATTATTGGGAGTGCGAGTCTCTAGAGAACTCATATCCAGGGTACGACATCTCAGGTGAACACATACCCTTGAAATTTGGGTACGAGTTCTCCATGCAGGGTACCAGTTATCCTGACAGTTCCCAGACTCTTTAATTTCTCTTAAGCTAATGATCTTTTAATTGACAATTATCAATTAAAAACATGAGGTATAAGACATATTTGTGGATTGTTCATGTTGTTATCAGACTTTTTTTGTGCCTTGAGAAGAAAAATTTTGTATACGTTGTACTTATTCCCTCATGGGTGAATTCACAATGACCCAAGATTGTTATAAATATAGGGGCACTTGAAAAAAAAAAACAACTTAGCCAGCTTGGAACTTATGAAGAAAAAATACTTCGAGATTATTTGAAGATAATTCTTTAAATTTCTTTGATAATTTTGTAATTTAGTTATGCATATTCCTTTATGTTATAGAAATACAATTATGGAAAGCGAGAGAGCGAGGTGGGATTTAGGCCTACCTTCATGATTGAAATACTTTTTTCCGTTTATCTGTTACACTCGGTTTATAATCATAATATTTCAAATCCATGTAAGAAACATTTGGGAAAAAAGTAGTCTAACTCGATCTTGTATTTCGATGTTGTTTGGTTTTTACCAACAAAATGCCGTAAAACTGTTCTTTCAAATGAAGCTGAGTTTACAGAAAATTGTAGAAAATTACATACATTACATGAAGCCCTCACAGGAAATTGATTACAATCTCACGTAGACCAAATGTACATGCCAATCACAGATACAAACAATTCGATCAGTCATAAAAGATCATAAAAGATCATTTGTCCAGAAAATTCTTCATCAATCATATATTATCATGATAATTATGGTTTGACACTGAACAAAAGTGTCGGAGAACAGTCTCGAAAACTTGGGTTGGGGAATTTTTGTCACGTCCGGGTCTCGTTCCCCTGAGTTCTGGGTCTCCAGGTCGTGATTCCTACACTTTACCACTGAGCCATGCAGGACCCCAAGTAGTAAAAGGTTTAAAAAATTTCGTAAGATTCAAGATAGACATAGACTTTGTTTGGCAAGAGGAGAACATCTTTATTTGTTGGTTGTTGGTTATATTCCGAACAAGCATTCAATGCAGACTCATGTAAGATTTTATTGAGACAGACATTCTAACCCATTTTCAATTCAGTTTAGCAAGAAATGTGGTCCCAAGAGAGGTCAAAAGAAGACTTTTAAAAATTTCCCTCTTTATCTCTATATGAAATCTGAGACCAACAACATAGGGCTAACTTTCACACCAGGACCATAATTTGAAGTATTTTGATAAAGGGCCACTAGATAATGCTACGTGCCAAAATATGAAAGCACTAGCCCTTATTGTTTGGGAGAAGAAGATTTTCCAAGATTTCCTTCTTTATCTTTATGTGAAACCCGAGAACCCACAACATAGGACCATTTTCAAACTAGGGCCATAAATCAAGGTATGTTGGTAGAGGGCCAATAGATGATGCTACATGCCAAATATGAAAGCTCTGGCCATTACCGTTTGGGACAAAGAGATGTTTAAAGATTTTCTTTATCACTATGTGAAATCCGAGACCCACAACCTAGGGCCAATTCTTTACATCAGGGACATAATTTGAAGTATTTGGGTAGAGGGCCACTAGATAATGCTGCATGCCAAATATGAAAGCTCTGGCCATTACCATTTGGACAAGAAGGTTTTTAAAGATTTCCTTCCTTGTCTCTATGTGAAATCCAAGACTAACAACATAGGGTTAATTTTCACACCAGGGCCATAATTTGAAGTATTTTGGTAGAGGGCCACTAGATGATGCTACATGCCAAATATGAAAGCTTCAGCCCTAACAATTTGGACAAGAAGATTTTTAAAGCTTTTTCACTCGGTTGCCATGGCAACCAGAGTTCTTCATACCAGTTATCAGTCCTCGAGGTCATCTTCTAGGTTTCTGCCTCTCTGACCCATCTTCATTAGTCTGAACTTTTGTTTTTATTTCCGCTTCCGGTCCGTAAAAGTCGGGTAAAAATTTAATTTGTTTATTATACCAAAACTTATTAAGTTCATGTTTAAAGCTATTTACATTTTGTACATTAATAACATTAGGTGGCAGACTGTTCCAAACATTGACAACTCTTTGGCTAAAACTGTATTTTTAGCTCACCTGAGCACAACGTGCTCAAGGGGAGCTTTTAGGATCACCCGGTGTCCGTCGTGCGTCAGTGCGTCGTCAACAATTCTTTAAACATCAACTCCTCCTAAACCGCTGGGCGGATTTGGACCAAACTTGGCTGGAATGTTCCTTGGGAGGTCCTCTTTAAAAATTGTTCACAGAATTTGATTCCGTCAAAAACTCTGGTTGCCATGGCAACGAAATGGAATTTTTTAGCAAATTCTTTAAAAATCTTCTTCTCTGAAACCACTGGCCAGATTTTAGAATAATTTCACACAGATGTTCCTTGGGTGACCCTTTTCAAAAATTGTTCGTGAAATTTTGATCCGTCAAGAAACATGGCTCTGGTGAATGGGGGCTTCTTGCACTATACAGAAATGATGAAATTCTTAAAAATTCTTCTTCTCTGAAACCGCTGGCCAGATTTTAAAATAATTTCACACAGATGTTCCTTAGGTGACCCTTTTCAAAAATTGTTCGTGAAATTTTGATCCGTCAAGAAACATGGCTCTGGTGAATGGGGGCTTCTTGCACTGTACAGAAATGAAGAAATTCTTAAAAATTCTTCTTCTCTGTAACCGCTGGTCAGATTTTAAAATAATTTCACAGAGATGTTCCTTGGATGACCCTTTTCAAAAATTGTTCGCGAAAGTTTGATCTGTCAAGAAACATGGCTCTGGTGAATGGGGGCTTCTTGCACTATACAGAAATGAAGAAATTCTTAAAAATTCTTCTTCTCAGAAACCGCTGTTTAGATTTTGAAATAATTTCACAGACTTGTTCCTTGGGTTACCCTTTTCAAAAAGTGTTCGCAAAATTATGATTGGTCAAGAAACATGGCTCTGGTGAATGGGGGCTACTTGCACTATATAGAAACGAAGAAATTCTTGAAAATTCTTCTTCTCTGAAATGGCTGGACAGATTTTGAAATAATTTCACA
This sequence comes from Tridacna crocea, assembly GCA_943736015.1. Classification (NCBI taxonomy): domain Eukaryota; kingdom Metazoa; phylum Mollusca; class Bivalvia; order Cardiida; family Cardiidae; genus Tridacna; species Tridacna crocea. The sequence continues at coordinate 43,070,870 of OX031066.1, read as the reverse complement.
GAGATGTTCCTTGGGTGACCCTTTTCTAAAATTGTTCGCAAAATTTTGATAGGCCAAGAAACATGGCTCTAGTGAATGGGGGCTACTTGCACTATATGGAAATGAAGAAATTCTTGAAAATTCTTCTTCTCTGAAACCTGTGGTCAGATTTTAAAATAATTTGACGGAGATGTTCCTTGGGGGACCCTTTCCAAAAGCTGTACATATAATTTTGATCCATCAAGAAACATGGTCTTGTGAATGGGGGCTACTTGCACTATATGGACATGATGAAATTCTTTAAAATTCTCTTTCTCTAAAACCCCTGGTCAGATTTTGAAATTATTTCAGAGAGATGTTCCTTGGGTGACCCTTTTCAAAACTTGTTTGTAAATTTTGATCCATCAAGAAACATGGCTCTCATGGATGGGGGCTACTTGCTCTTATACGAAATGAAGAATTCTTAAAAATTCTTCTTTTTGAAACTGATGGTCAGATTTCGAAATGATTTTTACAGGTGACCTTTTGAAAATTGCTTGGCAAAATTATAAATTTGGTTCCAATGTTTCAATACCTAAAAAAAAAAAATAGACTATGGTCATCTAAAAAATTCAGGTGAGCCATCCAGGGCCATCTTGTCTAAAATTGTTCGCGAAATTTTGATTGGCCAAGAAACATGGCTCTAGTGAATGGGGGCTACTTGCACTATATGGAAATGCAGAAATTCTTGAAAATTCTTCTTCTCTGAAACCGGTGGTCAGATATTAAAATAATCTGACAGAGATGTTCCTCTTTCCAAAAGCTGTACATATAATTTTGATCCGTCAAGAAACATGGCTCTTGTGAATGGTGAATGGGGGCTACTTGCACTATACGGACATGATGAAATTCTTTAAAATTCTCTTTCTCTGAAACCGCTGGTCAGATTTTGAAATAATTTCAGAGAGATGTTCCTTGGGTGACCCTTTTCAAAACTTGTTCGTAAATTTTGATCCATCAAGAAACATGGCTCCTGTGGATGGGGACTACTTGCTCTTATACAGAAATGAAGAATTCTTAAAAATTCTTCTTTTTGAAACTGATGGTCAGATTTTGAAATGACTTTTACAGGTGACCTTTTGAAAGTTGCTTGGCAAAATTATAAATTTGGTTCCAATGTTTCAATACCTCAAAAAAAAAAAAAAAATTGACTATGGTCATCTCAAAAATTCAGGTGAGCGATCCAGGGCCATCTTGGCCCTCTTGTCTTATATTGGTTCTACACCGTGCTTTGAAGATTTTAAGACTATGACCCCGGGTGTTACTTTCCTTCATGGAATTCAAATCTTTGAAGTTTTTTGAAAGTGCATCACCTAGGGATCATTTCTGTGAAGTTTGACTGAAATCTGATTGTTAGATTAGGAGGAGAAGATTTTTTTGTAATTGTGAACGGTCGGACAGATGGACGACAGACATTGACCGATCACAATAGCTCACCTTGAGCACTTCATGCTCAGGTGAGCTAATAACAACCAATATTGTTGGAACTGTTAAAATACAAAAGTGAAGCAGATTTGGGGTTGGATTATTATATTTATTAAGGCCTTGCGATTTTTTCGTCGTACGATTTCCGCCGCAAACACAATTGCTACCTATTCGTACCCGTCACACATACTGCAAATTTGCAAAGCGATCTCCGTACATTGTTCGTACGGTTGACTCACGAACTGTTCGGTGTCCGCAGGTTGAACATACGAAAAAAAAGAGACGTGTTCGTACAGCTGTCATGCGGTTATCTTAAGGCTGCCGCACAAATTCTCAAGGCACCCGCAAAACTGCCGTAAGAATTTTCAAAGTTTCTTACAACCACCGCACGGGAAGCAGGAATTTGCAAAGACAGCTGTACGGTGTTCGTGCGATCGCCTTAAGGAGGAGGAATTATCTCCTCTTGTCCAGATTTTGATATATATAAACACAATGGTATGCAGCAGCATCCTCATTCTGCAGAAGGCCTTCAAAGAGTTATCTTCGGCTATCCAGGCACAGAGGTTGCGTATTGCAGCCATGAACAGGATACTCGCAGATGAAGAACGGGACGACGCTATTTTATGCTAAAGGCATATTTGCCACTCTTGTACAAGCACATGCTTTCTTCATCTGAACCCTGGGTTGGTGGTACCTCGGTTTTATCGGGTTCAATGGGAGGTTCAGCAATCATAGCCTTCCCCTTTCCCTTTTGAGATCTTTGTTTCTGAGGCATGGCCTTCTCTTCCTGAAATCTCGATAGCGACTGATGACAAACAAGAAATAAAACTTTTTATAAGAGGAGGGATGACGCTAATTGTTCGCAAGGTATTTGTGTGCGAATCAATACGTTGTTCATACATTCAGCAGTAGTCTTCAGACAGCCTTTCACCAAACGCAAGGCATTCGCAAGACAGCCGCAAGATGTTCATGCGATCATCGTGTAGTCTTCGCAAGACAAACGTAAGTATAAAACCGTACGATTGATATGCGATGGTCTCAAGGTAACCATACGGCTGCCGTAAGGCAACTGTACAGTTGCCGTGCAAAGTCAAAAATCGCAAAGAAAATGAGCATGTTGAAAAACCAGCTTGCGACGACTACAGCGTTGGGAATTCGTACGGATGTCTTGCAGAGTCCGTGAGAAGTCCTGCAACTTGTCAAAAAATTTTCCCGTACGGCTGTTGTAAGGCTGATGTGAAACAGGCTTAACTAATGATTTCTTTTATTTCAGACATAAACAACCAGGCATTTACAGTGTGGTAAACAACAGTGAATTAACCCATTTCCACACAATCCCTACTTTTGACGCCCTGGAGAAAGAAGCCTTTTGAAAACACTGTGGGAAAAGGAGAAAATGCTGGTAACCAGCATTTTCTCCTTTTCCCACACTGTTTTCTACCCTTCCAAGAACAAATTTCAATTTTTCAGTAATCTATATTTTGTCATCTGCAAATCCTTTCAATTTGGACCAGTCTAAAATTTTCTTGCGTGGTAAAGAGTTAAATATGAACTGCAACACATTTCCCATAGGCCAATAAGAATGATAATAAAAATTAAAAGCCTCTGAAAGTTCTCTTGCTTTGAGCTTTACTTTCAAAATAGTATGTGGATATAGTGTGTCAAAAAAAAATGCGAACTTATGATTTTGGAAATTCTGACCATAGAAATGTTGGCAAATTCAAGACACCCATTTTTTTTTTTTTATTATTTTGGTAAAATACAAAAAAATCTAGAAATGTTTGTGAATATTTCAAATTTGAGAAGTTGCAAAAAGGTTCATATTCCAAAAATTTCTACCCATACAGTATAAAAATTAATTCATGAAATTGATGACTTATTTATATTGCTCACTTCAAAAGCATTTCAGTAGGACAGAAAGTCTAGGTTGGAAGAGGTGAACAGGAACAAGAGGATGAGCCATACCCATTTGAATCATTCAGACAAGATAAATGTAGCTTAAGTTTATCATCAAAAATGCATTCAGGGATCATGAAAGGGAAACAGGTGGTTTTTTTTCACACAAGTCAAGCAGTTTTCAGTAAGGCAGGCTGTACAGTGAAACGGTGGTTGATCAAGTACTATAACTGTACTTGAAAGTTAGAGCTTGAATTGATACAACTGTTGCATCTGTAAGTGCTCCATTCACTCTTTATGAAACAATCCCAAGTTTTCACGACTCTTAGAAAGAAGCCTTTAGAAAACATTGTTGGAAAAGGAGAAAATGCTGGTAACCAGCATTTTCTCCATTTCCCACAATGTTTTCCACCCTTCCTAGAATAAACTTTCAAATTCTGAGTCACGTTAATTTTGTCGTCTGCAAATGCTTTCAATTTTGATAAGTCTGAAATTTTGTCATTTGGTAAAGAGTTAAGGAGCTTACTCACTTTTTCCCCAGAACAACAGCAACAAAAAAGTTTAGGCATCAATATTACAATCAAGGATCATATATAAATTGTAACCTTTTACAGCAAATTTATACTTCCAGTTCAGTGAGAGAGACAATAAAAATATTCAGTGTTTCAGCCAGGTCTGATGAAAAAGGGGCCAGTTGGCCCCCTGAAATCATAAACAGGGGCCAATCATCTTGAGCAAGGGGGAGTAGGTGGGGGAGTGTATTATTTCAATATTAGACTGAATACATGTCTATAACATTTTTTTTAAATACCTTAGGAACTAAAGATTCTCCTTCAAGTTTGTCCATTTCAGTGGAGCTTTGCTGAAGTCAAACAACTTAAAATCAGTTTTTTTTTGTAGTTGGGACCTTTGATAAATTGCCAAATTAATCCATCCTCGGATACCCAGGGGTCTCCCTATTTGCTACGCTACATCGATGTAGTGTAGCAAATAGGGAGACCCCGGGGTATCCGAGGATGAAATTAATCAGGCTTTAGATCACCTGAAGTTTGTGATGGTGTTACTCTTGCTATTTTTCTGGTATTTGAAGGCCCTGCCTCTTTCACTTTCTTTTGGGCATATGAAAATTTCGGTAATTCTTCTTTTAATTTTTCTGCTGGTTGTTTCGTAGTTCGTCATGAAAATGTTACTATAAGCAGATTACCCGCTCTTTGTAGCTTTTTCTCACAAATGTTTGATGTAAAAGGCGAGGAACCAGTACAAAAAAAATAATGACTGGTTTTGTGCATTCGATAGTTTATACGGTACTACAGGGTAAAAAACACTAAACCAGTCATGATTTCGTACCATTAATTTTCGTACGCAATGCAGTTTCGTCCCATACACTTTTGCACCTTGGCGCGGTCGTGTACGGACAAATCGATTTTTGGGGCCGTATATTATTTTTAAGCGCCAGATCTGGCGTGCCATGTTTGGAAATGTACAGGAATCCTAATTTATTTGCGGGAATCCTGCAAAGGCGCATCCTGGCTGAAACACTGAATATTATTGTGCAACCAAAAGTCTTGAAAGTGTAATATGATAAGGAAACTAGAGGTGCTTGAGCGCCTGTATCGCTCCACAGGCCTGATTTTTCTGTAACGGTGAAGAGAAGTTTTTAACAATTACCATTCATTCCTGCATTTTAGGTCACTGTAGAAAACAAGAGGACCATGATGGTCCTATATCGCTCACCTGAGTACTAAGCAGCAAAGGTCTACAACAAAGACTATAATTACCAAATATTGAGGTTCAAGGGCTAATGATGATGAAACAAGAGCAGCAAATTGTCACAAGATATCCAATCCCACCGCCAGTTGTACAGGAGGTATAAAAGTTGCAAAGGGCAGGCAATGCAACAAACAATTTGACTTGAGACTTCAAAATTCCACTCTGGACAAGCAAACAATACATGTACTACTAAAATAAAGATCAAAGTGGAATTACTCAAAATCCATGCTAGGTAGAGTTATTGTTCTTGAACACAGTCCTCTGTAATATCACAACAAACATGCATACCAATTTTGAAGTTGTTCTTACTTGAGATGACAAAGTTATATTCCAAACAAGCACTCAATGAAATTCAAATCTTTGAAGTATTTTGAAAGTGCATCATCTAGGGATCATTTCTGTGAAGTTTAATTGAAATCTGATTGTTAGTTTAGGAGGAGAAGATTTTTTTGTAATTGTGAATGAACGGACGGACAACAGACATTGATCAATCACAATAGCTCACCTTCAGCACTTCATGCTCAGGTGAGCTAAAAAGCTATAAAAAACCATTGTGAGAAAAGAAGAAAATAATAGTAAGCTGCATTTTCTTAGTTTTACACAATAATTTCTACCCTTTTTGATACAAGTTTTACTAATTTGAAGATTTATTATATTGTCTGCAATATCTTTCAATTATAAGCAGTTATAAAAATTCTGTCTCTTGGTTAAAGAGAATCTTGTTACAAACCATTTTGGGTGGGGAAACATCAAAATATAGAAAAAAATACATGTATGTATTGTGGCAAATATTTTATGGAAGCTGCAGGATCAGTTTGATTGGATAACAAAAATGCCTTATCACAACAGTAAAGCCCTGTCTCTCTTTGTACTAGGTCACCAGTAGGTCAACAAACCTTTACCAGAACTAATAAAAGAGCAGAGGTTCTCCTGTTTTATATGAAAAGGATTACAGATTATGTAAAGCAACCATCTTTAATTCTTTACAAAATGACAAAATTTGGGATCAAATGACAAAACTTGGGATGTGACCAAACCGAAAGCATTTGCAGACAACAAATTAAACAATGATGAAATGATGATTTCTCTCTTTGATAGAGTAGAAAACACTGAGGGAAAAGGAGAAAATGCTGATTACCAGCATTTTTTCCTTTTCAAAGAGTGTTTGCCAAAGACTTCTTCTTAAGGGTAGTTAAAAGTCAGGATTGTATGGTAAAGACTTACCACCATAGGAAGTAAGCTGCAATACAACAATTAAATCCAACGAATAGTTTGAGAGAAGAATTTTTTCAAAGATTTTACTTTATACCATAAAAGAAAAATGAGTCTCCCATAAGAGCCATGATCTTTTTTTTAAGGAATTCTGTAGACCTCTATCTAAGAAACATTCCTGCAAAATAATAATGCTATCCAATAAGCGGTTTGGGAGGAGAAAATTTGTAAAGGTTTTTTACTTTGATTGCCATGGCAACCAGAATTCTTCAAGGAACACAATTATTTGAAGGAATTTGAAAGAGGACCACCTAAGGAACATTCCTGTGAAATTTGGTAAAAATCCAGTCAATAGTTTCTGAGGAGAAGATTTTTAAAGAAAAAGTTTACGGATGCAAGCACGAACGGACGGACAAACGGACAGATGCACGACGGACACAACGCCATAACAATAGCTTGCTGGCCTTCAGCCAGTGGAGCTAATAATTACAATAATATTAATAATTATATTATAACAATACACTTTGATAATAATATCGTGAAACACTATCATAAAATGATGATTCATAACCTTGAAACAAAATAAACTAGAGCCGTCACTAAATGTGACTAAAAACCCCCACCAGCGTTTGACAGAAACAGGCAATTACTTGTATATTGTACACAGACGGACACACTGATAGACATGCTGATTCCAGTATGCCCCCCAAAAACATCTGTTTTGCAGGGTATAAAAAAAATTCAACCTTCTTGAATAGAAATGATATGCATCCATGTAAACTTTTCAAAAGAAAGAAAAAAAAAAACAAAAAACAGTTCTTAAAACAAGTACAAATATCTATAACTCAATGAATATAACAATCTATACAACCAACATAGCACAGATCTATCAACTGCTTAAAAGAGAAAAAAGAGAGACAGACAACAGATAGAAAGAGAAGTGAGACACAGAATGAGAGAGAGAGAGAATGAGAGAGAGAGAGAGAGAGAGAGAGAGAATGAGAGAGAGAGAGAGAGAGAGTGGGAGGGCAATTTATAGAAGAAGTAACAGGAATGAACATTATTTTAATTTTGATCATTTGAATTGATTTTGATCACATATGTCTAATTTCAACTTATTCCACAGCACCAATTATTTTGACCCTACTCAGACCCAAGTTTAACTGTTTACAAAATTTACACTTATTCAAATATAAAGCTGAACAGGGAAATAAAATATGCCCTTGAGAGGACAAAAAACATTGCAGGAAAAGGAGAAAATGCTGCTTAACAGCATTTTCTCCTTTCCCTACAATGTTTTCAAAAGACTGTTGTACCCAAGGTCCGTAAATTGCATCATAGAAAATAAAAAAAAAAATCTTTATAAAACCATGGATCCTGTGTTTTATCAGCCCTTAGATGGAAGGCTTTTGAAAGCACTGTAAGAAAAGGAGAAAATGCTGGTAACCAGCAGTTTCTCCTTTCCATTCAATGTTTTCAACACTTTTGAAGGTACATGTATATAAGTCCCTGCTTTTGAGTCACATGTTATTTGTCATCTGCAAATACCTTCAGTCTTGTGGAGTATAGATTTTAATCAAAGTATCCAAAGTTTGGATGATCTTTAGCAAAAAGAGTTGATCCTTTACCAAACAACAATATTTTGCTACTGTCCTTGTCAAATGATTCTGTAGAAGACATTATGGCATGCAACATGCCATCTCTGCAAGCCAAGCCATAGGATACTAAGGTAGTACCCTTGACCGCTTGGCTCTATAAAAATCGAAGCTCCCCCTGCGCCATTTTATTGGATTTGATCAAAACCCACCGTGTCCAATCAAACCATCTGTAACAAGAAATCGTTCGCAAAACAGAAAACAATAATGGGCGCCCGTCAAAAATGAAAGTTGTCCTGTTTGTGACAAAAATTTGCCAAAAAGGAGTAGACAATCTTTATTTAATGAGTTTTTTATAGTTTACGATCAATTATGTGAAATATTAGGACAGGTTCCACAGCCAAATGGTTGGGAATCATCGTATGTCTGTTCATCCTGTTTTTGATGTGATGAATCCCAAAGCGCAGCCGTATTTGATGCATAGCCAAACAAATTCTATTACAAGCATTTTGATTGGTCAGAAATAATGAGCAAAGGTTATGCAACTTGTGATATTCGATAAGTGGCGCAGCGGGAGTTTCGATTTTTAAAGAGGTGAGCGGCAAAGCGGCCAAGGGTACACAACAAACAAAGTAGAGTTAGTATCCTTGGCTTGCGAAGATGGCAACACGCAAAAAGGGGTATATACATTTGTATAAAGTGATATCTCAGATCAGCCTACGCAGTTCGTGTAGGCTAGTCCGAAACGACATTTTCAGTTTTCATGTAATTTCCTGTTTACACAAGTCTAATGTAGCACAAAATCTAATGTAGTCGTGAAGTTCCATCTTGGATCAGCCTGCACGGACTGATCCAAGATCCGAGATGACACCTTACACAAATGTATGAATGTCCCTTTTTGCATGTTGCAAGCCATGTGTGACCCAAATAATAACTACCTTTGAAAGGGAACAAAAGACTTTCAACACTTTCTCCTTTTAACAAAGTATTCATAGCCTTCTTTTTCATGGTTGTGAAAACTACAGATTGTGTGGAGAAAAGGAAAATGATGATTAGAAAGAAATAGAATAATACTGAAAAGGTATATGCCAATAGAATGGTGTTGAAAATACTGCATGAAAAAAAAAAAATTTCTTCATACCGGCAAAATTTAGCGGCCCCCCCCCTTTTTTTTTTCTAACTTTACCAAATGAAAAAATTTTAGACTGGCCCAAATTAAAAGCACATGCAGACAACAAAATAAACATACCTCACAAATTGAAATTTGCTTCCAGCAGGGCAGAAAACATTGTAGGAAAAGGAGAAAATTCTGGTTACCAGCATTTTATCCTTTTCCCACAATAATAATTTCAAAAGGCTTCTATCTCGGGGTCGTAAAAACCAAGGATTGTTTGAGAAAGGGTTAACCCATTACCACACAATCCCTACTTTTGACGACCTTGCGAAAGAAGCCTTTAAAAAACATTGTGGGAAAAGGAGAAAATAAGTGGTAACCAGCATTTTCCCCTTTTCCCACAATGTTTTCTACCTTTCTCAAGATAAATTTTAAATTCTCAGTCACTTTTACTTTGTCATCTGCTAATGCTTTGAATTTGGACAAACCTAACATTTTGTCGTATGGTAAAGGGTTAAACAAAAACTGATGGGTAAAAGGCATATAAAATTTGTTGCTTATTACAGTTTGGCTGCTTGATAACAGTGGCTAAACATACACAATTTTTTTCTGTTTACAGCTGGAAAGGATGAGTGTAATCAGATCTGAACAATCTATCATCCAAGATACAGGTACTGCAGTAGTTGAGACAAGTCTTGAATAGAAATCACACACCTGGAGTACATCTTAATCTCATAATAACTGACTACCTATTAATAACAATGAGTACAATCACCCAGCATGAGAGAAGTCTCTCAGAACCTCTTTTATGATCAAATACTATCATATCTAGCATCAGAAGCAGACCGGCAAAAACAGCATTTCTCACAGGTGAATATAAAACCATCCTGGAAAATAAAAATAATAAAGGGTGATTGTCTTTTCTCATAACAGTTTTCTCCAGACCCATTAACAAACAATCCTGAGTTTTAACAGCCAAGAAGTAAAGCCTTTTGAAAACATTGTGGGAAAAGGAGAAAATGCTGGTGCATTTTTTCCTTTTACCACAATGTTTTTCACATTATCTAAAAGCATAGTCCATCATTTTTGTCGCATCTAAATTATCATTTGCAAATGTTTTGAATTTTAACAATTCTAAAATCTTTTTTTATGGTACAGAGTTCAAAAACAACATTAATGGACATGTGTACCTTTTGCAGTGAACCAATACATTTTTTTTTCTCAAGTATACAATGAGATTTTCTTTTCATAAAATCCACCAAAACCAAAGTAAGAAATTTATATAAGCATACCAGTATGAGAAAGATATATGTACATGTTATAAACCCTTATCCAGCTTAGTAACCAAAATGAAATTCTTTATTAACCCATTACCACACAATCCCTATTTTGACGACCCTTAAAAAGAAGCCTTTAGAAAACATTGTCGGAAAAGGAGAAAATGCTGGTAACCAGCATTTTCTCCTTTTCCGACAATGTTTTCTACCCTTCACAAAACAAATTTCAAATTTTCAGTCACTTATTTTGTCGTCTGCAAATGCTTCCAATTTGGACAAGGCTAAAGTTTTGTCGTCTGGTAAAGGGTTAAGAAATAAAAATTTTAATATTGCTATTTCAAGGTTAAGTTTCGGGGAATACCGGTAATATCTCTTTATCTAAGAGTGTAGATCCAAGATCAGACTGCACATTCTGTGCAGTCTGAGCTTGATCTATACTGTTTGCAAAAGGTAAGTGAGTCATGCCTAGCAGCCTAAGGGTTAATAACAGCTCAGTATGTGAGGGGCTAAAGCTCTGCTTCAGTTATTTATACAGTGAAAATTTTAAGTTGAAGATGAGCATCACACGCAGGCACCAACAGTAAGCCACATAAATAAAGTGGCATTATTGTGTCAAGAAATATTTTCATTGTTGCTTGGTCCTGTAGTATGGGTTATCCTTTTGATTCCTAACAACTACTTCCAGCTTGAAAAAAATATCTTCAGCAATAACAAAGATATCATAAAAAGTCAAAGTTTCTGCAAAATGACAACACAGATAATAAAACCTGGGCCTGTATTCACCAATCATTTTTAGCACGTTCTTGGTCTCAGTCTCAAGAATTTTCCATATTTGAAAATAACATAACTTCTGATTGGGTAAACCAAATGGAAATAACATAACTTCTGGTTAAATGGCTTAGCAAATCAGAAGCTGTGTTGCTTTCAAATTTAGAAAATCTTAAAGAATAAAAACAAAGAATATTCTTAAGAATGGTTGGTGAAAACAGGCCCTCAGCTATGAGAATATACTGACATTTTCTTCAAAAACAGCCAAGGATAAAAAAGCCATTACTGCTCTTCTGAAATAGGCCCCCGCTTTTGGAGATAAAAACTAGCCCACCTTTGAGGTGTATATCTTCAATAGCATAAAAATATATCAGCATAAAAGTTTTTGCACAACAACAAAACTAACAATGAAACGTCTATGACAATACCTCAATGTTTTCTTTGATGAGTGTCAAGCTTAAACCTTTATTTATGTTGCATCATTTGGAAAAAAAGGTATATAAATGGAAACTGTTTGTTAAATTAATTCATTAATTTTTGTGTTTGAATGTAATTATTGATGAAGTAATTACTGCTGATACTACTCGTTAATAATCGCTAGTATTAAAACAACATTTTCTCCTTTTCCAGAAATGTTTTCCAAAATCTTTTCAGCCGAGATCATCAAAACCTGGAACTGTGTGGCAAAGGGATAACATTCTCTCCCCCACTGGTTGTAAAATTCTGTATTGTAAACTGGCTGATTTATAATATACATACCGCGATATAAACTGGCAACATCACCCAAAAGTTAGTATTTGGTATAATTTCTTTACCACGAAATCCTTGTAGACATTTGAAAGTACACCCAAAGATGCAATAAACAGATATACATACAAAAAATCTGAAAGAAAAAAATACACATATTACACTAACTTTTCAATTTTTTGCAGCTGTTAATATTATAATGTTATTAATCTAGTGATTTCGTATTGGCCCAGTTACAGGTCCGACGTCAGCCGTATTGGCCCGAGGCCTAAGGCCGTGGACCGAGGACCTGTAACTGGGCCAATACAAAATCACTTGATTAATGACAATTTTATTAATTAAACCATTAAACAATCCCTGGTTTTTACAACCCTGAAAAAGAAGCCCTCCGAAAACATTGAGAGAAAAGGAGAAAAAATGCTGGTTACTAGCATTTTCTCCTTTTTCCCACAATGTTTTCTACCCTGCTGGAAACAAATATCAATTTTTGGGTTACGTTTACTTTACCGCCTCCTTGAACATGACTGGATAAAAGTAAGCGCAGACGCTCACGCGACTGAACTTTTGACCAATCACGTTCAAGGATTTCTGTATTGGTCGTGGGTCATCAATATTGATACGAAGTCAACTGTATTGATCGGAGGTCAAGTCGTATTCAGCCGGGGTCACGACCTGTATACTATACGAAGTAAGAAATGTGACTAGTATCGCGTGGAACGGTTTCCATGTATAACTTCTATATATCCAATAGTTAATTAATAATTTTCCATAATAGTCATTTATAATAATACTTGAAACAGTTGCAGATGGCACACTAAATGATACTGAGAAATTTTCCCTTGATAGTTCTAAAAATATTGCATCAAAAGAAACAAAAGCACCTCATGCCTGCACCAATACTTTGCTTCAGCTACTTTTAGAAATACATTGAATTTTTAATGAAAAATTATCTTATGTCAAAGAGGACACATACTGGTAATTGTGTTAAAAATATTCAGATGGTTACATGCCCTTGCTGTATGGGCTCTGCTTTTAATAGTTCACAACTTGTTCTTGTTTGAAGTAAATACCTTAACTACACAATCCCAAGTTTTATAAGCCCTGACAGACAGCTTGGCTTTTGCAAACAACATGGGAAAAGGAGAAAATGCTGGTAATCAGCATTTTTTCCTTTTCCCACAATGTTTTCTACCTTGCTGTAAACAAATTTTTGTTTTTGAGTTAAGTTTATTGTCGTCTGCAGGTTTTTGAATTTGGACTAGTCTAAAATTTTGTTGTTTGGTAAGGAGTTAAGTAAATGACTAATTAATGTGATCTTGATCTATACTCTTTCATGTTCAAAGGCTTAAGTTTGTCACTGTCTAAAAATAATTGACCAATGAATAACAATAACTTAAAATAAAGTTGATTAAAAGTTAATTGGTAAACTTCACAACATGAACTTAATGCTTTTATTTATCAGAAAGATTTTATTTCAGAAAGATTTTACTGGATGCCAACATACTGTATATGTAGATATATACTCATACTGAAAATTTGCAAATTACCATAAATAAAGGACATTTTTGCAAACAAACATATTTGCATTTTCAAGACACTTGTTATTTGTTGGTATAATTGTTGTAAAATATGCGAACAGAAAAGTTTCCATATCGTAAACATTTCCACGTATACAGTTAATATTGGCAATACATGTACTACAATTACCTAATTTTCTGCGAAAATCTTAGTCGAAAATGAGACATAACTGTGTCAAAAATATTTTGGTGGTTGTCTGCTTCTGTTGTTTGGGTTCCCCATTTAATTGTTTAAAACTTTCCCAAACATCAAAGTTTAGATTCTTCAAAACTGAGAGCATCAACAGACAACAAACTCAGAATTGCTACAAATATGCTTTAGGTTTCTGATAGGGTAGAAAAAAAGTCATGGGAACTCTTTAATAAGGTAAAAAACATCATGGGAAAAGGAGAAAATGCTGTTTATCTGCATTATCTCCTTTTCCCACAATGCTTTCAAAAGCCTTCTTTCCCACAGTTTTGAGAGCCAGGGATTGTTAAATTTTGATAAAGGATAAACAACTTGTTCGAGTTTAAAGTAAATATCTTCTTTAATAAAAGGGATATTATGAATGTCAATTTTTTTTCCCAAAAACAACAACAACAATGCCAGGATTACGACAATTCCTGGACATTTTCTTTGAAAACAGTTGAGCTAAGAACAAGAAATAAAGCGTAAAAGGAATGATAAGATATATTACATAATGATGAGTACTGTGCCAGCACTCAGTCCAGCTGCTGATGTTGGAAGAGGAACTATGGGTATCACAGGGCACGCTCCATTGTAGTCAAAACTTAGATTATACTGAAAGAAAATAAGAAGTAATGGTTTCAATCTCATATAAACTCTTTACCACACGATCCATACTATTAACGACCTTTAGAAAGAAGCCTTTTGAAAACATTGTAGGAAAAGGAGAAAATGCTGGTAACCAGCATTTTCTCCTTTTCCTACAATGTTTCCTACTATTCTAAAGTCAAGTTTCAATTTTTGAGTCACATTTATTTTGTTGTCTGCAAAATAATGCTTTCAATTTGGATGAGTCTAAAACTTTGTTGTTTGGTAAAGAATTAAAGCTATTATACTAAAACCATGGTCATTTTTAAACCCACCAATGATGTAGCTTTTGAAACGACTTTAGGTATAAGTGTAATTCCTTTTAGAAAGCAATGGCTCCTTCACCCACTCTGTTTTCAAATACTACTGAAAAACCGCTATTTGCATTCCCTTTCCTTCAAGTTTTTGTACCTTGTGTTATTTCTAACAGTTTTGGCTTAGTATGTTGCATATATGTACACTAAAAGGGGTTATCATGAATTTTCTTTTCTTTCGTAACTAGCCACTGGCATTTTCTCCTTTTCTCACCTTGTTTTCAAAAGTCTTTACCCTATGGGGTCCTTAGAGTTTAAGCTTGTTGGGTACAGAGGTCAACAAAAACATAAGTTTTTTTTTTATTCAAGAAATGGAACTCGCACATCGTAATTTCAAGGTTGCTTAGGCCAGAGTATTCAACCCTTTACTACCTAATCCTGAGTTTTACAGACCCTTAGAAAATACTGTTGAAAACATAGTGGGAAAAGGAGAAAATGCTGGCAACCAGCTTTTTCTACTCTTCCCTGTCATAGACAAATTCCCTTATCAGATGCAAATTAACCCATTACCAAACCACAATATTTTAGACTGGTCCAAATTAAAAGCATTTGCAGACGACAAAATAAAAGTGACTAAACATTTGAAATTTGTTTTGTAAAGGGTAGAAAACATTGTGGGAAAAGGAGAAAATGCTGGTTACCAGCATTTTCTCCTTTTCCCACAATGTTTTCTAAAGGCTTCTTTCTCAGGGGCGTCAAAAGTAGGGATTGTGTGGTAATGGGTTAAATTTGTAATCTGAAAATGGACGTTTTGGACAAGTCTAAATATTTGTCTTTATAAGACAGTATAATCTACATTTTGATCTACATATATATGTATATACCTGAAGTCCACAAGAGTAACAAATAAAGTCCCTACCTCTTTGCCATTGTCAAAATTTTAGACTTGTCTAGTTTGAAAGAATTTACAGATAATAATTTAAATGTAGCTCAAATATATGAATTTGCCTATAAAAGGGTGGAACACATCAAGGGAAAAGGAGAAAATATGGGCTGCTAAGGTTTTCTTCTTTGTCCACAATATTTTCAAAGGCTTTGTTCGTCAGGGCTGTTAAAAGTTGGGACTGTCCCGTTGTGTGGTAAAAGGTTAACTCTTTACCACACAATCCCGACTTTTAACACCCCTGTGTAAGAAACCTTTTGAAAACATTGTGGGAAAAGGAGAAAATGCTGGTAACCAGCATTTTCTCCTTTTCCCACAATGTTTTCTTCCCTTCCAAAAACAAAGTTCAATTCTTTCATCATATTTATTTTGTCGTCTGCAAATGCTTTTAATTTGGACCTGTCTAAAAAAAACTTCGTTTGGCAAAGAGTTACAGGTCAATTATTTACTATCATACTTGTCTATAGCTAGCTATCATACTTACCTTGCATAGAATAGCATCATATTGAATACTTTTTAATAAAGTGCTGTTCACCACGGTTTTACTTTGACCCTGTGACCTCCAGAGTCCATTCTGATTGCAGGTGAAGGTCATATCCATTAGCAACTGACAGGATTTGTTATCAGATGTAGTGTATGGACTTCCTTTCAAAAAGTGGGCCACAAACTTGGCACTTGAGGCATCTGAGACTAAAAGATATTCAGAAATCAGAGCATAAATTGAACTATTACCATTTACCCAAACCACTAATAATAGACCTTTCTACATTGAAAGCGTCTGCAGAAAACAAATTTGGAAGTCCTACAAATGAATTTATGTTTGTTAACAGGAAAGAAAGCATTGTAGGAAAAGGAGAAAATGCTGGTTACCAGAATTTTCTTCTTTTCATACAAAGCTTTCAAAGGCCTCTTTATGAACAGTGAAGGTCAAGATCAGACAGCACAGAACATGCAGTCTGATCTTTGACCTACCCTGTCCAAAAAGGACATATTTTCCCCTAAAAATACCTTTTGCAATAGTAAAATTTGGGTTTTTTACAATAGGCTTGAAAATTTCGTTTCACTTATTTGTGGTTGGTTAACCCATTACCACACAATCCCTACTTTTGATGCCCCTGAGAAAAAAGCCTTTTGAAAACCCTGTGGGAAAAGGAGAAAATGCTGGTAACCAGCATTTTCTCCTTTTCCCACAGTGTTTTCTACCCTTCCCAGAACAAATTTCAATTTTTCAGTCACCTTTATTTTGTCGTCTGCAAATGCTTTCAATTTGGACCAGTCTAAATTTTTCTCGTGTGGTAATGGGTTAATACACTGGCAAGGCCATTACATGTGGGTGAAAATACTCCACTATAGTCACTTATACAGACGAAAATTGCTGTTTAAAAATTGGGCCTATCTCTTTACCAAAGACATTTAAATTTTAGACTACTCAAAATTGGGAGCATTTGCAGCTGACAATTACTTTGACACAAAAATTGAAATTTGTTTTGGAAAGCATGGAAAACATTGAGAGAAAAGGAGAAAATACTGACTACCAGCACTATTTTCTATTTTTCCCACAAGGTTTTCAGAAGGCTTCTTTCTCAGGGTCGTAAAAACCTGGGATTGTTTGGTAAATGTTAATTCTGCTAAATATTGAGAGTTATCTGAGCTTCTGATATACATGTAATATGTTCCCTTTTGAAGGCATGAAGTACCTGAAATTGAACTTGAATATATTTAGTACTTATAGTAACTTGTCAGTTAGTCTTCATGATAATACCTCAACTCTTTCTTCAAAAAAGTTCAAGGTAGCAGTAATCAAATGAAAAAAACATACCATCTTCAAATGGGTTCATGGTTGGGTCATATGATCCAAGTTTATACATTTTTGACAATGTTTTGTTTTTGGATTCCATCATCAAACAGGCAGATGCATTCATTAAACTTGTATCTGTAGCTGAACAGTTGTAACCATGGCAAAATGCAAACAGGAACTCGCATCCAATAGTCTGATTATCTTTATCGATACACTTTGATGTGTTTGCTGTATAGTTCAGCGACCAGACTCTGAAATATTCCGAAGAAAGAAAACAGATCAAAAATAAAATAATCAGCCAAATAAGCTTAAAAACTATCCATGTCAAACATTCTATAATCTTTACCAAGCCGTCCAATGTTTTGAATACACTGACAATAAAGCTTTTGAAAATAATTTTTCTCATGATGTTTTCCATTCTTTAATCTTTTACCACACAATCCTAAGTTTTAACGACTCAAGGGAAATAGCCTTTTGAAAACCTTGAGAAGAAAGGAAAATATGCTGGTAGCCAGCATTTTTTTTCTTTTCCAGCAAGGTTTTCCACACTTTCACAGACAATAACCATCATTTCAGCTATATGTAATACTCTATGTTGTTTGCAAAAGCTTTTATTTGGACAGCCTAGAATTTTGTCCTTTGGTAAAGAGTTAAAAGACAAAATTTAATCCTTGGCAATTTATTGTCTGCAAAATCTTTCAATTTGAAAAGGTCTAAAATTTTTCATGTCAAATGGAGAGGCCTGATTAATTCCAGAAATCAACAAGGGGATCATATAATAGCCCAATATTGGTCCACTAGCTTGAATACACAAAATTAATCATGTATAATTATGGTTTCATAATCAAGGGAGGTCATTTATGAGTGCGTTAGTTTCCCATGAACATTATATAAGTGTCAGTCATACAGACATCACATACAATGAGAAGATTTAAAGACTTTTCACAATAAAATTGATCGATTGTATGGGGTTTAACACTGTTTTCGACATTTTTTCGATTATATCACAGTGAGTGGTCAGTGCACCTATCCATGCTTTCCTGGAGTCTCTTTTACTAGTATTCAGCACAACATTCTTTCCAAGCCACTAGCTGCTTTTCCACATAACTGTCATCGAAACAATGGTCAGCTGTGGGCGTCACTATAAAAAGCCTTTGTACATGTGTAACCCCAAGGGCTGATCCCAGGCTATGATTTTAATCTTGCTTATGGTCCACAAGAGAAAACTACATGAAAGTTATATAGCCCGTCTGATGGGACCAATTTCTACCCCATGGCTATAATTTGAACGATATTGGTTGACATGTAGTAGATGCAGCTGCATGCTGAATTTCTTAGTCTAATGTCTTATAGTTAGGAACAGAAGATTTTTACAGTTTGTACTGCATAGGTCCAAGTAAAACCTTTTACCCCTGAGACATTTGAAGTAACTCAGTAAAGGTCTGTAAGATGACGCTACATGCCTAAATTGGTAGCCCTAGGCCTGATATAGTTTCCGACATAAAGATTTTTTGAAAAGATTTTAAACATTTTTTCACTTTTGTTACCATGGCAACCAGAGTTTTCTGTTGAACCAAACTCTTTCAAGAAATTCTGAAAAAGAGCACGGCAGAACCATTTCTGTGAAGTCCCTTCAAAATTGGAAGGCTAATTTTGGAAAAGATGTTTGAAATAAAAGGTAGCTCACACTTGGATAGAAGAACAGATGCACGATAGACCCTTGGCAATGACAAAAGCTCGCTGGCTAAAAATAAACACGAGAATTGGAGGTAGCCGCAGACTAAACCGAAAGGTAAAAAAATCGAACACAAAAATGCGGTTCGTCTAAAATGCGAAAAGGACTCCTTTTCGCGAAAAGGACTCCTTTTCGCGAAAAGGAGTTAAAAATAACTCCTTTTCGCAAAAAACGGTTAAAAATAACTCCTTTTCTCAAAAAGGACTTTAGATATTACAATAAGGAGTCAAAGGAGTCGGTCCTTTTCGCGAAAAGGACTTTTAATTCTACTGTTCAAATTAGGATTCCTTTTCCTTGTATGTTGCTTTCAACATCATTTCAGTTCTACTGCAGATACCAGTGCACTAAGCTATGCTTTCCCGGAGTTTCTGTTCACTAGTTTTTCGCACAATAGTCCTACCAATGCAGTGGCTGCTTTTCCAGACAACCATTATAAAAAAAGAATAGATAAATAAATAAATAAATATATAAAATATCAGCGGTGGGAGAGGAATCATTTTTGTTGCAATTACTGATCATAAATCCTTGGAGAAAAATTGCAAAATGAGGGTTCGAACCAGTGACCTATTTTTCTCCTTTTCCCACAATGTTTCCTACCCTTCCCGATACAAACTTCATTTTTAGCTCACCTGAGCACAAAGTGCTCATGGTGAGCTTTTGTGATCGCCCAATGTTCGTTGTCCATCGTCCACAATTTCTTAAACCCCTAGGCCAATCTTGACGAAACTTGGCAGAGATATTCCTTGGGTGAAGCTCTACCACAGTTGTTGAAGAGATTGAATTCCAGCCATAATTCTGGTTGCCATGGCAACCAAAAGGAAAAAAATAGCAAAATCTTTGCAAATCTTCTTCTCTGAAACTAGAAGGAGAAGAGCTTTGATACTTGGTATGTAGCATCTCCTAGTAAACCTCTACCAAGATTGTTCATATGATGTCCCTGGGGTCAAAACTGGCCCCGCCCCGGGGGTCACAAATTCGTATTATAGGAACAAAGAAGGAAAATTTCAAAATTCTTCTTCTCTGAAACTAGAAGGCCCAGAGCTTTGATATTTGCTTTGTAGCATCTCCTAGTTGACTTCTACCAAGATTGTTCATATGATGCCCCTGGGGTCAAAACTGGCCCCGCCCCGGGGGTCACAAGTTTGAAACATAGGAACAAAGAAGGAAAACTTAAAAAAAAAATTCTCTGAAACTAGAAGTCGCAGAGCTTTGATATTTGGTATGTAGCATCTCCTAGTGGACCTCTACTAAGATTGTTCATATGATACCCCTTGGGTCAAAACTGGCCCAACCCTGGGGTCACAAGTTTGAAACTTAGGAACAAAGAAGGAAAACTTTAAAAATCTTCTTCTCTGAAACTAGACGGTGCAGAGCTTTGATATTTGGTATGCAGCATCTGCTAGTGGACCTCTACCAAGATTGTCCATATGATGCCCAAGATTGTTCATATGATACCCCTTGGGTCAAAACTGGCCCTACCCCGGGGTCACAAGTTTGAAACTTAGGAACAAAGAAGGAAAAGTTTAAAATTCTTCTTCGCTGGAACTATATGTAGGTGGTGCAGAGCTTTGATATTTGGTATGTAACATCTCCTATTGGACCTCTACCAAGATTGTTCATATGATGTCCTTGGGGTCAAAACTGGTCCCGTCCCGGGGGTCACAAGTTTGAAACATAGGAACAAAGAAGGAAAACTTTAAAAATCTTCTTCTCTGAAACTAGACCGTGCAGAGCTTTGATATTTGGTATGTATCATCTGCTAGTGGACCTCTACCAAGAGTGTCCATATGATGCCCCTGGGATCAAAACTGGCCCCACCTCGGGGGTCAAAAGTTTGAAACATAGGAACAAAGAAGGAAAACTAAAAAAAAAAAAATCAGAAACTAGAAGGTGCAGAGCTTTGATATTTGGTATGTAGCATCTCCTAGTGGACCTCTACCAAGATTGTTCATATGATACCTCTTGGGTCAAAACTAGCCCCACCCCGGGGTCACAAGTTTGAAGCTTAGGAACAAAGAAGGAAAAGTTTAAAATTCTTCTTCGCTGAAACTATATGTAGGTGGTGCAGAGCTTTGATATTTGGTATGTAACATCTCCTAGTGGACCTCTACCAAGATTGTTCATATGATGTCCTTGGGGTCAAAACTGGTCCCATCCCGGGGGTTACAAGTTTGAAACATAGGAACAAAGAAGGAAAACTTTAAAATTCTTCTCCTCTGAAACTAGAAGGCATAGAGCTTTGATATTTGGTATGTAGCATCTCTTAGTAGACTTCTACAAAGTTTCTTCATACTATGCCCCTGGATCAAAACTTGCCATGCCCCAAGGGTCACAAGTTCGGAACATTGGAACAAAGAAGGAAAACTTTAAAATTCTACTTCTCTGAAACTAGAAGGCGTAGAGCTTTGATATTTTGTAAGTAGCATCTCCTAGTGGACCTCTACCAAGTTTTTTCTTAGGATGCCCCTGGGGTCAAAACTGGCCCTGCCCAGGGGTCACAAGTTTGATTTTACAGCTTGGTACTCAGTAGTACAGATAACTGTCCCCAAAGGCGATGTTACTTTTCGACTGGTTGTCTCTGGGTACAGAGACAACCCGGACAAAATCAGTTGAAAGTTCCGCACTAGGATTTAAGCATACCTATGGCTTGCGTATTCAATATTCCTTCATTTAGAATACAAATATTTTCAATCTAAACGCTTATCATGAGGAAAAAACGTGCATTTCATCAGCTAATCGAATGTTTACATTCCCGAAAACATACAAAATGGCTGCCACGCACGATAAATCTCGTCCGTGATTTTTCCATGATAAACATGTTGTAAACGATTTCTACAAGCTTTTTATGTACTGAATGGTTTAACAATTTGTTTTTGGTCATGTTTAGTACAAAAATTTAATTGCATTTCGCTACAATACAGATAAAACCGACTAAACCCAAAGTCAGTGTAGCGCTCTATATTTGCTACCGGAAAATTTACGATGGACTTGAGACGGTACGGTGTACAGTAAATGTCCAAATATGAAAAAGATCACCGGGGCGTCTCATTATTGAGACTAAGTACTCAGGTGAGCGATATAGGACAATCATGGTCCTCTTGTTTCAGTTAAATAAGTGTCTTGTTTGCAGTTGCATTCCATCTGAACGAGTCTTAAATTTTGTCTTTTGGGAAAGGGTTAAGACACCCCTTTTCAGAACTCCAGGAAAGCATAGATAGGTGCATTTATCTATAAAGTAATGATGTTGAAAACGATGTACAAAAAGAAAAATCCTAATTGAGAAGGGTTCTTTTTCTTGAACTTATAAATCCGTTTTGCGAAAAGGACTAACTCCTATGACTCCTTTTCGTAAAATCTAAAGTCCTTTTTGCGAAAAGGACTCACTTTCGTATTTTAGACGAACCCACAAAAATGTATTTCGTGATGACATCTTCAACATTGTACATAAACATTAATGGCTATCAAACTCATACCAAAGGCCCAATTTCTGCGACAAATGGATAGTTCATTTGAACGAAAACTCCATGATGATAACTAGACAGACTCAACATAGAGATACAGTAGCTCGCGAATTATGATGACATTACAATCTTACTTCGGTTGAATAAGATCATTTATATTATAACGTGCACTGGGTGGTCTGCATATTGCAGCTTTCAGATCTTGCATGGAAAAAGATGATATTCCTCCTACAGAAGCAAACACTGACAAAATTACGAGCGCTGTAATTTTGCATTTGTTTACGGAAGCCATGTTTAGTCACATGTACCTTCAGTCTGAAGGTGTCTGCTCCGATGCTATTTTTGTGACTGGTCTTCGCCAACACCTTCAGTCCAGCCATTCATTAAACCCGTATGGAAAAAACACGATTTTACCCGCATCTTTTCGAACGGCTCTATGCGACAGAATTTCAAATGACAGCTACCAAAATGGGCATGGATTGTTAGATAAATGATTAATCTTTACAAAAAAACTGATGTTAGTTAATATCCAACTCTTACCTTTGTGAAAATCTGTACTTTTCAACGTAAATAATCATTGACCTACTTCACCAGAAATCAAAACATGGTTATCTTTTCAATGCGCATGTCTCGGCAGAAATCGCAGTATCTCTGACACGCTACAGGATGGTTTAGTTGCGAATTTTGCAGTAAATAAACGCCCCTTGATCGAACTTTGCTGTATAGGGATAGGGAACCAGACTGTACAAATTTCAAATTCCGTTGAGTGCGCATGCCTGACTAACGGAAGTCGCCGTGTTAGTTGTTTACAAATTATGCTGGATTTATTTACGTTGGGGAAAAAGGTAAATTCCCATTGATTTAATTAGTATTTTGCAGCATATTTTGTGTGCTCTTAAAGATTAATCATTTATCTAACGATCCATACCCATTTTATTAGCTGTCAATGGAAATTTTGTCGCATTGAGACGTTCGAAAAGATGCGGGTAAAATCGTGTTTTTTCCATACGGGTTTAATGAATGGCTGGACTGAAGGTGTTAGCGAAGACCAGTCACAAAAATAGCATCGGAGCAGACACCTTCAGACTGAAGGTAAGTCACATGAGATGTCCCACTTCCTGTTTAGAACTCCGTGAGAGGAATATATTTCTTTAATATTGGTTGAAGGTAATCAACATTGTTTGCTGTTTGTGTTTGTATTTAAGCAGCCGTTCGTCTTATTTCAAGCTTTAAATACAACGTAGCTGCTGCTCATTAGATATCTTTTTCAGGGTACCGTCTTTTTCATGTTGTCTACATTTCATCATCAAGTGACAGCTGGCATTCATCCAAATTGAAATGATTTGATATGGTGACTAGTGTTCATATTTTACATTCTCTCTGAAGAAAATATTTATGCTTTGTTCAATTCAAAAACTGTTTCAGACGACAAAGAATAAGCTTTACATATACAAAAGGAGTCCTATTTTTTTCTTTTTTCTCTTACAATTTTAGGGTAGAAAACATGGTAACTGGTCAACTCGTACCTAAGTCAACACGTACCTAAGTCAACTCGTACCTAATTTGGTCAACTCGTACCCGAGTCAACTCGTACCGAAGTCAACTCGTACCTAAATATTTCTTATATTTTATTTAGCGACTTTTATCAGTATCAGTATGTTTAAATATGTGTTCTTGTTTATATTTTTGTATTTTTCTTATAAATTGACATCATCAAAACGTCAATGCCGTATCATTTCCACCCATCTCTTAAACCTGACCAAGTCCATTCATATCACACAAGATCATGTCAAAAACCAAGTATTTTTTTTTTTTTGTTCGATTCATATTACACAAAATGATGTCAAAAACCAAATAAAATTTGTTTTTTTTTGGGGGGGGATTTGGGGTACTTCAATAGAATGGACATCGTATGTTAGACCCGTCATATATCAACACCTAAATGACTGAAAATTCTAGCATAGGAAAGAAAAGAATGCATGCCACATAATTATGTAATACTTTTTTTTTTTAAATCTTTGTCTTGCAAAATATAAAACGGCCATTAGATGTAAATTACATATGAGCAGCGTCTATCATAGAGCTGGGGCGATATCATCGATGCATCGGTGCATCGTGATATTTTTGCTGGCGATAGTATATCGCGATACTAACTCGTTGTATCGATACTTGGCGATACATTTACGTTGTGTCGTGTGCACAGTGTGTGAGATCACGTATCAATGTAAATGATTCATGTATAAAATAGGAAAAAAAAATACGCACAGTTTGTCTCTGCTATACATACAAGAACGTTAAAAAACTCGCCCTAGAAACAATGAATTTCATAAAACTTTGTAATTTGGGGATTAATTTGAAGCGAAATGTTTACAGTCACTCGCTCATGCTTAGGGTTTTCCAGGTTTTAAATATAGATGCTATATTCGGAACGTTCTAAGGTTATCATATTTTCTTCGTGTCCAAAAAGTTGCGGCTGCGTTTTGATCGGTTTGCCTCCTTACCCGTTTCACAAGGACTGTAAAATAAAATAAAGCATTAATTAACAAGGTCATTTGATTTAGGGGACGAATATAAGCTGCAATTTGATTATTTGCTAGCGAAAGATAGCACAGTTTGAATTGTCTTTGTTCTTTTTAAATAACAAATGAATGAGATGCGGATCGGCAACACAGGTACCAGGCGCGTTGCTGTTACACCCTGGGAAGATTTACGACTGATCTTTAACCCATTTTAGACTTTGCTGAAATTTTACTATATACATAGTATATATATATATAGTAAAATTTCAGCAAAGTCTAAAATGGGTTAAAGATCAGTCGTAAATCTTCCCAGGGTGTAACAGCAACGCGCCTGGTACCTGTGATCGGCAACTGTCTTCCGAAGTTGACTACAGTGCGGGTTTTGACGCTGGGAAATTGAATTGATGTCTTTGAAGCTGAAAAATATCTGCCTAATTGTCAATCTGACGCATTAAGTTATGGTCTAGAGCTTCAAATAACCTAGTTTTAATGCATCCGGCAGAAATATGGGCTAAACATGATCAGTATAAATGCAAAAGACACGCGCATGATCATGAAGCTGGCGAGTTATTTATGACAACGTAATAAAGGTGTTAATCCTCTGATCTAGTGTAAAAGGACCAATTTTAAAGTTTTCTGCTATTCAAAATGACAAACTGATGTCAAATCATGTACTAATACTTCTCCAAAAATTATTTGTCACGAAAAAATCGATCGCCAAAAAACCGTGAAAACCCATGACACTACAATGATCAGCATGGCATCGTCCGATCAGAGGGACTTAAAACTATCTTCTCATTTTTAATAGTGAAGTTAAACAGTGAATTTACACAAATCTATGAATAAAACAGTAAGTTGAGGCTAAAATGCTGTTCATAAGTGAAGAAATTGTTGTTTTAGGAAATGAAAATACAGATCTACGTGGTGGGGGGACTCTGCAAATGCTTGAAATATGTCTAATTTTTTTTTAAACTTTTGAAAATTAAAAATAGAGGACCAAAATGAATGATATTGAATAAAGCAAAAACTCTAAATGGTACTGCAAAACCATTGATTTTTGAAGTACAAAACAAAGCATCCTTATAAACTTAATATCATGTAGACAAACTGTCATGGTATTTAAAGCCTAAAGGCATTCTCAGTTAAATGGAGACACCGATTGTACAACAGATAACTAGTTGGTGTGCTCTTCTGATTACAAAACAATAATCATTGTGATTTCAACCTGATTGCCCAGCACTACCGATCTGATAGATTTTGTACAGGAATTGGACCAGTTCGATGGTATCTCACATACCTACTTGTTTTAGCAAACATTTGGATTGATTTTGCCAAAAATGGTTGCACAGTTTGAGAAAAGGTTCCTAAAGTCTTTGAAGAGCTTATAACTGTGAACATGTAGATCTATTTATAAAATCTTGTTTGCGCATATCACATGAAAACAGTCTCTCTTTTAATAGACTGTCATTAAGTTAATCTGGACCAATTAAGTATCGTGATATTGTATCGTATCGCCTGTCTGGTATCGCGATAGTATCGCGATACATTTTTCTTGGCGATACCCAGCTCTAGTCTATCTCTATCTATCATGATAATACATGTTATATGCAATAACATAGAAGCAGACTTGCCAATCTGCGCCTTTGATTTCGATTCATGCATAGTACTATTTATACTATTTAGTTGGGCAAATATTTATCTAATCTAATCAATTTTCAGAGCATCAATTAGTACAAACTTGCTTGGAGTTAATCTTATCAACACTTGTAAAGTGTCTATTACCTTTGGCACCTGCATGTTGATTCAATTAACGAAAATTTTTAAAATTAATGGGATTATTAGCTCACCTGAGCACAACGTGCTCAAGGGGAGCTTTTAGGATCACCCGGTGTCCGTCGTCCGTCGTGCGTCGTGCGTCGTCCGTCGTGCGTCGTGCGTCGTGCGTCGTCAACAATTCTTTAAACATCAACTCCTCCTAAACCGCTGGGCGGATTCGGACCAAACTTGGCTGGAATGTTCCTTGGGAGGTCCTCTTTAAAAATTGTTCACAGAATTTGATTCCGTCAAAAACTCTGGTTGCCATGGCAACGAAATGGAATTTTTTAGCAAATTCTTTAAAAATCTTCTTCTCTGAAACCGCTGGCCAGATTTTAAAATAATTTCACACAGATGTTCCTTGGGTGACCCTTTTCAAAAATTGTTCGCGAAATTTTGATCCGTCAAGAAACATGGCTCTGGTGAATGGGGGCTTCTTGCACTATACAGAAATGATGAAGTTCTTAAAAATTCTTCTTCTCTGAAACCGCTGGCCAGATTTTAAAATAATTTCACACAGATGTTCCTTAGGTGACCCTTTTCAAAAATTGTTCGTGAAATTTTGATCCGTCAAGAAACATGGCTCTGGTGAATGGGGGCTTCTTGCACTGTACAGAAATGAAGAAATTCTTAAAAATTCTTCTTCTCTGTAACCGCTGGTCAGATTTTAAAATAATTTCACAGAGATGTTCCTTGGATGACCCTTTTCAAAAATTGTTCGTGAAATTTTGATCTGTCAAGAAACATGGCTCTGGTGAATGGGGGCTTCTTGCACTATACAGAAATGAAGAAATTCTTAAAAATTCTTCTTCTCAGAAACCGCTGGTTAGATTTTGAAATAATTTCACAGACTTGTTCCTTGGGTTACCCTTTTCAAAAATTGTTAGCGAAATTTTGATTGGTCAAGAAACATGGCTGTGGTGAATGGGGGCTACTTGCACTATATAGAAATGAAGAAATTCTTGAAAATTCTTCTTCTCTGAAATGGCTGGACAGATTTTGAAATAATTTCACAGAGATGTTCCTTGGGTGACCCTTATCTAAAATTGTTCTCAAAATTTTGATTGGCCAAGAAACATGGCTCTAGTGAATGGGGGCTACTTGCACTATATGGAAATGAAGAAATTCTTGAAAATTCTTCTTCTCTGAAACCTGTGGTCAGATTTTAAAATAATTTGACAGAGATGTTCCTTGTGGGACCCTTTCCAAAAGCTGTACATATAATTTTGATCCATCAAGAAACATGGTCTTGTGAATGGGGGCTACTTGCACTATATGGACATGATGAAATTCTTTAAAATTCTCTTTCTCTGAAACCCCTGGTCAGATTTTGAAATTATTTCAGAGAGATGTTCCTTGGGTGACCCTTTTCAAAACTTGTTTGTAAATTTTGATCCATCAAGAAACATGGCTCTCATGGATGGGGGCTACTTGCTCTTATACAGAAATGAAGAATTCTTAAAAACTCTTCTTTTTGAAACTGATGGTCAGATTTCGAAATGATTTTTACAGGTGACCTTTTGAAAATTGCTTGGCAAAATTATAAATTTGGTTCCAATGTTTGAATACCTAAAAAAAAAAAATAGACTATGGTCATCTCAAAAATTCAGGTGAGCGATCCAGGGCCATCTTGGCCCTCTTGTCTTTAAATACTGTGACAATATGGTCTACATGGTTTTAACCCTTTCCCAAACAATCCCTGGTTTTTACGGGTCAGGAATAGAAGCATTTTGAAAACATTGTGGGAAAAGGAGAAAATGCTGGTGACCAGCATTTTCTCCTTTTTCCACAATGTTTTCTACCCTATCATGAAGAAAAATCATCTTTTTAGCAACTGCTAATTTTTCATCTGCAAAATGCTTTCAATTTGGTCTGGTCCAAAATTTGCCTTTAGGGAAAGGGTTAAGAGTATAAAGATGTTGTGTTCTGCTCTTTCATTAACCCATCATCACACATTGTGGGAAAAGGATAAAAGGATAAAATGCTGGTAACCCGCATTTTTTCTTTTTCCACAACGTTTTCTACCATTAGCAAAACAAATTTCGTCGTCTGCAAACGCTTTTCGATTTGGACAAGCCTAAAATATTGATGTTTCGTAATAAGTCAATGGAAATACATTACATTAAAAATTTCTGCTGTGTTCATTTTGTTCCTTATATTTTAATTTCCAAACCAGCTAAAAGGAATCAGACTTTAAGCATCTGCAGACGACCCACCTACTCCCACCCCACGTTTGCTATAGATCTATATTTTCATTTCATAAAACCACATTTTTTTTTTTTACTCATGTACAGAATTTCAATTTCCACTTACTGCTTTATTCAGAGATTTGTGTAAATTAATTCTTTAAATTCAGTATTAAAGATGAGAAGATAGTTGTGTACATAAATTCATTGTTTAAATTCAATATTAAAGATAGGAAGATACTTTAAAGTCCCTCTGATCGGAAGATGCCACGCTGCTTATTGAAGTGTCATTGGTTTTCACGTTTTTTCTTTTTTTGCGATCTATTTTTTCGCCACAATTAATTTTTGGAAAAGTATTACTAAATGATTTGACACCAATTAGTCAGTTTCAATGACAGGTAACTTTAAAAGCTGTCACTTTATACTGGATGAGAGGATTAACACCTTACTTTCACGGTCATAAATGACTTGCTAGCTTCATTATCATCCGTGTGTCCTTCACAATTTATGCTGATAGTGCTCAGCCCATATTCTACCGGTTGCGCGCAAGCTTGGTTAAATGAAGCTCTAGACGATTGTTTCATGCGTCAGATTGACATTTAGGCAGATATTTTTCATTGTCAACGACAGGCATTTCAAATTTCCAGTTGTCAAAACCCGGGCTCAGGGATCAACTTAAAAGCTTGCCGAGCTGTCAAGTTTTGTCAACACATCCATGGACAAAGTTTTCTTTCTCATTTTTCCGGCCAATTTCCGTGTTTGTTGTCCACTACGTTTAATCCACAAAACGGGATTTCTCAATCGACTATCGGAATCGGAAGCAGAAACCAACTGACTTTCGACTATAGTTGATCATCAACCCACCACTATGTTTTTATCTACCTTCAGTCTGAAAGTTTGCTCCGAAGCTATTTTTGTTATTTGTCTCCTCAAATACATGTAAATATTCAAAAAAATAGCTTCAGAGCAGACTTTCAGACTGAAGCTATAGATATATCTATCTTTTTGACAAATGTTACGAGTTAACCAAAACAGGTACGAGTTGACCAAAATAGGTACGGAGTTGACTTGGGTAGGTACGAGTTAACCAAAAAACAGGTACGAGTTGACCAAAATAGGTACGAGTTGACTTGGGTAGGTACGAGTTGACCAAAAAACAGGTACGAGTTGACCAAAACAGGTATGAGTTGACTAAGGTACGAGTTGACTTAGGTACGAGTTGACTAGAAACCGAAAACATTTTAGCATTTTCGCCAGTCCCTAGGATAAATGATTCTTGGATAAATCCATCAAAAGCCGGACAAAAATCATTGGTGCTCTCATCATCGTCCCTTGATAATTCGTTCACTACAGTTTCTTATTTTATAACTGGAACATCGATAAAGTCGAAATTATCCAGAAAAATGAGAGAAAATGCGAATTTGTGCTAAACAGCATAATTCAGACAAACTTTGTTAAACTTTGGACATACAATCATATAAGTTCAGATTTTCCATGTTACAAGCAATTTAACCTTTTCCAACCACTTGTTTTGAAAGATATAGGTCTCCTCTGTATATGTGTTTAACAAATTTCAGGGAAAAGTTAATCAAACTCTTTCAAAAAGAGGAATTTTACTCGCTCATTACCTACTCTGTAGAGATTATTGTTACTCATGAGAGAAATATTAGTTAGAATGTTTTGTTTAAAAAATATTAAAATACATTTTGTTTCTTTTTAAACTGATAGATCATTCCAAGGGTGTTGGTTTTCTATTGAATTCACTTCTTTTTCCAGTTCGACATTTAACAACTTATCGAAAAGATTGTTGATCTTCGGTCATTTCAAATTTTTCCTAGTATTTCTTAGGAAGACTGTCATTTCTTCATTTAACTCATTGCCACACAATCCCTACCTTTGATGACCCTGAGAAAGAAGCCTTTAGAAAACATTGTGGGAAAAGGAGAAAATGCTGGTAACCAGCATTTTCTCCTTTTCCCACAACGTTTTTTACCCCTCACAAAACAAATTTCAAATTTTGAGTTATGTTTACTCTGTCGCCTGCAGGTGCTTTTAATCTGGAGAGGTCTAAAATTTTATCATGTGGTAAAGAGTTAATGACGTTTATCAGATTTCTAAGTTGCGTTTAATTTGATTGTTTAGATTTTTTTGTATAATGTCCCAAACAACCACATAAAAGTCCTGCATATACCTCGTGTTGGCACGACTCAGTCGTTGGAAGTTTCTGTTTTCGTCAGAAAGAAAGTGGGTAATACAGCATCTCTCTATGTATAAACGTAATCCGTGCTCTGTTAGACTCTGTATTCAATAAGATTTGCTTGATAACCAGTGTAGGAGTCAACGAAACTATTCTTTGAGACGTTTCCAGCTGTGAAACGCCCATAATTTATCTTTTTTCCCCGATGTCTGAATATTGAGGCTGTCCGAGTTTTGGTGGATTTACCCTACCATTTTTAGATCCCTTGGCCCTGACTCACCAAAGTAGTTACAAACAGAGGTAACATGTATGTGAATATTCTTGTATCAAAGTAATAACCAAATTGACTTCTATCTTGTTTCAGGTTAGCAAATAGAGCCTAGATATGATGATAAAAATTTCTTTACGCCTGGTGCGGGCTACACAGGATGGTGTGGTTATTGCTCAACGGGCTGTGGCAGCCTATACCAGATATGCCTTCTACTCCTTTAGAGACAGACGGGGAAAACAGACAGACAAATCAGGGACTGTTGATGGACCAAGACATAGCTTGATGTACCACAATGTTGAAGACTTCTTACTGTCTCAGGTATATCATGTAAACTCGACTCTGGGTAACATGAAGTGGTTATGAAAATGTTGTGGAAAAAGAATAAAACACTGCTACCCAGCATTTCCCCTTTTTAGCTCCACTGGCCGAATGCCACCGGGCTTATGTCATGGCCCGGTGTCTGTCGTGCGTCCCTCCATGCATCCGTGCGTGCGTGCGCAAACTTTAGTTTCAAACATCTTCTTCTCTGAAATTACCCATCCAATTTTGATGAAACTTCACAGAAATGATTCTGCCATGGTCCTCTTCAGAATTCTTTGAAAGTATTTTATTTCTTCAAAAACTCTGGTTGCCATAGCAACAAAACTGAAAAATACTGAAAATTTTAAAAATCTTCTTCTCTGAAACTATAAGGCTGAGGGCTACCAAATTTGGCATGTAGCTTTATCTAGTGGGCCTCTACCAAGTTCCTTCACATAATAACCCTGGGGTCAAAATTGCCCCCGCCTTGGGGGTCACAAGTTTTATTATGGGCTTGTATAGGGAAAACTTTAAAATCCCTCTGGGTCTTAGCCATGATAGGGTCTAGGGCTTCAAAATTTGGCATGTATCTTTATCAAGTGGTTGTCTACCAAGAGTGCCCAAATGATAGGCCAGGGGTCAAATTTGGCCTGGCTCCGGGGTCGCAAGTTTTATTTTATATGGGCTTATATAGGGAAAACTTTAAAAATCTTCTCATACCAAGCCATAAGACCTAGGGCTACTCAATTTTGCATCTAGCTTCATCAAGTGGTTGTCTACCAAAGTTGCCCAAATTATAGCCCTGGGATTAAATTTGGTCCCGTCCTGGGGGTCACAAGTTTTACACGGGCTCATATTGGGAAACTTTTGAAAATCTACTTGTACCTAGCCATAAGGTCTAGGGCTACCAAATTTTGCATGTAGCTCTATCTCGTGGGCCTGTACCAGGACGGCCCAAATAATAGCCTCGGGGTCAAGTTTGTCCCCTCACCAGGGGTCACAAGTTTTATATAGGGCTTTTTTGGTGAAAACTTTCTAAGTCATCTTGTTACTAACCATAATAAAGACTAGAGCTACTAAATTTAGCATATTGTTTTCTTATGGATTTCCTGTTTTTCAGGGCCTTTTACGGAGAAAACTTCGAGAATCTTCTTGTTTATTAAGACAAGTCTAAAATTTCGTCATTTGGTAAAGGGTAAATTCAGCCTTTTAGCGTCAATCCATGTATAATATAGGGCTCCGTATCGGTCAGTTTGATCGATACGATATTTGTATCGATACGAAATGATCGATATTTGATATATCATATGATATTTCAATTTTCAATAAAAAAAAGAAAGAAATGCGAAAATTGTGTTTGTTCTTTTTTCAGCATACCTGAAAAACAAAATACCGCAAATTTAACACTTCTAGATTGTATTGAAATTTCATAATTATATAGGCCTAAATTAATATGAATTCTAACTAGATCTACATTTACTACTCATTAAAAAGCTGAAAAGACAGTCTATGAGGACTCTGATCGGACAATGTCAATGAGACATTTTGTTGTGTCATGGGTTTCCGTGTTTTTTTTTCACCGAACAATTTTTCATGCCTGTTAATTTCTGGAAAGGTATGTTCGCATGATTTCTCAATAAGGATTAGAACTACATGTAGCATCAAAACCTGTTATTTTACTCACGATAAACAGATAATGGCCTTTTTTGTCCATGTTTTTTCTTAAGTGAGGTCTCGCGTGTGATTAACATTTGTTATGCAAATTTCAAGTCTATAAAATGATTTACACAATAATTTACGCGAGTCGGAACACTGATTTCAGATAATCTAATGGAAAAAGAGATTCGATTTTCGAGCCACATTTTTCGGCAATATTAAAAGATCGACCAAATAAAATCTTAGGAAGGTTGAAAGGTCACGGCTTCAATTATTTCCATCGCTACCTCTCGATCACATCACGAGATGCTCATTACCTTTCTTTAATCAACTATATTGACCAATTATCAGCGTAAATTTGTCTGCAATCTGCTGATTGATGCATAATTTGCAGATTTCAAACAACATGACGGGGGAACGAGAATAGGGGTATTAGCTAATTGTCATCCATTGTGTAACGGGTACAGGGCGAGTAATAAAGAATGACGCATTTCGATTGGTTGTAAGTTTCCCAGGTAGCCACACCTACCTCTACGACTACTCGACTTTAGAGATTATCTAAAGTAAACTCGTAATGAATTTCGCCGTTAAAAACGACTAAATTTGGTATTTATATGCTTTACTTTTATTTTCTTTTGATGATCGATATTTTGTTCGATACAGAAACGTTCGATCCGATATATCTATCGAACGTAAAATACCGGTTTTCGATATATATCGAGTACCGGTACGGAGCCCTAGTATAATATGGAATATATTTCTTTTTTCAGTGGAGCAACAATGCAGTGCCTTATGTTATTTATAGAACACTGGTAGCTGTTTATTTCTTCTTGATGGTGTTTTATACAGCCCTCTGGGGAACGATTGGGTACAAAATAGTGATTATGTTGACCTATTGGTCCTTCTACATTCTTACCACCTGTCAGATTGTAAGAGCTATTAACTGCTGGCATTATATATCTCTACAGAAACAAGGAATAGGTGAGATATTATATAATATATAAGCCATCCTCTGTGATAAGGGGATTTAATGCATCTGAAAAAAAATCGACCCAGATCAGTCTGCACAGACTGACTTGGATCAAAACTTTTTGCTGTTGGTAAATCTTCTGCAGGTCTAAGGACTAATGTATATTATTCCATGCTTTCCGGTAGGGTATCGAGAGAAAGTGGTGAAAATATTTTTCCATATTCCACGGGTACGACCAGTGAAAATACCTATTTTAATATTCTAGTTACCTAGGTAAAATGCGGGTGACTCACAACCAGATGGAAATTTGACATCATATTCCTTACATTTCTTGTGCTTAACGTAATATTGTAATTCATTGCTATATGGAAGGGTTACACCACAGGGAAAAAAGTGCACTGGATTTTGATAAAGCTCCTCCCAGAAAGGGTTAAAAGCATGCAAAAAACAGAATTTTTTTTTTTTTCGGTGAAAGATCGAAATTTCTTCTCGTGAACACCATCGGTAATATTATCACTTGTTGCCATGCCACTTGTGAAAATATTACCAATGATGTTCACTTGCTGAAATAAATTTCTATCTTTCTCCAAAAAAATCAAATATCCTCTATATATCTCATGATTCAGTTGGCTGATGGACGATGCATCATATATTTTTTGAATCCATATTTATGTAATGACAGACTGGGTTCAGTGCATTATTGAGATGCGTAAACTCTTTACCAAACAACAAAATTTTAGACTTGTCCAAATTAAAAGCATTGGCAGATAACAAAAAAAAATGTGATTCAAAAATTGAAACTTGACTTTAGAAGGGAAGAAAATATTTTGGGAAAAGGAGAAAATGCTGGTTACCAGCATTTTCTCCTTTTTCCACAATGTTTTCAGAATGCTTCTTCCTCTGGGTCGTTAAAACCAGTAATTGTTTGGTAAAGGGTTAATGCCTGTAAGTCTGTATTTGCAAGAGCATAACTGTTATGTGTATTGATTATTATCAAGACGGGATAACTGTTTAGTAATACTGAGCCTGGACTATTTTCTATAGGGGAAAAAAATCAGATACATAAATGTGTTCAGTATTGTCTTCATTTATTTCTACCAGACTGCAAAACTTCGCAATAGTTCAGTTTGTTCTCTAAATCAACAAAAGTTATAGCATACATTTAATTCCTTACAAAAAGACAAATTTTGAAATTGTCCAAATTGAAAAGCATTTGCAGATAACATATTAAAAGTGATTAAACAGATGAATTTTATCTTTCATAGAAAGCATTGTTGGAAAAGGAGAAAATGCTGTTTGCCTGCTTTTTTCTCCTTTTCCAACAATGTTTTATCGTGGCCTTCTTTCCCAGCCGAGCTTCAGTAGCTCATTTGTTAGCATGCAGGATTTGAGAACTGGGGGCTGAGGGTCTAACCCTTGACTTGGCCTATTTCTTCATGAGGATTCATTCCTTTCTCACTGCTGACCATTGTTTTGGCCATGTGGGAAAGCAGCCAAAGGAGATTTTGCAGAGAAATGGTAAAAAAGACTCTAGGAAAGCATGGATAAGTGCACTGGTAGCTGCGATATAACTGAAATAATGCTGAAGTCCATACAAATACATGTAATACAATCCCAGTGTCATTAAAGTCATGATTATGACTGTCATTTAGTATAAAAATCTCTCTTGTGTTACATGGCATGCCTCATTGGCCACTAAAACTTTAGTAGGTTTTAATGATTTGTTATAATTATACATGTATATTTCTTCCAATTTCCATGTTAGATGCTAAAGAAATCTTCAGAAATTCCAACAGGATCAAAGTGCAATGGGTACTACACAATTTATCCAGTATTTCTGCTCCTCTAGTTTCCATGCTGTTTTGGACCATAGCTTATGATGGTATGTTGTATAGCTCTTTAACTCTTTCCCAAACAAACCCTTGTTTTTACTTGTCTGCAGTACAAGTCTTTTGAAAACACTGTGGGGAAAAGGAGAAATTGCTCGTAATGAGCAATTTTTCCTTTTCCTACAGTGTTTTCTACCCATTTGGGGAACTTTCTGCCATTTTTATCAAATTTGAAATTGTCGTCTGCAAACTCTTTGAGTTTGGAAGAGTCTGAAATTTGTCCTTTGGGACAGGGTTAACTGCCATTTGCAATATAATTATATAGGTCTTGGGAACAGCATAGATCAATATCAGGTCACACAAAATATGTAGCTTCATCTTCTGCAGTCTAAAGTATGATTAGGGCAAATTCATGAATTTCACGAACCATTCTTAAGAATAGTCCTAGTCTGAGTCTTGAGAATCGTCTAAATTAAAAAGAAACAAAACTTGGCAGAACCATTTTTGGTTTGGCGAATCACAAGTTATGTTACTTTCTAAATCTAGAATAAAACTTAGAGTAAAGCTTAGAGAGGTTGGTGAAAACAGACCCAGAATGCCTCATCATTTTAATTCATTACCAAATGACTATTTTAGGCATGTCCAAATTGAAAACATTTGCAGGCGACAAAATGAAAGTGACTGAAAATTTGGAATTTGTTTTGAAAAAGGGTAGAAAATATTGTGGGAAATGGAGAAAATGCTGGGTACCAGCATTTTCTTTTCCCACAATGTTTTCTAAAGGCTTCTTTCTTAGGGTCTTCAAAAGTAGGGATTGTGTGGTTATGTGTTAAATGGATTAGTACATGTATGTAAGGCTATTGAAAAATTTATTGTTTATTTACTTGATATCAAAACCTTTTATTTTATGCAGTGGATTTAAAATGTGAATTTATGTTGTATTTTTACAGTAATAGCACTCGGTTCTACGTTATTTTCTATTTAGGACCTTATAGATTAAGATCAGGCTGTAAAGAGGTGTAGATCTTGGATCTACACCCTAAATTATCAGCATTTTCACCTTTTCCTACAATTTTTTTCAAAGGCCTCTTCCTCTTAGTCGTGAAAAGACAGGGTTGTTTTGTAAAATGATTGATTATGGTTCTTATTGACCTGCATGTTTTTTTTTTCAGGGACGGGAGTGACCCTGATCAACTGCACTACACATGGTGTAAATGCCATGTTTGTTTTGATGGACACAATGGTTACCAGGACACCAGTCCGAATGCTACATCTGTACCAATCTATAGTAATGGGAACCAGCTATACAATATTCAGCTATCTATACCACCTCTGTGGGGGAACCAATCACAAAGGAGAACCCTACATATATAAGCCTTTGAATTACAGTAATTTCAAAGTAGCGATATCTACAGCTCTAGTCTCAGTTTTACTCGTTGCACCTCTAATTCACTGCTGTATATTTTTCCTGTACCGTTTCAGATTATTTTTGCATCGATATTTGAAGGCAGTGGAAAAGCGTCATGACTGCCCCAAAACTGAAAAAGTTAATTAGATCTAGATCAGCTTTAAAAGTTTAACGTTCCAATTTTCTAAAAAAAAGATATGTTATTTTCAAGTATTTGATGCAAACATTTTCTCTTATAGTTTGGTCAAAGAGATTTTCATCTGTTTTGATGCGAATACTTTGTTGTATTGTGGGTCATTTTGTAATGTTTAGAGGCAAAAATTTCTTGCTCCGTTTAACTCTTTACCAAACAACAAAATTTAAGAATTGTCCAAATAGAATGCATTTGTAGACGACAAAATAAACACGACTCAAAAATTGAAACTTGACTTAAAAAGAGTAGTAAACATTGTTGGAAAAGGAGAAAATGCTGGTTACTAGGATTTTATCCTTTTCCCACAATGTTTTCAAAAGGCTTCTTTTACAGGGCCATGTAAACCAGGGATTGTTTGAGAAGGGGTTAACTCTTTACCATACAATCCTGACTTTTAACGACCCTGAAAAAGAAGCCTTTTGAGAACATTGTAGGAAAAGGAGAAAATGCTGGTTATCAGCATTTTCTCCTTTTCCCATAATGTTTTTTTTACTCTTCTCAGAACAGTTTTCAATTTTCGAGCCATATTTATTTTTTTGTCTGCAGATGCTTTCAATTTGGGCTGATCTAAAATTTGTCGTCTGATAAGAAGTTAAAATCAGACTGTAACTATACATATGGTAGATTTACGTATGAGCTATATGGTGTGAAAAGGCAAAAAAGTTCAGTTTCATCCATTCTGATGCAAACATTGTTTACTTATTGTTTGCTCAAATGGATTGTT
Source organism: Tridacna crocea (assembly GCA_943736015.1). Lineage (NCBI taxonomy): Eukaryota > Metazoa > Mollusca > Bivalvia > Cardiida > Cardiidae > Tridacna > Tridacna crocea. The sequence continues at coordinate 43,032,395 of OX031066.1, read as the reverse complement.
TTCAAGTATTCTGACGCAAGCATTGTTTTCTTACTGTTTAGCCCTATATCACACAATCCCGAGTTCTGCTTTAAAGAAAAAGCCTATTGAAAACATTGTGGGAAAAGGAGAAAATGCTGGTAAACCAGCATTTTCTCCTTTTCCCGCAATGTTTTCTACTCTTCCCGAAACAAATGTCAATTTTTGAGAAATGTTTATTTTGTCGTCTGCAAATGTTGAAATTTTGATGTCTGGTAAAGAGTTAACCAAACAAGTTATTTCAAGTATGTGTGTATTTTGATGTAAAGATTTTTTGTTGTTGTTTGATCTTTTTGTAATACATGTGTTTGATGCAAAAAATTTGGCATTGTATTATTTGTGTAGACTTAGATATATTATTTTCAAAGTGCTATTGTTAACAGTATTAACATTTATGAAATCAGTCTCTTTTTTCCAACTAAAGCTTCTGTCAAAGTCTAAAAAGGAAGAACAATACTGTACATAGTATAATCCGGCATAATACTGTAAAACGCCCCTCTGCTATACTGTCGGTGCTTACATTTAGCATTGTTTTTTGAGTTAACCCTTTCCCAAACAATCCCTGGTTTTTACGGGTATGGAATAGTAGCCTTTTGAAAACATTGTGGGAAAAGGAGAAAATGCTGGTAACCAGCATTTTCCTCCTTTTCCCTAAATGTTTTCTACCCCATCATAGACAGAAATCATCTTTTCAGCAAGAGTTGAATTGTCATCTGCAAATGCTTTCAATTTGGTCTAATCCAAAAGGTTGTCGTTTGGCAAAGAGTTAAAAGGAGAAATTTGATGAAATTTTCAGCTTCATTCCATTGAAAAATATTGTATTTGATGTAGGCTAATGAAATGAATCCATAAACCAGTAGCAATTTTTTAACACATAATTATGATTTGCATGGGTTTTCGCGATTTATGGCAGGGCATTTTTACAGTATTATGCCTTTAATCCTTTACAGAAACTTGATCCACATAGGCCAAAAAGGCAACTATATTTGTAAAAGGGTTTAAACTAACAGCATCATTTACAATTTCCAGATCATGTTATTATATTTACTGAAGAGAGAGTAATTTCAGTGCAAGATATTGAGTATATGTAATTTGCCATGTATTTTCATCATGTTTTGACATCAAGTTCTTGAATTCAGAAGAACAAGGAAACTCTTTTCTTAACCCTTTACCAAACAATCCCTGGTTTGTACAACTCAGAGGAGGAAGACATGCTAGTAACTAACATTTTCTCCTTTTCCTACAATGTTTCTACTGTTCTAAAGTCATGTTAGTATTTTTTACTCTTCTACAGGTAAGTTTCAATTTTTCAGTCGCGTTTATTTTGTCATCTGCAAATGCTTTCTATTTGGACAAACCTAGAATTTTGTCCTTTGGTAAAGAGTTATTGTGCATGATCAACTCTCAGTATGATTTTTAGCTCCACTGGCCGAAGGCCAGCGAGCTTATGTCATGGCCCGTTGTCCGTCGTGCGTCCGTCCGTCCGTCCGTCCGTGCGTCCGTCCGTCCGTCCGTCCGTGCGTTAACTTTTTCTTTAAACATCTTCTCCTCTGAAACTACCCATCCAATTTTGATGAAACTTAACAGAAATGATCCTGCCATGGTCCTCTTCAGAATTTCTTGAAAGAATTTAATTCCTTCAAAAACTCTGGTTGCCATGGCAACAAAACTGAAAAAATTTGAAAATCTTTGAAAATCTTCTTGTCTGAAACCGTAAGGCCTAGGGCTACCAAATTTGGCATGTAGCTTTATCTAGTGGACCTCTACCAAGTTTCTTCAAATGATAGCCCGGGGGTCAAAATTGGCCCCGTCCCGGGGGTCACAAGTTTTACATGGGCTTATTTAGGGAGAACTTTAAAACTCCTCTTCTACCTAGGCATAGGGCCTAGGGCTACCAAATTTGGGATGTTGTTTTATCTAATGGACCTCTACCAAGAGTGTCTGAATTATAGCCCGGGGGTCAAAATTGGCCCCGCCCCGGGGGTACCAAGTTTTACATGGGCTTATATAGGGAGAACTTTAAAATTCTTCTTCCACCTAGCCATAGGGCCTAGGGCTACCAAATTTGGCATGTAGCTTTATTTAGTGGACCTCTACAGAGGGTGTCCAACTTATAGCCCAGGGGTCAAAATTGGCCCCGCCCCGGGGGGTAACAAATTTTACATGGGCTTATATAGGGAATACTTTCAAAATCTTCTCGCACCTAGCTATAAGGGCTAGGGCTATCAAATTTTGCATGCAGCTTTATCTAGGGGGTCTCTACCAAGGGTGCCCAAATTATAGCCCTGGGGTCAAATTTAGCCTCGTCACAGGGGGTCACAAGTTTTACATGGGCTTATATAGGGAAACTTTAATAATCTACTTGTACATAGCCATAAGGCCTAGGGCTACCAAATTTTGCATGTAGCTTTATCTAATGGGCCTCTAACAAGAGGGCCCAAATTTTAACTTTGGGGATCAAGTTTAACCACACATTCTAGTTTCATATTGTAGGTCTGAGGTCAAAATTGACTCCATCCAGGGATTACAAGTTTAACATGGGCTTCAAAATATGATCACTTCAATTTAAACATTAATCAAGGGAAATAACTCTTTTTATGAAAGATAAAGTTTGGTACTATTTACCTCCCTTGATTATCAAACTACATTGATACATGATTGGTGCTAGACATTAAGTTTTTTGATAGAAAATATTCTGTTTTCAAGTGTGATTCATTTTGATGCTAATAGTTATGCTCACATGAGGTGAATAATAAATTAAAAGTAAGGTTTCTATCATTCAGCTCATTTTTTCCAAGGACTTTACCTTTCATGCTAATGAATTAACCTGCTTGTACTGCCTGATAGTGTTCATTGTTTTTGAAGGCCCTCTTTTTCATGGTCATGAACACTTGAATTTGTGTGGTAAAGGGTTAAAAAGCCAGTGGAGCGATACAGGGCCATCATGGCCCTCTTGTCTTTTTACCATGTACCTGCAGTTTTCAACATCAGAGTATTGCCATTATTGTACATTCTTTTTTGAAAATGATGATTATTATAGCCTACCATTTTGACCAGTCAAATCGCAAATTAAGGTGCATGTATGCCTCGTGATGGATGCATCATTATATCTTATTATACCTCATCATTATACCTTATTTTGGAATGGTATTTGACACAGTGTAGATGCAGATGTTTTCCTTGTTGGACTATATGGTCTGCAATATGGGAAAAGGGGCATTCGGACATTAGTGTTCAGCGTTGTCAAAGATAAGCCTACGCAGTCTAGGCAGGCTAATACAAGATGACTCCTTCCATTCTTATGTAGTTTTCTGTTTTGTGCAAGTCTACTGTAGGACAAAATCTGGGCCCGTATTCACCAACCATTCTCAAGAACGTTCTTGGTCTTATTCTTCAAGATTTCCTGACTGTGAAAGTAACAGAACGTCTGATTGGCTAAACCATCCGGTTTAGCCAATCAGACGTTCTGTTACTTTCACATTGGCAAAATTCTGAAGAATAAGCCTAAGAATATTCTCAAGAATGGTTGGTGAATACGGGCCCTGATGTAGTTATAAAGTGCTGTCTCAGATCAGCCTGAGCAGACTGCACAGCTTTATTTGTGACAACACTTCATGCAAATGTCAGAATGCCTATTTTCACGTGTTGTAGGCCATAATTATGTACATGTATGTTGTATGAAAGGCAGAAATCTAGTGAGGATACTGGTCAATGATATAACTGTAATTATATGAATTCTAGATTTATTTACGAAGGAGTACTTTTTTATGTGTACAAGTCATGCTCTATGAAAAGTGGGTCTGATAGATTTGAAGAAGTACGGGCCATGTGAACTTGCACAGTATACACATGCTGACATGGATCAAATCTTTTTTCTCTTGGTAAATTTTCTGCTTGTGCAAGAATTACACTACCTCGCAATTTAGTTTGTTGTTAGATAAATGGAGGATAATCAACTGGTTATTTTTGATGTGAAAAAATATCTCACAAGGATGCGTTTTTATACGCCCGTCAAAGACCGGACGTATTATGGGATCACCCGTGGTGGGGGGTGTGTGTGTGTCCAGTTCTTTGTCCGGAGGATATCTCCAAAATATACAAGCTAGGGTTATGAAATTTCATGGGTGGATAGATCTCATCTAGGGGGAGTGCAGTGCACAGGAATCATAACTCTTGCTCGCTTAATTTTTGAGTTATTGCCCTTTGTTGTTTTTCATACTTGAATTTTGTCCGGGGCATATCTCCAAGACTATAGTAGCTAGGGTTATGAAATTTCATGGGTGGATAGATCTCATTGAGGGGAAGTGCAGTGCTCAGGAATCATAACTCTTGTTGGCTTAATTTTTGAGTTATTGCCCTTTGTTGTTTTTCATACTGAATTTTGTCTGGAGCATATCTTCAAAATTATTCTAGCTAGGGTTATGAAATTTCCTAGGTGGATAGATCTCATCAAGGGGGAGTGCAGTGCACAGGAATCATAACTCTTGCTCACTTAAATCTTGAGCTATTGCCCTTTATTGTTTTTCATACTTGAATTTTGTCCGGAGCATATCTCCAAAACTATACTAGCTAGGGTTATGAAATTTCATGGGTGGATAGATCTCATCAAGGGGGAGTGCATTGCACAGGAATCATAACTCTTGCTTGCTAAATGGTTGAGTTATTGCCCTTTGACGTTTTTCATACTTGAATATTGTCCAGTAAATATCTCAAAAACTATACTAGCTAGGGTTATGAAATTTCATGAGTGGATAGATCTCATCAAGGGGGAGTGCAGTGTGCAGGAATCATAACTCTTGCTGGCTTAATTTTTGAGTTATTGCCCTTTGTTGTTTTTCATACTTAAAATTTGTTCGGTGCATGCCCAGCTTTACAACTTGGGGTAAGACGGGTGTATCTTGCGACAATTTGCCGCTCTTGTTAGGCATTGAAAAATTGCACACTGGTTTTTTTAACGCCTAATTACGCATCCCAGTTAGATATTTTTCATATCAAGAATAACCAGTTGATTATTCTATTTATTATATACCATATTAACATTATTATGTTTTGAAATTTTCGTTGATAGTCGAAATCAATACTTTGGATAGAGAGAAGAAATCAGGGACATAGTGTGGATTAATACATAATTTAAAAGAACAAAACCAGACTACTGGTTGAAAATACAGAACTTACAATTAACACTATCTATAAGTGCTTAATGAAAAAAAAAAAATAGTTCCTAAATTACAGCAGGAAGTGAAAGTGAAAGTTGATATCATCACTAGTGATGATATCAAAATTTATTTCCCTGGGAAATTCCAGGATTTCACTGTTAGGTATATAACAAATTATACTTTTTATGGATCCATTATTATGTGACCACATTCTTGGTAATTTGCATCACAGAGATGCAAACTGATGCCTTTTTTTCCCAGAGCATGACTAATACATGTCATTCAGCTTGAATGGCAATTTGCTGACAGTTTATGTGCTAATTTGTATTTTTAGTTTTTTGTTTGTCTGTTTATTTTTGGAGGTAGATGCTCATTTTTGTTGATGATCATTCTGTCCATTGATATTACTATTGGAACAATAAATCTCACTGGCAGCTATTGCCAACTTTTTGTATTACTCAGTCTATATTTAGACATACTGAACACAAGTACAATGACACAAAAGGGAGCTTTTTTTTCTTAACTCTTTACCAAACAACAAAATTTTACACTGGTCCAAACTGAAAGCACTTGCAGACGAGAATGTAAACATAACACAAAAATTGAGATTTGTTGCTAGCAGGGTAGATAACATTGCGGGAAAAGGAGAAAATGCTGGTTACCAGCATTTTCTCCTTTTCCCACAATGTTTTCAAAAGGTTTCTATCTCAGGGTCATAAAAACCAGGGATTGTTTGGGAAAGTGTTAATGGTGTAAGCCATGCTCTGACAAAAGGGGGCTTAACACTTCATTGTTATACATTGCACAAAGCAAGGCATCATAGTATTATTGTTTCTTACAGTCTGTGTCATATAACAACCAGCTGAATCTGAAGATACACTGGTTCTTTGACATGCAGAAAATTGACAGTAGCCAAAAGGGCAGGCTGACCTTTATCCTTAACCCATTACCCCACAAGCCATTTCTATGGTATCTTTAAATGACTCTAAATAATAGCAAGGATGAAACCATTTTTTTATATGTATATGACACCTTTTGATAGCATAGAAAACATTGTGACAAAAGGTGAAATTGCTCGTCACGAGCAATTTCACCTTTTGCCACAATATTTTCCAAAGGCTCCTTCAAGCGATGCGTAGAGATGAGTATCTATGGGGTAAGGGGTTAATCATTGTAGATGAATTACCCCTTTTTCACATAGCATGTCTTGTAGATATTACTGTTGGATGAAAAAAAGAAAAGTTTTTGATTTTGAATGAAATGCAGAAATTCTTTTGGCATCGAGAAAGGAAAGATGAAAGGGATTGTTAATTTTTGTATGAAATGGGAATGATTGTTGGGAACTACTAATGGAAAAGCATTGTTCAGGGAAAAGGACCACTTGTAAAGGACATTTTCAAATACTTAGCATTACAAGGATGTGAAGTGAAGTTTATTCTGTGCATAAGAGGTGGTTGGCATAATCTCTTATTATTTGTTCATTTATTTGAAACTTTGAACTTGTGTAAGAATTTTTTTTTTGCAGCTGGCCTGTTTTTTTTTATATAAGAAAATAAAATCAGAACAAAGATATATATGATAAAGGAAAAGTTACTCTGAGGATACTCAAGGAATTTGTCCTTATGCCACAAACTGTCAATTTTGATCACGAACTTGACTTTGATTAGTTTTAATTAACCCAGAACCAGAAAGTTTCAAGTTTTAATGATCTTAAGGTACAAGGAAAACATCGTGGGAAAAGGAGAAAGTGCAGGTTACCAGCATTTTCTCACAGTTTTCTACCCTTTCAGATACAAAACCCATTGTTTGAGTACCATCTTATATGTCGTCTTCAAATGATGTGAATTTGGTCCTAGGATGGTGTCATAGGGCAAGACATGTATCTGCTGAAAATAGATTTAAGGCATTTTGGGGTGATTGCCAAGCCAGTTATGATAACTTGACTTCTCCATAGACAAAGCCGGACTGGATGGCTCAGTGGTCAACATGTTGTAAATTGGAGGTTGCAGGTTCGATACCTGTTTGCTGAAATCTTTCCTCTGGGCAATTCTTCACCACTCATCTCTGATACATATGACAAAAATAGTTGCTTTAGAGAGAAAGTTGTGTCATTACTGGTATGAGAAAGCCAGGGAACACATGGGGGCGTCACAGACTGCCATGATAATTATGACCTATGCCATTAAAATGGCATTAAACTTCGATACAAACTAACCAAACTTTCTAAAATAAAAATTCAACCTTTTTCACCTTTTCACGCAGTGTTTTCTGAAGGTTTTCTGTGTAGGTACAGAATTTTTTGTGAAAGAATTAATTGCTTTCACGCTCTGGTATTCCAGGAAAACAACTTTTTCAGAAACAAAATGATAGTCATGGAAATGTACATTTTGATTTTGTACTGTTTACTCACCTGTTGCATGTAGGATTTTGATTTCATGCTGTTTACTCATTTATTGCATGTTGTTTTATGTATTGTATTTGAAAATTAGTCCACTATATTTTTTATACACTTGAATATGTACACTTTTGAACAAAATGTAGAACTGGTATTTAAAGTATGTTAATGTTTGAATTTAACTATGCCCAATTAATGTACTGCTGTATGGAGATGACTGCATACACATTTGAAAGCTTTTGCAGAGATTGTTAGAAAAGGCACAGTTGCTTAACTCTTTACCACACATTCCGGACTTTTAACGACCCTGAGTAAGAAGCCTTTTGAAAATATTGTAGGAAAAGGGGAACATGCTGGTAACCATCATGTTCTCCTTTTCCCACAATTTCCTCTACCCTTCCCCAAAAAAAGTTCAATTTTTGAGCACACTGAAATTGTCGTCTGCAAATACTTTCAATTTGGACTGGTCTACAATTTTGTCGTTTGGTAAAGAGTTAAGAACAGTGTCTTATCCACAATTCTTTTCAGTACTAGTAATGAACAACCATTTATTCCTATCCTTGTATTTGATTTTTTGGTAAGTCTAAAAGTGGACTGCACAGAAAATGTGTTTAACCATTTACCTCACAATCCTGAGTTTTAATGACTCGGAAGGCAATAGGCCTTTGAGAACATTGCAGGAAAGGGAGGAAATAATGTTAACCAGTATTTTCTCCTTTTCCAACCATGCTTTCTAATGTTTCTAGAACAAATTTCATCATTGAGCAACAATGTAGTCAGGAATACTTTTCCATTTGTACCGATGTAAAAGTTTGATTGCTTTGCTTTGGTTGCTTTGTAAAGACTTAACTCTTTCCCAAATTTTAATGACAATATTTTAGAAGGGTGGAATTTGAAAGCACATGTCAACATGGGGGTTTGTAGTCTGGAAAACATTTTGGGAACAGGAGAAAATTCTCGTTACCAGCATTTTCTCCTTTTCACACAATGTTGGTTTACAGCATTTTCTCCTTTTCCCACAATGCTTTCAAAAGGCCTACTTCTCAGGGTTGTTAAAACTCAGTATTGTGTGGTAAAGGGTTAAGAAAGTATTAAATCATAATCTTTCAACCTAGACCATACAATCCCCAACCACCAAGAGGAAAATGAATTTTGAAAACAATGTGAAAAAAAAAAGACTGCTTACCAGCATTTTTAGCTCATCTGACTTCAAAGTGCTCATGGTGAGCTTTTGGGATCATGCTGTGTCCGGCGTCCACTGTCAGTGGTAGGTTATCTGTCATCAACTTTTGACCTTGTGTATGCTCTAAAGGCCACATTTTCAGTCAGATAGTCATGAAACTTGGTCAGAATGTTTATACGAATAAAATCTCGGATGAGCTCGAAAATGGGTCATGTCGGGTCAAAAACTAGGTCGCCAGGTCAAACCTTAGAAAAACCCTGTGTACCCTCCAAAGGCCCAATTTTCAGCCTAACACTCTTGATAGTTGATCAGAATGTTTGCCTTGATGAGATCTTGGATGAGTTTGAAAATGGGTTATGTCAGGTCAAATCTTAGAAAAACCTTGTGTACACTCTGGAGTCCAAATTTCCTAAACTCTTCAGATTAAGTCAGAATATTTGTTTTGATGATATCTGAAACAAAGTTGATAATGGGCCATGTCAGGTCAAAAACTAGGTCACTATGTCAACTCTTATTAAACTTTGTGTACATTCTAGAGGACACATTTTCAGTCTGATTCTCCTGAAACTTGGTCAAAATGTTTGTCATGCTGATACCTTGAATGAGTTTGAAAAATGGGTTATGTGGGTTCAACAACTAGGTCATGGGGTCAAAAATTAGAAAAACCTTGTGTACACTCTAGAGGCCACATTTTCAGTCTGATACTCTTCAGATTTGGTCAGAATGTTTGTTTCAGTGATATCTTACAAGATTTTAATAATGGGTAATGTCAGGTCAAAAACTAGGTCACATGGTCAGATCTTAGAAAAACCTTTTGTACGCATCTAGAGGCCACATTTTCATTCCAATACTTAATGAAACTTGGTCAGAATATTTGTTTTAGTGATCTCTCAAAAGTATCTGATAATGGGTAATGTCTGACCAAAAACTAGGTCACTAGGTTAAATCTTAGGAAAACCTTGTGAATGCTTTAGAGGCCACATTTTTAGTCCAAAATTCTCAGAAGGTGGTCAGAATGTTTGTCTTGATAACATCTTGAAAGAGTTTGAAAATTGGTAGTCGCATAAAAAACTAGGTCAGCTCTTCAAAAACCTTGTTTACATTCTGGAGACCTCATTTTAAATGCAATACTAATAAAACTTGGTCAGAATGTTGGTCTGGCATCTGTTTGCAAGTGGGTCATATAGGATCAATTACTCATGAAAATCTTGGTAAAATGTTTGTCATAATATCTCAAAAGAGATTGAAAATGGGTCATGTTTGGTTTAAAGACTCGGGTGAGCGATTTCAGGGCCACCATAGCCCTTTTGTCTTCTTTTCTCACAATACTTTCAAAAGCCCAGTTCCTCAGGGTCATTAGAACATGTGCCTGTTAATGGATTAACCAGACCACTTTCTCATCATGAGTTTGTCAGTTTCCTTTTGATTCCATTGATGTGTTTATTTGTGCATTGTTGATACTGTTAGTCATTTCTAATACATAACCTATAGTCAAGATCTTGCTGCAGAGTATTTACACTACCGGTACATTAAATTTAAAATAAACACCGTTTCTGTCTTTCGTTATTTCTAACTTCACGGGCTGAAGGTTTAGGATGCATTTCGTCAGAGGTGGCACAGTTATGGAAATCTCACTATAAACCTATACCCTAAGATGATGGTATAACAACGGTATTTCACGAAACATATTGTACGAAAGGAGAAGATTGTATGATCATTTTCAGGCTGCTATTTTGATACATGCATTCCATGATTGACGATATGCTGTATGAATATGATTAAAAAGTAGCGCATTGATAATCACACATGTAACATAGATGAGCGCACAATAATTAACAGCAGTATATCAAACTCCAAAATTATTGAGAAGGCTTCTTATTAAGCATAAGACCTTGGCCTACATAATTTAATCCTGCCTCAGGCATCTCATGTTTATAGGTCTTTTTACTGAGGAAACTTTGAAAATCTTCTTGTTTATTAACACACAATCTAGATCTGTATTATTTGGTATGGGGCTTTATCTTGTCAATGTGGACCAGTTCCATGCAGAATTCAAGAAATGATAGCTCTGTGGTTAAAAATGGCTTTGCCTTTGGGGCCATAACTTTCTCATGGGATTTTATAGAGAAAATTTTGTATGGCCAAGTATTTTTAGCTCACCTGAGCACGAAGTGCTCATGGTGAGCTATTGTGATCGTGCTGTGTCCGTCGTCCGTCGTGCGTCGTGCGTCGTCCGTCGTCAACTTTTTACCTTGTGTACGCTCTACAGGCCACAGTTTTGGTCGGATACTCATGAAAGTTGGTCAGGATGTTTGTCTCGATGAAATCTTGGACGAGTTCGAAAATGGGTCATGTGGGGTCAAAAACTAGGTCACTAGGTCAAATCTTAGAAAAACCTTGTGTACGCTCTAGAGGCCGCATTTTGAGTCCGATACTCATGAAAGTTGGTCAGGATGTTTGTCTCGATGATATCTCGGACGAGTTCGAAAGTGGGTCATGTGGGGTCAAAAACTAGGTCACTAGGTCAAATCTTAGAAAAACCTTGTGTACGCTCTAGAGGCCGCATTTTGAGTCCGATACTCATGAAAGTTGGTCAGGATGTTTGTCTCGATGATATCTCGGACGAGTTCGAAAGTGGGTCATGTGGGGTCAAAAACTAGGTCACTAGGTCAAATCTTAGAAAAACCTTGTGTACGCTCTAGAGGCCGCATTTTGAGTCCGATACTCATGAAAGTTGGTCAGGATGTTTGTCTCGATGATATCTCGAACGAGTTCGAAAGTGGGTCACGTGGGGTCAAAAACTAGGTCATCAGGTCAAATCTTAGAAAAACCTTGTGTACGCTCTAGAGGCCGCATTTTGAGTCCGATACTCATGAAAGTTGGTCAGGATGTTTGTCTCGATGATATCTCGGACGAGTTCGAAAGTGGGTCACGTGGGGTCAAAAACTAGGTCATCAGGTCAAATCTTAGAAAAACCTTGTGTACGCTCTAGAGGCCGCATTTTGAGTCCGATACTCATGAAAGTTGGTCAGGATGTTTGTCTCGATGATATCTCGGACGAGTTCGAAAGTGGGTCACGTGGGGTCAAAAACTAGGTCATCAGGTCAAATCTTAGAAAAACCTTGTGTACGCTCTAGAGGCCACATTTTCAGTTGGATACTCATGAAAGTTGGTCAGGATGTTTGTCTCGATGATATCTCGGACGAGTTCGAAAGTGGGTCACGTGGGGTCAAAAACTAGGTCACCAGGTCAAATCTTAGAAAAACCTTTTGTACGCTCTAGAGGCCACATTTTCAGTCGGATTCTCATGAAAAATGGTCAGAATGTTTGTCTGGATGATATCTCGGACGAGTTTGAAAGTGGGTCACGTGGGGTCAAAAACTAGGTCACCAGGTCAAATCTTAGAAAAACCTTTTGTACGCTCTAGAGGCCACATTTTCAGTCGGATAGTCATGAAAGTTGGTCAGGATGTTTGTCTCGATGATATCTCGGACGAGTTCGAAAATGGGTCACGTGGGGTCAAAAACTAGGTCACCAGGTCAAATCTTAGAAAAACCTTTTGTACGCTCTAGAGGCCACATTTTTAGTTGGATACTCATGAAAGTTGGTCAGGATGTTTGTCTGGATGATATCTCGGACGAGTTTGAAAATGGGTCACGTGGGGTCAAAAACTAGGTCACCAGGTCAAATCTTAGAAAAACCTTTTGTACGCTCTAGAGGCCACATTTTCAGTTGGATACTCATGAAAGTTGGTCAGAATGTTTGTCTGGATGATATCTTGGACGAGTTTGAAAATGGGTCACGTGGGGTCAAAAACTAGGTCACTAGGTCAAAACTTAGAAAAACCTTTTGTACGCTCTAGAGGCCATATTTTCAGTTGGATACTCATGAAAGTTGGTCAGAATGTTTGCCTGGATGATATCTCGGACAAGAACGAAAATGGGTCATGTGGGGTCAAAAACTAGGTCACCAGGTCAAATGTTAGAAAAACCTGTTGTAGGCTCTAGAGGCCACATTTTCAGTCCGAAACTCTTGTAAGTTGGTCAGAATGTTTGTCTTGATGATATCTCAGACAGGTTTGAAAATGGGTCATTGGGGGTTAAAAACTAGGTCACCAGGTCAAATCTTAGAAAAACCTTGTATATGCTCTGGATGCCACATTTTCAGTCCAACACTCTTGAAAATTAGTCAGAATGTTTGCCTTTATAATATCTTGGATGAGTTTGAATATGGGTCATGTTGGGTCAAAAACTGGGTCAATAGGTCAAATGTTATAAACACCTTTTGTATGCTCTGGAGGACACATTTTCAGTCTGATACTCCTAAAACTTGTTCATAATATTTGTCCTGGTGATACCTTGAATGAGTTTGAAAATGGGTCATGTGGAGTCAAAAACTAGGTCAATGGGTCAAATATTAGAAAAACCTTGTGTACACTCCAGAGGCTACATTTTCTGCCTGATACTCTTCAGACTTGGTCAGAATGTTTGTTTTGGTGATGTCTCAAAAGAGTTTGATAATGGGTATTTGTCGGGTCCAAAACTAGGTCACTTGATGAAATCTTAGAAAAACCTTTTGTACACTGTAGAGGCCACATTTTCAGTCCAATACTCATGAAACTTGGCCAGAATGTTTGTCTTATTGATATCTCAAAAGTGTTTGATGATGGGTAATGTCTGATAAAAAAACTAGGTCACTGGGAAACTAGATGGTGCATGTTTGGTCAATAAACTCAGGTGAGCGATTTCAGGGCCATCATGGCCCTCTTGTTATTTTTTGGCATGTAGGGGTTTTACTTGTTAGCCAGTGGATCGATACAGGGCCTCTTGTTTAAGCGTGGCATTCTAAAACAATCAAATTCGAAAACATTGGTACAAAACGAGAATTTCATTCCACAGGCAACAAGCAATTTGCCTTTTGAGGAAGTAATGAGAAATCAATCTAATGCTATTCTTAGCCACCAACAAGAGTATAACCCAGAGGAATGTGATCGCGAGTTTCAGCAAGAAATAGCCATCAGCAAAACATACTTTTCAAGGTTCCAAGGCAGTTTTGATTCTGGTGGGCAATGAGTTGAATTGGTCCAAAGTAATGATAGGTTTTGTAACTGATCACTTCAATTTCGATTAACCAGTTCTCCCTCTTTTTATACCCCCGCAAAACGGATGTTTTCAGGGTGTATCCGTGTGTCCGTCCGTACGTGCGTCCGTCTGTGTACACAATACTAATAATTTTGTGTCGCAAACTTCTACAGTCTTCCTGCAATTGTATTGAAACTTTGCACATATACTGATAATATATTGAAGATTTACAAGACGCAGTTTTCAAGTGTCAACTCTTCCTGATTGAGGAATTAGCTCCCCTTGACTTGAACTTGACACTTTTTTCCTGTCAGTGCTGGCGGGGGTATTAAGTCACATTTAGTGACAGCTCTAGTTTTTCCTGACATCTCTCTCTCTCTCTCTCTCTCTCTCTCTCTCTCTCTCTGTAGATTGAAATGTACCTCTAAATGAATCGATGAAAACTAATAAAACCACAATCATCCTTCTAGTAATTCCATTAACAAGTTATTACATTGTTCACTACAGCATTACACAAACTATATGAAGACTGTACAATAACATTTACCCTCAAACTGCTCAATAGACACTTTCCGTTCTTGCGTAAATTGTCTGTTCTGCTTCAAGTGCACTGAATTCAAGTGTACTGGAGGGCAAAATCTAATTAAGTGAAGTGTCGTTTCGGATCAGCCTGCGCGCACTGCGCGACACTTTATGTAAATGTCCGAATGCCCCTTTTCGCGTGTTGCCTGCCATATGCATTTTCTGCTTTTCAGGCACGTTTCCCGGCATTCCAAAACAAGTTTCAGTTTTTTATTCGAGTTGCCTGCGAATACTCAATATGGACAAGTCTAAAATTTTGCCGTTTGATTTAGTGCAAGACCGCCATCAATAACAAAAAAAACCACTATGGTTATGAAGCAGTATTATACTGTGTTTAACCCATTACCACACAGCAAAATTTTAGACCTATCCAAATGGAAAGCATTTGCAGACGACAATTTCAAAGTGGCTTAAATGGTACGATTTTGCTTTGATAGGGTAAAAAAGAAAACATTGTGGGAAAAGGAGAAAATGCTGGTTACCAGCATTTTCTCCTTTTCCCACAATGTTTTCAAAAGGCTTCTTCCCCAGGGGCGTTAAAAGGTGTCATTGAGTGGTAATGGGTTGAATTTTGCATAATATCTTATCGGTGGTAAATTTACAGTTACAAAGCTGAATCGATCATTATTTTTATTCGTTTTCCTTACGAGTATGAACAATATACATAAGAAGTTGGCTGCTTTACAACAGAAGCCAGCAGAGGTCAGCAAATACCTTTGAATTAGCAAATTTGGGTTTATCCTTTCGGTTCGAAAGTTCCATTTTACTAATTTACCAGGATAAGGGTTAAGGAAAACACAGAGAGCATAATGAGAGATTATCTATTTGTAGAACTGTCTCTGAGAGACAGGTTTCATTTTCGTGAAGGTAGATAAACGGTTTTATTTTGCCATAAATGCGTTTATTCTGATCTCGTTTGTTTCATGGATGGCTGCATGTCGCTTTTTAACCCATTACCACACAATCCCTACTCTTGACGACCCTTAGAAAGAAGCTTTTAGAAAACATTGTGGAAAAAGGAGAAAATGCTGGTAGCCAGCATTTTCTCCTTTCCCACAATGTTTTCTATCCTTCCCAAAGCAAAATTTAATTCTTTATTTACATTTATTTTGTCGTCTGCAAATGCTTTCAATTTGGACCAATCTAAGATTTTTGTCGTTTGGTAGAGTTAAATACGAGTCATGCTCTCTGTGAAGGGAGTTTAATCCATTAGCAAAAAGTATCGACCCAGGTCAGCCTGCGCATTTCGCTCAGGCTGACCTGAGACGAAACTTTTTGCTATAAATAAATTATCTTCATGTCAAAGGACCATTCTACCTCCAGATTAACCTTCTGGCTGCTCTGCACGACCAGCTTATCTTTTGCGGACAGTGTAGATCAAGATCAGACTGCACAGAACGTGCAGTCTGATCTTGAATCTACTCTGTACGATAAGATGACATTATTCCCCAAACCATAACTTTGAATCAGCAATATTTGGGTTATTAATATCCAACTGAATATTTAATTTTTACTTTATTTGGCAGGATAAGACGTCGATTGTTTGACGAAACAGATTTTATGGAACCACAATTATAATGTTGAATATTGCATGGTATATTACGTTATGGATATGCGTTAAACCCCCTTTTGCCGGAGCATGGCTTATTTAAAATTCAGTGAATCAGCTCTACATGTACCTTCTGCTGCTTTATGAAAGAAAATGCAGTAACCCTTCTTTTCTGTTATGGTGTATGCTTCTTTCATTCAAATAGTGGGTTGAACATTTTTTTATGTTCTCCAGTGTCGTTTTCGACACTATATCAGTCATATCACTGTGCCTATTTTAACACACCTATCCACTTGATCTTGGCCTTCACTTTCCGAAAAGGCGACTTTTAAATGCCAATTCAAGCGGTTTAACCTTTAAAAGATGACAAGATTAAAGATGAGAGAGAGAGAGAAAGGCAGGACACACATTCAAAGACTGTGTACATGTTCCGTATGGCTTATTCAAAGTTAACATTATGTTAATGAGAAAACATTTGTATGCACATTTCTTCTGCACACATACGGTACAACACAACCAAATCTCTGAAATAAAGAAGCTTGCGAAAATTTCTTCAGAGGTTTGGCTACAAAAGCATGAGCCACGCTCTGTAAAAAAGGGGTTTAATGCATTCCCATGATGCATGATATACCAAGCAAGTCGTCACGTTATTAAAGATCCATCAAATACATTACATGCTATACAACAGACTGAAACAAGAAATAGAAGGGTCCTTGAACATACACAAAATATACAGAACGTAAAAGGTTTCTGCCCATGTCAGCCTGCGCGGACTTTGTATTTAGCCCCTTCTTCACAGAGCATGGCTAATATGTTGTTTGACAAACCCGTCCAGGACGAGGTTTTTTAAGTAAATCGACGAAATATTCCTATGTCGATCATTGAAGATTTATAAAAGCATATTGGTGTATTGCCTGAATGTATAATGGAATAGTAGATAGATAGCGTTTCAGCGGTCTTTGTCATATGTCATTGATTCTACGCAGTAGGGGAAACTTTTCAAGGCATAAATGTTAAAAAATGAACGATGGTGAATCAACATTTATATGGGATTATGTAATAGTTTGACACCAACTTGACACGAAAATAAACAAGGGCGCCTTTCCTAACTTGTCAGTTTTGCACATTTTGGGTTCGAAAAGGACATGTACATTTTGAGAAAACCAGATACGTTACCATACACATACCCTGTTAACATCATATCAGCATGGTAATACAATGTTTTTATCGCAAATGCTATACGCGAACCTGACAGTGAGATACTGTAGTGCCATTTAGGACAATTTGATAATGGCAAAGCAGAACAGACCCGTCATACAAGGATGGGAACTAAATCACTGCAATTGACATCTAGAAAAATATAACCAAAAGTATTTTTCTAAATTGTATAAAGGAAAGCCATCATGTGCGGCACCTCTGTTCCTTTCGTGACAACATTTAATTATCCTTTCCACAAAAATGAAGTGTTTTATCAAAATATACATGTGCAACAGTGTCAAATTGACATGTAAATTGACTGAGTAACGTATCTGGTCAAAAAATCATGGATCAGATATCTGGTAAGTATTGCATATTTGAGCTATCTACTATCATACATATGCATGTACTTTTACTATAATGTAAAGCGTATCAAAAACAGTAAAATATGGAGTAACTGAGATGGTTGCTTTATTGAAATATTAAAAAAAAACCAGTACATTAAAACAGTTTGAACTGGATTTTATGGCCAGATCCCCCCCCCCCCTCTTTTCCTGTGTTATTTTAACTATGCAAGGCAAAATTGAATGCTGGTAAACTTTATAACATTTCATAACAGTCTTTATATGTAACGAATACCATTTTCGAACTAAAACAGTGGCCCTTTTGAATTTCCGACCTTGTTTTTCCCATTCCGTGCAAACATCATGGAAGTGTGTTAGTCAAATGTATTAGACATTATATAATATGCATTTGTAGTACTCTTACACATGTAGTATGCTTAACCATTAGGCATGAAAGCTAATCACATGCTTGGTGCAATGCAGTTGTAACTAGATCTGTATATAATATGGAGATCTTGTCACAAATGTATTGCATGAACCTGCCGAATTACTGCGGCATACATGTACATTTAGACATGCATAATGTGTAATTACCAATCATACACCACAATACTATTTCATGCCGATGTAATATAAAGTGTGCTTGACAAACGTGTGAAAGGGTCCATGGAGCAGGTTAGTACTGTGGTTTACACTGTTTGCATACACCTTCTGGAAAAATGAGATCATACAACGGGATCAGATACGTTACCATACGTGACCAGATACGTTACCATTGTTTCTACAGGAAAGTATACAGACTGATATGTGAAAAATATTACTGAATTTGTATTTTCTGACAAGCTAAATATAATCAATTACTGAAGTCAACAGAAAACTTGACTAAATGCGTCGATGATTGGTAAAACGGACAAAATTACAGCATACCTTTTATGTAAAGGGTGATTACACTGGATTATACTTGATTACATGACAAAGAAAATGGCGAGAACATTGGATTCATTTCCAGGAGAGAAAACGAGGCATATGACGTAGTTTGAGTACAATGACGTTAATAAGAAAGTGCAAAAAGCGGTCCTAACATCAGAGTTAAAATGTTACAGTAACGTATCTGGTTGGGTCACGTATCTGGTTCCAAAAACGGTTTTCAGTGCATATTTTCTTTATATTGAACATCAGTCAACCCAATTGCAATTAATACTTACACTTTTCAGGCTAAGTTATAAGGCATACGTTTAAGTTGTTACATTGATTTCATATCGTCCGAAATAAGAACTAATGTTGGTAACGTATCTGGTTATTTTTAGCGTAATGTGTCAGCACAGAGGATTCATGACCATGGGGAATTTTTGTTATAGATCCAGCTTATCCAGATTTTATATGTTGATACAAGCATATATAATTGTTTAAAATTACTGACATATTACTTCCCCATTCCATCTGTATCGATCTGTTTTCCTTGCACCTTTTGACTGTAACGTATCTGGTCTGATTTTGGCGACATCCCCTTTGCGAAAATGGCCAAGGCATTCGACCATTGTCGGTGTAATTTTACTCTTCTTATGTTTATACAATGTTTGTAGAAACAAAAAAATGTGCAAATTGTGTTGCCATATGTGAAAATAAAATAATGTGCATACTCGAAACAGCAATGGTGCGCTGGCGACAGGTAAAATCACCAGGGATAGAGGTATATTAGGTGATACAGCTTGGGTATTACATTGTTTCCAATAATTTTTAAGGTTTTATGTGATGACTTGAATGATGTCTTATTTGGAAAATATGTTTAAACATGATTTTACCCTACCATTTTTATGCATTTGGCTGGCGACATCGTATTCGTAAATATTGCCCCTACTGCGTAGAATCAATAATTAGATAAGATATAAATGCAGTCACCAGTGTCATATTTATAGTAATGGTGTCCGATAATGAATATCGGTGTCCCATGTCCCAGACTAAATACGATATGCAGGCAGTTGCCAATGTGATATTTATAGTAACGGTGTCCGATCACGAAAATTGGAATCCCATGATAGACCAATGGAGTTTCAGTGGCCTATGTTTTACCATTTACGATAGAGTCAGTCGTCACAGTGATATTTATAGTAACGGTGACGAATTGTGAAAACATTTATCCCGTGACAGACTAACGGAGTTTCAGTAGCCTATGACTGATCGCTCTCGATGATTCTTCGAAATCCTGAGGAAGTATCGAGTCCTGGGCCCATATTCTCCAACCATTCTTAAGAACGGTCAGAAATTTCCTACATTTGTGAGTAACACAGCTTCTGATTGGCTAAACCATTCAGTTTACTTGTTGTGTTACTTGCAAATTTAGAAAATCTCGTAGAATAAGACGAAGAATACTCTTAAGAATGGTTGGTGAATACGGACCCTGTTCTTTGGTTGTACGAAATGTTGACCCAGCTCCGAAGATTAAGGGATACCCAGAACCTTTGATGTAAGTAACGGGCGGTCCCATGTCAGTTCAAATGAACTATTCTTGGACAAACGGGGCTAAATGCATTTCGTCGGTTTACTTCAAAAACCTCGTAACTACAGCTTGTTTCAAGCTGTAATTGCGAGGTTTTTGAAGTAAATCGACGATTTGAGACAAGTATGGTATAGGCCTAGGTCAAATCTTGTTGCTATTGGTCAATTTTCAGCACGTCAAAGAACCACCCTATACCAAGATTTAGCCAGTTGTTAGACAAAGTGGATTTTATGGATCCGTGGTTGCAATTATCATTTGCTTCGTGTAATGTATGGTAGAGGTGAATTAAGCCCCCTTTTACTAGAGCATGGATCAAATATATTGGATGTTTTTTACATATTCGGCTAGAAAAAGAAATGCTCTTCTTTGCTATTTCAGCGACATTTACTTTTGATTCAGGATCTTGTGTTCGAATCTAGGCGAAGTTCTCCAAAATAATTGATTACAACAGTTAGCTTTGAAAATCAAAATGTCGCATTGGTTCAAGAAAGTCCATTAATTTTGTAAGTAACACATCTTCTGATTGGCTAAACCATCTGGTTTAGCCAATCAGAGGTTGTGTTACTTACAAATTTAGAAAAACTTGGAGAATAAGACCAAGAATATTCTCAAGAATGGTCGGTGAATATTAGTGAAAATTTAGGTTTGTCCAAATTGAAAAGATTTGCAAACGACAAAATTAAAGTGACTGAAAAATTAAAATTTGTTTTGTGAAAGGTAGAAAACATAATGGGAAAAAGGAGAAAATGCTAGTTACCATCACTTCCTCCTTTTCCCACTAAGTTTTCTAGAGGTTTCTTTCTCGGGGTCGTCAAAAGTAGGCATTGTGTGGTAATGGGTTAAAAAAAGAAATTTAATTATGTCGACTGTCAATCTCCATCCTCGGATACCCCGGGTCTCCCTATTTGCTACGCTACATCGTCGATGTAGCGTAGCAAATAGGGAGACCCCGGGGTATCCGAGAATGGTCAATCTCTGGACTCATTGGTTCTATGTGACCCATAAACCAACAAGTGCACGGTTTATATTTATATAGTGTAAATTGAAGTTCTAACTAAACCGAAAAGTTATAGACCTGGAAGACCGGAAAATATCTTCTATAGATTATATGAAAATATATTCGGAAATAGGGCCACTGGCAGTAACAAACATACATGTGCTTTTTTTCCCAACACTCATTTCAGAGATTGCCTATAGCATGGGTTTAAAACAGTGCATTTATGGTTAAAGGGTAAAGTCCCAGATAAAGGGTAAAGTCCCAATAAGTATGCAGAGTTTATTGTGTATAATTTAGACCTTAAGTAAATAAAACAAAAGGGCGACAGACGCCAGAAAGGTTGATAAAGGTCAAACGGTTCAGGTGTCACACCGCTGGTTGTTGGCCTCATTGAAACAAGTGCGATATCGACCATATTTGAAGCTTCGCATATCGCTAAATGGCTAAACTACGGCTTCTCCGTGTGTTGCTCTGAAAAACTACCTTCACAGACCTACAAAAAATACTTTATTATACTGCAAAGAAATTTCTCGTGATCTGAATGGTTAACATGCCGGGAACATCAAGTAACCTGGCAAAAACCGCGTAAAACCAGTTTCCCTTTTGAGTGCCCGGCAAACATCATTATAACGTTACGTGTACGTGCAACCATTATCTCCCACT
This sequence comes from Tridacna crocea, assembly GCA_943736015.1. Lineage (NCBI taxonomy): Eukaryota > Metazoa > Mollusca > Bivalvia > Cardiida > Cardiidae > Tridacna > Tridacna crocea. Next base: position 43,010,733 of record OX031066.1, on the reverse strand, counting down.
GGATGGCATTCTATAAATACTCATCTATATGGGTATCCTGGGTACAGAACCGAACCACTTTCCTATGCGACAACCGTTTCTTTGAATTTAAAACTAAAATAAAGGTTTACTCAATAAAACGCTACCTCGTGCAATTCACTCAGCTATGATCAGCAGTTTAGAGAAATCTTGAGCTAAACTAGGTCTCATTTCTCCTAAAACGTAAATACGATTCAATTGATTAAAGCTATTTTCAACATTTCTACTTTATAGAGCATAATATTACAGTCAGTCCGCTTTCGGGGCTATAGTGATGCGTCATATAAGACAGTCGAATCTTCGAAGAATATGACATGCGCAGACAACGCACGTGCAACACAAAATCCGAAATGGCGGCGTCGATCAATCACCAGACTGCGCGTTTATGCACCAAACTGCAAGCTTTAGTGACGTCAGTTTTCATTGAATTGGGGCACTCAGGAGGGAATTTCTATTTCGTCAGCATACTCGATTCGTGAGATTACGATACAGGACAATTTCGCTTAAGGCGCTTTGAAAGGGTAAAACTTTGCAGTTTAATAAATTCGTTGTACGATCAGGTGGCAGGGGACTTGGAAACTTGTTCACGGCTGTGGTTAATCATGTCGCCACCTCGCCTTCGGCTCGGGGCACCATGATTCACTACAGCTGTAAACAAGTTTCCAAGTCCCCTGCCACCTGACCGTACTACTAATAAAACCAACATGTCATATCCATACAATCCATTTAGTCTAACGATCAAATAAATTATGAGGTAGAACGGTCCTTTAACATACAGAAAATCTAAAAGTAACAAGAAATTCGACCCAAGTCAGCCTGCGCGATTTGCATACGCTGACATGGGTCGATACTTTTCTGTAGATGCATTAATTCTTCTTTTCACAGAACATGGATCAAATGCTTTGAACATGCACCTAAAACATACAAGCGAATACTCCTACGGTGAAGTATAATTAGACGTCGATATCGTGTCACTATGTCTGGTATAATCACAGCGTATCCTATAGCTTGCAACACGCGAAAAGGGGCTTTCAGACATAATATGATGCGTAAAGTGTCGTCTCGGATCAGTCTGCGCTGTTTGAACATTTAACTTGGTCATCCAATCAACTTGGGTGGCTTCATCGATACTCCTACCGTCTTCGGGAGCCAAAGTTACTATCACTACGTTGATCTGACCTTGGCGGATCGAGCCCGATATCGAGATTCCTGCAATACGCCCTCTCTTGGGTGCTGGTTATTATCCCCCTTTAAATCATATTTCTAATAGCCAATGGATTATCGTTTTACAAACCGCTTACGAATACCATAATTCAATATGAAGCAATAACCACAAACGTACTTTGACATTCCAACATCAGGTGCTAGAATATAGCCTAAAACCTCCGATAATTGATTGGTCACACTGAAACTTTCTGTAATTTTTGTTCGTCAATGTTTTTTGATTATTGTTTTTTGGTTATATATCAATACAGATATTGCCCACATCCACGGAGGTATCCATGTTTACATTCTATTTTTATTCGAAAGGTCACAATCTTGTTCTCTTTTTATATCAAAGATGAAATGCTACGATAGATTTGATTCGTTGCAATTAGAGCTAGCTGCAACCAATGAAAATGCGTATCGAGGGAATGTAAAAATCAAGCTCGATCCGCCAAGGGTAGAGTAGCATAGTAGATCGTCACCCTTGGCTTGCGAAGGTGCACTCCTACTGGTCTGACCGTTCTACCGTGATGATTGCAGATAAAGTAACAACTACATATGAGCCATTCTCTGGCAAAAGAGGGGTTAATGCATCTCTGTGGTACCTGATACCAAGCAAGTCATGACGTTATATTCTGACTAACAATTAAGATATTACCATCCTAACGCTTCTAACAATGAAATTTCTTAATAATTGATAAATTTTCTTAATAATTGATAAATAAGGATTTATACTGATATAATATTTTTGTACATTTCTAACCAACCAGAAATTCATTTGACGTCCATCTTGAAATTATTTGTTGATATTTTGTTATTTTTCAGAAAAGGGCGGTATTTATTATATCTTTTTGTAATGAGAATAGAGTGGCCCTAGATTTATAAATGATAATTCTTAGAAGGAAAAAAAAAATGGAAAAAGTGGCTTGGTCAAAGTAGTACAATAATACTCACTTTCAATCGCAGCAACTTTTTTAGGATAAAATTACAGTGGAAATGGCTGTTTTCCATTAGAATAGTACCACCTTAACTAAACTATTGGTAACACTGATATTTGGACATGCTCAAAATTGACCATTTCTGCCCACGTCAGCCGGTGTAATGCAGAGAAATGACCCCCATTACAAAATGACCCATGGGTCATTTCTCTACGTAGAATAATGACCCGGGTCATTTTTCTACGTCGAAAAATGACCCATGAGTCATTCCTCTACGTCGAGAAATGACCCGGAGGTCATTTTGTAATGGCACTGGATCGAAACTTTTTTGCAGATGCCCCCATTTCACACAGCATGGCCCATTTATAACTTTCATTTATTAAAAAAACCACCCAATATCAGTAAAAACTACTACATTTATCGGGTTTGCATTATACTAGTCTGCATGTAAGCATGAATTATGTATACGAGCTTAGTAGTGACCTAATCAAGCGTCTAATGACTTATTTATTGCGCTCCCTGAACGCTCTTGATCTCCACAGAGGTTTGTAAACAAGCCTGGTATTCATCATTGAGTGATAAAACTTGATCGACTGCATAGACTAATGTCTCTGGAACCCTTTAACTACCTGTATGCAGCTGAACTCTTTAACCCCTTACTCCATAGATACTCATTTCTACACATTGCCTGTAGGAGCCTTTGGAAAACATTGCGACAAAAGGTGAAATTGCTCGTGACGAGCAATTTCACCTTTTGTCACAATGTTTTCTCTTCTATCAAAAGGTGTCATTTACTCGTAAGAAACGACTTCATCCTTGCTGTCATTTAGGGTCAATTAGAGATGCCATAGAAACGTCTTATGGGGTTAAGGATTAAAGGGACCTTAAAACAGATATCGTTTACCAAAGTCTTTAAATGAAAAATCTTAAAAAAAAACAACAACAAATTTCTATTTGCATGCAAAGAATACTCTAGAATTGAAACATAGATAAAAATGCATTTACATAACACTAAAAATTACCGTTTTCAAACAAATTTCTCTGTCCCGTGAGTAACGCTATAGCCGTTTTTGCACTATCTATCATTTGTCCTGATAACTTCGTAGGTAGAGTCGCCAAGAACTGTTTGAAGATAGTGGGTTCGAATTCGACCCATTCTTGTACGGGTCTTCCCGAACCGAGGGTAAATAATCCCATCCATATGAATTTTTCTTACAAAATACAACCCTTCTCCTACGTAGATAACTTGGGTCGAAATATGGTTTGATGCTTCTCTACCAAACAATTACGAGTTTAACCCTTTACCAAACAATCCCTGTTTTTTTTTACAATCCTGAGACTGAAGGCTTTTGGAAAATATCGTGGGAACAGGACAACATAATGGTAACCAGCATTTTCTCCTTTTCCTACAATGTTTTCTACCCTACTGGCAAAAAAATCACTTTTGAGTTGCGTTGATTTTGTCATCTGCAAGTGCTTTCAATTTGGACAAGTCTAAAATTCTATCGTTTGGTAAAGAGTTAAACAGCCCTGAAAAAGATGGACAATGAAAATATGTTGGGTAAAGGTGAAGATACTAGTAAACAGCATTTTCACATCGTCTCAAAATGTGTCTCCCTTTTTCCTAAAAAAAAACCGCGTCGATTTTGCAATTTATAATCAATCATCTGCATTTTGGTTTAATCGGACCAGTTTAAATTTCTGTTAACAAAAAATTGAAAAATGATTGCAGTTAATATTATGAAACTTTGTCAGTGAAAAATTATTGTCAGAAAATAAGAAGAGATGTATTTTTCAATAGTAGAAGCAAAACAGAAAGTTAAGGAAGCGTTTATGGCAAAGAGATGATATAGTGAATCACCGTGGGGCATGATACCAAGAAAACCATCATAAAGATCCATAAAATCTCTTTTGTTAAACAACCGACAGATTCATGATGTAGACTGGCTCTGGAACATGCAGAAAATCGACCAATAGCAAAAGGTTTCGTCTGCAGTCACACACAGACTGACATGGGTCAATATTCATGCAGATGCATTAACTCATTACCAAACGGCAATGTTTTAGGCTTGTCCAAATAGAAAGTATTTGCAGACGACGAAATAAAAGTGACTGAAAATTTGAAATTTGTCTTATGAAGGTTAGAAAACATTGTGGGAAAAGGAAAACATGCTGGTTACCAGCATTTTCTCCTTTTCCCACAATGTTTTCTTTTTCAAGGGCGTCAAAAGTAGGGATTGTGTGGTAATGGGTTAAACCCCCCTCTTTCCTCCTTTTCATAAGGCATGGATCATAGACTTTATCAAACTTATTTTCCTCTATTGCCATTCATTTTCATAACTGTAGTTTTATCTTAGCCCAAAACAAATAAAAATAAAAACGTGAACATGGAAATATGTCGCGTAAGTCAAGCAAGGAAATATGTGAAAGTCAAAGAGGGTTTTGAATTAATGGCCAATGCCTGTCATACTCATCCTTATCCCGGAGGATGGGGTTAGAATTATATATAAAAAAAAACGTATGCATAGTCACTGTTTATTTTTAAATAAATCATAAATCTGTTTAACAGTCTGAGAATAACAATTTGCGAAGAAACATTTTTGTACAGTTATAAAATATGAAAAGGAAAAAAATCTTAAGAATCTAAGTCTAATGGCAAACGAAGCGGTTTGGCGGACAGTGTAGACCAAGATCAGATTCTAAGAATGTAAAATACAGATCTTGGTTCTACACTGTCATATATAAGATAAAATACCATGGAAAACTGAAATCAACCCAATACTATACAAATTTGACTTTTTAAGCCTATATACAAATGGCCGCTTTTGAAAACACTGGAGGAAAAGCAGTAATTGCTTGTACCAAGCAACTGCTCCGTTTCCATCAATATTCTATTTTCAAGTAAATAGAAACATTTTATATTTCCTTTAAAAACAATACATTACCAATTATAGGGAAAAGTAAACACCAAGGAAACAGCCTAATATCAAAGGTACCAGTACAGGCCCAAGGTAGCCGACACCATCTGGTGTCAACAAACAGACCAATTTGATTCGCGCTATTTAAAGGTATGAATATTATCCTAAATGAATCTAACAGTGTGTTACAGTACAGTTTGTAAAAGTTCCAGTTACTGACAGAAAAAAAATTCAAGTGTTAAACTAGAAAAATATTTGGCAGTATTTTGATAAGGTTTTACAATAGAAATTTCTGCTAGCGACTGCATCTTTGACTAATTGCCCTGTAACACGTTATCATCCTAATAACATCCATATTTTTAAACAGTATGAATTAACTTTGTCTGGATCTTAACTCCCAAACTGTTTATTTTTTGTCGACAGTGGGCCATTAACGTACATATTTACAAGAACTCTTTATTTTCATCTATATAACAGTTACTTTTAAAATATTTTAAGACTAGCCGTATAACAAACCCTATTCCAAGTACATAGTTCTAATAATCAAATAGGCGCCACTGATTGTATAACTCCTTCCCTGCAAGGCGTAACCAAACCCTTTCCCAAACAATCCCTGGTTTTCACGACTCTGAATTAAAAGCCTTTTCAAAACATCATGGGAAAAGAAGAAAATGCTGGTAATCAGCATTTTCTCCCTTTCCCACATGTTTTCTACTCTCCAAGAATAAATCTCAATTTTTGAGTCATGTCATGCTGTTAACCAGGATTTTCTCCTTTTCCCATCATGTCTTCGAAAGACTTCTTTACTTCTTTCTCAGGGTCGTTAAAACTCGAGAATATGTGTTAAAAGGTTAAATACCTTTTGTGGACCGATTGATCAAGATCAAACTGCTCAGAGACTGAAGTCTGATCTTGAATCTTCACCCTCAATTACCTGATACTAGAGCCTACAAGTTTAAGCAATAGTCAGTTGCAATGATATATTCTATATTCGCTCGCAGTGCTTTTTCAAAAGTTCGAAAAAAAGTATAGATATATAGCATCTGACATGAGTGGGCTTTTGAGATAAGATTATATTAAACGAGCCTTTGGCGAGCTTAATAACATTTTGCTCGACGAGTTTGATAAAATCTTATCTCAAATGCCCACAAATGTCAGATTCTTCTAATCACATAACAACATTTCACAAAATATAGATCAGATGATGCAAAAACACTCATTTAAATGCACTCGCGGTATTTTCCATAAGACCCAGTCACTTGTATGAAATGCATACAAAATGACGTCAAAAATGCCGTCACAAAATGTGATATCAAACGTGTATAAGATAAGAAAATTCGTAATGGGTATTTATACACTGAAAATAAGGACGTTTTGTAGGCGACAAATTAAACGTTGCTCAGATTATGAAACTTGATTTTGAAAGGACAGAAAACAGTGTTGAAAAAGGGGGAAATGTCGGTTACTAGCATCAACGCCTTTTACCAAAATTTAATGAAAAGCTTAAATAGTGTTTCGTTACAAATTGAATTTTATCACATAACCCTCCTTGCCTCTTGTTATCCATGATTTCATGTTTTTGAGTTAATCCTCTACCAAACGAAAAAATTTTCATACAAATCCATATTAAATGCAATTGGTGACGAGTCGACGACACATCGAATCAATTGGTGAGTGTATTACTATTCTAAGTGCCTGTACAGATACAGGCACTTAGAATAGTAATGCACTCACCTATCGGAATGTGTCTCGGATGATAGAGTTACCTTATGAATGGATCTGCCGACATCATGAGTGAAAGAGAAAAATGCTGGATTACAGCATCTTTTGTTTGGAACCAGGATTGTTTCCGAAATTACAAAACCTCTGAGATTGCTAAAACAAGAGATTGTTTGGTAAAAGGTTATCCGAAAGTCTGGTACCAAAACTGAAAATACGACTAATCAGCAAGATAACATCGCTTTACTACAAGAGAAAACATTGCAATCATCATTTAGATGAATTTCTCCTTTTGCCAGCATGTTTTCAAAAGTGGCCAAGTGCAAAACGTAATAAGTCATCGTCTACAACAGTGATATTTCAAAGCAGTTAAAAATTTGCATATGGGGTTTTTCGGTCGATAGATGATAAACCCCCAAGAGCGCTTAGCACAACTTCAGTTGCTTTCAAAAGACATTTTAAATCGCAATTACATGTAGATTTGATTTCAACGCGGACAATGTCAATGAAAATCAGAGCGTACAGAACGTACAGTCTGGTCTATGATCTACTGTCCTCTTTTTAAAATATGTATATCCCGTTTAAAATATTCTAGAATATACATTGTTTTATTTCTTCCTAGATGAGAAAGTTCATTTCATTTTATTTGAAAGCGCTTTGAGGGTTAACTGTTATATCCGCCAAGAGGACCCTAGTGAAAACATATGGTCGGTTTACATCCAAAACCTCGTAACTACAGCTTGTTTCAAGCTGTAGTTATGAGGTTTTGGAAGTAAACCGACGAATATACTACTAGCTAACGAGCCGATATAAGCTCAAACAGTTTATCGATACCTATTGAAGAGTTTATTACGGTATAGAATACTGCAGAGACTATGAAAAACCATCGGAACATTTGGCTAAATATCAAAAGCCATAAGGTAATTGAACACACAATGAACCAGAAAAACATGGTTGCAATCGAATATAACCACAAGTCTCGCTCTACTTCCGCATTCTGTCCTTCACTGAACCCGTTTCCGGTTTCGACTGAATTTTCTTCCCCTTCGTATAACGTTTTTAGGTATGCCTCCTTGATGGCCCAACGCTCTTCAAGCCAACGCGCTAATTGTGGATCACTATCTGCTGGTATTTCATTCACGCTAAAACAATTAACGGTAAACACAACCTCACGTGGAATGTCGCCGTATATGACGTCAGTCTCATGTTGCAAGATATTTTGAGGATATGAAATGGTGACGTCACAAACTTGGTCGAGGTCATTATGTTCTTTCATGTATGTCAACACAGAAGCAAATCCAGTTGTCCTTGGATGTAAAACATATTCATAATCCGGTAAATCGTTTTTCTTTGCATACTGTCTACTTTTTTCTCGGCTGACGGGTTGTAGGTCAGTTCCTTCCGGAAACAAAAGAAGTTGCGGATGATAATCGTACTCCTCGAATTGTTTTAGGCTGTGTTCAATACGCTCTCTGTCGATATCCCAACTTCTCTTTAGAAAAAGAAAATTAGCCGCTTGCATTGCCCAACCAGCACCTGGTACGCCTTTCAAAACTTCTTTCAACGAAATCTTGAATCGTTTCAAAGAAGCATACCTTGCTTGAAGAGAAAATAGAAATAGCCAATCCAATCTAGTCCGATGGTTCATAATAATAAGACTGCATGTGTTTTTATTCATCTTTGTGACGTCACCTTTCACCACAACTTTGACACCAACAAACAGCTCAAACATGGCGACTGCAAGAGCAAACCAAGTACTCACTATACTGTCAATAACCCAATGCGCTGCTGATAGTTTGAATACATGCACGAGTATAAAAACAGGACCGAACACTATAAATCCAGCAGAACACGTGAAAAACAAGACACTTACGAGAACAACGCCTCGAAATCTCTGTTTTGCCACTGGCAGATACTCAAGAATCTTATCAAGAAGCGTCATGATCACCTGAGTTTACGCGATACTTTTGTTTCACTCTGTATTCCCAAGTGACCTCAGTTTGCGCGATACTTTTGTCTCAGTACAGTACACTTAACACAAGCTGCCAAGCATGTGAACTTTATCTTTCTGTGTAATGCAATCTACACATATAGCGTTATATCCAACTTTACACGGTACATCTGTTCTTTATCAATATTAAATAAACGTGTTACCTAGCTACTTAAACCTCTTTTACTGCAAACTATCTTTGCGGTCGGTGTATAGGCCTATTAGATCAGACTGCACAAAACGTACTTGTCTGTCTGATGTTGGACCTACATAGTCCGCCCCTTGATCCTGAACTGTGACCGAAATCAGCTCCGGTATTGTGATAGAAGTTTTTTTTTTCTTAGATTTCGAAAAACGATTTAAAATTCATTTTAATTGGGAAAAAGAGATTTAACCCATTACCACACAATCCCTACTTTTGACGCCCCTGAGAAAGAAGCCTTTAGAAAACATTGTGGGAAAAGGAGAAAATGCTGGTAACCAGCATTTTCTCCTTTTCCCACAATGTTTTCTACCCTTGACAAAACAAATTTCAAATTATCAGTCACTTTTATTTTGTCGTATGCATATGCTTTCAATTTGGACCAGTCTAAAATATTGTCGTTTGGAAATGGGTTAAAAAATTTCCTGTATCCCTCACACTCTGTCAACTTCAGCTCGTGTCCTGTCCTATTATCACACAATCCCTACTTTTGACGAGCCCGAAAAAGAAGCCTTCAGAAAACATTGTAGGAAAAGGAGAAAATGAAAATGCTGGTGACCAGCATTTTCTCCTTTTCCCACAATGTTTTCTACTCTTCACAAAACGAATTTCAAATTTTCAGACACTTTTATTTTGTCGTCTGCAAATGTTTTTGATTTGGTCGAGTCTAAAATCTCGTCGTTTGGTAAAGAGCAAGTTAATTTTGGTTGTCACCTTGGCTCCATTTCGCTTTGTTACAAAAAAATAAAATCCCGAACCACAGAACAACTAAGCAGACATCCACACAATACGCATTTTGTTTCACTGTTTTAAACCTTTTTGTTTTCCCACAATCTATCCTTACCCGTGTAAACTGATCGTTCAATGGGAAGACAAACAACTGTTGTTTTATCGTGTTTACATCAATATGAACACTTTACTGAACCCTCCGAGCTTTTAATAACCATAGAAAACGTATTTAAGAAAACATTGTGGGAAAAGGAGAAAAAGCTGGTAAGCAGCATTTTCTTCTATACCAACAATCTTTTCTACTACTAAAAGACAGTATAATTGGTGTTAACAACACGTATGTGTTCATTGTCTGCAAATCGTTTCAATTTGGACAATATTCTCAAAAGTTTAGAGTTCAACTAACATACAGATAACTATTTACGTCCCAAAGCGAGGTCTCCCATCCCATTAGTTATGTCAAGTAGACAGAAAAGGAGACTTTAAACGCCAATGTTACACAAGAGGGTTCGATATGTTACCCTTGTAATGCTGGAGAAATTAAAGACATGTAATCTACTTTAGTCGGTAACTTTCAAGTTAAGTGGTCAGAATGTTTCTTTGAAAATATTACATGGTATAGATCTTTGTTATAATGTCAGGCTGCACACAACAGGGATTAAAAGTCTGGTTTTAGGTTTACGCTTTCAGTAAAGAAACGAGTTTTGCTTAGTGTGAAAAGGGTTAATCACGTAATGCAATGTATATCCGCTTAATTGATATTGAAAGACTCTTGCACACAACATCCGCGTGGTTTTCACACTTGATTCATCAAGCGCATGCTTCAGGTGTTACTATATTTAGCACATGTCATGTCTAATTTTAGAAACACAACTAGCTTCATAAATCGTGATTACCTTGAGAGTTTCAAGACGAGGCTCACGTAATTTGTGACAAGACAAAAACGAGAGTGTTCTTTACTCTAATTAACTGGAGAAACAAATTTGCGTCAAACGTCTTTCGTTTAAATTTTGAATAAATCTAGGTAGATCTATGAATTAGGCTAAAGTTTAGTGTGCGAAAATTCGTGAAAACATTCATAACAACACGGGATAATTATTGCTCTACATGGGCACGAACGTTCTGCATAAAATTGCCAAGGTGTCTTGTTTGCGACAAGAGCTAAAACGGAACAGTAGAAGGTCACAGAAAGTAAAGTCTTACCCTGAATCTACACTGCCCGATACGGAGATATCGTTCCTTGAATTTATCTAGGATACCTTTTAAATAGCAAAATTTAGGCTTTCATAATAGGCTGAAAAAAAAAAATCACTTTCTTAGCAGAATCAGGGTTCGATTTTCATTTTTATCCACTGGCATATTTTAGCAAATGGCTTCTTTTTTCACTCGAAAGATTAAAATTAGACTCGCATTTGTTTTCTAAGCCAAGTATGCCTACCACTGGTGAAGAATGAACGGCCAGTGCAAACTATTCTATTCTACAGGAAATTACGTGAGCTATCGGCTATCTAAAGGCAACAACCAAACGAAAAGGAAACGTTAATTAATGTTAAAATCATTATTTACCTATGAATTCAATTCCAGTTAAATATATGTTCTCAAACCAAGTTAAATGTTTACTAATTTTACAATGGAGGATGATTTTTTAAATGAACTGCGGACTTATCACATCCGAATATCTGCGTGTCCGATAACTTGGTCAGCTAGTCCACCACGTCCGACACGCTTCTCGTTGTTATTTGTGCATAATACTGATATTTTCACGAAAGATTGACAAATATTTCTGTTTTATAATCAGAAATCGAATTCCCCTACCCTTTTTTTCCCGTAAAAAAACCCGCAAAATCGAAGTATTGGCAGTGAGTGCAGACGAACGCGCTTGTTTCCTTTGCGCATGTCACATTCTTCGAAGATCCGATTTGTAGAATGCCATCTAGCGGTCACAAAACTCAGATAGCCTAACGAACAACTCGGAGGCTTCAATGGCGACAAGTACAATTGTCAACAGCTGTCGAAGGGTGTTCTCAGTATGACATGACGGATGCTGATCAAGAACGAAATGCCTTACCTTCTTTGTTTGAATAAATTAAATTTTTAATACATTTTGGTAATTGTTCTTCAATGATTTGCACTCGCATTTTTTATCGAGTGCTTGCAATTTCAATTCACATTTTCCAATTCTGGCATTTCGAGCCCTGCAGAATAAAAGTTGACAGTAGGCTACACATTATCTCCCGCTAGATGGTATTCTATAAATACTCATCTATCTGATATGGGCATCCTGGGTACAGAACCGAACCACTTTCCTACGCGACAACCGTTACTTTGAATTTAAAAAAAAAAAAGGTTTACCTAATAAAACGCTACCTCGTGCAATTCACTCAACTATGATCACCAATTTAGAGAAATCTGTTGTTAAAGCAGGTCTCATTTCTCCTCAAACGTATTGATACGTAAAAGCTATTTTCAACATTGCTACTTTATAGAGCGTAATTATTACGATCAGCCCGCTTTCGGGGCTAGTAGTGATGCGTCATATAAGACAGTCGAATCTTCGAAGAATATGACATGCGCAGACAACGGTAGGCTACACCGTGAGATCAATACCTTTAAAAAGTCAGGGTTTCATTTTATATAGTTCTACCGGACCTTTTGAAAAATATAATTTAGAGGGAACAAGATGTGTCACATAACATTGCCTGTGGTCACATTTATACTCTGCGCCAAACAACAAAACTATAGACTGGTCCAAATTGAAAGCATTTGCAGACAACAAAATAAATGTGACTGAAGAATTGAAGTTTGATTTGGGAAAGGTAGATCTAGAAAATGTTATGAGAAAAGGAGAAAATACTGGTTACCAGCACTTTCTCCTTTTCCCACAATGTTTCCAAAAAGCCTCTACCTCAGGATCGTCAAAAGTCGTCATTGTGTGGTAACGGATTAACTAAGCAGTAAAGCGCTTCGTTAATAAAATGGGCCATTGCAATAAGAGTGATCTTTGCAGGCTGACCTTGATCTAGACTTCATAGTATGACCTGCAACACGCAAAAGGGGGCACTTGGACATTTGCATAAATTGTCGGTTCAGATCTGCCTGCGCAGTCTGTGCAAGCTGGTCCGAGACGACACTGTATGTTTGTGGGATTTCTTGTTTCACAGGAGTCTATTATCTATTATTCTACTGCAAAGAAATTTCTGGCGATCTGATTGGTTGATTGAATTTGCATTTATTTATCGTCGCCACTGGTTTCCCATATGGACAACGCCCCTTCAAGGCTGTTAGTATTGTGTTATGTGGGATAATGCAGATACAGGACGAAACCCATCCTAAGTGTCGACTAGTTCTTCAATGCGCTCGGTGTATAGCACCGTCACATGGAACCTCGGTTTAACGCCTCATCCAAAAGACTATTTAGTAATTTTAGACGACCAGCCGTGGGAATTGAACTCACACTCTCATGATCAAGAGTCTTATGCTCTAGCAACTGAGCTATATGGTCGAAGATCTGGTTGAATAATATGTCTCGAACATATAACCTAGCAAAACAAACTTAAAAGCAGTTTCCCTTTCAGGAATATTTGTAAAGATGACTTTAATCTAAACATTGCGAGTTCCAAAGTTTTTTGCTGGAAACAAATAACACCTTTTTAACCCTTTACCCCATAAGGCATTTCTATGGTATCTCTAATTGCCCCTAAATAACAGCTAGGATGATGCCATTTCTTATGTGTATATGACACCTTTTGATAGCATAGAAAACATTGTGACCAAAGGTGAAATTGCTCGTCACGAGCAATTTCACCTTTGGCCACAATATTTTCCAAAGGCTCCTACAAGCAATGCGTAGAAATGAGTATCTATGGAGTAAAGGGTTAAACAATATGAGTAACTAAGATCACACTGCATTATCTGTGTAGTCTAAGCGTGGCCTGATCTTGATCTAAACTTTCTTCAACAGGGAATTTAGGATCAATGTACTTTTAATTATGGAGGGGGCAAAAATTAAAAGTATCATCAAACAAAAAAGATAAGTGATGTCCAAGTTGGAGATTATTTATTTTCATCCATGGCTGGATTTGCATGAAATAAAAATAAAAGCTTTTACTGGATTTAATAATAACATTTTCTTATTTTTCAGAAATTTGTTCTAATAATAGCTGTTAAGTTAACAAGAGCAATGCATGCAGGTGTCCATGCTTGACTGCAGTTGCTTAACCCTTTCCCAAACAATCCCTGGTTTTTACAGTTCTGGAATAGCAGCCTTTTGAAAACATTGTGGGAAAAGGAGAAAATGCTGGTAACCAGCATTTTCTCCTTTTCCCACAATGTTTTCTACCCTATCATAGACAGAAATAATCTTTTCAGCCCCAGTTGAATTGTCGTCTGCAAATGCTTTCAATTTGGTCTAGTTCAAATATTTGTTGTTTGGGAAAGGGTTAACTTTAAGTGATAATTAACTCTTTACCAAACAACAAAATTTTAGACTGGTCCAAATATCAAAAGCATTTGAATACGACAAAATTAATGTGGGTAAAGAATTAAAATTTGTTTTAGAAAGGATAGCAAACATTGTGGGAAAAGGAGAAAATGCTGGTTACCAGCATTTTCTTCTTTTCCCACAATGTTTTCAAAAGGCTTCTTTCACAGGGGTGTTAAAAGTCAGGATAGTGTGGTAACGGGTTAAGTTGCAAAAGGGGCTTAACTGTGTCAAAAATACTTTGATAGTAACCTGCCCTTATTGTAATAGTTCCCCTTTTGATAACAAACGACAAGTTTTTGAAAATGTCTAATTTTGCACAATGAAAACATAGGTAGTCTATGGCAATACCATTTCATAGAAAATAGTCACGCTAGAAGTGAACCTGCTCATAACCCAAAGTTAAACTCTTTACCAAACGACAAAATTTTAGGTTTGTCCAAATCGAAAGCACTTGCAGACGACAAATTTAAAGGTGACTGAAAATTTGAAATTTGTTTTGTGAATGGTAGAAAACTTTGTGGGAAAAAGAGAAAATGCTGGTTACCAATATTTTCTCCTTTTTCCACAATGTTTTCCATAGGCTTCTTCCTCAGGGTAATCAAAAGTCGTCATTGCTTAACAAAAGGGTTAAAAATCCATTGTTTCAATGACACTGTGGAAAAAATCATTATATAACACTGGGTAAAGGAGAAAAATTCAATGCTGGTAACAAGCTTTTTCTCCTCTTCCCACAGCGTGTTCTTCCATATGTTACATTTAAATTGTCTGTAATAGCTTTCAATACAGTAACTGCACTCAATGTGGTAGAGCCTAAAATTTCAATATATAGCACAAACATTAGCCCTTTACCACGCAGCAAAATTCTAGACCTACCCAAATTGAAAGCGTTTACAGATGACAACCTCAAAGCGGCTCAAATGAGGCAATATTTTCTTTTCTAGGGTAGAAAACTTTGTTGGAAAAGAAAATGCTGGTTACCAGCATTTTCTCATTTTCCCACAAAGTTTTACCAGCATTTTCTCCTTTTCCCAAAATGTTTTCAAAAGGCTTCTTCCTCAGGGTCATTAAAAGTCGTCATATAGTGGTAAAGGGTTCGGTGGAAACCAATATTCGTAAACATTAAACTACTTAAACACCTGCATACAGCAAAACCAATACTTTTAAATGTCGGGTTTTCATTACATATTATGACCAAACTTATACAGCAAAAGGGGATTTAACCCATTACCACACAATCCCTACTTTTGACGACCTTGAGAAAGAAGCCTTGAGAAAACATTGTGGTAAAAGGAGAAAATGCTGGTGGCCAGCATTTTCTCCTTTTCTCACAATGTTTTCTACTCTTCACAAACAAATTTTTAATTTGAAGTCACTTTTATTTTGTCATCTGCACATGCTCTCTATTTGGACCATCCTAAAATATTGTCGTTTGGTAAAGATTTAACTCTTTACCAAACAACAAATTTATAGACCGGTCCAAATTGAAAGCATTTGCAGACGACAAAATAAATGTGACCGAAAAATTGAAGTTGATTTATAAAGGTTAAAAAACATTGTAGGAGAAGGAGAAAATGTTGGGTAGCAGCATTTTCTCCTTTTCCCAAAATGTTTTCAATTTTTTTTTTCCCTCCAGGGTCGTTAAAACTCGGGATTGTGTGGTAATGGGTTAATGCATCTCCATTCTATATTATGGAAATCAAGGCATCATTCCATTGCAGGTCTATAAAATCCATTTTGTTCATCAAGACTGATTTTGTGGTAGGCTGGTCCTTAGAGAATTAACCAATAGCAAAAATTGACCCAGATCGGCATGCCAGGATTGTGTAGACTGACAAGTCTGTACTTTTGAAGATGCGTTACGCCCCCTTTTCATACAGTATGACTCATAAATTCATAATTAACCCTTTGATACTGTAAATTTAAAAAATAAATACTCTATATATAACAAGTACAATGACAAACTTACAACAAAAATCTTGCAATTAACAAGGAACGAAACTTAACACTTTACTAAACAATCCATTTTTTTACGACCCTGAGATAGAAGCCTTTTAAAAAAACATTGAGGGAAAAGGAGAAAATGCTGGTAACCCTACTGCAGACAATTTTCAATTTCCGAGCTACTTTTAATGTCGTCCACCAGTGCTTTCATTTTGGACCAGTCTAAATGTTTGTCGTTTGGTAAAGAGTTAAGCAAAATTTGATTGGTTGAACAAAATTGGATTATATGCATGTCTATATACAGACCCATCAAAAAGTGTATGATCCAGCTACAGATATATAGAAGATGTCAAGTTTGTGCATGCTGTTTATCGCAAATCAATTTGATTGGATGCAGAATGACCAGCAACACGCTATATGGGACATTCTGACATTTGTGTAAAGTGCTGCCTTAGCTCAGCCTGGCCAATCTGTGCAGGCTAATCCGACATGACTCTCCATTTCTATGTAATTTTCTGCTTTGCGCAAGCCTACTGTAGCACACTGTCTGACGTAAAATGCCATCTCGTATTAGCCTGCACGGACTGTGCAGGCTGATGCGAGATGACATTTTACGCAAATGTCTGAATGCCCCTTTTCACAAGTTGCAGGCCATATGTAAAAAATGAAAAAAAAAAATCACTTTATTGCAAGTCTTCAGGAAACCTAAATAGCTGTATTGCACATAATTAACACATACATCAACAAATTATTTGAGACTGTTTTTCACATGATATACATGGACAACCCTTTACTACATAATCAAGACTTTTAACAACCCTGAGAAAACAGAGCTTAAGAAAACAATGTAGGAAAAGGAGAAAGTGCTGATAATTCACGTTCTCTTCTTTTCCTATAATGTTTTCTAACCAATCAAAGACAGATCCCTCCAATGGAGCCATAGTTAATTTGTTGTCTGCAATTGCCTTCAGCTTGGATTCATCTTTAATTTCGTTATGGGGTAAAGGGTTAATGAATCATCTTACAGCAATAAGTATGTAAATGTAAGGCTTCATGAGACTCTGTAAATGAGGATCAGACTGTTTAGAAAATGAAGTCTACTCTCGAATGTTTGCTGCCTGCTGTTTTATAGCATATTTTGGCTCAACACTCTTAAAATTGCATTCTCTACTGATTTCTCTGACGGGAAATATTCATTTCCTTAACCCTGTCAGTGCCATAGGTGAAAGCATGACTTTTGCTGATGGCATATATCAAGATCAGACTGCACAGAATGAGCAGTATGATCTTTGATCTATGCCATCAGCTTGCTCAGTCCTGGAAATCTGTCTGAATTTCAGTTGATTGAATTTTCAGTTGTTGAAAGATGTTGAATATTATATTTGGTGCTGAAAAAGTAAAATAAATGACAAACTTTTACACATGTCCACATTGAAAAAATTATGGGTAAAGGAGAAAATGCTGGTTACAGTCATTTTTTCTTTTGCCCATAACGTTTTCCTATCTATAAAACCATCAATTGAGCTATATCTAATATGTACTTCATTTATTTTTCAATCCAAATAAGTCTTATATTTTGTTATCTGATTAACCCTTTACCACACAATGACGACTTTTAACGACCCTGAGGAAGAAGCCTTTTGAAAACATTGGGGAAAAAGTAGAAAATGCTGGTAACCAGCATTTTCTCATTTTCCCACAAAGTTTTCTACCCTACAGAGAAAAATTGCAACATTTGAGCCACTATGAAAATTGACATCTGCAAATGCTATCAATTCAAATAGATCTAAAATTTTGCGATGAGGTAATGGGTTTAGGGCTAAGAGCATTTCTGTCAACTACTAAACATTTCTGATGACTTTTTACATCTTGCAGCATTTCACACTGAAAAAACACTGTGATAATAGGATGACTAGTTTTGCCTTCAGTCACAATATTTTCAAATTTGCTAATGTACTAATCCTTTACCAAACAATCCCATGTTTAACTCATTACCAGACGACAAAATTTTTGGCTTTTCCGAATCTACAGCATTTGCAGACGACAAAATAAAAGTGACTGAAAATTTGAAATTTGCTTTGTGAAGGGAAGAAAACATTGCAAGAAAAGGAGAAAATGCTGGTTACCAGCATTTTCTCCTTTTCCCACAATGTTTTCTAAAGCCTTCTTTCTCAGGGTCGTCAAAAGTAGGGATTGTGTGGTAATGGGTTAATGGGTCCTAAAGAAAACAAACTTGGAAAGCACTGTGCAAACAGAAGGAAATGTTGGTAGAAAACATAGTGCAAAACGAAGAAAATGCTGGCAGTCAGCATTTTCTCCTTCACCTATACTGTTTCTACCATTTCAGAGACAAAATGATCTTTTGAGCTATGCTAAAAATGCTGTCTGCAAATCCTTTCAAATGAAGCCTTTCTAACAATTTCTGGCATGGTACAAAATTACACCTACTTTCTTACCAATCTAAATATATCTTAACATTGAGATCTTTATCAGGAATTGCTAAGTTTTACAGGGTACACAAGAGTTGAATAACTAGCATAAATTGCATGCATAATTTGAAAAGTAAAACAAGAGCTTTGCACAGCTGTGCATATGCACGGGAAGGAGCTTGTCAGTGAAATGGGTTAAAATGGAAACCACTTAAGCAGATCCAAATGTTCAGATTCACATGCACAACTACACAATGATAGAGATACATTGTAGTAAGTTTGAACTTATTCCAATGGAAACTATAGGAGAAAAGTTGCTCACACAAGAAATTGCTAGCAGATGGACAGACAAACAGATGAAAGGAGGGGAAATAGGGACATAACATAATAAGACCCTTTTGGCATACACAAAGGTCTGGAAATCCTACAACACAGACTTCTGGAGCAGTATTTAACACAGCTATGGAGGAATGAAAAATATTCTATTCATTAAATGTAAAACCACGTGTAAAGAATTACTAAAAAGATCAAACAGGGCCATGGGAAGTCAAAGAGTTAGAAAGCTATCCAGACTCTCGGTAATTTGATTGCTTATGTTAGTGCCAGAGCATGAGCACTTCATTGATACAGTAAACTGATAAGCCTATGCACCAATCTGATGCTGTTCTCTGCTGGTATTAAAATTAATGTTATCTGGCGTGTGTGTAGTAAATACATGTAGCTACAGCACATGCATACATGGCAGAATTCGGTTCCAGTCGGTGGGATGAAAGAGAGTGGATTTCCTGTGTACATCCAGAAAAAGCATAAAAAGTACTTAACCCGTATTTATACTAGACAAAATGGATCATGTGACTTGCCTGGTACAGTGTATCATGGAGATGCATAAACCCTTTACCCCATAAGGCATGTCTATGGTACCTCTAACTGACCCTAAATAACAGCAAGGAAGAAGCTGTTTTTTATGTGTATATGACACCTTTTGATAGCATAGAAAACTTTGTGGCAAAAGGTGAAATTGCTTGTCATGAGCAATTTCACCTTTTGCCACAATGTTTTCCAAAGGCTCCTTCAAGCAATGCGTAGAAATGAGTATCTATGGAGTAAAGGGTTAACTCATTACCGAACGAAAAAATTTAGGCTTGTCAAAATCAAAAGCATTTGCAGACAACAAAATGAAAGTGACTTCAAATTTGAAACTTGTTTTGTTAAAGGTAGAAAACATTGTTGGAAAAGGAGAAAATGCTGGTTACCAGCATTTTCTCCTTTTCTCACATCGTTTTCTAAAGGCTTCTTTCTCAGGGTTGTCAAAAGCTGGGATTGTATGGTAATGGGTTAAGCCCCATTTTGCCAAAGCATGGCTAAAATATTTTGGTCCCTATTCTGGGATGAAAATCTATGGTTTATTTCGCTCTGTATGACCTCTTTACAAAACAATAAAACTTTAAACATGACCAGCCTGAGGCAATTAACTCTTTACCAAACAATTCCTGGTTTTTACGACCCTGAGAGAGAAGCCTTTCGAAAACATTGTGGGAAAAGGAGAAAATGCTGGTAACTAGCATTTTCTCCTTTTCCCACAATGTTTTCTTCTCTGCTGGAAACAAAGTTTGCTTTTTGAGTAACACTAATTTTGTAGTCTGCAAGTGCTTTCAATTTTGACCCGTCAAAAATTTTGTTGTTTGGGAAAGGGTTAAAAGTTAAAATTTAAGTATGCCTCAAAATCAGGACTTGTCTTTGAAAGTGTAGAACACATCGTGGAAAAAGCAGTAAATTCTCAAATAGCATTTTCTTCTTTTCCAAAAATGATTTCAAAAGCCTTCTTGCTTAAGTTAAAGAGACCCTTATACTCATTTTCAGCAAAATTTAACTCATTTTGTCTTTATTTTATCAAACTACATGTATAGTCATTCTTATATGCTCATGCCAAATATTGCGTCTGATGGTAGCAAGATTGCTTAGATTACAATCAATAGAAAATCCCCATCGCTTAGTTGCAGCCTCCCATGTAAACAGACTCATCGTTTCTGGTATCTGAATTGAAGATTTTGATATATCCGTTTTACAATCGGGTAAATTTGTATGAAGATCATGCAGTCTGTCACATTTGACCTTCACCCTACGTTTTATAATGTAAACAAGTGAAAATGGAGGTTTCTCTGTTTCAGCCTCGATTTTCAGACAGAGGTCGCGGCCTGCATGTAAATTATACAGACTCCGACTTCCGACTCTAGGAAGAAATCAATGATAAATTTCATGAGGTACCAATATTGTTTCCAGCTTTGATCGTCAATCAGTTTTCTTCTGACTAATGATTGATTTCTAATGCATATCTCCATGTTTCTTCTTTTAATTTACACCATATATGTCAGTAATTTATCCATGTTTACACAAAAGACTGATTTCTGTGCCATTCTAGATTGTTTGAAATTTCAACAGCATTTTTACTGGCTGAAGATGGGCATCTTTAATTAAAACTATGGATTGTGTGATAGAGGGTTAATATTATACAGTATTCCTAATATTAAAGCTAAAGATCAGGACTGATCTCTCCACTTTTTCTTCAGTTCCATTAAATGTTCTGCAGCTCTGCTGCTGATATTCAATGCAGGATGCATGGACTGCAGACCTTCTTCCCCCATCAGAGACAATCCACAGACACCAAAGTAGGCGTGAAGAGCATCTGAAATAAAAAGAACAGAGCATCATGTGTGGGTGTCAACACCTGCCTGCACTTGTTTGGTTTTCAGTGCAAACTGGAAGTCAAAAAAGAGGCATACCTTTACAAAAATATTTATGAAGTTTCCAGTCCATATTGTATAGATTCAAATCTGAATACTTAGACAAATAGTCTAAACTCTATCTGACACAACACAATTTTAGGCTTCCAAACTTTCTAAATTGAAAATATTTACAGATGGCAAATCAATTTATATGTGCACCAAATAATTCGGCTTGTTTCTGAAAGGTTAGTAAACATTGTGGGAAAAGGAGAAAATACTGGTTTCCGACATTTCCAACGCACGGACAGACTTACATATGAACGGATACACATACAGATAGCCTGATTCCAGCATACCCTTGAAAATGTTTGTTTTGCGGGGTATAAATATCTGCAGTAATGAAAAAGTATGCTAAAACATGAAACTTTTTGCATGACAATGAGGCAGGTGAAGACACCGACAAGACAGATGATGATGACAGGCCTATGACAACTATAATTTCTTCGAAAACAGCCATGTAAAAAACACATATCATACATGGACTTATTTTTGCCTTTTCAAAAACAATTCCCTCATACTACCACTCTGAAGTACAAGGCTTGACAGTAACGTGGGAAAAGAAGAAAAAGGATGCTGGAATACATCATTTTCTGCTTTTCCCATAATTTTTCTACCTTTGCCATCACAAACCCAACCACTTAAGCCATTCCCACAAAATTCCAATTTGTAACAATCCAAAGGAAAAAGCCTCCAAAAACACTGTAGGAAAAGGAGAAGATGCTGGTATCCAACATATTCTCCTCTTCCCTCCATGTTTTCTACACAAGAATTCATTTTTGAGTAACCTTTACTCCGTCGTCTGCAAATGCTTTCCATTAAAATTGGCCCAAAATTTTGCTGTTTGGTTAGGAGTTCACTTCGATGTTTATTTTTGTGTGGTGTACAACATTTCAAAAGGTACTGGGCAATTATGGCCCTGAATTGCTCAACTGTGTCAATGTGCCTTTGAGAATACAATGGGCTAGAAACATCATTTTAAAATAATAATAGGTAAAAGCAATTTTTATCATTACTACAAAACATCTAAATGCCAATTCCAGTTTAACACCAAACAACATAATATTAACAACATTAACAAGCATTTTTACCTGGATTATGACTTGGCCATTTGGAAAATCCGCCTGTAACTGGTTGTTGGGTGTCCATTAAGTAAGCTCTATTACAGTCTTGGTTCACAAAATTGTAAGAATCTAATAACTGCAAAATGAATTTAAAAGAACCCAACTAAGACTTGATTTCTACAATGAATATAGAAAATATCACTTTGGGAACAAGACAACTAAATTTTCATTTTGAATTCTTACAAGTTTTTTCCCGAAGAAATTCTTCATTTGCAATGCTTTTTAAGCATTTGATCTAAATTACATTGCACAGACCTCAAGGACATTTCTCAATCTGGACTCTTCTAAACTTGCTCTAAAGACTGATGATAATAGAAACAGATATGCAGGGTATTTTCATGGCCCTAACTCATCCCGTCGTCTCTTTGAATTCTGGCCCCTAAATGGCCCTCATGTTCACCAAAGTTTAAATGTTTGCCTTCTATTATTTATTGAAAGAGAGGACAAAGGACCCAGGGATCAAATGATCCCAACCTGAGAAAGTTTAAGGAAACCCCCTGTTTATGTGGGACAGAAGGCAGAAATCTAACTTGTTCCTACAGGGGCATAAATTCCAGGAATAATTGGAAAGGCATACCGGTTGTCATAATATAACAGAAATACTACTGAAAACAGCATTACTATCAAAATTAAATCATAAAATGTTAAAATGAAAGGAGTCAGATGTTACAATGAAAAAGTGTCAGGGGTCAAGCCTTTGAGGTAAAGGATAAAATCCCACATCACAAAAGAAGGAAACACAAGCCCTGCATTGGGATGCCCATGCTTGGCTGTATCTTCAATGAAAAATCCTATGTTGATAAGGGACATGACTGTCAAGAACATTTTGCAATTTACATTTCTCATTTGCTTGTAATCCACTGGCCCAAGTTAGAAGTAAACAAATATTTTCAGTAATAAAAGCAACATCAGAAAATGTGAAAGTTTTTGCACACACACACTCACATAGATGCAGACAACTGCTGACCAGTATGGGTATGTGTATGACAGTACCCAAGTATCAAAACAGAAAAGCAAAAAATACCTTTAAGGTAGCACCAACCCAAAAGGAATAACAAGTATCTACTGGTTTATTTGGACGGCCTTGAAATCCTGACTGTTGTCTATATATGCACCATCTTTTTAATCTGTTCACATCTTTGTCAGGTAAAATGTCCATTTTATTCATTAATACTAAAGCAGCTATTCCACAAAAGGTTGAACCACCTGCAAAATAAAAAAGCATGATTAACCCTTTCTCAAACAACAAATTTTAGACTCTTCCAAACTGAAAAACCTTCATAACAATGGTAGACAAAATTCCTGCCAATACAGATGCATGTTGAATATAATGTATATCTAGAAAAGGTCCAGTTGTTTTCCTTCCCCTACAACATTTCCTTCTCTCTTAACCATTTTTCAGAATACACCAATGCCTTCTTGACCTTACAAAAGAAGGCTTTCTAAAACAGAGAGGGGAAAAAAGGAGAAAATACTGCTTAATCACATTTTTTCCTTTTTCAATGATATTTTTTTCACCATTAGAGACAACTCTATTTTAAAAGCCATATTCATTTGGACCAGTCTATGTATATGGTAACAATGTGGTCTGGTAAAGGCACTATGAAGCAGCGAAAAAAAGTTTAGAAGTGAAAGGTTATTGTTGTTATTCTTTTTTCAAGTTTTCTAAAAAACAGTCTTATTTATCTAAGAGCTTGTTATTCTTAGGTTAAAAATGACTCTATTTTCCACAATGCTTTCCATGTTAATCAAGGCACATTACATTATTTCTTCTTTTTGTCAACTATACCTTCAATGGCAAATCTAAAAATAGGTGCAAAACATTTGAGTGAATATGCACTGCTAGGGGTGCTTTCTCAGTGAGAACAGTAAGTAGAAAAAACACCTTAACAGGGTGTGAGATATTCTGAGGGGACATGTTCCTTTGCTACAAGATATTGAACAACTTGCTAAAGTTTAAAGTATGTATTTTCAGTAAAAACAGAAAAAAAGTGTCATAAGTTTTCCTAATATAACAATTATGAAATGATAAAATGACTATGTTTTCTCTGATAACTGACAAGCTTAAAAACTCTCCATAAAGATAGAATAACATTCGTTTTCTGAAGGCTCATTGACTGGTCTGAAACTAACATAACATTGAACTGTCTACAGAAAACATTATTTCTTGTACTCGAAAAAGAATCTACCCATAGTCTGCAATTTCTCTCTTTTCTGTGATGAGTTCATATACCGGTATCAATCTTTTATCTAATAAAAAAAAACACGGACAAAGCTATCATAGTACCCTTTTTTCTTTGAAAACAGTTGAAAAATAAAAAATTAGCGGAAACCTAGGTAAGTATAAGCAATTCACTCATCATGCCAAACAAAGTTTATACAACCTACCATGAGCCTCTAACTCTGGACCTTGGCCTATACCTCCTTCATATGTCTGCAAAAAGAAAGAAACTCTCTCTGTTATCGCATTCTCATCAATTTTTAAGTCATGTAGCTGCAGCCAGTGAATCTATCCATGCTTTTCTTGATTTTCCTCTTTATACTTTGCAAAGTAAATTCTGAAGCCATTGGCTGCTTTCAAATAAATACTGTCAAAACAATACTCAGTATTAACAGTATCTCAGTGGTGAGAGAGGAGTGAATCATCTCGCTATGGCTATCATAAATCCTCATAAAGAAATTGACCAAGCTGGGGAATTAAATGTTTTGTTTCAAGCCTTGTATGTTAAAACTGAAGTACTAAGCTTCCAAAACAAAATAACACTTACCTAGATGACAAAACTTCAGACTGGTCCAAATTAAAAGCATGAATTAATTCAATCTGTCATCTGCATATGTTTTGAGTTTGGACCAGTTTGCAATTCTGCTGTATGGTAAGGAGTTAAGTTTAACCCATTACCAAACGACAGTATTTTAGACTGGTCCAAATTGAAAGCCTTTGCAGACGACAAAATAAAAGTGACTGAAAATTTGAAATTTGTTTTGTGAAGGGTAGAAAACATTGTGGGGAAAAAGAGAAAATGCTGGTTACCAGCATTTTCTCCTTTTCCCACAATGTTTTCTAAAGGCTTCTTTCTTAGGGGCGTCAAAAGTAGGGATTGTGTGGTAATGGGTTAAGAATCATGTAATCTAAATTGATCAGATTTAATATAAAAAATATGCCTAGCCCCATGAGTACAATCCTATATTGCTTATTTGCCAAGATAATGTCAGTAGGTGCAATCATTATCTAACAAAGAGTTATTCACACAAAATATCAATGAATTCTCACAAATAGTATTTTACTGAAAGAATTTACAATGAATTAGTACCAACAAAACACTTTTTCTACAGCATGAATGGTACAAATGTGGGGAGAAAATAAAATTGAGAAAATCTTGCTTCATTTAACCCTTTACCACACAGCCCCGACTTTTGATGACCCTGAGAAAGAAGCTTTTTGAAAACATCGTGGGAAAAGGAGAAAATGCTGGTCACCACCATTACCACAATGTTTTCTTTCCCCTTCGATACAATTCCAAATTTTCAGTCACTTTTATTTTGACGTCTGCAAATGCTTTCAATATGGATATCATATACCAAAAGTATTGTTGTTTGATGAAGAGTTAGTTAAATATATTCAACACATAAAAGCATGACTATTAACAACACAATAAATCATCATGAAAGAAAACCGAACATTTTCCATCTAAATATTTGTAACTTGATGTGTTTGTTTGAATGGGGTTTAACCCCTTTCCCAAACAAGCCCTGGTTTTTACGTGTCTGCAGTACAAGTCTTTTGAAAACACTACGGGAAAAGCAGAAATTGCTCATAACAAGCAATTTCTCCTTTTCCCACAGTGTTTTCTACCTTTTATGAGAACTTTCTGCCATTTACTCCAAATCTAAAATTGTCTTTTGCAAGCTCTTTTGGTTTGGAAGAGTCCAAAATATGTCGTTTGGGAAAGGGTTAAAGCCCTTTTTCAAAATTATTTTAGGCATATCACAGCTGTCAGTGCACCTATCCAAGCTTTTGCAAGTTCTTGAAAGAAATTCAAAAATACCTTAAGAGGTTGCATCTTTCTCTGAAGAAATACATGTACCAATGATTTTTTCTTCCCCCACACTTTTCATCCTTAATTACACGTATCTTTGCAAAACTACCACCAAACCAAATCCAGAGATAAAATGTTTTTGAAGTGCAGTGTGAATATAAAAATGTGACTAACTCTCTTAACCCATTTCCACACAATCCCTACTTTTGACATCCCTGAGAAAGAAGCCTTTAGAAAACATTGTGGGAAAAGGAGAAAATGCTGGTAACCAGCATTCTCTCCTTTTCCCACAATGTTTTCTACCCTTCACAAAACAAATTTCAAATTTTGAGTCACTTTCATCTGCAAATGCTTTCAGTTTACGCAAGCCTAAAATATTGTTGTATGGTAATGAGTTAAACATTTCACTGCTCCCAAGTTTTAATAAACCTGACAAATAAGACTTAGAGAAAAGGAGATAATGCTGGTTACCACCAGCAATCTTTCTTTTTCCTACAATATTTCTACTCCATCAAAAATAAAATCTATCATGTTAGCCCCATTTAACCCTTTCCCAAACAACAAATTTTAGACTCTTCCAAACTGAAAGAGTTTGCAGATGACAATTTGAACTTTCATAACAATGGCAGAAAATTATCCGAACAGGCAGAAAACACTGTGGGAAAAGGAGAAATTGCTTGTTACGAGCAATTCCTCCTTTTCCCTCAGTGTTTTCAAAATACTTGTATTGCAGACACGTTAAAACAAGGGCTTGTTTGGGAAAGGGTTAAGTTGCTGTTTGCTAATGCTTTGAATTCATTCAGATCCAAAATTTTGGCATTTAGTAAAGAGTTAAACCACAAACTCACCAAACTTTTATGTATATAAAAAGCAGTTTTTTCCACATCCATCCCACTCCAGTCATCCAACATGTAACATATACAAGCAGCACAATACACAAACCTCATGTCGTTTTCTGAAGGCTCATTGACTGGTCTGAAACTAACATAACATTGAACTGTAAATAATTTAAGAAGATGAGCAAATCTAGCAAATTACAAAACAAGAGGGCCATGATGGCCCTGAAATCGCTCACCTGAGTTTATTGACCAAACATGCACCATCTAGTTTCCCAGTGACCTAGTTTTTTATCAGACATTACCCATCATCAAACACTTTTGAGATATCAATAAGACAAACATTCTGGCCAAGTTTCATGAGTATTGGACTGAAAATGTGGCCTCTACAGTGTACAAAAGGTTTTTCTAAGATTTCATCAAGTGACCTAGTTTTGGACCCGACAATTACCCATTATCAAACTCTTTTGAGACATCACCAAAACAAACATTCTGACCAAGTCTGAAGAATATCAGGCAGAAAATGTAGCCTCTAGAGTGTACACAAGGTTTTTCTAATATTTGACCCATTGACCTAGTTTTTGACTCCACATGACCCATTTTCAATCTCATTCAAGGTATCACCAGGACAAATATAATGAACAAGTTTTAGGAGTATCAGACTGAAAATGTGTCCTCCAGAGCATACAAAAGGTGTTTATAACATTTGACCTATTGACCCAGTTTTTGACCCAACATGACCCATTTTCAAACTCATCCAAGATATTATAAAGGCAAACATTCTGACTAATTTTCAAGAGTGTTGGACTGAAAATGTGGCATCCAGAGCATATACAAGGTTTTTCTAAGATTTGACCTGGTGACCTAGTTTTTAACCCCCAATGACCCATTTTCAAACCTGTCTGAGATATCATCAAGACAAACATTCTGACCAACTTACAAGAGTTTCGGACTGAAAATGTGGCCTTTAGAGCCTACAAAAGGTTTTTCTAACATTTGACCTAGTGACCTAGTTTTTGACCCCACGTGACCCATTTTCGATCTTGTCCGAGATATCATCCAGACAAATATCCTGACCAACTTTCATGAGTATCCAACTGAAAATGTGGCCTCTAGAGCGTACAAAAGGTTTTTCTAAGATTTGACCTAGTGACCTAGTTTTTGACCCCAAGTGACCCATTTTCGAACTCGTCCGAGATATCATCCAGACAAACATCCTGACCAACTTTCATGAGTATCCATCTGGAAATGTGGCCTCTAGAGCGTACAAAAGGTTTTTCTAAGATTTGACCTGGTGACCTAGTTTTTGACCCCACGTGACCCATTTTCGAACTCGTCCGAGATATCATCCAGACAAACATCCTGACCAACTTTCATGAGTATCCGACTGAAAATGTGGCCTCTAGAGCGTACAAAAGGTTTTTCTAAGATTTGACCTGGTGACCTAGTTTTTGACCCCACGTGACCCATTTTCGAACTCGTCCGAGATATCATCCAGACAAACATCCTGACCAACTTTCATGAGTATCCGACTGAAAATGTGGCCTCTAGAGCGTACAAAAGGTTTTTCTAAGATTTGACCTGGTGACCTAGTTTTTGACCCCACGTGACCCATTTTCGAACTCGTCCGAGATATCATCGAGACAAACATCCTGACCAACTTTCATGAGTATCCGACTCAAAATGTGGCCTCTAGAGAGTACACAAGGTTTTTCTAAGATTTGACCTAGTGACCTAGTTTTTGACCCCACATGACCCATTTTCGAACTCGTCCGAGATTTCATCGAGACAAACATCCTGACCAACTTTCATGAGTATCCGACTAAAACTGTGGCCTCTAGAGCGTACACAAGGTAAAAAGTTGACGACGGACGACGCACGCCGCACGACGGACGCCGGACACAGCACGATCACAATAGCTCACCATGAGCACTTCGTGCTCAGGTGAGCTAACAACCCTTTGTCCTTAATTATGAATGGAAAGAATCCTTCTGAAAACCTAGTCAGAAAAGGAGAAAATGCTGGATACCAGTATTTTCTCCCTTTATAACAATGTTATCTTCCCTTTCAAAGAAAGATTCCATCATTTCAGTTATACAAATCTTGGATATCTAGTTTGATTTCAATGAGCCTACAGTTCTGCTGTTGGGAAAAGGTTTAAATCTCTGCCAGATATGAAACTTTTAGTTAAATAAATTTACATTCCTTTAACTAGAGGACCATGATGGTCCTATATCGCTCACCTGAGTACCAAGCAGTAAAGATTTACAATGAAGATGAATACCAAATATCGAAGTGCAAGGCCAAAGCTTTAGGTCTTCTTGGTTTAGATAAGAAGGTAATCTTTCTTAACCAAACCCGGTTATATAAATATTTAAGAGAAGTTTGAAAGTGCTCTGGTGAGCTAACTAGAGCCTTAATTTGAAGTATTTTGGTAGAGGGCCACTAGATGATGCTACATGCCAAATATGAAAGCTCTAGCCCTTAAGGTTTGGGACAAGAAGATTTTTGAAGATTTCCTTCTTTATCTCTATGTGAAATCTGAGAACCCACAACATAGGGCCAATTTCCACACTAGGTCCATTATTTGAAGTATTTTGGTAGAGGACCACTAAATGATACTACATGCCATATATGAGAGCTCTAGCCCTTATGGTTTGGGACAAGAAGATATTTAAAGATTTCCTTCTTTATCTCTATGTGAAATCCGAGAACCCACAACATAGGACCATTTTCCACACTAGGGCCATAATTTGACGTATTTTGGTAGAGGGTCACTAGATGATTCTACATGCCAAATATGAAAGCTCTAGCCCTTAAGGTTTGGGACAAGAAGATTTTTACAGATTTCTTCTTTATCTCTATGTGAAATCTGAGGACCCACAACATAAGGCCATTTTCAACACTAGGGCCATAATTTGAAGTATTTTGGTAGAGGGTCACTAGATGATGCTACATGCCAAATATGAAAGCTCTAGCCCTTAAGGTTTGGGACAAGAAGTTTTTTTACAGATTTCCTTCTTTATCTCTATGTGAAATCGGAGAACCCATAACATAGGGCCAATTTCCACACTAGGTCCATTATTTGAAGTATTTTGGTAGAGGGCCACTAGATGATACTACATGCCATATATGAGAGCTCTAGCCCTTATGGTTTGGGACAAGAAGATTTTTAAAGATTTCCTTCTTTATTTCTATGTGAAATCCGAGAACCCACAACATGGGGCCATTTTCAAACTAGGGCCATAATTTGAAGTATTTTGGTAGAGGGCCACTAGATGATGCTACATGCCAAATATGAAAGCTCTAGCCCTTACGGTTTGGGACAAGAAGATTTTTAAAGATTTCCTTCTTTATCTCTATGTGAAATCCGAGAACCCACAGCATAGGGCCAATTTCTACACTAAGGCCATTATTTGAAGTCTTCTGGTAGAGGGCCACTAGATGATACTACATGCCATATATGAGAGCTCTAGCCTTTATGGTTTGGGACAAGAAGATTTTTAAAGATTTCCTTCTTTATCTCTATGTGAAATCCGAGAACCCACAACATAGGACTATTTTCAACACTAGGGCCATAATTTGAAGTATTTTGGTAGAGGGCCACTAGATGATGCTACATGCCAAATATGAAAGCTCTAGCCCTTAAGGTTTGGGACAAGAAGATTTTTGAAGATTTCCTTCTTTATCTCTATGTGAAATCCGAGAACCCACAACATAGGGCCAATTTCCATACTAGGGCCATTATTTGAAGTATTTTAATAGGGGGCCACTAGATGATACTACATGCCATATATGAGAGCTCTAGCCTTTATGGTTTGGGACAAGAAGATTTTTAAAGATTTCATTCTTTATCTCTATGTGAAATCCAAGAACCCACAACATAGGGCCATTTTCAACACTAGGGCCATAATTTGAAGTATTTTGGTAGAGGGCCACTAGATGATGCTGCATGCCAAATATGAAAGCTCTAGCCCTTAAGGTTTGGGACATAAAGTTTTTTTACAGATTTCCTTCTTTATCTCTATGTGGAATCGGAGAACCCACAACATAGGGCCAATTTCCACACTAGGGCCATTATTTGAAGTATTTTGGTAGAGGGCCACTAGATGATACTACATGCCATATATGAGAGCTCTAGCCCTTATGGTTTGGGACAAGAAGATATTTAAAGATTTCCTTCTTTATTTCTATGTGAAATCCGAGAACCCACAACATAGGGCCATTTTCAAACTAGGGCCATAATTTGAAGTATTTTGGTAGAGGGTCACTAGATGATGCTACATGCCAAATATGAAAGCTCTAGCCCTTACGGTTTGGGACAAGAAGATTTTTGAAGATTTCCTTCTTTATCTCTATGTGAAATCCGAGAACCCACAACATAGGGCCAATTTCTACACTAGGGCCATTATTTGAAGTATTTTAATAGAGGGCCACTAGATGATACTACGTGCCATATATGGGAGCTCTAGCCTTTATGGTTTGGGACAAGAAAATTTTTAAAGATTTCCTTCTTTATCTCCATGTGAAATCCAAGAACCCACAACATAGGGCCATTTTCAACACTAGGGCCATAATTTGAAGTATTTTGGTAGAGGGTCACTACATGATGCTACATGCAAAATATGAGAGCTCTAGCCCTTACGGTTTGGGACAAGAAGATTTTTAAAGTTTTTTCTCTCGGTTGCCATGGCAACCAGAGTTCTCCATGGAATTCAAATCTTTGAAGTATTTTGAAAGTGCATCACCTAAGGATCATTTCTGTGAAGTTTCACTGAAATCTGTTGGGCGGTTTCAGAGGAGAAGAATTTTTAAGTAATTGTTCACGGACGGACGGACGGACGCACGGACGGACGGACGCTGGACAACGATCGATCACAATAGCTCACCATGAGCACTATGTGCTCAGGTGAGCTAACAATATGGAAAGGGGTTGATTATATTGTTTGTTTATATGGTGTTTAACGTTGTTTTCAACTTCATTTTCGTTATATTGCAGTGACCAGTGCACATGTCCATGCTTTCCTGGAGTTTATTTCATCAGTATTTAGCACAATAAACTTTCCAAGCTACTGGCTTTTTTCCGAAATATCACTTTTAATATAATGACCAGCAATTAAAGAAGAATGAATCCTGTCGCAATAACTACAATTAATCCTCTGAAAGAAACAAGCCATGCCTGTGACACCAACCAGCCATTTCCCAGTTTCAAGCCCTGTAAACTACTGATACCACTACCCAGTATAACCCATATACACAGTATTTGCTGGTAAGAAATCAAATGCAATATAAGCAACTGAACTTTTCTCAGAAATGGTAGAAAATATCATGGAATAAAAAGAAAATACTTGCATATTCTCCTTTTCTCACAATGTTTTCAGGAGTTTTCTTCCCCAAGGCCTTAAAACAGGGGTACTTTGGTAAAAGAATAAGCAATCAATATGATGTGGCAATGCCACACTGCATATTATCTGTAGCAAAGTATATACCTACACTTTTTGCATACAAGTTTATGTATTTTGCATTAAATATACCCAGGGCTCCACAAAGAAGGAGTGCTTTTGATTTCAAAATTGAAAATATTGATTATTCTCCACTAAACCCTATTTTATGGGTACTCATTAGAATTGTCTCTTTGAGATGATTCTAATAAGTACCCACATCACAGAGTTTGGAAGAGAAATAACGGATTTAGAATACCATCACTTCTCTTATCTGGAGCTCTGATACCCAGAGCTCCAGATAGGAGTGATTTTGCTTTTAAAATTAAAAATATTAATTATTTTCCACTAAATCCTATATTGTGGGTACTCATCAGAATCGTCTCATCAAGATGATTCTAATGAGTAACCACCAGGGTTTCAAAGAGAAATAATAGATTTAGAATACCATAATTCCCTCTTATCTGGAGCTCTGGATACCTGTACACTTTGTCTGTCTCTTCAGACCTCCTACCTTCCATTTGGCTGTTGTAGCCTTGCTAATCCGGATAAAACTGCCTGTTTATTGACTCTGGATAATTCATCCCCTAGAATAAGGAGCATGGCAAGACCTGTGTATGTCATAGCTATGTGGCCACCATCATAGGGTATTGGGTTCTGTTGTGCCTAAAACAGAAATTCAAGAATCTAACTAAATGTACCCATGGGCACTAGGCAAGAAAATTTTCTGCTTGTCAGGATGGATAGCTTTTTAAAGATGACAAGATTATCTATCTTTGAAAGAATAGAAAACATTGAGGGTGAATTACAAAATACTGGTTGCAAGCATTTGGCCCTTTTCCCACTATGTTTTAGAAGCTTTTATAACATAAATGAAACACTAGACAGTAATCTACTCTATTTTATATCAAATCATTTTCATGGTATAGAATATCTATATCATTAACATAAGAATGACTGGTTGGATGTATGTTTTTTTTACACCATTATCAACCAAATTTCAATCTTGTCATGGCAAACACCCACATATTCATGTATATCCTTGGTTTCACCAATATTACGTAAAGGCTCTGAAGTGTTTTGCTTAAGGACACTACCACAAAAGATCCAATGCTTCCAGAAAGGCTTGAATCTGGGACCTACAAGTTATAGAGTCCTACACTTTGCAACCATTTACTGGTCAAAATCTACATATGCTTTGGGTTTGGAAAAGTGAGAAGTTTTGAAGTCTGGTAAAAGTGAATCACCTTTTTGGGCACTATTCCTAGAAGCTACTGCTTGCTAGGTATATGTTCTGTAAAGGCCATTGGCCAATCTCTTACCTTATTTGTATCAAAGACATTGCCTAGTGTAGATGAGCCTCTGAAGCCACAAAGATTGAGGTTACTTCCTGAAAAGGTAATATAAATAAAATTATTCCTTTCTACCAAAAAAATCCTGTGGAAGACGGCTCTGTTATATAATATTACAGGAGAAGTGGAAAATGGTGGAAACCAGTATTTCTTCTATTTCCAAGCAAGTTTTCTCCTTTCCTGTAAATTTGTAGTTGTAAATGTCCTCAATTTTAGAGGTCTAAAACTTTTTGTTTGGAGGATTATGTACTGCTAAATGAAATGACTAATGCAGAAACTGTGTAGCCAAAACCAGGCATCTATTTTTCTCCTTGGGTTTCACTTAAATGCATAACCCACTATGATATATTTCATTTATTTCAGAATAATACAAATGCTTCTCACCATCATCAGTAGGAAGGACCTGCAGTGAATAAATCCATTCCACGATGCTATCTCTGTCTTCCTGTAGCACATCAAGAGAATTCATAATATCAATTCCAGAGATGGCAAAGAATGCGATTGTCATGTACTGCTAAATGAAATGACTAATGCAGAAACTGTGTAGCCAAAACCAGGCATCTATTTTTCTCCTTGGGTTTCACTTAAATGCATAACCCACTATGATATATTTCATTTATTTCAGAATAATACAAATGCTTCTCACCATCATCAGTAGGAAGGACCTGCAGTGAATAAATCCATTCCACGATGCTATCTCTGTCTTCCTGTAGCACATCAAGAGAATTCATAATATCAATTCCAGAGATGGCAAAGAATGCGATTGTCATCCTGAAAGAAAGTATGTAATAATAACTCCTTTTGAAGAAGACAATCCCTTAACCTTTTATCATTTGACAAAATTGTAGACCTTTCAAAATGGATACAATTTCCAGGATATAAAATCAATGTGTCTAAAATGTCTCAGAATATGAGAAGTAATTTTGAATGAGTGGAAAACATTGTGAGAAAGCAAAATATGCTGGTTATGTGCATTTTCTTCTATTCTCACTATATCTTTACCCTTTCCCAAACAATCCCTGGTTTTTACGACCCTGAGATAGAAGCCTTTTGAAAACAATGTGTCCTTTTCCCACAATGTTTTCTACCATGCTTGATGCAAATTTTCATTTTTGAGTTGCATTTATATAGTCATTTGCAACTGCTTTCAATTTGGATCTGTATAAAATTGTTTGGTTTAATAAAATAATTTCTTGCTTTAATTGCATCTGGTGCCTGCATTGGATGAATTCTAGTAGATCATCTATTTAAACTGTACTGAGACTGTGAATCGTTCTGTTAACACTTTACCAAACAACAAACTCTTAGAGTGGTTCAAATATTGAAAGCACTTGCAGACGACAAAATAAACATAACTCAAAAAATGAAAATTGTTTCCAGCGGGGTAGATAAAAATTTGTGGGAAATGGAGAAAATGCCGGTTACCAGCATTTTTTCCTTTTCGCACAATGTTTTCAAAAGTCTTCTATCTCGGGGTCGTAAAAACAGGGATGGTTTGGCAAAGGCTTAATTGATGAGAGGCTACACAGGAATTTGAGAAAGAGTTTGATAGGGGATGACACAATTATACTGTTGGGAGAAAATAATCTGCGCCAAAATTACAGAGAAAAGAATTTACCTGCTTGTATCTAAAGATGAGTATCTTCCAGGAAGAACATGTAAACACCTTTGGAAAAATTTCACGTGTTTTAATATCAGAAAAGTGTTGTGTTGGTCATTGGTCGCCATTGTATTTTGACTGGTTCCGAAATATTCGCTTATAGGATTCTTAAATTGTGAACGTGAGAACCAATATAATCAAAGTACAACAAGTATGACAAGTACTTTGCATCACCCCGTTCCACATTCCACTCTTTCGTTGTCAAGTTACGCACCTTAACAACTTACATTGTATACCCATGTGAAAAGATAATTTACTCAAGAGTTAACTGTTTAACGACAAGAACAAGATAATTTTGAGCACAGTCAAGTACCCGTTCACAAGTCAAGATGAAGTATTTTCATCCAGTTTCATCAGTTTAACCTTTTAATGTCAAAGGCTTACAGAGGGACTTTTGCGGACGACATAGATTAAGATCAAACTGCACAATACGTACAGTCTGATCTTGATCTATGTCATCCGTTTGTCCAGCCAAGCTTGTAATTGAAAAACTGTCTGAGACGGAATGGATCAGATGTCAGAGTATTTGGTCCCAAAAGAGTGCCGAAAAAGTCACAGTTAAATGTGTTTTCTTTATTTTTATTATCATTTTTTTCTCCCAAATAGATTTATAAGTCTTTTGACACCAGATCCGATAACGTCAAAATAATGGATGACGTCAGATTTGATAACGTCAAAATAATAGATGACGTCACTTAATTCACTTGCTACGTCAATTAACGTCGTTTCCAACGGAACACCTCGTTTTGAAACATACTGTTGAACGTATACCACGAGAAGCTTTCATAGATATTGAATTTCTTCTAATGAAATTAAATTTTTGATGGCGGGAATGAATAAACTTTCGATGAGGTAAGGAAAAGCTTTTATTACAAATTATTTTTTCATTATAACTGTATAATCAAATTCCTCTTTAGAATTTCCGCGAAATATAAAAAAGTAGTAAACACCTTGAATACTCGTATCTATAACAAACATGCAAATATCTCTGACTAGAATCAAATGAGCTTTATGCACATGACTTTGGCAAACTTTTAACCCTTTCTCAAACAATCCCTAGTTTTTACGGATCTAGAATAGTAGCCTTTTGAAAACATTGTGGAAAAGGAGAAAATGCTGGTAACCAGCATTTTCTCCTTTTCCCACAATGTTTTCTACCCTATCATAGACAGAAATGATCTTTTCAGCAACAGTTGAATTGTCGTCTGCAAATGCTTTCAATTTGGTCTAGTCCAAAAATATGTCGTTTGGGAAAGGGTTAATCAAAATAAACCCCAAGACGCCTCATTGCCTAAATCTGCATAAACATTTTCATGCAATAATGGCAATTTCATTGTTGCTTTACTCTGTATTGCTTTAGTAAAGCGGACACAGTGGATCAGAGATCAAACAGCCGCAAAAAATTGATACTTTTTTCTGGCACATTTATGGTTAACTGAAGTAAGTCAAGTCAAAAAGTATCGAATCAGATCAGCCTGCGCATTTTTCGTATTTTGATGAAGTAAATCAAAGGAGAAAAGTGTGCCCGACGCGGGACTCGAACCCACGACTCCCGGAACACTAGTACCGCAGCTCTACCAACTGAGCTAGCCGGGCATCTGGTCGTGAATCACCCAACGTCATATATCACAAAACTCCTCTATCACCTGCTTTTTTGGGAGTATCCAACTCTCCCTTCAGTCCCCATGGACCGCTGGTGTCGCATCCCGCATTCACCAATTTACCTCGTCACCAATGAAGTAAATCAAGTGGGAAAAGTGTGCCTGACGCGGGACTCGAACCCACGACCCCCGAAACACTAGTACCGCAGATCTACCAACTAGCTAGCCGGGCATCTGGTCGTGAGTCACCCAACGTCATATATCACAACACTGACCTGTGTCGAAACTTTTTGTTTTTGGTGACCGTAAATTCTCTGACAAAAAGATGTTTAACCTTTTACCAGACGGCAAAACTTTAGCCTGTCTAAATTGAGAACATTTGCAGACGACAATATCAGTTTGGCTCAAATGGTGCAATTTTTCTTTGATAGGGAAGAAAACATTATTGTTACCAGTATTTTCTCCTTTTCCCACAATGCTTTCAAAAGGTTTCTTTCCTAGGGTCGTTAGAAGTCGGCTTTGTGTGGTAATCGGTTAATGCATCTCTGTAATCCCTGTACTAAACAAATCATCACACAATCATGGATCCATAAATACATTTTGGTCCTTGGACATGCAGAAAACTTAAAAGAAAACAACAACAACAACAACAACGCGGACTGCGTAAGATGGCATGAGTCGATGCGTTTTTCAGATGCATTCAACTCCTTTATCACAAAGCATGACTCGTACACAATTCGACTAACTTTTAGACTGGTACAAATTGAAAGCATTTACAGACGATAAAACAGATGCGACACTAAAGATTGAAATTAGCTTTGAGA
The DNA here is from genome assembly GCA_943736015.1 of Tridacna crocea. Classification (NCBI taxonomy): domain Eukaryota; kingdom Metazoa; phylum Mollusca; class Bivalvia; order Cardiida; family Cardiidae; genus Tridacna; species Tridacna crocea. Next base: position 42,972,505 of record OX031066.1, on the reverse strand, counting down.
AGGGTTGAAAACACTGTAGAAAAATGCTGGTTACCAGCATTTTCTCCTTTTCACAATTTTTTTTAAAGGCTTCTTTCTCAAGGTCGTCAACTGTAGGGACTGTGTGGTAATGGGTTATTTGGTATCATGGACTACATGGATCAGGGAACGGCTGCGAGTCAAACCACCACCATCACCATCACCATTATCATCATCATCATCATCATCAGCCACAGCTGCAGAATTATCATCATCATTATCAACGTAATCGCCACCACTTCTAGCGTCGGAGTCGTCTTTATTGATTGCTTATTGTTATTATAATTTTCAGACCTGGCTTTCCGAGAGGTCCACCAGCACGACTGCCATGGATGAATGTATATAGCAAGCCCGATTTTGTACAGAATTACAACGTTTTACCTGATATCTCACGTGCTCGTAAGGAGATGGAAGACAATCTGGAAGAAAACGTGCTTGTAAGTAAAGTAGATGTGCAGCATGACTATAGTGGACCTCGAACTGATATCGGGATGAGGGAACTGCCAAAAATCAATGAACCAAATATTGTCAGATGCCTGGGAAATTCTGCTGAACAGTTTGAAGAAGGGATAGCGCATAAGATAGGTAGAATACATTATGGGCACGAAAGCAGAATTGGTTCTGTCGCAATATCTCCTTGTCACCAGGAATTTAATCCGATGAAATTCCCGATTAAGGACACGTGTACGAGTATCATTGGCAGCAAGTCCTGCATTGATAGAACATTTATGACGACACGTGTTCAGGATTTGACTTTATACGGTAACAAGTCAGTTCTCCCTGGTATTTCAAAGAAAAGTCACGTGAACTTCGAGAAACCCGCCGGTGTGATAAAACGTGCAAAGTCGAGTTATGCACTCCATGCGCAAGAACCGGGTAAACCTGATAAAACTGAGGTAGAGCACAAGGAAGTATACACAGAGCCAAAAGAGTTCATAAAACAGGAAGTGGATGAGGAAAACCCGAGTTCGATACTTAATAAAGATCACAGCAAGACAGAGGAAGATTCTAAGTCAAAGTCTGCAGATTTGTCCTCCTGTCTAATATCTGACAACAAAAGGAATGACTGTCGCAAAGGCGATGATGTCCAACTCGGTTCTAAACTCTCTTATTCTACGTCGAGCACTACTGCAGAGCATCAAGACGGTCATATCACAATAGACACAGAAAAATGGGTTGCCTTTCTGACAGAAGGGCAGGTCGAGAAAAGAAACAATGATAACATAAACGACTATAACAGTGGCACATGTACAAGTAACGACAATAATGAGATTAAGGGACTTGAACAGGGAGCAGACAACAGCACATACCTTAAGACAGAAAATTTTACAGACTCTGGAAAAGCAATCGGCACAGCTGGTTCTCCCAAGAGCAATTTCTGTAACACCTCACAAAATCAACAATCGCACGAATTAATGTCTAGCCAGGCCAAGTGCGATGAGAGCAATGAATATCCAACGGTACTTGAAAGTTTTACACAGAGATTAAACGCTGATTTAACACCATTGAAAGAAAATGCATGGTTTGAAGAAGACTTTCCTGAACCGAAGGAAGAGGGTCTTGAAATAGTATATGAGTCGATTACTGAATCAAACATGCAACCGCAAGAGAATAAACTGATTGACATTAAAACAGAAACAGATATACGTGAAATAAAAGATTCAGATAGACTATGTGCAGAGGACGGACACAACCTTAAAATGTCTACTTTAAACCGTCTTAAAACGGATGAAGGAGGTCCTGACAAAGTAAATGGTATGATTGTTCAGATAAACAAACCATGTCAAAGGGATGAAGAGATGTGTGTTGTTATCGTTGAAAAACAAGAAAGTGATATACCATCGACTAAGGAATCAAAGAGATTAAATACTGAGGATTGTCATTCACACAGGGGTTTTGAGAAGCAAAAAGTCATTGTTGTAAATCCCGAATCTGTCCAAAGACAACATAGAAAGAGAAAATCTATACGGGAAAATTTAACCGATTCCAAAGTCTGCATTTCTCAAAACGAAACCTCTTCAAAGGCATCTATTTCTCAACCATCAGGCAAACGTAAACCTGAAAATGATGAAAGTGGCCAATTTGAGGTTGTGACAAAATCTGTTATGTATGAAACAGACGATGACATCGATAATATTTCTGACGGTATTCTGGACGATAGTGTTGACAAGAACACAAAAAGTGTTCAAGGCCACATAGAACAAACAAAACATATTCAAGGTGACTTTATCATGCATAATGACAGAGTTGAACTGGATAGAAATGTAAGAGTTACTGATAACATTGTAGACGCCAAACCCCTAAAAAAAGTTACCTTCGCGAACGAGATCAAGATTTACGATATCAAACCAGAGGAAATTTCTGATATAGGGCAAAGTGAATCGGCTGAAATTCAAATCAGCACTGAGGATAATACATACAACACTGATAGCGACATTGACCAAATATCTGATCGAATTCTTGATAACGACGATGAGGTCAAAATAAATTATGATGAACAAATCAAGGACATAGAACACAAAAACACTCTGGAAGAACGTGAGATAATTAAGGTCGAAAATAATTGTGTAAACTCCAAACCTGCAGACATTAATTTTCTAGAAGCCGAGCAAAAAGTCGAAGAAGAAAACCGTGCTTGCACCACTGCCGAAAACAACAGTAATTACGACAAAATTACGCAAGATGATCTTGTTAACGGATTAGGAAAACATGAAATAAGCGGAAAAGAAACGATTAATAAAACAAAGGAAGAATCTCGACAGAAGAAAACTAGAACTTCATCGATTACCCCAGTAGTCGACACGGACTCTCACAAATTTACGAAAAAATGCACAAGACAAAGAAAATATGAGAAAAGCCTAAGGAGCGCATTTAAAAACAAATCAAATGACAAATCTATACAGACGGAAATAGTGAGCTTGTTGGTTTCTCCCGAAAACGACAGGAATCATGACACATTTCAGAAAAATGACTATGCAAAGAAGGTAACAAAACCTGACAAAAGCGTGAAGAAACATAAAAATCGAATGGAGGAAGCAACCCAACAAAATGAAAACGTTAATAAACTAGTTGTCGAGGACAAAGGAAGGTCTCTGAAAAAACACGAAATATCCAAAACAGAAAGCGATAAATGTATGAAAAAGATTAAAATTATCAAAACTGACGGCGTCAGCCCTAAATTAGATGCCAAGAAAAACTGCACGCAATGGATGCGACATGAGCACCGATTTTCTGTTAGACAAAACAACAACCATGTTCAAAACAGCTCTTATCGTTACAGAATTAAAAGTCCGGTGCGAAGCGAAATCTATATGAAAATTATGGACATTTTGGAAACGAAAATAGGATGTAAACAAGCCACTGAACTAATGAGGAGTGACACGATAAAAGACATGCTGAAGACAATGACCAAAGAACCAATGAGATATGGTTTAAGCTATGCATATATAGTCAAATTTCGGGAAGAAAACATTTATCTAGACCTAAACAAACTCATTGAAGATCCAACTTGTATATATAACCAAACCTACAATAGTCAACCGAACACACCGGCCAGTGACATGAACTATCTCAAAACTGACATAAACGTGGCGTACAATCAAACTACACTTGTAAATCCAAATCCTACGAATATAAATCACAGTGCGGGAACCATTACAATGGCAAGATGCGATAAAGAAATGAAAGAACTATCCACTGGTACTTATGTGAAAAATAATAACTTTGAAAAGGAAAAGTGCAAGAAGACCAGTAAACTAAAATCATTTTTCAAGAAATTTCTATGTGTTTGCTCGTCACGAGTGGACTCTGACGATGGATTATGAGTGAAGCCCCAACTAATATTTGTAAACGCAGTGATACTATTTTATTTTGATATGTTGATTCTTTGTACTAGTTTTAGTATTTTATATAAAAGAATATATATAAAAAAGTTTGTACTATCTTTTTATCTTTTAAGTTTAATGGTTTGGGTTTCGGAAATGTGCTTCATTCATAATCGTGCCTGACGGCACCGCCCGATCTATGCCTTCCTAGAGATACTTGCACCAGTACTCCGTAAAACACTTTTGTAAAAGCCATCGGCTGTTTTCCCTCTCATAGACAAAGTGAAGCAAATATCTAGCATTTAGAGAAGACTGTCTTGTGCAGCAGTGACCTAAATCAATCCCCATCAGGAGTGCCAGTGTAATGCAGAAAAATAACCCCCATTACAAAATGACCCACGGGTCATTTCTCGACGTAGAGGAATGACCCATGGATCATTTTTCGATGTAGAAAAATGACCCGGGTCATTATTCTACGTCGAGAAATGACCCGGGGGTCATCTCTCGACGTAGAGAAATGACCCATGGGTCATTATTTTACGTCGAGAAATGACCGTAGGTCATTTTGTAATGGGGGTTATTTCTCTGCATTACACCGGCTAAAGTCGGTGTTTAGTTTAAACATATTTATTTCACATCGATTGCGAAACAAGTTAATACAATTTGTTCTAATCTCTCTCGATCCTGCTTCCTGGGAACTACACCAGGACCCGTATTCACCAACCATTCTTTTGAATATTCTTAGTCTTATTCCCCAAGGTCTTTTTAAATTTGTAAGTAACACAACTTCTGATTGGTTAAACCGAATAGTTTAGCCGATCAGAAGTTGCATTACTTACAAATATAGAAAATTCTGGAGAATAAGACAAAGAATGTTCTTAAGAATGATTGGTGGCTCGGGCCCAGTACTCGCCTCGTGCCCAATGTGTTGGCCAAAAATGAAAAATGAAAAATCCCAAATCTGACACCCACTCCCAGGTATCGAACTCGGGGCCATATAGTTACGAGGCCGACGATCTACCCCACGAACACGTACACCACCAGTATTTGATCTCGCGACGGCTGTAAAGTTAATTACGAGCCATAACCCTTTAGCTAACAATCCAAGTTTTCAAGAAATAAAGCTTTTGAAAACATAATGGGAAAAGGAGAACATGTGGTAACCAACATTTTCTCCTTTTCTCATGATGTTTTCTACCATTTTCGAGGACATATCCCTTCAATCTCGCAACAATTTCACTATACCGCCTACAAAATGATTTTCATTATGATCAAACCTAATATTTGTTGTCAACTGATAAAGAATTAACACTTTCCCAAATAACAAATTTTCAGACTTTTCAACATCCAAAAGACCTATATACCGGTATGTACAAGTAAGTATATATATTATAGTAATTATTATTTCTAAGAATTTGTGGAAAAACGATCAAACAAATACAAAATCAACATTAATCAACCCATAACCTCCGCATAGTAAGGTTTTGGTCTTACAGCAGTATAATTTGAATAAAAAATTCAGGCATAGAAAAACTCGCTTGTGACTTTGTTTTGACAAACGCATATAAATTGTTCGTTCTGTGTATTTTCTCAGATATCTTTATGCTTGTCCAAATTAAAAGCATATGCAGACGTCAAACTCAATGCTGCTTAACGATAGATTATTCCATCAAAACTGGAGAAATCAACGCGGAAAAAGAAGAAAATGATAGTAACCGTTTACTCCTACTTTTACCATAATTATTGTTTTCAAAAAGCTCCATTCTAAGGGACGTTAAAAATTGGAATTGTGTGGTAAGGGGTTAAAATGTTACTTTAAAAATATATGAGTCTTGCTCTGTTAAACGTGGCCCTTCGGATTTTTGGGCGAAAACTTTACAAAAGTACAAAAACATCATCCTCTTACTCCCAAAGCCTTTTCATTTTCATTCATAAGACCCCAGTAGCCGAAAATCGTCCGACAACAGGAGAAATTAGAGATTTACTACTTGCAGGTCGACACCGCCGGGAATCCCGGTCTATATTTACATGAGCAACTGGCTCATTTACATACCGGAAATATACAGACGAAGTTTCAAATATCAAGGGTAACAACCTACGTCACAGGAAGTGATATCGGACCTGCGCATTTTCGTAACTTATGTCCGCCATATTGAAAAGTAAGTACGATATGAAGATAGAATGAGGCTAGCTTGGGTGGATACAAACGGACTACAAAGACTCTCATGTATTTATCAAAGACATTAGATGAATACATTTAATATTCTGATGTTTTAGACAGGAAGCAGATGTGTATATGCACAAACACTTTGACCAAATATCAAAAGTGATTGGGTTTTAATAGTTGGTCGAAGTCTATTCCATTAGTATAAGTAGTTAACAAAAACTTTGACAAAAAACAAAGTCCCTAGGCATTGTACGCTTTAGAGGTCTAAAGACTTTTTACAGATCATTTAAAGAAACGATTACAAAAAATAAAAACAGTCTTACCAAACACTCACACTGACGTTATAATAAGGGTCCGATATCACTACCTGTGACGTCACACTGACGTACGTTGTGAGGGGTGAAATATAGCCTTCGGAGAATACATTATGGAAAATGATTACATGTTTGTTATGTTATGGTATTTAAGCGTCATTAGTCACGTGCCAATCACTTAACATTCCCACAATGCTTTTTTTTTTTTATTTTTGGCGCGAAATCTAACAATATCTTAAGAGGCTAAGTAGCCTTTTAAGGGAACAACATCAAAAAGATTGTTTTGTTTTTAATTTATGATTCTTAATTATTGATGATTTGTATTTTCCATTCACTTATCACAGCTGGTAAAAATGAAGTGCTGTACAATCTAGTTCTACATGCAATGTTTTTCAATGTTTTGGTCTGCGTATGTTTGAAGAGGAAAAGCTGCCAACGGTAGGTGGAATAGATAGTTTGGGGAACCATTCTATAGAAAAGAATAAGCTTGTGCTTGCACCGCCGTTGTCAAGTTACGCACCTACGCAACTTACATTGTAAACCTCTGTGAAAAGATCATTTACTCAAGAGTTAACTGTTTAAAGACAAGGACAAGACTTTTCAAGAGTCTTATCTGTTTAAACTTTCAATGTCAAAGGCTTACAGAGGCACTTTTGCAGACGGCATAGATCAAGATCAGACTGCACACGACGTGCAGTCTGATCTTGGTGTATGTCGACCATTTCTTCAGTTCAATCTGTAAATGAAAAACTGTCTGAGACAGAGTGGATCGTAATTTCAGTTGTCAAAAGGGTATTTGGCTCTCAAAAGAGAGCCGAAAAAGTTTTTAAAAATTTTCTTTATTCTACTATTATCATTTTTTTTCTAATACAATAAGAATTTTTGACACATGATTCGATACTGCATAAATTAAAACAATTGAAAAAAAGTATAGTCAATAGGCTATGTCTGGGTACCGCACCGTTAACGTCAAAATAATGGATGACGTCACTTAGTACGTTTGGTACGTCGATTCACTTCGTTTCCAACGAAACGCCTCGTTTTGAAACATACTGTTGAACGTATCCTACATGTACGACAGGCTTTCGTAGATACTGAATTTCTTCTTATGAAACTAAATTTTAGATGGCGGGAATGAATAATCTTTCGATGAGGTAAAATTAAATCAACTTTTATTTATTCATTTATTTATTTATTTATCTAGAGCTCTACTGTTTATTTATTTTTATAAACATTTTAAAAAAACATTTTATTTTCATTATAACTATAGATCTATATCAAATTGTTTTTTAGAGTTTCTGCGAAATAAAAAAAAAGAAAACGCCGTGAATATCTGTATCTAATCTTTCACCCAAACATACATCTATGACTGGCTAGAACCAAATGAGCTTTATGCACATGAATTTAGCGAACTTTTAATCTACATAAATCCCCCAGAAGCCTCATTGCCTGAATCTGCAAAAACATGATTATGCAGTGTAGAAATAAAACTACCCTGTATTGCTTTAGTAAAACTGACAGAGTGGATCAGAGATCAGACAGCCGCAAAAACTTGATATTTATTTCTGGCGCTTTTATGATTAACTCTTTACCACACAAGAAAATTTCAGACTGGTCCAAATTGAAAGCATTTGCAATCGACAAATTAAAGGTGACTGAAAAATTGAAATTTGTTCTGGGAAGGGTAGAAAACACTGTGGGAAAAGGAGAAAATGCTGGTTACCAGCATTTTCTCCTTTTCCAACAGTGTTTTCAAATGGCTTCTTTCTCAGGGGTGTCAAAAGTAGGGATTGTGTGGTAATGGGTTAACTGAAGTAAGTAAGTCAAGTCAAAAAGTATCGACTCAGATCAGCCTGCGCACCTCGCGTATTCTGACCTGAGTCGAAACTTTTTGTTTTTGGTGACCGTGAATACTCTGACAAAAAGAGGTTTAACCTTTTACCAGACGACAAAATTTTAGCCTGTCTAAATTGAGAACATTTGCAGACGACAATATCAATGTGGATCAAATGGTGCAATTTTTCTTTGACAGGGAAGAAAACATTGTCGGAAAAAGGAGGAATTGCTAGTTACCAGCATTGTCTCCTTTTCCCACAATGCTTTCAAAAGGCTTCTTTCCCAGGTTCGTTAGAAGCCGGTTTTGTGTGGTAATCGGTTAATGCATCTCCGTACTCCCTGATACCAAACAAATCATCACATAATTATGGATCCATAAAATACATTGGGTAAAATGGTCCTTGGACATGCAGAAAACTTAAAAAGAAAACAACAACAACAACAACGCGGACTGCGTAAGATGGCTTGGGTCGATGCGTTTTTCAGATGCATTCAATTCCCTTTTCATAGAGCAAAATTCATACACAATTCGAAGGAAAATTGTGGAATAGTTTTATTTTGTATTACGGACTACACATCTTCGCGAGCCAAGGTTACGATCACTTCGTGGATCGAGCGGATCGAGCTCGATTTCGATATTCCCGGAATACACCCACCTATTGGATGCTTGTTATTGCCCCCTTTACATCTAACTTTTGATAGCCAATTAAATATCGTGTCACAAACCGCTTACGAATACAATAATTCAACATGAAGCAATAACAACAAACGTACTTCGACATTCCATCTTCAGGTGCTTGGATATAGTCTAAATCCTCTGATAATTGACTGGCCATACTGAAACTTTCTGTAAATATTGTTTGTATATGTTTCTTCGGTAATGAATCATTACATATCGTGTACATATCCACGGAGGTACCCATGTTTACCTTCTATTTTTATTCGAAAGATCGCGACTTTGTTCTATTTTTACCAAAGATGAAATGCTGCAAGTTATTTGATCCATGCAGTTAGAGCTGGCTGCAACCAATGAAAATGCGTATTACAAGAATATAAAAATCAAGCACGACCCGCTAAAGGTAGAGTAGCGTAGTGAATCGTCACCCTTGGCTTGCGAAGATACGGACTACATGGATGAGGGAACGGTCGCGAGGCGAATTTTGGATAATAAATGAGTGGAATTTTTACGAGGCACTCTATAAAAGATTTTATCGTTATTGATTACCTCCGTCACCACCACAACCACCGCCATCATCATCATCATCATCATCATTATCATCATCAATAGCCACAGCTGCACAATTATCACCATCATTATCAACGCAATCGCCTCCACTTCGTTGTCGTCTTTATTGATTCTTTATTGTTACTATAATTTTCAGACCTGGCTGTGCGAGAGGTCCACCGGCACGACTGCCATGGATGAATGTATATAGCAAGCCCGATTTTGTACAGAAATATAACGTTTTACCTGATATCTCACGTGCTCGTAAGGAGACGGAAGACGATCTGGAAGAAAACATGCTTGTAAGTAAAATAGATGTGCAGCATGAATATAGTGGAGCTCGAACTGATGTCGGGATGAAGGACCCGGCAAAAAACAATGAACCAAATATTGTCAGACGTCTGGAAAATTCTGCTGACCATTTTGAAGAAGGACTAGCACATGAGAGAGGTAGAATACATTATGGGCACGAAAGCAGAATTGGTTATGTCGCAATATCTCCTTGTCACCAGGAATTTAATCCGATGAAATTCCCAATTAAGGACACGTGTACGAGCATCATTGGCAGCAAGTCCTGCATTGATAGAACATTTATGACGGCACGTGTTCAGGATTTGACTTTATATGGTAACAAATCAGTTCTCCCTGGTATTTCAAAGAAAAGTCACGTGAACTTCGAGAAACCCGCCGGTATGATAAAACGTGCAAAGTCGAGTTATGCACTCCATGCGCAAGAACCAGGTAAACCTGATAAAACTGAGGTAGAGCACAAGGAAGTATACACAGAGCCAAAAGAGTTCATAAAACAAAATGTGGATGAGGAAAACCAGAGTTCGATACTTGATAAAGATCACAGCAAGACAGAGGAAGATTCTAAGTCAAAGTCTGCAGATTTGTCCTTCTATCTTATATCTGACGACAAAAAGAATGACTGTCGCAAAGGCGATGATGTCCAACTCGGTTCTAAACTCTCTTATTCTACGTCGAGCACTACTGCAGAGCATCAAGACGGTCATATTACAATAGAGACAGAAAAATGGGCTGCCTTTCTGACAGAAGGACAGGTCGAGAAAAGAAACAATGATAACATAAACGACCATAACAGCGGCACATGTACAAGTAACGACAATAATGAGATTAAAGGACTTGAACAGGGAGCAGACAACAGCACATACCTTAAGACAGAAAATTTTACAGACTCTGGAAAAGCAATCGGCACAGCTGGTTCTCCCAAGAGCAATTTCTGTAACATCTCACAAAATCAACAATCGCACGAATTAATGTCTAGCCAGGCCAAATGCAATGAGAGCGATGAATATCCAACGGTACTTGAAAGTTTTACACAGAGATTAAACGCTGATTTAACACCATTGAAAGAAAATGCATGGTTTGAAGAAGACTTCCCAGAGCCGAAGGAAGAGGGTCTTGGAATAGTACATGAGTCGAGTGCTGAATCAAACATGCAACCGCAAGAGAATAAACTGATTGACATTAAAACAGAAACAAATATTCATGAAATAAAAGATTCAGATAGACTATGTGCAGAGGACGGACACAACCTTAAAATGTCTACTTTAAACCGTCTTAAAACGGATGAAGGAGGTCCTGACAAAGTAAATGGTATGATTGTTCAGATAAACAAACCATGTCAAAGGGATGAAGAGATGTGTGTTGTTATCGTTGAAAAACAAGAAAGTGATATACCATCGACTAAGGAATCAAAGAGATTAAATACAGAGGATTGTCATTCACACAGAGGTTTTGAGAAGCAAAAAGTCATTGTTGTAAACCCCGAATCTGTCCAAAGACAACACAGAAAGAGAAAATCTATACGGAAAGACTTGAATGATTCCATTGTCTACATTTCTCAAAACGAGGCCTCTTCAAAGGCACTTCTTTCTCAACCATCGGGCAAACGTAAACCTGAAAATGATGAAAGTGGCCAATGTGACGTTATGGCAAAATCTGTTATGTATGAAACAGATGATGACATCGATAATATTTCTGACGGTATTCTGGACGATAGTGCTGACAACAACACAAAGAGTGTTGAAGGCCACATAGAACTAACAAAGCACATTCAAGTTGACTTTATCATGCGTGATGACAGAGTTGAACTGGATAGAAATGTAAGACCTACTGATAACATTGTAGACACCAAACCCCTAAAAAAGGTTACCTTCGCGAACGAGATCAAGATTTACGATATCAAACCAGAGGAAATTTCTGATATAGGGCAAAGTGAATCGGCTGAAATTCAAATCAGCACTGAGGATAATACATACAACACTGATAGCGACATTGACCAAATATCTGATCGAATTCTTGATAACGACGATGAGGTCAAAATAAATTATGATGAACAAATCAAGGACATAGAACACAAAAACACTCTGGAAGAACGTGAGATAATTAAGGTCGAAAATAATTGTGTAAACTCCAAACCTGCAGACATTAATTTTCTAGAAGCCGAGCAAAAAGTCGAAGAAGAAAACCGTGCTTGCACCACTGCCGAAAACAACAGTAATTACGACAAAATTACGCAAGATGATCTTGTTAACGGATTAGGAAAACATGAAATAAGCGGAAAAGAAATGATTAATAAAACAAAGGAAGAATCTCGACAGAAGAAAACTAGAACTTCATCGATTACCCCAGTAGTCGACACGGACTTTCACAAATTTACGAAAGAATGCACAAGACAAAGAAAATATGAGAAAAGCGTGAGGAGCGCATTTAAAAACAAATCAAATGACAAATCTATACAAACGGAAAAATTGAGCTTGTTGGTTTCTCCCGAAAACGACCGGAATCATGACACATTTCAGAAAAATGACTATGCAAAGAAGGTAACAAAACCTGAAAAAAGCGTGAAGAAACTTAAAAATCGAATGAAGGAAGCAACCAAACAAAACGAAAACATCAATAAATTAGTTGTCGAGGACAAAGGAAGGTCTCTTAAAAAACACGAAATATCCAAAACAGAAAGCGATAAATATATGAAAAAGATTAAAATTATCAAAACTGACGGCGACAGCCCTAAATTAGATGTCAAGAAAAACTGCACGCAATTGATGCGACATGAGCGCCGATTTTCTGTTAGACAAAACAACAGTCATGTTCAAAACAGTTCTTATCGTTACAGAATTAAAAGTCCGGTGCGAAGCGAAATCTATATGAAAATTATGAACATTTTGGAAACAAAAATAGGACGTAAACAAGCCACTGAACTAATGAGGAGTGACACGATAAAAGACATGCTAAAGACAATGACCAAAGAACCAATGAGATATGGTTTAAGCTATGCATATATGGTCAAATTTCGGGAAGAAAACATTTATCTAGACCTTAACAAACTAATTGAAGATCCAACTTGTGTATTTAACCAAACCTACAATAGTCAACCGAACACACCGGCCAGTGACCGGAACTATCTCAAAACTGACATAAACGTGGCGTACAATCAAACTACACTTGTAAATCCAAATCCTACGAATATAAATCACAGTGCTGGAACCATGACAATGGCAAGATGCGATAAAGAAATGAAAGAACTATCTACTAGTATTTATGTGAAAAATAATAACTTTGAAAAGGAAAAGTGCAAGAAGACCAGTAAACCAAAATCATTTTTCAAGAAATTTCTATGTGTTTGCTCGTCACGAGTGGACAACAACGATGAATTATGAGTGAATCCCAACTAATATTTGTAAAATCGGTGATACTATTTTATTTTGAGATGTTGATTCTTTGTACTAGTTTAACTTTTTTATATATAAGAATATATATAAAAATGTTTGTATTATCTTTTTAAGTTTCATGGTTTGGGTTTTGGGAATGTGCTTCATTCATAATCATGCCTGACGGCACTGCTCGATCTATGCCTTCCTAGAAATACTTGCACCAGTATTCCATAAAACACTTTTGTAAAAGCCATCGGCTGTTTTCCTCTCATAGACAAAGTGAAGCAAATATCTAGCATTTAGAGAAGACTGTCTTGTGCAGCAGTGACCTAAATCAATCCCTGTCAGGAGTGCCGGCTAAACTCGGTGTTTAGTTTAAACATATTTATTTCACTTCGATTGCGAAAAAAGTTTATAAAACTAATTATAATCTCTTTCGATCCTGCTTCCTGGAAACTACACCAGGACCCGTATTCACCAACCATTCTTTTGAAAATTCTTAGTCTAATTCTCCAAGGTTTTTTATATTTGTAAGTAACACAACTTCTGATTGGTTAAACCGAATGGTTTAGCCGATCAGAAGTTGTGTTACTTACAAATGTAGAAAATTCTGGAGAATAAGACAAAGAATATTCTTAAGAAGGGTTGTTGAATATTGGCCCAGTACTCGCCTTGCGCCGAATGTGTGGCCCAATGAAAAATCCCAGGTATCGAACTCCGGATCATATAGTGACGAGGCCGACGCTCTACATAACAAACATGGACACCACCAGTATTTGATCTTGCAACCGATGAAACGTTGATTACCAAATAATCCAAATTTTGAAAGAAGTAAAGCTTTTGAAAACATAATGGGAAATGGAGAAGATGCTGGTAACCAGCATTTTCTCCTTTGCTCATGATATTTCTACCCTTTTCGGAGACAGATCCATTCATTTTAGCAACACTTTCACAATACCGCCTACAAAATGGTTTTATTATGATCGAGCCTGAGAATTGTTACAGTTAAACAGTTAACTCTTTCTCAAACAACATTTTTAGAGTGTTTTACATTTAAAAGATCTGTAATATTATATTCAAATTTGGTACAAATGATCTTGAGCAGTCTGATAGGGTAGAAAACTTGTTGGAAAAGGAGAAAATGCAGGCTTCCTGCCTTTTCTCCTTTTCCCACGATGTTTCCAAAAGCCGTCTTTCGAAGGGTCGTGAAAAGCTGGGATTGTTTGGCAGGGTTTAAGGGTACATAATTTGGGCTTAGCCAAGACAAATAGAGACAAAAAGGTCGATAATATTCATACCATTACGTTTATTATCTAAATATGACATAGTCTGCAATGTTTAGTGAAATGAATAAACTAAAGAAATATACACAAAATAACATTTATTAAAGTGATTTGTCGTTGCATATACATATACATGTAAGTAATATTATAACACTTTTTATCTCTAAGAACTTGGGGAAATCTATGAAACAAACAAAAGATTAACCATAATCATTCAATAACCTCCAGCATACTAAACTTTTGGTCTTGCAGTGGTGTAAAACATTCAGGCAAAAGGAAAACGCGCTTGCGACTTTGTCTTGACAAACGCATATAAATTGTTCGTTCTGTTTATTTTTTTCAGTTAATTTTTTCCTTACAAAAAAACCTTATGCTTGTCCAAATTAAAAGCGTTTGCGGACGGCAAGATAAATGTTGCTAAACGAAAGAATATTCCCATCAAAACTAGAGAAAACTGTGTGGAAAAAGAAGGAATTGATGATAACAGTTTACTCCTACTTTTACCATATTGTTTATAAAAGGCTTCATTCTAAGCGTCGTTAAAACTCGGATTTTTGTGGTTAGGGATTAAAATGTTACTTTGAAAAAATATATGAATAATGCTCTGTTAAAACTGGCCCTTCAGATTTTGGGACGAATTCTTTTTTACAAATATACAAAAAAAATCATCCTCATACTCCCATAGCCTTTTAATCATCATTCATAAGACCCAAGTAGCCGAAAACGATCCAACAACAAAAAGATAACTTAGAGATTTCCTTCTGGCTGGTCGACACTGTCGGGAAGCACGGTCTATTTTTACATGAGCAGAGCATCTCGCTCATTTACACACTGGAAATACATAGACGAAGGTTCAAATATAGCGGTCGAAGAAGACATGGAAAATAGTTATATGTTTGTTATGTTATGGACTTATGCGTCATTAGTCACGTGCCAGTCACTTGACATTCCCACAAAGTTTTTTTAAAAAAAAAAAATTTTGGCACGAAATCTTAAAATAGCTTAAAGGTGGCCCTTCAGAATTTGGGACGAAAATTTTACAAAATACAAAAATATCATCCTTATACTCCCAAAGCCTTATAATCGTCATTCATAAAACCCCAGTAGTCCAAAACCATCCGACAACACGAGAAATTAGAGATTTACTACGGCCAAGGTCGACATTGACGGGAAACATATTCTATTTTTACATGAACACCTCGCTCATTTACATACCGGAAATACACAGACGAAGCCTCAAACACAGCGTCCGAAGAAGATATTATGAAAAATAATTACGTGTTTGTTATGTAATGGAATTTAAGCCTCATTAGTCACGTGCTAGCCACTTAACATTTCCACAATGCATTTTTTTTTGACGCGAAATCTAAAAATAGCTTAAGAGGCTACGTAGCCTTTTAAGGGAATACCATCAAAAAAATTTTTTTTGGTAATTTTATGATTATTAATATTTCATATAGATTTCAGTGATATATAAATATTTTGTTATTTGGTGTGATGTGAAATTTCTAAGTACCCACCTTTAAGACATCCTCGGATACCCCGGGGTCTCCCTATTTGCTACGCTACATCGACCCCTGGGACAATTAATTGAATTTCCCTCGCTTTACCACTGGCCGAATGCTGGCTTTTCATTGGTTCCATCATCATTTTGTGATGGGCGAGTGGACTGTACGATATGACGTTTCGTATCGATTTTCGGCGGCTGATTCTTAGAGGTTATTACACGGCTGATGAGGGCCGGAGAGTGATATCGGCCCGCCACCTTGATATCTGTCCCGAGGGCTTTAGCCCGAGGGCAGATTTCGAGGTGGAGGGCCGATATCACTCTCAGGCCCTCATCAGCCGTGTAATAACCTCGTTATTACATTCATGGATCAATTGCACGATTATTTTGGTTTTCTAGCATGTTTAAATACTAAAAACAAAGATATCTTGTCTCCATTCGACACAACTTTTTTCCGCGGGTAAACGTCACGTTCATGACGTCATTCATCATCACTATCGTAGAGCTGCGTATACATGTGCAGTATAGGACGTTTTAAATAAACATTTCTTCATGTTTGTTCATTGTTAAAAAGATGTTGCCGTTATTGTTTCTCAATCTAAATATTCAATTTAGTGTGATAGGGATCAAAATTGAGAAACAGGATAAATAGAATAGATGGTTGGTGCTTCAAATTATGAAACTAAATCAAGCTCGGTTCATCCGGCTCAATAGATAAAAATCGTAGAATTACTAGCCTATAGACACTACACATTGACTGATAAGTTTCCCAATCCAAGAAAACAACAATCTATTCTCTATTTATCACGTTTTTGTAGGTTAAACGATTCAACGTTGCCTGTAGTTTTGAAGATTTGTCCGCTAGCGATTGACGGACCGATTCCGCCATTTTTTTTTTCAAAATGGATGTTTTGAGAACGTTCGTTTGCGAGCGAGTGTTCTGTTGCTATAGATATAGAACAAATATCTTATCAACGGGCAGGATATCAGATATCAGCCCGTTGCCCCGTCATATCTGCCCTCGCGTGACACTGATATTACACCATTTTCGGTGGAAAATGTTACTATTAAAGGTCCGTTTATACAGAGCGCGAACGCGAACGCGTCCAACGCGAACACGAACGCGAACGCGACTTTTGAGCAGTTTTGCCATTCAAATAGAGCAGGAACCCGAACGCGGAAAACCGTCGACGGCTTTCGAGGTTGCTCGTCTTTTTCTTGCAGTGAGAGATAAAATTTGGACATTTGGAATCATGGCACAGGTAGAGTCAGACACGGAGGAGATCATACTACTGTATTTGTACGCAAAACAACGGAGGAAGAGAAAGAGGCGTGTTTCAGTGCACGAAATTTTCAATGTCAAGAATTATGGCTTCTGTCTCGTATATTGTCTTGTCCGTTCTTCTCCAAACTTAACAAGCAAAGTAGACTGACGCTAATGCCTGTTTTTTTCTTGGAACGGTCAGGCGTACAAGTTTCTATTTGTGGAAATGATGCAAGGGAAGTACCTGCTGATTGGTTGATGGCAAAAAAGCCGCGCGACCTTCTCAGAAAATTCGCTCTGGGGGCAATCAAGGCGGTCGTTCGCACGAACAAATATTTGTTCGCGTTCGCGTTCGCACTTTATTTGAACGGTTCCTCTAGAAATGACTAAAATATTCCAGGACGAAAAACCGCGTTCGCTTTCGCGTTCGCGTTCGCGCTCTGTATAAACGGACCTTTATTAGTAACAGAATGTAATAAAAAGTTTTATTAGTCAATTGTCCCAGGGGTCGATGTAGCGTAGCAAATAGGGAGACCCCGGGGTATCCGAGGATGCCTTTAAGAGGCCATGTGGCCTTTTTAGGGAACACCATCATTTTTTTATGTAATTTCATGATTCTTAATTATTGATGATTTGTATTTTCCATTCATTTATCACTGCTGGTAAAAATGAAGGGCTGTACAATCTAGTTCAACAAGCAATGTTTCTCAAGCAATGTTTCTTGTTTGGTCTGCGGATGTTACAAGAGGAATAACTGTCAACGGTAGGTGGTACAGGAGTGTTAAGATAGTTTGGGGAAAGCCCATTGACCATTTTATAGAGAAGAATAAGCTTGTGCTTGCGGCATCGTTGTCAAGTTACGCACCTTAATAACTTACATTGTATACCTCTGTAAAAAGATAATTTACTCCAGAGTTAACTATTTAAAGACCAGGACAAGACAAAGTTACCCACAGTCAAGTACCCGTTTACAAGTCAATATGCAGACTTTTCAAGGGTCTTATCTGTTTAACATTTCAATGCCAAATGCTTACATACGGACTTTGTGGAAGGCATAGATCAATATCAGACTGCACACGACGTGCAGTCTGATCTTGATCTATGTCGTCCGTTTCTTCAGCCAAATGTGTAAATGAAAAACACTCTGAGACAGAGTGGATCGTAATTTCAGATGTCAAAATTGTATTTGGCTCTCAAAAGAGAGCCGAAAAGGTTTTTAAAAGTTTTCTTTATTCTACTATTATATATTTTATTTTTCTAATGCAATAAGAATTTTTGACACAAGATTCGATACTGCATAAATTAAAACAATTGAAAAACGTATAGTCAATATGTCTGGGTACCGCACAGCTAACGTCAAAATAATGGATGACGTCACTTAGTACGTTTGGTACGTCGATTCACTTCATTTCCAACGAAACGCCTCGTTTTGAAACATACTGTTGAACGTATCCTACATGTACGACAGGCTTTCATAGATACTGAATTTCTTTTAATGAAATAAATTTTTTGATGGCGGGAATGAATAATCTTTCGATGAGGTAAAATTAAGTCAACTTTTATTTATCTATTTATTTATTTATTTATCTGCTATTTATATATTTTTATAAATGATTAAAAAAGAATTTTTTTTTTTCATTATAACTGTATATCAAACATATATATTATAACTGTATATCTTTAGAGTTTCTGCGAAATAAAAAGATCTATATCTAATCTTTCACACAAACATACATCTCTGACTGGCTAGAATCAAATGAGCTTTATGCACATGAATTTGGCGAACTTTTAATCTATATAAATCTCCAGATTCCTCATAGCCTGAATCTGCAGAAACATGATTATGCAGTCTAGAAATAAAACTACCCTGTATCGCTTTAGTAAAACGGACACAGTGGATCAGAGATCAGTCAGCCGCAAAAACTTGATATTTATTTCTGGCACAGTTAAGGTTAACTGAAGTAAATTAGTCAAGTCAAAAAGTATCGACTCAGATCAGCTTGCGCAGTTCGTATATTCTGACCTGTGTCGATCCATTTTTTTGTTGACCATGAACGCCCTAAGAAAAATAGATTTGACCTTTCACAAGACGAAATTTTAGCCTGTCTAAATTGAGAACATTTGCAGACGACAATATTAGTGTGGCTCAAATGGTGCCATTTTTCTGTGATAGGATAGAAACCATCGTGGGAAAAAGGAGAAAATGCTGGTTACCAGCATTTTCTCTTTTTCCCACAATGTTTTCAAAATGCTTCTTTCAGATTTTTGCGTTTTCAGATGAATGCGTTTTTCAGATGCATTCAACTCCCTTTTCACAGGGAATGACTCATACACAATTTGACGGAATATTGTGGAATAGTTTTATTTGGTAGACTACGGACTACACATCTTCGCGAGCAAAGGTTACGATCACTATGTGGATCTTACCTTGGCGGATCGAGCCCGATTTCGATATTCCCAGGATACACCACCTATTGGATGCTTGTTATTACCCCCTTTTCATCTCATTTTTGATAGCCAATGAAATATCGTGTCACAAACTGCTTACGAATACAATAATTCCACATGAAGCAATAACAACAAACGTACTTCGACATTCCATCTTTAGGTGCTTGGATATAGTCTAAATCCTCTGATAATTGACTGGCCATACTGAAACTTTCTGTAAATATTGTTTGTATATGTTTCTTCGGTAATGAATCATTACATATCGTGTACATATCCACGGAGGTACCCATGTTTACCTTCTATTTTTATTCGAAAGGTCGCGAATTTGTTCTATTTTTACCAAAGATGAAATGCTACAAGCGATTTGATTCGTGCAGTTAGAGCTGGCTGCAACCAATGAAAATGCGTATCGCAAGAATGTAAAAATCAAGCTCGATCCGCCAAAGGTAGAGTAGCGTAGTGAATCGTCACCTTTGGTTTGCGAAGATACGAACTACATGGATCAGGGAACGGTCGCGAGGCAAATTTTGGATAATAAATGAGTGAAATTTTACGAGGCACTCTATAAAAGATATGTTCATTTTATTGTTATTGATTACCTCCACCATCACCACCACCACAACCACCGCCATCATCATCATCATCATCATCAACTGCCACAGCTGCACAATTATCATCATCATTATCAACGCAATCGCCACCACTTCGTTGTCGTCTTTATTGATTCTTTTTTGTTACTATCATTTTCAGACCTGGCTTTGCAAGAGGTCCACCGGCACGACTGCCATGGATGAATGTATATAGCAAGCCCGATTTTGTACAGAAATATAATGTTTTACCTGATATCTCACGTGCTCGTAAGGAGACGGAAGACGATCTGAAAGAAAACATGTTTGTAAGTAAAGTAGATGTGCAGCATGAATATAGTGGACCTCGAACTGATGTCGGGATGAAGGAACCGCCAAAAAACAATGAACCAAATATTGTCAGACGTCTGGAAAATTCTGCTGAACATTTTGAAGAAGGGATAGCAAATAAGATAGGTAGAATACATTATGGGCACGAAAGCAGAATTGGTTCTGTCGCAATATCCACTCGTCACCAGCAGGAACTTAATCCGATGAAATTCCCGAATAAGGACACGTGTAAGAGTATTATTGGTAGCAAGTCCTGCATCGACAGGACATTTATGCCGGAACGTTTTCAAGATTTGACTTTATATGGTAACAAATCAGTTCTCCCTTGTATTTCAAGGCAAAGTCATGTGAACTTCGAGAAACCCGCCGGTATGATAAAACGTGCTCAGTCGAGTTATGCACTCCATGTGCAAGAACAAGGTAAACCTGATAGAACTCAGGCAATGCACACGAAAGTATACAAAGAACCAGAGGAGTTCATAAAACAGGAAATGGATGAAGAAAACCCGAGTTCGATACTTAATAAAGATCACAGCAAGACAGAGGAAGATTCTAAGTCAAAGTCTGCAGATTTGTCCTCCTGTCTAATATCTGACAACAAAAGGAATGACTGTCGCAAAGGCGATGATGTCGAACTCGGTTCTAAACTCTCTTATTCTACGTCGAGCACCACGCCAGAGCATCAAAACGGTCATCTCACAATAGAGACAGAAAAATGGGCTGCCTTTCTGACAGAGGGACAAGTCGAGAAAAGAAACAATGATGACATAAACGACCAAAACAGTGGCACATGTACAAGTAAAGACGATAATGAGATAAAGGGATTCCATCAGGGAGCAGACAACAACACAAACCTTAAGACAGAAAATTTTACAGACTCTGGAAAAGCAATCGACACAGCTGGTCCTCCCAAGAGTAATTTCTGTAACACCTCACAAAGTCAACAATCGCACGAATTAATGTCTAGCCAGGCCAAGTGCAATGAGAGCGATGAATACCCAACAGTACTTGAAAGTTTTACACAGAGATTAAAAGCTGGTTTAGCACCATTGAAAGAAAATGCATGTTTTGAAGAAGACTTCCCTGAACCGAAGGAAGGAAGTCTTGAAATAGTATATGAGCCGAGTGCTGAATCAAACATGCAACCCCTAGAGAATAAAATAATTGACACTATAACTATCAATAACAAAACAGAAAAGGAGATACGTGAAATAAAAGATTCAGATAAACTTTGTGCAGAGGACAGACACAATCTTAAAATGTCTACTTTAAATCACCTTAAAACGGATGAAGGAGGTCCTGACAAAGTAAGTGGTATGATTGCTATGATAAACAAACCCTGCCAAAGGGATGAAGAGATGTGTGTTGTTATCGTTGAAAAACAAGTAAGTGACATACCTTCGAGTAAGGAATCAAAGAGATTAAATACAGAGGATTGTCATTCACACAGAGGTTTGGAGAAGCAAAAAGTCATAGTTGTAAACCCCGAATCTGTCCAAAGACAACACAGAAAGAGAAAATCTATACGGGAAGACTTAAATGATTCCAAAGTCTGCATTTATCAAAACGAAGCCTCTTCAGAGGCACCTATTTCTCAACAATCGGGCAAACGTAAACCTGAAAATGATGAAAGTGGCCAATGTGAGATTATGACAAAATCTGTTATGTATGAAACAGATGATGACATCGATAATATATCCGACGGTATTCTGGATGAAAGTATTGACAACAACACAAAAAGTGTTGAAGGCCACATAGAACTACAAAGCATATTCAAGGTGACTTTATCATGCATGATGACACAGTTGAAAAGGACAGAAATGTAAGAGTCACTGATAACAGTGTAGACGTCAAACCCCTAAAAAAGGTTACCTTCGCGAACGAAATTAAGATTTACGATATCAAACCAGAGGAAATTTCTGATATGGAGCAAAGTGAATCGGCTGAAATTCAAATCGGCACCGAGGATAATACATACAACACTGATAGCGACATTGACCAAATATCTGATCGAATTCTTGATTACGACAATGAGGTCAAAATAAATTATGATGAACAAATCAAGGACATAGAGCACAAAAACACTCTGGAAGAACGTGAGATAATTGAGATCGAAAATAAAAGTGTTAACTCCAAACCTGAAGACATTATTTTTCTAGGAGTCGAGCGAAAAGTTGAAGAAGAAAGTCGTGCATGCACCACTGCCGAAAACAACAGCCATTAGACAAAATTACACAAGATGATGTTGCTAACGGATTAGGAAAACATAAAATAAGCGGAAAGGAAATGATTAGGGAATCAAAGGAAGAATCTCGACAGAAGAAAAATGGAACTTCATCGATTACTCCCGTAGTCGACACGGATTTTCACAAATTTACAAAAAAATGCACAAGACAAAGAAAATATGAGAAAAGCGTAAAGAGCGCATTTAAAAACAAATCAAATGACAAATCTATACAGACGGAAAAAGTGAACACGTTGGTTTTTCCCGAAAACGACAGGAATCGTGATATTTTTAAGAAAAATGGCTATGCAAAGAAGGTAACAAAACCTGAAAAAAGTGAGAAGAAACTAAAAAATCGAATGAGGGAAGCAACCCAACAAAACGAAAACATTAATACATTAGATGCCGAGGACAAAGGATGGTCTCTTAAAAAACACGAAATATCCAAAGCAGAAAGCGATAAATATATGAAAAAGATCAAAATTATCAAAACTGACGGCGACAGCCCTAAATTAGATGCCAAGAAAAACTGCACGCAATGGATGCGACATGAGCACCGATTTTCTATTAGACAAAACAACAGTCATGTTCAAAACAGTTCTTATTGTTACAGAATTAAAAGTCCGGTGCGAAGCGAAATCTACATGAAAATTATGAACATTCTGGAAACGAAAATAGGACGTAATCAAGCCACTGAACTAATGAGGAGTGACACGATAAAAGACATGCTGAAGACAATGACAAAAGAACCAATGAGATAGGGTTTAAGCTATGCATATATAGTCAAATTTCGGGAAGAAAACATTTATCTAGACCTTAACAAACTAATTGAAGATCCAACTTGTGTATTTAACCAAACCTACAATAGTCAACCGAACACACCGGCCAGTGACTGGAACTATCTCAAAACTGACATAAACGTAGCGCACAATCAAACTACACTTGTAAAACCAAATCCTATGAATATAAATCACAGTGCTGGAACCACGACAATGGCAAGATGCGATAAAGAAATGAAAGAACTATCCGCTAGTAGTTGTGTGAAAAATAATAACTTTGAAAAGGAAAAATGGAAGAAGACCAGTAAACTAAAATCATTTTTCAAGAAATTTCTATGTGTTTGCTCGTCACGAGTGGACAATGATGATGAGTTATGAGTGAAACCCATCTAACTTTTGCAAAATCTGTGATACTGTCTTATTTTGATATTTTATTGCTATGTACTAGTTTAACTTTTTTATATAAAAGAATATATATAAAAAAGTTTGTATTATCTTTTTATCTTTTAAGTTTGATGGTTTGAGTTTTGGAAATGTGTTCCGTTCATAATCAAGCCCGAAGGCGCCGCCCGATCTCTGTCTCCCTAGAAATACTTGCACCAGTACTTTAAAAACACTTTTGTAAAAGCCATCGGATGTTTTACCCCATATACAAAGTGAAGCAAATATCTAGCCTTGAGAGAAGACGGACTCGTGCAGCGAAGACCTAAATCAATCCCCATTAGGAGTTCCGGATAAACTCAGTGTTTAGTTTAAACATTCTTATTTTATTTACATCGATTGAGATACAAGTTACAGCTTATGACATTACTAATCTCTCTAGATTCTGTTTCCTGAGAACTACACCAAGGCCCGTATTCACCAACCATTCTTGTCAATATTCTTAGTGTTATTCTCAGAGTTTTTTTTTATTTTAAATTTGTGAGTAACACAACTTCTGATTGGCTAAACAAACCAATCAGAAGTTGTGTTACTTACAAATCTAGAAAATTCTGGGGAATAAGACAAAGAGTGTTCTTAAGAATGGTTGGTGAATATGGGCCCAGTACTCGCCCAGATTGTGTGGGCCAATCAAAAATCCCAAAGTTGACACCCGTTCCCAGGTATCGAACTCCGGACCATATCGTCACGAGGCCGACGCTCTACCTCACAAACACGGACGTCACCAGTATTTGATCTCGGAACCGATGTAAGGTTGATTACGAGCCATGATCCTTTACCAAATAATCCAAGTTTTGAAAGAAATAAAACTTTTGAAAACATAATGGGAAAAGGAGAAAATGCTGGTAACCAGCATTTTCTTCTTTTCCCATCATGTTTTCCACCCTTTTCGAAGAGAGATCCATTCATTTTAGCCACGTCTTTTTCCCGCTTGTAAAATGATTTTACTATAATAGAGCTTGAAAATTGTTGTCATCTGTTAAAGAGTTAAGCCTTTCCCAAACAACAAATTTTCAGACTCTTAAACATTCGAATGGTCTTTATGTGATAAATTCAAATTTGGTATAAATGAACTAAGCTCCCCGATAGGGTAGAAAACAGGTTTTCTGCATTTTCTCCTATTCCCAGGATGTTTTCAAAAGCCGTCTTTCGAAGAGTCATGAAAAGCTGGGATTCTTTGGAAGGCTTAAAGTGAAAATAAATTGGGCTGAGCCAAGACAAATATGGAAGAGAAGAAACAAAACCGGTAATATTCTTACAATTAAGTCTATTATCTAAATATGACATAATCTTCAATGTTTAGTGAAATGAATAAACTAAGGAAATATACACAGTAACATTTATAGTGATTTGTCGTTGCATATACATGTACATGTAAGTATATATATATACTATAGTAATTATTATCTCTAGGAACATGTAGAAAATCTATCAAACAAACAAAAAATTAACTTTAATCAACCTATAACCTCCCGCATACTAATCTTGTGGTCTTGAAGCAGTATGGTTTAACCCTTTACCAAACAATCCCTGGTTTTTACGGGTCTGGAATAGTAGCCTTAAAAAACATTGTGGGAAAAGGAGAAAATGCTGGTAACCAGCATTTTCTCCTTTTCCCACAATGTTTTCTACCCTATCATAGACAGAAATCATCTTTCTAGCAAATGTTGAATTCTCGTCTGCAAATGCTTTGAATTTGGTCTAGTCCAAAAGTTTGTCGTTTGGGAAAGGGTTGAATAAAACATTCAGGCTTAAAGAAAACTGTCTTGTGACCTGTCTTGACAAACGTATAAATTTGTTCGTTTTATTTATTAATTTTCTCAGTTATTTTTTTTTCAGGTAACGGAAGAACGCTATACTTGTCCAAATTGATTGCATTTGCAAACAACAAGCTAACTGCTGCGTATCGATGGAATTTTCCCATCAAAGTTGGAGAAATCAACGTGGAAAAAGGAGAAAATGGTGGTAATCATTTACTCCTCCTTTTACCACACTGATTTTAAAAGGCCCCATTCTAAAGGGCGTTGAAATTCGGGATTATGTGATAAGGGATTAATATGTTACTTTAAAAACATAGGAGCCATGCTTTTTTAAAAGGAGGCTTACTGCATTTGCGAAAAGTATCGACCCAAGTCAGCCTGCGCAGTCCGCGCAGGCTGACATGGGCCGAACTTTTCGATGTCTTTAAAATCTCTACATGTCAAAGGTCGATTCTATCTCATGATTTAGAAGATCTTAAAAACAGAAGGGTTTCCATTCGTGATGCAACTATTCATGCTAATTGAGCTCAAAGTACTGTGTCATGAGCGTCCACTTTCTTTAAGCTTGATAAGGTAAAGTATTTACTGTCATTTACCAGTATTTAAGAAGGAATTTTGATTCAGGGCAAAAATTTTAATTGACCCCTTTTTTTCATCAAAAAGATAAAAAAAAAAAAAATGGTGAACATGTTACAGTTTTCCAATGTTCTCTGTCACACTCTGATACTGTCGTAATCTTTAATATTAAAAAAGTCCAAAAATAAAGGGTCCATTTGATTTTGGAGAGGTCCATTATCTGTTGTAATAACCATAAGGATCGTTTCGTCTGCTAGAACGCCCAAGGTCGGCTGGAGGTCTCTGCTGCAGTTCTCGTTCACGGTCATGAGTGTCAGTTAAGGGCTTTTCCAGGTTTCTATCTTTGAACTGAAAGAGAATGGAAAGAACGAATTTCAGGAAACGGCTTTCTATTATAATGTGGCACCATGGCTGTGGGGTAGAGCGTCGGCCTCGTAACCATAAGGTCCTGAGTTCGATATCCGGGAGCGGGTGTCAACTTTAGGATTTTGCATTGGCCCACACATTCGGCGCGAGCACTGGTGTAGTTCCCAGTAAGCAGAATCGAGAGAGATTAGTATAAGTTGTAAGAACTTGTTTCTCAATCGATGTACGAGTAAAATAAATATGTTTAAACTAAACTATTATAATGTCTCACTGTTTGTTGAAAATTGTTGTTTGTTTGTTTGTTTTCCTTATCCTGTTAACTTTGAAGCCGACAATGTAAACTCGAATAATGCTACTTCAAACTGATTTCTTTTGGAGTTAAATATCTCCTTATCGTACACTGTAGATCCAAGATCAGACTGCACGTTCTGTGCAGTCTTATCTTGATCTACATTGTCAGCAAAAGGTCAGTGAGTCGCGCTTATCAGCCTAAGGGTTATAGGCCGGTTCGATCGCATATTTATCAAGACGCTTGCGTAGCGGAGTCACTTACTTTGAAGCAGGTAAGAACGTTGATGACAACTACGGCGAGAAGTCCGGCACCGAGGAAAGCCGACCCAGCAAAATAAAACACGTTCTCGTCGTATTTCGTCTTCTTCTTCACCAGTTCCTCTGTAAAATACCAAGTTAAACCCCATTTTTCCAAAGTGTGGCTTTTTTAAATTAGAATCAGCAGTGTTTAAACTAGAGCTATCACTCAACGTGATCATACCCCCCCCCCCCACCAGCTCCTTACCACCAAACAGGTCTTTGTCACAGAATACAGAATGGTTGAGTACAAAAGTAAGAGTTGAACAAGAGCGGCAAATTGTCACAAGATACGCCTGTCTTACCCCAAGTTGTTCAGCTTGGGCATGCACCGGACAAAATTCAAGTATGAAAAACGACAAAGGGCAATAACTCAAAAATTAAGCGACCAAGAGTTATGATTCCTGTGCACTGCACTCCCCCTTGATGAGATCTATCCACCCATGAAATTTCATAACCCTAGCTAGTATAGTTTTGGAGATATGCTCCGGACAAATTTCAAGTATGAAAAACGACAAAGGGCAATAACTCAAAAATTAAGCAAGCAAGAGTTATGATTCCTGTGCACTGCACTCCTCCTTGGTGAGATCTATCCACCCATGAAATTTCATAACCCTGGCTAGTATAGTTTTGGAGATATGCTTCGGACAAAATTCAAGTATAAAAAAAACAACAAAGGGCAATAACTCAAAAATTAAGCAAGCAAGAGTTATGGTTCCTGTGCACTGCACTCCCCCTCGATGAGATCTATCCACCCATGAAATTTCATAACCCTAGCTAGTATAGTTTTTGAGATATGCTCCGGACAAAATTCAAGTATGAAAAAGAAATTTGTCCAGAATCACCAAGGGCCATAACTCCATGAAACCTTAATAAACCATAACCAAAATACGACATGCACTTCTCTGGTTGATACTGAGTCTATATGTGTAGTTTGTACCAAATCTGTCCAATAGTTGATGAGAAAAAGAGCGGACAAGAAATTTCATGAAAGGGCCATAACTCAGTGAAAAATCAATGAACCATAACCAACAACTCATATGCACATCTGTGCTTGATACTGAGTTTACCTGTGAAGTTTGAATAAAATTCGTCCTGTAGTTTATGAGAAATAGAACGGACAAAAAGCTACAGACTGACTGACGGACGGACGGACCGACCGACCGACTCACGGACCGACCGACCGACCGACAAGCTGACTCCTATATACCCCCCGAACAGAGTTTTAGGGGGGGGGTATAATGACCAACAAATAGTTTAACCTTTTACCCACAGGCAATATTCTAGACTAGCCAAAATTGCACGCTTTTGCAGATCAACAAAAATAATCAAAGCCATTGAAAAAGAAATGTCTTGGAATGGTAGAAAACATTGTGGGAGAAGGAGAATATGCTGGTTACCAACTCACTAACTATCCTTTTTCCACAATGTTTTCTCCTTCTTTAGGCCGGTCGTTAAATCTAGGGATTAGGTGGTACAGAGTTAGGATGAAAGAAAAGGAAGGATAGAAAAAATTAATATATGTAGATCTTTTCCAGACTACCAACTCGGCGACTGTAGTACGTAGAAGTAGAATACATGAAATACAGTATATCGTAATTTCGATTAATTTCTATGCAAATCTTATGTAATCGCGCGAGACATAGAAATGTGGAAGTTTTTGGTCGTAAAGAATTCCATAATATAAAGCTACTCACTTGCAATGAAATTATTAGCAATGGTGGCTCCCCCAGCGAACAATCCCAGAAGTCCCTCGATCCACCGGATATACTGACGTCCAAATGCAATGGGTATGACGTAACGTAGAATTGTCTCAAACATCACTGTAACAGTTAAAACAGATTCATGAATATTATTAAAAAATGGATACATGCTCTCTCTCTCTCTCTCTGCAACTTACACTGGAACCGACCGCACAATAACGGATTGGCATCTTCACATCTTCACAATTATGTCCATACTTTTAAAAGGTATAATTTATACTTAACTGCGCGTTAACATCTGACTAGTGTACATTTGGAAGCTATTGTTACTTAACCTTCTACCAAACAATCCCTGGTTTTCACAGCCTTGAAAATGTAGGCTTTTGAAGAATATCTCTCCTTTTCCCACAATGTTTTCTACGCCTCCTATAAAAAGTTTCATTTTCTGAGTCAAGTTTATCTTGTCATCTGCAAGTGCTTTCAATTTGGACTAGTCTAAAATTTTGTCGCTTAGTAAAGAGTTAAATGATGTAATCACGTTCATTTTGTGAAAATTCATACCAAATTTATAAGAATCAACCATTAACCTGGTAAATAAATGAAATAAAACATTCAAGCCAATGCTGAAAAAAACACATTTTTACTTATTTTAGAGGTACTTTTGAGAAAAACACCATTTCTTTATCGGACAGTGTAGATCCAAGGTCAGACTGCACGTTCTGTGCAGTCTGATCTGGTTCTACACTGTCCGCAAAAGGTCCTTGAGTCGCGTTTAGCAGCGTAAAGGTTGAATAAAAAGATATTACAGGCCAAATGTTATTACATGTATATTGAACCTTAGAATGGTTCGTGAGTAATGCCCCTTGATTACTTCTAACGTGAAAATAAATAAATTAATTTCCAGTCACCTTGCACAGCGCCTAGTATAGTCATGTAAACAGCAACATAGGATAGAAGATCCTTGTCGAAAACCGGTATCTGTAAGGTCACAAGTCCGAGCAATAACAGGAACACTCCCATCCACAGTAGAGACCCATACAGTTTCTTCTTCAGGGGCCAGAATACGAGCAGGAAATAGCCCAGAAACACGCCACATGCTAAGGTGAACACGGCCGCGAGGATGTGTGTTGTGCTGAAATCTTCTTTGATCATCCAAGGTACAATGGCGGGCGCAGGAATATTTTCACCTACGGAGACAGACAAAGGTCAACTGTGTAGCATATCATAAAATTTTAGACTGGCACAAGTAATAATTATGCTGCTCATATGAGGAAATTCGCATTATCTCCCGCTAGGTGGCATTCTACAAATACGCAATATTTGACATGAAGATATAAGAATGACTATATTTTGATAAAATGAAAACAAAATTAGTTAAAACTGGCTGAAAATAAGTATTAGGACCTCTATAATATTTATTATCATATAAGCCATGCTCTGTGAAAAGAAAGTTTAGTGCAACTACAAGGAATGTATCATTCCGAGAAGGCTGGACTCAGTCGAAATATTTCGTTAAGGGTTAACAGTATGCATGACAAAGAACCAGTCTACTTTATGATTCAGTAGGCTGTTAGACAAATTCACTTGTCATGGATCTGTAACAATGTAAAGACAGGTCTTGTAGAAAATAGGTTTAGTAAGCCTCTTTTTTCGAGATGAGCACCGATCAAATCTAACATATATTTGAGCTGTACTCTGTCAAAAGGGGACTTAATCCATCTCCGTGATGCATGATACCAAGCAAGTCATCACATCATTATGGACTCATAAAATCCATTTCGTCCGACAACCGACTGTTATCATGAGGTAGAATGGTTCTTTGACAGTCAGAAAACTGACCGAAAGCGAAAAGTATCGGCCCAGGTCAGCCTGCGCGGACTGCGCAGGCTGACCTGGGTCGATACTTTTCGCAGATGCATTAAGCCTCATTTTGACAGAGCATGGCTGACCTAGGTCGATACTTTTCGCAGATGCATTAAGCCCCCTTTTCAACAGAGCTTGGCCCATTTTGAGTTACGTACCAAAATAGTAGATGAAGTAAATGGATAATACTAAAAACAGCATGCCGCCGCGGCACAACGACATGTTGCCGATCCTGAAGAACACTCCACATTGGTCTCGTTTGTGTGCCTTGATCAGGTCGAGGGGTGTGATGACAAAACTTGTAAAGAAAGCCACGCCCGCCATTACACACTGACATTTATAGTAGATGTGCCAGTCCGTCATATCTTGTAGTTCTCCAGCTGTGGTATCACTCTGTTGGAGATAGAAATTTAACCCTAAAGGTGGCCCTTCAGATTTTGGGACGAAAATTTTACGAAAAATGCAAACAAATCATCCTTATACTCCTATAGCCTTTTAAATTGCGTTCATAAAACCACAGCAGTCGAAAACCCTCAGATAACACAAGAAATTAGAGATTTATTACGGACCAGGTTGACACCAACGGCAGACACATTCTATTTTTAGATTATCAATTCTCTCATTTAAATACAGGAAAACACAATGTTTTCTACTCTTCACAAAATAAAATTTCAAATTTTCAGTCACTTTTATTTTGTCGTCCGCAAATGCTTTCAATTTGGACAAGCCTAAATACTGTCGTTTGGTAATGAGTTAAGTCCCCCGCTCTCCGTACGTCCGTACGAGCCCGTATTTCAGCAACCCTTAAGAAGGATATTTTGAAAGCACTGAGAGAAAGAGACATAACTTGTTACCAGCGCTTTCTCCTTTACTCACAATAATTTCTTGCTCTAATTTCATTTGCCATCTGAAATATATGGCCGAGTCGAAATTAACGTCTAGCACAGATTAAAGAAAGAATACAAAAAACAACAGAAACAATACAAATGGAACAAGCAATTTCGTTGAAATGATATCCCCCGCCGAAAAAGACCTTTTTTGATGCAAACGTATAAGAGGTATTGTGTTTTGCATGTACATGTGGCCTTTTTGTTATTGGTCCATGATGAAATTATACATTAAGCTCCCTTGTTCCATGGCACAGGATTTCATAACATAAAAAAATATAAAAGAGGTCCATAACAGGATTATACATTAAGTACCCTTTTTGCAGAACTCAGCATTTCATAAAATGAAAACAAATAAAGAAAATATACATAAAACCCCCGTTTTCCATGACATGTCATATCATAATTATATGTGCGAAAAAAAAAAACGAATCAAAGGACTTTCCAATGGAAAACATGCATGAAGTTTCATTAATTTTTGTCAAGGACTTTAGAAGATATCCGTCTCACAATATAAGCTGCTACACTGCTGCCATTTCAAGCAGGTAGCTAGAGACTAAAGTGTTGAAATTTGTAGAACCTGCCTGGGTAGCTGAATGGATATATGGTATTACTTGTGATCTAAAAGGTTTACGAACAGACTGATGCATGGAGAGACGAATGCACAATTGACTCATTGTTCACTGGATTTGATCAAGCAATATAAATATGAAGTTCTAAGAAAACATGTGCAAAAGTTGGAGATACACTGATAAAAAATTAAATTTGACATGAAGTCCCGTTTTTCCATGATACAGTGATAAATTGCAAAACCCTGACAACATGTGCTAAGTTGCATGATCTGTGACAATCTCATCCAAATCTGCTGTGATATGTCCAGTAATTGAAGAGATTCTGGTGAAAAAAAAATGAAATTATAACATGAAGCCCCCTTATTCCATGATGCAGCTACAAATCCCATAACCTTGACAATATGCCATAGGTCTCATGATCATGTGAAAACACCATCCAAATATGCCATGAAATGTGGGAGGCGTTGTGTTAGGTCACATGCTAATGTGAAAATTCCATTCAAATCTGCCAAGAAATGTGGGAGGAGTTGCCTTCACAAGAAATATAATGAAACAAAACATGAAGCCCCCTTTTTTCATGAGGCAGCTACAAATCGCAAAACCTTGAGAGTATGCGATAGGTCTGATGATGAGAAACATTCTGTGATTTTTTTTTCAATTCTGTCAAGAAATATGGGACGAATTGCATTCACAAGAAATAAAATGAAATAAATCATGAAGCCCCCTTTTTTCATGACGCAGCTACAAATCGCAAAACCGTTGAGAATATGCGATAGGTCTGATGATGAGAAACATTCTGTGAATTTTTTTTCAATTCTGTCAAGAAATATGGGACGAATTGCATTCACAAGAAATAAAATGAAATAAATCATGAAGCCCCCTTTTTTCATGACGCAGCTACAAATCGCGAAATGTTGACAATATGCAATAGGTCACATGACAAGAAATATTCTGTCAAAATTCTATTCAATTCCGTCAAAAAATGTGGAAGGAGTTGCCTTCACAAGAAATAGAATGAAATATAACATGAAACCCCCTTTTTCCATGACACCTTATTACAAAAACAAGGGCAAATAATTGTGGTGTTGCACGGTCAATGTAGGTGAAACTGTTTTTCCTGCATTTCCTAATGGATATTGACAAATGTGACAAGTTCAATGTCAAAACTTTGTATAGTTTTGAAGACAAGACTCCAAACATCAAAAGTGTACTTAAGTGCAACATAAATGAAACTTAAAATCGCTCTCAGTCGGCCATTTTGCATCGAATCAAAAAAGCAAAATAAGTATCTCGGGAGAATGGGTATGAAGTTTCACGAAGTTCCGTCCAATGGTATTGGAGATATTTGCCGGGACGGACGCACGGACAGACGGACAGACGGAAGGACGGACGGACAACGCTAAAACTATATCCCTCCTCCTACGGCGGGAGATAATAATCAATACAGATCGATAATCGAACTACTTACGTCCCTAACTATCCTAAGGGGCTGTGCTAAAATGCCGTAACCAACAAAAATACCAATCACGCGTCCGAATCCCGACAGTATTAGGGCTGTAAGTCGATGTCGTTTGAAGTACTCCATAATTGCTACATAGGCTGTGAAGCGCCAGAATGAGGCTCCAAGACCTGAAATCAAGAACATCACATGCTACTTTTAGCTTACTTTTGTCCCTTTAATTGCTTCTTAACTCTTTACTAAACGATTCAAAGTTTTAACATTTTCAGTAAAAGGGCGTTTGAAAACATTGAGGGTAAAGGAGAAAATGCTATACTAAGCAGCATTTTCCCCTTTGCCTACCATGTTTTCTTCTCTTTATCGCATAATCCGTAATTTCAACGACATTGAGAAGAAAGATTGTAAAGACATAGAGCCAAGAGGAGAAAAAGAATTTGTCCCACAGTAGACTAACGTAAAACAGAAAATCACACAAGATCGGAAAGTGTCGTATCGGATCAGCCTGCGCGGACTGCGCAGGCTGATCCGAGACGACACTTTACGCAAAAGTCTGAATGACCCTTTTCGCGTGTTACAGGCTAATTAATTCCGTGTTACATATTAAAAGCAACATAAATTTTGTTGTCTACAAATATTTTCAATTCTAACAAGTCTGAAATTTCGTTGTCTGGTAAAGAGTTAAACCTTTTCCGAACAAAATATTTTATATATCACGGTGTCCATCTCATCTGTCCGTGTGTTTACGCATCTTCTACATCAGTAAATAGTTCAAAATTCTTTGTTAATCATTGTCCGCTTTTCGCCTTCGACTGTAAAGTCTTACATAATTCCTAATAAGTTTCATTTATATCTAATTTTACTTTGGTGCCAAGTTGTTCCTAAGCTAATACCAATATGATAACGCCGTTGTAATGCAAAGAAATGACCCTCTCTACAAAATGACCCATGGGTCATTTCTTCATTATTCTACGTAGAGAAATGGCCCCAGAGAATAATGACTCGAGTCATTTCTCTACGTAGTGAAATGACCCATGGGTCCTTTTGTAGTGGAGGTTCACTTCTCTGCATTACACCGGCAGGTACAATTCAAACGGAAACACACGGAGCACAATGGTAAAGAAAAAAGTCTCTCCACTGACTTAAGAATGCAGTGGTAGCTTGAATTCATTATCATCATCATCATCATCATCATCATCATCATGCACTATTATCATAACTTGATATTATCAGTGTCAAGTGCTTATAAATAAATGAGGCGTGATCTGGCAAAGTTAGGTTTAATGCATCTCTGGATTCGTGGTACCAAGCGAGTCATCCATAATTATGCACATGTAAAATCCAGTTTTTTGTAATAACTTACCGAATCATGAGGTATACTGGTCGTTTGACATTTAGAAAATTGACCAACAGCAAAAAAGTTAAGACTCATGCTGACCTGGGTCGATACCTTTTCGTATGTGCATTCAGCTCCTTTTCTACAGAAATGGTTTAAATACTAGTATAACTTACCCCCAAGAAAGCCAACTAGGAAGTGGAAAAGTCTTTCGTCATCCCTAGCCTCGAGAAAAGAGGCAGACAGAAAACCAGCCAACACACAAAGCGATCCAAATGCAGCGACAAGACGGTAACCAATATACACCGAGGCCACAGCAGCAACAAACTCTGAAATGAAGGAAGGGAACTATTCTCGCTAGCTTCGAAACAAAATTTCTTGGGAATAGCCGATAAATACAGTATATTTATAATATTTATAATATAGTTATATTTTGCTTTGCGAAAGTAAAAGCTCTGCAATCAATTTCAGTAAAAAAGATGTAATATTTGCTGGATGACTGATTAGCATCAGTGATCTTATGACACCAGATATGATGTCATCATACTGATTAGAAAAGGAATCTCTTCATCGAGTCTTGTTATTGATCATGTAACGTTCCCACAAGTCTTTGCGAAACTCGGATGCGAGATCTATAAATACCGTAAATTGCCACGAAGCCCATCAAGGGAATACCATTGTAAAAAATATTTCTTTAATTAATAAAGATTTGCCAGGTATCACAGTGCTAAAATTCAATCATAAATCAGTTTGAGATTGTGGAAAATCTGAATATCTCCGTTTCAACGAAACTACGTACGCCTAACTTATCCTGAATGTGGGCCATGCAGTGTGAAAAAGCGGTTTAATACTTCGGCAAATAGAATCGACCCATGTCAGCCTGTGCAGTCTGAACATGAATCGAAACTTTTTGTTATTTGTAAACTTGCTGCATGGTAAATGGCTAGTCTACTTCCAAATCCAATCGATTGTTAGACAAAATGAGTTTTATATATGCATTAGAATATATGACCCATTACGCAAAAAGGGACCATCTGGGAATTTTCTACATAAATTAGATGAAAACAAATCAACTATAGTGCAGGTCACTTTAAGCTGATGATTCAGAAATGATTGTACAAGGTACAATGAGTAATTTTCATACAGAAAATGTCATGAAAGTGAAAAGTGTCAACCCTGGTCAGCCTGCGCAATTCGCGCAGTCTGACCAGGGTTGACACTTTTCGCAGTTCCCAGAAGGTTCTTTTTTGCGTGATGGGTCACATATAATTACTGACTCTCTTGGTTTAATACACTATATGCAGAGATGCATTAAACCTCCGTTTACCACAACATGGCTCATATATATGTACCTAGGCATTCAGGGAAACATATCCTATAATAAAAGACGGTAATCAAATTCCGTAACCCAGGTATGATTTTTTCCAAAGTAATCAAAAGGAATGAATAGTAAATACATACGGCTGTGGTTGACTTGGCATTTTTTTACCTGTAAAGTTTCATTCTCTACTCTAGCGGGACTTCAGACGAAAAGCAAGAAAGAAAGAAAGAAACGAACAAACAAACAAACAAATAACAACGAACCTCCCATTAGACGGGCATCCTCAAAAATCATAGTTTCTGTATAAGCATAGTCTCTTTTTTCATCAATTGCCTCCCCAGCTAAAACCAGTCTAGTCAGTCTCAATGGATGTATGATGGTAGTATTGTAGAACATGTAGTAGGTGAGCTCATAGCAGAGATGTAGCACTGCGCATGCCAGGACAATAATCCACGCCCACTGGCCTCCATCTGGTGCCTCCTCAACATTGTATCTTGACCTTTCTGATGATGTGTCACTACTGCTGCTGTATTTCTGTAAGAAATAGTTAGACATAAATGAACTATGCTCTGGCAAAAGGAGGCTTAATGCATCTCCGTTATATATGATACCAGCCCAAGTAATCACATAATTTTGGATCCATAAAAACCATGTTTTAATATAACCGACCTAATGATGAGATTACCTGGTCCTTTTTTGACCGGGTGACAGATGTTTCGGTAACAGACGAGTTCGGTAACATAGACTTATAGAGTAAATCGATTGGATGTTCCGGTAACAAAGCAATTGGATCTATATAGTGTTTATATATCGTGATGTTCTTTACATCTCATGCATGGCTTTGTTTTGTTCAAACCTTTTGCTTGTGCATTTTTTATCTTTTTATCCCTTGACAGATAGGTTCAAACTTTATTTTTTTCACTTTCTATCCTTTTTCCCTTGATAGATAGGCAGTACACGTGGTTAATACATAGAGCATGGAATGAGGTACGTAACAAAAATATTATTTATGAAACATAGTGGGAAATACGAATTAAGATTCTTAATAACGAGAGTTTGAACAAATAAGGTCTTGTATTGGGTGTAAAGAACATCACGATACATAAACACTATATAATTGCTTTGTTACCGAAACATCCAATCGATTTACTCTATAGATAAGTCTATGTTACCGGACTCGTCTGTTACCGAAACATCCGTAAATCTTTTGACCAATAGCGGAAAGTTTCTGCGCAGGCTGAATTGGGTCGAGACTTTTCGCTGATGCATTAAGCCCCTTTTCTCAAAGCACGACCCACAGCCTTGTGTAAACTGGTCCCTATTGTACATGCATACGCCGGTTCACCTTTTTTATAAAGCTTCCCATAAAAAAAAGGAAGCTTGAGTTTCAATTTTCTATCGAAATCTTTCTGACTTTATTTCAGTTGATAAACAGTTCGAACATTCAGTTTTCACCGACAGATATATATACGTGTAGTTGTATATCTTCATCGGGTTTGTTTATGTCTTTGCTAAACGACTGTGAGTGGCGCCATGTGACTGGGAGTCCAAATGGAAACCACCGTTATACAGACTAGGTTAGATGTAGGTACGGAATTGGCCGTGTTGTGACGAGTAGGTCGTTACAGCACTGGATGGTAAAGGGGTATGCGCTTCATTAAGCTCATAATATGTCGTCAGATTATATTTCAAGTTTCAACAAAGGGAAACAAAATTCATAGTTCAAGGGAAGGAAAGAAATGATACCCCATGTAATACAGGATGAATCCGTTTCCCTCAAAAATGGGAGCACCATGGTCTGGCAAAATGGGTTTAACACATAACCGTGCATTATACATTATACATTGCATTATACAGAGCAAGTCATCGTATGATTGTTAATCCATAAAACTGTACCATAGTTTGAGTGTAAATTTGAGATTCCCTATCTATAACACCATACAGTTCAACAGCTTGAAAAGCTTCTAGTGTTTCAAATGGCGAATTGGTAATGTTCTAGCGACTTTGGGGCTGTTTAAGGGGGCGTGATTTGATGTTTTGCCTTCAGTTTTTAGATAGAATATTTTTGTAAAGCACTGACTAATATTACTATATATATTTTTCTTTGCAAGCGTTAAGAAACTAGTTGCATGGTTCCATTGAGTATACAGGATGAAGTAAAATATGCAATTAACTGCATGGTAATTTTGCAATAGTCTACAAGTAATTTCAATAGACCAGATGTGACGTCATCGTACATATATCCATTTGAAAACGAAGTCACAAAATGGGCGCACACTGTTTCATAACCGTATGAAAATCCTCCAATCTTTTTTTCAAATTTGTTGTATAATAAGAGAAAAACTTAATTTACCAAAAGACAAAATCTTAGTCTAGTACACGTTAACCCATTACCACGCAATCCCTACTTTTGACGCCCCTGAGAAAGATGCCTTTGGAAAACATTGTGGGGAAAAGGAGAAAATGCTGGTAACCAGCATTTTCTCCTTTTCCCACAATGTTTTCTACCCTTCATAAAAGAAAATTTCAAATTTTTAGTCACTTTATTGTGTCGTCTGGAAATGCTTTCAATTTGGACAAGCCTAAAATTTTGTCGTTTGGTAATGAGTTAAAAGGCCTGGCAGACGACAGAATAAATGTGACTTATATTTGGGGAATTTGTTTTTGAAAGGGTCTAAAACACTCCATAGCATAACAAACATGTAATTGTTTTCCATAATGTCTTCTCCGGACGCTGTGTTTGAAGCTTCGTTTGTGTATTTCCGGTGTGTAAATGAGCGAGTTGCTCAAGTAAAAATGGACCGTGTTTCCCCGTCGGTGTCGACCTGGGCCGTAGTAAATCTCTAATTTCTCTTGTTGTCGGGTGGTTTTCAAATACTGGGGTTTTATGAATGAAAATTAAAAGGCTTTTGGGATACAAGGATGAATTTTTTTTTTGTATTTTTGTAAAATTTTCGTCCAAAAATCTGAAGGGCTACCTTTAACGAACGTTGCCACAACTAATATATGCCTTGCATCATACAATAGCAAACTAATGTAATATTCTTTTCTTGTGCTATTTGGAAATTAATTTATGTATTTTCACATGCTTTATCCAATAATCGAACACTACTTTTGAACAAAATGAAAAACTGTGAAGAAAAAGAGGCATTTGCATATCAAGCTACATAGGAGCTTCAAAATTCATATTCCAGTATCTCTCACTCCTATCTTTTTAAAAGATATTCTTGTATAACTGGCCTGCAACACACGAAAAGGGACATTTGGATATTTGCATGAAGTGTCGTCACAGATCAGCCTGCGCAGTCCGCGCACGCTGATCCGAGACGACACTTTCCCTTTTCATGTAATTTTCTGTTTTGCACATGTCTACTGAAGCATAAAATCTAATGTAGTCGTAAAGTGCCGTCTTGGATTAGCCTGCGCGGAATGCGCAGGCTGATCCGAGACGAAACTTTACGCAAATTTCCGAATGCCCCTTTTCGCGTGTTGCGAGCCATATGATAATAGCTGAGGGTGGGCAGACAATTGTTATACATACATGTACCACCAGTTATATACGTACTATCGTATGCTATAATTTCAGTGTGAAACTTGAGAGTCCATCTACATGACAATTCAATGTGTTAAATAGCTTGAAACTGCTCAGTTATAAATTAGTTGTATTATTGTCGATTACAAGGTCTCTTCAGGGTACCAGGGAGCCTCTATAGGGTGGGGTTGAGGGACAACATTGTAGCCCAATCGTAGAGGCACTGATTGATCAGGATTAAAACCAATGCTGCTGGTGTAATGCAGAGAAATGAGCCTCCCCTACAAAACGACCCATGGGTCATTTCTCTACGCAGAGGAATGGCCCAGGTCATTATTCTTCGTACAGAAATGATCCCAGAGGGTCATTTCTCTACGAAGAATAACGACCCGGGTCATTTCTCTACGTAGAAAAATGGCCTGGTTCATTTTGTAGGGAAGGGTCATTTCTCTGCATTACACCGGCGCTAGTCTATGGATGGACACTTATTAAAAGCATTTTCCCCTTTTTCCATTATGTTTTTTAAATGAATTCTCTTGCAGTGGCGTTAAAACTTTGGGATTGTGGGGGCATTTAAAGAGTTTAATACAATAAAGTAGGGTGTAAATCATTCCCTTCTCTAGGCGACCTACAAGCAGTTTGTACAGTATTTGAAAAATACATCATGTTTAACTCATTACCAAACGTCAATATTTTAGGCTTGTCCGAATCGAAAGCATTTGCAGACGACAAAATAAAATTGACTGAAAATTTGAAATTTGTTTTGTGAAGGGTAGAAAACATTGTGGGAAAAGGAGAAAATGCTGGTTACCAGCATTTTCTTCTTTTTCCACAATGTTTTCTAAAGGCCTCTTTCTCAGGATCGTCAAAAGTAGGGATTGTGTGGTAATGGGTTAAAAGAAACATTCTTTTGCTACAATTATTTGCTATGTATGAGTATTTTAAAGCTTAGGCCTACAATTTTCTATTATATCGTCAGAGGATATTTTCAACAGCAAATGTATTTCATGAAGTAACAGGTCAAACAATACAAAAAAGCTCAACAAAAAGGAAGAACAAGATTAGTGCTTCAGGTTTTAATACCTTCGAAAAACATAAAACAAGATTTTATTGGTATACAGGTTGTCGAAGGTAAATCGGCCACTGAAATACACCGACACTACTCTATAAACCGCCCCTTTTATTTCTCCTGCAAATTTGACCAAGTACAGTGATAAAGGGATACAGGAAAACAAACTGTTACATATGTCTCGGGATTTATCATGGTATTCTAATGGGAAAAAAAATCCCGATTCGGCCAACGTAGAGCATGTCTTTTTAAAAAAGAGGGAAAGCACATCGACTGCGCACGCGCGGTGGCTATGGGCAAAACAGGTTAAAAGTGATGCTAATCCTTTACCACACAATTCCGGGTATTAGCGACCCTGAGGAAGCAGCCATTTGAAAACAAACACTGTGGGAAAAGGAAAAAAAATGCTGGTAACCAGCATTTTTTCCTTTTCCCACAACGTTTTATTATTAAATGCAAATTTCATCATTTGAGCCACATTTATTTTGACGTCTACAAATGCTCTCAATTTGGACAAGTCTAGAATTTTGTCGTTTGGTAAAGAATTAAATTACTGAAAGTTTGTCAGCTAAGGGGAAATTATAATAGTCTTGTCCAACATAATGTTATATCAGTCTCCGTAACAACCAACCATTCTCATATCATTCGTACCATAAATTTCAAATTCTACAAACTGGTATAAAGTTCGGATACACGAGAACTCACTACTTGACTCATTATCAAACGACAAAAGTTTAGATTGCCCAAATCGAAAACATTTGCTGACGACAAAATAAAAGTGACTGAAAATTTGAAATTTGATTTGTGAAGGGTAGAAAACATTGTGGGAAAAGGAGAAAATGCTGTTTACCAGCATTTTCTCCTTTTCCCACAGTGTTTTCTAAAGGCGTCTTTCTCAAGGGCGTCAAAAGTAGGGATTGTGTTGTAATGGGTTAACTATGAGCGACTGAGCGACTAATCGAGAAATGATGAAACTAGGTTTAATTGTGATTCGTCAGTGACATGCTGCGGTTATTTTATGTGAGCGACAGTCTGGGAAAAAGATGCATTATATCAAGTAAGTAATCTCACCAACTTCTTGATCCACAAAATTAACTTAGTCCAAGAACCCGTTGTCTGCGCATGTCATATTCTTTGATTGAATTTGCGTTTTTTTTATCGTCGCTACCGGTTGCCCATCTTAACGACGCCCCCAGAAGACGGTTAGTTGGTATACGAGGGATAGTGCAAGGATACAGGTCGAAACTGCTGAGAGCTTCGCCTCCATGGTTCTTTAACGTTCTTCGAAGATTCGACACTAAATACAGCCGGTGGAATTTTACCACTGCTGATAAAGGGCTTAGTTGTTCAAACTAAGTTTTTTCTCTCACTTTGACAAGTTAACCCCTTACCACACGACAAAATTTCAGACTTATCCAAACTGAAAGCATTTGCTGACAACAAATTTCAAAATGGGGCTCAAATGGTGCAATTTTGCTTTGATAGGGTAGAAAACTTTATGGGAAAAGGAGAAAATGTTGGTAACTAGCATTTTCTCCTTTTCCCACGATAATTTCTATCCA
The DNA here is from genome assembly GCA_943736015.1 of Tridacna crocea. Lineage (NCBI taxonomy): Eukaryota > Metazoa > Mollusca > Bivalvia > Cardiida > Cardiidae > Tridacna > Tridacna crocea. The sequence continues at coordinate 42,929,984 of OX031066.1, read as the reverse complement.
GCCCAAAACCATTTTTCAATTTTTGAGTCACATTTCTTTTGTCTTCTGCAATTCCTTCCTGTTTGGACCAGTCTTATAATTTGTTGTTTGGTAAAGGGTTAAAGTATTGTAACGGTAACCCGTCTGACAACTTTTTTCTCTCATTGTCCATGATCGATTATTGATCTTTCCTGTATAAATAGAACGTATATAAATACTACAGTTTTCAAGAGTTGATTGCTATTATTATAGGTTACCCGATAGGTGAGTCAATAATAAAACAGAACAGAACAGAACAGAAATTTCAATCATGATTCAAGACTGAAACACATTAGGTTCTTTATCAAACACAGAAGGCACTGCCAGTATCTTTCCAGGGACTGGTGATAGCAATTACGTATAGATTAATTCCTTTCATGCCTTTTTCACCACTGATCATTGTATTGACGATGATTATATATGTAAAAGCAGCAAGCGACTTGGAAAGAAAATTGTGCGGGGTACTGTTAACAGAAACTCTGCGAAAGCATGGATAGGTGTACTTGCCACCGCGGTATAATTGAAATGATGTTGAAAACGGCGCTAAAATTAATCAATCAATTGTGCACAGTACTTGTAACTACATGCATCAGTATGGACAAAATCAATAAATCTTATACCAAATGGATGTCATGAAATAAAGTAATGAAAGACAGAAAGATTGTGGAAATAATGAAAACTTGAAAAATGTATCATACATGTGTGACATACACAGCACAATAAAGAAATAACAAGTACTTGGTAAATGGTCAACGTATGGGGTTTGACAACAGGCTGTCGCAGGTTCGAATCACCAGCTCGACCAACACAATAATTGTTTTGTACAGGATTGCCCCCCTATTCAAACCAATTCCGATTTCTTACAACCCTGAATGAGAGCTATAGAAAACATTGTGGGAAAAGGAAAAATGCTGATTCCCGCAATGTTTTCTATCTCTATGTTTCCATGGTGCTTTATCGCCGTTTTCAACTTCAATTTAGCTGTATCGTTGCGCCTAGTGCACCTATCATCGCTTTCCTGTAGTTTCTTTTACCAGTTCTTCATACAATACTCTTTTCAAGCCACTGGTTGCTAACTTATATACATGCATGTAAATATCATTGAAAGTACGAAGAGGCAAGAAAGGGATATTATGTCGGAATGACTCTCATCAGTCTTTGAAAAGAAAACGGAGGTATAGGGCTTCGTAATTTCTACAACGGAATTAGATTATGTATTTAATGCTTTCTCTTGTATCTACATGTATGTGACAGATTTGAGAATTTAAAGGTGGCCCTTCAGATTTTGGGACGAAAGTTTTACAAAAATGCAAAAAAATCATCCTTATACCCCCGAAGCCTTTTAAGTTTCATTCGTAAAACCCCAGTAGTCGAAAACCATCCGACAACGCGAGAACTTAGACATTTACTACGGCCCAGGTTGACACCAACGGGAGACACGTTCTATTTTTAGATGATCAATTCGCTCATTTACATACAGGAATACACAAACGAAGTTTCAAACATAGCATCCGAAGAAGACATTATGGAAAAGAATCATTACATGTTTGTTATGTAATGGAATTTGAGCGTTATGAGTCACGTGCCAGTCACTTGACATTTCCACAATGCTTTATTGATTTTTGGCACGAAATCTAAAAATACCTTCAGAGGCTACGTAGCCTTTTAAGGGAATACCATCCAAAAAAATTTTTTTTGCAATTTTATGAATCTTTATTATCGATGATTTGTATTATTTTTTCATATGAATTTCAGTGATATATATATTTTTTAATTTGATGGGAGGTAAAAATTCTAAATACCCACCTTTAAGAGTATTAAATATTGTCTGTCTGATTTCTGAGAAGAATAAATTTACTGTACTTTCAATACAATCTGTATTGTTTACCTCCTATACACACCTGTATGTATATCCTTGAAATCACGCTGTTCTCATAGGATTTAGTGGGAGGTATGATACGTTTTGTGGCAAATGACATAGCAACTTATTTTACCTTAACCCTAATACGGGAGAGCGCAACTCACTGACCTTTTGCGGAAAGTGCAGATCAAGATCAGACAGCACAGAACGTGCAGTCTGATCTTGAATCTACACTGTCCGATAAGTAGATATTTTTTTCCAAAAAGCTAAATTTGAAAGTATCATCAATCGGGTTTTTACTGTCGGTTTGAAAGTTTAGCAAGATAAGAGTTTATCTTTGCAGAGATTTTCAGATCTAGTTTTATAAGGTTTAATCCATTACCACACGATCCCTACTTTTGACACCCCGGAGATAGAAGCCTTTTGAAAACACTGTAGGAAAAGGAGAAAATGCTGGTAACCAGCATTTTCTCCTTTTCCCACAGTGTTTTCTACTCTTCAAAGAACAAATTTCAATTTTTCAGTCACCTTTATTTTGTCGTCTGCAAATGCTTTCAATTTGAACCATTCTAAAATTTTGTCGTGTGGTAAAGGTTTAAGAAAAAAATATCAAAAGATTACCAGCAATCTTGATAAATGAAAAGAAATGGTGAAGATTAGCTGAAAAGCTGTGACACATTATCTGTTAATCCTTAGGATACGCTGAACAAACTGGCCTGAATTTACGGGCCATAGATTTGACAGGACATTCTTTCTTTTTCTGATCTAGGATTTACATTGTCAACACACAAGATTTTCAGAAATGTGCCAGTTGAAATTTTCCGGAAACTTTGAAACAGTCAGGATTTCCCTACTGATTCAAAATGCTCTGCGCTAAACATCAATCAATCAATCAATCAGCCAACCAATCTGTAAGTCAATCCATCCATCCATCCATCCATCCATCCATCAATCCATCCAACCATCCATCCATCTATCCATCTATCCATCCATCCATCCATCCATCCATCCATCAATCAATCAATCAATCAATCAATCAATCAATTCGTCTCAACTGTTTTGTAAATTGTCACACTACAGGAAACTCTTTACTAGAAAACAAAATGTTAGCGTTCTATAAATCGAAAACATTTGCAAATAAAAAATGAAATATTTGTTCAAATGACGAGATTTGTCCCGGAAAGTGTAAAAAAAAAAGAGTTATACTAGGAAAAAGGAGAAATGTTGGTTTCCAGCATTTCGTCGGTTTACATCGAAAACCTCGTAACTACAGCTTGTTACAAGCTGTATAGTTGCGAGGTTTTTGTGAAAAAGTCGGCATTCTCATAGTCCTTACAGTCTGGGGTCTTTGGTAAAAGGTTATTTTATTCCCCTTTTTTTTCTAAATCGTAATAAAGGCCTTTCCTTTTCAAACTTGGTCCTTTGAAAACTACTCTGGACAAACCCCCACGTTTTAGTCATTGAGAAATCCTTCTTAACCCTTTACCCCATTAGGCATTTCTATGGTATCTCTAATTGACCCTTAGTAACAGCAAGGATGAAACCATTTCTTATATGTATATGACACCTTTTGATAGCATAGAAAACATTGTGACAAAAGGTGAAATTGCTCGTGACGAGCAATTTCACCTTTTGCCACAATGTTTTCTAAAGGCTTCTACAAGCAATGCGTAAAAATGAGTATCTATGGAGTAAAGGGTTAACACGGACAAAACGACACCAGTAATTCTGTCTAACTCAAGTGAGTCAGGGATTTATGTATGATCAAAAGGCGAATTGAAATTCAAATGGAGAAATTTAACCCATTACCACACAATCCCTACTTTTGACGACCCTGAGAAAGAAGCCTTTAGAAAACATTATGAAAGAAAGGAGAAAATGCTTGTAACCAGCATTTTCTTCTTTTCCCACAATGTTATCTACCCTTCACATAACAAATTTCAAATTTTCAGTCTCTTTTATTTTGTTGTCTGCAAATGCTTTCGATTTGGACAAACCTAAAATTTTGCTGTTTAGTAATAAGTTAAATCTCTCTTGACAGATCTGCGCTCATATGTATCCCATGCTGTTATGCTGTATACATTTGCATAAAAGCCCAAATAGCTGCCAAAAGTAAACAATTAGTGCTTTAACCCATTACCACACGAGAAAATTTTGGACTGGTCCAAATTGAAAGCATTTGCAGACGACAAAACAAAGGTGACTGAAAAATAAATTTTTTTTCTGGGAAGGGTAGAAAACACTGTTGGAAAAGGAGAAAATGCTGGTTACCAGCATTTTCTCCTTTTCCAACAGTGTTTTCAAAAGGGCTTCTTCCTCAGGGGCGTCAAAAGTAGGGATTGAGTGGTAATGGGTTAAAATGTTTTCAGACTTTAACCCCTTACCGAACAATCTCTGATTTTTATGGCCCAGAGGAAGAAGCCTTCTGAAAACATTGTGGAAAAAGGAGAAAATGCTGGTAACCAGCATTTTCTCCTTTTCCCACAATGTTTTCTACTCTTTTAAAGCCAGATTTCTATTTTGGAGTAATGTTTATTTTTTCGTTTACAAATGCATTCAATTTGAACAAGACTAAAATTTTGTCGTTCGGTACAGAGTTAAACATTACCGGACATGCTCCGTTTACGACTTTCTCTTTTTTCCAAGAAAGACCTTGCCCTTCAATCTATGCAAAACAAATGAGCCGTGCTCCGGCAAAAGGGAGCTTAATGCATCTCCGTGATGCATGATACTAGCCCACGTCATCACGTGATTATGGATCCACGAGAGCCACTTTATTAAATAATCGACTTAATCATAAGATAGACTAGTCCTTTGACTAACAGAAAAATGACCAATAGCGAAAAGTTTCGGCACAGGTCAGCCTGCGCAGTCCGCGCAGGCTGACCTGAGTCGATACTTTTCGCAGATGCATTAATCCCCCTTTTCACAGAGCATGGCCCAATGCTTCACGTGGAATTCTTCTCATCGGAGAGCAACTCCCCTTTTTGGCTTTAGATTATTCCAAATATATAGACCTTATTACAGTTCGGACGGAAGAACGAAGACTGTGTCTCCCTCGCCGCAAATGGTTTAGAGAATTATAGTCCATGAGCCTAACGGAAGAAAAACACCAAACTCATAGATTGGTTACCTCCCCTGAATTGTTTTTAGGCACAATGGGAACAGGTTAATCAGATCGACCATCGCGTGTAATAAAACACCGTTTCCTTTCAGTTTTTTACCCAATTTTATTCATTATTTATTCAACATCTTTCCCGCACACTAGCGATCCTTGACGTTCATATTACAAGTGTCTCTTAAAAAACAATCACTATAGAAATTTTCAAACAAAAGTAGATATGGCATTTTTTTTTTAATCAATTCCTCTCTTTCAACTCCAGTTTCTTTAGTTTTCGTATGACAACAGTAACAGTACAGAAATATTTCTTTAATTGGTCCTCTGGGAAAATGGTGTCGAATGCATCTCCTTGATGGACAATACATACAGCAAGTCATCATGTAAGTTTGGATCAATAAACATAGTTGACCTAAATACGACTGACTCATGTGGTAGAATGGTCCTTCAGCATGCAGAAAATTTACAAGTAGCAAAAAGGCTTCGACCCAGGTTAGCCTGCGCAGAATGTGCTGGCTAAAATGAGTCGATACTTTTTGCAGACGCATTAAGTCCCCTCTTCACAGAATCAGACTCAATTCTTAAGCAACAGGAACTAAGACAACACTCAGACAAAGTTTTAATTTTTTTACTCGAATTTGCTTCGAAAGCCCGCACGCTTGGTGAAGTATCTATAGAAATTAATGACCAAGGTAATTCCGATAGATAATTAAATTTCTGTTCCTTGAGGAAACGAAGCCATCAATAATTCACCGATATGAGCCATGCTCTGTGAAAAGAGGGCTTAATGCATCTGCAAAAAGGATCGACCCAGGTCAGCCTGCGCATTCCGCGCAGGCTGACCTGGGCCGAACCTTTTTGCTATTTGTACATTTTCTGCAGGTTTAAGAGTTACTCTACCTCCTGATAGATTTGTTTGTCTGTCAAGTTGGATTTCGCGGATCCATAATTATGTGACGACATGCTTCAAGTGTAATAGTACGGGAAGATGTATCATATCTCCGTTTTCACGGAGTGTACAAGTATATTGTCGGTTTACTTAAAAAACGTCGTAACTATATGTATATACAGCTTGAAACAAGCTGTAGTTACGAAGTTTTTGAAGGAAACCGACGATATACTTGTATACCGTATAATATGTTTTTTCGATAATGTAAATGTCATGGAAGAATCAAAGCACTGAAAATGAAAAAGTTGTTTGCCCCAGTCCCTGGCTATTTTTTTCATGTCAACTATTTATCAAATACAGTACTTTATTGCTTTATCAACCCTAGGAAAAACCCAGAAATACTGAGGAAAAATGAGCAAAATGCTAGTTGCCAGCCTTTCGCCATTTCTCAAAAATGCTATCTCGTCGTCAAAAATAATCTAAGAATCAATTTGTCATCTGCTTTCAACTTGAACAAGTCCTAAATTTTAACCTGGCAAATGTACACAGAAAGATGAGATGGAAGTCACTCAAAACCGAAATGAAGACAACATCCTTATATGGTTGCAGAGTCATATATCTTATATATTTATCTTCCCCACCCCTTTCCCTTCACACACGGAAGTTCATAGATAATATACAAGATGGACAATCAAGCAGCTGCGAGTCCCTTATTCCTGGTTCGTCGAAAGTTCTTTCCTTGGTTTGATGGTCGCGTTTATAACTACAAGTTTACTCTGACACAGCTCAAGATCACTTAAATTTCAATTTACAGGTGATTTAAACGAAGACCAGTCAGTACAAAAAAGTGAAAACACATGATTTGCACTGCTTCGTGCCTATCAGACAAACCAGGTTAAAATGAGAAGGATGCTTTACTGAAATTTTGTCAGTAATAAGAAAAAAAAACATGAAAATTATTTTCCGCACAAAATTATAACCCGAGAAAAGGAGCGTGAAGCTTTCAAAAAATGAGTTTTCATTTTTTAATGTTAAGTGAGTGAATGTTTCATTTCTATAGAATGAGTTGAAAAAATCTTTTCAAACTTAGGCTGGAGTATGCTTTTACACTATTCAATTATTCTCCAAAACATCAAACTAAGTTAACTGCCTCTTTTCTGGACAACGGATGCCAAGAAAAGGTCTACGGAAAATTCCGGCTTAAAAGTGATCGTTTACTCGGAGGTTACGTTCAGTGTATACCATCCATTTTGCCAATCAACTGACAATCACAAGGTAGAACTGCTTGAATGGTAGTAGTTTATATATTGGGGGTTTCGGGACAAAAGGCCATAACATGCTTAATGCGTTTGCCCTTATGAAAAACTAGGTCACTTATGAAAAACTAGGTCACTTATGAAAACAAGCTCACTTATGAAAAACTAGGTCACTTATGAAAAACTAGGTCACTTATGAAAAACTAGGTCGCTTATGAAAAACTAGGTCACTTATGAAAACTAGGACGCTTATGAAAAACTAGGTCACTTATGAAAACTACGTCACTTATGGAAACAAGCTCACTTATGAAAACTACGTCACTTATGAAAAACAAGCTCACTTACGAAAACAAGCTCACTCATGAAAAACTAGAGCGCGCACCGCATCATGTGTCGGCATCTGATATGCTCCTTTATGGGCTGAATGGTTAACTGACTAACCAATTAAAACTGTATATAATATACATGGTCTGTATATTATATAACCTCTCTTTATGGATAACATACTTACATGGGTGAACCTACCTATAATTCAATTATATAAACTTTTACTCTTCATTACACATAAGACTAAAATGTCCAAGAGCTAGTGTGCTTATTTTGTTCTCTCCTATTATCCTTTTATCATCAGATGCGCTTAATGCTACTTTGTTCACCACCACGGTACTAATGTCATGAGCATTACTTCTTATTATATTCATCTTTCTAAGTTGCTCCTTACCATTAAACAAGCAATTTTTATAATCCTCATGGATAATACTTTTATTAACAACATATTTCTTAACCCCCTTACATTTTTTACTTTCTTCCCCATCTAACATTTTATAAGAATACAGTTTAGCTCTAAGTCCCACAAACTCTTTTATAATATCTCCTCCAGCCTCATCCTTAAACATTCCTAGTACTTTCTTATTACAACCAGTTGGTATACCTGATAAATGGTCTTTCGGATAATTACTAGTATCAAACTTACTCTCTACATCATTAGCTATATCCTTATAAAAGTCTTCTGTTTCTATTTCATACATCAAGCTGTCTGTATCAGTAAATAGAAGTTTAGCTTTATCTCCATATTTTTGCTTAACATAGTTGTAGTGGAAATCATACATTAAAGTCTTACTTAAATCTAGAATGCACATTCCTAAATAAACCGGTTTATTAAAAAGTAACCTCGTCTTTTTCATATGAATAGCGACCAGATCTTCACTAAAAATGTTACAATGAGCAAAATTAGGTTTAGCAGTTAATTTTTCCGCTTTTAATCTATTATTAACTAATCTAACATCCACTCGATTTCTAATATTTTCCATGGTCTTACCAAATACTGAGTTATTCATTAACTTAAAAAAGTCCTTTTCGAACTCATTATCAGCTTTTGTTCTTAAATTAGTATTAAGTTCAATATAAGGTTTAAGCCATTCACTTTGTTCAAACTTAATACCTCTATGAATTTTACTTATTTTTAATCTCAAACTCTCATACTGCTTAAGATTTTCGTAGTGAATAACATAATTTTCTTTATCCCATAAGTTTGGAATTAACTTATTAATTTTATTTACATTAATACTATCAGGGGCTAATGGATAATCATTATGCAAATCATGCAATCCTTTAGGATACTCTAAATCAACTTCTAAAATACAAGGAATCTGCTCCCAATTATTTAACTCTTTTTCAGTCATCCATTTAAAACCATGTGTAGGAAGAGGTTTACTCATTGCCCATCCATACAGATTATTAGCATCCAAATAAGTTATATACTTCTTAGGTTTACCAGAGTCACACTTATCACCCATATACTTATTATTTGCTTTTGCATATCTGTTGCTAATCATCGATACTCCTCCTCTGATACCCTTTTCTATCATTAACAACATATCAGGATTACTTAATAATTCTAATTCCACATTAGTAACTTTTAATGCCGCATCCCAAGCTAAACCTGGCGCTGTGAAGTAATGAGCAGGGTCTAATTTGTAATACCTACAACAAATGTTTCTAAAGTTCTCAAAAACATCAGATAAAAGCAAAACATCAACTTGATTATATAAATTATGATAATCTTCTAAAGTTTTCATCTTAAACGTTTTCCAAACTTTTTGCGCATGTGCATAATCCTCATCACTAATATCCTCTTCATTAAGTCTAGAATAAAACGCTTCTTTGGGTGGTAGTTGAGTTTCTTTTAACTTTTCTGGTGAATCTATATACTCATAAGGATAACAGCCTTTTCTAGTTACTAGATTAAGATTGTCATCTGTGTAATACTTTTTAACATTGTTAAAATCATCTTTATCTAGATTTTTAACTAGCTTATCTAAACTTGTAGCCATAAACTTAAAACTATCAATAAACCTTATCTGATGGTGTAAAGGTTTAGTTTCTTCCTTAGTTTCTTCTTCTTTAGTTTTTACTTTCTTAGTATAACTCCCAATCTGTATTTTTTTGGTGAAGCTAATATATCTTTCACTATTGTTAGGGATAACAGATATATCCCCCTCACTACAACCAAGATTTTTTACAAATAAGTGACTATCATAACCACTAAGGTTATGAAACACCACAGGTATAAAATTAGGTTTTCTATACAAGAAATTGCATGTTTTATGGGCAGCTCCTCGATATCTACCAGTAAAATGGCAATGGTCTCTAACCTTATAATTTTCATCAGTGAATTCTTCGTTACATATCCAACATTTATTTTCTCTTTCAAAGCTCTCTTTTTCTTTTTCTTTAAATATCATTTTCTTCGCTGGTATGCTAGTAATTTCTCTAATGTCCTTTTCTAACATTTCCACAAATTTCTGCGCGGCATCCTCTCCAGTATAACTTACTAATTTTGGCTTATATACTTTATCATCAAAGCATTTAATGTAGTAACAAAAGCTAGAAGGTTCATGTTTTTGGTATTGTTTAGTATAACTACTTTCAGGATTTGGTTCACACGAATGCAATGGTTTAATATAACACTCAAAGTCAGCGTAAACGATAAAAGGAACCTTTTCTGACCTAAGGTAGTTTTTAAATTTTAAAACGGTTCCCTCTTTTGGTAAGTCTATTTTAACGTAATCATGTTCTTTACAATACTGTATATGCTTTTCCAACGCTTCTCTAGACCAAAATGGATTAAAACACCTTAAGCAGACGTGACTCTTTTCCTTATGCTTTGATACTTGAGAGTATATCAAACGACTAATGCTTTTTACTAGGCAGTAATGCTTTACTCCGTTTTTTTCAATCAAAAAAAGAACTATATTATTATCCCTTTTCTCATAAAATTTACTTATTCTAAGAGGATAGAAGTTTTTTCTATCATAACCAACTACTGTAATGGATATGGTAGGGTTTAGGGTTTCAAACTTGTTAATATCATCTAAAGAAACTGGATATTCTATGTTTTTCATATTTAATGTGTTTTCTTTTTGTTTTAAATCCATAGTAATTCTTTCTGGATGAGTATCTATAGGATTTAATGCCCTTAAAACACACCACAAAAAGCATTTATTATCATCATTTTTCATGTTAATAATAGCTCTTTTAGCAGCTAATTCTTTGGGTAGGGGAAAATATGTTTCTCCCCTTGTTGGGTTATACGTTACAGTGTGTAATTCTGCACGCTTTACTTTATCAAACTGCCATTTTGTGTTCTCCATAACTAAATTAGTTATTTGTTCCATAATCCGTTCTACCATGGTATCATATAATTCATTTAAATTGGTTCCTACTAAATTAATTATAGGTTTCTCAGAATGAATCTGAAATTCCTGATAAAATACATCAATTCCGTCTTCTTTCGGTACAACTTGTTTAAGTTGTATAAAAAGACGTAATTTTACTTTACTTCCACGGTTTTGTTTTAATACTGTAATCATTTTCTCCCGTATTCGTTCTAAAAATTCTTCCGGGGTATCATTCTCAAATAAACAATTAATGGTGTATTGATTGGCAAATTCTTTCAAAGAAGAATTTGTTTTAACAACCTTTAACTTATCATCTTCCTTTTGTTTTTTGTATAATTCATCAATTTTTGATTTTAATGCTTTAATTTCAGACGAAGTAGTTATTGGAATTTCTTGAACCTCATCTAACCAATTTAATAAGTTTTGAACCGAATTAGAAGTAGTTGCAGGAGTACGCGAAGCTGTGTGCACCATGCGTGTTGCAGGTGTCGGGGTTAGAATATTACCCGGTATATTTTCTTCAATATCTTTATCTAATATCGATATTCCCGGGTTACTCAAAAGCTCAATTAATTGAGCTCTTCTAAGACGTGAATAGCCTCTATGACCACGATTTCTTGCTAACCTTTTTAGGTTTGACACTGCGATTCCTCTAAACTCACTATTCACAATATTTCTAGGACTTGGGTTATTCAAAAGCCCAATAAGTTGAGGTCTTCTGAGGTTTGAATATCCTCGTAAACCTCGGAAAATTAATAGGTTTTAACACAAAAGCACATATTCCGCAATCGGGTATAGAAGATTTAACTAATAATCCAGATATTAATTGGGCATTTGGAATAAATATAAAAATAAATGGTTTATTTAAATTTGGTACCGCTGAAGCTTTTAGTTGGGAGGGAAGAGTTAATGGTTTTAAAAAAATCACATATAGTGATCCAATTGGTGAAATACGACCAGAAACACCTATTAGTATTGAAGCTTATACAGAAGATATTTATGATTTTCAGTATTTACCACTATCAGTGGTTCATATTTCATTGTTATTCGAATTAAATTTGTAAATGAAATATAACTTCTCCCCTCAATGAGAGAAGTTATATTTTTTTTAAGAAGAAGATATAGAGTTATACGCGTAAAGGAAAAAAAGGGTTTGGATAGTATACACATTCATTGAAGATTACAGCGTAATCATTGATATTTATACTTCCTCTTTGGTTGTATGTAGTATTACACATAATCGTTGAAGATTACAGCGTAATCATTAACATTTATACTTCCTATTTCGTTTTCAATGAGAAATATCAAATTTTACGCTTAATAGTTGTTTCCATTCTACAAATTGGACATTTTTTTACTTCACCTTTGTCACAGGAATCACACATACATATATGCCCACAATTACAAAACATTACATTAGGTTTATTTTCATCACATATGATACACTTATCTTCATAAAAGGATTCTTCAGAATTAATAGAAGACCCATTAAAAGATGTATCTAGTACTTCATCTTCCTCATCAGATTCGTCTTCATATTCATTTTCATACCCTGGAATTGCAGTTAAATTTTCATATCTTCCACTAAATTCTATGCAAGGAATAGGTGTTTCTCGCCAATACCATGCTGCGCCTGGTTGAAATGCCATGTCGTTTAAAAATAAATATTCTATCTTATGATTATATGATCCTAAATATTTTTCATTTTCTGGCATAATATCAAGCCAATACGGGCCAATCCTATCTAAATCACGATTACCAAGTCCAATCCACATAATTAAATCTCCTTTGCCATCTTCTCTCATCTTTTTACTAAATTGGCAATAAATAGCAGACTTTGCTTGAAATAACGCATCTATATACCTTTGTTTTATTAGACTTGGGAAAAGTACCTTTCTTCCATTATAAGAAGGTATACACTTACTTTTTCTCTTTAAAGTCTTTTCCAGCTTTTCTTTAGATTCATTTGAAATTCTATTCAACACGCTCATTTTTTATATTAATATTTTTTTCTTAACTTAAATTTCAAAATTTATTTATTTATAATTCATTTCTTAATTTAAAAATATTCTAACTTAAACAATTTATTTTTATATATGAAATTAAATTTTTTTTATAAACTTAATGTATGGAGGAGGCAATATAATTGAATTATAGGTAGGTTCACCCATGTAAGTATGTTATCCATAAAGAGAGGTTATATAATATACAGACCATGTATATTATATACAGTTTTAATTGGTTAGTCAGTTAACCATTCAGCCCATAAAGGAGCATATCAGATGCCGACACATGATGCGGTGCGCGCTCTAGTTTTTCATGAGTGAGCTTGTTTTCGTAAGTGAGCTTGTTTTTCATAAGTGACGTAGTTTTCATAAGTGAGCTTGTTTCCATAAGTGACGTAGTTTTCATAAGTGACCTAGTTTTTCATAAGCGTCCTAGTTTTCATAAGTGACCTAGTTTTTCATAAGCGACCTAGTTTTTCATAAGTGACCTAGTTTTTCATAAGTGACCTAGTTTTTCATAAGTGAGCTTGTTTTCATAAGTGACCTAGTTTTTCATAAGTGACCTAGTTTTTCATAAGGGCAAACGCATTAAGCATGTTATGGCCTTTTGTCCCGAAACCCCCAATATATAAACTACTAATGGTCCTTAGACATGGAGAAAATTGACCAATAGCAAATAGTTTCGGACCAGGTTTGCCTGCAAGTGCTGTGGAGACAGACTTGGGTCGACATTTTTTTTGCAGATACATTAGGCTGCATCTTTTACAAAACACGGCTCATTTTATTATACTTGGATTAGTTTAACTCATTACCAAACGACAAAATTTTAGGTTTGTCCATATCGAAAGTATTTGCAGACAACAAAAAAAAAGTGACTGAAAATTTGAAATTTGTTTGGTGAAGGGTAGAAAACATTGTGGGAAAACGAGAAAATGCTGGTTACCAGCATTTTCTCCTTTTCCCACAATGCTTTCAAAAGGCTTCTTTCTCAGGGTCGTCAAAAGTAGGGATTGTGTGGTAATGGGTTAACTAGGTTGAAGGGTTAAAATTTAAACACTAAAAGATCTCAAGTTGGATGTTTATCGTTGCAGTGCAACGCCACGCACTGCATTTTACCTTTATATGATTATTTTAATCTTTATTAAATCTATTTTAATCGCTATGGCGAACAAAAAAAAAAACAACAGACTCAGTTTGAGCGATTTTGACCCTTCAGCCCTTTGATACCGAAACCTAGGCCCGTATTCATTAACCATTCTTGAGAATATTCTTATTCATATTCTCCAACGCTTTCTAAATTTGTAACACAACTTCTGATTGGCTAATATCCAATCAGAAGTTGTATTACTTAAAAATTTTGAAAATTCTGGAGAATAAGACAAAGAACTAAGACAAAGAACGCTCTTAAGAATGATTGCTCAATACAGGCCCTAATTGTTTTTGCTCTGTAACTTTTTCAACAATTCTAAATATTTCAACATTTTTTTTTTTTATTTATTTTCGAGGTTATTCGCCAAACACGTCTCACCGTAACGAACACCGTAGATTTAATGTCCGACAATTCGTTCTGTGAGGTCTGATCTTGATCTACACTATCTGCAAAAGCACATTGAGTCATGTGTAGACTAATTAGCACAAGGGTTAAAAATGACTTTAACATAAATAGTGGAAGATCTACTTTTTACCGCGGAACTACATTTGGTCGAATGTATGCGTCCTGTACTTCCGGTTGGATAGAAGTACTTAAAACTGGCCTAGGTTTAGCTTTAGACAATTATAATCACAGAATGAGTATATATGAAGAGAGAAATAATGTAACTTTGTACTATGAAAACGCACTTATTTTATCACTTTGTACAATGTAATTGCACTCGGGAGTTTTAACAACCCGGAGAAGAAATGCTTTAGAAAACATTGTCGGAAAACGCGAAAAATAATAGTATCCAGTACTTTCTCCTTTGTCCTTATACTCGTTCAAAGTGGGCATTGTCAGGTAAAGGGTTAAAGAAGATACAAATTAGAAGATCTCCGTTCTGTTAGTTAGTTAGGTTAAATTGGGGTTTAACGCCACTTTAACAGCTAAGGTCATATCATGGCGGTCGGTGACGCACATGTGTTTCCTGGCTTTCTCACACCGGTACTTACACTACTTTCTTTCCAAAGCCACCGACTACTTTCCTCACATGCTTCAGCAGAGGTTAGAGGCGAAAATACGCCGGAAAGAAAGTTTGCCTCAACTGGGTATCGAACTCACAACCACCAGGTCATGAGTCCGACACGCTCACCACTGAGCCACCCGGGCGGGCCTCCGTTCTGTCTTAATTCGTTTAAAATTTCGCAGTTATACTAAATGACAAGGGTTGTTTTACTATCCCTTTGCCACACAGCAAAATTTCATACTCGTCTACATTGAGGAAATTCACAAAGGAAAATTGACATGTTATTAAGATAATGGTACTTGTCCTTGAATAAGTAGAAAACATCGTGGGAAAAGGAGAAAATGCTGCCTACCAGCATTTTCTCCTTTTCCCACAATGTTTTCAAAAGGCTTCTTTTCCAGGAGCTTCAAAAGTAGGGATTGTGTGGTAATGGGCTATACAGTACATTGCGCATGAATAAAAGAACGTCCTAAAAATGAAGGTGCAAAATGCAAATAAACGTCAAAAACCAAATTAAAACCCAACTTACCCTCTTTCGACTCTGTCTGTATTCATATTCCGGGGGTTGTATATCGGCCCCTACATAATACGGTCTAGAAGAATACCCATATCCACCACGGTCCCGCTCGTATCCCCGATTTTCCATCTTTAAACACCGAAATTAAACTCAGGGCCGAATAGCAAATTGAATGTTACACCACAACGCACACTTCTAATACTTATTTCACGATTTTAAATCGATAATCAATTATATTAATTCAGAAACGGAACACGTATGTTCGACTGCTACGAAAGTTGGGTTGTAAATGGTCCTAGCGAACGAAACCCGACACCAAGCTATTCAAACTATGTTTTTACGGGGTGGATATTTTACGGGCACGTATCGTATTTTGTTCTGGTGTTACCGTTTCTGTTTCACGGCTAGGCACTTATAATATCCTAACTGCCTTCATACAAGACTGAGTATTGGGAATTTAACACTTTACCTACCTTCAAAACTTTTAGACTCGTCCAAATTTAAAGTCTTTGCAGACGAAAAAGTATATTTAACTGAAAAATGAAATTTGTTTAGAGAAGGGTAGAAAACTTTGTGGGAAAAGGAGAAAATGCTGGTAACCAGCATTTTCTCCTTTTCTCACAATGTTTTCCCAAGGAATTCTTTCTAAGGTTTGTTAAAAGTCGGCATTGTGTGGTAAAGGGTTTTACCCTCAGAACACCCAATAAACTCTACAAGCATTTTCATGCTGTAAATAATATATTTATACCGAGCAGTTTCAAGTTTACACTGATCAAGAATGTGTCATCAAAGTGGACAAAGTAGATCTAAGATCAGACTGTATGTTTTGTGCAGTCTAAGCTCGATCTTCAATGGCTACATAAGTTAGCTAAAGTAGCAAATGAGCAGAAACAGTTAACCCTTTACCCCATAAGGTATTTCTATGGTATCTCTAAGTGACCCTAAATAAAAGCAAGGATGAAGCTGTTTCTTATGTGTATATGACACCTTTTGATAGCATGGAAAACATTGTGGCAAAAGGTGAAATTGCTCGTCACGAGCAATTTCACCTTTTGCCACAATATTTTCCAAAGGCTCCTACAAGCAATACGTAGAAATGAGTATCTATGGAGTACAGGGTTAACACAATCCTTCTTAAAACGGTATTAAACCCTCTACCCGATATTACACGCAGTATTAGAATTCCACGATGTCTCACCAAGTACATGGGTTTCTTTTTGTGCATAGGTACAGCGGGAATCTTGCGTTCTCTGTCTTGGTCCGTCTCTGCCTCTCTTTTTCTCCCTCTACTCTGTCTCCGTCTCTTGCATCTGCCTCTCTCTATCTTTCTTTCTGTTTCTCTATCCCTCTCTTTTTCTATCTATCTCTTTTTTCTAGCTATCTGTCCGTCTGTCTGTCTGTTTCTCTTCCTCTGTCTCTGTGTGTGTCTTTCTGTTTATTTTTTGTCTGTTCTGTTCTTTCTTTCTGTTTGTCTGTCTGTCTGTGAAACCAAAATGTTATATTTCTGTTACTCACTACACACACTCAATATGTCGACAATGACAAGGCATTTAATTGAGTGAATAATTGAAACAAGGCAATAAACATACCATCTATTCTCCATTTTCTCTAAAAATCATTCCCCACCCCTCTTTCCAATATCATTTTTAGAATCAAATTTGATTTTTGGTCTGCGAATCCTTTCAATTTGATCCAGTCAAAATGTTATGTTCAAGTAAAAACTTGAATAGTTTAAATTCTGACCTTCTAAATCTACGATTAAAATCTAAACCTGCTATTTAAACAGGAAGAAAACAATCTTTTTGTTTTAAATAATTTCCCAAATAATCCTTGGTTTTCATGATCCTCACGAAGAAGTCTTTGAATATATTGTGGGAAAAGGAGAAAATGCTGGTTACCAGCATTTTCTCCTTTTCCCACAATGTTTTCTAAAGGCGTCTTTCTCAGGGTCGTCATAAGTAGGGATTGTGTGGTTATGGGTTAACTGATTTAATGATGAAATTTTGGTTCACATTAATTTTGTTTTCTGCAGATGCTTTGAATTTGGACCTGTCTAAAAGTTTGTCGTTTAGGAAAGAGTTAATATTTATTAATTATAGGATTCATTTGGGAATCATGCCATCTCTCATTCATTAATTAAACAATGCAACAAGTGTCAAACAACATTGAGGAAAAAAAGGCCTCTGAAAACATCATGGAAAAAGAAGAAAATGCTAGCAACTGGCATTTTCTCTTCTCCCTTTTTTTTTCCTTTCCAAGAGATTAATTTTATCATTATAGCCACATTAAATTTTCACTGGCACCTAATACTTTCACTTTGGAAATGTTTATTGTGACTGAGGAGCAGTTTAACCTGCTGTTTAACTACAATGATTTTTTTTTTTTTCAGTTCGAAAATAAAAACCTAAATATTGCTATTTGAAGGTTATGTGCTGGGGTATAATATCTCGATATCGGACAGTGTAGATCCAAGATCAGACTGCACGTTCTGTGCAGTCTGATCTTGATCTACACTGCCCACAAAAGGTCAGCGAGTCGCGCTTAAGTTGCCAAAGGGTTAAATATTTTTGTTCTTTTTTAACATGCGTATTCAAATGAATTTTAGCACCCGTTTTGGCCGCTATTGGAACTTTTAACACTTTTAGTGTGACGTGGCGGATTATGGACACGCCCTGTTTCCGACGCTCTACTTAGATACCACATTCTTCTGTCTCTTTTTCGCTTATGTATAAGTTTATAAGTGATGGATTTGTACTTAAATGTGATATACAAGCTTGTAGGACCTGGTGTTATTACTTTTTTGTTTGTCTTTGTTGTCAATAGAAAATGATTTAACCCTTTACCAATCCCTAATTTTGACGACCCTGAAAAAGAAGCCTTTACAAAACATCGTGGGAAAAGGAGAAAATGCTGGTAGAGCCAGCATTTTCTCCATTTCCCACAATGTTTTTTACCCTTCACTAAAACAAATTTCAAATTTACAGTCACATTTATTTTGTCATCTGCAAATTCTTTCGATTTGGACAAACCTAAAATTTTGTCGTTTGGTAGAGTTAAGCCATGTTCTGTGGAAAAAAAAAAGGTTTAATGTGTCTGCAAAAAGTATCGTCCCGTGTCAGCATGCGCAGTCCGCGCAGGCTGACACGGGACGAAACTTTTTGCTGTAAGTAACTTTCTGCGTATTCAGGGGTCATTCTACCTCACGATTTAGTCGGCTGTCAGGTAGTAGACAAGAATGGATTTTATGGATTAATAACGATCCGACGACTGGACCTGGTAAATGCATCACGGAGATGCGTAAAACCCCCTTTTGCCAAAGTGCAGCTCATTCTTTTTTAACTCATTACCACACGAGAAAATTTTAGACTGGTCCAAATTGAAAGCATTTGCAGACGAAAAAATAAAGGTGACTGAAAAATAGAAATTTGTTCTGAAAAGGGTAGAAAACACTTTGGGAAAAGGAGAAAATGCTGGTTACCAGCATTTTCTCCTTTTCCCACAGTGTTTTCAAAAGGCTTCTTTCTCAGGGGCGTCAAAAGTAGGGATTGAATGGTAATGGGTTAACTGAACAGAATAGAACAGACATTTATTTTTGACGTATACAAGTTGTACATATCTCCACATAGAAAGAATTTTCTGACGCGAACAAATATAATACTGAAAATAGCAGAGGGAAACATGAAAGGAAAAAGAGAGAGAGATATTTTTTTTTTACTACACATTAAGATATTTTTCTTTACTCATTTTACAGTCATTCCATTTTTGAGTCAAGGGCATGATGGGAAAATATTCTTTATGTTTGAATAGATAGCATGCTGAGAGCCTAAGTTTTCAATTTTCAATGCTAGGTTTGTTATGGAAATGTTTTACGATACTCGTAATGGTTTACTGTATTATTTAACCCTTTTATCACACAGTTCTGAATTTCAATGACCCGGAGAGGAGTGAGGGAAAGGCTTTTGAAAACATTGTGAGAAAAGAAAAAAATGCTGTTAACCAGCATTTTCTCCTTTTCCCACAATGCTTTCTATCCCATGAATACAGTATTAGCCGAAGGCGAGGTGGCGACATTATTCGACACAGCCGTGAACGAGTTTCCAAGTCCCCTGCCTGACCGTACAAAGAATTTATTATACTGCAAAGTACTACATTTTCAAAGAGCGTTTAGCGAAATTTTCCTGTTTTATAATCTCACGAATGGAGTACGCTGACGAAATAGAAATTCCCTTCTTAGTGCCCAAGTTCAATGAAAACTGACGTCGCTGGGAAGTGACGTCATTAAAGCGTGCAGTTTGGTGCAGAAACGTGCAGTCTGGAGATCGATCGACGCCGCCATTTTGGATGTTGTGTTGCAAGTGTAGTGACGTTTACGGGGCACTCAAAAGGGAAACTGGCTTTACGTTGTTTTTGCCAGGGAACATGATACATATGTTCAAAACTGTTTCGGTCGATAAAAAGTTGATAAATATTGCCAATTGATTCACGATTATGATTTTGAAATTAAAAGCACATTTAATCCATTACCACACAATCCCTACTATTGACGACCCTGAGAAAGAAGCCTTTAGAAAACATTGTGGGAAAAGAGAAAATGCTGGTAACCAGCATTTTCTTCTTTTCACACAATGTTTTCTACTACTCACAAAACAAATTTCAAATTTTCAGTCACATTTATTTTGTTGTCTGCAAATGCTTTCGATTTGGACTAATATTGTCGTATTAAGTAAAATATAGCAAGGTTTGTCTTCGACATGGTTGGAAACATGGTGAGAAAAAAGAAAAAAAATGCCGTTTATCGGCGTTTTCTTCTCTAATGCTGTTTTAAAGGCCACCTTTCTCGGTGTCTTTAAAGAGGCCTTTTCAAGTTATGCTGCAAATTATTACGAATTTTTTTTTATATAAACGCTGATAGACTTGCTCTCTATACTAGAATATTACATGCAGTAAATAAGTACAAATTTGTGTTAGTGGGGTCAGTAAATCCGTCTATTTTTTAGATCAGGGCTCGTACTCGACCCCATCTTCGCAAGCCAAGGCTGACGATTCACTACGCTACTCTAGCCTTGGCGGATCGAGCTTGATTTTTTAATTACTCCGATACGCTTTTTCATTGGATGCAGCCAGCTCTAGCTGCAACGAATGAAATCGCCCATAGCATTTCATCTTTGATAAGAATAGAACAAGGTCGCTACCTTTCGAATAGAAGGTAAACGTGGAAACCCACGTGGATGTCTGCTTATCGCTTCATGTGAATTCGTAAGCGGTTAGTAAAACGATATTTCATTGGCCTTTTAAAAATATGATGTAAAGGGGGGGGGGGGAGGGGGTAATAACTAGCATCCAATAGAGGGCACATCGCAGGAATCTCGAAATCGGGCTCAATCAGCCAAGGTAAGATCCACGTAGTGATCGTAACCTTGACTCGCGAAGATGGTACTCACCAACCATTCTTCAGACCGTTCTTTGTCTTATTCTTCGAGATTTTCTGGCTGTGAAAGTAACAGAACTTCTGACTGGCTAAACCATTTAGTTTAGCCAATCAGACGTTCTGTTAGTTTCACAGTGACGAAATTCTGAAGAAGAAGACTAAGAATAATTGGTCCAGCCAATCATATGTTGTGTCATTGTCAAATTGTGAAGTTTTCTAGAGAATAAGACAAATGTTCCTAAGAATATATATGTAGTTGGTGAATACGGCCCAGCTATGACGTCACCATACTTTTTTTAATACGATCCCACATTAGTGGCGCGCGTTTTTGATCATGTGACATTCCATGACGCAAAAAAAGGACCATATGGGAATTCTGTACATAAATTAGACGAAAACAGAACAACGATAGTGCAGGTCAGTATAAGCTGATAATTCAAAAATGATTGTATAACAACGTACAATGACCACTTTTCATACAGAAAATGTCATTAAAGGGAAAAGTGTCAACCCTGATCAGCCTGCGTAATTCGCATAGTCTGACCAGGGTTGACACTTTTCGCAGTTCATAGAAGGTCCCTTTTTGCGAGATGGGTCACATTTAAACTTACTAAGATGTTGGTGGATGCAGCTTGAACTATTTTCAGCGCCTCTTTCGATGACTAGAACTACGATTCAGTGAAACATCCAAATAGTTTTTACCTAACGGGCTTGATCAAACAAACGGACGGTTTAGATTAAGATCTATGCAGTCTGATCTTGGTCTATACCGTCCGTAAAAGCCCACGGTTTCGCCGATCACGGTGAAAGAGATACGAAGAGAAAGGTTGTGGTTTTTTATATAATTGTGAGGGTGAATTGTCCTGGGATTATTTACAGGAGGGATCAGGTTTTTATTTCAATGCGAACAATGGACTCCCGCCCAGTTTTGAAGTATATCATGCATGAAATACTCTCAGTACTATAATTCTATATAATACTATATATTTTTTCTTTTCTATGGAAGCTCAGTAGGGACAAGAAATGTTTAAAAAAACGTTAAGAGCCACATTAAAGACCTATTCCAGTAGCTGCCAATTGTTAACAATGTGGGTGTTTGAATAAATTTAAATCATACCCATTTAATTAAAAGTAATGAAATTATATTGTGAAGATGACGTTCTGCTGTTATTGTACAATCAGCGCAAGTTTTATGTAGATCTAGTCGCTGGCAAACGAATGAATTTAAAAACCAGGTAAAAAGTAAACAAAGGAAAGAGCAAAGGTGCCAACTTTTGACCTACTTTTGAAATATTTTTTCTTCTAGACTTGTAAAGGTCAAGTCTAGGGCCAATATGTTTTATGGGTTCGAGCCCCACGGCTGGCCATCTGAAATGACAAATGGTCTTTCGGATAGGGCGCTAAACCGGAGGTCCTATGTGTCGGTGCTATACACCGAGGACTTTAACCCTTTGGCGACTCAGCGCGACTCAATGGCCTTTTGTGGACAAAATGTGCAGTCTGATCTTAATCTGGAGTGTCCGACAAGGAGAATCTTTTCCTCCCCGAAATATCTTTGACGTAGAGAAAAACGTGTTTTCATTATCGTATTTGTCCATTTCATATTCGTATATAATAGCTGGATAAGGGTTAAATAATCAGCGTTAACCTGGGATAGATTTCGTACTGTTTGTTGCTTGTCCCCTTAATGATTTCGTATTTACATACTGAATCATTTAGTATCATCCACTACTCGATCGTTGTGAAATCTTTTATTTGCCAACATAATAAACTCAACTTTTCTATAACTAAATGTAGTTTATTATTGCACATGAAGTAGACATTGATCAAAGTTTAGTATCCGTAAGTGAATGGTAAAGATCTAAGATCAGACTGCATGCTATGTGCAGTCTGATCTTGGTCTATGCCATCTGCAATGGCTATTTTAGCTGTAATTGCATCTACAAGAGCCATGGCAGAAGTTTCTACTTTTAGTTCTTAACAAAATGCTGTCATCGTCAAATGAATAGATACTGGGTGAAGTGGTTCACTGTTAAGCAGTTTCTTGATCTTATTCTCTAGAGCTTTTTAAACTTGAAAGTAACAAAACTTTTTGTTGGCTAAACTGCATGGTTTAGCCTATCAGAAGCTGTATTACTTTCAAATCAGAAAATCTTGAAGAATAATAACGAGAATGTTCTTAAAAATGGTAGATGGATACGGACCCAAAAATGTTGATTTGACGATGTTCCTAGAGAATGGTTTCAGTTTCTGTTCTACTTTCATTACTTTTTTTTCTATTTTCGTGTAAACTCATGAAAAATTGTACTTTATCACCTGTAAGAATCTCCACAAACAGTAACTTTCCGAGGGTGGATGATTTTGATGAGGATTGGCATTAATTATGTTCATCGTTCTTGGTATGATTTTCTGCACTTTCGCAGAGAACATTGAGTGATGGACACATGCTTGATGTGGGAAAACAGCAAAGCTCCAACTTCATAGAGGACTTCATTAGCGGCTACCAGTCGAAGAGTGATTTTTTATTTATTTCAATGTACCGTGAAAATACTGGTGTGATACCAGGGTACCTATTCACCGATCATTCTGAGAACATTCTTAGTCTTATTTCCAAGAACTGTCGAAATTTGAAAGTAACTCAAGTTCTGATTGGCTAAACCAAATGGTTTAGCCAATCAGAATTTGCGTTACTTTCAAACTCTAGAATAAAACCAAAAATAATCTTAAGAATGGTTGGTGAATACATACCCAAAGATGATGAAAAGAACCTAGAATTTGTGTAATGGAAAAATGGGAGAGAAATCAGAGAAAAAGTACTAAGAATTTTATAACAGAGTTACAGTTCCTGTACTCAAAATTTTCACAGCAACATGCGATTATACATAAAAAGTTCTATTATACTTATCTCCCTTACAAACGAGTCCTAATAATGCAACGAGAGAACAGAATAATTTTTCAACAGCTGTAATATCAAAATCAGTCTCAGTTGACAACTCGATACCAGACACTTAAAAAAACCCTAAAAGGCATGTTTTTTTTTTATTTTTCGTTGAGTTTTCCATATCTGTAGAAGTTATATGTAATTTGGTCTTTTGTGCTTGTAGTCACAGAAAGATTGATTGTATTGGGTTTTAACGACAGTTTAACAGCTAAGGTCATATCATGGGGGTCTGTGATGCACATGTGTTTCCTGGCTTTCTCACATCGGTACTTACACTACTTTCTTTCCAAAGCCACCAACTACTTTTCTCACATGCTTTAGCAGAGGTGAGAGGCGAAAATACGCGGGAAAGAAAGTTCGCCTCAACCGGGTATCGAACTCACAACCACTAGGTCATGAGTCCGACTCGCTCACCACTGAGCCACCCGGGCGGGCAGTCACAGAAAGAAAAACGTCTTCTTCCTATCAGGTCCTTGTTTTATTCAAAGATATTTGGTATTGGATAGTTCAAACAAATGCACTTGATCGAAGTTTCTTTTTTTCAAACAAGTTGCATGCGCCATTTGATATACACTTCATTAAAAAAAAAAAACCCGGCAAAGCGGCTGGTTTGCCATTATACATTTGCAAAATAATATATCAACAAAATAAGCCTTACAAAAAGTAACGGCCCATATATGTCAGCCTGTGCAGTCCGAGAAGGCTGACCTGGGTCGACACATTTTGCATGAAGAGATGAAGAGGAAGAAAAAGGAGATGAAAAAGAAGAAAAAAGAGAAGAAGAAGAAGAAGAAGAAGAAGATGATGATGATGATGATGATGATGAAGGTGAAAGTGATGGTGATGATGATGATGAAGATGAAGAAGAAGAAGAAAAGAGAGAGAGAGACAGAGAGACAGACAGAGAGACAGACAGAGAGAGAGACAGACAGAGAGAGAGCCAGAGCTCTCTTTCTCAGGATTGTTAAATTTTGAATTGTTTGGTAGAAGATTAATTCTATCCACAGTGTCTCTTAAGGTCATGCGTATATGCAACGAAAACCGACTGATTGCTGATTGACGAAAACCATAGAAGGGTGTTCTGAAAATACAAATAATATGATGATACAAACACAAATTAAAAGCTTTGTTAAAATCACATGTGTTTTCGTCACCTCGGTATTGTATTTCATCCCTCGTGTTACATATAAGTAAAGTTAGCAGTCTGCAGTTGAAAATAAAAAAAAGATCAAATTCATAACAACCCGTCATGGATGTTTCACGTACTATATAGTTACTGGATTTTAAAGATATACCCTTACATCGAAAAATAACGCTTTATCCCTTTTCCGAACAAGCCCTTGATTTTACGTGTCTGTAGTAAAAGTCTTTGAAAACACTGTGGGAAAAGGAGAAATTGCTCGTAACGAGCAATTTCTCCTTTTCCCACAGTGTTTTCTACCCTTTTTGGGAACGTTCTGCAATTTTCTCCCAATCTAAATTTGTCGCCTGCAAACTCTTTCGGTTTGGAAGGGTGCAAAATTTGTTTTTTGGCAATGGGTCAAACCTTCAAGCGACCATGTGGGGTCATTTACGACCCCAGCCATACAATTCAAGGTGCAATCTTTTTATTCTTAATCTGAATTTTCTTTGCTAGTATGGAGTTTGTCAGTCTACGAATCCTAAACACTTTCATAGTTTTTCTGCAGGTATCAGCCAATTGGTGTGGCGTAGACATCACAGACTCTCGCAGATTGATTTATTGCCCCGAAGAGAAGCATTGGTATTTAAACATTGGTTTTTACTATTTTTTCAAATGTTCCAATTCTATCAGTACTTTATACTGTATTGCAGTGAACAATAGCTAACAGACCTAGGGTAGCAAGAGGCATTATTAGGTGGCAGGGGGCTTGGAAACTTGTTCACGGCTGTGGTGAATCATGTCGCCCCGAGCCGTGAACAAGTTTCCAAGTCCCCTGCCACCTGACCGTACAACGAATTTATTATACTGCAAAGTTTTACCCTTTCAAAGCACGTTGAGCGAAACTTTTCCTGTGTTATAATCTCACGAATCGAGTATGCTGACGAAATAGAAATTCCCTTCTGAGTGCCCCCAATTCAATGGAAACTGACGTCATTTGAAACTGACGTCAATAAAACGTGCAATTTGGTGCATAAATGTGAAGCCTGGTGATCGATCGACGCAGCCATTTCGGATGTTGTTGCACGTGCAGTGATGTTTACGGGGCACTCAAAAGGGAAACTCTTTTTACATGGTTTTTGCAAGGGAACATGATATATGTTCCCGGCATCTTAACCAATCAGATCAGGAGAAATTTCTTTGCAGTATAATAATAAGCCCCCTTTTGCAGGAGCGCGACTCACATATACTTTTGCAAGTGAGAACTGACAATGATTGTCTAGATAAATTTAATGTTGTCTGCGTTTGGTTATTTCTTGCAATAAAAGATTTATTGGCAAACACATATGGTGTGCAACACGCGAAAAGGGACCTTCGGACATCTGCGTAAAGTGTCGTCTCGGATCACCCTGCGCAGTCCGCGCAGGCTAATCCGAGACGACACTTTACGTCTACATAAGATTTTGTGCTACAGTAGGCATGCGCTAAACAGAAAATTGCATTAAAACGGGAAGTGCCGTCTCGGATTAGCCTGCGCGGACTGCGCAGGCTAATCCGAGACGACACTTTACGCAAAATGTCCGAATGCACCTTTTCGCGTGTTGCACTCCATATTACATTGGATCCTATTAAAATACCTGTCTAAATATGTAAGGATGGGTGGTGAATATAGACCCTAATCATATACTCGCACAACAGTGCTTACAAATTCATTTAACCCATTACCACACGAGAAAATTTTAGACTGGTCCAAATTGGAAGCATTTGCAGATGACAAAATAAAAGTGACTCAAAATTTGAAATTTGTTTGTGAAGGGTAGAAAACATTGTGGGAAAAGGAGAAAATGCTGGTTACCAGCATTTTCTCCTTTTCCCACAGTGTTTTCAAAAGGCTTCTTTTTCAGGGGCGTCAAAAGTAGGGATTGAGTGGTAATGGGTTAACCCATTACCACACAAAGCCTACTTTTAAAGGCGGCCCTTCGGATTTTGGGACGAAAATTTACAAAAATGCAAACAAATCATCCTTATACTCCCAAAGCCTTTTAATTTGCGTTCATAAAACCCCAGTAGTCGAAAACCATCCGACAACGCGAGAAATTAGAGATTTACCTTGGCCCAGGTTGACACCAACGGGAGACACGTTCTATTTTAAGATGATCAATTCTCTCATAAACATACAGGAATACACAGGAATACATGTATAGACGAAATAGCGTCCGAAGAAGACATTATGGAAAATAATTATTACATTTTTGTTATGTAATGGAATTTAAGCTTTATTAGTCACGTACCAGTCACTTGACATTCCCACAATGCTTTATTAATTTTTGGCGCGAAATCTAAAAAAAACTTAAGAGGCTACGTAGCCTATTAAGGGAACACCATCAATTTTTTTTTTTAACTTTATGAGTCTTACTTATTGATGATTTGTATCATTTTTTCATATAAATTTCAGTGATATATATATTTTTTAATTTGGTGAGATGTAAAACTTCTAAATACCCACCTTTAACGACCCTGAGAAAGAAGCCCTTAGAAAATATTGTGGGAAAGGGAGAAAATGTTGGTAACCAGCATTTTCTCCTTTTCCCACAATGTTTTCTACCCTTTACAAAACAAATTTCAAATTTCCACTCACTTTTATTTTGTCGTCTGCATATGCTTTCAAATTGATCCAGTCTAAAACTTTGTCGTTTCGGACAGGGTTAAACTAAAACGTCAAAAGGTGAGCCCTGGCCGTAATACAATTAGGAAAAACAAATATGGAAAGCGGCGTAAACATTATTCCATGCAAATAGAATTAAAACCATCTTAAAACGACAGTCAACAAATTTTGGACTGGTCCAAATTGAAAGCACTTTCAGACGACAAAGTAAACAGACCTCAAAAATTGAAATTTGTTTCCAGCAGGATAGAAAACATAGTAGGAAAAGGAGAAAATGCTGGTTACGAACATTTTCTCCTTTTACCACGATGTTTCCAAAAGCTTTAACTCAGGGTCGTAAAAACCAGGGATTGTTTGGTAAAGGGTTAAGCCATTCAAGACTAAATCCAAAATGAAGGTCAAAAATCAGTTTGTTTAACTTCACCGAAAACCAACCGATATCTGACGAATCTGAAATACGAGTCCACAAAGATGCATCTGTACTTGTACAACTATTGTCATTCGATCCTTGGATTCGAGTGACCTACATACGGTCTGCAACATGCGAAAAGGAGCTTTCGAACATTTGCGTAAAGTGCCCTCTCGGATTAGCCTGCGCAGTCCGCGCAGGCTAATCCGAGAGGACACATTACGTTAACATTAGATTTTGTGTTACAATAGACTTGCATGAAAAAGAAAATCACACACAATCGAAAAGTGTCGTCACGGATCAGCCTGTGCGAACTGCTCTTGGTGATCTGTAACGACACTTTACGCAAATTCCGAATGCCCCTTTTCGCTAGTTGCAGTCCAAAATCATAATGTATTCAATACCAAATATTTCTTAAAAAGTTAGACTGAGAGCTTAAATCTTCAACCAGACAGATTTCTAAAGATTACATACTAATTCAATTCATCGTTGGAAAAAGATCAATTTTCTGAAATTACGGGTAGACATACTGGGTTTATAGGGCGATGCTAAAAAGTATCTATTGGCGGTAGAAACGTATAAGTGTGTTGTTTCTTAATCTACCCGCAAATGGGCCTGTAGGGGTACAGAATCAACATGACCTACTTTGGGTACTAGAAGGAAAGGAATTGTTACTCACTTCGTGATTGGCCAAATACGTATGTAAACTAAGAAAAAAAGAGATCACAGTTGAAATTTACCAACATTGGACATTGACTTAAAGATCAGGGCCCGTATTCACCAACCATTCTTGAGAATATTCTTAGCCTTATTCTCCAAGTTTTTCTGAATTTGTAAGAAACACAACTTCTGATTGGTTAAACCGAATGGTTTAGACAATCAGAAGTTGTCTTACTTACAAATGTATAAAATTCTGGAGAATAAAACAAAGAACTTTCTTAAGAATGGTTGGTGAATACGGGCCCAGCTTATAACGTTCTTCACATTTACCTATGTAAATTTGTACTTTAAGGCCATGCAGATGTTTAAAATCCTTAACCTAAATCATATGGATAAACAAATAGTAATGAGTGTCGGCGAGCTTTCTATTTTAATTAGTGTAAAAGACTTAGTACCCGTTTTTCTCTCGTGAAACCGAATACGAAGCGCGACGGTAGACAAGCGCTTTATAGTCTTACATGAAAAAACGGGTCACAGTAAAACAACCTATTTCCTTTCTTGTCACAATGAGAATAGATGTTGTGTCTTGAGTTCGGTGATTTGATTCTTAACGTGAATAACTATGCCTACCTTGGGGAACAAT
Organism: Tridacna crocea; assembly: GCA_943736015.1. Lineage (NCBI taxonomy): Eukaryota > Metazoa > Mollusca > Bivalvia > Cardiida > Cardiidae > Tridacna > Tridacna crocea. Next base: position 42,900,614 of record OX031066.1, on the reverse strand, counting down.
CGGCAATATTGCATTGTTAGCGAAGACACTGGATTTTAGTGGTATTTGTCGAAGACAATACCACTTTGAGTTCAAGATTGAATTTTGATAACCATGTATCTCATTTTGTGCAAAGCCGAAGGAAAAAACCCAGTTAAACTCATTTTTTCTCACGCAAATGAGTTTTTCGGTAGCACCCGGATATGTAATTTGAAATGGCATATTAAGATACGTTGGGCGAGGCCATTATCGATCGTTGAGATACTTTTTTTTTTTCTTGAAAATAGCTTCTATAGCATATAGCCTTTTATTGGTGCAATGATACAGATTTGCCTGCTTTTTCGTTCCAAACCAATTCGTTTCATGGTTTGTTCGTCCTATGATTGCTCGCTTCTCCATGTGATTGCTCATGAATATTTATAGATCGAAGTAATTGATTGTGTTGTTGGAAATTAAAAGTAAATGGCTAAAGATCTTTCAAAATTATAGTTTTAAGGTACATGAGCACTCACCCTTTAGCCGAAAAGGTATTCATTTGCTTAGTTGGTTGACTTTTAAGCCAATATTTGAACAATATGTCTCTTTTTCTTTCAAACTATTAATTCCACACGATGGGTTTCCTTGACAAATACCACTTCAGCGTTCTTAACGCTTTGATTACTAAATCACTCCTAGTAAGAGTAGGTGGGTGTTGTCAAGCTGGTAGGGGTCATAAAACCCTGCCTTCTGATAACGACAAATCGTCGATGTTTGAAAGGAGTTTTTGTTTTTTTTACAAAAACATGCAAATCTATTTTGTTTTCTTTTTAAAGATTTCATCGTGTAGTCCAGGGATCTCATATCTTATTCTTAATAAATATATACTCTCTACATACGATCCCTGTATGGTCTGAACACACCTCTATTTAAACATGATTCTTTGATAAAGAACAGAACAAACGATACATTCCAAAACATTGCGGAATGCCGACACTCATTTTACGTTAAACATGAGATTTAATAAATTGCTCAACGGCGTTTATTACGAGAGCTTCCTCATTCTTGAATCTTATTTGAAATTCAGCTTTAACCCATATGCGACACAATTTTAAAAAAGGCTACTTTCACAACTGTTTTAATCTTTTATCTTTATAGTAAACCAAACGAATTTAACTGTTCATACCCCAGTGCCTCTGACGTCGTCTATTTTAAGGTAGTACCATTCGAATGACAAACAGTTGTTTCCATTTTATCATTATCCTAAAAGATTTGATGTGGTCGAAAATAATTATTATTGTAATGCTTTGACAGAGCCACTTTTTCCATTTTTTCCTCCTTCGAATTATTATTTATAAATCTAAAGCCACTCTATTATCAATACAACAAGAGATAATAATTACCTCCCTTTTCAGAAAATTAACAAAAGTATTATCATATAATTTCAATATAGGCAACAAATAAATTTCTGGTCGGTTAGAAATGTGCAAAAATAGCATATTAATATAAATCCTTATATATCAATTAATAAGAAATTTCATCCCATGTTGCATTAGAAGCGTTAGGATGGTAATACCTTAAAAGATATTTTTATTACTAATAACCATTTAGTTCTTACTCATTCAAGCATATCATTACCAAGAAGTAGGTCAGAAGGTAGCGTATGATTTACCCCAAAAGATATCCAAGTGTTTAGTTACAGCAGAAACCGAAATGCAGTCTTAAATTCAGTTCACCTGCACATTGAATCCAGGTAATGACATTGCGAAAAAATTTTAACTCTTTACCATATGGTAAAATTTTAGCTCTGTCCAAACTGAAAGCATTTGCAGACCACAGTTTCAATTTGGTTTAATTTTATTAATAGGGTAGAAAACATTGTGGGAAAAGGAGAAAATACTGTTTACCAGCATTTTCTCCTTTTCCCACAGTGTTTTCAAAAGGCTTCTGTCTCAGGGTCGTCAAAAGTCGCCATCATGTAGTAAAGGGTTAACCCTTTACCAAACGATCCCTGGGTTTTCACTATTATGAGGTATAGAAGACGTTCGAAAACATCGTAGTAATAGCAGAAAATGCTAGTAACCAGCATTTTTTTCCTTTTCCCTCAATGGTTTACTCCTTTTAAAGATAAATCTTATCGAATTCGCCACATTTTCATTGTCGTCTACACACATTATTGATAAGTAAGAGTGTTAAGTTCTGTTCTCCTTTGTAGGGTTGAATACTCGTCATGCGCACTGTGCAGAAAGTATAACATCTCAAAAATGATATAACAACTTAAACTGATTTCGGAATATACTTTGAAAATCAAGGTATGTCATTTTGAATAGATGAATGAAAACATCAGTTTTTTTTTTCGTAGATGGTAATAAATAAATTTAAAATGCCTTTAAAAAGTTTTAAAATGTCTTTAACAGACTTTTTTTTTTTAATTTTAATTTCTATATGAATTCTAAATAATTGGCATAGTTATTTTGAACTACAATGCAACTCACTTGTTTCTAAATTTTCAACCGATCAAAAAGTGTTACTTAGATCTACTTTGTTATTTACTTTTTTCCCACCCACATTCTTAAATTTTTAAGCATTGTATCGCATGATCAACTATAAAAACCGATTTACTAACATATCATCGGTTTACTTCAAAAACCTCGTAACTACAGCTTGGTTCAAGCTGTAGTTACGTGGTTTTTGAAGTAAAACCGACGATATACATGACGTATGGATATTGTAATTACTAATATCAGTATTGTTAGTAGTATAGCAGTGCTTGAAATAGTAGTAGCAATAGTTGAAAATCTCGTAATCATATATACACTCTGCAAGTATGTGATGGTCCATTGATAAGGCTTTAACACACAGTACAGGCTTTTAACTACCCTGAGACAGAAGCCTGTTTAAAAGAATGAGGAAAAGGAGAAAACGCTGGAAACCAACATTTTCTCCTTTTCCCAAAATGCTTTCCGTCTTTTCAATTAAAAATTTTATGGTGGTAACATTTACTTTTCTTCTGTATATGCATTCGAACTTGGTCAAGGCGAAATTTCTTTGTCATCTGTTACAGAGACGACTGTGTTATTATCATAATTTCTCTTAGTAATTATCATTACGATGCTTATCATTTTATTGTTATCAGGGAAGAGTAAAGATGTTCAAGTTACTAGTTTGCTTGCTGATGATCGTACAAACGGAAGCACATGACGGCTGCCATGAAACTGACGACCACTGCACTTTCAACCTGATCATTGCTCCCAAACTTACCATGTGGCGAGGGTTTCATGAACGGGTTTATATTGACGATGACGAGTCTATACATATCTTTAACGTAGATGGCACCATTGATCCAAATGAGGTAATTCTAGCGGACGGTTATCACGAACCCAAAGTTCTCACGTTAGTAAATGGAGTAATGCCTGGACCACCAATAGTTGTATACAAAGACCAGAATGTGACGGTGAATGTAGAGAATCAACTCGTTGGTGAGGTGATATCGATACACTGGCACGGAATCAAACAGAAAGGAACGCCATGGATGGACGGGGCAGGTTTTATCACACAGTGTCCAATCTCTCCTGGTCAATCATTTCAGTACAGTTTCATGGCGGACACAAAAGGCACACATTTCTATCATTCCCACTTGGGTGGCAAGCTTTTGACTGGTTTGTTTGGTCCATTTATAGTTAAAGAAAGACAGCCGGCAGTTACTTATCCGGAGCACATACTGACAATTCAGGATTATAACCATGCTTTAACTCCGGAAGACTTTCGATTAAGACAAATATTGGGAATAGTCGAAAACAACGGAACATTATATGAGGGTCACCCTACGATAGACGGGGCCCAGACGACGATTTATGATATAACTTCCTTTTTAATAAATGGAAGAGGCCGCATTTATGAGAATGGTACCAGCGTGACAAAAACTCCGTTTCATGTTTTTGACGTAGAACCGAATATGACGTACAGATTTCGGGTTATAAATGCAGCCTCACTATTTCAGAGTCGGCTTTCAGTCGATAACCACACAATGACAGTGATATCAATGGACGGAAATGACGTAGAACCGGTAGACGGGATCCATAGCGTTATTTCACATTCAGGGGAACGCATAGATTTTCTCATACAAACAGATCAGGCGCCCGGCAACTACTGGATTCGTTTGAATACTCTGATTGTCGGTGGCGATTATCCAGCTTACGCAATACTGAGATATACAGGTGCAGATGTGGAGAATCCTTCCAGTGACGACCGTGAGTGCACTACGGACAGCAAGTGTACATGGTTAAATTGTCCTGTTGAAAACTTCCCAGAGGCCGACTGCGTAAACGTTGATGCGATGCGATCAGCCGGTAATTTACCACCAGCACCATCTGCCTCCACAGGTAGTTTTAAGGAGTTTTTTATTAACTCTGGTTTCGCAATTTTGAACAGCCAAATCAGAGCCAACATGAACGGTGCGACGCTAAAGCTTCCTACAGTGTCTGCTTTGACACAACCCAACCAGGTGACAAACAAATGCTCTGATCCCGGAAGCGGATGTGGAGTGGAGAGGACATGCGAGTGTGTCAATTCGATTAACGTTGATTTTGGCGACGTCGTTCAATTAAACCTAGTGGCCGACAAGTTCGGCCCCGGAATATTGGTTCATCATCCCATCCACTTGCATGGCTATCATTTTCACGTCTTAAAAATCAAATACAGGCCATCGGACGACAATATGACTTATATTGGAACTAACCAGGACTTTGACTGTCAATATAATGGATTAGACGGGGTGTGTAATAACGCGACTTGGTCCAACTCAACTTGGTTCGGTGGAAATATTCCGGATATTGACCCCAGCAGAGCGCCACTGAAGGACACCATTACGGTGCCCGCGGGTGGTTACGCTGTAGTGAGGTTCGTTGTCGATAACCCGGGACTCTGGCACTTACACTGTCATATCGTCTGGCACACAACTTTTGCCGGTAAGGAACAATTACTTTTTCACATATGTTTGACTTGCATAACTACCTTTAATAAGAAAAATAAATTGGGCTTGTAAAAGTGTTGGGGTTCTCATGTAGGTATATATATCAGCTGAAATTGGAGCTTATCTGTTGAAAAAAAGATGCTCCGGCCTGTTTTGCCTGTTTTTCAAATACACCAGGGTCCGTATCACCAACCATTCTAAAGAATGTTCTTTGTCTTATTCTTCAAGATTTTCTGACAGTGAAAGTAACAGAACTTCTGATTGGCTGAACCATGTGGTTTAGCCAATCAGAAGTTCCGTTACTTTCACACGGACGAAATTTTGAAGAATAAGACAAAGAATGTTCTTGAGAATGGTTGGTGAATACGGACCCAGCTATACACTTAACCCATATTCTACTATTTAAAAAATCCAACAGCAAGAAGAAAAAAAACACAAATATTGCTATTTGAAAGTTATTTCTGAGGACAGTGTAGAGCCAAGACCAGACTGAGCGTTCTGTTCAGTCTGATCTTGATGTATACTGCCCGCGAAAGGCCAGTTAGCCATGCTCAGCAGGCGAAGGGTTACGCCGTATTTGTCTGGCATGTCCTCTCGGCTCTTTAGTTCAGTAATCACGGCGGGGAATCACGTGACACAACAACAACAAAAATGACCCGACATTTGAAGAAATTCCCCCACTTCAGGTAAGAAAATCTTCAATAATTCCGTTAATACATGACCGATTGGAATTTGGTTTGAAGCAGAGAAGGCGGAAGGACTCCAGGGATTTGCTTGATGCGTTAGATTTTTTAAACAATACCCGATAAAAAAAGTTATTGACGAGCAAACAAATTTTTTACCCTGGATAATTTGTTTGCTCGTCAATAACCTTTTTATCAGGTGTTGTTTAAAAAATCTAACACATCAAGCAAATCCCCGGAGTCCTTCCGCCTTCTCTGCTTCAAACCAAATTCCAATCGGTCACCTATTAACGGAATTATTGAAGATTTTCTTACCTGAAGTGGGGGAATTTCTTCAAATGTCGGTCATTGTTTTTGTTGTTATGTCACGTGATTCCCCGCCGTGGTAAATCAGGATTCGTCCTGATTACGTCGCAAAAAGATATTGACTCATGAATGACTGAACAGGCTGACATAAGTCGAAACTTTTTTTTTCTATCGGTGACTTATTGAAGACTTCTAAATGGGCATGCAGAAAATTGGACAGGGGCAAACAGTTTCAATCAAGGTCAGCCTGCGCGGACTGCGCAGGCTGACCTTGATTGATACTTTTTGCAGATGAACTAAGCTCTTTTTCCGCAGTGTATGCATACCTCATATTTAACCCTTTCCCAAACAATCCCTGGTTTTTACGGGTCAGGAATAGAAGCCTTTTGAAAACATTGTGGGAAAAGGAGAAAATGCTGGTAAACAGCATTTTCTCCATTTCAAACAATGTTTTCTACCCTGTCATATAGAAAAATCATCTTTTTCGCAACTGTTTATTTGTCACCTGCAAAATGCTTTCAATTTGGTCTGGTCCAAAAATTTGCCGTTTGGGAAAGGGTTAACTAAGATTTCTGAAACTAAAATTGTATTTGATTACAAATTGATTACAGTTCAAGTTTTCTAGGTGTTAAAGGTGTGACATTTTATTTCAAATAAGTTAACCCTCAGGATGCTGAGCGCCATTCACTGACCTCTAAAGGACCCGCGGTCTGATCTTTGATTTACACTGTCCGGTAAAGAGAAATCTCCACCCTCCAAATTCATTTAACAAGATAAGGCACGGGCGGATCAAGAGGGGGGGACCGCGGGTCCGGACCCCCCCCCCTGGAAATTTGGCAAAAATGTGGTTATCGGATTCGTGAAATGGTACTGGTTTGATATTGCACAGCATTTATGCAAAATACAGTCATAAATTAAAAAAAAAAAGTTCTAAATGTGGAGAACTCCTCATGGTTAGTACTGGAAACGTTGACTTTTCTTGTGAATGGCTTACATCCACTGAAATCCGGAAATCAAAGTACCATCATATAATAAGACGAGTGCGTTTTTGGTGGGACCCCCCCCCCCCCCTCGAGAAAGATATCTGGATCCGCGCATGTAAGGGTAAGTTCATAAGACTGGCTTGCATAACTCAGTTGATGGAGCGTATGACTCGTGAACGTGATATTTTGAATCACTTGAAGTTGTGGGTTCGATTATCACAGCTGGGCATCTAGAATTATTAATAGTCTTTCGGATGAGACATCAAACCGAGGTCCTGTGTGACGGCGTTATACACACAGAACCAGGCGTAACTTTGGATGGGTTTCGTGCCGTAACAACAACATCCGCTGTAACAATACCAACAGCGTTCAGGGGGTGTTGCCCAAATGTGCAACCGGTGACGATGATAAATGAAATTTAGCAGAGTAATTCTAACGCCCGAACCCGGTTAGTGCAGTCTGTGACTTGAGAACAGGGAATCACCCCTATTGATAATAATGATCGTGGTCATAATCTTCATCTTTTTTTTTCAGGTATGGGCTTGCTTATCAACGATTCCTTTGCACGTATCCCTCCACCCCCTAATGGTTTCCCCCAGTGTGGCAGTTTTCCACCAGTATTTACCGGGAAAGGTGAGTAAAATCCTTTAACCAGTTTCTCTATTTAAATTCATTCATTCATTCATTCATTCATTCATTCATTTGTTCATTCATTCATTCAGTTTCATTTTCAGGACATATTTATTGATAATTTCACTTTAACTCTTTACCAAACGACAAAAGTTTGGACTAGTCCAAATTCAAAGCATTTGCAGATGACAAAATAAATGTGACTCAAAAATTTAAATTTGATTTGGAAGTGAAGAAAACAATGTGGGAAAAGGAGAAAATGCTGGTTACCTGCATTTTCTCCTTTTCCTACAATTTTTTTCAAAAGCTTTCTTTCTCAGGGTCGTTAAAAGTAGGGATTGTATGGTAAAGAGTTAAACGAAAACAGTCTCAGTTTTGTAGTATCAAGCAGCAGGTCGTGTAGATTAGTAGATCGAGGACAAGACTGCACGTTTTGTGCAAGCTAATATTGATCTTTACCATGTCCATCAAAAACTGTCGAAGTTGCCATTGACAGCTAAGAGGTTGCACGTACAGTATCTGCTATATAATTTATACCCCATACTTTGTTTCACAGGTAATACAATTCACGAGGGACCGTTTATCTGGAGCTTATCTGGAGCCCTCCTATATCATATTATCAGGATGGTATAGTGACATGGTCACGTGGGATACTGCTATCGTATCCCGGCATACCTTGGGCAATGACGTGGATATCGCACAGAAGAAAGCTCTTCCTTCAATCTCCTCTATCTAAGGCTTGGCAACAAAAACAACAACAACAGCAGCAGCAACAACAACAACAGCAGCAACAAGAACAGCAGCAGCAACAGCAGCAGCAACAACAACACCTTCAAAATAAATCAACCATATCCTGCTAGATAAGTTCAAATGAACTTTTCTAGTCGATAGTAAAAACCAATATATTTCCATATAAAGGGCATTATTTTTTGGAGAGACATCTCCTAATCAGACAGCGTGGTTACAAGATCAGACTGCACATTCTGTGCAGTCTGATCTTGATCTACACTGTCCATAAAAGGCCAGTGAGTCGTGCTTAGCAGCCTAAGGATTAAATGTTAAGCTGCAAGAGAAAGAGAAATGAAAATTATAGAACGCTATCACTGGATTTAGCGAAAAGAGTACTTGAGAGTGAACTGTTTTAACCCTTTACCACACAATTGCGGGTTTTAACGACCCTGAGAAAGACGGCCTTTTGAAAACATTGAGAGAAAAGGAGAAAATGCTGGTAAGGGTAGAAAACAGTGTAACAACAGGAGAAAGTGCTTCTCACATTGATATGTTCCTTTTCCAACAATATATCTTACTCTTTCCAACACACGATTAGCATGTCGTTTGCAGATGTCTTCAATTTTGACCGGTCTAAAATTTTGATGCCTGGTTAAGAATTATGGTTTGGGCGGTCGTAGAGGAGAAACTGATAATGCCACCGATAGACCCATATCGTAAATGTATTAGATTGTTATTAACCAGATTCTAAAAATACATCTTTACTCTTTTTCAAGTCCCCCTTTTTTTAACCCATTCAATGTTTAACAAGCTACAATCATTCTTGTATCGTAATGCCAAATGTTAAAAGACTGCTTATCACCTTAATCACACCACTGAGTTGGGAAAAGAGGAATATCCAGGGAACATCTGGGTCCGCATTAATAGAATAGACTTGAAAAAAAAAAATGTTCATGGCCTGTTGTAACCATCTTCGCAAGCCAAGACTGACGATTCAATACGCTACTCTACCCTTGGCGGATCGAGCTTGATTTTTACATTCCCCCGATACGCTTTTTCATTGAATGCAGCCAGCTCTAGCTGCAACGAATGAAATCGCTCGTAGCATTCCATATTTGATAAAGATAAAACAAGGTAGCTACATTTCGAATAGAAGGTAAACATGGAAACCCACGTGGATGTCTGCTTATCGCTTCATGTGTATTCGTAAGTTGTTCGTAAAACGATATTTCATTTGCTTTTAGAAATATGATGTAAAGGGGGGTAATAACAGCATCCAATAGAGGGCGCATCGCAGGAATCTCAAAATCGGGCTCAATCAGCCAAGGTAAGATCCACGTAGTGATCGTAAACTTGGCTCGCGAAGATGGTTGTAACTTTCGGCATATATACTAAAATCACGTAGAAAGCATGCAGGTGTCCGAATTTGATTTATGATACATATTGTTTAATAAAGGAATAATTTAATATTAGTTGTTTTCATGATCCTTGGGGAGTTCTGATTAGCTGATTTTTTTTTTCATAGCTCCATGAAGAAAAAAAAAATCAGCCGTGCCGGGACTATTTTTGCAGTCAAAGTAATGTAAACGAACATGTATACGAGATTTCATAATTATTTTCTTTCTGATATCTGATCTTTATCGAGTCCGATGTTCAACTTGTTAGCCGAATTGTAATCTGAATTACCTGCCCCTACCACTACGTACTCTTGAAGCATGGGAGTCGGTCAGAATTAGAAAAAGCAAATCGAATCAAGGGATGGAGGGATCAAGGGAAGCCACTCTTGCAAAGTGTTTGAAAACACCAAAACAAGATCTTCTGCCACCCTGTATTTTTAAATTTTCGCCGATTGTCAGTGAAATCTGGCATGTATGGATGGTGCAGGCACGGCAGTTTGCCAAGGACTGACTGCATAATAGCTTTCAAAGAAAACTTAAAATCCACTTTTATGCCGATTTTCGTTGACTGTTCTTCAGCGATATCATTATCTCCTGCTAGATGGAGGTCTTTAAATACTCATCTATCTAATTTTGGCATCCTGAGTACAGAACCGAACCGCTTTCCTACGCGACAACCATTACTTTGACTTTCAAATTAAAATAAACGTTTATTCAATAAAACGTTACCTCGTGCGATTCACTCGGTATGGTCAGCAGTTTAGAGAAATCTGGGGCTAAAACAGGCCTGATTTTTTCCTCAAACGTATTGATAATTTTAAGCCATTTTCTCCGTTGCTACTTTATAGCGCGTATTACTACAATATCCCCGATATCGAGGAGAGTGATGCGTCATATAAGACAGGTCGAATCATCGAAGAAGTGACATGCGCAGACAACTGTCCATTCATAAATGTCTAGTAATTTGTAGCCTTGAAATGCTTTCACTTTTGACATGCCTAAAATTCTGTTGTTCTGTAAATTATTTTAGGATTAAAAAAACCAAACTTATTCCCCATTTACTAAACAACCCAATGTATTAACAACCCGGGAAGGACAGGCTTTTGAAAACAGATAACCAGCATTTTCTATGTTTTCTATCCTTTAAAGGTGGCCCTTCAGATTTTGGTACAAAAATTTTACAAAAATGCAAAAAAATTATCCTTACACTCCCAAAGTCTTTTAATATGCGTTCATAAAACCCCAGTAGTCAAAAACCATCCGGAATGAGAGAAATTAGAGATTTACTACGGCCCAGGTTAACACCAACGGGAGACACGTTCTATTTTTAGATGATCAATTCCTTCATTTATATACAGGAATACACAGTCGTAGTTTAAAACATAACGTCCGAAGAAGATATTATGGAAAATAAATATCACATGTTTGATATGTAAGGGATTAAGCATTATTAGTCATAGGCCAGTCAATTGGCATTCCCACAATACTTTATTAATTTTTGGCGCGGAATCTAAAAATACCTTAAGAGGCTAGGTAGCCTTTTCAGGAGCACCATCAAATTTATTTTTTTTTTGCAATTTTATGAGTCACAATTATTGATCATTTGTATTATTTTTTCATATAAGTTTCAGTGATATATATTTTTTCTAATTTGGTGAGATGTAAAAATCCTAAATACTAGTACCCATCTTTAAAAATATATTTCTATTTTTGAAACAAATGTTATACTTAGGCTATGTTATTTGCAAATGGATTCAATTTAGACAAGGAAACTATTTTATCATTTGGTAAAGCGTTAAGGTTTTACCAAATAATCCTGTATCTTAACAAGCCTGTCGAAGAAATTTTCAGAATACATTTTTTGAAATGGAGAAAATGTTTGTAAACAACACTTAATGCTATTATTTTCTCACAATGTTCGACCGTTTCAAACACAGATGTCATTACTTCACACACATTATATATCTTTACGAACATAACAATTTGCATCAAATGTATAGGTGAAATACAAAGCACATCTGGCGGGATTCGAATCCAAGCGGACAAATATTCTTTTTAACCCGTTACCATACACTCCCTACTTTTGACGACCCGTGGAAAAAGCCTTCAGAAAACATTTTGGGAAACGGAGAAAATGCTGGTTACCAGCATTTTCTCCTTTTCCCACATTGTTTTCTACCCATCACAGAACAAATTTCAGATTTTTATTTTGTCGTCTGCAAATGCTTTCAATTTGGACAAACCTAAAATTGTGTCGACCCTGTGGAAGAAGCCTTTAGAAAACAACGTGGGAAAAGGAGAAAATGCTAATAACCAGCATTTTCTCCTTTTCCCACATCGTTTTCTACCCTTCACAAAACAGATTTCAAAATTCAGTGATTTTTATTTTGTCGTCTGCAAATGCTTTCAATTTGGACGAGTCTAAAATTTTGTCGTTTGGTAATGAGTTAAACACTGTACAACCAATCAACCAATCAATGATTAGGAGGACTGATCGCGCCAAGTATCCTTTGATTCAAGATTACAAAGAATATACTTATTTGCGTTAAGTGTAGACAAGGAATATACGACTAATAACAAAACAGCATTTTAACAGATTTATTTTGCAAAGAAAAAAATAAACGAATTAAAACGACATGATAGCAATATTAAACGTAACAGCCTCTAATACTTATATTGCTTGCAGCACAGGAAAAGGGGCATTCGGACATTTGCGTCAAGCATCATTTGTTCGAATTAGCCTGCGCAATCCGCGCAGACTAATCCGAGACGGCACTTTACGGCTTCATTAGATTCTGTGCTACAGTTACGTTAGACATGCGCAAAACAGAAAAATGCATCCACGGAAAAGGTTGTTTCGGATCAGCCTGCGCGGAGTGCGTAGGCTGATCCGGAACGACACTTTACGCAGATGTTTGTTGCATGCCATATCAAGGCATGACTGTTCCTTATGTACATAGCATTAGCCATATCTCTTACCATAAGGTAGGGTATTCGAGATGCTTCTAGCACTCTTGTAAACCAAGATATGGGCTGCGCTCCGAGAAATGAGGGTTTAACCCTTATCCAGATAAATAAGTAAAATGAAATTTTTGAGTCGATAGTAACACCCCCCCAACTTTTGTTATTTCAAAGAAAATTTAGGGGAAAAAATGTCCTAATCGGACAGTGTAGATCAATGATCAGACTGCACCTTCTGTGCAGCCTGATCTTGATTTACACTAACCACAAAAGATCAGTGATTTGCACCACGTATCGTTGTGGTTAATGCATCTTTGTAAGCTATTACACCAAGCAAGACATAAAATAGCCTGCAACACGCGAAAAGGGGCATTTGGTCATTTGCATAAAGTGTCGTCTCGGATCAGCCTGCGCAGTCCGCGCAGGCTAATTCGAGACTGCACTTTCCGTTTTTATGAAATTTTCTGTTTTGCGCAAGTCTACTGTGGCACAAAATCTAATGATATCGTAAAGTGTCGTCTCGGATCAGCCTGCGCGGACTGCGCAGGCTGATCCGATACCAGACTTTACGCTATATAGTGTCCAAACGCCCTATTTCGCGAGTTGCAAGCCACACATAAATTATGATTCAATATAGTCCATTTGGTCTATCGAATAACTGAATCATGAGCTATAGCAGTCCTTTTACAAACAGAATAAAAAAACAAACCGAGTTCAGCCTGCACAGACAGCACAGACTGACCGGAGTCGATATTTTTCGCACATGCATTAACCCATTACTACACAGTCCCTACTTTTGACGACCCTGAGAAAGACGCATTTAGAAAACGTTGTGAGAAAAGGAGAAAATGCTGGTAAACCAGCATTTTTCTCCTTTTCCCACAATGTTTTCTACTCTTCCATAAACACTGTCAAATTTTAAGTCACTTTTTATTTTATCGTCTGCAAATGCTTTCGATTTGGACAAGCCTAAAATATTGTCGTTTGGTAATGAGTTAAACCCTTTTTATCAGTATGCGTTAGTTTTAACTATGTAGCAAATGACAAAATTGCAAACATTTGCAAACGACATAACAAATAATGAAGAAAACAAATATGGAAAAGGAGAAAATGTTGCTTGCTAGCTTTTCTATCTTTTTCCCACCGTATTTTCACAAGGCTCCTCCCTCGGGGTCTTTAACCCTTTACTCTGCTAAATAACTAAAATGAAACTTTCAATTCTATAGAATAAACTTAAATAGTGCTATTTCAAAGATATATTCTGGGGAGTAATATCTCCTTTTTGGACAGTGTAGATCAAAGAACAGAGTGCACGTTCTGTGCAGTCTGATCTTGATCTACACTGTCTGCAAAAGGTCAGTAAGTCGCGCTCAGCAGTCTCATCCTCGGATACCCCAGGGTCTCCCTATTTGCTACGCTACATCGACCCTGGGACAATTGACTAATAAAACTTTGAATCAGTCGCCGAAAATCGATACGAAACGTCATAGCGTACAGTCCACTCGCCCATCACAAAATGATGATGGAACCAATGAAAAGCCAGCATTCGGCCAGCGGTAAAGCGAGCCGCCGAAAATCGATACGAAACGTCATAGCGTACAGTACACTCGCCCATCACAAAATGATGATGGAACCAATGAAAAGCCAGCATTCAGCCAGCGGTAAAGCGAAGGAAATTCAACTAATTGTCCCAGGGGTCGATGTAGCGTAGCAAATAGGGAGACCCCGGGGTATCCGAGGATGCAGCAGCCTATGGATTAAAAAAGTGATTGTTTGGTAAAGGGTTCACTAAAGTTTATGAACATAAATTGGGCAACTGTGGTTCTTTTTTCGTATTTCAAACCAATGGTTTTTTTTCTCTTCAGAATTTATCATAAAATATTCTAGACTGTTGTCGCTGGCAGAAAAATTAATTTTAAAACTAGGTTAGAAGAACCCTAGACCTAGAGTGAGCTGTCAACTTTTGACTTAGTTTTGGACACATCGTCTTCTCCAAAATAACTTCCATACTTTTAACCCTTTACCCCGTAAGGCATTTATAAGATATCTCTAATTGACTCTAAATAACAGCAAGGATGAAGCTGGTTCTTATGTGTATATGATACCTTTTGATAGCATAGAAAACATTGTGGCAAAAGGTGAAATTGCTCGTCACGAGCAATTTCACCTTTTGCCACAATGTTTTCCAAAGGCTCCAACAAGCAATGCCTAGAAATGAGTATTTATGGAGTAAAGGGTTAAATGGTATGACTCAAAATGAAATCAATTTAAAAATCTGTTTTGTTTAATTCTCGCCGCAACTGGGCCTTTTGAACGACGTTAACCTAGAATGCTTTTTGAAAACATTGTGACAATTTTCTGCGTTTCGAAGAAAACACTCTTCCTCACTATCTAGTTGGTCTGTAGACAAAATATGCTCTGTGAAGGGTAGAAAACATTGTGGGAAAAGGAGAAAATACTGGTTACCAGCATTTTCTTCTTTTCCCACAATGTTTTCTAAAAGCTTCTTTCTCAGGGTCGTCAAAAGTAGGGATAGTATAGTAATGGGTTGAGTTATTAACTATTTACCACACGATTAAACCTAAGACTTGTCCAAATTGAAAGCACTTGCAGACAATAATTAATTGTGCTTCAAATAATGGAATCTTCTTTAAAATGGGTAAAAAAAGACATCATTTTTCTACTTTCCTCACATTATTTTCTAAAGTTTTTTTTTCTTCACAGTTGTTAAAACTCGGGGTTGTTTAGAAAAGGGTTAGATAACCTATTTGATTTTTTTCTATATTGTATCATCTTCGAAGGTCATCTCTAAAAATAAACAAATCAGGTTTGTATTTATGGCAATGCCTGCATTCCTATTGGTTGAAAAAGTCTGGTCTGTCTGAACCAATCAGAAGGCAGGTTTTAAAACACGTGACCCGTCATCAGAAAGTGACGCTCTTCTATTAGATGAAAACAGATCAAAGATGGTGCAGGTCAATTCAAGTTGATAGTTCAAAAATGTTTGTATAACAAGGTAGAATGACCACTTTTCATACAGAAAATATCATAAAAGCGAAAAGTGTCAACCCTGGTCAGCCTGCACTATTCGCGTAGTCTGACCAGGGCTGACACTTTTCGCAGTTTCCAGAAGATCCTTTTTTACGTGACGGGTCACATATAAATATACATATTAATAAAATCGGATGAATGCCTTACAGGATTTCATGATGACTAATAATGTTACAAATGACCTTCGAGGAAAACTTATCACTTTTCAGTCTAAACATGCATATCTATCACGTGACCATCTGTTTAATAGCAAATTGCTTACTTGATATCCAACATTCTAAATGACAGCAATATTGTCGATTTACTTCAAAAACCTCGTAACTACAGCTTGTAACAAGCTGTAGTTACGAGGTTTTCGAAGTAAATCGACGATATGTATAAAAGTATCCACAAGTTTACTCATAAACACTGCAGTAAGAAAGCCAAAGTAGTAATAAGAGTCACAACTATGTAAATAACCAAAAACAATCGATCCATAATATTTGCAATATCTCTCCACTCCGAATTCACGCTTTCCTCTGACAATTTCACTTTCATCGAGTCAACTATATATTCCAGCTGTTCATTTTGTTTCTCTAGAAGTTTAACTGTTGGATCTTCAAAAGTTGTCCGAATGGATTTCGCAAAAAATCGCAATTTTTGGTCATTGTCATGCAACCGAGTTCTGCCATTAGGAACGGAATCGGGAGTGTTAATGGATGCCTCCTCGCGGGGTGAATTTGAATTTGTCCCACAACTGGAGGAATCTGACGGCAAATCTAGGTATGTATCAAGTGACGCACGTTCTCTCCAGGGCACCTGAAATTGAATGAAACCTAACGTTAGATTTACAATATAGAGTTTATTTCATCAGCTTGTGGTTAATATGGGGAAATATTTGCCGACAATAGGGAAAGGTATGCGCAAATAACCAGTGCCGCAAGGCACGAGTTATTTTCGTGGACCTTTCCCTTTTGAGACAAATATTTCCCCATATCAACCACAAGCTGATGAAATAAATTATACATTTCCTCTGATTATTTTGTCAACGAATGCCACTTTTAAAACTAGTGATCTCAAGTCAATTAACCGGATAACCGATATTTTCAAAAGAAAAAGTAGTTCCAGATTTTCGACAGGAGGAAAATATTCACTGTGACGGGGAAATAATTTCCCCCAGCTTATGTGATGACATTTGTAAAAATAGACATAACATTTCTTAAAAAAGACTCATGAAATATAATATATGAAGTTATGTGATCAACGTTTGACTTATTACCATGTGACAAAACTCTACAGTAGTCGATCTAAAGTAAACCTATTTGCAGGACAAAAATAAACGTGACTCAAAAATTTAATTTCGTTTCGGAAATGGTTGAAAATATTGTGGGAAAATGAGAAAATGCTGGTAATCAGCATTTTCTCATTTTCCCACAATATTTTCAAACGGCTTTTTTGTTCAACGTCGTTACAGCTTGTGATTCTGTCGTAATGGGTATAGTTATATCACAACTACTGGGACGGAAATGCACCATTAACCTATTGGCTACAAAGCGCGATTACCTCTTTCTCAGATTTTTTCTCTGTGTGATGAACTTTATTTCGTGACTCTGACGGTTGTACAAACACTATCCTTCCGATATACTTGAAACAGATTTTCTTTAACCATCTGAAATAAGAAACAAGAAATGTCTTCTTGAAAATACAGACGGGCAAGGGATATTGGAATTTGAATATCGAGTCTCTTTTGTGGCACAATATGAAGAAAAGAAATGAAAATCGGCCGCGCGAGCAATTACCTCTTTTTCTCAACACTTTTCAGTTTGTTGAAAAGTAGCATTATATCTATTGGATTATTATTGCATAAAACGTGCCTTTTCGGGCCATTATAAGCATGTATTAATGGATAAAACCCGGGCGGTTAACGCACTCGGGCGTTAAAGCATTTTTTTTCGGGCCTCTGCGAATGTTAACCACCTCAAAAACGTGAATTAACCCTATACTAGGTGCAGTTTATTATAAGTTTCCAAACAGAACAAGAAAAAGGATCATTCTCTATATTACATTAATTTGCTATGGTATAAATGAAAGTCCCCGTGAACAGATTGGCGGTAGCAACGCCTGTAGATGATGGTTTCATAAATGTGCACGCAAATATGGCAGAAGGGGTCCGCCGAATAAACACTAGGTCAATTTTGACCAATGGCAAATTTTCATTTATTCATTCTACAGTATTAAGAAGTAGGTCAAAATCCAGTGCATTCAGCTACGCCGAAATATACTCAGTTTACAGCCGTTATGATACTCCGTTTCCAAGTAGCATTCAGGTAAAAATCAAAGGACTGATAGTACTAGTAGAAAAAGATGGTAGAGATTTGTTTGCAAAGATGGTTTAACAAAGGATCATAGTCATTTATTAAAGATTCATTCATCTGAAAGCTGATAGCATTTTTTTGTAAGACTGATGGCGTTGTTTCATGACTTTCTGCGTATGTATGAGTTTTTCAAGCGTCTTGATCTTGTAGATCTACATGTTTGATATCACATTTGTGAGACGTCATTTTTGACGTCATCTCCTATGTATTGCATACAAGTGAATGGGTCTTACGGGTATTACCGCTGGTGCGTTTATAAATAATTTTACATCATTTAATCTGTATTTTGTGAAATGTCATTATGTGATAAAAAGAATCTGACTTTCGTGGCCGTTTTAGATAAAATCTTATTAAATTTGTCAAGGAAAAATGTTAAAAGCTCGCCAGAGGCTCGCTTGATAACATTTCCTTAACTCGCAGTTTAATAAAATCTTATCTCAAAAGCCCACTCATGTCAGATCCTATATATTCGCGATGTAGACTTCATAAACTTGGCCATGTCAAAGCTGCTCAAAGCTGGACCTAATTCTATGAAATCTAACTTTGCATTCCATTGTCTGTGTGACAAGCTTGCGCAGGTTTTTAATCCGCAATCTGTTGTCACTTGTAAAAAATGACACAGACGCGTCTGTTCATTGATCTATGAGGAACTACTTTCTTTGCAACAGGGGAGGTGTTCGTCGTCAAAACACTTCAGCCAGACGAATGTCAGGTGAAGACGAGACCTAAAAGATCATCTTACTCTAAAATGCATATACTCCTGATTAGGTGTAATTTTCAAGAAAAAAAAAAAACACACCGGCGGTGATTACCTCAAAGACTAGTGTGAAGGTGGGGGGGAGGGGGTGTGTGTGTGTGGCGGGGGGGAGGGGGGGAAATAAGCTTTATTAGGTAGCTTGATTATCTCCCTGTACTGGCTATGTCATTACAAGGTTCGTATTCTGAAAATTTGAAATTTGTTTTCTGAAAGGTAGAAAACAGTGTGGGAAAAGAGGAAAATGCTGGTTACCAGCATTTTCTCCTTTTCCCACAATGTTTTCTGGATGCTTCTTTCTCCGGGCCGTCAAAAGTAGGGATTGTCTGGTTAATGGGTTAAACCAATCTTTACACAGCATATAAAACAAACAAAAAAAGTTTAGACTCAGATAAGCCTGCCTGGACTGCGCAGGCTGACCTGGGAAGATTTCTTTTTCTTTTTTCTTTTCCTGATGCATTAATTCACGTTTTCACAGAGCAGCCATGGAACATTCATTTTGTACTGTAAAGGACGAATACCGTAAAAACTTCCCGGTTGAAATTACGTTATCAGCCCTCCATCTAATATTAATATCATTAATATCACATTTTCTGTCTTTCGTTGATGCAAATTATGTGCAATTGATACAATGTTACCTTGAGTAAATGCATGTGAGCCGGACTATGACAAAAGGGGTTTAGAAGCATCTCAGTTAAAGAGATACATCGTACAAAGCAAGTTATCATAATATCATGGATCCATAAAAATCCATGGTGGCAATTAAAACCCATGACCACACAATCGCTACTTTTGACTCCCCATGAGGAAGAAGCCTTTAGAAAACACTGTGGGAAAAGGAGAAATGCTGGTAAACCAGCATTTTTTCCTTTTCCCACAGTGTTTTCTAAAGGCTTATTATAAATCCATAAAAATCCATAGGGGCAATTAAAACTAATTACCACACAAACCGTTGGCGCTACTTTTGACGCCACTGAAAAAGAAGCCTTTAGAAAACACTGTGGGAAAAGGAGAAAATGCTGGTAAAGCAGCATTTTCTCCTTTTCCCACAATGTTTTCTACTCTTCACAAAATAAATTTCAAAATTTTCAGTCACGTTTATTTTGTCGTCTGCAAATGCTTTCGATTTGGACAAGCCTAAGATTTTGTCGTTTGGTAATGAATTAAGTTTCTGATTGCCGTGGGTACATACTGGTCCATTGACAAGCAGAAAATTGATAAACCCTTTCCCAAATAAGCCCTGGTTTTTACTTGTCTGCAGTAAAAGTCTTTTGAAAACACTATAGGAAAAGGAGAAAATGCTCGTAACTCCTTTTCCCACAGTGTTTTCTACCCTGTTTGAGATCTTTCTGGCATTTCATCCAAATCTAAAATTGTTGTCTGTAAACTCTTTTGGTTTGGAAGAGTCAAAAATTTGTCGTTTTGGGAAAAGTTTTTACCAGTTTAACCTGCACGGACTGTGCACGCTGACATTAGTCGTTACTCTTCCACAGATGCATTTAGCCCTCTTTTCACAGAGCATGGTTATCATTTATGCAAATAAACACATGCAAAAGATACGATTTATCCTTAAAAAAATCACATGTCAAAAACCACAAAATCACTCTTAACTCTTTATCGTACAACATTCAAACACTTTTCTCATCTAAAAGCATTGGCATATAACATATTTGATGCCACTTAACTCTTTACCATACAAGAAAATTTTAGACTGGCCCAAATTTAAAGCATTTGCAGACGACAAAATAAAGGTGACTGAAAAATTGAAATTTGTTCTGGGAAGGGTACAAAACACTGTGGGAAAAGGAGAAAATGCTGGTTACCAGCATTTTCTCCTTTTCCCACAGTGTTTTCAAAAGGCCTCTTTCTCAGGGCGTTAGAAGTAGGAATTGTGTGGTAATGGGTTAAATGATGGTGTTCATTGGAAAGGGTAGAAAATGTTTTTAAGAAAAGAAGAACACGGTGACCAGCATTTTCTCCTTTTCTCACAATGTTTCGAAAAGGCTTCTTTCTGAGGGTCATTAAAAGTCGGGGTAGTGTGGTAAAGACTTAAACAACAACTAAAAATAGAGTCTTTAGTTTCAAAAGTATTTGCAGACAACAACTGAAAAGTCATTTAAATGTTACGAATATTTCTATGGTTTAAAAAAAATGAGCCAACTGATTGTTGACATCATTTTTCACCTTTTCCCGCATTGTTTTCTAAAGTTTTCTTCTTTAAACGTTGTAAAACATGGTAATGTTGAGTATATAATGTTCAAATAAGAAAAGGTTACTTGCCCCGGTACTTTACGGCCGTTGGCTCCCCGATAGAAAACGTTGACGATAAGAATTGTTTGTAGTAAGCTCACTGAGACGAGTACCATGGCCGCGGCAAAATAGGAACCTGTAAAAATGTAATTAGCAGCACTCTTGCAAAAAGGAGGTTTATTTATAAGCATCTTCGTGATGGTTCTAGGCCAATTGCCCCCCCCCCCCGGACAATTGCCCCCTGAGGACAATACCCCCCCGACTATTGCCCCCAGGACAATTTCCCCCGGACCATTCCACCCCAGGACAATCCCCCCCCCCAGAACAATTTCCCTCCGGACCATTCCCCCTGGACTATTGCCCCCCGAGGATACATGTAATTACCCCAGAAGCGGAACTTTTGCCCCTGGAAACAACCTGGGGGGGGGGCGGGAATTGTCCTCGGGGGGAAGGGGGCAATAGTCCGGGGAGGAATTGTCCACGGGGGGGGGGGGGGGGCAATAGTCCAGGGGCCAATGGTCCGGCGAGTGGGAAATTGTCCTCAGGGGTCAATTGTCCGGGGGTCAATTATCCGGGGGGTAATTGTCCGGGGGGGGGGGGGGCAATTGTCCTGATTCGCTTCGGGTTCATGATACATTATACAAAACAATTATACAAAACAATTCATAAGTATAACTGTGGATCCATAAAATGCATTTCGTCTGAGAGCCTAAAGAGTCAAGCGTAAACTGAATGTTTGACAAGCAGAAAATTTAATTATAGCAAAAGGTATCGACCTAGGTCAGCCTGCGCGGACTGCGCAGGCTGACCTAGGTCGAAACTTTTTGCATGTGAACTAAACACCTTTCCACAAAGCAGAGCTATAAAAAGATGATTAGTCTGAGACCGAACTTTGGTTTCCTGTTCCTTCTTAGGAACAGTGCGCTAAAAAAAATAGCTCAGACCAGCCGCACAATGAGTAATATACAGGGTTTAATACAAGGAGGTCGCTTGTTTGAATCTCCAGACCGACCTAATTCTCTCTGAGAACAAGGCTCAACATATAAAACTCCCTACGCCTAGTCCGATAAACATTTTCTATTTCAAGACATCAACCATCTTAACTAATCAGTGACTGACGGAACGGATTTCATTTGTATATGACGTCATCGTTTAAGACAAATGGCGATTGCGGTTATGTTTTCTGTCGGGTCCTTATTCACCAATAATTCTCAATTTTACTCATCTGCTAACTGAGGATTGTATGTACACAAGCACTCCCTGCTTTATCAAATGCATGAGATAGAGTTAATATGTCCTTCCATCCGTCTGTCCTTCAATCCGCACGTCCTTTCGTCCGTCTGCCCGTGTGTCCGTACAGAACAATATGTCCAATACCATTGCATATAACCTCGTGAAACTTTATACGTGTGTACAATAACCTATTCCGCCGATATACTTTTGTGTTGTTCTTGCTTTTTTTTTTATTCGATGCAAAATGGCTGACTGGGAGCGATTTTGAGATACGCGGTCGCGTAAATTGTTATTAATTTTTTTCGGCGGGGGATATCATTTCAACGAAATAGCTTGTACATTCTAAATTGTCTTCTCTCTTTTCTTTTCTGTCTTTCCTCCGTTGTTTTTCCTCTAGCAAAATAGATGATAGCACCATGAAAAGCCAAACACAACTTTCTCATTCTTTTCAGATAATGTATATTAAGATCAGACCTCTTTTTCAGGACAACGTGCAGTCTGATCTTTGACCTAACTTGTCAGCATTTTAGAACTAGATCTATCTGATTAATTTTCTTACAAAAGTTTAATTTTTTTTTAGATGATCTAAACTCTTTTCCAGATTGAGAAAGCGCGCTTCGTTTATTTGACGTTTTGATGGCTGACTACGTTGTAGTCAATCCATGCAGTGATCTAATATCTAAATCTTCCATTTTAGTCTAATCTCTGAGATGATAGTTTTTCACAAGAGTAAAATCGACTGTAATCAAATTAGTGGAAGAATTAAAGCGATGACCTTACCAATAACTGGAAAATTATCCGAAGATGGGGGCAACGCTTCTGATACCACCAATAAAAACACAGCCAGTGACAGCAAAACGGTAATCTCCAAGGAAACCTTTTCGCCAGATTCTGCCGGCAAGAGGAAGGTCATTGCCGATACTAGTGACACCAGGATGCACGGAAACAGCATCGTTAACACGTAGAAAGACGGACGTCGACGCATCACGACGTAAAACGTGACGTCAGGATACGGTTCCAAGCAGCAATTGTAGTACGACACGCGACGTTCGGCTGAAACACCTTTCAGATCCCATTCGTTGTTTTGTACAAAGGTATCTGTGTCACCTAAAAATAGAAATAACGTTCAGCACGGATTAAAGATTGCGTTGATGCCTTTCACTATACTATAGGTGAAAGATTTGACCAAAAACTGGTTTGGTTAGTCCGCTTTAGGGTCGCCATGGTTTTTTTTTAATGTTTTTTTTTTTAAATGTCAAAAGACTTAATCGTGTTTAGCAAAGGTTTCCCCTGTGCGCTAATCGTGGTCGTGTTTGATGAGAAATATGTGGATATCGTATAGCATCGACAAATAACGAACACCGATTGAATGGTCTATGCATTTTAATCTTGATCTACGGTGTCCACAGAGACACCAAGAAATGAGAAATCGCAAAAAAAAAAAAGCAAGAAGTTTCTTCCTCAGGGTCGTTTTAAAACGGTATTATTAGGTGCAGGATTATCATTAAACTATTAGTCCTTTAACAGACAACCTTATGTTTTTAACCCTTTACTCCATAGATACTCGTTTTAACACATCAACAACAGACTGCTTTTGAAAACATGTGGAAAAAGGAGAAATTGCTCGTAACGAGCAATTTCTCCTTTTCCAACAATGTTTTCTATTCAGGCAATTAATTGTATCCCCATTTTGGCCATATTTTTTCCATCATATCTTTACTTGCTGCTGAATTGGAAGAGCCTAAAGTTGGCATATGAGGTAAAGGGTTAAATAAACGGTTAGAAAGGGTGCTTTTGAAAAGATTGTATGGCTTGCAACATGCACAATGGGGCATTGGGCATTTGCGTAAAGGGTGGTCTCGAATCAGCCTGCGCAGTCCGCACAGGCTAATTCGAAACGACACTTTGTAATTTTCTGTTTTGTGCAAGTCTACCGTAGCACAAAAATCAAATGTACTCCTAAAGTGCCGTCTCAAATTAGCATGCGCGGACTTGGAAGGCTGATTCCAGACGACACTGTACGCAATGTTCGAATGCCCCTTTTCGCGTGTTGCAAGCCACATAGGATCTAAAATAGGTTGGCATTTGAGATCGAATTTCATCACACGAATCAACCAAAATGTACCTGAGCCAGCCTCTGTCGAGCTTAATGACATTTTAGTAGATGAGTTAAATAAAATTTGACCTTAAAAGCCGAAGAATTTCCGATTATTTGTTTTTTCACATTGTGATATTTCACGAATTACAGGTCAGAATATGCAAAACCATCTAAGCACACGAGGTTATTTCAATGAAAAAAAAATTTTTTTTTTCGAAAAACGTATAAATTCACTGCTCAAATGACGTGACGCAATCCTCATGTCAAACTTGTGTGATATAAGAAAATTCGTAATAGGTATATTACACTACATGTAAATACAAGTCGATTAAGTGACAAAAAGTACAAACCATACGGATGCTTATTTATGACATCCAATTCCAGCCCGTGGTAGGTCCAGGAACCAAACTGTAGCGGACATCGTTGTGTGTCAAAGGGAAAGTATCGTACATCCACCCTGCAAACACTCGTCAACACGCTCGGGAAATTATATGATATGGCACCAGTGCTTTTAACGTAAGCACTGTATGACTCTCGGCCTGGAAACATTACTTCGTCGGCTGCGCTGCAAATGTATGTAGAGATACAGTCAATGGAGGCCATTCTCGTCAATAAACCCTTATCCTGCCATTCGCGACCATGGGTAACTTTTGCGGGGAGTGTACAGCAAGATCAGCCTGCACATACGTGCAGTCTGATCTTGCTGTACACCCTCCGCTGCTTTATAAGTAGTTTTTGTCATATATATGCTGAACCCAATGGCCGTGCATGTAGCAACATGTTTTTGTTTAATCGTCAACAATTTTTATTTGGCAGGATAAGGGTTAAACTATCTTCCTTGCCAGATAAGTACTGAAGGTAACCAAATAACGGAGACGTCCTTACACCTGTATACCTTTGTTTTTACCCTTGGTTCCCTTGGAAGTGTTATGATAAATATAACAATGATTTATGATGTAAAGTATATGTAAGGTCCACATTCATAAGAAATATTTTTCTTTTAATCACCAGGAACTCCGTATGTATAGATTTGTAAGACTAAATTTACTTGAAATATTTTCTCGGGTAAATAGATCTATCTTTTCAGTGCAACAACATAAAGGATAAAATCCGAGTAATTCCCTTATCAGGACCAACGTGGTACTGGAGAAGAATCAAGGGAAATAATTGAAGACTGGTCCACATTAGAAAGATCTTTCATCTTTTAAATTGTAAACTTGCCCAAATTGAAGCCTATGCAGACGACAAAATAAATTGTCTCTTAAAAATAGAAATTCACCTTTGGACGGATAGATATATAACTTTTAACCCTTTGCCACACAATCCCGACTTTTAACGACCTTGAGACAGAAACCTTTTTGAAAACATTGTGGGAAAAGGAGAAAATGCTGGTTACCAGCATTTTCTTGTTACCAGCATTTTCTCCATTTCCCACGATGTTTTCTATCCTCTTGAAGACATATTCCATCAATTAAGCCACATTAGAATTGTCGTCTGCAAATGCTTTGAATTTGGACCAGTCTAAAATTTTGTCGTTTGGTAAAGAGTTAAACTGAAATGCAATAGGCTTGAATGTTTCATGCATCTCATTCAGCAGCGTAAGGGTTGAAAAATCTAACAAAATTACCTATCATACAATGTAATGTCCGGGAACCATATATTGTCATATAGTACCATTAGATCTGTAAGGTTATTGTACTCAGCTGGGTTCCATGTCAGACGACAGTCGTTCCAATTCTGGAAGGAAATGTTGCATATGAGTAGAGAGAAAGCAAAAGCAGAATATTTTTATTCACACTTACAATTTAACGTCCAATGAAATCGTTTCAATACTACCACGTGAGTACAGATTATCTTATTCCATACTGGACGCTGTACGTATGTTTTTTTTTTTATTTTATCGAGGCAAGAGTACATTATGGATTTTTTAAAACGAGGTTGGAGTCTCGAATATCGATATTTGACCGGAACAGTAGTCTACCGAAGTCCGTTGTCAAAAAAGCAATTTCAAAATTCTTTTTAATATGTTTTTTTTTTTCTTTAACAACTATTCAAAACTGAAATGACCCAATACTTGTCGTTTACTTTAATATCAATACGGTAGTGTGATAGAGGTCATTTATCAGGCTTGGGTACAATGCTGAATTCAATTAGATACGTACATTGCAGAACCATTCTATATTTTGGACTCAGCTATCGCCTCGTCCAAAATAAAGACTGGTTCTGCACTGTTCTCATCCACTAGAATTCAGTATTGTACCCAAGCATGTTAAATAACCTCATAATATCAACAAGCACACAAGAATGGTATATTAACCCTTTACCACACAATCCCTACTTTTGACGCCCCTGAGAAAGAAGCCTTTTGAAAACACTATGGGAAAAGGAGAAAATGCTGGTAACCAGCATTTTCTACTTTTTCCACAGTGTTTTCTTCCCTTCCCAGAACAAATTTCTATTTTTTAGTAACCTTTATTTTGTCGTCTGCAATTGTTTACAATTTGGACCAGTCTAAAATTTTCTCGTGTGGTAAAGAGTTAATAAAAATGTCAAAATGTTTCAGCCATGCTCTGTCAATTAGTGGGGGTTTTAGGGCACCTCCGTGACGCATCATACCAAGCAAGTCATCACAAAAAATATGGATCCATAACATCCATCTTTTAAATACTGAGGTAGACTTGTCATTGGACTTGCATAAAAACTGAGTAATAGCAACACGTTTCAACTCCGGTTAGGCTGCATTGACTGCACAGTCTGACATAGATGATATATTTAGCAGATGCACCAAGTCCCCATATTGCACAGGGCATGACTCATATCTTCATTTATTAATGTTGCATTAGTTGCCTACGACTTACCAAAATTTACCAACAATATCTGTATTTCTGCCAAACAACTTTGTTATCTGATGTAAAATGATATTTTGATCATTGGCAGTACATGTACGTACTTGACTTGCAGACTTCAAAGTTCATTTTAGACAAACAATTTGAATAGAATTCTTTTCGGCATCACCAAGTTGCATTGATATATCGTTTGATTACAACAAGCTACAAACAAGAATAGAATGACATGGTATCACTCGGCAAACCACGAATTATCAGTTGATCGAACCCGGCAGCTGTGTTACAATGGGTGATATACACATTTCTTCTGTGGAAATACGCTGCCATACCGCTCTTCAAATTGTAAGGCTCCAATTGGGAAACGAGTCAGAAAGTTTATTACTGAAATCTTTCAAAATCATTTTCGTTGACGAACAATTTATACATACAATTCTATGTGTTCTATCTATTCTGTAGGCTGTGTTTACAGATAGATTGACAGATGTGAATAACTTAAATGGTTGTAGATGTCATTGCAAATCAGTTAACATAGGAACCGCCATGTTAACATCATTTTGTCGACTGCACATCAAAATAGAAACCACCTTGATACGGGCGAGTTTAGTTGTAGTTATGGTATTAGTCCCGTTGTGACAAATGAGCTATGTATTACTCTGGGGTGGTGTACCATGGTCTGATGTTGAAGTGTTTATGCATCATGCTCGATAGCACAGCACAGTATGCTATAGTATTGCTCATGAATATGTTATGTTGTAGATTGGTTTAGTGTGATGCATGTAAAGTCTGTTGCTGTTTAATATGGTGCGGAATAGTGTAGGAAGGCAAGGTATCATGCTGCATAGTACAGTACATGTATATTGTAGCATGGATTAGTACCAATACGGATATGGTGAAGGATGTTTCTGGTTAATATGTGCAAGAGTGACATGGTATCATGTTGTATGTTGTAATTATGGTTTTGTTTGTTTTGGTAGTTATGGTGCTTTGTTGGATGCTTTGATAATTTTTAGTGTGGCCTGGTGTGCATCAGTTCATGGCGGTGCAAATCATACATGTATACAATCCATTACCACACAATCCCTACTTTTGACGACCCTGAGAAAGACGCCTTTAGAAAACATTGTGGGAAAAGGAGAAAATGCTGGTAACCACAATGTTTTCTACCCTTCACAGAACAAATTTGAAATGTTCAGTCCCTTTTATTTTGTTGTCTGCAAATGCTTTCGATTAGGACAAACCTAAAATATTGTCGTTTGGTAATGATTTAATACGAAGTTGTTGTACTGTGTTATGTTTAGATGTTGTAGAACAAAGAATGGTAGTGTGTGGTGTGCTTGTATGGTAGACGAGGATTGTCTTGAATTGTACGTGTATGTTGCTGAATGTTTCTATATGTTTGGTATGGTATAGCTTTGTGGTATAATGAGGTGCGTTTATTTTGATACAATGGTATGGAATACTATGGTGTAGTTCTGAGTTTTTATCTCATGGCACTTACCAATCTTATCCAAACATTCGTCAGAAGAACCTGTTTTGGCTCCAGCTGCAATAAAAATCATAGAAAAGCGAATTAAATTCTGTCAACTCTATCTGATAGAAGAAAAGAAGAAGAAAAAGAAGGAGAGGACAAAGACAACGACGATGACGATGATGATGATAATGTTGTTAATGATGATGATGATTTCATTTTGATTCTAATGATTATTTCATAATAGGGTGATGGTGGTGATGGTGATGGTGATGAAGTATACAAATACGAAGTTGATTGACAACGATGACAATAATAATGATAGAAAAAAAGGACAAGAAGGAAAAAGACATGTCAATTTAATGAATGAATAAATAGAATTTTATTAAAAAATAATAATTGCATCTAATGGCAGAAGTTCTATAAAGCAATGTTTCTAAAAGCAAAAAGTATTTACACAAGTCAGCCTACGCGTATTGCACAAACTGACCTGGATTGATACATTTTGGTAATGTATAAAAACATCTTTGTTTTGAGCATGGCATATTAGACTTTTCTGGAAGCTCAATATAAGGATCGCTTATACGGATTGCTCGTTTAACAGGTATGGTTTAACTGTACTTACGAGTTCTACGATTTGTCGGAGAGCGATGTCTATTTTTACTGTTACATTCTGGCCCTCACTACAGATTGGTAGCAAGTTTGTATCGTAGTCAGCAAAGAGGTAATCGTGTAGATTCTTTGTAAGCACTTGATTGGAAACACAGTTTGCAAAACCTGCAAAGAAGTATAATGTGTCCACGATAACTTTATTCAGGAAAAACGCAGCGAGAGAGCTTCATGAGCTTTTGAAGATGGCAAATTAATTGTTGCAGAAACTGTGGGATTTGCAAAAGTCACAAGTATCCTTGAATTATGTAACCAAAGGTCTGCTCATCGTTATGTTGACATGGCCATTTGCTGCACTGTACTGTCACTACCGGGGCTTTATGGACGTCTGAACAATACGGTACACCAGGGCCCGTATTCACCAACCATTCTTAAGAACGTTCTTTGTCTTATTCTCCAGAGTTTTCTACATTTGTAAGTAACACAACTTCTGATTGGCTAAACCATTCGGTTTAGCCAATCAGAAGTCGTGTTACTTACAAATTTAGAAAACCTTGGAGAATAAGACTAAGAATATTCTCAAGAATTGTTGGTGAATACGGGCCCTGAACAGCTGAAAATCATTTATGATATACCAGGCTCCCAGGAATCATTAAACCTTATCTCATATGGGTATGCATCGCCAGAATGTTTGGATTATATTGTTGATGCTTATCAAATTTTGAGCTGTATTAAGTTCGATTGACATATCGGATTAACATGATGTCGACTCGTAATTTTACTCAGACGAATCCTTGTGACAGATTTTGCGTTTTTTACAAATAATGATAACATTTAAACTATTTCATTCGTATTTGAAATCATTTGAAAATAGTCAAATCCAATCTCCGACATGAAGAGAATTAGCAATCATTGAAAAGAGCATTCGGTCTCATTATGACCGTGAATAAGTGTTAATTTTACCTAGCTGTAACTCAGTACTGTGTCCTGTCATGCCTGAATATTCAACTTGCAATAGCTTGTTCCAGTTGCCTATCATTATGAAATCCCAAATTGTAATCTGAGACACAATTAAGAATGTTTTCAATATTTCAGTTTTTGCTTTTATGAAGAAATTTGACGTAAAATTGTTGCCTTCTATATATTGTGACTATTTTATACGCCATTTCAAATGAGATTTCAGGAGTTAAACATGCTTTATTGATAAATACTAAAGAGTTAGGATTGTGCTGATGCATTTAAGTGCTTGCACTATATCATTTAAGACTAATGGGGACATTCCTATTAGTCAAATTATCTCCCTTGCTAAATAAAGACTGAACGTAACGACATAGCAGATTGGTCCTTTCACATAATTATGTTTCTTTTTTATCCTTGATTTCTTTAAAGATGTTGCGATAAATATTTTTTGGTACATGATTATGTATGAGGTTTGCATGTAACTTTAAACAAAATCTGCTCTCATTCATCAGAGAAGAGCTTATATATCTATTTGTACAACAATTGTACCAGGGCCTGTATTCACCAACCATTCTTAAGAACGTTCTTGGTCTTATTCTCCAGAATTTTCTACATTTGTAAGTAACACAACTTCTGATTGGCTAAACCGAATGGTTTAGCCAATCAGAAGTTGTGTTACTTACAAATTTGGAAAACCTTGGAGAATAAGACTAAAAATATTCTCAAGAATGGTTGGTGAATACGAGCCCAGATCTACATTAAAACGAACTTCTGAACGGCCATTTTAAGCTATAATTTCCCCTAGACCTTTTCTCGCGTCGCTTGCCTATAAAAGGGACAGCTTAATCGGTTTAATTTCTTTGCAGAATATTTGTCCGGTCTGAAAAAATACACCTAAAAGAAAAGTCATTCAATTTTTATCACGTAAGAAATTCATTTGTCGTTCATTCACTCAACATAGTTAATTGGGGAAAAAAACACAAGTTTTTGAAAACTTTATGCTTGTTTTTTTCGGATTACGTTTTCACCGAAAGTAATCTTCACGTTTTTTCGCACAAAAGTTCGGTATATTATGCTTCTCTTTTTTAAACTGTTTTGGCCATGCATGAGCAAACAACAAATTTTCCTCTCATGATTTTTGTTGAAAAAGAGAGTCCTTTGTTGTCAAAATCGAGAATCTTCTCATCACGATACCATGGCAAACGTCAAGATATATGTCACAATTTGTTTTTGGCAACATTTCTTTTACTTGCTCCAATTTTTAGGAAAAACAGAATTGGCCATTTTGGTTGGTTTCAGTGAAGTCTGAAGAACTACCTGTAAAGGGCAAGAAAATTAAGGATAAAACCTTAGCAATGCCCTTATCATGAAAAAGTTCTTACGAACGAAGTCCGTAACAAAGAAACAAATGAATAAATGCATGGCAGAAATAAGGATCGGAGCGGGATTCGAACTCCGAACTCCCGGACGCAAAGCCAATACCCTAACCACTGAGCCAAAGAGATATCTCCCTGACGCAGTAGCCAGGTATTGTATTTAAA
Source organism: Tridacna crocea (assembly GCA_943736015.1). NCBI lineage: Eukaryota > Metazoa > Mollusca > Bivalvia > Cardiida > Cardiidae > Tridacna > Tridacna crocea. The sequence goes on along the minus strand of OX031066.1, from coordinate 42,868,834 downwards.
TCGAGAGTATGCCATGCAGGAAGGAGTGGTCTACCGTAACACACCCCCTCTTAAAGTCATCATTTATTGATGACTCGAAGCCTTATTAGGCAGGAAGTCCAATTTTGGACAACAAATGGGATTAATGGCTCAATGGCCAATCCCGGACGAGCCCCCATCTTACGAACGAAGTCCGTAACAAAGAAACAAATGAATAAATGCATGGCAGAAATAAGGATCGGAGCGGGATTCGAACTCCGAACTCCCGGACGCAAAGCCAATACCCTAACCACTGAGCCAAAGAGATATCTCCCTGACGCAGTAGCCAGGTATTGTATTTAAATCGAGAGTATGCCATGCAGGAAGGAGTGGTCTACCGTAACAAAGTAAGTATGAAAAGGAATCTCAGGAAATAACTGAAGTATGGACCCAATTCTGTAGACCTTTTTGTTTGAAGAAGTTTGTTCGGTTTGTTGTCGACAGGGATAAGTTTAGTCGAAGACCTTATTATGCAGTCATAAATAGCATAATACAATAATTGCGCATTATTTTTCATATCTTTATTTCATCGGCAACGACAAAAGAGCCCACATTTGCACCAACAAAGCTGCCAATTGTACCTGTGGTGCAATTTGAACCTATTTATGGAATAACAATTAAGCTGTTCACGATTTAGAAAATTTTGGCAGAATTTTTACTCCTTTTAGTGCTCATTGGCGAAAATACAGAACTTTAGCGGACGTCATAGATCAAGATCAGACTGCACAGAACGTGCAATCTGATCTTTGATCTATGACGTCCGTTTATCAATTTAAGCCTATAAGAGAAAAACGATCTTTGTGTTTTAGCAGGTCGTATTTTCAGAAGGTGGAAAAGGTCGAGTTTATGTTAGCCACACTCTCGTAAAAAGGGGGTTAAATGCGTTATGCAGTGATGGATTATACGCAGCAGGTCATTATATAATGATGGACCCATAAAATCCATTTTGTCTAACAATCGATAGAATCATGGGATGAAATGACCCTCGGTCATGCAGAAGATTGAGCGGTCAGTAGCAAAACGTTTCCACCCATGTCAGCCTGCGCGAACTGTGCAGGCTGACATGGGTCGAAACTTTTTGCAGATGCATTGAACCCTATTTTCACAAGGCATGGCTCATATACTTACCTTTGAAAGATTTAAAGATTATCCAAAAGGAAATAAAACGTTTATTATCTTAAACACGTCAATGTAAGAAAGGTGCATACAGACAATGCAGTTGATAAAATGTCTGATAAGAAGCTAGTCTTTCAAATTATAAGGATGAAGTACGTAGGGTCAGCTGTGCAAGGTATACATACTGTTCTTCTGAACAAAATGGTGCAAGGTTTTATCTTAGCAGAAAAGTGCAGATTTGGTTGTTCGTTTCCTTGTTTAGTATCTAACACCGTTTTCAACATTATATCGTTGGGGTGACCAGTGCGTGAACCTATCAATGTTTTCTTGGAGATTTTTTCACAGTCTTTGTTTCCACTGGCTGGTTTCCCTCATTAGCATCGCCGATCTCTTTTTCAGTGGTGAGAGGAGGATCCTATCGCAATGACTATTGATAATCCTCGGAGGGAATTTGGCCGTACCAGGGATTTGTACCAGCGACCTATGGGTTTCAGGCCCTCAACAATGTAGAAGGTTGTCTTTTATCAGAATTTTCAACTGTTATTAGTCTAGCTTGCTGCTCCTTTTTGTTCATTTCTGTGTCATTCAGAAGTCAACTTCTTTAGCACAAAAATGCTAATGAATATGCTGGAAACATAATTCACTTAAACTCAAAACTATTTCTTATCTAACAGCCTTGAGTAAACAGGCGAACTGTATAGATCCAATATCAGACTGCACGTTTTGTGAAGTCTGATCTTGACCTCTGCAAGATCTATGTGAGAAACACTTTTCTCAAATAAAGGTGTTTTTCTTTGCGTAGTGTACATATAGTTAGCCAATTACAAAGGAGCAATAATTCATTTCATTTTGTAACTTAAAGAATGTCAAAATTGAGAGCATTCAGCTGTGCCGAAAAAGAACCCGCGTCTTAACTCATTACCAAACGACAATATTTTAGACTGGTCCAATTTGAAAGCATTTGCAGACGACAAAATAAAAGTGACTGAAAATTTGAAATTTGTTTTGTGAAGGGTAGAAAACATTGTGGGAAAAGGAGAAAATGCTGGTTACCAGCATTTTCTCCTTTTCCTACAATATTTTCTTAAGGCTTCTTTCTCAGGGGCGTGAAAAGTAGGGATTGTGTGGTAATGGGTTAATATGAAAGAGCCAGAGAGATGCTCAAAAAGACAGTAATAAATAAAGAAATTATACGATGCTAATTCATCTGAAAGCTGCGTAAAACCATTCTGAAAATAAACAACTAAATAAATACTAGTAAAGAAACTATACTACTTACTGTTGACATACAAACTGTACTACTTACTGTTGACATACAAACTGTACTACTTACTGTTGACATACAAACTGTACTACTTACTGTTGACATACAAACTGTACTACTTACCTTTGAGTCTTATTCTTTTTTTCAAGCCCAAACTCTTCACCAGAAGACGAATTAAAAACGTTTAAATCAGGTCCGTATTGAGAGCATTTGCAGCTAACAAATTCTGTGTGGCTACGTCGGTTTGATTTGTCATAGAAAGAACTGAAAACGTGTTGGGAAAAGATAATGCTATTGCAAGCATACCTTCATTTACCCAAAGGTTTTCGAAAGCCATCCTCGGCAAAATCGTTAAATAACGGGGCTGTTTGAAAAGGGCTAAGAAACCAAATAATTAAAAAATAAAAACAAATTACACTTACCAATAAAACAAGCCGCAAGTACAATCAAAATCTTCAACATTTTTCACTGTTTAGAACACAATCCTACTTTCACACTTGTTTATCTGAACTCTTAAATTGTGTACGTTTGAGTAGTCTAGTCCTGATCTGTGAACGTCTGAAACAGCTTGTACCCTTGATCTGTGAATTTATAGGATAGTCTGTATTCTTGATTTATGAGGGTCTAAACAGTCTGGTACTGATCTGTGAATGTCTTAATAGCCTACTCTTGATCTTTAAACTTGTAGGATAGTCTGTATACTCTATCTGAGAACATCTAAATGATCGTTACTCTTGATCTGTCTCACTTGTTGTATCGACATCAGACCTCATTGACTAGATTTGACACTGAATTTTTGGTACTGTTGAACTGTAACACTTGCTGTTCTGTATCTATGGTCTTTGAATCTCTCAACACATTATTCACTTGTTGCTACTGCAAGAGGGAGGTCTGCTTACACTACAGTGGTCTCTACTCTTGACTTGTGATTGTCTTAAATACGGGTACTCGCTTGCAATGTAAAGTAAAAAGAAATCTTTCTACACTCGTTATTTTATATGCTTGATATGTAAACGTTTTAACACCTCATTCACTCTTAGCTTATAGATCCTCTTTATATTCTAGAGTCTGCTTTCTTGATCTGTGAATGCCTTGAATATTTATACGGTGTTCCTGTCAAAGATACAGAATTTGTACTGTTATTAACAATGTTTCGGGATTGTAAACTTCTAAAATATATCTTACAAGCTGAATCAATCAAAACAGTTCTTTGCTCATAATATTCTGCTCTTTTAATCACCGATAAAGTACTATATATCTACTTGTACTAATTGCATCTGTAAAAAAGGTGATCTTACACCAAACGCATGTACCATTGAGCCTTGAGCGTCTTGAAATCCTTATTCAGTTGTTGTCAATGCTAGATCGTCTTAGAATATAATTCATGGGTTCCTTCCGACAAAGAAAATTTTACACATAATAGTTTGTCTTGTTTGTCATAGTACATTTAAACTACTAATGATTCGCTGCGTCCTTGGTAGACCTTGACAGTGGTGCATACTTATTGCACTGTGCACTTGTTTGGATTGCCAACAACGATAATCTCTTTGGTTTTGAAGTCATAATAGCAGTAATAAACCCATTATTGTGTCTTCTTCATACAGACAACTTTTTTTGCGTCTTGTAGCTTACTTTTTTGAAAGCATTTTGGTATGAGAAGAGATTGCTCGTAAAGAGCAATTTGTCCTTTAGTAACAAGCTTTCAAAATGCCAACGTTTTCGACCTTTAACTTCTATTGATAATCCCAGTTAAACAACGAAGTTTTCTGTCTCATATTTGTCTTTTTTGGAAGCGATGAGTTAATCTTTTGGGTTTTCTTTTGCAAGTAAAGTTGCTTCATGGGGGGTTTAGATTCAAGATCAGACTGTACAAAACGTGCAGTCTGACTTTGGATAGACATTTTTCGATGCATATTTGGACAAAAAAAAATGCATTGCCAAAGTTCCACTTTCATATGTAATATGACAAAGGTTAACGCATTGCGGTGCAAATACTACTGTTTACGCCAGAGCAGTCGAAAGCTTCCAAAAATACCGCTACTGAAAGGAACCATTGTTTGAAATGAATCATGAATCTACTGTGCTTTCTGTATTGTGGGAAAAATACGTTCCTTTCTTTTAGGTTCTTTGTCTTTTGCCATGTTTGTATGGTGGGCTAAAAAATACCCTGTGCGGTTACGGGCTAATGTGTTAAGTTTTTTTTTTGTTTAACTTAGATGCACTTGATAATGAGTGCACAGACCTTTAACGTATTACTGGTGCGAACTTCGGTTTGCTTTCTATTAATGTTCCGTTTGTTTTCGCCGTTATTTTCTCCAAATCCAAAATGTTGTCTATTGAACCAGGCTCTCTAGGCTATGATGTATGGTCGAGATGAAAGTCTTTTTAAGTCTGAAAAAATACAGTACTCATTTTGTAAATGTGCATCATGCAGCTGGTGTGAAGGAAAATATAGGACATATTTATGATCTCATACAGCGTAGAGATTATGCGAAAAAATTAATAACTAATTCGGTCATAGTAGAAGTTAGCCCCCTTTGTTCAGGATATCATGACGAAACCCTGGTCGTAAGCTTTACATAGGTTTCTTCATTTGTTTGATGGTATGTTTGTGCGACCCGGGTCATTAGTCTACGTAGAGAAATGACCCCAGAGGGTCATTTCTCTACGTAGATAAATGATCTGGATCATTATTCTATACGTTGTAAAATGACTTCTGGGATCATTTCTCTACGTAGAATAATGACCCGGGTCATGTTGTAGTGGAAGGTAATTTCTCTGCATTACACCGGCATGGGTCAAAACTTTTTTGCCACTTGTAAAATATTTCTGATACAGTATCTAAGGAACGTTCTACCACATCATTATGTAGATTATAACGCTAACAGAATGGATGGATCAATAATTACGGGATAATATGCTTGGTATTATACACCACGGGGATGCAATAAACCGCCTTTTCCCAGAGCTTCAGTCAACGTTAATTAATCATCAGACTTAAACCCTTTACCAGACAACAACATTTTAGGTTTGTCAAAATTGAAAGGAAGTGCAGACGACAAAGTAAAAGTGACTGAAAATTTGAAATTTGTTTTGTGAAGGGTAGAAAACATTGTGGGAAATGGAGAAAATGCTGGTTACCAGCATTTTCTCCATTTCCCACAATGTTTTCCAAAGACTTCTTTCTCAGGGGTGTCAAAAGTAGGGATTGTGTGATAATGGGTCAAACCCTTTACCAGACGACAAAATTTTAGCCTCGGCAAAATTGAAAGCATTTGCAGGTAATAATTTCAGCGTGGCTCAAAAGGAGCAATTTTTATGTGATAAGGTAGAAAACTTTGTGTGAAAAGGAAGAAATGCTGGTTATCAGCATTTTCTCCTTTTCCCACAATGTTTTCCAAAGGCGTCTTTCTCGGGGTCGTCAAAAGTCGTCATTGTGTGGTAAAGAGTTAAGACGGCAAATTAGGGCACTATCTTCTTTGAAGTCTGATTTTGATCTACGGTGACAGCCAAAACAAATCAAAGTCGTGCCCATTATTCTCAAGGCAAAACTCTTTACAGTACAAGAATAACTTCTACTTGACGCTTATTAGGAAAAAGGGCAACGATGTTAAACATTAATATTTAGGGAAAGAAAAGAACCTTTATATACATCAAGATTTCTCTCGACAGTAACTTTCAATTGGGGATGGCTTTGTTGGGGCGACGTAAAAAAGCCAAGTTTTTCATGAAAAATGTTATTATTATTTTTGCGGCATGCTCTTTTGGTCCTGTTTATTTTAAGAACGGGCAAATAAAATCTAGTTCTTCCAGAGAGAAAAAAATAGAATGACGTGCTAATCACGAGGACATGCTTTTGTCCTTGACTTAAAAACTCTTTACAGGAAGACCAAAAATTGTTCAAGTTGCAAGCCATTGTAGACGATAGGTCAGATAGGCCCAAAATGATGGGATTAGTGGCTTAATTAGTAGAAAACATTTGAGAATAGGACAAATTGCTGTTAACCAGCATTTCGTCCTTTTCCCACGACGTTTTCCAAAGCCCTATACCTAAAGGTCATGAAAACACGGTATTGTTTGGAAGAGGGCTAACACGTGAACCAATTTTACAAGATCACGCGTAAGTAATAGATGTGATTTAGAACTAACTTCTTGAGTATACTCCTGATATAGAAAACGCTGAATGAGTTGATATTTACAACATGCAAAACATTAAGTATGATAATTGTACAATAAAAAATCAACAATAAACTGTCGTGTTTTGTTTTTTGGGTCAAAAATAAAATTGCTGCGAGGTTATTTTGCTGGAAGGAATCGGTGTTTTTCACCACATAACCATGGGTAAAACCGTAACCGTTTTTTCTACAGCTAAGTTTGTTAGTAACAAGTTGCAAAAAGCTGTATAATAGCATAAAGATAGCATTAAATACTCAAAAAGAAACATTCGAATGCATTCGTTTTCAAGTTAAGAGTTGGTCTGCAAAGAGCAATATAGGGGCACCAAAGCCGCTACGATTTTGTTTGATTCAGCACGATGAGGGATTTTAAAACTTGCAAGCTCGTTGTCCATATAACATCCTAGATGGTATCCAACGATCCCTGCAAGGCCAACGTCTGGAGGCTGCGCCACAGGCGTTCAGGTTATAAAGAACTTCGCTAACTGTATAATGTTATATATAACGTCATTAATAGGTAGCGAAGTTCGTCATAACCTGAACGCCTGTGGGCCGCAACGATTGTGTCGATAAAACACGATTTTATATGGTCATATGGACCTAAAGAAATGATGCATGATTGAAATTTAAAGAAAATAATATTACAGGTAATAACTCTGTAACGTATTATATGTATTATATTCCATGTATGATAGTCTATTTTTAGAAATGTTTTGGGTAAAGAAATGTCGTAATTTAAGCTGAGGGAATTATTTCCCCGTCACAGTGAATAATTTCCACCTACCCAAAATCTGGTTTATTGACTTGAGATCATTAGTTTTAAAAGTGTCATTCGTTGACAAAATAATCAGATGAAATATAATATATAATTAATTTCATCAGCCTGTGGTTAATATGGGGAAATATTTGCCTCAAAAAGGAAAGGTCCGCGCACTCGTTATTATCGCATACCTTTCCCTTTCCCCATATTAACCACAAGCTGATGAAATAAACTCTATATGTATTTACACACATTCATAAAAAACAAACTGGTACAGTTGGCAATTCAAAACACGGAAAAGCCGTCGATTTGGTCAACGCCGCAGCGTCTCACCTGAGGTATACCAAATCGAAGTCCATCAACCAACGTCATTTGACGCCGACGTTTATTGCAGGATGTTGTACATATAGCATGGCTAAGACCCAAGCAAAGGTAATATTTCAGATGAAAAACCAAGGCCACTATACCTTAATTCTTTACCACATGAACATATTGTTTGAATTCAAAGCATCTGCTCAGAACAAATCAAATGTAGCTTTAATGGTTTAATTTATCGTTAGATGAGTATAAAATGTATAACTTCTCTGTACGTCGAAAAACGAATGACCGACACTAAATGATATACGAAACTCGCATCTTAAGCCTTTAGCAAACGACAAAATTACAGACCAGCCAAAAATGAGAGCTAAAAATATATGGTCCTTTTATTTGCAGAAAATTGACTGATATCAAAAATATTCAGCCCAGGTCATCCTGCGCGGACTAGGCAGGCTATAAATTAAAACAGGGAAGTTTTATAAAAAGCTCCTAGCCCTGAGATTTGGGAAACTAGTTCACCAGGGTCCGAGTTCTCTATCAACGATGAATTTTATTGTATAAATGTGGCAATATGGTAAAGAGGTGTTAAACCCGGTACGGTTTTTGTTTTATTTAACCCTTTCCCAAACAATCCCTGGTTTTTGCGGGTCTAGAATAGTAGCCTTTTGAAAACATTGTGGGAAAAGCAGAAAATGCTGGTAACCAGCATTTTCTCAGTTTCCCATAGTGTTTTCTACCCTATTATAGACAGAAATCATCTTTTCGGCAAGAGTTAAATTGTCGTCTGCAAATGCTTTCAATTGGGTCTAGTCCAAAAGTTTGTCGTTTGGGAAAGGGTTAAATTAAAAACACAACTGAAACATGATGTTTTAATTTTTTATAGAACATAAACATCAAGTTGAACTGGTTTTCATTTTATAGGCTTGACTAAGTGAGCGGACGACATAGATACAAGATCAGACTGCACGTTCTGTGCAGTCTGAACTTGATCTATGTCGTCCGCAAAAGTTCCTGTTTTAACCTTTGACTCCGAAAGGGCGTAACGAACCTTGAAAAGAAGATTGAAAACAATTGGGGGAGGGGTGCAGGGATAAGGAGAGGGGAGGGAAAGGAAAAGTGTTGGTCATCAGCATTTTCTTCTTTTCCCACAGTGTTTTCAAAAGCGTTCTTTCTCCAGGCCATACAATAGAATATGTTTGGTGCAAGATTACTATAAGGACTTTGTACTCTTAACCCGTTACCAAACGACAATATTTTAGACTGGTCCAAATTGAAAGCATTTGCAGACGACAAAATAAAAGTGACGGAAAATGTGATATTTGCTTTTTGATGGGTGGTAAACATTGTGGGAAAAGGAGAAAATGCTGGTTACCAGCATTTTTCTCCTTTTCCCACAATGTTTTCAAAAGGCTTCTTTCTCAGGGGCGTCAAAAGTAGGGATTGTGTGGTAATGGGTTAACTAGATCTACAAAGCATATCAAATGACATCACTGGTGATGCATTTGACATAAACCTTTCGATGCCAACTTTTCAGAGATATAATTGTACATTGCCAATGCAAATTGTCTCTTTACCGTAGTAGATAAAACAGTTTAGACAAGTCCAAATTGAGAGCAGTTTCAGGCGACCGGTAGAATTTGGCTCACATGGTTAGACTTGTCTTTGAAAAAGTAGAAAACTTTGTCGATATAGATAAGAAAGCAAAAGGATATTATTTTCTATTGAGTTAACTTGCTGCACTTGGTATCGTTACACAGATTACTTCAGTCCAGAATTCGTTTCTGTTCCACAATGTTTTTGAAAGTCCTCTCCCTTTTGGTCGTGAAAAACGCGTGATTGCCTGGTAATCGGTGAAGACAGTTTTGGTCTTTTTTTTTTCTACTAGCTGCAAGTCGTACATATAAGTATGCATATCTGTTTTCCCCCTTCATTATGAATGCTATCAGAGAAAAGATCTTAAATATTCAACGGTTTTTATTTCACCTGGGGAAAATAATTCTGTATTTATTTTGTGGTCACATCTACAAGTATGTTAATGTTTATCATAAAATCGGCATATGGTCATTTTCACACCCCCCCCCCCCCCCTCACATATACAGGCACACACACTTAACCATAATTATACACACCAATCTACCAATCTGTCATAAAGATCTGGGACCGCATATTAAATAGTTACCATTCTAAACTGCATTCTGATTCAAATTTTCCGTTTATTTTCCTCTTAACTTGGAAGTTACGCGCTCAAGTCGATAGCTTCTCTGTCTGTAATGTACAATTTCCGTATTCATAAACCATAATAATGGGCGTTTTAGGCATTACTCTCGAAACTTTTCTAAATTTGAAAGTAACACAACTTCTGATTGGCTAAACCTAGACAGAGAATAACAATGAAATTAAGAATGGACGGTGATGAAATCCAAAGGGAGAGGGAGGGGTCATTGCGACAAGATAAATTTTTCTCTAACCGCAGATCAATTTATTACATGTGTGCATATTAAAAAGCAGCTCCTCGCTTGGGTCGAATATTGTGCGAACCAATGTTAAAAGGAACTCTGGAAAAGCATGGATAGGTACACTGGCTTTTGCAATATATCAAAAACAGTACATGTGTTGAAAATTTTGTAAAACGTGAGAAAAAAAAATCAAATTAACTCAATTTCTATTGGCAATAAGTATTAAGTTGCGTTGGGGTCCTGATACGCTAAAAATTCCTAAACACATTTGTAGTCTTATTCGCGAGAATTCTCTAAATATAAAAGTAACACAACTTTTGATTGACCAAACCAAATGGTTTGACCAATCAGAGGTTTTGTCACTCTCTAGGTCTAGAAATTAGACGAAAGATGGTTGGTGAATAAAACCCCTGACTTTCTGAGGACATAACATCGACAAAAATCTACCAGTATTTATTTAGAATATACATGCACGTAATATAATTCAGCTCAGTCAAAATTATTTCTTCTTAATTCCTCTCTCTCTTTCGAACATTGTTTCGAACTTGTTTGTGTGGAAAAGCAGTCAGTTGATTGATAAGACTGGGTAACTGTTTTCAGAATGTAAGACGTGCACCAAGCAGCCATGGTGTGAATGAATATAAAGGAAAACGGAAACAAGATCTTGGGATACCAAACACAACTTTACGTCGCCCTAACGGGCAGCGTAGATCAAGATCAAATTGCAAAGAAAGCGCATTCTGTTTGATAATCTAGACCACCCGATATTGATTTTGATGAATGATATTTTGACAGAAACGCAACTCCAAATGGCAAAATCGGATCCAGTGTTAGACTGCACATGTACTTTTTTACAGCCATTATATCGAAGTCAAATTAATTGATTCGGCTTACTCCAACAACAAAAAAAACAATCAACCGAAAACTAGAAAGAATTGTGCACTAAAGGCCTGAATAAAGAAGCGGATGGCATAGATCAAAGATCAGACTGCACGTTCTGTGCAGTCTGATCTTGATCTTTGCCATCCGCCAATGCTCTTTTTATTTCCTATGGCGCTAAAACGGTAAATACAAGTACATGTAAATATCTTATTAATGCCTTGCCCAGCTGTTCACAAACATTAACGTTATGCTCATGAAACGAGCGTTTAATAATGCATCTAGATGTCACATCAATTCAATGTCACTATGATGTCTACAATAAGTGGCCATAAAGATACATATAAGTCCGAATTCCCATCGACTAGCATGTACATTCTAACTTTAGTTCTTAAATCATTCAGACTTATAGAATGAAGCTAGATCTATGGCCAGATTTTTTTCTTGAAAATGAAGATAATTGAATTTTGCAATTAACTACAAGTAGATCTATACATGTTTTCAGAATCAATGCAATAAAATAAGTATAGTATGATATAAAAGCAGCTGTTTTAAAAAGTGATCAATATTTTCGAATAATGTTTTTTTTTTAACATTAACGTCTTTGCTTAAGACAGCTAGGACTCTGATGTAAGACGAATACTGATAGCATGTTAATGCAATTTGCTCCAGAAATCTCACTTGCTAGCAGTAAAAAGTTATAACCAAATGGTCAGAAGCAGCATAATTAATTTTCTTGCACACTGAAAAATACATGGACATGCAAGGCAAACAGTATTTGGAATTCGATAGAACATTTTTACTGTACTTCAAAGAAATTTCTCGTGATCTGATTGGATAATATGCCCAGAACATAAATACCAATTACACTGGCAAAACCCACGTAAAAGCAGTTTCCCTCTCGGAAGCCCCCTCTACATGACTACACTATCAGTACAACATCCAAAATAGCGGTGTCTATCAAGATTTACATAAAGGACCAAGTTCTCGACGAAACTCTAGGACAGACACCCTGATGAGCATGTGCACCTATTATGTTCTCCTGAATGGCTAACTAGAGTCAAATTACGTCATTCGCACGAAAACTCTACTCATTCAGGAGAAACTTCACCGACTATAGTAAAAACCGGAGTCCGTCGGGAACTAGGCCATGATTATGCGTCAAGCTGCACGTTTTAGCACATATTACCATGATTTCAGTTACGTCAGTTCCCGTGACGTCAGTTTTCATTGAATTGGGGGTACGCAAAGGGAAATTCTTAGTCGGCGCACTCAATTCTTTAAACAAAAAAAGGTAAAATTCGCTTAACAAAGAAGGCTAGGGGCGACATGATTCATGTTAGAACCTTTCTAGACTCTTTTATCTCAAATACCAACTCATTTCTGATCCTATGTATAATTAGATCTACTTTTCATCTCTTCCGCTGGGCTTTTCGTGGATGTATCCTTGTGCAAGACACATCAGAGCCCTTGCCTAGCACTAGAAAAACCTAGGAAACACATAAACACATGTGTGTGAGCTGTCGCCAGGATGTGACCGAAATAATGTTGAAACGGCATAAACGCCATTCATTCATGCAGTAACTACTTTATATCGAGCAGATCAAAGGACAAGGTGAGACAAAGAAGAATGACAAAGTCACGGAAGGAGACAGAACTATCCCGGCACAATTAAAGTGTGTACAATCCACCAGACCATAAGAAATAAACATGTAGAGAGATTTCACATGGGCGGTTTACTCATTACTTACTTTACGAATACAAATGACTGACTTCGATACCCTTTCTATCGAAAAGTAATAAAAGTGAAAAGGCAATTAAACACGTTCAATCAAATCAAGCTCTTAACCCTTTGTAAGACAATCAAATTTTAGACATGTCTAATGTGGAAGCATTTGCAGGCGACAAATTCAATGTGGCTAAAATTGATAGGAATGGGTCTCTCAGTATGATAGGTAACCTTCTCGGATAAGGAAAAGTGTTGATAATTATTTCCCAACAACATTTTCTGAAGCACCAGCTTTAAAACAAACAGGGATTTGTGTGGTAAAGGTTTAAAACTGTACTAAAGAACCACATAGCATTTGAAAACATAGTGAGAAAAAGGAGAAAATGCTGGTAACCAGCATTTTCTCCTTTTTTTCACTATGTCTTCTCAACCTCTCAGAATAGGTCTCATCGTCTGATTGACATTGAGTTTGTAGTCTGCAAACCGTTTAACGCTTTCAATTGGATAGGTAAAACTTTTCGATGACTAGTAAAGACTGTTTAAATGATCCAAATCGTTTTTTTTTTTTCAGCTAATAGCGAAACCACAAATATTGTAATTTTAAATTTCAAAATTCCACATTTCGTCGCTAGAAAAATATACAATACCTGTACAGTAAAAGTATTAACTGTTTAGGTAAGTGGAGATGCGAGTTCAGATTCCTCATTCTCTACAGTCTGGTCTTGCCCTACAATGGCCGTGTACATGCTAGATTTAGAAAGTAACCCAACTTCTGATTGGCTAAACAATTTGCTTTAGCCAATCAGAAGTTGGGTTACTTTTAAATCTAGAAAATTCTTGCGAATACAAGTAAAACTGTTCTTTAGAATGGTTGGTGCATACGGACCCGGACGAAAGAGTAATTAAGAAATTTTAGGCCCCATAAATCAGGCTCACCCATAGGCCACTCACTGACTCTATGCGGACTGTGTAGATCAAGATCAGACTGCACAGTGCGTGTAGTCTGATCTTTGATCTACACTGTCCGATAAGGGGAAATCATTCCCAAAAATATAACTCTAAAATAGCCATATTGGGGATTTTGCAATCGAACTGAAAATTTCATTTCAGATTTTTAGTAGGATACAGGTTAATAAACAACGTATTCAAACAAGATTATTCACTGCGACAAATTTATCTTCCGTAAAAGTAAAAGAAACGCCGTTGTCTGCGCATGTCATATTCCTCGAAGATTCGACTGTCTTGTATGACGCATCACTAGCCCCGAAAGCGGGCTGACTGTAATATTACGCTCTATAAAGTAGTAAAGTAGAAAATAGCTTTTATCAATACGTTTGAGGAGAAATGAGACCTACTTTAGCTCCAGATTTCTCTAGACTGCTGATCATAGCTGAGTGAATTGCACGAGGTAGCGTTTTATTGAGTAAATGTTTATTTTAGTTTGAAATTCAAAGTAACGGTTGTCGCGTAGGAATGTGGTTCGGTTCTATACCCAGGGTGCCCAAATTAAATAGATGAGTATTTATAGAATGCCATCTAGCGGGAGATAATGAAAGAAACGGGGCAATGTAAAACATAACCATAACGAAAAAGTCGTTTACGACAATGCTTTTCATTGTAAATTCAGGAAGAGATTTGCGGCATCAAATTTAGAGAACATGTGGCTTTGATTTTATACGATTATGTGTACTCGTATTGCATGAATTCGCAACTTTCGTCGTATTTTACAAAGAAATAAAATGCGCGTTAACCCTTTACCATACGACAAGATCTTAGAATTGTCTAAATTGAAAGCATTTGCTGATGAGTTTCAATTGGGCTCACATGAAATTATTTTTCTTTGATAGGGTAGAAAACATTGCGGGAAAAGGAGAAAATGCTGGTAACCAGGATTTTCTCCTTTTCCCACAATGTTTTCAGAAGCTGTCTCTATCAGGGGTGTTGTCGTCGTTGGTTGGAAAAGGGTCAACCCTTTTCCTGCTAAATAACTAAATTGGATCTATCAAGCCTATAATATAAATCCAAATTTTGCTATTTCAAATTTATTTTCAAATTTTGCTGTGGTGTCCGTGGTCGTGAGGTAGAGCCTCGGCCTCATAACCTAAAGGTCCTGAGTTCGATACCCGGGAGCGCATGTCAACTTTGGGATTTTCATTGGCCCACACATTCGGGGCGAGTACTGGAAGCAGAATCGAGAGAGATTAGTATAAGTTGTAAGAACTTGTTTCTCAATCGATGTAAAATAAATATGTTTAAATTTATTTTGTGCGATAGATATCACCTTATCGGACAGTGTAGATCCAAGATCAGACTGCACGTTCTGTGCAGTCTTATCTTGATATATACTGTCCACAAAATATCCATGAGTCTCGCTTAGCAGCCGAAGGGTTAATTCTTTACCAAACGATAGAATTTTAGTCTTGTCAAATTGTAAGCATTTTCAGACAGCAAAATCAGTAAGACTACAACTGGTGTTTGCTCGTGGAATGGTGGAGATTTGGGAAAAGGAAGAAAATTCTGGTTAAGAGTTAAACATATTTATTTCATATCGATTGAGAAACAAGTACAAAAAAAACTAATCTCTCTGGATTCTGCCTCCTGGGAACAACACCAGTACTCACGCCGAATGTATGAGCCAATGAAAAATCCCGAAGTTGCCACCCGCTCCCGGGTATCAAACTCGGGACCTTATGGTTACGTGGTCGACGCTCTACTTCACAGCCACGGTCACCACATTCTGGTTAACGGGTGTCTCCTTTTCCTATATTGTTTTCAAGTGCCTCTATGCCCTAGGTCGTTGAATAAGACTATAAAACTGTAGTTTGCCCATATAAGCGTAGAAAAAGGTGGGAAAATGCTGCTTACCAAAAATTTCTCCTTATCCCACAATGTTTCAAATGGCTTTTTCCTAAAAGTCGTTAATTTCGCAGTTGTGTGGTAAAGGATTGAATAACAGCACAATTGATGTATAAAGGGGCTTTTTGAACGGTATAGATCAAGATCAGACTGCAAATAAAGTGCAGCCTTATCTTTGATGTAAAACGTCGGTTTGTTGAATCGATCCAATACAAGAGGAAAATCTTCCTGAGATTCAGTGGATTTTACTTTCAGCTGTCGATAGAACATTATTTAAGTCATATCTCGGCGGCTTGTGTACCTATTCATGCTTTCTTTTGCCAGCAAGAGTATGCAGACCACAATTTTCTTCCCCAGTCACTGGCTACTTTCTCAAACAACGATTTCCTATACAGTGATAAAAGGGGAGAGAGGAATGAAACCTGACCCTATGACTATTATCAATCCTTCGAAAAAAAAAATGCACCGACCGGCTGGGGATTTGAATCAGTGATCCCCTGTTACCAAATCCTATACGGTACCGGCTGCATTATCCGCGCTTGGCTATTAATATATTTAGGGGATGACAGAGTGAACTCTTTACCAAACGACAAAATAAGAGACTTGTCCAAATCGAAAGCATTTGCAGACGACAGAATAAAAGTGACTGAAAATTTAAAATTTCTTTTGGGAAGGGTAGAAAATATTGTGGGAAAAGGAGAAAATGCTGGTTACCAGCATTTTCTTCTTTTCCCACAATGTTTTCTGAAGCCGTCTTTCTCAGGGTCGTCAAAAGTAGGGATAGTGTGATAATGGGTTAAACTGAAACTAACGACAAACATAAGGGAAGACGGGGGAAACCACAACCATGATTCAAACCGTTCACCCTTGAGGGAGCTTTGTACACATAGAACTGTTGTTGAAGATAGGGTAAATCAACGAAAAAGTCATTATCTCCCGCTAGATGGTTTAAAAAATATACATCTATCTAATTTGGACATCCTGGGTACAGAACCGGACTACTTTCCTACGCGACAACCGTTACTTTGAATTTCAAACTAGAATAAACGTTTTAAAACGCTACTTGGTGCGATTCATTCAGCTATGATCAGCACTTTAGAGAAATCTGTAGCTAAAACAGGCCTGATTTTTTTCCTCAAATGTATTGATAAAAGCCACTTTCTCCTTTGCTACTTTATGGCGCGTATTACTACAGTCTCCCCGATATCGGGGAGAGTGATGCGTCATGCAAGACAAGACAGGTCGAATCTGTGAAGAATAACAGCGCAGACAACGACGTAAGAGTGGATTTGGCGGACAGTGTAGATCAAGGTCAGACTGCATAAAACATGTAGTCTGATCTTGAATCTACGCTGTCCCCTTTTATGAGAAATACTATGGTACCGGGTATGCTTTTTACAAACAACCGTCATAATGCTGGTTGGCGTTGCTAAGATTAATCAATGGCTTTCCTGCGCAGGGCACAGATCAAGATCAGATTGCACAGGACGAGCAGTCCAATCTCGGATGTACACAGTCTGATTGTTAAGTGTAGGGTACAGAATAAGAACCTCCCTGGGTTTCAGTAGCGTGCAATGTTAGACGTCGAAGCGGTCTATTCTATATATATATCAGACATTCTCATCTCCGTGACGTCTTAACCCTGTACTTCATATAGATACTCATTTTGACGTATCAACAACAGACAGCTTTTGAAAACATTGTGGAAAAAGGAGAAATTGCTCGTAACGAGCAATTTCTCTTTTTCCAACAATATTTTCCACTCAATCAGATATTTGTATCCTCATTTGTCCATCTTTTTGAAATCATATCTTTATTTGCTGCTTAAATGGAAGAGCCTCAAATTGGCATATCAGGTAAAGGCTTAAATAAATACTGATTAAGTCATCGGATAATTATATATCCATAGTAACCATTTTTTAACAACTGACTAAATCATGGAGTAAACTGATCTGAGTACGTAAATAGAAAACTGATAAATAGCGAAAAGTTTCGCCACAGGTCAGCCTGCGCGAAATGCGCAGGCTGACCTGAGTCGATACTTTTCGCAGATGCATTAAGCCTCCTTTTAATTTAACCTGAGCATGGTTCATATTTTTGGCGGTGCATGGGGTAGAATTAGATATTCCACACATGGTGACATAATGCTTCACAAAGATAGGATATGCGCAGTGTAAAATTTCATACAAAGAAAAGCACGGTCCGTTTGCACTACTGAAAAGGGCCCAACGATAATGGTTATGTAATTTGATGCTCACGAAATTCGCAGTTTCGTCATAGTAACACATCCTGTTGCATGACTTTTTTATTATCTTTTCGTAGTTTCTATCTTGAAAATTCCCCTCCGGATATTGGCTTACGTAATAAAGCATGTCATGGGCTCCACCGGAACTAGGATAGGTCCGGTTTAATGCAGAGAAATGCAGAGAAATGACCCTCCCCCGTAGAGGAATGACCCCGGGGTCATTATTCTACGTAGAGAAATGACCCCGGGGTCATTCCTCTACGTAGAGAAGGGAGGGTCATTTCCCTGCATTACACCGGCAATGCCTGCCTAATGACACTACCACGTGACACTTATTGCCAAGCTAGCATCATAGATAGAAATTTGATTTTTGTAAACGGCCATTAAGCCATTATGTATAGTTTTGAATTCAGTTTTCTTAAACGTTGGTTGCAAAGCTTTTTGTAACAGAAGCAAAAAAGATATTAAAAAAAATAATAAGGCCGTAAAGGGCACAGAAAGGGTAAAGGGTTGGTAACCAGCATTTTCTCTTTTCCCACAATCTTTTCTCAATTGTATCATTCGAGCCACATTGAAATTCTTGTCAGCAAATGCTTTCAATATGGACAAGGCTAAAATTTTGTCGTCTGGTAAAGAGTTAAATGGCATGATTTAAAGCGACATATGTTCTATCACCTACACTTTACCTTTGGCTACGTCTGAGATAGAAGTAATATCAAATTGTTGAGAATGCTATTACAACAGATGTGCTATTCCCAAGTACCGATACATAACTGTACATACATGTATCTGCCACGATGGGCCAAAACAGCATTATCTCCCGCTAGATGGCTTTCTTCATCTGTCTAATTTGAGCATTCTGGATACAAAACGGGACCAGCCTTCATAGCTCAGTTGGTAGAGCGTAGGAATCGTGATCATGAGGATGTGGGTTCGATCCCCGGGGCCGGCCATCTAACAATACTAATAGTCTTTCGGATGGGATGTTAAAGCGAGGTCCCGTGTGTCAGTACTATACACCGAGCACAGAACTGGGCGAAACTTAGGATGGGTTTCGTCCTGTATCTGCACTATCCCCCGTAACAATGCTGAGCCTTCAAGGGGAGGGGGTGGGGGCGTCACCAATATGGGAAACCGATGGCGACGATAAATATTAAATAAACGCAAATAACATTCAATCAATCAATCATAATGGGACTACTTTTCTACGCGACATCCGTTACTTTGAATTACAAAGTAAAATGAACATTTACTCAATAAACGCTACCTGGTGCAACTTATTCAGCTATGATCAGCTAGCATGTAACTTATGTACTGGCCATTTATTAAAACAGATCAGACAGGCTTTGGTAATAGCTTCGGTCTAAGCCGTACTTCTCCCTACCATATGGGATCGATGATGCGTCATAGCAGACAGGTCGAATATTCGAAGAGAATATGACATGCGCAGACGAACGCCTTGGAAACAGTTTTGTTGCGAAAGATTTCATCGCCAGCAAGTGTTTAACATGAATCATTCAAAGATTATGTAAAAAAGAATTAAACTAAAAACCAACAGACGCATTACTACCTGGTTGAAAGAAAATTCTCATTTTTGAGTGTGATAT
Source organism: Tridacna crocea (assembly GCA_943736015.1). Taxonomy (NCBI): domain Eukaryota; kingdom Metazoa; phylum Mollusca; class Bivalvia; order Cardiida; family Cardiidae; genus Tridacna; species Tridacna crocea. The sequence goes on along the minus strand of OX031066.1, from coordinate 42,849,411 downwards.
GCAAAATATCGTCACTCATGCATAGCTCCCGTCTTTAACGCCAACGTTAAAATCTAATTTTGAAGCTGCTTTTTTAAATTCTGTTATAGTTATACTCTGGCAAAAGGGCCAGAAATGCATTTACAGAAAGTATCGACGCAGGTCAGCCTGCGCACTCTGCGCAGGCTGACCTGCGTCGATACTTCTTTGCTATTGGTCAGTTTCTGCATGATAAAAGACCATTCTACCTCACGATTCAATCTGTTGTTATACAGAGTTGAATTTTATCGCTCCATGGTCACGTGGAGACTTGCTTGGCATGATCTATCACGGAGACACAAATTCGCCCTCCTTTTGCCAGCGCACAGCTAGTTTTTTTCTCAGTCAGCGTTAACTTATTACCAAACGACAAAATTTTAGGATAGTCCAAATTGAAAGCAACAAAAAAAAGTGACCAAAAAATTGAAATTTGTCTTGTGAAGGGTAGAAAACATTATGGGAAAAGGAGAAAATGCTGGTTACCAGCATTTTCTCCTTTTCCCACAATGTTTTTTAAAGGCTTCTTTTTCAGGGGTGTCAGAAGTAGGGATTCTGTGGTAATGGGTTAAACCATTACTTACTTTTCTGAAGTAATTTTTACATAAAAATTCCAAAATTAGCTATTTGATTGGCTGACACTATTTCATCTCATCCAATCAGATGACTAGATTTGGAAATTTAAATTACAACAACAAATCAGACTGTTGGAGTGAGTGCACATCGCCACAATACTCTTTCGAAACCATTTCAAAGCTGTATTTGTTTTACAAAGATATCGTCGAAACAATTCTCGTCGATGAGAGAGGGCTGATCCGTGTTTAAAAGATAATTTATTAGTCCGCGAGAAGAATTTGGCTGAAAATGAACTCGAACTCGTGTCCCCTGAATTAAAAGCCCTGAAAGGTCAAGCCGTGTATCTTAGTTGGTACCGTGTAGGGCTTGAAACATGCGGCAGATGGTTCGAAAATTATGCTCAGCCAAATTCTTGTCGAAAATTAATTATATCGATAGTAATAGCGAAAGAATTAACTCCTGTTTCACCGCTGATCATTGTCAAACATATATATGGGCTAACAAACACATATGTACTTTCCTCTCTGCCACATCCGAGGGGTGTTCAAAAAGTAGCTGGGTCATGTAATGTAATCAAAGATGGAATAAATTCTGGTTAACCCTTTGGATGCTAAACGCGACTAGCTGACCTTTTGCGGACAATGTGGATCAAGATCATACTGCACAGAACGTGCAGTCTGATCTTTGATCGTTACTGCCCGACAAGGAGATATTACTTTCCAAAATATAATTTTGAAACAGCAATAGATCTATTTGCGTTATTCATATCGAATTGAAAATTTAATTTTAGTTATGAAGCAGGATAAGGGTTAATAATATTAAATTAATAATACGATTAATAATAATAACGATAATAATAATAATAATAATAATGAAATGGTCGAAGAAATGATGTATTCCAAAACAATTTTAATACGTTTCTGAAAACTTTTTAATGCATTTCGTACATTTAACCCTTTCCCAAACAATCCCTGGTTTTTACGGGTCTGGAATAGTAGCCTTTTGAAAACATTGTGGGAAAAGGAGAAAATGCTGGTAACCAGCATTTTCTCCTTTTCCCACAATGTTTTCCAACCTATCATAGACAGAAATCATCTTTTTAGCAAGAGTTGAATTGTCGTCTGCAAATACTTTCAATTTTGTCTAGTCCAAAAGTCTGTCGTTTGGGAAAGGGTTAAAACTTAACTCTTTACCAAACGACAAAATTTTTTGACTGGTCCAAATTCAGTTTGCAGATGAAAAAATTAAAGTGACTGAAAGTTTTTAAGTTGTAGTGAGATGGGTAGAAAACATTGTGGGAAAAGGAAAAAAAATGCTGGTTACCAGCATTTTTTTCATTTTTCCGGAATGTTTTCAAAAGGCTTCTATCTTAGGGTCGTAAAAGTCAGGGATTGTTTGGTAAAGGGCTAAAGGATATAGGTGCTAGATGATCTACGTACATGTACATGCGGTCCATTCTGTAGTATATTAGGGAAAAAAGTGCTTATCAGTATACTTGATCGTTAATATTTTCAAAAAATTTAACTTTTTTTTTCAACCTTTTAACCCTTTACACACAATCCCTACTTTTGACGCCCCTGAGAAAGAAGCCTTTTGAAAACACTGTAGGAAAAGGAGAAAATGCTGGTAACCAGCATTTTCTCCTTTTCCCACAGTGTTTTCTACCCTTCCCAGATCAAATTTCAATTTTTCAGTCACTTTGATTTTGTGGTTTGCAAATGCTTTCAATTTGAACTAGTCTAAAATTTTGTCGTGTGGTAAAGATTTAAAAGGTGGGTATCTAGAATTTTCACATCCCACCAAATTAAAAAAAAAAAAAAAAAAAATATATATATATATATATATATATATATATATATATATATGTGTGTGTCAGTGAAGTTTATATGAAAAAACAATACAAATAATCAATATTTAAGAATCACAAAATTACAAAAATTACTGCGGTTTTATGAATGAAAATTAGAAGGCTTTTGGAATATAAGGATGATTTTTTTTTTTGTATTCTTGTAAAATTTTCCTCCCAAAATCTGGAGGGCCACCTTTAAAGCCACTCGTGCATTTAAAACTTGAGAAATGAAGTGCAATTTACAAGATATTTGAAGTACACATCATCCATCTTCTTCGAATTTCGAAACCGCATGTAGAAATTGCGACGTTCCGTAACCAACCCTTCACACTTTATCAAACTACAAAATCTTAGACTTGTCCAAACTGAAAGCTTTTTTCCAGTGGCGACATTTGAAATATGGATCAAAGCACAGAATCTTTTATTGAAAGAGTAACTACCTTTTTCTTCAAGAATTCGCGCCAAAAGTTTACAAAGAGATATAAAAGTTTTCACCAAGGTTTAACAATAAATTTTGGTTCAAGAAATGAATATGAAAAATATTCCTCTAATCGCTGTCGTATCACTGGAGAAGAATGATTGACCCTTGTGGGCGGCATGGATCAAGATCAGACTGCAATGCAGTGATCTTTGATCTATAACGTCCAGTTGCCGAGTCCAGCTTATCGAAAAAACTGAGATATTGCATTGTGAAGAGTAAGCCAAAATATCCCTAACTAATCCAGCATATTTTTCTTTTCCCATAATGCTTTCAAAAGACGTCTATCTCAGGGTAAAAGATTAATAAGCCGGATAAGGGTTAAAACTGAAAATGGCGTGAAACACCACACACACACAAAAAATGACAAAGTGACACTTTACCAGACGAGGACAAAATCTTAGGATTTTCTCATTTGAAAGCGCTTGTACTGAAAAAAATTAACCCATTAACTACACAATCCCCTCTATTGACGACCCTGAGAAAGAAGCATTTCGAAAGCATTGTGGGAAAAGGAGAAAATGCTGGTTACCCTTTTCCCACAATGTCTTTTACCCTTCACAACACAAATTTCAAATTTTCAGTCAGTTTTATTTTTAAAACCATAAATACTTTATCATTCAAATCAAAGTGTTACCAAGAAATTCTTTCAAGTCATCGTAATAACCCGGTAACACAAAATTTATATAGAGGATATTTGTTGTTTTTTTTCGGTGAAAGATCGAAATTTATTTCATCGAGTGGACACCATCGGTAGTATTTTCACGAGTGGCGCGACACACGTGAAAATATTACCGATTGTGTTCACGAGATGAAATAAATTTTGATCTTTTACCCGGAAAAAAAATATTCTATTTATTTCATGCTTTCAACCCTTTCTGGGAGGAGCTTTATCAAAATCCAGTACAGTTCTTTTCCGTTATTCCCCATGGCGTACCCCTCCCGCATAGCAACGCATTACAATCTTATACGTCAAGCGCGAGAAATCTAAGGTAAATGACGTCATATTTCCATCTGGTTGTGAGGCACGCCTAATGAACCTAGGCAACAAGAACATGAAAATCGGTATTTTCACTGGTACCAGTGTAAGATCGAAAAATATTTTCACTGCTATTCCTCGATATCCTACTGGAAAGCATAAAATAAGAATGCATCATAGCGTAAAATGTTTCTGTTAACCTTTTACCAAACGAAAAAAATTTAGTCCAGATTGAAAGTAGATCTATTTGCAGATGACAAAATAAAAGTGACTGAAAAATTAAAATTTCGTTTGGGACGGATAGAAAACACTGTGCTGGTTACCACCATTTTCTCCTTTTCCCATAATGTTTTCTATAGGCTTCTTTCTCAGTGTCGTCAAAACTAGGGCTTGTGCAATTAATGCATTTAAGCTAATACTTTCTTTTTTTCCTTTCCGAGGATCTTGAAATCATTTATTCTGTAATTTAAGTACAGACAACGAAATTCGGGTATTGTTAACGGCTAAACAGTCGGCCAAGCATAAATACGCACACACACGACATGTAATTGTGCCTGTATAAGGGTACTTTCTGCTTTATAATTCAGTTATTCATTTATTTCACCAGCAAAACTATAATTTTTTATTTGAAATAATAAATAAATAAATAAATAAATAAATATCCAGGGGCTCGAAATTTATTAATCCAGTACCATGAGCCCTGAGCAAGTAAGAAAGCCTATACAACAACGGGGGGGAAAAAAGCATTAATCAATATACGACCAAAAGAAAAAAAAAAAATGAAATAGTAATTCTATATAAACTTAAATAAATATTACCTTAAAAATCTATTTTAACGAAAATATCTTCCTGGTAAATAATCCTGTGGTTTATCACAAACGGTGAAAAAGAGCACTTCACAATGTGGTGTCACTTAAGCGATTGACAACAATATAGACAGGGTATTTTAGCACACAGATACTTGTACTTAAAGTGACTCTTCTGTACAAAGGACAAAAATATCAGACTTGTCTATATCGCAATTATTTCCTGACGACAAGTTTCACGTGGATCAAATCTTCGGATTTGTTTTTGAAATGGGTTAGAAAACAACGTGGGAAAAGGAGAAAATGCTGGTTACCAGCATTTTCTCCTTTTCGCACGTTGTTTTCCAAAAAAAAGCCTCTTTACCGTGGTCGTTAAAAGTCGGGATTGTGTGGTTAAGGGTTAAAACAGTCCCGTAAAATTTGGGGAAGATTACACACTAAAAATGGTTCGGTAAATCAGCGTACAGGTAAATAAATATTACTCTAGCGGAACGTGCCGGTCAAAAGAAGTATGCGAAAACGAAAATATTGAAAAAGGGGATAAATTTCTAAAATCTCGTAATCTGTAAATTGTTACTGTTTGTGTTTGTGTGCAGCAAAGAGGATATACGTTTATGTGACCTGCTCTGTCTGTCTCTCTGTTTGTTTGAAATCTTTTTCTGTCTGTCTCTCTGTTTGTTTGAAATCTTTTTCTTTGTCTGTCTCTCTATCCTGTTTGTCTGTCTGTATCTCACTCTGTCTGTCTCTTCTACCTGTCCCTTTATTCCCCTCTCCTTCTCCCTTCTCTCTCCCTCCCTCTACTGTTCTTTGTTCTTTACTTCCTCACTTCTCTCTCTCCTTCCTCATGTTAGTATGTATCTAGAAGATTTATTGTCTGTAAAATCACGAATGAAGAAAACCAAGTTTTCAGCATTGTCTGAGCAACATTCGACCCGTCTTATATGACGCATCACTCTCCCCGATTTCGAGGGTATTGTAGTAATGTGCGCTATAAAGTAGCAATGCAGAAAATGGCTTTATCATTATACGTTCGAAGAAAATCAGGCCTGTTTGAGCTCCAGATTTCTCTAAACTGCTGATCATAGCTGAATGAATCGCACCAGGTAGCGTTTTATGGAGTTAACGTTTATTATAGTTTGAAATTCAAAGTAACGGTTGTCGCGTAGAAAAGTAGTCCGGTTCTGCACCCAGGATGCCGATATAGCTCAGTAGGTAGAGCGTAGGACTTGTGAACACAATGTCCTACAGGTTGTGGGTTCGAATCCCCGGCTGGCCAACTAAAAATTACTAATAGTCTTTCGGATGAGACGTTAAACCGAGGTCCCGTGTGACGGTGCTACACACCGAGCACGATAAAGAACCAGGCGGAATTCTCAGTAGTTTCGTCCTGTATCCTTGCACTATCCCCCGTAACAACTAACCGTCTTCGGGGCGTCGCTCAGATGGGCAACCGGTAGCGACGATAAATAAACGAAAATAATCAAATCAAACCCAGGATGCCCAAATTAAGTAGATGAGTATTTGTAGAATGCCATATAGCGGGAGATAATGTACTTTTCAGTCTTAAGGAAGTTACCCACAAGGTCAAAATCGATCCCGTATAGGTCAACAACAAGAAGGTGGGGTAGAAGTTTATACAAACAATATCTTGAATAAATGCTTACACTCTACCTATTGTATTGTAATTCACAACTGACTTTCTTTCAAAAGCTATCCACTTCACTGTTGGACAAACAGATTTATAAAGATTTAATTTTCTCCTTTTCTTTTTATTCCTTTTTTATCATGTAGAAATACTTCGACTTACCTGTTGGTCATTGCTTTGAAAACGCAATCGGACAAATATTGCTGTAGGGCCAAAGGAACCTTCACTCTCTTAGTCACGACGTTTAACACAATCAGGACTTTTAACACCCCTGTGAAAGAAGCATTTTAAAAACATTGTGGGAAAAGGAAAAAATGCTGGTAACAAGGTTTTCTACCCTTGCCAATACAAATTTCAATTCTTTAGTCACATTTATTTTGTCGTCTGCAAGTGCTTTCAATTTGATTCAGTCCAAAATTTTGTCGTTTGGTAGAGTTAAAAGAAACTTTCTTTCAGCTTGATACTCGTATAACGCTTTTGAATGCTAAGTCTGTCTTCTTATCTTATGCATTTTCGCGAGCCAAGGTTACGATCACTACGTGTATCTTACCTTGGCTGACTGAGCCCGATTTCGAGATTCCTGCGATGCGCCCTCTATTGGATGCTGGTTATTAAACCCCCCCCCCTTTTACATCATATTTCTGAAAGCCAATGAAATATCGTTTTACAAACCGCTTACGAATACAATTAATCAACATGAAGCAATACGCAGACATCCACGTGGGTTTCCATGTTTACCTTCTATTCGAAAGGTCGCGACCTTATTCTATTTTCATCAAAGATGAAATGCTACGAGCAATTTCATTCATTGCAGTTAGAGCTAGCTGCATCCAATGAAAAAGCGTATCTGGGGAATGTAAAAATCAAGCTCGATCCGCAAAGGGTAGAGTAGCGTAGTGAATCGTCAGCCTTGGCTTGCGAAGATGGTCTTATACTGCGGAGCAGTGTGAGCTGGATTTTAACATTCATTTTTGTTTTCACCCTTATCCTGCTAAATAACTAAAATGAAATTTCAATTCGATGGTCAAAACCAAAATGTTGTTGTTTCATAGGTATGTTTTTGGGGAATAATATCTCCTAGGTGGATAGCGTAGAGCAAAGACCAAACACGCAGGCTAATCCGAAACCGGACACTCCGTTTTCATGTAATTTTCTGTTTTGCACTAGTCTACTATAGCAAATAAATGTGATACAGTTGTAAAGCAGCATCTTGAATAAACCTGCGGGAACTATGCAGGCTGATCCGAGACGCCACTTTACACAAATGTCCAAATGGCCTTTTTCGCGTGTTGCAAGCCATTTAATTGCATCCCATGTTGGCAAAACTATTCCTGAGGTTCGAACATTGTCGATGCGCAAATGTTCGTGAAAATCCCTTCTCTCATTATTTCGAGCTCCTTTACGCGGAAAGCAGCCAGTAACTCAGACACAGAGTTGTGGGTAATTGCGATGAAAGAATATGATACCGGAAGAGAACTTTAGGGCGATGCACTTAGTTTAGTTTCAACATATTAATTTTACATCGATTGAGAAACAAGCTCTTACAACTTATCTCTCTCGATTCTGCTTCCTGGGGACTACACCAGTACTCGCGCCGAATGAGTGGGCCTATGAAAAATCCCAAAGTTGACAATCGCTCACGGGTATCGAACTCGGGACCTTTAGGTTATGAGGCCGACGCTCCACCTCATGAACAAGGACACCACCGCACGGAAGCACTGGCAGCAGTTTTATTTGAAATCTTGTTGAAAACAGCTTTAACCCTTTACCAAACAATCGCTGGTTTTTACGACCCTGAGATAAAAGCTGGTAACCAGCATTTTCTCCTTTTTCCACAATGTTTTCTACCTTGCTGAAGGGATCGTGTATATACAGTCCCTGCTTGCTGGAAACAAATTTCAATTTTTGAGTTACATTTATTTTGTCGTCTGCAAGTGCTTTCAATTTGGACCAATGTAAAACATGTCGTTTAGTAAAGGGTTAACATCAAACAAACATTGTTCTGTTAAACAATGCTGTGACAAAAGGGCATTAGATGGTGTTAAATGCCGATGTAAACACTATTTCAATTCTATCAGGGCGACAGCGAATCTATTCACGTATGACCTTAGTTTTAACCAGAGCTGGGCGAGGGCTTTAGTGTCTTGCCTAAAACACACCGAGAATAAACCAGTAATTCCAAAAAAAAAATGTAAGTAGTCAATGCACGACTATATTGTATAAGTGAAATAAACTATCTGTCTTTCATTTTTCTTCCGGGCAATGGTCGCAAAACTCGGAATGCTATCGCAATAAGTCTGAAAATAAAATAATAACACAACTGTCAATTACCTGTCAATTGTCAATCATCTAATAACTGATTGGTCAAACCACCTGTAATACTGTAGTATTGATTGAACGGTGTTTTATGCTGCATTCAACATACTTTTTTTTTGCAGTCATATAACAGCTAAAGATCACATATTCATATAAATGGTCTGTAACACGCGAAAAGGGACATTCGGACATTTGCGTAAAATGTCGTCTCGGATCAGCCTGCGCAGTCCGCGCACGCTAATCCGAAACGACACTTTTCGTTTTTTATGTAACTTTCTGTTTGGCACAAGTCTACTGTAGCACAAAATCTAATGTGGTCGTAAAGGACCGTCTCGGATTAGCCTGCGCGGACTGCGCAGGCTGATCCGAGACGACACTTTACGCAAATGTCCCACTGCGTTGTCTGACTGCCCCCTTTCGCATGTTGCAAGCCATATGTCCTTGCTTTAACCAGTACTAGACTAAGGCGCTGATGTGTCTGCTTAATGACTGTCCCACGAAAAATCGTCAAGTGTTACTATTGAGTGTCAAACCTAGGGTGTTCTGGTTACGAGTCCTACAGTTTACAAATGACCCACAAAGGGCAAGGGCACTGTAGTGTCAAGCGTGGCCAGTAATCCAAGGGATTTATGGTAGACTGACCCGGCCAAAACTCTTCTTAACTCATTACCAAACGACAATAATATAGGTTTGTCCATATCGAAAGCATTTGCAGACAACAAAATAAAAATGACTGAAAATTTGAAATTTGCTTTGTGGAGGGTAGAAAACATTGTGGGGAAAGGAGAAAATGCTGGTTATCAGCATTATCAGCTTTTTCTCCTTTTCCCCACAATGTTTTCAAAAGGCTACTATCTCAGGGTTGTAAAACCAGGGATTTTTTGGTAAAGGGTTAAGGAACGATGAAAGTAATTGCTGCAAACCATTCCATCTCTCTGCGAAAGTTTAAGAAATTTTAAATTTGGTTATCGTGGCCGTCCCCAAGCGGGCATTATAGGTTACAGATCAGACTATATGCTCTCATCCTCGGATACCCCGGGGTCTCCCTATTTGCTACGCTACATCGACCCCTGGGACAATTGACTAGTAAAACTTTGAATCAGCCGCCGAAAATCGATACGAAACGTCATAGCGTACAGTACACTCGCCCATCACAAAATGATGATGGAACCAATGAAAAGCCAGCATTCGGCCAGCGGTAAAGCGACGGAAATTCAATTAATTGTCCCAGGGGTCGATGTAGCGTAGCAAATAGGGAGACTCCGGGGTATCCGAGGATGATATGCTCTGTGCATTGCTCTTTTTTCATCGCTAACAACGAAAAGCTTCTTGCTGCAGGGAAGAGAAATATAGCAGTTTTCATGACAAAAGGTAATTACCTGAATCACATTAGTGTGACATATAAAACGACCCAATACTAGAAGTATGCAATTTTTGTACTTGAAAGATTTCAGATAATCATTAATTTTGTCGATCTAATTATTGTTTAAACCTAAACCAGAAAATGTCTTGTTATTATGGACCAAAAGGTGAACGAGTTCGAAAACATTTTTGGAAAAGGAGAAAATGTTGGTGATCAGCATTTTCTATTTTTCCCTCAATGTTTTGTACCCATTCAATGTAGAAATTTCATAATTTGAACCATATCTAATATGTCGTCTGTACATGCTTTCAATATTGAAGATTCTAAAATTTTACCGTCTGGTAGAGGGTTAAACTGGCAATCAATGTAATTAGTATCTTTAAGCAGTCTGTACTTTAATGATCTGACAGATTTGACCAGTGGTTATAGTCATTTAGTGAACATATGTTCATTATCTCTTTACGACAAAAGCAAATAAAAGACTTGTCTAAATTCAAACCATTTGCAGACGACGTATCAAATATGAGTAAAGAATCAAAATTTGATTTAGGAAGGGTAGAAAACGTTGTGGGAAAAGGAGAAAATGCTGGTTACCAGCATTTTCTCCTTTTCCCACAGTGTTTTCAAAAGGCTTCTACCTCAGTGTCGTCAAAAGTCGTTATTGCGTGGTAAAGGGTTATAAACTACTTATCTCCCTTTCCAAACTTTTTTTTCTCACATTTTTCAGAGACAATTTCCACAAAGTTAGCAACATTGAATTGTCAGCTGCTATTGCTTTGAATTTGGAAAAACTCAAAATTTTTATCATAAAACAAAGGCTCAAGTCTTTACCAGACAATCCATTTTTTTTAATGACCCTGAAGAAGAAGCCTTTTGAAAACATTGTGGGAAAATAATGTGTAATCTGCAAATGCGCTCAGTTAGACACTAGTATAGTATTGTCTGGTACAGAGTAAACAGTTAAATAACAACAACAATTCTAGAAAAACTACAACAAGTGCTTGGCAAAGCGGCGTATATACATGTACGCCCAAAGGGGCTTGTTAAACATCTAGAACACCTAAAGAGATCTAAATTCCAAGAGTCACATGCACAACTAAACATCATAGAGATTCATTGTGGTAAATTTTGAACTTATTCCAATGAAAACGGTTGGGGCAATTGCTCACACTAGAAATTGCTAGTGGACGGACAGACAGACAACTGGGGCCATAACATAACACGACACTTCGGGCATATAAAAATGAAGCCGTGTTTACCATAGGAATCAAAATCCATTCAACCCATTACCACACAATTCTGTTGTTTGGTAACAAGTTAAACTATTTCAGCACCAAACAAATCAACTCGACCTCTCACAAAGGCTTTAAATACAATCCATTGACACTCATAAATATCTTAACTGTACAGGCTTGACTGCACAAGTGGACAGTGTAGATCAAAGATCAGACTGCACATTCTGTGCAGTCTGATCTTGATCTATGCTGTCTGCAAAAGTCATTATCTTCACCTGTGGTGTCCAAACTGTTAACAAAAAATGGTGAGCCTATTTTCAACCTTTCACTACACCACTCCATTTTTCTACTCGGTAGAAGGTAGGTTGTGGAAATATTGAGGAAGTTAGGGACTCTGTGGAAGATTGCTTATGAAAAATATGTGGGAAAAGGAGAAGAAAAAAGCTTTTCTTCCTTTTTTTTCCAGATTGTTAGCAACTCTTTTAACCCTTTCCCAAACAATCCCTGGTTTCTATGGGTCTGGAATAGTAGCCTTTTAAAAACATTGGGGAAAAGGAGAAAATGCTGGTAACCAGCATTTTCTCCTTTTCCCACAATGTTTTCTACCCTATCATAGACAGAAATCATCTTTCCAGCAAGAGTTGAATTGTCATCTGCAAATGCTTTCAATTTGGTCTAGTCCAAAAGTTTGTTGTTTGGGAAAGGGTTAATAAAGTTTTCCATTGTTTGTCCTTCATTGTCTTTGAAATTTGTTCGTTAATCATTTAATTAAAAATGTTATCGTCTTCTACAGGCATAAACTAATGAGCCATGGTCTGGCAAAAGGGGGCTTAATGCATCTCTGGGGCACATTCTACAAAGCAGGTACCATATAAACTGGATCCATAAAACAATTACGTCTATCAACCAACCTAATCAAGGGGTAGAACGGACCTTTGACATGCAGAAAATTCACAATTGTAAAAAAGATTTGGTCCATGTCAGCCTGCGTAGCTTGCTAAAGATGCTTTTAGCAGATCCACCTAACCCCCTTTTCACAGAGCATGGCTCAAATACCGGTATATAATTCTATATATATATAAAAGTAAGGTTAGGGGATTCCAATCGTGACTGTCTTGCTTTTGTAGAAAAGATGAAAAAAAATGCCAGTAATGCAATGACACAAGCAAGAAAATATTATAACAATTTATTGCAAAAAAAAAAAAAAAAACATGTAAATTCAAAAGTAACAAAGGAAACGCACTCTGAACGACATTTGAACATCCATGGTAGAAAACAGAATATTGTAATACTTTGTTCATTGCAGACCACGATAACTCTGTGGGTAACACACAAGGCCTCAAAAACTGTGGTTACTGACTGGTGGTCTCTGGTTGCAATTTCCCCCCACCTGTAAAATTCTTTCCGTAGATTGATGAAAGTCATTGTGACAAAAGTCAATCCTCCCTGACTACTGAACATTATTTTGAAAAAAGCTTATGTTGGTAAGCAGCCTTGAAAGAATGTTGTGCAAAATACTGGTGAAAGAAACTTCAGGAAAATATGGTTAGGTGCACTGGCTGCCACAGTCTAATAAAAATAACACTGAAATAGAATTAAACACCAATCAAACAAATCAATCAAAGTGACATAGCTCAAATACTGGGACTATCTAGAAGTAGCTGACTCTACCTTGTGGAAGACAGTGCATATAGTCACTCAAATGGTGAAATTTGTCCATGATAAAGTAGAAAACATTGTGGGATAAGGAGAAAATGCTGGTTACCCACAGTGTTTTCAAAAGGATTCCTTCCATGGGTCATTTAAACCTTAGATTGTTTGGTAAAGGGTTAAGGCCTAATTTACGTTTCATACTTAAGATTTAAACTCTTTACCAACTAAAAACAAAAAGGACATTTGTGAAAAGTGTCGTCCTGGATTCCGCGCAGGCTAATCCGAGATGACACTTTCCGTTTTTATGTAACTTCTGTTTTGCGCAAGTCTACTGTAGGACAAAATCTAATGTAGTCGTAAAGTGCCATCTAAAATTAGCCTGCTCGGACTGCACAGGCTGATCCGAGACGACACTTTATGCAAATGTCCGAACGTCCCTTTTTGTGTGTTGCAAGCCATATTATACGGCCTGCAAATGCAAACCAGTGTATTCAGACAATTGTGTAAAGTGTCATCTTGAGTCAGCTAGCACGGAATGTCCCATTTTGGCGTGTTGCAGGCCATATAATCACAATAAATTTAACTCTTTGCCAACTGACAAAATTTAAGAGATGTCCAAATTGAAAGTATTTGCAGCTGGCAAATAATATTTGACAAAAATACTGAAATTCCTTTTTGGAAGTGAAGAAACTTCAAAATGCATTGTAAAAAGGAAAAAAAATGTTGGTTACATGTTTAACTGAGGAATTTGTCTTTGATAGGGCAGAAGATAAAGTTGGCAAAGGAGAAAATGCTTGTGGGGTTAAGGTATTCTTAGACTTTACACAAGAATTTTACAAAAGCTTGTGAGACATGATCAAAATCCTGCTTTCCTTATATGGCATTGGAGGCAAATAGGTATTATACCATCATTTTTGGTCTCAAGCAGAGACAAGTCCCTACTGTAAAGCAGCAATTTAGTTATACAAACCTGTACCATTTTTACAGTATATTGCAATCTAGTTTCCTTTAAATTGCATACAAAAATACAGTTAGAAGTGATAATTATCAACCCCTTCTAGTCAATATGGTCTTTCTCATACTGCCCTGAGAAAGACAGCTTATAACATTGGCTATTTCTGGTAACCAGCATTTTCTCCTTTTCCAGCCATATTTGTATCCCATGAAAAATAAATTTCGTTTTGAGTAAAAGTTAATTTGTAGTCCTCAAATGCTTTCAATCTGGTAGGCTAAAATTTTTCATCTGGTAAATGATTAACTGTTTTCCAAAGACAAAAAAAAAATGATTTACAGAGAAAAAAAAAAATCTAAAATGGCCACACTAAAGCTCAATTGATATACTTTATGTATCTAAGAAAAAATTCTGTGGCACAAGAATAAATCAAATGCAATCCAAAACATAGTCTTTCATCATAAATCTATGCTCCCTTCCAAACCAACTGTAATGGATGAGCCCTCATTGCTGGGTCTATATTTGTAATCATACAAAAAGGTGGGCGCAATTACTGAAAAGATAAGAAAAGAATACAAAAAGTGCACATATATATCATTCTGTATTAACTCTGTACTACACAACAATATTTCAGACTTTTCCATATCCAAAACAATTGCAGAAACCAATGATTATGGCTTAACTCTTTACCACATGATCCCAATTTTTGATCGAGTCGAAGAAAGAAGCCTTTTGAAAACATTGTTGGAAAAGGAGAAAAAGCTGGTAAAAAGCATTTTCTCCCTTTCCCGCATTGTTTTTCAACCCTTCCCAAACCAAAGTTCATTTTTCAAGTCACATCTATTTTCTTGTCTGCAAATGTTTTCAATTTTGACCAGTCTATAATTTTGTTATTTGGTAAAGAGTTATGTGGTAGAAGCTCTCCTTAAAAGGGTTTAAAACATAGTTGGAAAAGAAGAAAGTGTGATAAAGAATTAATCCATTACCACACAATCCCTACTTTTGACAGCCCTGAGAAAGAAGCCTTTTGAAAACATTGTGGGAAAAGGAGAAAATGCTGGTAACCAGCATTTTCTCCTTTTCCCACAATGTTTTCTACCTTTCACAAAACAAATTTGGAAAAGTGTATAGTATTGTAATGTACATGTAAGTGTTTAAATGGACTTATAACTATGTAAATGAAACAATTTAAAAGTAAAGAAAGTATCATAAAGATGACAATCTGTTATTATACTGTCCATCAAAGTGGTCGTAGCTGTCAGAAAAATTAATTCTAAAACTAGGTAAAACATTTCCAAGCAGCTCGATCTTTAGTTACTTTTTGGCCTGTATTTGACTTTTAACCCTTAGCACCCAATCCTGACTTTCAGCAACCCTGAATTAAGAAGTCTTATTAAAACTTTGCAGGAATAGGAGAAAATGCTGGTAACCAGCATTTTCTCCTTTTCCTGCAACGTTGTCTGACCCCCTCCATTAATGTCACATTTGATTTGTCATGCAAATGCCTTCTATTTAGACAAGTCAAAGATCTTGAATGTCCTTTGAGAAAGATTTTAGATCAAAGATGGATAATAATTTGGTAAAGGGTTAAAGAATGCTTTGCAAGAAAAATACAATCATAACTTACATATTGACTGAGGTTGTAATCTCACACCCAGTTTTTTGCAGTCACTTTGACAAAGTTGTTTCGGCTCAGCTATGATGTCTAAATACCCAGAGATCTGTATCATTAAGACTATACTGGCATTGATAGGCACCTGTAAAGCAATGAACAAAGTTCAATAAAAACTCACTTTTTTTAGCATAACTCTTTATGACACAATTTGTTGTTTAACCCATTACAACACAATCCCGAGTTTTAACGACCCTGTAGGAGAAGACTTTTGAAAACATTGTTGGAAAAGGAGAAAATGCTGGTAACCAGCATTTTCTCCTTTTCCCATGATGTTTTCTACTCTTTCTGAAACAAATTTCAATTTTCAAGTCGTGTTTATTTTGTCGTCTGCAAATGCCTTCAACTTGGACAGGTCTGAAATATCGTCGTTAGGTAAAGAGTTAACAAACCTATGGGAGACAGGTTTTGTAAACACTGTGGGAAAAGGAGAACATGCTGGTCACCAGCATGTTCTCGTTTTTTAACAATGTTTTCTTTATTCTTTTACAGTCAAATTTCACTATTCCAACCACATATGATTCGTCATCTGTAAGTGTTCTCAATCATGTTCAATAGTAAAGAGATAACATATATATATTCTATTGCTGCAACCTCTCTAACAGAGGACAAAAATTTCAGACTCATTCAGTTTGAAAGTTTTCTTGGATTAATAATTAGATGTGGGTTAATTTAGGAATAGTAAAAGAAAACTATTGTAGAAAAGTAGAAAATGCTGGTAACCAGCATTTTTCTCCATTTCCTACAATGTTTTATTTATAAGATATCATCCTCATGGTTGTAAAAGACTGGGATTGTAAGGTTAATGTACAAAACTGCAAACTAATCAATTCCAGTCAGACGATGTATCTCTGATGACTGGACAACTAGTCCTAGACAAGAAGCCTTGGACACCAAGCACATTTGAATCAAAGCTGTGCAAAAACTCTTTCAGAGGACTGATGAAGGAAAATCATTGTAACAGGATTTGCTTTTTCTTTTTACCACTGAACGTTTTCCAGCAGATTAAATTGCAACTCAACTCTTAAAGTTTTTGATACAAGTAAATGTATGCAGTGTATGTGCTTTAATGTAGGACAAAAAGAGTTGCACAAAAACATATTAAAATACACTGAAACAACATGTGAATTGCAACATAAAGTAGATTATACAAACAATTATCTACAATAAGGTTCCAATGCTGGAATTGTATGTAAACGATTGACTCTTTACCAGTGAACAAAATTTTGCACTCTATCTTTATTACAAGCATTTGCAGACAACACAATAAACTTCGCTCAAATAATGCAAATTCCTTTGAAAGAGTAGAAAACATTGCGGGTAAAAGAGAATGCTGGTACAGCATTTTCTCTTTTACTTACAATGTTTTAAAAAGCTTTATTCCTTAGTGTTTCAGAAAATGCAAAAAGAAGAGGTAAAATTTAAATCTACAATATAAAGAGACATAGTCTGTTAGTTCTTACTAGAACAGATTACTTTTCAGTGTAATGTGAGGATATAAATAACTATGTTATTCCATAGAGTTTGATAAAACACAAGACTGTAAGGTAAAAAGCTTTAATCTCCAATATGAAGAGACACAATCTGACAGTTCTTACTTGAATAGACTGGTTTTCTACATAATCTGAGGATATAAACAGCCAATTATGATGGGATAGCTCCACCGAACTTGGTAGCAGGACTGGTCGTTTATAAACTTTTCTGAAGAGCTTTGCTGCCTCAGTAAAACAGTTTTGCCTGTAAAATAAATTAAGCTTTTACCGTACAATCAAAGGTTTAAATGACCAAGAAGAAGCAGCTTTGAAAATTTGTTGGAAAAGGAGAAAATTCTGTTTAATAGGATTTTTTTCTTTTTTCCATGATGTTTTCTACTCCAGCAAAACAAGTTTCAACATTTAAAGACACATTTAAATATTTGTCTGCAAATGCTTTAGATTTGGATAAGTCTACATTTTTGTCTTTTGGGAAACAGGTAAACATATAAAACTGAAATATAAATCCAACCATGATTCTTTTTAAAACAAGCATCTACTTTACTCATTATCATACAATTCCTACTTTTGACAACCCTGAGAAAGAAGCCTTTAGAAAACACCGAGGGACAAGGAGAAAATGCCCATAACCAGAATGTTCTCCTTTTCCCACAATATTTTCTACCCTTCACAAAACCAATTTCGAAATTTCAATCACTTTTACTTTGTCGTCTGCAAATGCTTTCAATTTTGGACAAGCCTAAAATATTGTCATTTGGTAATGAATTAAACTAACACCTCTTTGTTCTGTAAGAAAACAAATTTTGCACTGAATACTAGTAAGTGCTTACAACAGATCTTTCTGTACTTTAATGTGCATGGCTTTCTCATCTATGGAATACAAACATAACAAACCGTGTATACATATCCAAGTTTTTAATCAGTCAGATCTTGATTTGCACTCTCTACAAAAGCACCAACTTTTTCTCTGAATATTCTAAATGATCTTTTACTTCACACACTTACCAATGGGCATAATATTGTGAAAAGTGACTGTTGTGCAATTCTCTGAGAAAAACTCTTTGGTCCTTCCGCACATTTTTAATATTACTTGAGAATTTACAGCAAGCAAACAGACTGAGCACATCATCTTCTATATACATCTGAAAAGAATGCATAGGTTAAGAGAAACGATCATGATTTTCTAGCACTACACAGATTATACAAATCAAGATATATGAGCCATGTTCTGGTAAAAGGGGCCTTAACTCCTTACGAGACAAGAAAATTTCAGTTCCACACTGAAGACATTTGCATACCACAATTTCAATGTGGCTCAAATGGTGCAATCGTTTATTGATAAGGTAGAAAATATTGTGGGAAAAGGAGAAAATGCTGGTTACCAGCATTTTCTCCTTTTCCCACAATGTTTTCAAAAGGCTTCTTTCTCAGGGTTGTCAAAAGTCATTATTGTGTTGTAAAGAGTTGATGTATCTTCATCATGCATCATACCAAGCAAGCCATCACAAAAGTATGGATCCATAACAGCATTTTTATTTTCAAACTACTGACTAAATCTTAAGGTAGGCTGGTCCTTTGAAATACAGAAAATCAACCGATGGCGAAAAGTTTTGATCCAGGTCAGCCGGTTTTGACTGTGCAGGCTGACCTGGGTCGATAATTTTCACAGATGCATTATGCTCCCTTTTCACAGAGCATGCCTCATTTTTTTTTTCTGATGATTGAGAACGGAATTTGCTTTAAAATTACATAGGGACCCTACATATATGTGTCATAAATCAATTTATATTTATCTCATCATCCCTAGAGGAATCAAGGATAGAAAAAGGAGTAAAGGAAAAAGGACCAATGGTTAGTCTACCTTTAGTCTTTTATCTAGCAAGGGAGATAATTTGACTTACAGCAATGGCTCCCACAGAATGGTATTTTATACCACTTTTAATATCATTTCGGCCATTTCAAGGCAATAGCTCACTGATTTATGGATTTCATCACTACCATGCCAAGACTCGGAAGTCTCTTGCCCAATGATACTCCCATTAACCCTTTCCCAAACGACAAAATTTTAGACTGGTCCAAATTGAGAGACTTTGCAGACGACAATATAAAAGTAACTCAAAATGTGAAATTTGTTTCCAGCAGGGTTGAAAGCATTGTGGGAAAAGGAGAAAATGCTGTTACCAGCATTTTCTCCTTTTCCCTCAATGTTTTTAAAAGGCTTCTATCTCAGGGTCATAAAAACCAGGGATTGTTTGGTAAAGGGTTAAAATCCAGCACCCACAGCAAGGAGCGAGCCTAGAGCTTCCATATGTTAAATGCTACACCTTGAGGGGAAAGTTTTAGCTAATATTTTAGGGTAATCACTTCATTATGTCATCTAATACCATGTAACTGTTATTGCTTTAACTGTACAGAAAAGCGAAATTTCAAAATTTTGGGCCTATCAAAAATGAAAACATTTGTACATGGTATACTGATTTTGGCTAAAATGTTTGTTCTTGTTTTTAAAGGGTTAAAAAATATTTTGGAAAAAAAAAAGAAAATGTTGGTAAACAGGGTTAAGAGAGTATGACAAGTCAGCTTTAACCCTTTACCCCATAAGGCATTTCTATGGTATCTCTAATTGACCCTGAATAACAGCAAGGATGAAGCCGTTTCTTATGTGTATATGACACCTTTTGATAGCATAGAAAACATAGTGACAAAAAGTGAAATTGCTCGTAAAGAGCAATTTCACCTTTTGCCACAATGTTTTCCAAAGGCTCCAACAAGCAATGCGTAGCAATGAGTATCTATGGAGTAAAGGGTTAAACATACATGTATAATAATCACTGCTTATAACCTAACAATGCAAAATAAAATTTTTGTTACATTTTCTGACAGTGAAGTTCCAGATCAAACATAGATAACATAATGTGATCTAATTTTGGATCAAATTCCGATTCAGAAAGCTGGCAACTAAAGGGACATACAATTTAATGTCAATTTCGTGTGCAATAAAATACTTTAGGTGCAGCATGTAAAAGTTCAAAAAAGCTCAAATCAGCCTGTAGATTAACCCTATAACACATAGTCCTAACATTTAACAACTCTGAACAGGGGAAGGTGGGGGCCTTTAACCCATTACCACACAATCCCTACTTTTGACGCCCTTGAGGAAGACGCCTTTAGAAAACATCGTGTGAAAAGGAGAAAATGCTGGTAACCAGCATTTTCTCCTTTTCCCACAATGTTTTCTATCCGTCACAAATCAAATTTCAAATATTCAGTCACGTTTATTTTGTGGTCTGCAAATGCTTTCGATTTGGACAAACTTAAAATTTTGTCGTTTGGTAATGAGTTAAAAAGCTTGTGGAAAAAGAAGACAATGCTAGTAAGCAGCATTTTCCCTTTTTCCAATTAATGTTTTCTACTCTATCATAGAACTTAGGCTCATCTGTACCAAGTTTGAATCTGTCATATGCAGAGATTTTGCATTTGAAAGCGTTTGAAATTTGTTGCTTTTGAAAAGGTGAACAGGAATCAATGATTTCTATGCTTTGGCAAATAATCAAACAATTCTCCTGCAGTATAAAATGGCTTTGCTGTGTAGAAAAAGGCAAAATAGCTTACAAATCTAGCACACAGTGTGCTAGATTTGTAAGCTATTTTGCCTTTGTGACACATATTTACACTGTAATAATATATAGATTATAACGTAACATAAGTTGGTATTTCAGATAAAATTTCAGAAAGTGAGTCTAGAAAACGGTTAATAAGGGAGCCTCCATAGAACTTGGAAACATTTTTTGCAGGAAAGTTTGTAAACAAAAGAATTACCTTAAAAGCTGACAAATGACAGATTCTTTTTTTATCATAATAATACATTATGGATCATATGTCACAGCATTTAAAACCATACATGAAATATTATCATAACTCATTTATCAAAAGTAAGATAAAGTGACATCACTTTTGATTTCAAACATTGCTTTCCTTTAGAAATGTGTGTAATTAACAGAAATTCATAGTGGCTCTATGGAACCAAAAGTTATGTGATATGTACAGCATTTTACCTTAATGATGTCTTTTACTGTCATTTTAGCATTTCTGTACACATCCTGATGTGTAAGTACTAAAGGCAGACTATTGTTTAAATAAGTATGAGACATTTCCTCCATATCTATTTGTTCCACTTGCTTTATACGGGTCAAATTTGAACAAATCTGAAAAGAAACATGTAAGGAAAGAAAATGATCAGTACATGTACATAAAATGAAAAAATTGTGTGCCACTCTTTTCCTTTTTTCAAAGATTTATACAATGACACAATTTCATAACAAGACAAACATTCTGACAAACGTTCATGAGTACTGGATTGAGAATATAAGTATATGAGATCTTTTCAAAGATATAACTTACTCTTTGATCCTATGTTACGGCCTATCAAACTTATCTAGTACTAAGACAAACACTGAAAATGCAGATTTCAGACTGCACACAAGCTTTTCAAAAATTTTACCTGGTGACCTACTTTTTGACCCAATGTGACCTATTTCCAAGCTGGTCTAGTATACCATCAATACAAACAAACATATGGCTTACTTGTATGAGGATTAGACTGCAAATTGTGGCTTCTAAAATGTTAATGTTAAAGTTCATTGAAGATGATGGATAAAGGACATGTAGCAAGGCCACATATGCTAAGCTAAAGCACTATGTGCTCTGATGAAAAACAAGTTTGTAAGTTATGAATTCAATATTTGGAATAAAGCATACCTCACAATTTTCTTCTCTAAGTTCCATGGATGAGTCTTTTTCTAATGGATTTGGAATAAAACATCTGAGATTGCTTAAGCTGGACAAACCAAACCATCTGAACAGCTACAATGGATAAAATCAAAATGATATCATGTAAATTTTATAATAATACTACAGTAAACTACAAATGATTTCAATCAAATAATAAACAAAGGCATTAGCCTGTATTGTAAGAAAGTGAATACATGTATTAGGTTTCAACAAATATATTCTATGTTGAAATTTAGAATCTATAAAATGTTTTGTTTGTTGGGTATTTAATACAGTTTCAAGTATAACACTGCCAGAAAGAAAATTACTGAACCAAAAAATGTCCCTAAGTTTTACACAAAGGTACTGATATCTTAACCCTTTACCACAGCAAGGTAGACATCTTTTGGAAACACTGAGGTAACAGTAGAAAATGATTCCGATGCTAACCATCATTTTCTCCTTTTCTTACAATGTTTTCTATCCTGTGAAGAACTTCAGTTTATTTGTACCACATTTAGATTTGTTGTCAGCATGTGCTATTGATTTGAAAGAGTCTAAAATTTCACTTTTGGGAAAGAACAGAGGCAATGATACACATAAGTCGATTACTGTTCATGTACTCTGAAAGATAGTGTAACTAAAGATGAGTCAGAGCACCAACCTGGGTGGTTTACAAAAATTAACCCATGACCACACAACCCCTACTTTTGACGACCCTGAAAAAGAAGCCTGTAGAAAACATTGTGGGAATGGGAAAAAATACTGGTAACCAGCATTTTCTCCTTTTCCCACAATGTTCTCTACCCTTCACAAAACAAATTTCAGATTTTCAGTCACTATGATTTTGAGACCTGCAAATGCTTTCAATTTGGACAAGCCTAAATTTTTTTCATTTGGTAAAGAGTTAAAGAGACAAATACATGAATTGCATTCTCCCTTATTCTGGAAAACACACCAGTAAAGTTGATTTCAATCCTGAATTGGCCATAAGATTTCACAAAAAGTTAGACTATTGTAGATCAAAGGATGGGTGACAGATATTTCGGTAACAGACGAGTTCGGTAACATAGACATATACAGTAAATCAATTGGATGTTTCGGTAACAAAGCAATTACTGTATATTGTGTTTATGTCCTGTAACACCTAATGTATGGCTTTGTTATGTTCAAACCTTTTACTTTTGCACTTTTCACCCATTTATCCCTTGATAGATAGGTTCAAGCCTTTTATTTTTTCACTTTCCGCCCTCTTTCGCTTGAAAGATCTGCATGGTCAATACTACCTTCAGTCTGAAGGTGTCTGCTCCGATGCTATTTTTGTGACTGGTCTTCGCTAACACCTTCAGGCCAGCCATTCATTGAACCCGTATGGAAAAAACACGATTTTACCCGCATCTTTTCGAACGGCTCTATGCGACAGAATTTCAAATTACAACTTATAAAATGGGCATGGATTGTTAGATAAATGATTAATCTTTACAAACAAACTGATTTTAGTTAATATCCAACTCTTACCTTTGTGCAAATCTGTACTTTTCAACGTAAATAATCGTTGACCTACTTCACCAGAAATCAAAACATGGTGATCTTTTCAATGCGCATGTCTCGGCAGAAATCGCAGTATCTCTGACACGCTACAGGATGGTTTAGTTGCGAATTTTGCTGTAAACAAACGCACCTTGATCGAACTTGGCTGTATAGGGTTAGGGAACCAGACTGTACAAATTTCAAATTCTGTTGAGTGCGCATGCCTGACTAATGGAAGTCGCTGTGTTAGTTGTTTACAAATTATGCTGGATTTATTTACGTTGGGGAAAAGGTAAATTCCCATTGATTTAATTGGTATTTTGCAGCATATTTTGTGTGCTCTTAAAGATTAATCATTTATCTAACGATCCATACCCATTTTATTAGCTGTTATTGGAAATTTTGTCGCATTGAGCCGTTCGAAAAGATGCGGGTAACATCGTATTTTTTCCAGAAGGGTCGAATGAATGGCTGGCCTGAAGGTGTTAGCAAGACCAGTCACAAAAATAGCATCGGAGCAGACACCTTCAGACTGAAGGTAGGTCAATACATACAGCATGAAATGAGGTAATAACAAAAAATATTTATGAAATATGGTGGAAGTTACAAGTTAAAGTTTTAAATAACGAAATAAAGCCATGCGTTGGGTTCAAAGAACATCACGATACATAAACACTATGTAATTGCTTTGTTACCGAAACATCCAATCAATTTACTCTATAAGTCTATGTTACCAAACTTGTCTGTTACCGAAACATCCATAAATCCAAAGGATCATCATGAAATACTTTGTCCACAAATTGCAATCTGACCTTTATCTGCAATACCTACACAATGCAAAATTTCTGCTTGACGCTAAATATTAGCAATAATTGTTTTTGAGGGACAAAAGGCAAAAAATAAACATGAAGAAAAATTGAATAATTGGGTCCCAGCTTCACAACATAAGCACAAGTAGGTTGTTTAATTCTTTAAAATTCTTTTATGTAATACCTTGAGATTAAGGTTTCTAGTCGTAGAGCTCACAAACTTATTCACTGGATCATAGTTTAATGCTACCGCCAGCAACGCAACTAACGCGGAAAAAATAAGGAATGAACGAATAAAACTGGACTTTTTGTATGGGTTGTGCCATTTTAGGAATGGTTTTGCTGCTTCAAAAGTCTTGAATGAATCTATATCATTATCAACGCAATATTGATGCAGCTTTTCTAATTCTGATGAGAAAAACGCGACATTTTTCCGTTTTAGCTCCACAGCGTCCGGCTTCAGTGGTTCTTCCGCCTCCATTTTGAAACCAATAGGTGTGTTCGATTTGGATTTGATACAGAAAAACATCCGTCCGTTCTGAGTCGATTCAATGAAAGAAATTACTGTTGTTATTATTTACAATAAAATTATTATATACTACTCATAATGAATTAAGAAAGGCTTCCTTCATAATAAATTCAGATATCGGATTCTACCAGAAGAGTTTGGTGGATTAGTTCCTTTAAATCTTATACAGTCTAATCAAATGCACCATCAAAATGTCAAAAAGTATTTCGCGATTTTTTTTGTACAAGAGACCTTCATTTTCCATAGATAGCTGCTTGTACAAGCATAAGTGTGTAGAAAGGAGAATGAAATGCACAAGTCATCTTTTAAATCAATATGTTCCCCCAGATTGGGCTAAACCAATTGCTAATCTTCCAAAAGTGAAAGTACAGGTTTGAATCAAAGTATCCAGACTACTCAATTAGTGACTACCTGTTAAGCGTTTAGCAAAACGTTTTCACATGTCAAATGTTCATCAGCTAAAACTGTTTTATATGATCAATGTTGCTATTTTAAATGATGGTAGCAGTTTTTTTTTTTTGCGAAAGTTTTTCTGCTGAAAAGAATCGGTATTGTTTAGGTTAATAAATTTCTGAAACGAAAACCCAAAAGCCCTTTCAAAATAAGCCCATTAAATATAGATTTAGTGTAAGCAACTTGAAGACAGTTTTGAGTGTATTTGTAGACAACAAAAGATAGCTCAAATGACAAGGACAATCTTATACAGGGTAGAAAAGATTGTGGGAAAAGGAGAAAATACTGGATTCCAGCATTTTCTCCTCTACCAACAATGTGTTCAAAAGCCTTCTTTCTCAGAGTCATTAACCCATTACCAAACGACAATATTTTAGACTGGTCCAAATTGAAAGCATTTGCAAACAACAAAATGAAAGTGACTGAAAATTTGAAATTTGTTTTGTGAAGGGTAGAAAATATTGTGGGAAAAGGAGAAAATGCTGTTTACCAGCATTTTCCCCTTTTCCCACAATGTTTTCTAAAGGCTTCTTTCTCAGGGGCGTCAAAAGTAGGAATTGTGTGGTAATGGGTTAAGTGTTGTGATTGTTTCATAAAGGGTTAATTATGCTTTATTTCCATTTGTCAGTGAGCCATGGTAGTTATCCATGTAAAAGTTAATCATACTGATCAGACAAGTTTGACTCCATTTATACCTGTGCAACAAGGGGAGTTAAATGTAGTGGCCAGACCAAGACTCAAACCTGTTGCCCTTTCTCAGGGCACAAGTGCTCTTCCAATTGAGTTATTTGGTCTTTTTGGCCCTGCTACTTGTTTAAATCTGTTTTTTCAAACAGAAAACCCAGCTACATTCTCCCCCTGCATTTCAATTAATAATCCCTATAGATGCATGTAGAGTACCCAATAAATCAAACTTAACACTTTTTTTCTACAAACAAATTCCTCCTAAAAGCAATGTCAAGGTGCAGTTTTCCAGCTTAACTCAGCAATGTGGACGGTGTTGATCGAGATCAGACTTTATGTTTTGTGCAGTCTTATCTTGATCTACATGTACATTGGCATCAAATGCAACAGTAATTGTGAAAGGCGTTTTAAGGGTGAATATTATCTGGGTTATTGTCATTTTGAGATTATTTGCATTCAGGACCAAATGTTACTCAACGAGAATATTGTTGAGGACTGATGTGACATCAAGTCCTATACCTTTCGCTTACAGTCTGGCCCTGCAATTGGTTTGACTAAAACGACATTATAGAAGTACACATATTATAAACTTTCCATTATTAAAATCAATAAACCTACTACATTTGTATTTTCTTTTTTTCTCTTTTTTTTACAGTTAGCTAATGCCAACACACCCATTCATGAATGGAATCTACCTGATGTTCCAGAGGGTTTTACAATTCACATAAAAAGAGATGATATGACAGGGAGCACTCTATCGGGTAACAAGGTAAATTAGTATTGGACATGTATGTAGCTAACTTTGTACCCAAATATCCCTGAGTTTAAAAAAAAAAAAAAACTGAAGAAAAAGGCATTTGAAAACATAGTTGGAAAAGGAGAAAATGCTGGTAACCAGCATTTTCTACTTTTCCCACTATGTTTTCCATCCCATGAAGGACAGAAATCATCATGAGCTACATTTAGGATCTGGAAATGCTTTCAATTTTGTCTAGTCCAAAATCTTGTTGTGTGGGTAAAGGCAAACTCTGTAACAAACAAAATTTCAGAATCGTATAAATTAAACAGATTGCAGAAAACATTGTCATTGGTGCACAAATGATGGCACATGTATATGGAAAGACAAGAAACAATGTGAGCAGAGAAGTAAATGCTGGTTATCAGCATTTTCTCCTTTTCCCACAATGTTTTCTTTATCTGCAATCTGCAGGCTCATTAAAGCTTGAGATTACTTTGTAAAGGGTTAATAGGTAGAAATGACGGGTGTCATAAGCCTTGAGGAAGCAGGGTTTTGAGAACATAGTGGGAAAAGGAGAAGGTGATTATAACCAGCATGTGGCATACCGGTAAGTAAGTCTTTCTTTGCAGATGCTTTTCATATGGAAAAGCTTCATGTATCAGATTGATCATAGGAATTTGACATTCTATAATGCAAAAAATTGGTAAAATATGAAAAAAATACCCCCTATAGTGTTTCTTAATATACAGGGGAGTATTTTTTTTTTTAACATATTTTATCATTTATTGTAGAATGTCAAATTCCTGTGGATTGGTTGACTGGTTGGTTGTTTGGTTGATGTTTTCAGCCTGTTTAACATTACTCAGTTATATCCTGTTGATAGATAACATATTCATGTAGGTCCAGGATTCTTATGTGTCTTGCCCAAGGACACTCCTATGAAAAACCCAGAGCTTTTAGTGAAACTCAAACCTGGGGTCTTGAGGTTTTCAGTCCTACACTGTACTACTGAGCCATGCAGGATCACACAAAATGTCTGATAAAGGGTTTATGATCTGTTAATCCTTTACCAAACCACAGAAGTTTAGACCAGTCCGATTTGAAATCATTTGCAGATGACAAAATTAATCTGACTCAAAAAATGGAATTTGTTCTGGGGAGGGTTGAAAGATTGCGGGAAAAGGAGAAAATGCTGGTTCCCAGCATTTTCTCCTTTTCCCACAAGGTTTTCAAAAGGTTTCTCTCTCAGAGTTGTGAAAAACTGTGATTGTTTGTTGAAGAGTTGAAAGGGTTTACGCACCATCAAAAGAAACTTTTACATGTCATCTTTTTGATTGCTTTACTAAGCTTCAAAGAGCCCTTCTATAAGCATTTGCAGCCAACACTGATTCAGGTAAGACTACTTTTAGCAAATGGGATTTGTTTATGAGAAAGGGTAGAAAAAATTGTGGGAAAAGAAGGAAATGCTAGTTATGGGTGTTTTCGTCTTTTCCCACAATCTTTAGGAAAGCCGTCTTCTGCAGAGTCATGTAAACTGTGGGTTGAGTGATAAAGAGTTAAACTTGTCTATAATGAATTTTATTAACCCTTTACCCCATAAGGACGTTTGAGCGAAATTGAAATTTTTGTAGTGGACATTTGAGCGACAGCTTTGGTGGTCATTTGAGCAACGAATTTTAACAATCACCTGTATTTCCAGGTGGACATTTGAGCAAACGATGGTGAAATATGTCACTCCAGATTTAATCATACCCATGGATTTAAGTATCAGGCTAGAACTGGCGTGTGAATGTTTTAAGTTTTAACAGCTTTATGAGATTTTAACATTAAAAAGTATTTTTAAAAATTGTGCTGTTTTACAAAAAAAAATTATCCTGCTCAAAATCCTCCTTCCACCTCCCCGTGGTGAGCAGGTGGCAACAGACTTTGTCTGGCTGACGGAAGAGGTACAAATCCAATAAATTTCTCCAAGAATCTCTTAAAAAATAGCTCAAATGGGGTAAAAACCTGTCGCTCAAATGACCACCCCGAATTTGAAATGTCGCTCAAATGGGTTAAAAATTTATCGCTCAAATGTCCACTATTTTGTCGCTCAAACGTACTATATTTTTTGCTCTTTTGTCCTGCGGGTTTGCTCGAATGTCCAACACCGTTTCTATGGTATCTGTAATTGACCCAAAATAACAGCAAGGATGAAGTTGTTTCTTATGTGTATATGACACCTTTTGATAGTATAGAAAACATTGTGGCAAAAGGTGAAATTGCTCATCACAAGCAATTTCACCTTTTGCCACAATGTTTTCTAAAGGTTCCTATAAGCAATGCTTAGAAATGAGTATCTATAGAGTAAAGGGTTAAGTCCTTTAGAGGCTCAATAACAATTTTTAGATTTTTTTTTTGCAATTCTATATACCTACGTGTAGCTCTCTGTTATTGCTTTATATAGGTCAGAAAGTTAGAGTTTTTGATGGCTGATGCTATATCACGAAATTGCAAACATGTGATAACCTGCGGAGGAATACAATCAAATCACTGTCGAGCTGTGGCTGTCTGTGCGAGGCAGCTTGGACTGCAGCCCCATCTAGTGTTGCGGACAGATATACAGGTGAAAGTTTTGTTTTTTGTTCCGTAGTTTTGTCAAGCCCTAACAGACCTATTAGACCAATAGGTTGTAGTTGATGAAGCCTTTACCAAACAATGCAAAGTTTTAACAACCTTTAGAAAGAAGCCTCCTGATAGGATACGATACGATACAATACAATACAATACAATACAATATGATGTCTCCGTCATTACTGAACATATTTACTTCTAACTAATTTAACTTGTCAACTATCAAAAGTGAAACCATACAACAAGGGCAGCTTATCATAAAAATATTTTTGACCTAGTTATGTCCCTTTCTGCATTTGGTTAACCCTTTCTCAAACAAATCCTTGTTTTCCTGACCCTGAGAAAGAAGCCTTCTGAAAACATTTTGGGAAACGGAGAAAACCTTATAACTAGCATTTTCTCTTCTCTCACAATGTTTTCTACCCATCCCAAAACAAATTTCAATTTTTGAGTCATTGATTTTGCTGTCTGCAAATGCTTCCAGTTTCGACTAGTCTAAAATTACATTGTTTGGTAAAGAGCTAACTTTAGCATTTCATATTATCTCTGTCATTACAGAAGATACTTATTTCCAAGTTAATTAAAGGAGAACCAATAGAATAAAAGCAGGTACCCACCAACATACATGTATTTCTGAAACAGTTATGCCTTTTTTTAAAAGTAACTGCTGCCAAGCTCATAAAGTATTCTTGTTCTTTATTGGTTATCTTTATAATAACAGGTTTAACTCTTTACCAAACAACAAAATTTTATAGTTGTCAAATTAAGGGTATCTGTAGATGACTAAAAAAATGTGATTAAAAGATTGTTTATTGGACGGGTAGAAAACATTGTGGGAAAAGGGGAAAATGCTGGTTACCAGCATTTTCTTCTTTTCCCATGATGTTTTCAAAAGTATCTTTCTCAGGGTTGTTTAAACTTGGTATTGTTTGGAAAAGGGTTTAACTCTTTACCACACAATCCCAACTTTTAACGACCCTCAGAGAGAAACCTTTTGAAAAAACTGTGGTAAAAGGAGAAAATGCTGGTAACCAGTTTTTTCCCCTTTTCCCACAGTGTTTTCTACCCTTCCCAAACCAAGTTTTAATTCTTTAGACACCTTTATTTTGTCATGTGCTAATGCTTTCAATTTGGATCAGTTTTAAATTTTCTCATGTGGTAAAGAGTTACGTTATTCCTACTTGAATGACTAGGATGAAGACAGTGTGGGTTGTGCAGGTAACCTTCTCCTGAATAGACTTTGTGGTGCAACCATGTACTTAACACCAAGGAAATCTCCCTACCTTACACATTTAAAACCTAGAATGGAGAAAATTGCTGCAAGTATAAAGTAAGTGGTGAGTCTCTTATTCTTGTGTTTGGATTGCTTGGCATGGTCTGATATTTTTTTATGAATAGATTGGTTGGTTGTTTGTATTGGGGTTTAATGCCACTTTAACAGCAAAGGTCATTTCATGGCGGTCGGTGACACACATGTGTTTCCTGGCTTTCTCACACCCGTACTAACACAACTTTCTTTCCAAAGCCACCGACTACTTTACTTACATGCTTCAGCAGAGGTGAGAGGCGAAAATACGCCGGAAAGAAAGTTCGCCTCATCGAACTCACAACCTCCAGATCATGAGTCCAACACGCTCACCACTGAGCCACCGGAACAGGCTTTATGAATAGAAATGAACAGAAAAAATCACCACACAACTGAAAATACATATTTGACCTATTAACTCTTTACCAAAAGACAAAATTTTAGATTGTTCTAAATTGAAAGCAGTTGCAGATAACAAAATAAACATAACTCGGAAATTGAATTTTGTTTCCAGCAGGGTAGGAAACATTGTGGGAAAAGAAGAAAATGCTGGTTACAAGCATTTTCTCCTTTTCTCACAATATTTTAAAAAGGCTTTCTCTGGGTCATGAAAACCCAGGATTGTTTTGTAAAGACTAAAGCATGCATACACAATTCATGCACATGGATCTGTCAGAATTAGTTTTCAATGGTTCAATGAATCATCTTTTTCCATTTATTTGGCCATGGATTTGAAAGCTAGGTAAAAAGCTGCCTGGCTGCTTTTGTCTTTTGTTTACTCTTTAACAGGTTTTTAAAACTCATTTTTTCTGCCAGAACCTAGCACTCGGACTGACCATACAGTAACAGATTGCCATCTTTGCAAAATTTTTCATACTTCATGATCACAGTTTAACACCCTCATTGTTAAATTTTGGCCACTACTGGTCCTCTTAACCCTATACCAAACAATCCTTGGTTTTTACAACCCTGAGATACAATCCCTTTGAAAACACTGTGGAAAAAGGAGAAAATGCTGGAAACCAGCATTTTCTCCTTTTCCCACCATGTTTTCTACCCTGCTGAAAACAATTGTCAATTTTTGAGTTAGGTTTATTTTGTTGTCTGCAGGTGCTTTCAATTTTGACAAGTCTAAAATTTTGTCATTTGATAAAGGGTTAATAGAAGGCTTTAGAAAACATCCTCCTCTTCCCATAATGGTTTTTTTTTCTTTGGGTCATTAGCGCACAGAATTATGTGGCACACAGTTGGTAGGTCTTTATTTGATGGTGCAAAACTCTTGATAAAATGTAATTGTCAATGGTTTGAAATAATTTACAGCCATGAGTATAATTATAACCCACAGGAAAGCTTGATATCTTAACCTTTTCCCAAACAATCCCTGGTTTTTACGGGTCTGGAATAGTAGCCTTTTGAAAACAATGTGGGAAAAGGAGAAAATGCTGGTAACCAGCATTTTCTTCTTTTCCCACAATGTTTTCTACCCTATCATAAGCAGAAATCATCTTTTCAGCAAGAGTTGAATTGTCGTCTACAAATGCTTTCAATTTGGTCTAGTCCAAAAGTTTGTCGTTTGGGACACTGTTAACTGTTAAATGGTTTTCTTGAATTTAACCCTTTGCCACATACTGTTAATCCTGGTCTTCAATGACTCTTCTCTAAGGAAGAAGGCTTTTACAAACATTATTTGAAAAGGAAAAAAATACTGGTATCCAGCATTTTCTATTTTTCCACAATGCTTTCTATCATTGAAAAGATATACAGTAGCTCTTGGTCTGAGGTACATCCAATTTGTCATCGGCAAAAGCATCTGAATGGGCAAGTTTAAAGTTTAACTTGCCTGGTACAGGGTTAACTCTTTGCCAAATGACAAAACTGTATAAAAAGTATATGTTGTTGTTGTTGTAGACTTGTCCAAATTGAAAGTGCTCACAGAATCTGATGACAAAATAAATGTGGCTCGAAGATTGAAATTTGTTTTGGAAAGGGTAGAAAACATTGTAGGAAAAGGAGAAAATGCTGGTAACCAGCATTTTCTCCTTTTCCCACAATGTTTTCAAAAGGCTTCTTTCTAAGGGTCATTAAAAGCTGGGACTGTGTGGTAAAGAGTTATGCAAACAGCAACTTGCACATAGTCACTGTTTTCCTTATTTGTATGTCCATTGCAGAGAGAAGCTGGCAGAAGAGAGTTACCTCATACCAGTGGGAGGTTCAGATAGTGTAGGACTGTTTGGGTATATAACTGTGTTCCAAGAATTACTAGAACAGGTCTGTAACATTTCTGCATTTTTAGCTCGGCCTTTTTCACAAAAATATCAAGGTATTATCATAACCATGCTTTTGTCTGCGTCATTATCTGCATTGCCATGCCAGAACTTTTCAATTACTGTCTCTGTCATTACTGAAGATGTTTACTTCAATTTCTGGCTAGCCCTTTACCATCGAAAGGAGATGACATATAATAAGAGAAGGAACCATCAAAATTTTTTTTGACATAATCGTGACCAGTTTTCACTTAGAATTTTCACTAAGAAATCTATTATAGAAACAACTGCAGCCTAGTGTTGGTACGTGCGTGTAATGCTCTAGGTAGTGTAGCTGTTTTTGATTGATCATTTGATTCTATGCTATTTAAAGCCTTACCCAGTTTATTTCAGTTATAGTGCTGCAGCCAATGCACCTATCCATGCCTTCCTGAAGTCTCTTTTACCAGTACTTAGCATAATATTTTTACCAATCCACGAGCTGCTTTCCCACACAACCATTTTGGAAATTGACTGAGCTTGAGATTCAAACCTCTGAAGTCCTTTATACAACCCACTTGGCTAAGGAGACTTGGAGGCTGTTTTCAAAGAAAACATCAAAATATTGTCATAGCCCTGTGATCATCTGTGTCAAGGTTGTATCATTCTCATCGTCATGTAAGAATTGTGACATTTACTTGTGTCTTTGTCGTGATTATTGCTTCAAACCAGGGATAGTTGTAGCTTTTAATTTTAACTCATTACCACACAGCAAAATTTGAGCCTTGTCCATATTGAAAGCATTTGCACACAGCATTTTAAATGATACTCAAAAGAGCAAATCTCCCTATCAAAGGGTAGAAAGGGTATCCAGACTGAAAGGTCAAGTAACCCACTAAATGTGGGGATTTGACTGATATCTGGTGTGAGTGTTTTAATTGTAGAAGAAGGCCAAGGTCGAAGTTTGGATACTTATATCTGACAGATACTTGAGTTTGATTTTTTTGCAGGGTGCTCTGGACAAATTTGATGACCTTGTCTTTGCATGTGGTAGTGGTGGAACTGCTGCTGGGCTGGCCATCGCAAACTTTTTAACAGGATCTAAGCTCAGGTATTGGGTGATTTTATTTTTTGTTTATCTGTTTAAACCTTTAGAATATCAAAATGATTACCACTTTACTAAATAAATAAAAAGAAAAAAGATTTATTCATTTAGGAATCATTGGCAGGCAACAAAATTAAACTTGGATCAAATTTTCTTCGGAAGGATGAGAAGAATGTGGAAAAAGTAGAAAGTGCTGGTAACCAGCCTTTTCTCCTTTTTCCACTGTGTTTTCAAAGCCTTCTGTAAAACACAGGATTTTTTTAAGTAAAGGACTTTATCAAAACTACTAAATCACAGTATACTAGGGCTTAAATTTCAGTAGAGTAGTCAGTTTCATACAAGACTTGTGAACAGGCAGATACTTTTTCGAAACCCTTGCTTGGCCAATTTCTTTCCAAAGATTGACTATAGTCAATGCAATAGGATTTATGTCTCTATTA
The DNA here is from genome assembly GCA_943736015.1 of Tridacna crocea. NCBI lineage: Eukaryota > Metazoa > Mollusca > Bivalvia > Cardiida > Cardiidae > Tridacna > Tridacna crocea. Next base: position 42,815,158 of record OX031066.1, on the reverse strand, counting down.
CTGCTGATCATTGTTTTGATGATGACTATGCAGCCAGTTAACCCTTTACCAAATAATCCCAGATTTTTATGACCCTGAAATAGAAGCCTTTTAAAAACATTGTAGGAAAAGAAGAAAATGCTGGTAATCGGCATTTGCTCCTTTCCCCACAATGTTTTCACCCCTGTTAGAAACACATTTCAATTTTTGAGTCACATTTATTTTATCTTCTGCAAGTGTTTTGAATTTTGACCAGTCTAAAACTTTGTCGTTTGGTAAAGAGTTAGAGCAGCCAGTGGCTTAGGAAGAAAACTGCAAAGCACTGGTAACAGAAACCCCAGGAAAGCATGGCTGGGTTCACTGATTGCTGTGATGTAACTGACATAGTGTTGAAAACAGTGTTAAATAGCATACATTATTAATTAACTATTGGATATATAGCAGTTATACAAAGAAACCAGTCCACGCGATACCAGTCACATTTCTGATTTCGTATAGAACACAGGTCGTGACCCCGGCTTAGTACGACTTGACCTCCGATCAATACAGTTAACCTCGTATCAATATTGATGACCCGCGACCAATACAGAAATCCTTGAACATGATTGGTCAAAAGTTCAGTGGCGTGAGCGTCTGCGCTTACTTTTAGCCAATCACGTTCCAGGAGGTGGCAAAGTAAATGTAACCCAAAAATTGATATTTGTTTCCAGCAGGGTAGAAAACATTGTGGGAAAAAGGAGAAAATGCTGGTTACCAGCATTTTCTCCTTTTCCCACAATGTTTTCAGAAGGCCTCTTTTTCAGGGTCGTAAAAACCAGAGATTGTTTGGTAAAGGGTTAATTAATAAAATTGTCATTAATCAAGTGATTCCGTATTGGCCCAGTTACAGGTCCTCGGTCAGCCGTATTGGCCCTCGGCCTTCGGCCTCGGGCCAATACGGCTGACCTCGGACCTGTAACTGGACCAATACGAAATCACTTGATTAATAACATTATAATACAGCATGTTTGAATATGTCAAATTTTGCTATTTTTTCCAGAATACATGGGATAGCAGTCAGTGATGATGCAGCATACTTCCACCATCATGTCAATGAAATGATACAAGCATGTGGGTTAAAGGTCAAGTCAGAGAATGTCCTTGACATTGTAGATGGCCATAAAGGTAGAGGCTATGGTCTCTCAACCCAGGAAGAACTTGGTTAGTCTGTTTGTTGTTGTAAAAGAAATTAGCCATGCTCTGGTAAAATGGGGCTTAATGCATCTCCATGATACATTATTAGCTCAGGATGAGCTATTGTGCTCACTCACTGTCCGTCATTGTCCTTTCATGGTCTGTCTGTCGTCCATCCGTCGTCCATCTGTTCACATTTTTATGTTTACACTCTAGCAACCCAAATATCAACCAATCAGCACCAAACTTGGTCAAGCTATATTTAACCATAAAATCTCAATTGAGTTTAATAAGGGGTCTAATTGGCTCAGGACAACTACAGTTATTTGCCCTTGAATTAGAAAAATTGCTATACATGTTTTTGACTTCGTTTACACTCTAGTATCTACAAATATCAACCAATCAGTACCAAACTTGGTCAAAATATAAATGACCATAAGATCGCAGATGAGTTCGATTATTGGTCTAATCAAACCAGACCGATTTATTTGCCCTTGACTTAGAAAGATTGCTTTATTTGACTTAGTTTACACCCTAGCATCTACAATTTTTAACCAATCAGCACAAAACTTGGCCAAAATATATATGACCATAAGATCTTGGATGAGTTTGATTATTGGAACCACCAAGCCCTGTTCTCAAGTCCTTGGCACTACCAACTAAGCTAAAGGGGCTTGGAAAACATATCAGTGCCCATTGCCTTTATCCTAGTCGTGTGTAACCTTTGACATTACCAAATATATCAAGCTACATATATAACCCTCCTAACACTTCTAGAGCAACAATGAATAGATTTTCTTATAAGTTGATAAATAAGGAATAATACTGATATACTTTGCTCATTTTTAACCGACCAGAAATTCCTTTGATGTCTATCTTGAAATTATTTGTTGATACTTTTTTCAGTTTCTCGAAAAAGGAGGTAATAATTATCTCCCTTTGTAATGAGAATATAGTGGTTTTCAGTGTATATGTGATATTCCTGAAAAGAAAAAAAAACTGAAAAGTTAAATTAGTGTAAAATATTCAATTTTAATTATAGCTAATTTTGTAGGATAATGTTACAGTAGAAATAACTGTTTTCCATTAGGGGTATAATACCTTTAATTCAAACTAGTGACAGTTGTTAATTATGAGGTAGAAAACATTGTGGGAAAAGGAGAAAATGCTGGTTACCAGCATTTTCTTCTTTTCCCACATTGTTTTCGAATCCTCATGTTAGTTTGACTGTTTTCGGAGAGAAGGTTGAAGTATTGTCATTGCCCTGTCATCTTCTGTGTCATTGTCATTTGCTTTGTCGTCTTTCAAAAACTTTGATGCTTTTGACAAATCTCTATCTTTACCAAAGATAATTACGTCAAGGTATTGCCAATGCTCTGTCTGCTGTTCTTCTGCTTTGTCATCGCCATGTAAAAAGTATGAGCTTTTATGATATCTCTGTCATTTCTTCAAGCTTCAACAAGTCGTTAGCTATCAAGAGTGGAAACTAGTATGGTGGGTAACATTGCAATATTTTTGACACATTGATGCCTCTTCTTCAACATTGAATTTTCACTGAAAATTGTTCTATTTTTAAAGGCAACTGCAGTCAAGCATTGGCATCTACATGCAGTGTTCTTGTCTTTAATTATCTTGTTTGCAGATTTTATTGTTCAAGTGAGCCTATCCACAGGTATCATGTTAGATCCAGTCTATACAGGGAAGGCTGTCAAAGGTCTTGTTTATGAATTGAAAAACAATCCAGACATGTTCAATGGACATAGAGTACTTTACTTGCATACAGGTATGGTTGGTTTGTTTATCTGTTTTCCAAAGGCTCCTACAAGCAATGCATAGAAATTAGTATTCATGGAGTAAATGGTTAAGTAATATTGTACAAAGATGACCTACACATTGTCTGCTACAAAATTTAATTTTGCAGGTTATTAGTCTATATAAATCTTGAGCAATGGAGAAAGAAACTGCTGTAGTAATTTACAGAGAAAGAAACTACTGTAGTAATTTACTTTAAAGGTGGCCCTTCAGATTTTTGGACGAAAATTTTACAAAAATGCAAAAAAATCATCCTTATACTCCCATAGCCTTTTAATTTTCGTTCATAAAACCCCAGTTGTCGAAAACCATCTGATAACACATGAAATTAGAGATTTATTACGGACCAGGTTGACACCAACGGGAGACACGTTCTATTTTTAGATTATCAATTCTCTCATTAAATACAGGAAAACACAGACAAAGTTTCAAACATCCGTCTGAAGAAGACATTATGGAAAATAATTATTACATGTTTGCTATGTAACAGAATTTGAGCTTTATTAGTCACGTGCCAGTCACTTGACATTCCCACAATGCTTTATTGATTTTTGGCGCAAAATCTAAAAATAGCTTAACTCTTTACCACACAATCCCGACTTTTAACGACCCTGAGATAGAAGCCTTTTGAAAACAATGTGGGAAAAGGAGAAAATGCTGGTAACCAGCATTTTCTCCTTTTCCAACAATGTTTTCTACCCTGCTGGAAACAAATTTCAATTTTTGAAATATATATAATTTGTCGTCTGCAAGTGCTTTCAATTTGGACCAGTCTACAATTTTGTTGTTTGGTAAAGAGTTAAGAGGCTACGTAGCCTTTTAAGGGAATACCATCAAAAAAATTTCTTTTTGTAATTTTATGATTCTTTATTATAGATGATTTGTATTGTTTTTTCATATAAATTTCAATGATATATATATTTTTTAATTTGGTGTGATGTGAAAATTCTAAATACCCACCTTTAAGTGCTAAGTTTTCCATTGTCTATTTCAGGTGGGATATTTGGACTATATGATGAAAGAATTAATAAGACATTGACAGATTATCATTCTACTAATCAAGTGAAAATATGGACAGAGATTGATAACTCACCATTTTAGTTACAGAAATACTTCCCATGCCTTTGGGGGGTCAAGTGTGATGAAATGTTTTTATTTCATTGGCCACGTCTATTGGTATATGAGCGTTGTGGGCATTCCTCAGTACCTTACAACTTAACCCTTTACCAAGCAATTTCTGGTTTTCATGACCCTTAGAAGGACGGTTTTTGAAAACACTAAGGGAAAAGGAGAAAATGCTGGTAACCAGTATTTTCTCCTTTTCCCACAATGTCTTCTACCCTATAAGATACCAAAACCTCATTTGTACCAATTTCTGAATTTGTCATCTTTGGGCTGTCATTTTGGAAGAGTATAAATTTTGTTATTTGGGAAAGCATTAACATTACCAAACAACAAAATTTTAGGTTTGTCCAAATCAAAAGCATTTGCAGAGGACAAAATAAAAGTGACTGAAAATGTGAAATTTGTTTTATGAAGGATAGAAAACATTGTGGGAAAAGGAGAAAATGCTGATTATCAGCATTTTCTCCTTTTCCCACAATCAGGGTTGTCAAAAGTAGGGATTGTGTGATAATGGGTTAAAAAAACACACATAGTTATATGCATGTATATCCAAATATGCAAACATACATAATTTATGTATACAAGAGCAAACAGAAAATTGCTGGAACATTTATACAATGCATTTTGCAATATGACAAAATATTAAACAGGCCCCTATTTAGCCCATTACCACACAAACCCTACTTTTGACGACCCTGAGAAAGATGTCTTTTGAAAACATTGCGGGGAAAGGAGAAAATGCTGGTAACCAGCATTTTCTCCTTTTCCCACAATGTTTTCTACCCTTTCCAAATCAAGTTTTGATATTTGATTCAAATTTATTTTTCGTCTGCAAATGCTTTGAATTTGGACTCGCCCAAAATTTTGTCGTTTGGTAAACAGATAAAGCATTTGTTGCACGGCAACATCAGTCGCAGTGCATATATTGATGGTTTTTCTCCCTGTCCATGGATTAACTCTGCACAAAGATCTCCCTTCGATTTTTGCGGCGTCATTTATGAAAATATTTTCATTACCCGGGTGATATTTGACAAAAACATAGAATTTGCCGATTCTTTGTATACCTGATATTGTCTACATATGTCATAATACTTTATTCATGCTTCATAATTATTGTAGTATTCAGTAAATAAAGAATATCTTTACGGATATGAGGAATCCCTTCAGTTAAAAGTTTAAGCGCGTCCTGCACATGCGCAGACGGTATCCGGATAAAACGTCCCACAGTCAAAACATCCCACTTTTGGTTAAAACGTCCCTATTTCCATTGCAAATTGGTTAAATCCAGGGTTCGAAGTAAACACTAGCAAACTCACAAAATGCAATTGGAAAATTGATTTTGCGAGTAGATTTTATGACCACTTGCAATTTTTTTTTTTTTTTTGCGAGTAGAAATGAAAATTTGTTTGGAATTTTCTATTTTTTTATCCTCTTTATGCACGATGATTGTCTAGCAATATTCAGCAAAATGCTGACACAGTCATTCATTTTATTGGTGATCAAATTATTGGCCCTCTCCCCCCCTGGTTAGTAATTCAAAATTATTTCATCAACTACTATATTTCTGGATTAATAGAGGGTCTCAAAAGTCAAAATACTTATTTTATGTTACAAGAAAATATTTACAAGTAATACAATCCATAAACATAGTCAAGTAATATGTAAATTTTCTTTTTTGAAAAAAGGGGTCAAAGTGTCTCAATAAAATAGGGGTCTATGTGTCTCAGGGGTTTAATTGTCATCCAAATTTTAAGGGGTCTAAATGGTCAGGGGTCTAAGTGTCTGACATCCTTTGAAAATTGTCATTTCAACAAATTAAATGTAATCCATATACTGAGATATGTCTTGGAATGGATAGAAAAGATTGTGAGAAAAGCAGAAAATGCTAATTACCAGCATTTTTCTCCTTTTTCCTCATTCTTTAAAGCCATCATCAATTGGGTTAATAAAACAGGGGATCATGTGGAAAAAGTTAAATATCTGCTGATACAGTTGATTGTTTTGATTGTATGGTGTTTAGAGCCACTTTCAATATTATTTCAGTTATGTCGCAATGGCTAGTTCACCTATCCATGCTTTCCTGGAGTCTCTTTTACCAGTACTCTACACAGATTTCTTTCCAAACCACTGGTTGCTTTCCCACATAACCATTTATCAGGACAATAGCCAGTGTTGGGAGCATTATGAGGCTAAACTAAAATGGCAGTACAATAAATCACCTGACCATTTTAGTTCGACTGAATAATGATTCCTGTGGCAATGACTATCAGCAATCCCCTAAAAGAAATTGGTCGAGCTAAGGATCAAACCCACGATTTTTTGTTCTCAAGTCCTTCTTGCTACCGAATCAGCTACCAGGGCTTGGCTTACCGTAGGTATAAAGCTTTTGAAAAAATTATGGGAAAAGAGAAAAATGTGGATCTACATGTTATACATATAACCATCCGTTGATCTATATTTGTCAGTTGCAAATACTGTCAACATATTTTATTAGTTAGAATATTAGCTTCAGATTCAAGAAAAGTGAAAATGTAAACACCGATTTACTTTTTTAAACAGGAATACAAATTTACTGTGTTTTAACCCTTTACCAAACAATCCCTGGTTTTAATGTGCCTGAGATAGAAGCCTTTTGAAAACATTGTGGAAGAGGAGAAAATGCTGGTAACCAGCATTTTCTTCTTTTCCTACAATGTTTTCTACCCATCACGAAACAAATTTCAATTTTTCAATCACTTTTATTGTGTTGTCTGCAAATGCTTTCAATTTGGACCAGTCAAAAACTATTGTCGTTTTGTAAAGGGTTAATAATGATTTTTAAGCAATCACACACAGAAAACCTAATATTTTTGTAAATTACATGTATATATATGCACAGAACTGCATTGTGAAATAAAATTAGGTTTATTTTATGAATTTCTGTCTTTCTATATTGTCATTTAACCTTACCACATAATCCTGAGTTTTAATAGTCCTGAATAGAGAAGGCTTTTGAAAACACTGTAGACTTTCGAAGACATTGTAGGAAAAGAAGAAAATGTTTTACCACTCAATAACGACTTTCAGCACCCTTGAGGAAGAAGCCTTCTGAAAGCACTGTGGGAAAAGGATAAAATACTAGTAACCAGCATTTTCACTTTTTTGAAGTTTTTTCCCACAGTGTGTTCTTTCCTATCAGGATCAGATTTCATTATTTGTGTCACATGTATATAAATTGTTGTCTGCAAATACTTTCAATTTGGACCAGGTTGTCTGATAAAGAGTTAAACCATTGAAGGTTTTTGAAAACATTGTAAGAAAAGAAGAAAATGCAGGTGACCAGAAGAGAAGCCTTCTGAGAAAGAGATGACTTTTAGCAACATTGTGGGAAAAGATGAAAATGCCTGTAGCTAAGCCAGTAACAACATTTGAGGGAGCATGTTGCTGGTACAAAATTCCAGCTTGCCAATTTCTTCTCAGAGAATTTATGATAGTCATTACAACATGATTCATTCCTATCTTGCTTCTAAATAACCTGTGTATGATGGCCTAGATGATTATGTGGGAAAGCAGCCAATGACTTGGGAAGAACATATTGAGAAGTGCTGGAAAAGAAATGCTAGGAAAGCATGGATAGGTGAAGTGGCTGCAGCTGTGATATCATTGAAAGTATTTTATTGTATCAACTCTTAGGCTGCTCAGGGCAACTCAAGGACCTTTTGCAGACAGTGTTGATCAAGATCAGACTGCACAGAACAAATAGTCTGATCTTTGATCTACACTGTCCTATAAGGGGATGTCTGATCCTGAAAAAAATACCTTTGAAATAGCCAAATTTTGGTTTTACTATCAGTTTGAATTTTTCATCTGTTACTTAGTAGGATAAGGGTTGAATTTTAAACAAACAAATCTGCCAAACTATAAAAGTTCTGTACTATTTAGTATTAACCCATTACCACTCAATCCCTACTTTTGACGCCTCTGAGAAAGAAGCCTTTAGAAAACATTGTGGGAAAAGGAGAAAATGCTGGTAACCAGCATTTTCTCCTTTTCCCACAATGTTTTCTACCTTTTACAAAACAAATTTAAAATTTTCAGTCACTTTTAATTTGTCGTCTGCAAATGCTTTCGATTTGGACAAGCCTAAAATATTGTCCTTTGGTAATGAGTTAATAACATTTACAGATAGTGTTTGATCAAAAGTTTCGCAAAAGAAGGACTTTGCGAAGGATATGAAATTATTGTGGCAAAAGAAAAATTCCTCAAGATTCTCGTCATGTTTTCCAAAAGCCTAAACAGTGTCCCTAAGTATCAGGACTGTCTTGTAAAGGGTTGAATTGCACGATAATTATTTGATTAAAATGTATAAGAAAGAGTCATATACGAGCATACTGTTTGACAAAATTTTTCATTGATTTAAATAAGCCACTGTGTAGTCTACATAATTATGTGCAGATATGATTTTCCTTGATTCATATATGACGAAAAAAATAGATAAATAGCCCTTTTTTCTCAATTAGATACAGTTTAATTACAATATCGAATTATATATTTTATCAATCAACCCAATAAAAGATGCCCATAGACTCGTACTGCAAAATTATCGCAGCTGGGATTTTTTAAAAAAGAATATGGTCTAGGGGAAAAAACTCGTACTGTCTAAGAGTAAGAGTAAAACAAGAGTAGTCTCCCTTATAATGATCCACTCTTCATCATTTCTCCTAGACGCTTGACGGATCAAAGTACTAAACACAACACTAGGAAAAAGGTGACGTGCATGTAACATTTTTAATCTGTTTTTGATGAAGATTTCAATTAATTTTAACAAAAGAGTGTCATTGATATTGATTTTAATATAAAACAATAGAATCTAAGTTTTAAATAAGATTATTTCCTGCTTTTTCTACTTGAAATCCGAATGGAAACACCGAGAAAGGTTTTAATCTTTGAAAATCGCCATTTGCAAAGGTATGAGGTTTGCGGACGGCATAGTTTAAAATGACCCTTCACAGAATGTACGATCTGATTCCTAGTCTACACAGTTTACTTGTTTCGTAAACCTTTCAGTGCAAAATAAATAGATTCAAATTCCAGCGTGACGGCTATAAATACAATCTATTGAAACGCGCAAAGATTTTTGTGTATAGGCTTGACTACACCAGCGGATGACATAGATCAAAGATCAGACTGCACGTTCTGTGCAGTCTGATCTTGATTTATGCCGTCCGCAAAAGTCTCTGCTTTCGCCTATCGCGCCGAAAGGGTTAAGCGTATTTGGATAGAGTTAAATTTTTTATCAGATAGATATAGTTCCGGTATGTACACTGTTCAAATCGTCGACAGAGGTTCGATATCTTAGGGCGCGTAAAAACGAAAACTTCGAAGTGCCATATACAGTAAAAGTTGCCTTTACAGTCTGTGTAGATCATGATCTGACTGCACAGAACGTGCAGTCTGATCTTTGATCTACACCGTCCACTTTCCTCAGACTTTCTGAACAATTTTATTTAACTTTAAAACCTTAATTGTTCGGAAAGTTTTTTTAGACTGAAGTTAGATTATCTCTTGTTTATTTGGCGCTCTATGGGTTTGTAACGGGAATGGTTTGGTATTCATTGGGATTTATTTTAACTAGACATCATCTTCCTACATTAAGCCAATTTATGTTTTGAAGTTGAGCTATAAAATGGCCTTCCATATTTAGCGATATATGTCGATATCGTCATTGAATGAAAACATAGTTTTGTTTGTAAGTTTGCGTTAAGTTGTCGTAGTGGTTATCATAACTCGTTAATTTCATTTACTGAACATCTATTACCTCAATGATATCTGTTACCAAATGTTTCACTTTTATTGTAGTGCGATCTTACATTGAATTCCAAATTCAAATATTGGCGGTTGTAATTAACATGAAATAAACGGGAGACTACCTGCCGCCTGCTTAGAAAAATAATAAGTTTGACCTTTTTTTTGTGGCATGTCGTTTTTAGAACGGTTAAAATTAACAATTTGACCTTATGAACTGATTGAAATTCGTTACACCTAGATGAAAAATTATTGTTCGTCAAACGGATCGTCTCTACTGACGTAACCGTGTTTATTCGTCCTCGGTTTTATGCTTGCTCTTGGCTGGCATTTTTTGTAAGGTGCACAGGCATATAAGGACCAGAGACAGGAAGAGGCGGTTCCATGTCCCGCCTTCTGCACATACTATGCGCATGCTTTAGCCGCAGTAATTAAGCACCTCCGAAAGTAGCCAAAGCGAGGTTTTGGGCGGAGTCTTTGTTTTGTGGGCGTACTATTCAATGGTATGCACGTACTCACGACGTGAAGCAGTTTGAAATAAGCCCTTTCCTCTTCAATAAGGGAGGCAACTGTAGTATTACTAATTACAAAATTTTGTACGAGTTGTTTCCCTTTGACCATTAGTCGTTCATCATTCTCTTGCAAGACCCTTGTATTTCGACTGAATATCAGCCCGGAACAAAAAGCCAAGCAAAATTGTAGATAAAATTGACGAAAATAAGCGATAGTAGCAACAAATTAAAGAAATTGAGGAGAAAAAGCAATGTAAAGTGGTGTTACAAACAAAAATTGATTCGAAAGGAACAAACCGGAAATAGCAAATAATTAAGCTTAGTACAGAAGACACGACACTATTTCCTTGATTTCTTTACGATTCTACGTGAGCCAAGGGTTGTAAGTCGCATGTTTCTTTTTTTCAAGTAAACGCGCGTATATCTTTGCATATGAACTATATCAAAGACAATAAAACAGTAGACATGAACGGGAATTATCTTTACAGTATCCGGATTGTAGATATATTCGGATAAAAGTTTGAATTGTGAGAAAAATTTGAAATTTGTTCAATACAACACTTTAGGTTAGTTGGAAAGAAAATAAAGAATTACACAGGTCTTACCTTAATATTCGTATCACAGTATCTCTTGCAGTGTGATATTTATCACACCTTCACTTGTCTTTAACTGTGTTTGACTTTACATTTTTATCGATCGGAATAAATCATAATTAATGAAAATCCTACAAAATATAACAAATGCTAAAACTAGACCACCTAAAAAAAGATTAAGAAAACATATACCCTTCACACATTCAAGATAAAAATGTATCTACATACAGTACGTCCATTTTACAGAATCTGTAATTTGCAGAAACCCTTTTACATCCAGCACAGCGCAGTTTTTTTTTTGTCGTGCTGTGAGGTAACCTTTGAAAGCATTGTGTAAGTGAGAGTTTTTAATAAGAGCAAATCGCAATGCAGACTTTTTGAGCCATTTGGACCACATGGCAAATGATAAGTTAAAGAATATTTGATTAATAATTGAGTTCCTCTTAAACCCTTTACCCCACAATCCCAACTTTAAACAACCCTGAAAAAGAAGCATTTTGAAAACATTTTGGGAAAAGGAGAAAATGATGGTAACTACAAACTACTTCTATATAAACTACCAAAAAAATGAGAAATTTTGTACCCCCCACAAAATGAATATTTTCGTGGTTGTACTTGAATCATCTGCTTTGTCTGTGTATCTGTCCGTGTATCTGTCCATCGGTGTACAAAATACCAGTAATTTTGTGTCCCAAACTCCTCCTACAGTTTTCCTTCAACTGTATTGAAACTTTGCACATTATATTAATCATAATTATATCGAAGATTTGCAAGATGCACTTTTCAAGTGTCAACTCGTCCTAGTTGGAGAATTATATCCCCTTGAATTTGACACTTTTTTTCTGTCAAAGGGCTGGCACGAGTATTAAGTCACATTAATTCACAGCTCTAGTTCAACTTGCTGAAATAAAAAGGAATTGCAGACAACAAATGAAATGTAGTTCAAGCAATGAGATTTGTCTCTGACAGTCAAAAACATATTGGGAATGCAGTTCAAAAATAGGTTAAGTGTTTGATAGAAAAAATTATTTGTTGGAAAAGGAGAAAATGCTAGTTCCAAATATTTTCTCATTTCCACATTATTTTCAAAATACATTTTCCTGGAGGTAATCAAGGTTTAATGTCTCGATTACCTGGTTCTTGAAGTATGGAGGGGTACCAGACTAGGGTTAATGAACTTTTCTTTTCATCTTTGTAGTGTAAATATGGAAGGGAGGTGCAAAACGCAGAAACTAGTTTACCTCGTTGGAGAAGAGAGAAATTAAAAACCATAATATTTTTTGGGAAGAAGTAGTGAAGTATTTAACGAAAAAGTGGGGCAAGAGTCTTCCAACATCCACACTCAGTGTTTTTTTTTTTAAAAACAAAAAGAAATGGACCAGTGGTTTGGAAGATTACAGGGTTCAGACTAGCACACCAAAACACATGAACATGGATGAGAGCCCTTAACGTTGGTACTCAGACTTAAGTTCAAGAAATATTGTTGTAAGTGGTAATATGCTTGTCAAAAAGGCGAAGAAACTTGGCTGTGAGCTGGGGATTCAGGATTATCTTATTCTAATGGATGGCCAGCCAGATTTAAGAAATGCCATAGTATTAGAGCATGCAAACCTAAAATGTAAGAATGTTTTTCAAGTCCAACCCAAGTTTTTACTGGTTTTAATTCTTTATCTCAACCAAATTCCTGTTGACTTTTTTTTTCACCAGCAATTTCTCCTTTTCTCACACTGTTTTGTACTCTTTACAAAACAAATTTCAAATTTTTAGTCACCTTTATTTTGTCATCTGCAAATGCTTTTGATTTCGACAAACCTAAAATGTTGTCGTTTGGTAATGAGTTAACTCTTTATTTCAACCAAAATGCTGTTGATTTTTACAAGATGAAAACCTTTTAGACTCAAACCAAAAGCATTTACAGACAAAGGTGAAAAAACATTGCCGGAGAAGGAGAAATGTTGTATATTTATATTTTCTCCTTTTTTCAGTCTTTTTTGTAGTTCTGTTTTTCTAGGGGATTAGCTCACCTGGGCAGCTCAGTGGCCAGCAAACTTATGACCTGGCTGTGGTGAGTTTGATACCCACTGAGGCAACTTTCTTTCCTGCCTCTTACGGCTGATGCATGTGAGAATGTATCGAGTGATCCTGAAAGAAAGTTATGTCAGTACAGGTGTGAGAAAGCCAGGAAATACATGCATAGGAGCACTGACTGCTATGATATGACCTCAGCCGTTAAAATGGCAATTAAATCCAATTCAATCAATCAATCAATCAGTCATGAGAATTGGAGGTATAAAGCTTTTGAAAAGATTATGGGAAAAGAGGAAAATGTAGGTGACCTACATGTACATGTTGTTTTTACCAAAGTTTTTTTTTATCTCTTATCCTGCTAAATAACTAAAATGAAATTTTCAATTCAGTAGTAAAGACAAAAAAAATTGTTATTTCAAAGTCATGTTGTAAGGAATAAAATCTCCAGATTGGACAGCATAGATCCAAGATCAGACTGTACATTCTGTGCAGTCTGATCTTGATCTACACTGTCCACAAAATGTCTGTGAGTCGCAATAAGCAGCCAAAGGGCTAACAAGTTGAAACAGTAACCATCCCGTGACCTATATTTGTCAGTTGCAAAAATGCTTTCAGTATTGTTTGTTAAAGTATTAGCTTCAGGTACAGGAAATAGTGAGAAGTGAGAATGTAAACACTGATTTAAATTTTTAAATCTTCACCAAATTACATAATTTCATACTTGTCCAAGTTGAAAGCTTTTGCAGACAAGAAAATAAATGTAACTCAAAAATTGAAATTTGTTTTCAGCAGGGTAGCAAACATTGTGGGAAAAAGAGAAAATGCTGGTTATCATCATTTTCTTCTTTTCCCATAATGTTTTCAAACTGCTCCTTTCATAGGGTTGTTAAAAGTTGGGATTTTGTAGTAAAGGTTTAAACAGGAAAATGAGTTTACTGACTTCACTTTGTTTTAATGATAATTCTTAACCCTTTACCGTACAATCCCTGGTTTTTATGACCCTGAGGGAGAAGCCTTTTGAAAACATTGTGGGAAAAGAAGAAAATGCTGATAACCAGCTTTTTCTCCTTTTCCTATGATGTTTTCTACCCTGCTGGAAACAAGTTTTAAATTTCTAGTTACAGTTATATTGTCGTCTGCAAGTGCTTTTAATTTGGACCAGTCTAAAAATTTTGTCGTTGGTACAGAGTTCAGCAGTTACACTCAGAATATTTTTGTAAAATACATGCATATATATATTTATGCACAGAACTGCAATATGAAATAAATAAAGTTTATTTGATGAATTTCTATCTTTTTATCTTGTCATTCCTTTTACCCCATTCCACACAATCCTGAGTTATAACAGCCCCAAATAGAGAAGGCTTTTGAAAACACTGTAGGCTTTCTAAAACATTGTAGGAAAAGAAAAAAAATGTTGGTAACTAGACAGGATGTCTTTGAAGAAAAAGAAGGCTTTTTAACCCTTTACAACCCAATAATGACATTTAACACGCTTGAGGAAGAAGCCTTTTGAAAGCACTGTGGGAAAAGGAGAAAATATTGGTAACCAGTATTTTCTCTTTTTCCCACAGTGTTTTCTACCCTATCAGGATCAAATTTCAATATTTGAGTCACATTTAAATTGTTGTCTGCAAATACTTTCAAGTTGGGCAAGGTCAAAACTTTGCCGTCTGGTAAAGAGTTGAAATATTGGAGCCTTTTTGGAAACATTGTGGGAAAAGAAGAAAATGCTGGTGATCAGAAGAGAAGTCTTTCAGAGAAAGAGATGGCTTTTGAAAACATTGTTGGAAAAGAAGAAAAGGCTTGGGACCAGAAAAGGAGAAGTCTTCTGAGAAAAAGACAGCTTTTGAAAACATTGTGGGAAAAGATGAAAATGCTCTGTAGCTCAGCTGGTAACAACATTTGAGTGAGCATGTGGCTGGTACAAAATTCCAGCTTGCCAATTTCTGTCAGAGAATTTATAATAGTCATTGCAAAAGGATACATTCCTAATTTGCTTCTGAACAACCTGTGTATGATGCCCTAGCTGGCCTGTCGGAAGGAAATTTCATTTGGTCCGACCAGTATGGCGAGCAACGAAGTCGCGAAACCATACAAGGAGGAGGTCCGGGGGCATGCTGCCCCGGAAAAATTTTGAAAATAAGATGCTCTCTGGTGCATTCTGGAGCATTTTTCAAGGTTTGTATTATGCATTTAAGCCATGCTGGGGGGCGGTGTTCCGGGGGCATGCTCCCCCAGAAAAATTTTGAAAATAAGACGCTCTCTGGTGCATTCTGGCGCATTTTTTGAGGTTTATATTACGCATTTCTTTTCGAAAATTGGTCTGGCCATTTTTCATTTTCGGCCGGAAATTTGGTCCGGCCATGGCTGGACCGGCTAGACCGCTTCCGCGGGCCTTGCCTAGATGGTTATGTGGGAAAGCAGCCAATGACTTAGGAACACCATAGTGAGAATTGCTGGAAAAAAAAAAGCTGGTAGAAAATGTATAGGTGAAGTGGTTGCAGCTGTGATATCATCGAAAATATTTGAATAGTATCAATTCTTGGGCTGTTAAGTGCAACTCAAGGACCTTTTGCAGACAGTGTTGATCAAGATCAGACTGCACAGAACAAATAGTCTGATCTTTGATCTACACTATCCAATAAGAGCATGTCTAATCCTGAAAAAAATACCTTTGAAATAGCCAAATTTTGGTTTTACTATCAGTTTGAATTTTTCATCTCAGTTACTTAGTAGGATAAGGGTTGAATTTTAAACAAAAAAATCTGCCAAACTATAAAAGTTCTGTACTATTTAGTATTAATAACATTTAAAGATAGTGTTTGATCAAAAGTTTCTCAAAAATTCTTTGTGAAGGATATGAAATGTAGCAAAAGGAAAATAGCATGTAACCAGCAGTTTTCCTCAAGATTCTCATCATGTTTTCCAAAAGCCTAAACAGTGTCCCTAAATATCGGGACTGTCTTGTAATGGATTAAATTGCACGATAATTATTTGATTAAAATGTATAAGAAAGAGTCATATACAAGCATACTGTTTGACAAAATTTTTCATTGATTTAAATAAGCCACTGTGTAGTCTACATAATTATGTGCAGATATGATTTTCCTTGATTCATATATGGCAAAAAAAAAAAAATAGATAAATAGCCATTTTTCTCAATTAGATACAATTTGATTACAATATCGAATTGTATCTTTTATCAATCAACCCAATAAAAGATGCCCATAGACTCGTACTGCAAAACTATCGCAGTTGGGATTTTCAAAAAAAAGAATATGGTCTAGGGGAGAAAACTCGTACTGCCTAAGAGTAAGAGTAAAACAAGAGTAGTCTCCCTTATGATGATCCGCCCTTCATCATTTCTCCTAGACGCTTGACGGATCAAAGTACTAAACACAACACTAGGAAAAAGGTGACGTGCATGTAACGTTTTTAATCTGTTTTTGATGAAGATTTCAATTAATTTTAACAAAAGAGTGTCATTGATATTGATTTTAATACAAAACAATAGAATCTAAGTTTTAAATAAGATTATTTCCTGCTTTTTCTAATTGAAATCCGAATGGAATCACCGAGAAAGGTTTTAATCTTTGAAAATCGCCATTTGCAAAGGTATGAGGTTTGCGGACGGCATAGTTTAAAATGACCCTTCACAGAATCTGATTCCTAGTCTACTCAGTTTACTTGTTTCGTAAACCTTTCAGTGCAAAATAAATAGATTCAAATTCCAACGTGACGGCTATAAATACAATCTATTGAAACGCGCAAAGATTTTTTTGTATAGGCTTGACTACACCAGCGGATGACATAGATCAAAGATCAGACTGCACGTTCTGTGCAGTCTGATCTTGATTTATGCCGTCCGCAAAAGTCTCTGCTTTCGCCTATCGCGCCGAAAGGGTTCAGCGTATTTGGATAGAGTTAAATTTTTTATCAGATAGATATTGTTCCGGTACACTGTTCAAATCGTCGACAGAGGTTCGATATCTTAAGGCGCGTAAAAACGAAAACTTCGAAGTGCCATATACAGTAAAAGTTGCCTTTACAGTCTGTGTAGATCATGATCTGACTGCACAGAACGTGCAGTCTGATCTTTGATCTACACCGTCCACTTTCCTCAGACTTTCTGAACAATTTTATTTAACTTTAAAACCTTAATAAATTATTGTTCGGAAAGTTTTTTTAGACTGAAGTTAGATTATCTCTTGTTTATTTGGCGCTCTATGGGTTTGTAACGGGAATGGTTTGGTATTCATTGGGATTTATTTTAACTAGACATCATCTTCCTACATTAAGCCACTTTATGTTTTGAGGTTGAGCTATAAAATGGCCTTCCATATTTAGCGATATATGTCGATATCGTCATTGAATAAAAAAAAACATATGTCGTCATTGAATGAAAACATAGTTTTGTTTGTAAGTTTGCGTTAAGTTGTCGTAGTGGTTATCATAACTCGTTAATTTCATTTACTGAACATCTATTACCTCAATGATATCTGTTACCAAATGTTTCACTTTTATTGTAGTGCGATCTTACATTGAATTCCAAATTCAAATATTGGCGGTTATAATTAACATGAAATAAACGGGAGACTACCTGCCGCCTGTTAAGAAAAATAATAAGTTTGACCTTTTTTTTTTTTGTGGCATGTCGTTTTTAGAACGGTTAAAATTAACAATTTGACCTTATGAACTGATTGAAATTCGTTACACCTAGATGAAAAATTATCGTTCGTCAAACGGATCGTCTCTACTGACGTAACCGTGTTTATTCGTCCTCTGTTTTATGCTTGCTCTTGGCTGGCATTTTTTGTAAGGTGCACAGGCATATAAGGACCAGAGACAGGAAGAGGCGGTTCCATGTCCCGCCTTCTGCACATACTATGCACATGCTTTAGCCGCAGTAATTAAGCACCTCCGAAAGTAGCCAAAGCGAGGTTTTGGGCGGAGTCTTTGTTTTGTGGGCGTACTATTCAATGGTATGCACATGCTTTAGCCGCAGTAATTAAGCACCTCCGAAAGTAGCCAAAGCGAGGTTTTGGGCGGAGTCTTTGTTTTGTGGGCGTACTATTCAATGGTATGCACGTACTCACGACGTGAAGCAGTTTGAAATAAGCCCTTTCCTCTTCAATAAGGGAGGCAACTGTAGCATTACTAATTACAAAATTTTGTACGAGTTGTTTCCCTTTGACCATTAGTCGATCATCATTCTCTTGCAAGACCCTTGTATTTCGAATGAATATCAGCCTGGAACAAAAAGCCAAGCAAAATTGTAGATAAAATTGACGAAAATAAGCGATAGTAGCAACAAATTAAAGAAATTGAGGAGAAAAAGCAATGTAAAGTGGTGTTACAAACAAAAATTGATGCGAAAGGAACAAACCGGAAATAGCAAATATTTAAGCTTAGTACAGAAGACACGACACTATTTCCTTGATTTCTTTACGATTCTGCGTGAGCCAAGGGTTGTAAGTCGCATGTTTCTTTTTTTCAAGTAAACGCGCGTATATCTTTGCATATGAACTATATCAAAGACAATAAAACAGTAGACATGAACGGGAATTATCTTTACAGTATCCGGATTGTAGATATATTCGGATAAAAGTTTGAATTGTGAGAAAAATTTGAAATTTGTTCAATACAACACTTTAGGTTAGTTGGAAAGAAAATAAAGAAAATAGCATAATTGAGAGAGGTTGGTATAAATACAGTTGTAAAAATTTGTTTCTATCGAATGGCAGTCATTTGAACACCTGACACCCTGTCATTTCGACACATTTTGGTCATTTCGATCACCGGTGGAAAAATGTTTGCAAACTTTGGTCATATCGACACTTTATTTTTTAGAGCACTTTTTAAACTCGACCTTTTATTATCAATTAAGTTACTTTAATTTCTTTTAGAGATGTCATTTCATTATAATTTTTTGTGGGTGTGTGATCAAAACAGGTTTTTAACCCTTTCCCAAGCGACAAACTTTTGGACTAGACCAAATTGAAAGCATTTGCAGAGGCAATTCAACTCTTGCTGAAAAGATTATTTCTGTCTATGATAGGGTAGAAAACATTGTGGGAAAAGGAGAAAATGCTGGTTACCAGCATTTTCTCCTTTTCCCACAATGTTTTCAAAAGGCTACCATTCCAGACCGGAAGATAGTTGCTGGTTACCAGCATTTTCTCCTTTTCCTACAATGTTTTCAAAAGGCTACCATTCCAGACCGGAAGAACCAGCATTTTCTCCTTTTCCCACAATGTTTTCAAAAGGCTACTATGCCAGACCTGTAAAAACCAGGGATTGTTTGGGAAAGGGTTAAATAACTTTATTCAAAGGGAATTACTCTGAGTATGGGTATATCTATACAATTTTCTGTATTCTACTCAGCCTTCTTAATAAAGAGATTAATATGCAGTATAATATTTATCACACCTTCACCTGTCTTTTACTGTGTTTGACTTCACATTTTTATCAATCAGAATAAATCACAATGAATGAAAATCCTACGAAATATAACAAATGCTAAAACTAGACCACCTAAAAAAAGGTTAAGAAAACATATATCCTTCACACATTCAAGATAAGAATGTATTTACATACAGTATGTCCATTTTACCGAATCTGTAATTTACAGAAACCTTTTACATCCAGCACAGTGGAGTTTTTTGACATGCAGTGAGGTAACCTTTGAAAGCATTGTGGCAGTGAGATTTTTTTATACAAGCAAACGCCAATGCAGACTTTGTGAGCCATTTGGACCACATGGCAAACGATAAGTTAAAGAATGTTTGAGTTCTTCTTAAACCCTTTACCACACAATCCCAACTTTTAACAACCCTGAAAAAGAAACCTTTTGAAGACATTTTGGAAAAAGGAGAAAATGCTGGTAAGTACAAACTACTCTATATAAACTACAAAAAAAATGAGAAATTCTTGTAACCCCCCCCCCCCCCCAACAAAATGAATGTTTTCGGGGTATACTGGAATCATCCTGTTTTCTGTGTGTCAGTCTGTGTGTCTGTCCGTTCGTGTACAAAACACCAGTAATTTTGTGTCCCAAACTCCCCCTACAGTTTTCCTTAAACTGTATTGAAACTTTGCACTTATATTAATCATATATCGAAGATTGCAAGATGCACTTTTCAAGTGTCAACTCGTCCTAGTTGAAGAATTATCTCCCCTTGAATTTGACACTTTTTTCTGTCAAAGGGCTGGCAGGGGTATTATGGTAAGTCACATTAAGTCACAGCTCTAGTTTGACTTGCTGAAATAAAAAGGAATTGCAGACAACAAATGAAATGTAGCTCAAGCAATGAGATTTGTCTTTGACAGAGTTGAAAACATATTGGGAATGTAGTTCAAAAATGGGTTTAGTGTTTGATAGAAAAAAAAACATTTGTCACAGTCAGAAAAGGAGAAAATGCTAGTTTCCAATATTTTCTTGTTTCTACATTATTTTCAAAATATATTTTCATGGAGGTAATCAAGGGTTAATGAACTTTTCTTTCCATTTTTGTAGTGTAAATATGGAAGGGAGGTGCAAAACGCAGAAACTAGTTTACCTCGTTGGAGAAGAGAGAAATCACCAAGCATGTGACAGAAAACCTTAATATTTTTCGGGAAGAAGTTGTGAAGTATTTAACCAAAAAATGAGGCAAGAGTCTTCCACCATCCACACTCAGTGGTTTATTTGAAAAACAAAGAGAAATGGACCAGTGGTTCGGAAGATTACAGGGTTCAGACTAGCACACCAAAACACATGAGCCTGGATGAGACCCCTTATCGTTGATACTCAGAGTTAAGTTCAAGAAATATTGTTGTAAGTGGTAAATGCTTGTCAAAAAGGTGAAGAACTTGGTTGTGAGCTGGGGATTCAGGATTATCTTATTCCAATGGATGGCCGGCCAGATTTAAGAAATGCCATAGTATTAGAGCATGCAAACCTAAATGTAAGAATGTTTTTCAAGTCCAACCCAAGTTTTTACTGGTTTTAACCCATTACCACACAATCCCTACTTTTGACAAACCTGAGAAGAAGCCTTTGGAAAATATTGTGTGAAAAGGAGAAACAGCATTTTCTCCTTTTCTCATGTTTTCAACTCTTCACAAAACAAATTTCAAATATTTAGTTACTTTTATTTTGTCGTCTGCAAATGCTTTTGATTGGACAAGCCTTAAATATTGTCATTTGGTAATGAGTTAATTTTTTATTTCGACCAAATTCCTGTTGATTTTACAAGATGAAAACCTTTTAGACTCAAACCGAAAGCATTTACCGACAAAGGTGAAAGAACATTGCAGGAGAAGGAGAAATGTTGTGTATTCGCATTTTCACCTCTTTTCAGTAGTTCTGTTTTTCTCAGGGATTAGCTCACTTGGGCAGCTCAGTGGTCAGCAAACTTGTGACCCGATGGTGGTGAGTTTGATACCTGCTTGAGTCAAACTTTCTTTCCTGCCTCTTACGGCTGATGCATGTGAGAATGTAGCGAGTGATCCTGAAAGAAAGTTATGTCAGTACAGGTGTGAGAAAGCCAGGAAATAAATGCATAGGTGCACTCACTGCCGTGATATAACCTCAGCTGTGAAAATGGCAATAAACTCCAATTCAATCAATCAATTAATCAGACATGAGAATTGGAGGAATGCACTGTATGAGGATTTTCTTCCTTTTCACAAGATGTTTTCTACGGCTTTGTTTCTGCCAGAAAGTCATAAAGAATTAATTCTTTACCAAATGCCAAAATTTTAGACTGGTCCAAAATTTTTAGCACTTGCAGACGACAAAATAAATGTAACTCAAAAATTGAAATTTGTTCTGAGCAGGGTAAAAAACACTGTTGGTAAAGGAATAAATGCTGGTTACCAGCACTTTCTCCTTTTCCCACAATGTTTTGAAAAAGATATGAGGAATCCCTTCAGGTGTCACACCACTGCGAGATTGCTTCCGGGTCGTAGTAGTCAAAAGTAGTCCTATGTGAAATTTTGCAGTAGCCTTTTTGTTGCAATGTTACATGGAGCCGAGATGGCTTGGAGGTATATGATTTAGATTTACTTGAAATTTGGGCAATGGGGGACCACTTAGATGTGTTTTTATTGTGCACTGACAGGACAACTTTGTATTAGTGGAGGAACAAAAACTTTGGGTCATGGCTGTGAATAGGTGTTCCTGAGAGGATAAAATTTAGGGTGCGTAAGTTGGTTGGAAATTAGCGAAAAACGCAATCAGTTGACATGATGTTTTTTTGCATTTTTTTGCTGCCCTATGGTGGTACTTTTCAGAGTAAGGAACGGACAAGCCATAATTTTACGTCAAGCAATATGCGAAGCTTTGAATATGGTCAATTTTGCTCTATATCCAATTAGGGAAAAAACCACAGGTGTGACACCTAGATGAGAAGGGAGTGAAAGTATGAGAATCAACCTAGAGACTATATACTGACATAACCAGCTGAAATTTGGTATGGAAGTAGCTAAGAGGCCTTGAAACAGGATTCTATCAAAAGTATGGCTGAGGTATGTCAAATTTTAATTTTAAATTAAATTTAAAATTTAAGATAGTGAAATTTCAATGTTTTCAGACTGATCCGCTGAGATTTTTCTCCCAGAATGCTTTAAACCGGAAGAAATCTCTAGACACTTCCTCTGCAAGTTTTCAAGTGCCAAACATTTGAATATTTGTTCAGATAAGTGATTTAATTTCCACTTTAGGCTTTTAAATTCTTATTTAAATTCCTTTTTTTAGAATTTAAAATTGATTCATTTTTCAAGAAATGCCAGGAAAAACATGAAAATTCATCTGAATTGCATGCAAATGGACAATGCTTAGTTTGGAATGGTAGTGTGAGTAAGGCTGGATATGGGCAATTTAGATTCAAGGATCCAAGAGGTCCTGCCGGAGCTGGGTTTCGAACCTGCACAGCTCACAGAATGGCAGTGATGGTCAGTATTAAATCTCTGGATATTGACCCAAAGTTTCATGCTAGCCACCTATGTAATAACAAGCTCTGTGTTAATACAGACCATATTAACTTGGAAGAAAGTTTTGTAAATAATGGCCAGAAATGTTGTTTTGACAAGGGCATTTGTTCTGGCCATGAAAATGCATTGTGGCAAAAGGACCCAGACTGCTTGTTGGACCTAGGAGACTGTGAGTACTATTTTCATACCTATTGGGCTCTTTGCATGTTTTTTCTGATTCTATTGTTTGTCTGTCTATCTAAACTGAATTCATTTGCCCCCCCCCCCTTCTTTTGAAAACATTGTGGCAGAAGGGACTTAAATTATATTCAGGACACTCCCCCTTCCCCCACCTTACTCAAAATCTCTCTCTCTCTTTATTTCTCTCCCCCCCTTTCTCTCTCTCTTCTTGTTCTTCTGTTCTTCTTTTCTTCTTCTAAAAACATTGCAGGAGCAGTTCTCAAGCTCATAGGCCCCCTTCTCTCTCTCTATCTCCCTCTCTCTCTTTCTCTCTCTCTCTCCCTCTGTGTATGTCTCTGTTTCGGCCAGCTGCAGGCCTCATCAGTAGTGCGGCTATGCACTAGGCAGAGTTACTCTGTCTGTTCTGTTTTATTTCTTGTTTACTTTCTTTACTTGTCTTAACTCTGTCTAAGGTTACAGGCTATCTTGTTTTGGTCTCTGGGCATATTTATGAATGTTGTCATCTAACAACCCTTTTACATAGTCAGGTTTGGGATGGCCCTTTTCCTGCATCAAGCGGTGCTCATGTTCAAGTCTTGCTCGGATAGCTTGCCTCTTTTTCCTGTAGCGGCTTGTCTTTTTGAGTGATTTACTATCCAGGGCCCTTCTTGAAATTTATTGTAGGCGTTTCTGAGCCCAAATGCACAATAATGTACCAGAAATGGTCCAAAGCTTTTTCTTTATTGCCATGTCTATTCTGTTGTTCAAACAGAGTACATGTATCTGGGCGGATAGTCTCCCAATGAATGTTCTTGAGTAACTGATGCTTTTGCTGAGGGTAGCCGCTGCGGCTCTGTTAAAGGCTTCGCATTTCTGTGTTGAAGTCTGCAAACTCACACTGTACACAGCAGCCTCACTTAGCTTCATTTGTAGTATGATCTGCATTATGGACTTGTCGTTTTCGTCCATACTTAATAATGTTATTTTTGCAGGACCCAGTACGTTGGATTTGTACCACCAGCAGCCGGCACCTTCCCCAGAGCAGACCAGAGAGTCTATGGGACAGTTACTGCAGTTTTCTGCATAACATTCAACGGTGGAATTCCTGATTGCAGGTAAGTGTCCTAGCATATGAGTTATATCCCCTTTTCCTCTCCTGGCTATTTCTTCTATTATAGCATTACATCTTACTTTAATATCCCTGGCTAGAGCTACTTGGGCTGTCTGTCTCTCTTTCCTTGTACAAAATGGAAACAATCATGTACTGAAACTTGCATTACGTGTTTTTCTGTCTTGAGTAGCAGCTAAGTGGTATGGGCTTACTTGTCTTGTTACCTCCCAACCTTTAGTTAATGTATCATAGAAGTCCTGCATGCCCAGGTACGCCTTAGTGTCTCCGTCTATTGTTAGGGTTCTTACATAGAGGCCCTCAAGGGAAAGGTTCTCTGCTATGCTATATGCCATTCTTCTCTCTGAATGTGGCACTAAATATCCAATGTCAGCAGTACATCCAGCATGGCCTACGGGACAATTTACCTCAAACCCCCTGTTCTTCAGTGCGGCCCCTGTCCAACATAGTTTATTTTCCACAGCTAGTCCTATAATATACCTGGAGTCTGTATGGTTTTTGCTTGCAATGGCATAGGCTTGTGATGAACTCTGTCCAGGTTTGTACGAAGACTTCATTCGGCTATAGTTATCCCCCGCCGTAGGCGGAGGGATATAGTTTTAGCGTTGTCCGTCCGTCTGTCCGTCCGTCCGTCCCGGCAAATATCTCCAATACCATTGGACGGAATTTCGTGAAACTTTATACACATGTACAATGACCCATTCTCCCGAGACACTTTGTTTTGTTTTTTTGATTTGATGCAAAATGGCCGACTGAGAGTGATTTTAAGTTTCACTTAAGTTACACTTTTAAAAGTACACTTTTAATGTTTGGAGTCTTCTCTTCAAAACTATACAAAGTTTTTACATGGAACTTGTCACATCTGCCAACCTCCACTAGGAAATGCAGGAAAAAAAAGTTTCACCTACGTTGACCGTGCAACACCACAGTTATTTGCCCTTCTTTTTGTAATAAGGTGTCATGGAAAAAGGGGGTTTCATGTTATATTTCATTCCATTTCTTTTGAAGGCAACTCATTCCACATTTCTTGACGGAATTGAATAGAATTTTGACAGAATATTTCTTGTCATGTGACCTATTGCATATTGTCAACATTTTGCGATTTGTACCTGCGTCATGAAAAAAGGGGGCTTCATGTTTTATTTCATTTTATTTCTTGTGAATGCAACTCGTCCCATATTTCTTGACAGAATTGAATTTTGAAATGAATTTCACAGAATGTTTCTCATCATTTGACCTATCGCATATTCTCAAGGTTTTACGATTTGTAGCTGCGTCATGAAAAAAGGGGGCTTCATGTTTTATTTCATTTTATTTCTTGTGAATGCAACTCGTCCCATATTTCTTGACAGAATTCAATGGAATTTTCACAGAATGTTTCTTATCATCTCAGCTATCGCATATTCTCAAGGTTTTGCAATTTGTGGCTGCGTCATGAAGAAAGGGGGCTTCATGTTTTATTTTATTCTATTTCTTGTGAAGGCAACACCTCCCACATTTCTTGGCAGATTTGGATGGAATTTTCACATGATCATGACTTTGTGACCTACGCCATATTGTCAAGGTTTTGGGATTTGTAGCTGCATCATGGAATAAGGGGGCTTCATGTTATAATTTCATTTTTCACCTGTATCTCTTTAATTACTGGACATATCTCAACAGATGTGGACATGATTTTCACAGATCATGCGACCTAGCACATGTCAGGGTTTTGCAATTTATCAATGTATCATGGAAAAAGGGGACTTTATGTCAAAGTTAATTTTTTCTCAGTGTATCTCCAACTTTTATGAAATGCCAAGTTATGCCAAAAGGATACTTACTGTATAATCCTGTTATGGACCTCTTTTATATTTTTTTTATGTAATGAAATCCTGTGCCATGGAACAAGGGAGCTTAATGTATAATTTCATCATGGACCAATAACAAAAAGGCAACATGTACACTGTACATGCAAAACAGAATACCTCCTATACGTTTGTATCAAAAAAGGTCTTTTTGGGCGGGGGATATCATTTCAACGAAATTGCTTGTTATATCTTGCATCCATTGATACGTCGATTTGCTTAGGGTCCAATACATTGTGGTCGATGCCGTGCTGTTTAACTAGGTCCCGCTTTTCGGCCATATCAGTGTTATTAATGTCTGTAACTTTTGAGCTGACTTCAGCACTCAGCTTCTGCAAGTGACTTGCTGCTGGAAATGGCAGGTCCAACTGACTGAACAAGCATTTAGCCCTTGAAATTCCCATGGGAGTGTCTAGCAAAGCCACAGCTAGGTTAGTATTGATAGATGCCTGCGTCGTTTTGGGTATTTTGTCATACATCTTCATCATCTGCGATTCATATCTACATGTTCTGCAGTAAAATTGCAGCTTCATAGCAGGGCCATTTTTTGCTCTGTCTTGTAGTCTAAATCAGTCTTCTGACATTTTCTACCAGCATGTTCTTTGATGAGAATGTTGATGGTTTCAAGCATTATTCCCATGTTGATGATGCAGTTACCTCTAAAATCATTCTCTGTTGCTTTCAGACTCTGTGACCGAAGATTGTACCGCCTCTGAGTGGCTGAGACAACATCCGTGTTTGATGATCTGTCTGTGACTGGAGATGTTACACTGTTTTCATCTGTTTGCTGTGAATATTCAGGTAATTTCTTTCTTCTTTGTGAAAATAAATTCCTTTTCTTGAACAAGCTTAAAGGTGGGTATTTAGGATTTTTACATCTCACCAAATTAAAAAATATATATCACTGAAATTTATATGAAATAATAATACAAATCATCAATAATTAAGAATCATAGAATTACACATAAATTTTTTTTTTGATGGTATTCCCTTAAAAGGCTACATAGCCTCATATGCTATTTTTAGATTTCGCGCCAAAAATGAAAATAGCAATATGGGAATGTCAAGTGAATGGCACGTGACTAATAACACTTAAATTCCATTACAAGACAAGCATGTAATAATCATTTTCCACGATGTCTTCTTCGGACGCTATGTTTAAAACTTCGTCTGTGTATTCCTGTACGTAAATGAGAGAACTGATCATCTAAAAATAGATCGTGTCTCCCGCTGGTATCAATCTATGCTGTAGTAAATCTCTTATTTCTCATGTTGTCGGATGGTTTTGACTACTTGGGTTTTATGAACGCAAATTAAAAGGCTTTGGGAGTATAAGGATGATATTTTGGCACTTTTGTAAAAATTTCATCCCAAAATCTGAAGGGCCACCTTTAAGGGCTTCTTCTTCCTCTTTTTCCTGTCTTCTCTGTTCATTTCTCTTGTATATTCTGTCTGTATCTGACTAGTTGTATTTTTCTGTTTTCTTCTCTCTTTATAAGTTACTCTGGATATGTATGGTCTTTTATACTTTTCTAGCTGTCATTTGTTCCAATCTATCTGCCCAATGACCTACTTTCCCAATACACTAATCTTATTGGACAGGTACTGATAAGCCAAGCTGGGCTGGTTATGCAATACCTTATCTAATAAATTCCAGACGTCTGAATGTTTGAAAAAGGGTCTACCCCTCTAAGATTACATCATAGATAGTCTGTCTGTAGAAATTACTCAGCTTTTTGTCATAGATGAAAACATTGTGGCAAAAGGAGCCATATATAGGTGAATTAGCAGTACTGGTTTACACAAAGATTAAGGTTCATGTCCGTCATATTCTATAAAGGCCCTCTTCTATTCTTCTTTCAAATATCCCACCCTTATTTTGACTAATAAATGTTGCCTAGAGAATAATAAGCTCAGAAATGTGCATTTGGCTGGTCACATTTAAGATTTTTGAGAAGAAAAATTAAGAAAACACTAAATTTTAGCCTCCAGAATGTTTTTTTTTTTTTTTCAGTCATTTTGGCTTCTTTTTATGCAATGTTTTGTATATATTTAAGTGAAAATGGGTTAAAAAGACAGGCAAAAGGGTCCAGAACAGTATACTATTTATTTCATGTAAATCCATTTAGTTTTGACTGAGATATGTTTGATTTTGTAGGACTAGTCAAAGGACTTAAAATTTCCATTTTTTTTGGTCTTTGCCGCAAAAACAGTCATGTTCCAAAAAATGGGATTTCTCTCTGAAAATGGCCCTGATTTCTTTCTGACTTATTTTTTTCATGTCGTAATATGCGAAATTAACCAAAAGGCTAAAAAGACTCAACTTAAGAGTCAATTTCTTTTTTACATAGGTGTCGCACCACTGCGAGATTGCTTCCAGGTTGTAGTAGTCAAAAGTAGTCCTATGTAAAATTTTGCAGTAGCACTTTTGTTGCACTGTTACACGGAGCCGAGATGGCTTGGAGGTACATTGTATATGATTTAGATTTGCTTGAAATTTGGGCAATGGGGGACCACTTAGATGTGTTTTTATTGTGCACTGACAGGACTACAGGACAGGTCGTGGCGGTGAATAGGTGTTCCTGAGAGGATAAAATTTAGGGTGCCTAAGTTGGTTAGAAATTAGCGATAAATGCAATTGATTGACATGTTGTTTTTTTTGCATTTTTTTGCAGGCCTATGGTGGTACTTTTCAGAGTAAGGAAAGGACAAGCCATAATTTTGCCGTCAAGCAATATGCGAAGCTTCAAATATGGTCAGTTTTGCTCTATATTCAATTAGGGAAAAAACCACAGGTGTGACACCTTCAGTTAAAAGTTTAAGCGCGTCCTGCACATGTGCAGACGGTATCCGGATAAAACGTCCCACAGCCAAAACGTCCCACTTTTGGTTAAAACGTCCCTATTTCCATTGCAAATTGGTTAAATCCAGGGTTCGAAGTAAACACTAGCAAACTCGCAAAATGCAAGTGGAAAATTGATTTTGCGAGTAGATTTTATGACCACTAGCATTTTTTTGCGAGTAGAAATGAACATTTGTTTGCAGGGTCCAAAAAAAAAAAAAAAAAAAAAAAACACTCATATAAATTTACGAGTAAGAAATGGATGAGGACGAGTGAAATATCTGCCATACTAGTTCGGTAGGACGAGTGGTGAATAGGAGATAGTAAGAGAAGTTAAGCTTTTCAGACGAATATTTAACTTACACAAGACAAAACGGCCATTCAGTTATTGAATAAGCACATCAAGGGTATTTAGGAAATCAAATTTTGAAATAGAACATAAAACGTGCTGGTCCCCACCCCCCCCCCCCCACCCCCCATAAAGACCAGTTTCAAGTCAGCTTAATGATATAACCCGTGACCTTTCATGCCAAACAAAAATCTCGGAATATGCTTTGAGTGGACCTAATTCAATATGAGCGAATTTGCTAATTATTGAAACATAAGATATTGAGATTAACGCAAACACTTTCCCGATACCACTTCGAAAAACTGCGTTCTTTTGGCTTTATTGATTTAGAACTGTAACATAGCCGGATAACTGATACCAGTTTTTAAGACCTGGTATTTATGGTTCGTTGTAACGTAACCGTTTCGTCTGAAAAAAAAAATAACAAACCGTCAGAGTCCAATTTTGAAAGGGTTTTTCTTGTTGGATGAGTGTAGATCGAAGCAAGGCCAGTCTTTTTTTCCAAGGTCACTTGTCCTACATGACAAGTGCCTTTTCTGGAAATTTTTGGACACTGGTTTGCCGACCGTAATGACCAAGTTGTGACTGGTTTGCGTTTTATAGGCTACTATGACAACAATCCTAAACATAGCTCTGAACTTTTTTAATCATGTTAAACAGTTTATTCATGAAAGAAAAATAGTACAATAAAAATGATTTGTAACAATAAAGTCAATAGAAAAATCAGATGTGGTTAAATTTCATTTTATAAAAAAACATCAAGAGAACCTGCTCCCAGCAGGAAAAACATACTTTAAATACTGTTGAAAAGACTGAAATGATGATTATTTGCATTTGTTGTTTTTAATAGTGTTAAGAAATGTTTCACTCTCATTGTTGTTAAGACTTCAGATTGTTTGGATAAAGGTTAAATGGAAACTCTACATATAAATATCAGTTAGAATGCTGTAGACAGGGAGGCGTGTTAGCCAGTCCAGGAGGCGTTTTGGCGTGTCGATTAAACATTTGTGTATATAAAGACCCAACAGGGGCCTTAACCCTTAACCTACATCATATAAAATCTTGAATTGAACAAAGCAGCATTTTACTACAGCTCTAATGGTACATGTGGTCTACAAAAGGCGCTACTGGAAGGCGAGATGTTTTGTTACCGGCCTGTCCTATTTGTTTACTCAAAAAACTTTTCTTCGGTGTTGATAAAACATGGGATTGTTTAAAGGGCAGCCTGGGTTCAGTCCAATCATTTTCTCCTTTTTTATATCTTGACATTACTTTGTCAAAAATGGGCATCATTAAAAAAAGGGGGAATAAAATAAATCGAACTGTAACCCAGGCTGTGTAAAGGGTTAGATGTTAAACAAAATTTGTCACACTTAATAGTAATATAGCTGACGAAAGAGTTGCCTCTGAAAAAGTAAACTGACCGTTCGATCAATACTGTAGCAAAACAAATGATTGCCAAGTGCAGGGAAAACGTAAATGATAATTCCTGCAACTAAGAATTGAATTGTTTGTACTTTTTGTCTTTCATATTTTCTGTTCTTCCAACAAGGTATGGCATTTGATTTTTAGGTATCTCTTTACAAAACGACCAAATTATGGACTAAACCAAACAAAACGCATTTACGGGCGTACATACACGACTAACTACATTTGCTCAAATGATAATTTTCTTTCTCTAATATTATAGGAATATTGTGGGAAAAAGAAGCAAAGGCTGTTTACCATTATTCTCTCATTGTCCAGCAATGTTTTCAAAAACCTCTTTCATAATTATTAAAGCTTGGGATCGCAGTAATTGTTCCTTTAGAATGAACATATTTTTTTAACGCAATTTTTGTTTTATAAGTTTTATTTCATAGCTATATATTTTTGTATATATAAAATCTTTCAATCAGTTGTGTTATCCTTTATTTTACCTTTATCTTCTTTAGTTCAATAGATCTACTGGACTACTCATTAGTAATACGATTGCATTATGGCCTATCGAATTCCGTGAATTCTGAAAGATTTCTTGGAACAAATGGCAGCTGTGAAATTATTTTTTCACCGTGCTTTTACCCATTTTGCTGCATCTTTGCAGCAACTTTTGTACTTGTAGAGGATAGATATCTCTGAAATGATAAGATTTGTCCTTGAAACTGTAGCGTACATTGTGGGAAATAAATTTCTGGTTATGAGCACTTTCTTCTTTTCCATCGATGTTCTCATAGCATCTTTCTCTAGAGATGGAAAACATGGGAATTTTTTGAAAAGGTTTAATTTTCCCCTTCTGAAATTGGGATGGGAGATATGGTTATATTAACTGGCCATCCTTCCATCTGTCTGTCTTTCCTTCTGTTCAACTATTTCATCACAGGTGGATAGATTTAATCAAGGAGAAGTGCAGTGCAGAAAACCATAACTCTTGATCACATGATTTAGGAGTTATTGCCCTTTGTTCATTTTCATACTTCTATTTTGTATGGAGCATAACCCAAAAACAATTAGAGCTGTAAACATGATACTTTAGAGGGGCATAGATGACATTAAGAAGAAGTGCATCGCTTAAGAATAATAACCCCTGATTGTAATGTAAGGAGTTATTGACCTTTGTTATTTTTTCTTACTTTGATCATGTCCAGTGCATTACTTGAAAACTACATGAAGTATAAGTATGAAACTTTACTGGTTGATATATACTAGTATATGACAGACAATGAGGAAAAGTGCTGTGTTCAAGAACCATAATTATGTTTCATTGCCATAATTTAGGAGTTGTTACCCTGTGTTATTTTTCATGCTTCAATTATGCTTTGAGCATAACTAAAGAATTATAAAAGTATCAATGCAACTCTCAGAGGTATGCAGATTTCATGGATGAGAGAGTGTTGTACCTTGATTTTGGAGTTATGTCCCTTAGTTAATTTTCAAGTCCTCAAGGATTCTTTTGTTCATTTGCAGACGACAATTTTAATGTGAATTGAAAATTGAAAGTTCTACCTGTAAAGGGTAGAAAACATTGTGGGAAAAGGAGAAAATGCTGGTTACCAGCATTTTCTCCTTTTCCCACAATGTTTTCGAAAGGCTTCTTTCTCAGGGGCATCAAAAGTAGGGATTGTGTGGTAATTGGTTAATCTAATTTGAATTATTCTCCTTTTCCCACAATATTTTCAAAAGCTTTCTTTCTCAGGCTCATTAAAATTCAGGACTGTGTGGTAAAGTATTACAGAATTGCAAAAAATAACAACCCAGGGCAGCCTTCGCAAACAGACACAAGTAGATTTTTGTTTATTTATATTTTTGCTTTTGGTCAAGTTCTGCATGTCAAAGGAACAGTCTACCTTATGATTCAGTCAGTTCTTTCACAAAATGTATTTTGTTGAACCATGATACTCTAATGACTTGCGTGGTATAATACATGACCGAGGTACATTAACCCTTTACCAAACAATCCCTGGTTTTTACGACCCATAGATAGAAGCCTTTTGAAAACATTGCGGGAAGAGGAAAAAATGCTTTTAATCAGCATTTTCTTCTCTTCCCACAAAGTTTCCTACCCTTCTCAAAACAAGTTTCAATTTTTATCCCCCGCCGTAGGGGGAGGGATATAGTTTTAGCGTTGTCCGTCTGTCCGTCCCGGCAAATATCTCCAATACCATTGGACAGAATTTCGTGAAACTTTATACACATGTACAATGACCCATTCTCCCGAGACAGTTTTTTTGTTTTTTTGATTCGATGCAAAATGGCCGACTGAGAGCGATTTTAAGTTTCTCTTAAGTTACACTTAAGTACACTTTTGATGTTTTTAGTCTTCTCTTCAAAACTATACAAAGTTTTTACATGGAACTTGTCACATCTGTCAACCTTCATTCGGAAATGCAGGAAAAAAAGTTTTACCTACGTTGACCGTGCAACACCACAGTTATTTGCCCTTGTTTTTGTAATAAGGTGTCATGGAAAAAGGGGGTTTCATGTTATATTTCATTCCATTTCTTGTGAAGGCAACTCCTTCCACATTTCTTGACGGAATTGAATAGAATTTTGACAGAATTTTTCTTGTCATGTGACCTATTGCATATTGTCAACATTTTGCGATTTGTACCTGCATCATGAAAAAAGGGGGCTTCATGTTTTATATCATTCTATTTCTTGTGAAGGCAACTCCTCCCACATTTCTTGGAAGATTTGAATTGAATTTTTATATTATCATGTGACCTGACACAATGCCTCCTACATTTCTTGGCAGATTTGGATGGAATTTTCACATGATCATGTGACCTAGGGCATATTGTTAAGGTTTTGGGATTTGTAGCTGCATCATGGAATAAGGAGGCTTCATGTTATAATTTCATTTTTCACCAGAATCTTTTCAATTACTGGACATATCTCAATAGATTTGGATGAGATTTTCACAGTTCATGCGATCTAGCACATGTTTTTCAGGGTTTTGTAATTTATCACTGTATCATGGAAAAAGGGAACTTCATGTCAAATTTAATTCAAATTCAAAGCCAGTGACCAATGAGTCAATTGTGCAATTGTCTCTCCATGCATCAGTCTGTTCGTAAACCTTTTAGATCACAAGTAATACCATATATCCATTCAGCTACCTTGGCAGGTGCTACAAATTTCAACACTTTAGTCTCTAGCTAGCTGCTTGAAATGGCAGCAGTGTAGCGGCTTATATTGTGAGAGGGATATCTTCTAAAGTCCTTGACAAAAATTGATGAAACTTCATGCATATGTTTTCCATTGGATAGTCCGTTGATACATTTTTTCCCCACATATATGAAATCCTGAAATGGGTACTTAATGTATAATCCTGTTATGGACCTCTTTTATATTTTTTTATGTAATGAAATCCTGTGCCATGAAAAAAGGGAGCTTAATGTATAATTCATCATGGACCAATAACAAAAAGTCCACATGTACATGCAAAACACAATGCCTCTTATACGCTTGTATCAAAAAAAGGTCTTTTTCGGCGGGGGATATCATTTCAACGAAATTGCTTGTTGATCTAGGTTTATTTTGTTGTCTGCAAGTGCTTTGAATTCAGACTAGTCCAAAATTCTGTTGTTTGGGAAAGAGTTTTAATATTTAAGCTTAGCTTCCTTTTCCAAGAGCAAGATTTACTGTTAATATTTGATACTACTTGCGTAAGCGCTACATACAGATAATGTAAGTAATTTAACCCTTTACTCCATAGATACTCATTTCTACACATTGCTTGCAGGAGCCTTTGGAAAACATTGTGGCAAAAGGTGAAATTGCTCGTGACGAGCAATTTCACCTTTTGTCACAATGTTTTCTATGCTATCAAAAGCTGTCATTTACACATAAGAAACAGCTTCATCCTTGCTGTTATTTAGGGTCAATTAGAGATGCCATTGAAATGCCTTACGGGGTGAAGGGTTAAAACGTTAGAGTTTTGTTTGATGTTATATCACTTGTTACCCAGAAGTGCTTTCAGCAAGACCAAGGCAGCCCAGTCTAATGGCTGACGTCTAGCAATCAAGGGGTTATGGGTTTGAGTCACGCGAAGAATAGTCTTCAGTGTTCACGTGACCTAGTTAACCAATAAAATTGTGTGTCAGATTTTGTACTTAATATGGCGATTTTGTTAGTTCACGAAATTTTACACTCGTTTTGATGACTTTTATAGTTCACTGGTTGTTATTTGCAGACAATTAAAGATATATAAAAGATATATAGCTTCTACATATTTTCTGTTGCCATTTTACGCTGATATTAAGTATCAGGGTGACATTTTCACTGCCGTAAACTTGTATGGTTTTTTCAGATTTGTAATGACTATATTGCACAATCTATAAGTATTACCAGGATCGGATTTCCTCGCAGTCTTTTTTTCAATCGTCAATGCACTGGTTTCCAAGGAAACTTGGACTGCCAATAAAAGTGACCTAATGCCCTGGCTAAGTGCTTTTTACAGAGTAGAAAAGAAAGATCTACAATGAACTTAGTTTGTTTCACTACCCATTCTTGAGAACATTGTTTTATTTTTCAAGGTTTTCTGAATTTGAGAGTTACACAAATTCTGATTGGCTAAGCCATTTGGTTTAGCCAATCAGAACATGTGTTACTTTCAACTTAAGAAGATTCTGAAGAATAAGACTAAGAACGTTTTTTAAGAATGATCAGTGAATACCTTCCCAGATTACAAAAACAAGAGGACCATGATGGTCCTATATCGCTCACCTGAGTACCAAGCAGCACAGGTCTAAACTAAAGATATATACCAAATAACAAGTTTCAAGGCCAAATGATAATGAAACATGAGCAGCAAATTGTTGCAATCTAACTTGAGACTTTGAAGTTCCATTTAATACAAGCAAGAAATACTGCAAAAAATGAAGATCAAAGTGGAATTACTAAAAAATTCCTGCTACGTAGAGTTATTGTTCTTGTGCACTGCACTCTGTAATATTGCAAAAAACATGAATACCAAGTTTGAAGTCGTTCTGACTTAAGATAACAGTTATATTCAGGGCAGGCACTAAATGCTGTAAAAATGACATTCAAAGGGAAATAACTTAAAGACAGCACAAGGTACAGTTACAATTCTTAGGCAATGCACTTCCAAATACTGCAACAAATAAGCATACCAAATATTAAGTCATTCCTCCTTAAGATGACAAAGTTTTGCTCCTGACAAAACAAGAAATGCTATAAAAATGAACGGGGAATAACTCAAAATTTGTGCTAGGAAGTTATGGTTCTTGTGCAGTGCACTCCATAATTTTTCAACAATCATACATATCAAATTTGACGATGTTCAGGCTGTAGATGACAAAGTTACATTCCAGACAAGCAGAAAATACTGTAAAAATTTCAATCAAAGGGAATTAACTTATAGACAGTATGAACTAGAGTTATGGCTCTTTCACACTGCACTCTGTTTTATTGCAATAAACACAAATGCCAAGTTTCCAGCCTAAGAACTATTCTAAAAAAAAACTTTCTAATTCAAGGGCAAATAATTCCCATTGTTCTGGTCACTCATAATCGGACTCATCTGAGATCTTAGAGTCATATATGTTGTGACCAAGTTTGGAACTAATTGGTTGATATTTGTAGATGCTAGAGTGTTAACAAAGTGAAATACAGCAATTTTTTTAATTCAAGGGCAAATTACTCCAGTTGTTCTCGTCTGAATACACCAATAATCAACCTCATCCGAGATCTTATGGTCATGTATATTTTGTCCAAGTCTGGTGTTGATTGGTTAATAATTGTAGATGCTAGAGTGAAAACAAAGTCAAATATAGCAATTTTTCTAATTCAAGGGCAAATAACTCTAGTTGTTCTGGTCCGATGAGACCCATCATCAAACTCATCCGAGATCTTATGATCATATATATTTTGACAAAGTTTGGTGCTAATTGGTTGATATTTGTAGATGCTAGAGTGTAAACAAAGTGAAATACAGCTATTTTCTTTATTCAAGGGCAAATAACTCCAGATATTCTGGTCCGATTTGACCCATAAGCGAACTCATCCGAGATCTTATGGTCACACACACTTTGTCCAAGTTTGGTGTTGATTGGTTAAAAATTGTAGATGCTAGAGTGAAAACAAAGTCAA
This sequence comes from Tridacna crocea, assembly GCA_943736015.1. Lineage (NCBI taxonomy): Eukaryota > Metazoa > Mollusca > Bivalvia > Cardiida > Cardiidae > Tridacna > Tridacna crocea. The sequence goes on along the minus strand of OX031066.1, from coordinate 42,778,258 downwards.
ATATAGCAATTTTCTTAATTCAAGGGCAAATAACTCCGGTCGTTCTAGTCCGATGAGACCCATAATCGAACTCATCCGAGATCTTATGGTCATATATATTTTGAGAAAGTTTGGTGCTAATTGGTTGATATTTGTAGATGCTAGAGTGTAAACAAAGTGAAATATAGCTATTTTCTTAATTCAGGGGCAAATAACTCCAGATGTTCTGGTCCGATTTGACCCATAAGCAAACTCATCCAAGATCTTATGGTCATACACACTTTGTCCAAGTTTGGTGTCGATTGGTTAAAAATTGTAGATGCTAGGGTGAAAACAAAGTCATATATAGCAATTTTCTTAATTCAAGGGCAAATAACTCCTGTCATTCTGGTCCGATGAGACCCATCATCAAACTCATCCTAGATCTTATGATCATATATATTTTGACAGAGTTTGGTGCTAATTGGTTGATATTTGTAGATGCTAGAGTGTGAACAAAGTGAAATACAGTTATTTTCTTTATTCAAGGGCAAATAACTCCTGTCGTTCTGGTCCGATGAGACCCATAATCGAACTCATCCGAGATCTTCTGGTCATATATATTTTGAGAAAGTTTGGTGCTAATTGGTTGATATTTGTAGATGCTAGATTGTAAACAATGTGAAATATAGCTATTTTCTTAATTCAAGGGCAAATAACTCCAGATGTTCTGATCCGATTTGACCCATAAGCGAACTCATCCGAGATCTTATGGTCATACATACTTTGTTCAAGTTTGGTGTCGATTGGTTAAAAATTGTAGATGCTAGAGTGAAAACAAAGTCAAATATAGCAATTTTCTTAATTCAAGGGCAAATAACTCCTGTCGTTCTGGTCCGATGAGACCCATAATCGAACTCATCCAAGATCTTCTGGTCATATATATTTTGAGAAAGTTTGGTGCTAATTGGTTGATATTTGTAGATGCTAGATTGTAAACAATGTGAAATATAGCTATTTTCTTAATTCAAGGGCAAATAACTCCAGATGTTCTGGTCCGATTTGACCCATAAGCGAACTCATCCGAGATCTTATGGTCATACACACTTTGTTCAAGTTTGGTGTCGATTGGTTAAAAATTGTAGATGCTAGAGTGAAAACAAAATCAAATATGGCAATTTTCTTAATTCAAGGGCAAATAACTCCTGTCGTTCTGGTCCGATGAGACCCATAATCGAACTCATCCGAGATCTTATGGTCATATATATTTTGACAAAGTTTGGTGCTAATTGGTTGATATTTGTAGATGCTAGAGTGTAAACAAAGTGAATTATAGCAATTTTTTTAATTCAAGGGCAAATAACTCCAGATGTTCTGGTCCGATTTGACCCATAATCGAACTCATCCGAGATCTTATGGTCACACACACTTTGACCAAGTTTGGTGCTGATTGGTTGATTTTTGTAGATGCTAGAGTGTAAACAAGAAAATGTGAACGGACGACGGACGGACGGACGGACGGACGACGGACGGACGGACGACGGACGCCGACGGACGGTGAGTGATCACAATAGCTCACTCTGAGCACTTCGTGCTCAGGTGAGCTAACAAAATGATTGCTTAGTTCAAGGGGAGATTATCCTTAACACTTTAGCGCACTCACCCAAACAATACGCTTGACGTTGATACGAAGATCGATAAAAGGCTGGCCATCTGAAATTACTATTAGTTTTACTGATTAGACGTTAAACCGAGGTCCAGCCCTAACTTAACCCTTTCCCAAACAATCCCTGGTTTTTACGGGTCTGGAAAAGTAGCCTTTTGAAAACATCGTGGGAAAAGGAGAAAATGCTGGTAACCAGCATTTTCTCCTTTTCCCACCATGTTTTCTACCCTATCATAGACAGAAATCATCTTTTCAGCAAGAGTTAAATTGTCGTCTGCAAATGCTTTCAGTTTGGTCTAGTCAAAAAGTTTGTCGTTTGGGAAAGGGTTAAGATGGGTTTCGTCCTGTATCTGCACTAGCCGGTTGCGACAATAAACAAACACAAATTCAGTCAATCAGTTTTCTGCAACGTATACAGTTTATGGATAATACAAGTAAAGGTACATGTAGGTGGAAAAAAATCAAATCAGGAAGTACATGTAATTAGTTTTAGTTTAACCCTTTACCAGACGACAAAATTTTAGTCTTGCCCAAATTGAAAGCATTTGCTGTCGATAATTTCATTGTGGCTCCAACAGTGCAATTTTTCTTTTATTTATTCGTGGACGGCTAAATAGTCTTTTTTTTTTCTGATATAGACAAAAAAATGTTTATATAATCAATTTGCTTGTTATTTCATGTTTTATAAATCTGTTGTTTTTTTTCAAAGTGACCTACTAAAAAAGGCCTTTCTGCGGGTAATACAATTTATACGAGAGTCGAACTGTTTATACAAGAATTATTGTCGTCCGCTTTTATTTTTCTAATCACAATTTTTCCCAATCCCTTGCTCTTTCAAAATGGTCACTGGTGGCCAACCAACAATAAAACATGATGTTATGACAGCTATGAGAGTTGTGAGTATAGAAACTAATCACTTAGTAAAACTATTACAGTGTTCCAGAAATTATTTCACCGGAAACAACAGATCTATACTACTGACTGGTACACGATATCAAATCCTTAACACTTTACCATACAATCCCAACTTTTAGCGACCCTAAGAAAGAAAACTTATGAAAACAAAGTGGGGAAAGGATAAAATGCTGGTTACCAGCATTTTCTCCTTTTCCCACAATGTTTTTACTCTATCAAAGAAAGACTGCACCATTTGAGCCATATTGAAATTATCGTCTGCAAATGCTTTTAATTTGGACAAGTCTGAAATTTTGACGTTTGGTAAGGGGTCAACATAACCCCTTATCCTGCTGAATAATTAAAACGAATTTTTCAATTCGAAAGTGAAAACCCAAATGGTGCTTAATATTAATTCTCCAAAAAAAAAATGAATTTGAAATATCATTAGTCGAGATTTTTTTTACAATCGGCTTTAAAGTTTCATTAATTTATTTAGCAGTATAAGTGTCCACTCTTTACCAAACGAATTTTAGATTGATTCAAATTGAAAGCATTTGCAGACGACAAAATAAACGTGACTAAAAAATTGAAATTTGTTTTAGAAGTTTTCTTCCCTTCCTTAATCCATTGCCACACAATCCCTACGTTTGACGACCCTCGTAACGAGCAATTTCTCCTTTTCCCACAGTATTTCCTGTCCGATCGGATAATTTTCTGCCATTATTATAAAAGTTAAATTTGTCATCTGCAAACTCTTTCAGTTTTGAAGAGTCTAAAATTTGTCATTTGGGAAAGGGTTAAGCAAATCTGCTTCCACTATGGACGTGTCTAAAACTTTGTCTCACGGTAAAGAGTCACAGAATCAAAAGATATGAAACCGACCTGGGAGCGGTTACCAGTTTATTGCTACGTCATACGGTATATAGAGCATATTGTCGTCAGCCGATTCCGTTAGCAGTGAAAGCTCTTGTCACCAACAGAACGGTCTCCAAAATTGGACATTGTAAACCATGGCAATTCGCGGCATCTTTTTCTTTGGATTTTTAGGTTTATTTCTGGTCTTACTTGAAACTTCGTCGTCTGCTTCGATATCAAGGTGAGTTCTAATGATAATTGTAACAAGTGACTTTTTTTCCAGCGCTTTTTGTAGACGATTACAGTTAGTTCTATACGGTCGATCCAAGTGTCAGTCCCTGATTTTTAAACACGGGTCAAAAGTTGCAAGATTGACAAATTTTTTTATGTTCTACATAGTTTTCAATTCTATTTGTCTGCCAGCTTGTCACCTTGACAACAACTTCCTTACATTTAAATGGTATGACTTGCATTAACACATGGATCCACCGTGCAACGACAGATTGTCACCTTGACAACAACTTCCGTACATTTAAATGGTTTGACTTAAATTAATACATGGATTGACCGTGCAAAGACAGATTGTCACCTTGACAACAACTTCCTTACATTTAAATGGTATGACTTGAATTAACACATGGATCCACCGTGCAACGACAGATTGTCACCTTGACAACAACTTCCGTACATTTAAATGGTATGACTTAAATTAACCCATGGACCGACAATGCAACGACAGACTGTCACCTTGACAACAACTTCCGTACATTTAAATGGTTTGACCTAAATTAACACACGAATCGACCGTGCAAAGACAGACTGTCACCTTGACAACAACTTCCATACATTGAAATGGTATGACTTAGATTAGCACATGGATCGACCGTGCAATGACAGATTGTTACCTTGAAAACAACTTCCATACATTAAAGCTGTATGACTTGAATTTACACATGGATCGACCGCGCAAAAAAGATTATCACCTTGACAACTTCCTTGCATTTAAATGGTATGACTTAAATCAATACATGAATGCAAGGGTGACAACCAAAGTCATGGCAGAGGTGTCGGAATAGCCGCCATTTTGTGCGCAAAGTGCAGATTAATTACTTTAGACAGATATATGTATCTAAAATTTACTTAGAATACCTACGTCATCTGGTGACGGTAAGTATATTTGTCCTATTCGTGAAATCGGAATGCCATGAAACAATGTTTAGCTCTAAACACTTCAACACAATTATTCTTAACGGCATGGTATGCGACATCTTTTTTAAATCGCACAGGTGTCACCGACTGCGAAAATTGTTCGGAGGTAATTGCAAAATCAACGAAACTAATGAAAAAAATATTAATGTATACTAACGAAGAAATTTGTAAGGTACCATATGCACTGCTTTGTTTGGACAGATCTTCAATAACAATTATGTACAAGCTGAAAAACCTACCCTTTTATAACGAAAATGGCGATTTTAAAATGTCTCCGATGACGTATGCTATGACGTAGGTTGTTAGCCCTGGAATGACAGATTGTAATCTTGACAACAACTTCCGTACATTTAAATGGTATGACTTAAATTTACACATGGATCGACCTTGCAATGACAGATTGTCACCTTCACAACAACTTCCTTACTTTTAAATGGTATGGCTTAAATTAAAATGCATTTTATATCACCGGCACTATTTCTTGGGTTCGCTTCTGGACATTTTACGAGATATCTAAATTGTTGGCGGGTTTGTTTTGCAAACAAACCGAGAGGGAGATGTTATTCCCTAAAGCATATTTTTGAAATAACAATAATAGGGTTTTCATTATTGAACTAAAAATTTCATTTTAGTTATTCAGCAGGAAAATGGTTAAAACACCAACGAAACAAACAAACAAACGATGTTAATAGGTAATAATCAGACTTAACCAGACGACAAAAATGTAAACTTGTTCAGACTGAAAGCATTTGCAGACGACAATTCAGATGTGGCTCAAATGATGTAATTTGTCGTTGATATGGTCGGAATTGATGGAAATAGAGAAAACACTACTTTCCTACATTTTCTCCTATTCACGATATTCTCAAAGAGCCTATTACTCAGGGTCGTTAATACTGATATTTGTCTAGTAATGGGTTAAGTTCTAGTTAGTGAAGGATTTGAGTGCCTCTGTGGGCAAGCATCTTCGCGAGCCAAGTTTACGATCACTACGCGGATCTTACCTTGGCTGATTGAGCCCGATTTCGAGATTGCTGCGATGCACCCTCTATTGGATGCTGCTTATTACCCCCCTTTACATCATATTTCTAAAAGCAAATGAAATATCGTTTTACAAAGCGCTTACGAATACACATGAAGCGATAGCAGACATCCACGTGGGTTTCCATATTTTACCTTCAATTCGAAAGGTAGCGACTTTGTTCTATTTTTATCAAAGATGAAATGCTACGAGCGATTTCATTCGTTGCAGCTAGAGCTGGCTGCATCCAATGAAAAAGCGTATCGGGTGAATATAAAAATCAAGCTCGATCCGCCAAGGGTAGAGTAGCGTAGTGAATCGTCAGCCTTGGCTTGCGAAGATGGTGGGCAAATAACAAGAAAGAATTCTGTCGTTCCCCAAAGAATTTCAAACATTTTTTGTCTGATAATTATGACGTTACTGTTAAACATCTACGATACGTCATATAGACAGTTTTTTTTTAAACCTGTAGGTTTTTAAGCTCGACTCACAGACCTTTTGCGGACAGTGCAGATCAAGATCAGACTGCATAGAACGTGCAGTCTGATCTTGGATCTACACTGTCCGATAAGGAAATATCTATCCCCCTTAAAATACCTTTTGAATAGCAAAATGGTCTATACTATAGGTTTAAAGAGCCATTTTAGTGATTTAACAGGATAAGAATTAATCTGGTAGAGTTTTCAATATAGATTCTTTACAAATTACTTTTTCCTTTTCTGGACAATCTCATTCCTTTTCATTGTCTTGCTGTTGTTGGTATTGTTGTTGTTTCGTAAATTAGATGGAATTACGTTATGGCTTTCCATTTTGTTTAATTCTTTCCCAAAGGATATATTTCTAAATATTTCAAAATGAAAATTTTGCCAGACCATAAATGAGAAATTAAAAAAAGAAATCAACAGAAGTTGTCTTATAGGATGGATAGAAAACATTGTGACAAAAAGAAGTGTAGTTAGGAACATTCTTCTTCTTCTCTCCACTTCGTCTTCTTCTTCTTCCTCCTCGTTTTTTCATTCTGCAGTGTTTTTCACTAGAAGTACAGAAGAATATAAGAATTTACAACTTTACAACAGTTATTTAATGTTGTCTTGATCGAAAAATTATAGACTTAGGAAACCAGTCTCATTGTCCGTACACTGGTTGAATGTTAACTCCGCAAGCTGCATTAGTCGCCTTTCAACTGTTTAAAAGGCGGAAGAAAGTCCAAAAATGGCCAACTGTCTAGAAATCTGGGTGTAAACATAGTTTCCATACAGCATGCTGAGTTTTAACTACACTAAGGAAAACTTTTGAAACCCTGGTAGAACTGGGAAAATATGCTAGCAACCTACATTTTCTCCTGTTCCCACGATCTGGTAAAAAGTTAACCCTTCAGCCAACAATGCTTGTTTTTTTCCGCCCTGAAATAGAAGCCTTAACCCATTACCACACAATCCCTACTTTTGACGCCCCCGAGAAAGAAGCAGCATTTTCTCATTTTCCCACAATGATTTCTATCCTTCACAAAACAAATTTCAAATTTTCAGTCACTTTTTATTTTGACGTCTGCAAATGCATTCGATTCGGACAAACCTAAAATTTTGTCGTTTGGTAATGAGTTAAGAAAACGTTGAGGGAAAAGTAACCAGCACATTTTCTCCTTTTCCCACAATATTTTCTACGCTGCTAGAAACAGATTCCAATTTTTGAGTTAGGTTTATTTTGTCGTCTGCAAGTGCTTTCAGTTTGGAACAGTCTAAAATTTTGCCGTTTGGTAAAGAGTTAATTCATGCCCATAGGTCAGGTTCTTTTTATTCATATGAACTTTTCATTTATTTTTCAAAAATATTTTCGAACTCTTCCCGGTGCATTTTGGGGGGAGGAAAATGGGATGGACATAAAAGACAAGTTTTCTGGTCAGGGATACTGACTTTGTTAAAAAAAAAAAAATAGTGTTTCCTTCTAATTCCCATACCAGTTTGTCAGTTAGACTTTATTCCTGTGGGAGTTACGGATAATTATTGAAAATGCCATGGACAAAGTAGGCCTACACGTAATCTGTTTGTAAACTGACATCAGCTCTATTTGTACTGAAGCTATTTTTGTACTGTGTATGGTTTTCGCCTGTCTGAAGAGCAGACTAAATCCAACATAATTAAGAGACGAGTATTTTGATTCGTTAATACAAAACGTCAAAGCCAACCAGGCGTGTTGTTTCAGAAGAATTTTGATTAGGTTTATTCTTCCCGGTGAAGTCTATACCAAAAAGATTTTCGACGCACAGACGACTAAACAACGAAGAACGCGAATGTACTAATTAATACATAAAGCAATGAACTGACCATTTTCAGCATATCGTCCTTTAACTTCGAAAAACTCGTAACTATAGCTTGTTATAAGCTGTAGTTACGAGGTTTTAGAAGTAAACCGACTATATGCCCGCGTATGGTAATATTCTATGGTGGCAAATTTCTGCCACGAGATACGAAATAGCTATCATGATATTTCTAGAAAACCGCCGCAGTAGATTAAAGTTTCCTGGAAATATTGTTACGGTACCGCAACTTCAGGGCAAATTTTGGATGGTAATGGTCTCGAACGTGAACTCAGCCAGGAAAAATAATAGAATAAGAAGCACTGATCTAAGATGAATATTATTTAATGTATTTTCAAGTAAAAAAAAAATGCGTGGACGTTTTCCTACCAGTTTTCGGGATTCGACTGAGCTCCCGACCAGAGTTTGTGTCTCCTTTTATACTAAACGCTGGTCGGACGACCGAAATCGGCCTAAAAACACGGTCGTGACCAAACCACTACCAAATAATTTGGTCAGGGTCGTGAAAAACTGGACGGAATGGCCGTAAACGTTGGGTCGCGGCCTACAAATTATATTAAAGAGCCGCTACCACACAGAAAATAATAGGAAAAATCTAAGTTTTACAAAAATCACACAAACAGGTTAAAATAAAAACTCGGGATTGCCTTACATCTGGTAAAAATAGCCGCCTTGATGAGTCACAATAACAGACGATTGAAAATCCCTTCCCAAGATGCCTTGGGACTAAAGTAAACACTAGTAAACATGGCTGCTCTTCGCGGTAGGGTACAAGGTATAAATCGATTTTCGAAGAATTACGCTTAGATACACTGATTTTATGACGTTGACAACCAATCCCGAGGTTAGTAAAACATGAAAACTTTCCGCAGCAATCGGAAATTTCGCCCATGGTGAAAACACAGAGCCATATCGGCAAGCAGAACCCGACGTAAATCTGAGAAATAACCCACATGGGTTATGCCAACAGTTTTACGGCGCGAAACAAGTAAAACATGGAAAATTTATCCGGCTATGCGAATAGAATAGCTAACAGTTAGCTAGCACAGGGTATTTCACAAATAAATTACAATGACTCTGCATCCATCATTCAATATTAAGTAAGTACCAACAGCACAGGGGTCTGACTTGACATGAGGATCCTTCCACTGTGGTGATGGCAGTTACTATGCAAACAGGCAGCAGGCGGAACTCATCATTATTATCAAGATAATAAAAAGTTTCAAGAAAAAAAAATATCACAATAAGCTTTATATTTTAGCGCAAAATTTCTCAATCGTGCAAGAAGCTGATATTCGAGATAAAATTATTGTTATAGTTCTACCTGTTTCTTGACATCTATAAATAGAAAATTTATCAGTTGGATCATCTTCGCAAGCCAAGGATACTAAGGTAGTACCCTTGGCCGCTTGCCTCTTTAAAAATCGAAGCTCCCGCTGCGCCATTTCATTGGACGCGATCAAAACCCATCGCGTCCAATCAAACCATCCGTAACAAGAAATCTTTCACAAAACAGAAAACAATGGCGGCGCCCATTAAAAACGAAAGTTGTCGTGTTTGTGACGAAAATTTGCCAAGAAAGAGTAGACGATCGATATTTAATGAGTTTTTTTTAGTTTACGATCAATTATGTGAAGTACTAGGACGGGTTCTATAGCCAAATGATTGCGAATTATCGTAAGTCTGTTCGTCTTGTTTCTGATGTGATGAAACCGAAAGCGCAGCAACATTTGATGCATGGCCAACAAATTTTATTACGAGCATTTTGATTGGTCAGAAATAACATCAGCAAAGGTTACGCAACTCGTAATATTCGACAGGTGGCGCAGCAGGAGTTTCGATTTTTAAAGAGGCGAGCGGCCAAGGTACGTAACGAACAAAGTGGAGTTAGTATCCTTGGTTTGCGAAGATGCAGTTGGATATACTGGATAGTTTTTGACTTTACAAGACTGTGACCACTCTCTTGCACTCCGGATCATTACATTTACCTCTGTAGTAGGCTCAGAAAGTAGACCGTCATTACGTCATATTTTTGTCACATGACCATAACTCAAAATAGCTACACAAACGCCGGTGAAAGAAAGACCAATACCGATTGTTTCTTGTGCTGTTTAAACAGCATGGGACCAATCAGACTTAAACGATAGTTATTGAACGCAAGAGGGACTTTCTGAAAAGCCTAAATATCTTTATAGGACGATAACTTGATTTTTAATCGTACAAACTTAGATCCAGCGGTGTGTCAAATCAGTTGTCATCATTGATGGGCGCATCTATTTTTATTACAATCGGCGTAAGATTCTTAAAAGTGAAGAGGCTGAAAGAAAAATAGTTCCATTTAATACAGGCAAATTCATCAGTTTGAACGCACCAATAATGTACCCAGAATCATATTTCCTTTGTCTAACTTACAATTTTACATATGAAACAGTTAAACAGTAACAAAACATCTTTTCCTCGGTTTGACAAGATTCTTGTCATTTAGCCCATCGCAGAGATGTATGTGAGGTAACGAACGACAACTCTGCTCGGAGATTGGACTGTGACAAGTAAAGATTCGAGTCATTAACAAATGTCAAAACACAGAGACGACTCGACTTGCCTCCCACAAACAGCTTTAAAACAGTTCAGGGAAAAGGAGACAATTCATAACGTTGTAGACGAAGATGTTCCGAAACTGTATAGATTAATTATAGATGTCTTAAATGTCAGTTGTGGGCACGAAAGCAAAAAAAAAAAAGGGCATGGCAACAGAAACATTTCAATATTTCTGTCTTGAAAAAAAAATGATTATCTACATAAAACTTCCAGGGAACTATCTTTTATCGCCATAGTTCTCTTAAATTATTGCAATAGCCAGATCGTATCTCGCGTCAGAAAGAAGACACCATAATATTCAGTACTGAAGAGCTGCAAGCTTATATTATGGCCCCGTGTTCGTTCTGTGCTTGCGTTAAGTAATATTTCTTTTCTGAAACTACCCATCCAGTTTTGATGAAACTTCACATAAGATCCTACCAAGGTCCCCAAATTTCTTCAAAGACTTTGATTCTGGTTAAAACTTTAATTGCCATGGCAATACAAATGAGAATTCTTAAAATCTTTAAAAGTCTTCGTGTCCGAAACTATAAGGCATAGGGCTACAAATTTTGAAATGCACTTTCATCTAAGAGACTCTACCAATTGTCATGTTATAGCCCGGACATTAACCTTGAGGATTTTTTTTACACAAAATTATGCCGATTAATCCTATGTTGTTGGTACATGCTATAATCCTATTGAGACAAGTCTAAATATTATCTCAAATACAATTGAATTTCTTTGCTATTCAGGTGTTAAGATATGTTTTAATTGCACTTTTTTTGAGTTTTAGATTCACTTGTTTTACGCTGAACCAAACAAACAACCTGTCTTAAAAGGACCCTGGGAAGAAAGCTTTAGAAAACATTGTGGAAAAAGGAGAAAATGCTGGAAACCAGCATTTTCTCATTTTCCAACAATGTTTTCTATCCTACGTAGCCAAATCTCATTATGTGAGCCATATTTAATTTGTCGTCTGCAAATGCTTTGAATTTGGAAAAGTCTAAACTTTTGTCGTTTGGTAAAGGATTATCTAGTCCTTGACTTTTTCCTTGGTCATGTAAGGCGATCCCGTAATCTCCGTTCCTTCCTCCTCTGCAGTAATTGCATATACGCATCAGTTGATACAGAGAATGCCATCTGATAATGTCATCGTGAAAAGCTGATACGTTAGTCAAAGAAATCGAGGAGCGGGTGACAAGAGGAAGAGAGACGGATTTACTGGAAATAATAAAATATTAATACCATTAAATGATAAATTGCATGATGAAACATATAATGCATTAATCTTTTTCAAGGTTGAGATGAAAAGATTTTATTTACTAACATTCCGACAGCCTGTGGAATACTTTTTAATATTCATGCAACATTCAAACAGTGATGAAAGAATGAAATTGCACTTATTTAGGCCTAATTTCCACTAGAAATATCTCTTGGATTTATACGATGCTCCAATGCCAAAATACATGTAATCAAAACGTCAGATGGATATTTCACATTTTTCCCTTTGAAAATAATATTTGTGAAGCTTTGCAATTTTTTTCAGTTTCTTTCACTTTTCAGTTTCTTGCACCTCTTTCTTTATCTAACTGATGACTCGATTCTGTTGGGAGATTACTCTTAGGGAATAGCAAAGATGAAAGCCGCTAAATAGCCGAATTCATAATTACTAGATCTTACCACAAGTCACTTGAATTCCATTGGTCTATGACAAAACTTCAACGTTTTCATTGCTCGAGCGTCAGACGCCATTACTAAAATGGCACACTGGTATACCGTATCCATATACATGTACATGTATATACGATTTACTATGTACAATTTTGAGGCGATGGGTAAATTTGCTATTTTTAGTGACGGTGTCCTAAGATCGAGTAATGAAAATGTAAGTGTTTATTGATAAACCAATTGAGATTCAAATGCCTGTGGTCCTACTGGATATCTTTTATTTTGTTTAAGGTAAGACCTGTGTAATGGAAAAAAAAAACTATTTTCACTAAAATATCATCCTGCAAAATTAGCTATGATTAAAATGAGTATGATTGAACTACTTTCACCTTTTCATTTTTTCCATTTTTTCCTTCTTTGAATTATCATTTATAAATCTAAAACCACTATATTCTCAATTTAAAAAGAGATAATAATTACCTCCCTTTTCAGAAAACTAATAAAAGTATAAAAAAAAATAATTTGAAAATAGACATACACGGAATTTCTGATCCGTTAGAAATGTGCAAAAATATTATTTCTGCATAAATCCTTATTTATCCTTATTTATCAACCAATTAGAATTTTCACCGGAAGTGCATTACACAGGTCTTACCTCAATCCCAATTCTTTTTTTAATTCATTGATTGTGAATGGATCCGAATATCTTGCTGGAATGAAAAGGATACACTGTATACCACAAGAGAAATTAGGTGGTTGTTTTTTGTCACGTAGCAACAGCTTTACATATCAAGCTTATTAAGATATTAATTTGACATTTGATGAAAAGCAGTTTCTCTCATCCTAAGTTTTTTGTCTTTATAAATATATCTATTATGAAGTTACTGATAACCCTTTAACATAGAATCCACGTGTTTTTACACCCCTGGAGAAATCATGCTTTGAAAAAACATCATGGGAAAGTGAGAAAATGCTCGAAAAATGCATTTTTTTCCCCGATTTTTTTTCTACCATTTCAAAACTAAATTTTATCCTTTTAGCCTTACAACATTATACTATATGGCACCTAAAACGTGAAAAGGGGCAATCGGACGTTTGCGTAAAGCGTCGTTTCAGATCAGCATGCGCAATCGGCACAAGCTAATCTAAAACGACACCTTCCATTTTTATGTCATTTTCTGTTTTGCGAAGGTCTTCCAAAGCACAAAATCTAATGTAGTCGTCGTAAAGTGCCGTCTCGGATCGGTCTGCGCGGACTGCGCAGGCTGACCCGAGACGACACTTTACGCAAATGTCAGGATGCCCCTTTTCCTGTGCTGCAAGCCAATACCACCTATATACTACCTTAAAGAAAAAGGCTATAAAAACACGATAGAAAAAGGTCTGAATAAATTATAGAAAAGTTTAATCTGCGGAAATGCCAGTAATCTCCTTTTCCCACAATGTTTTCTATCCTTTCAAGACAAACTTTATCATTTGGTACAGATGTTATGTGCTATCTACTAATCAGCTTTGTTTTGTAAAAATCGTTTTGATGGCATCTGCAAAAGATATCGATTCAGATCAACCTACGCAGTCCAACCTGTAACAATTTTTTTTTTACATTTTCTGCAAATCAAAGGACCTCTTTAGCTATGATTCAGTCGGCTTTTAGACAGAATTGGTCTTATGTATCCATGTTTAGGTGCTGACTGGCTTGATACAATGCATCAAGGTAATGCATTTAACCCCCTTTTTTGCCAGAGCTTGGCTTATATATGACCTATACTCTGGCAAAAAGGGGCTTAATGCTTCGCCGATGTACATGATACCAGCTCCAGTCATCACATAGTTATGGATCCATAAGAGCCACCTTTTTAAACATCCGACTTAATCGTGTGGTACACTGGTTCGTTGACATGGAGAAAATTATTGACCGATGGCGAAGAGTATCGGCCCAGGTCAGCCTGCGCGGACTGCGCAGGCTGACCTGGGTCGATACTTTTCGCAGATGCATTAAGCCCGTCTTTTCACAGAGCACGGCTCAGATATACATACCTTATGTACGAATTTTGTTATGCGGTAAAGAATTGAAAACATTCCGAGGTTTATTTTGCGTATTCGAATGATTGAAATTATTCGAATAACTCTTTCCGATCTTTTTTTTTAGAGCTAAAAGACTGTTCACGCTCTCAAGCATACAGAAGATCAGACGGTTTTGTGATCAGAATGGGGACGGTCTCATCTACAGTCGCACGGAAATGGGTTGTCTGAACAGGTTCACAAACTTTCTAGCTGTTGGATAGATAGATGACAGCGCCACCTAGTGTCGAAATGACAGCCTTTTCGGACAGAACAGAGCGCCAACACGTGTCAAAACCGCATGCCTCTTACAATGAGACGTTTTTTTTAAATCTGTCAAAGAAAAAAAAAAAGGATGAATAAAAGACGAAAAAGAAAACTTCAACCTAAATATTATGCCTTTTCTTTTTGTATAAAATCCCGGAATTCGTAATTTTACAGTTCCCGAAAAAATATTAAACTTTTGGTACTAATGGCGGTGGATTTTGATTTGTCATACAGTCGGTTTACTTCGAAAACCTTGCAACTACCGCTTGTTTCAAGCTATAGTTACGAGGTTTTCGAAGTAAACCGAGGATGTGTGACTGGTGACTCGAAAAGGGACAATCTGGGAATTCCGTACATCAATTAGATGAAAACAGATCAAATATAGAGCAGGTCAATTCAGGTTGATGGTTCAAAAATGATTGTAGAATAAGGTAGAATGACCACTTTTTATACGAAAAATATCATATAGGCAAAAAATGTCGTTCTTGGTCAGCCTGCGCGATCCATGCAGTTTGAACATTCCAGCATTTTTTAGCGTTTCCCAAACGGCCCCTTTTTTGCGTAACGGGTCATTTACATATGGCCTGCAATACCCAAAAAGGAGCATTTGGACATTTGCGTAAAATATCTCGAATCATCCTGCGCATTCAGCGCAGGTTGATCCGAAACGAAAATTTCCGTTTTCTGTTTTGAGCAGGTCTACTGTAGTACAAATTTTAAAGTAGTCGTAAAGTGCCGTCTCGCATTAGCCTGCGCGGACTGCGCAGGCAGATCTGAGAAGAGACTTTACGCAAATGTATGTCCCAATGTCCTTTTTTGCGTGTGCCAAATGAGCCATGCTCTAACAAGAGGGTCAAAGCATCTCTGTGGGGTCACTTTGCGACTACATTAGGTTTTGTCCTGCAATACGCAAAACAGAAAATTACATAAAAATAGAAAGTTTCGTTTCGGATTAGTCTTTGCGGACTGCGCAAGCTGGCGGTCTGAGACGATCGACACTTAACGCAAATTTCCGTTTGTCCCTTTTCACAGTTTGCTCAGGTCTACTGTAGCACAAATTTTAAAGTTGTCGTAAAGTGCCACCATAATTATACGCTCCACCACTTTGCTTGTGGAACAAATATTTTCTTGACACGGATACCCCGACAGACAGTCGAGTTATTTTGGAAAAGATCTACGTACTTCTAGAACAACCCTTGTATGTGAAAACAATTTGATCTTCTCCTACGTGTAATTCTACCAATTAGCAAGGAATTAGTAATCTTAATTTGAACTGCAAGAAAATTGTTCAAGATCCATCACAGCACAAATAGGTATCACCATACCCACATTAAGTATAAACAGTAATGGAAACAAGAAATTATTGATGCACAACATCAATGGCGCTGCAAATCGGTTGTTTCTGAAATAATGCACATTACAGCATTTTAAAGTGACCAAAGTAAATTTTTTGCAGAACTCGGTGAGAAATGAACTGAGAAGTCCCAAGCAATCCTTAGAATACAACATAAAACCTAAAAAAGAAAGAACCAATAATGGGAAGACACAATCATAGCCATTCTTCGGCGAAATCTGACATAATTTCAGTTGGAGCTCTGTACAAAAGCAGTAACTGTTGTCATTTGAGAAACAACACAAGAAAATAGTACTAAAACTAGGTTCCAAAATTACCAGTTTGATATTAAAAATTGGGTATAAAATAACCAAAGTGGATACGAAATGATAGAAGCAAGTACGAAATGGTCTAAATAAAAAGAATAGCTGGGTACAACATGACCAAAATTGTACGAAATGATCTCGTTATGGAACGACTTGAAGCCGAGTAAACAATATGGCTGCCTCCATAGGAACTTTTCAAAAGCGAATAAAAATATAGTGCCGCCACTCAAGCGGTGCCACAATAAGACCTGCTCTTTGAAAAGGGGGGTTAATGCATCTGCAAAAAAAGTATCGACTCAGGTCAGCCTGCGCACTCCGCGCAGGCTGACCTGAGTCGAAACTTTTTTATTAACTATTTCTTTACCAAATGACAAAATTTCAGACTGGTCCAAATTGAAAACAATGTAACTCAAAAATGTAATCGAGGTTCAATACACAATACACTAAAATAGTGAACCATGCACTGTGAAAAGAGGGTTTGGTGCATCTGCAAAAGCTATCGACTCAGGTCAGCCTGCAAAGTACGCGCAGCTAGGCTTGCATTGGTCTAAACTTATAGCTGTTTGTAGATTTCCTTCATGCCAAATGACCACTCTACCCCTATGTTTAGCCGATTGTTAGACAAAACGGATTTTTAGATCCATAGAGATGTTATGACTTACTTGACATCATGTATCATTGAGATACAAGAGACTTCTTTTCCAAGAACGCCGCTCATTTGAAATAATGTAGCAAAACGAAAAACTTCACGTTACCAACAACTCTTCTCAATTTGCCCTGTAAGCACCGAATTAAGCCAAAAAGCAATTTTCAGTTCTGAAATAATCTTGACCAAAATAAATGGAATTTTAAGTGTACCTTTCTCAAGAACGTTTTGTGCAGGACTTAAATTAGTAACACGGGGGAAGATTTTGTATTAACTAGTAATTGCTACTTTCTAAACGGCCATTGCATTTCGATAGTTTTGTAATTATTATAGATGATCCAATGTTGCGTCATTAACCCCATACCAAACATTCCCTTGGGGAGAGAAGTCTTTCAGTGTAAACATTGTGGAAAGAGTGAGAACATTAAATTTGTAACTAGCATTTTCTCCTGTTTCCCCCACAATGCTTTCTTCCCTTTCTATGAGAAATTTAATTATTTGATCTACATTTAGTTTGTTGTATGTGAGCTGTTTTCATTTTCGACAAGTCTAACAATTGGTTCTTTAGACAAGAGTTAACCCTTTACCAAACGACAAAATTTTAGACTGGTTCAAATTGAAAGCATTTGCAGACGACAAAATTAACATGACTCAAACATCGAGATTGTTCTGGAAGGGTAGAAAACATTGTAGGAAAAAGAGAAAATGCTGGTTACCTCCTTTTCTCCTTTTCCCACAATGTTTTCAAAAACCTTCTCTCTCAGGGTCGTTAAAACCAGGGACTGTTTGGTAAAGGGTTAAATTGTAAAGATAAAAAGAGTGTTGTATTTTTTTGTTGTTGACAAGTAAACAGTTATTACCAGCTGCGTTTTGCAAGCAATTAACGGTTACAGCAGGGTGCAATTAGATAGTGAACAACTAGAAATTAAATACGAAAAAAAAACTTTTTCGAAAATCGCCGTCAGATTCAAATTCGTATTTATCTTCAAAAGGCGAATTTGTGAAAGAATTCGACTCCGAAACAAGATGAATTTGTAAGTGTTTTTTTTTTTTCGTTTGCATGAATTCTTATCACCATTGGTCTTCCTTCTCAAAGAGGTCAATTAAATTCAGGAAAGCATTCACACTCGATTGTTAGTTCATGCGTATTATGGAATAAGCACAGACACTATATGCCGAAGCTACCCAAAAAGTGGGGGGGGGGGGTTGGAACACTGTGCACAGTACTTCAAAGACATTATCTCCCGCTAGATGGCATTCTATAAATACTTATCTATCTAATTTGGGCATCCTGGGTACAGAACCGAACCATTTTCCTACCCGACAACCGTCACTTTGAATTTCAAACTAAAATAAACGTTTAGTCATGACCCTCCCCTACAAAATGACCGATGGGTCATTTCTCTCCGTAGACTTTATTTGATTATTTTTCGTTTATTTATCGTCGCTACCGGTTGCCCATCTGAGCGACGCCCCCAGAAGACGGTTAGTTGTTACGGGGGATAGTGCAAGGATACAGAACGAAACTACTGAGAATTCCGCCTGGTTCTTTAACGTGCTCGGTGTGTAGCACCGTCACACGGGACCTCGGTTTAACGTCTCATCTGAAAGACTATTAGTAAATTTTTTTAGTTGTCCAGCCGGGGATTCGAACCCACAACCTGTAGGACATTGTGTTCACAAGTCCTACGCTCTACCTACTGAGCTACATCGGCTGGTCTCTCTACGTAGACGAATGACCCGATCACTATTCTACGTAAAGAAATAACCCTCTGGGATCATTTCTCCACGTAGAATAATGACCAGGGTCATTTCTCTTCGTAGAGAAATGACCCATGGGTCATTTTGTAGGGGAGGGTCATTTCTCTGCATTACAGCGGCTTTGTCATTAAAAGTGCTAAATGTACAATGAAAAATCGTGTTATTACTTTAGCTCTTGTTGCCATAAATAGATAACTGCACATGAAAGCTTATTACAGTATCTAGCAGTAAAGCGTTTGCATTTAGCCAAGTAAGTACAATCCCAGTTCTTGGTATTTCATGTATTAAATTGTTATGATCTGCATATTATGTTTTTTATGATCTTTACATTAGTCGTTTTATTTACTTGTTTTACACAAAGTTCAACTGTTATACCCAGACTATGGTGCAGCACTTTTATCTTAAAACTATTTACAGCAACATGTTGTCAACAAGTTTCGAAGATTTGAGAATGCCGATGACGCATGGTTGTACATTGGTAGCTTGTGTTGGTCTTTTACGTCGACGTCGGCTACGTATACACCACGTTACCGACAGGCCTGTTTCTGACAAGTGTGGAAAAAACGGGTTGACGTAATACAACGCAGAGGAACGGGATAAGCTAAACTTAACAGACCGTTATTGCCGGTGTTGCTTTGCCATATTTTCAAAACGTCAAAAAGTTTGCCTCGGCAGTCCCGGTACAGATCAGAAACTTAACAGATCATAGTGGAACGAGTTTATTGTCACAGAACTTAACTAGCAAGCCATAACAAGACTCACAGACAATTCGTGTAGGAACGTGGAAGCACTTTTTCACCGGGATCTCACGTCAAGTTTTGTCAGGTTCTGTATAGTTTCATCTGGTGTACTGCAGAAAAATGACCCTCATTAGCAAAATGACCCCGGGTCATTTCTTGACGTAGAGGAATGACCCATGGGTAATTTTTAGACGTAGAGGAATGACCCATGGGTCATTTTTCGACGTAGAAAAATGACCCATGGGTCATTATTCTACGTCGAGAAATGACCGTAGGTCATTTTGTAATGGGGGTCATTTCTCTGCATTACAACGGCAAGCTCAGCTACATGTATGTTCGAGATGTCACACTTCGTCGCGATATATCAAGGTACGTCCTGGTTTGTGCCGGTTTATGGATCCGGCGTGTTACCTATCTGTCAGTGACTTGTGGTGCCCCTTTCAGCATTTCGTCAAAGGAGCCAAAGATTAGAGCTGAAGAGGCATGCTTAGTGCTGATATGTGTTGATATTTTCAGGGTAAAACTTTCAGGTCAGGATTGTTGAGCAGTAGACGAGGTTTACTTTCTTTTTTCTTTATCCTTTCATACACCCACGTGTATCTTCACTTTTCTCTTGCCAGCTACAATATGACATTCTTTCCCTGTTGAATTCTCTATCTTTCTGAATTGGTACCAATTCCTAGCACATTTCGTAACCAACTTCAAGTGGTATTATAAAGCGGTAGGCCTACTTTATGTACATGTATGTACATAAATGCAAAATGGTATACCAATTCATCTTGTTAGATCATCTGATAGATACACGTGTGCCCAAGGGAACTACACCAGCCCCCGACTCGTGGATTAAATGTACTTTTCATTACTATATTTTTTTCTCGTTAATACTCTCTTATCCTTAAATTCGGCGAAAGCACCGTGTGGCGACGAAACGAATTTTTCGTCGCTTTTTGAATAGATAAGGCTGTTTAAGAAAGATAACTAAACGAATTCGATAAAGTTCTACTGTCAAAATCACGGGAAAAAATGTAAACAGTATTAAAGTTTATGATAAAAAAGGTTATCGTACTTGTACGGGAATATATTGATTTGCCCTCGCAAGCTCGGACAACCCTCTCAAAAGAATTTGTTCGACACATATATTTCCATACAAGCGCAATAACCCATACAATATTATTATACTGGCCACATTTTGTTACCAACTTTTATCCTATACTACACAATCCAGATTGTCAATGGACCTTATTCAGTGGGCTTTCAAAATCATTGTGCGAAAAAAAAGGAGAAAATGCTGGAAACCACAATGCTTTCTACCCTATCAAAGACTGGAGTCATGGATTGGGCTACATTTAATTTGTCATCTACAAATGCTAACGATTCGGTCCAGTCCAAAAAATTCATCGTTTGATAAAGATAAAAATAACATAGGCGTAGGAGGGTTGCTAAGATTTAAGATTCTATAATAGAAGGAAAGCACATCGTACACATGTCATACAATTAGTAAGTTGAAGCGTCACCCTATCTCTTCCCGTCCCCTTGGGACAGAAGCGAGATCTATACACCGGTAAATCGTAATTATAACTTTAATATCCGCAGTGCTCCCTCAGCGATTGTGTGGGAGTGACTCTCTGAAATCATTCTATATTTATTTATCACATACTATCCAACGATCATAAATAAGAAAACTATTGAATTTTCTCCTTTTCCCACGATGTTTATATCCTATTATATATCTATACATAAATCATCATTTGAGCTACATGTAGGTTTAAATCATCGTCTGCAAATGCTTTCAGTATGCACCACTATAAAGTTCAGCGCTATGGGCCAAAATGGGGGAGGGGAAGCATTTTCGGACGCCAGAAACTAAGATCAGACTGCACAGAACCCATAGTCTGGTTTTTAATCGCTCGTTAGACCGATTAGAGACGGCGTTTTCCACAATCCAAACTGACCCAATTCCCGAAAAGGCCCTTTACAGGAATGGACGCATACAAACTACATAATTTGTATACTGAAGACTGTTAGATTAGCTACTATTCAAGGAACATCAGATTTACTTTGTTTTTGTTTTCTTTGTATGGCGAATATAGCATATTATTATCAAAGCATACAGTAATGAATTATGGCTTCTTATACTAGCACGTTATTGCATAGATTCTAGATACTGGTCAACAAATGGAAAATTTCCGACCTAAAGGGAAGAAATAGTCACGTGATATATTCGAATCTAGGTAAAAAAGCCAGAGGCAAAAAAACCATAGGTAAAAAGGCCATAGGTAAAAAGGCCATAGGTAAAAAAGCCAGAAGTAAAACGGTAAAAAAGCCATAGGTAATAAGGCATAGGTAAAAAAGCCGGAGCTAATTTAGGACATGTATATATATATATGATTTATTAAGAAAATACCAATATTTGAAATATGATATTAATATATATAAATATTTAATAAAAATGATTTATGATGATATGCAATGATTGCAAACATTTTAGGAAATTGATTCCTTTGAGCAGTTTCCCCTTTTCCCGAAATGTTTTCTAAAGTCAGCACCTGCAACCTCAAAAGTGTTAAGTATGACCAGTTTCACTTATCAAACAACTAATTTTAGACTCTTTCATATTGAAAGAGCATGCATTAAACACATCAAGATGGGATATAAAACATTGTTGGAAAAGGAGAAATTGTTTGTTATGAGCAAGAAAGTAAAAGGAGGCCCGTCTTAAATTGCGTTGTATGGGAATTTAGAAAAGAGTTAAATACTGAAAAAATCTGCCTACAACACATCAATATAGGGAAATATGTGAAAAAATAAATTTGTTTGTTATTGGCAGTTTGTCCTTTTCCTTAAATGTTTTCAAAAGTCAGCACCTGAAGACTGGAGAAGTTCCCCATATCAAACAACTAATTTCAGACTCTTACATATTGAAATAATCTGCATACAACACATCAAGATAGGATATAAAACATTGTGTGAAAAGGAAAAATTGGCTTCTCCTTTTCCCAAAATACTCCTAAAGATTTTCTGAAACAAAAAGCTTTCTCTACATCATATACTACTAAATTAGCTCTATTTTTTCTTAATTAACCATATATACTAAATTAGCTCTGGCTTTTTTACCTATGGCCTTATTACCTATGGCCTTTTTACTGTTTTACTTCTGGCTTTTTTACTTATGGCCTTTTTACCTATGGCCTTTTCACCTATGGCTTTTTTACCTCTGGCTTTTTTACCGCACACCGATATATTCAGATGGAGATTTCTGATACAAATGAGAACTGAGCGGAGAACGAATCAAATTCTTCTGTGTGTATCACATGATCGATTGCCAACGCTTTGAAGTCCACTACAGTCGTCATTTTGAAGAAGGTTGCAGAGAGAGAGAGAAAGAGAGAGAGAGAGTCTCAGAGAGAACGAGATAAAGTCTAAATAAGAAGCAACAACAACTGAAATGTAAGTTTTCATTTAAGAGACAGGGCTTTGCATTCCCGTGGACCGTTTTCGTTTATGCTGTATCCCCCTCCACTATTTTTAAAATTAAGTAGACGGTAAGGTTTGATGTGTGCGATCAAGGAAGCATCTTCGTTGCACAGATATAAGTTGTGCATCGATCGGCAATGTGTTCAAACCCACAAAGGTATAAGTTTAAAGATTTGTTGAATAGAGAATCAGTTGGTCTGGAGATGGGAAAATTGGGGACTGCCATTTAGAGCTAGTCATCTAAGGATAATTTAGAATTGGCACAGGTTCTTATATATTTTCGACGGGATAAAAGTATTTCTTCTCATTCAGAATCAAGTGCTCAGCTATTCAAAATCTATAAAAGAAACCTTTATGTGCATTCAATAGATTTAACAAAATACAACCCTGAAAAATAGAAGTTTAATATTTTCAGTTTCACAGATAATTTTGCCAAGAAAGCCATTTTTGGTTTAGAACTCTCAAAATGTCATTTCATGTTTTTTACGGTTTCCATTGGTCAAATCAAGAGGAGGTATAGGGAAGTAAAAAGTTTTGGGAATTTTTTCATTCATACAATGTGATGCTCATTTAAAGCTAAAAATAAGGACAGACAGCTTCAAATATCCTTTAAGCTTACTTTTTGACTATCTCAGACATTTATTGACATTGCCTATGTCAGTAGTAGGTCTACTTGCAAAAGTGACTAGAAAATTTTGAACGAACTCCAACTCGCCTCCAAGAAGTAGTACTCATGGCAAGTGTTATACATGTCCACTAGTAATTGGTGAAATGCTTTTCTCGAGTCAAATTCTAAACTAACTAATGTAATTTTTATTTAAAACTCTTGTTGCCGTGACAACAATTATACCCTTGAAAATATTCGTATTGCTTAATCATTCAGTGGCTCCGCCCGGGTGGCTCAGTGGTGAGCGTGTCGGACTCATGACCTGGTAGTTGTGAGTTCTATCCTTGGTGAGGCGAACTTTCTTTCTGACGTATTTTCGCCTCTCACCTCTGCTAAAGCATGTGAGAAAAGTAGTCGGTGGCTTTGGAAAGAAAATTGTGTTAGTACTGGTGTGAGAAAGTCGGGAAACACATGTGCGTCATCGATCGCCATGATATGACCTTAGCTGTTAAAGTGGCGTTAAACTCCAATACAACCAACCAACCAATAATCATTCATTGACGACCGATTACAGTGCTTACAGCACTTTGATTCATATATACCGTCCACTTTTTTCAAGTTTGTTGATAAATTCTGAGTGTCAGTGGATCTTATGTTTCAAAAGTGGAAAAGAGACGAGTTTACATACGGCTTGAAACACGCCAAAAGGTGCATTCAGACATTTTGCGTAAAGTATCGTCTCGGATCAGTCTGTGCACTCCGCCTTTCGGAAAACAATTCAGGAAAAGGAGAAAATGCTGGTAACTAGCATTTTCTCTTTTTCCCAATTTTTTCCCATTCCATCAAAAAGGGATTGTGCCGTTTGAGCGACACTGAAATTGCCGTGTGCAAATGCTTTCAATATGGACAAATCTAAAATTTTGTTGTCTGGTAGAGGGATCAGGGATTGATCCTCTTTCAAACGGTTGTGTGTTTATTAGCCTGCTAGCTCATTCGCCGGTTCGATTCCAGTATCGGTGAAATTGTTTGCGCGGGTTGATAAGTCATGGCAACAGGATTCATGTCTTTGTCTTTGTGATAAATGTGTAGACGCTGTAAAAGTGGGAAAGCAGCTAGTGGCTTGGGAAGGATATTGTCCAAAGCACTGGTAAAAGAAACTGTAGTTAAGCTTTGAGAAGTGCACTGGTTGCCCCCCCCCCCGATAACTCAAAAAATCTTGAAAACGGCGTCAAATGCTACTATCCTGAAGAAGAGGGTCTTTGAAAACATCACAGGGAAGAGAGAACATGCTGGTAACCAGCATTTTCTTCTTTTCCCATGATTTTTTATATACATATAGAGACAAATTTGATTATCTATATTATCTTATCCAAGCTGTATTTTTTGTCTGAGCCGAGTGAGCCTGAAATTAAGTCAACTAAAGTCAAATATTGAATAGTCTTCCCTTTCCCCCTTCCCCCTCCCCTCAACCACAGCCCCACAGGCGCATGAGTTCCTTGATTTATGCAAGTTTTCTACTGTTAAAAATTGATACTAGTATTCTTACTTTCTCTCAGATAGTTTTCAAATAGTAAATGGCGGGAATTACATTTCAAAGGTTAGAAAATATTGTGGGAATGAAGAAAATGAATTTTCCTCTCCTTCACACAACGTTTTCCAAGGGCTTTCTACCGAGGGGCTTAACTCATTACCACACGAAAAAATTTTGGGCTCGTCCAATTTGAAAGCATTTGCAGACGACAAAATAAAGTTGATTGAAAACTAGAAATTTGTTCTGGAAAGGGTAGAAAACACTGTGGGAAAAGGAGAAAATGCTGGTTACCAGCATTTTCTCCTTTTCCCACAGTGTTTTCAAAAGGCTTATTCCTCAGGGGCGTCAAAAGTAGGGATTGAGTGGTAATGGGTTAACTCATTACCAAACGACAATATTTTGGACAAGTCGAAATTGAAAGTATTTGCAGATGACAAATTAAATGTGAATCAAAAATTGAATGAAATTTGATTAAAAATGGATAGAAAACGTGGGAAAAGGAGAAAATGTTGGTTACCAGCATTTTCTCCTTTTCCCACAATGTTTTCTAAAGGCTCTTTCTCAGGGTTGTCAAACGTAGGGATTGTGTGGTAATCGGTAAAACACAGGATTGGTCTAGGAAATGTTTCAGTCTATCGGCAAACTAACATGTTGCAAAAGAAAAAGCGCATAGAATGAAGGATAAGTAGGAACTACATATAGTATGGTAATGTTTCTTTATTAGCTTATTTTGTCCCTGTATCATCCCTTAATATCCCCCAATTTATCCCATAATTTCTCTCCAATAACTTCATGATAAGGAGTATATCAGTATGCAATAGACAAATACCTTTTTTTTATCTTAATTTTCAAAACCCCATACCCTCTCCATTGTAGCCCCATTTTCTAAAAGAGGGTAAGGTAACATCACGATTACATGAAAAAAAAAATCAAGAAATCGGTAATAGTAAATGGAAAAGGACCATTTTTCTTTACAGACATTCTGTTCTAAAAATAGGTAAAGGAATAAGTAGAAGAGAAAGCGGACAGGTGCATGTTGAAAGTAGGAAATAAGCAAAGTATCAAAGATGGTGTAAACAAATGGCATTGAACCAGAAGATAGAATATTCTAAGACATCCCTGCAGTATGCAAATTACCTCCCAACTCATTACCATATTTTGGGTCTTGCCTTGAAGTATGCATTTAGGGAGTTTTCATAATAATCCTGTAAGTCAAAGCTTCAGAGAAGAAAACAAGATTCTGCATTCTTATCTGGTATTTTTTCTTATCTACATATTCCACAGCTTATTCTAAATTCTTTGTTTGTTTTTTTTTTGCTATTTTTTTTTTCATCAAAGAAGGCATGGGGCTTTAAATAGAAAAACACAAAAACATGCAAACATAAAAGTTAACAATTTTCAACAATGACCATAACCAAAATAAATAAATCATAAAATTGAAAGGAAATATGCCTATGAACTAAATCCATCTTATGGACTGAAAAAGTGATTTCTTAGAAAACAAGCATAAAACTATGATGTAAAATATCTAAATCTCTAAATAAGTTTGAATTTAAGATCATGCGCATGGTCAGGGCTATTGCTGGAAGAGACTATGTATAATATCATACCAAATATGAACCAAATTCATCGTACGATTTGGAAAATGGGACCTCTTATCTCTTTACCACACGAGGAAAATTTAGACTGGTCCAAATTGAAAGCATTTGCAGACGACAAAAAAAAGGTGACTGAAAAATAGAAATTTGTTTTGGGAAGGGTAGAAAACACTCTGGGAAAAGGAGAAAATGCTGGTTACCAGCATTTTCTCCTTTTCCCACAATGTTTTCAAAAGTCTTCTTTCTCAAGGGCATCAAAAGTAGGGATTGTGTGGTAATGGGTTAACTCTTTATCAAACTACAAAATTTTAGACTTGTCCAAACTGAAAGCATTTGCAGACAACAAAATGAAAATGACTCAAAAATTGAAACTTGATATAAGAAAGGTACAAAACATTATGGGAAAAGGTGAAAATTCTGGTTACCAGCATTTTCTTCTTTTCCCACAATGTTCTCCATCAGGATCGGCAAAACTCAGGATTGTGCAGTTTGTGCAGTAAGGATTAACAATCACCACAAAAGTACATTGATTCACACTCAGCAGCCAAGATCAAAGTACAGAAAAAAAAAATAGGTAACTTGAGACCTAATAATTATCAATCACTAACATATCAGACCACTGTGGAGCTTCTAATTGACAACCAGTAGGTGATAAATTGAAGTGGATTTCATATATCTAGTTACCTTGCCGACAATGCAGATCAAGATCAGACTGCACAAAATGAGCAGTCTGATCTTTGATCTACACTCTCCACCTTATAGAGAAGTTCTTGACAAAAATGACCCTGATAATCCAAAATATTTGTCTTATTTCTAGAATATATTTGTTATGTTTATTTTGATCTTTAACACTTTACTACACAATTCGTGATTTTATAGAACCTGATAACAAAGGCTTTTCAAAACAATGAGTGAAATGGACAAGATGCCAGTAACCAGCATTTTTTCCTTTTTTTTCGCAGTATTTTTTTTTCCCAAAACAGCATTCAATTTCCAATTCACATTTATTTTGTTGTCAGTAAATGCTTTCAATTTGGACAGGTCTAAGATTTCCTTCATTTGGTAAAAAGTTAAGGGCAAATTTTGTGTTTTTGCTCATTAATTCTTACCCAGTATGATTTATACATTAGACACATCTTCATGATTAAAACTTTTGATGACAACCAATGTCTATAAACAAGAACAGAACAATATGATGTACTGGTAGGTAACTAACTCCTTACCATTCCATGCTCTTCATGTCCAAAAGAAAAAAACGCTGATCAAAATATTGCTGGAAAAAGGACAAAGTGCTGGTAAGCCGTATTTTCTCCTTCTCAGATAATGACAAATTCCAACCTTTGAGATATTTGTTCAAATAATTTGAATAAGATATAACATGTCATCTGAAAATGCTTTCAATTTAGCTGAGTGTAACATTTTGTTTGGCAGTTAACTCATTACCAAACAAAGTTTTTCTTTAACAAAAATAAATTTCTAACTTATGCTGTAGGCAAATCTTCAAAAAATTATCAAAAAAATTGATTTCTTCCTGTATCACTCCATTTTCATTCTTGCCATTACACGAAATAATTATTTTGCAACTTTTGAAACATACCTGTATGTGTACATGCTAACTTAAAGTACAGTTAAAATCAATGTTTTTAACATGATAATCTATGAAACAAATTACAATTTAATAGCACAAGAAAAAGCAAAAACATGCAAACATAAATCATTCAAATGAAATCCTACTAAAATAAATAAAAAACTTTGAAACCATCCGTGTACAAGAGGGCCACGATGGCTCTGAGTTGGTTATCTTAGCTTCTTAACCAATAACAACCCATTTCCAGTATTTTATCCTTTTTCCACAATGCTTTCAAAAGGTTTCTTCCTCATGCTCATTATCTCTGGACAGTGTGGTAAATGGTTAAGAAGACCCATTTCTATTGTCTCACTGGTGCTTGTTAATACAGATTTCACTGTACATACAAAATCATACAGCAAAACCAACACTTTCAAGTTTATGCTTGGTCAAATTAAAAAGTGCCAAAAATGCTGCCAGTTTAGTTGCACTCATGTAAAAATCATACTGTGGAAGGGTTGCAAAGTTGGTTTGTATTGCAGACAAGCTGGAATCCGACTGAGTGTCTGAGAGTTGTTCCCCTTTACTTTCTGACCCAGTATACCTCCCCTGAACTGCCTGGTCCATAACTAGAGGTGTCCTTTGACTGGAGACGTCAGACATATTGGCCAGCCCACTGGTGCCTAGTTCCATGAACTGATCTATCCCTGTATGGGGCAGTGTTTTGTTTATAACTGGCTCGGTGAAGTAAGTCGGGTTTGAACCATCTCCAAACTGTTGTGCCACAAATTTTGATGCCCCGTCAATGAAAGCTGTAACTCTTTCATCATTGGTTAGTCCAACCTGTAAGAATAAACTGTGATTCAATACCAGCGAATCAAGAAGCTTCTCAAACAATATATGTACAAAAACTGAGATGTAATCCTTTACTGCACAATCCAAACTTTAACAACTCTGAGAAAAAGAGCATTTTTCTCCATTCCAAACAATTTTTTGTAGCTTTCAAAAAAAAAAATTGATTTCAAGCTTTAACTCTATATCAAAGGACAAAATTGTAGACTAGTTCAAATTATAACATTTGCAGATGACAAAATAAATATGGCTCAAAAATTGAGAATTTTGAGAAGGGTAGAAAACATTGTGGGAAAAGGAGAAAATGCTGGTTACCAGCATTTTCTCCTTTTCCTACTATGTTGGCTTCTTTCTCAGAGTCATTTGGTAAGATACATGTATAATGAACTGTGAACTGAACCTTTACTAAACTTTTAAAGTTCTAACCACCCTGAGGAAAATGGCTTTTGAAAACAATATGGAAAAAGGAGAAAATGCTAGTTATCAGCAATTTCTCTTTTACCCAGAATGTTTTTCAATCCTTTTAAAGAAAATTGCATTAATCTGAGCCACTTTAAATCAGTCATCTGCAAATGGTTTTTAATTTGGGCACATCTACACTTTTGTTGCCAAGGAAACAGCTTCAACTTATTTATTTCTTAAACCTATTTTGAAACAAGTTATTACAACTTATTTTTATCTTTTTTCACACTTGATGATTGCATCCTGGAGTGTTTTCACTCTTTACTAAATGAGAAAATTTTAGACTTGCTCATATTGAAAGCACCTGCAGACGACCAAAGAAACAAAAAAGTGACTCAAAAACTGAAATGTGTTTTTGGGAGGACATAAAATATTGTTGGAGAAGGAGAAAATGCTGGTTAAAAGTGGGGATTGTGTGGTAAAGGATGAAATTGTGCTTGCACCACAGGTGAGTGGTTTGAAAAATTGATCCTGTTTATTACAAGATTCGAACCCAAAACTTTGGCCACTACACCACTGTCTCTCATAGCGTAAACAGCTTAACCCATTACCACACAATCCCAACTTTTGATGCCCCTGAGAAAGATGCCTTTGGAAAACATTGTGGGAAAAGGAGAAAATGCTGGTAACCAGCATTTTCTCCTTTTCCCACAATGTTTTCTACCCTTCACAAAACAAATTTCAAATTTTCAGTCACTTTTCTTTTGTCGTCTGCAAATGTTTTCAATTTGGACCAGTCTAAAATATTTCTTTTGGTAATGAGTTAACCATAAACACGTCTCCTATAGCCTCTTCATGTATCTGTAGCTATGCATGTACATAGGTGACTGCTTATGGACAAAATTGTCACAAAGTTATGTTTTCTTGCAGCAAATGTCCTGAATTTGGATGATCTTTAAAGAGTTGTTTACCATATAATCCTGTGTTTTGATGACTTTGTGGAAAGAAAACTTTCAAAAACATGAAAGGAAAAAGAAAATGATGATTACCAGTATTTTTACCTTTTTCTCACAACATTTTCTAGCTTTTCAAAGACAAATCTCGCCATTTGAGCAAGAATTAATGTCTTGCCTGCAAATAGTTTCAATTTGGACCAGTCTAAAATTTTGTCCTTTGGTAAAGGGTTAGGTGGTCAATCTTTACGTACCTGTTGATCATTAAATGTCTGTGAGTCCCTTTGAACAATGTTTAAGATTGGCTGGTCACCAACAGTGACACCACACTCCAGTTCTATCACAGAGAAAGATTGCTGTTGACTGTCTTCTTCATGGTTTATCTGAGTAAGAAATACAGAACAAGCTAGGCTAGGTTTGATTGTTCAGGGTTTCAACATTTTACCAAATGACAAAATTTTAGACTTGTCTGAACTGAAAAGATTTACAAATGATAAATGAACTCTAGTTCAAACTATAAATATGTCTATCAGATGATTGAAAACACTGTGGAAAAAGAGAAATGATGGTAACAAACATTTTCTTGTTATTTTTTTCCCCACAATATCTTATACCCTGTAAAAGAAATAAAGACTTTAGGTACATTTGTGATCTGCAAGTGCTCTTAATTTGGGTCAGTTTAACCCATTACTAAACAACAAAATTTTAGACTGGTCCAAATTGAAAACTTGCAGACGACAAAATAAACATGACTCAAAAATTAAAATTTGTTTCCAGCAGGGTAGAGAACCTTGTGGGAAAAGGAGAAAATGCTGGTTACCAGCATTTTCTCCTTTTCCCACAATGTTTTCAGAAAGCTTCTATCTCAAGGTCGTTTAAACCAGGAATTGTTTGGTAAAGGGTTAAAATTTGGTCTTTTGGTAGGGAATTAATCAAATGAATTAGCTATCAAAAGTTAATAATGTTTGATGTAATATGGTAGATAAATATCAGCCCCGGACAGAAATATAGTTCAGTCTACAAGAGACCTTTTACTTACCAGGAAGAGTATTTCAGGTGTGAGTATCAGTGTGACAGGTACCAAAGAGTCTGTGAGGTCAATAAAATTGGCTTCCATACAACAGAGAATGTCTGTTGATGGTAGGGAAGGCAGCAATTTTCTGCAATAAAAACATTTTATTTTCTTTTTTTTCCAGTGATAAGATTCCAACAATATAACTGTGCATTTGCTCTGGCAAAAATGGATTTAAAACTCAGTTCCAAATGACAAAATTTTAGGTTTGTCCAAACTGAAAGCATTTGCAGATGACAAAATAAAGGTGACAGAAAATTTGAAATTTGTTGTGTTAAGGATAGAAAACATTGTGGGAAAAGGAGAAAATGCTGGTTACCAGCATATTCTCCTTTTTCCTACAATGGTTTCTAAAGGCTTCTTTCTCAGGATTGTCAAAAGTAGGAATTATGTGATAATGGAATAACTCTACTACACAATCTTAAGTTTTATTATATGCCTAGCTGTGAAATCCTGGAATTTCCCAGTGTAATAAATTTTGATATCATCACTAGTGACGTTATCAACTTTCACTTCCTGACGTCATTTGGGAACTACCTTTTTTTCTACTACATTTTTTTCGACTTTCAAACGCAAAATTACAAATAATGATGTTAATAAGGTATATAATAAATAGAATAATCAACTGGTTATTTTTGATATGAAAAATATCTCACTCGGACGCGTCGTAAGGCGTTAAAAAAACTCGTGCTGCGCACTCGTTTTTTCAACGCCTAACAACGCATCCTCGTGAGATATTTTTCATATCAAAAATAACCAGTTGATTATTCTCTATTTATTGCTCCTGAAAGAGAAGGCTTTTGAAAATATTGTGAGAAAATTTTGGTAGCAAGCAGTTTCTTTATCCCCCACAATGTTTTCTACCCTATTAGAGACAAAAATTATTAATTCAAGCTACCTTTAACCCATTATCACACAATCCCTACTTCTGACGCCCCTGAAAAAGAAGCCTTTAGAAAACATTGTGGGAAAAGGAGAAAATGCTGGTTACCAGCATTTTCTCCTTTTTCCCACAATGTTTTCTACCCTTTACAAAACAAATTTCAAATTTTCAGTCACTTTTTGAATGTCGTCTGCAAATGCTTTCGATGTCGATAAACCTAAAATTTTGTCGTTTGGTAATGAGTTAATTTATCCTCTGCGACTGCTTTCTATTTGGTTCAGTCCAAAACTTTGACACATTATATAAAGCATAATTCATCACATGATTATAGACCCAAAAAGTCCATTTCATCTAACAACCAGATAAATCATGAAGTAGAATTGTCTTCGGGCATGCAGAAAATTTAACAAAAGCATAAAGTTTTGAACCAGGTCAGCCTTTGTAGACTGCGAAGGCTGACCTGGGTCAATACTGTTTCTAAAGAAAATTAACCCCCTCTGCACAAAGCAACTCTAAATCCTCCTTGTCACATTCAATAGTAAGATTTACTTTACCTCTTTATCAAACGGCAAAATTTTAGACTGGTCCAAATTGAAAGCAGTTACAGACAACAAAATAAACTGAGCTCAAAAATTGAAATTTGTTTCCAGCAGGGTAGAAAACATTGTGGGAAAAGGAGAAAATGCTGGTTACCAGCATTTTCTTTTTTTCCCGCAATGTTTTCAAAAGACCAGGGATTGATTGTTTTGTCGTAAAATCCAGGGATTGTTTGGTAAAGGGATAAGATAACATATCACGAGTAATGATTAACCCATTACCACACAATCCCTACTTTTGACGCCCCTGAGAAAGAAGCCTTTAGAAAACATTGTGGGAAAAGGAGAAAATGCTGGTGACCAGCATTTTCTCCTTTTCCCACAATGTTTTCTACCCTTCACAAAACAAATTTCAATTTCTCAGTCACTTTTATTTTGTCGTCTGCAAATTCCTTCGATTTGGACCAGTCTAAAATTTTGTCGTTTGGTAATGAGTTAATACATACAATGCATATTTCAGCTGTCCACATGACAACTCTGTAACTTCCATGTTGACAGGCAGGGTACGTGGTTGTGCATACTGACTTAGTCCAGTTCCCTGTAAAATACCTGGAATAAAAAAAAAGTGTTTTTTTGTCACAATAATCAGTTACAACAACTAATTTCGAAGAGGAATTTCAGTCAGCGATGTTTTTACTAAAAGAGGCTTAAGATTAAAAAGCAATGACTAAGTAAAGCACTATTTTCTTGGCTTAACCATGAGCAAGACAAAAATAAAAGTACATTTGAAAACAAGAATTTAAGCATTTATGGTGTTTTATGGCACATCGACAACTAAGGTCATTTAGTGCGCAATAAAGAAGTAATGAAAGAAAATTTAAAAGTAAGTTGTGTAATGGAAATGTGAAATACTATTAGCTGTTTAAAAATATCAAGCTTTTTCGTACTGACCTTGTCCAGTTTGAGATACAAATTCTGCAGCGCCCCCTATTGGCTTGGTAAAAACTCCCACAAGCCCTTTCCCCATTCCTGTCATCAGACTGGCTGTTTTAGACTGGCTCCCAGGTTCTGTCCTTACTAAACTCTGTATTGGCTGATCTGCAAGTCCTGCTATGGCCCCTGAAATTAATAAACATTATATAGAGGACCTGATATAAGTGTGAATGTTTTATCATTTTTATCAAACAAATTGATTAAAAATGTATGATGTGAGCATTGTCAAGTGTCAAATACATTTTAGTCAACCAGTTTGATAAAAATGATAACACATAAACACTAATATTAGATTCTATTTATCACATAAAACAATTGACAGACAAAAATATCCTGCCTCATCACCTTTTGCCTACCGATATATACCATTCAAGGGTCAATGTTAACAAATGTAACTCAGTTTCAAATGTATATATACACAAATATATCGCTCCTTGAAATTTACACCAAAAGTAGAATAAAATAGTCTTTAAAGGGGTTAAGTACAAGTAATTCAGCCATTCTGTTCTTAAAAAGCTTTCGCTGCATTTCTCGCGTTTTATTAAACATGAAAATCAAAAACTGTCTACATGCATACACTTTATTTTTCCACAAAAGGCGTGGTATTACAAATTCTGGCATTTACTATGGTTGGTTTCTCAAGCTTCAATTTTCATGACTGAAAATTGACAAAAAAATAGGACCAAAAACAACAGGGCCAAGATGGCCCTGGATAGCGCAACTGAATTTTTGAGAGGACCATAGGTTTTTTTTTTTTTTTTGAGAAATTGAAACATTGGAAACAAAATCATTATTTTGCCAAGCAATTTTCAATAGATCACCATTAAAAGTCATTTCAAAATCTGACGATCAGTTTCAGAAAAGAAGAATTTTTAAGAATTTCTTAATTTCCATATAAAGCAAGTAGCCCCATTCACCAGAGCCATGTTTCTTGACGGATCAAAATTTCGCAGACATTATTGAAAAGGGTCACCAATGGAACATTGCTGTGAAATTATTTTAAAATCTGACTATGGGTTTAAGAGAAGAAGAATTTTCAAGAATTTCTTCATGTTCAGATGGTGCAAGTAGCCCCCATTCACCAGAGCCATGTTTCTTGGGATGAGGTTTTATGTGATTGAAAACTGTTCCTAGACTATCACGTTTTTACGACCCTGAGAATAAGTCTTTATCACATAATGCTGATTTAGAACAACACTGAGGAAAAAAAGCTTTTGAAAAATTGTGGGAAAAGGAGAAAATACTGGTAACCAACAAAGACAAAAATCATTTTATCACCATTTAATCTGCTGTCTGCAAATGCTCTTAATTTCAGCAAGTCTAAATATTTTTGTCAGGTGACAACTTAAAACTTGTCTTCAAATCTCTTCATTTCTGATAAACTCTACAAACAGCCCGAAATAACATTTCTTGCAACATTACCTAGCAAACTTATGCCCAGTCCAGTCAGCCCCTGAATGAGACCATCCCCAACCCCATCTGGCCTGTGACGTCTGCTCTCTTCCTGTCTCTCAAGATGTGTCCCATCCAGAGATAGTCTGTCCATGTTCCTAGAGACACTGGATGCAAAGTTGGTCACTGACTTCAGCATACCTGTTGATTCAATAATTGATTGTATCTTAATTAATTTACATTGTTTCCAACAATATCTAAGTTATATTGCTGCTGCCAGAGCACCTTTCCACGCTTTTCGAGTCATATTCAGTTTTCCATCTTCAAAAGTTTTCAATTTGGACAAGTCCAAAATTTTGCATTTTGGTGAAATATTAACCTGATGTTTAGAGATATTGAGGTAAAAGCGATTCCAAAAACATTGTGGGAAAAGGAGAACATGAGTTAACCAGCGCCATTTCCTTATCCCATAATATTTTCTACCCTTTCTGATACCAATCTCATCATCTGAGTATTCTTTCATCTGTTGGCTGCAAATGCTTAAAATTTGGACCAGTCTAAGATTTTGTCGTTTGGTAAAGCAATAACCCTTCACAAGACAATGTCATTATTATTATTATATGTCATGAGGGAGAAGGCCTTTAACATGTGGAAAACAAGAGCTTTGCAGAGCGGTGCATATACACCCAAAGATGCTTATCAGCGAAATGGGTTAACTCTTTACCACACGAGATAATTTCAGACTGCTGAAAATTGAAAGCATCTGCAGACGACAAAATAATAGTGAATGAAAATTTGAAATTTGTTTTGTGAATGGTAGAAAACAATGTGGGAAAAGGAGAAAATGCTGGCTACCAGCATTTTCTCCTTTTCCCACAATGATTTCTACAGGCTTCTTTCACAGGGGCGTCAAAAGTAGGGATTGTGTGGTAATGGGTTAAAATGTAGAATGCTTACAGAGATACAAACTTTAAGAGTCACATGCACAACTACAAATCATAGAGATTCATTGTGGTAAGTTTCAAGTTATTTCAATAGAAACTGTAGGAAGAGTTGTGGACACAAGAAATTGCTAACGGAAGGATGGTCGGATTGACAGATGGATGACAAGGGACATAACACAATACGACCCTTCTAGCATATACATGTATAAAGGGGAACGGGTAATATTATAAGCTCTTTCCGCAATGTTTTCTACTCTTCTGAAGACACTACAAATCATTTGAGCCATGGTCAATCTGTCTTTTACACGTTCTTTTAACCTTGAAAGGTCCGAAATGTTGCCATATAGGACTGGTTTAACTCTTTACCAAACAAAAAAAATTTAGACTGGTCCTATATGAAACCATTTGCAGACGACAAATCAAATGTGAATAAAAAGTTAAAATCAGTTTTTAGAAGGGTAGAAAATATCATGGGAAAAGAAAAAAATGCTGGTTACCACGTTTTCTTCTTTTCCCATTAGGTTTTCAAAAGGCTTCTCTCTCAGGGTCGTGAAAAGTTGGGATCTTCTCTCTCAGGGTCGTTAAAAGTCAGGATATGTCTATGACTAACCTGTAGTAATGTTTTTCACCATCGACGACGTTCCTTGGGACACTCCATGAACAAATGCCCCTGGTCCCCTTGTTAGACCCCTGTATGGCATGCGGAAAAAATCTGCTACCCCTGTACCAATACTGCGGACAAGTCCAGTAGGATTGCCCAGAATTTCTAGTGATCCCACAACAGCCCCTATACAAGGAAATAAACATATGTCTGATGACCTAAACAATTGAAAATCATAGAAACTAAAGCACAAGGGATTGCTTTCGCTGAAAAACGTAAGTCTCTTATTCTCATATCAACTATTGGACTCTATTTCAACCTTATGTTGAGTTCCTTAACCTTACAGTAGACAACAAAATTTTAGCCTTGTCCAAATTGAAAGCATTTACAGATGACAATTTAAGGGTGGCTAAACTGGGGCAACTTTTCTTTGACAGGGTAGAAAACATTGTGGGAAAGGGAGAAAATGCTGATTACCAGCATTTTCTCCTTTTCTCACAATGTTTTCAGAAGAGTGTTTTTTTTTTTTACATGGTCATCAAAAGTCAGATTGTGCACGACAGGGTTAATCTAGACTCATTTTACTTCAGATTTGAGCCAGCAAAATGAATTTTTTTCACTGTGTGTGGAAACTGTTGCCAACTCAGGATTTGAGAATTTAACTCAAGTCTGTTGGTTTTTGGAAAATCTTCTCAAATAACAAACTCAACTATGGCTAGATTGAGTCCGTTAATAGATTTGAGCCAAAGAAGAGGCTTGATATGTTTTTTTGTGAAACAGGGCACACAGTATAGTCATCAATTTGGGTGCTACAATTTGTGTTTCTGCAACACATTTTACAGGTTTCTAACAAACACAGACCAATACATGTACTAAATGGAAAAAGAAATGCAGGGTACAGATTTTATGCCATGAATACCATTAGCTCATGAAGAAGAGCAAATACAGATCTTAGTTTGCACTGTCTGATAACTGAACCCTTACCCAAACGACAAACTTTTGGACTAGACCAAATTGAAAGCATTAGCAGATGATAATTCAACTCTTGATTTCTGTCTATGATAGGGTACATGTAGAAAACATTGTGGGAAAAGGAGAAAATGCTGGTTACCAGCATTTTCTCCCTTTCCCACAATGTTTTCAAAAGGCTACTATTCCAGACCCGTAAATCCAGGGATTGTTTGGGAAAAAGTTTAGAGATGTTCTACTCAAGAAATTGAGAGAGAATATCAATTTAAAGTTCAACACCAATGCTTGTTTTTCATAAGTCTTTGATAAGGTTGTTTAAAAATCAATAACTCTATCAAAAGAATTTTGAAGCAGATCTTTGAAAGCTTCTTTGTAAAATCTGAATAATCAACATATATCAAGGTTTCATATAGGGATGCACATTAAGCTTTCACCACATGGCAAAATCTTGGACTTAACTCCTTACCACACAATCCCGACTTTTAACAACCCTGAGAAGGACAGCTTTTGTAAACATTGTAGGAAAAGGAGAAAATGCTGGTAACCAGCATTTTCTCCTTTTCCCACAATGTTTTCTATCCTTTCAAAATCAAATTTTAATTTCTGATGCTCATTTATTTTGTCGTCTGCAAATGCTTTCAATTTGGACTAGTCTTAAATTTTGTCGTTTGGTAAAGAGTTAATCCAAACTGTAGGCATTAGCAGACCACAACTTAAATGTGGCCCAAATGGTAAAATTAATTAATCAAAGAGTTAGAAAATACACATACCTGCTCTAAACAAGGCCCCTGAAGCATAATGCATGACAACAGCTCTAGTTAGGAAGTAGCCACTGGTACACACACCCTTTTTCTCCAATTTTCCAAAAGACAGAGGTGTATGATCTGAGGCTATGAATAACTTCAGTGAGGCATGGACACTGAGCAAGACGTCCAATGGCTGCAAAGCTAAGTAGCCAATCACAATTGGATTTGATAAAGTTTTTGCAATATTCTTCACTGATGAAGGTAGTTTTAACAATTTCACAGGAACTAGCTGCAAATTAGAGAGGGGTACAGGCAAATACCCTTCTGCTTCTTTGATACAACGAAAGATAAATGAGTCGTCAATATAGAAACTCAGTGGTTTTGATGAAAACTCAATAGATTCTATCACAGTTTTCCGACTGTCAACATTTCCTAGCAGAACTTGAACATGAAAGACACTTATGGATTTCAGCACAGCCTGTTTTTCCAGAATATTCATCTGAGCAAATGGCTGGTTATCACTGTTGTATGGAGCTTTATCAGCGTTTTGTCTCATAATTACTACAGGAAAATCATATTTTCCTTCCTGATGGTTTTGATTGTCTAATTGCACATCCCCCGCACTAAACACAAAACAGTTCCTATGGTAATCTAACTTGTTGTCAAGGTAACTAGCTGGATATGTTGCCACAAATAAATCATCCACTGTTAACCTGACCAACTCTCCATGAGCCATGGTCTGTGTCAGCTCGTCTTGAATTATCAAAGAGAACTGGTTAACAAGATATCCCATCGAAAACTGAATAGATTGGCTTGGCTTTTTAGTTGTCTTTGTTTCCTCTGATTTTATTAAATCAAGATCAGTATTCTCCACATGTGTATTAACTGGTTTTTCATTTACCACACTTATGTCACTATGATTGTCCTTGTTGTCAATAACAACCATTGTGTCCTTGCCCTTCAGTCGACTTCTTATCTCCTTGGCAGATACATCTGCCTTTGTGATTGGCTGTATAGTTACATATGTAACCATAGCAACCTGCATCACATGCACTTTGACATCGGCAACACCAGGAATGGTTACAAAGTTATCAGCAGCCATTAGTAGGTCTATCGGTTGACTCCAAACTAGATTAGACAGGTTGGAGGTGTTATCGCAGTTGGAAGGGAAGGCAGAAATATGCAGTTTTGGAATAGTTTGCTTGTCAAGTACCTGCGGAAATATCGTGTTGAGATGTGGTGGAGTGTAATACGTTGCCTTGTCAGGTTGTAAGACAGGCAATTCACATACCAGTTCTGTCTCTTCTTGTACAGTGGTGCCTGGAATATATGTGTGAGTTCAAATTGTTGTGATTAAATCATCAGACAACATTTCTGAATGTTTTTCTAAATATCAATGTTTTAGCCCTTTTCCAAGCAACTCTGTTAACACCAGGGCCCGTATTCACCAACCATTCTTAAGAACATTCTTTGTCTTATTCTCCAGAATTTTCTACATTTGTAAGTAACACAACTTCTGATTGGCTAAACCATTTGGTTTAGCCAATCAGAAGTTGTGTTACTTACAAATTTTGAAAACCTTGGAGAATAAGACTAAGAATATTCTCAAGAATGGTTGGTGAATACGGGTCCTGTTCTATAATTTTGGGCTCACAATTACCTGATAACAAAATTTTGGACTCTATCATGATCCAAAGCATTAGACTCATTCATCAATATCAAAGAAATTTACAGACAGCAGATTAGTTTTTCAAATAATAGTATTTGTTCTTGAACAGATAGAAAATCATTGTGGGAAAAGAAGAAAATGCTGATTTCCAGCATTTTCTCCTTTTCTCTCAGTGTTTTCAAAATGCCTTCTTTCTGAGGGTCAGTAAAGCATGGGATTGTAGGGTAAAGAGTTCAGCTCATACTCTAAGAAAAATAAACTCTCACCTGATAAGGACAAATTCATCAGCGTTTGACCAAAGTATAGCTGAAATTGGCATCTGTTTGTGATGTGACATGTGGGAGCTTGATCTACGTCTATCACAAAGTACATCACACCTTGTTTCTCATGCCCTGTAATACAAAGTGGGACACTTTCTTGTTCTCCACTTTCTTTTGTTACATCTATACAAGTGGTAACTTTACAACCACTTTGATTGGCTGATATCCTTACTGGCACTGACCAATCAGATTTAAGCTGTGCTGTGCTACTAACAATGTCTTTGTTGCAAGGCATGTCTACATTATCTGTTTTAAAGAGTTGAAATGTTATATAAAACACAAATTCTGTATTGCTGTCAATATCATCTTTAAGATCTTCTGTAAACACCAGTGGCAATAAGGTCAAAGGTTGAAGGTCACTTTTGTCTCCATGGCAACCTCTGTGAGTTGGAAAGAGAAAACAATCCTCCACTTGACTTTTAATCTGAAAAATATATTTTTATCCAAGGTCACCCATATGACTACAGAGTAATTATTGAAGAAAACAAAGTGTTGAAGGCAACAAACACCCTACACTGGTTGGTTGCCTCGTTATTTTCAAGA
The DNA here is from genome assembly GCA_943736015.1 of Tridacna crocea. Taxonomy (NCBI): domain Eukaryota; kingdom Metazoa; phylum Mollusca; class Bivalvia; order Cardiida; family Cardiidae; genus Tridacna; species Tridacna crocea. Next base: position 42,737,301 of record OX031066.1, on the reverse strand, counting down.
AAAAAAAAAATCAGAACAGGCATTACTCCTGTAGTAGTTGAACATTCACAATTAGAATTGTAGGTGCAAAAGTCCCCATGGTACAAACACTTTCATTATAATTTCACCTAAGTTGAAAACTGTAGAAGCATAGGAGGACATACAATCATCAAGAGAGCTTGCACTACAGTACTTCACATTATGAATAAACTTTAATGGGTCACCCATAGTAGCTCTTTACCTGACAACAAAATTTTAGACTGGTCAAAATTGAAAGCGTTTGCAGATGACAAATTGAAAGTAGCTCAAATGCTGATTTCTGTCTTTGACATGGTAGAAATCACTGTGGGAAAACGAGAAAATGCTGGTTACCAGCATTTCCTCCTTTTCCCACAATTTTTCCAAAGGACTTTTTCTGGAAGGTTCAAAGAACTTGGGATCGTTTGGCAAAAGGTGTCTGAAACAATTGATTCTGACAAGTAAGAAAACAATGTGGGAAAAGGAGAAAAAGCTAGTAAACAGCATTTTCTTCTTTTCTGACAATGTTTTCAAAGGCTTTTTCTTCAAGGTTACTAACATTTTGGACTATGTGGTAAAAGGTTAAGCAGCCATGTTGGGAGCTGGGTAACTTTCTTAGACATGTTTGTCTTTATCTTTAACCCTTTAACACACAATGACCAGTTTTAACACCCCTGAAGAAGAAGCATTTCGAAAACATTGTGGGAAAAGGAGAAACCAGCATTTTCTCCTTTTCCCATAAAGTTTTTTACCCTATTAAAGCAAAAAGGCACTATTTGAGTCACTTTGAAATTGTTGTCTGCAAATGCTTTCAATTTGGATGTCTAAAATTTGTGTGGTAATAGGTTAAAACAGTACCACATGCAGGTGCAATGCTTGGCTGCCGTTGCTTTATCTCATTACCAAACGACAAAATAAGAGACTTGTCCAAATCGAAAGCATTTGCAGATGACAAAATAAAAGTGACTGAAAATTTGAATTTTGTCTGGTGAAGGGTGGAAAACATTGTTGGAAAAGGAGAAAATGCTGGTTACCAGCATTTTCTTCTTTTCCCACAATGTTTTCTAAAGGCTTCTTACTCGGGGTCCTCAAAAGTAGGGATTGTGTGGTAAAGGGTTAAGTAAAAAGTAAAAAAAAAAATGAAAAACTGTAAATCTGTCAAAATTATTTTGATGGTTATCTTCTGTTGTGTGCGTTCCCAAATCGATTGGTGTACAACTAGATCAACTTTGAAGTAAATATCTTCAGTAATTGAAGAGATACTGGTAAAAGTTTTTGCACTATGAGGCAGACAATAATGATGCCTGGGCTATGAAAATAACTTTTTTTTTTCTTTGAAAACAGCTGGGCTTACAAAAACTTATAGAATAGAAATCTGTTAAGTCAGTCTACCTTTCCCGAAAGTTGTGGTACTGCAAATGGACAGACATCCAAATCGTAACTGGTGAAATTTGTCAAGTTGATTCTCTCACGGATTGAGATGACCTGCATTTTGTGATTGACATTTGATGTTAGAGTCAGAAAGCATACCTGAAAGGAAATCAACATTTAACTGAACCTTTAATCTTTCCAATTATTTCTAGATTGCATTTCAATACAATACAAATGATCCATGCTCTGTGAAAAAGGGGACATGTCTACAGCTTTGTAGTTCAGTAAGGAGTTTTAAAAGTCTTTACTCATTTTGAAGAGATGAAAACATTGTGGGAAAAGGAGAAAATGCTGGTAACAAGCATTTTCTCCATTTCCCACAATATTTTAAGAAGGCATCTTTCTCAAGAGTTGTAAAAACCAGAGATTGTTTGGGGAAGGGTTAAGCACTACTTCAGGAGCATTTGGTAATTCTGCCAGCATACAATTCCATTTATATGAGCACTTTGTTTATATGTAGCTTTTTTAACAGCCTGCCATAGGCATTGGGTGCATTTCCACAACAAGAGCACCCCTTGCAGGTGCTAACCCTCAGCTCCACTTACTTTTAGAAATAAATGTATTTTCAGCAAAAAGTCTGCATCAAAATATGGGTATACCCATTTGAAAAATATTTTGATAGCTGCCTACTCTTGTTGTTTGGGTACCTTTTGACAGTTAACAATTAGTCTGATTTTGAAGTAAATATTTTCATTGATGACAGAGATATTATGATATGTCAAAACTTTTTGCACAACAAGTTCCAAGTATAAAAAGGATCATTAATGACTCAAAAGTTTTCTGATGGTTTCCAGCTAGATAATAAGTAGTCAGGGTTTGAAGTAAATATCTTCAGTGACCACAGAAATATTATAATATGCAGAGTTTTTGCACAAGAAAGACATAGATGATCACAGGGCAATGACAAAAGCTTGACATCTTCTTGAAAACAGCCGAGTTTAAAACCTCATGAAAAGAGAAGAATGAATCCTGGTGCTGTGACACTCATCAATAGTTAACTCTTTACCTAACAAAAATATAATAGACTGGTCCAAATTGAAAGCATTTGCAGACTACAAAAAGACTGTGACAGAAAAAATTGAAATTTGCTTTGGGAAGGGTAGAAAATATTGTGGGAAAAGGAGAAAATGATGGTTACCAGCATTTTCTCTTTTTCCCACAATGTCTTTAAAAGGCCCCTTTCACAGGGTCTTAAAAGTCAGGATGGATGGTGTGGTAAAGAGATAAAGAGAGTTTTGGCCTAGGTCAGAGATTCCAGTCTGGAATTCTGGATAAGTATTATGTATTCCTACACATTACACATCAACCCTTTACAATATGATAAAATTCTGTGACTAGCCCAATCAGATGTCATTTTCCAGAGGACTGATTAAAAATAGCTCAAATGATGATCTCTGTCTTCATTTTGATAACACTGGCTACAATTTCTCCTTTTCCAAAAATTATTTCAAAAGCCTTGTTCCGTAAGGTTGCTAAACCGCAGGATTATATGGTAAAAGGGGCTACATACACAAAGTAACGGTAATCTTTTATGTGGCACAAAATGCCTTACCTTACTAATTCTCTTATCTTTCAGAAATATAGGTACATTGACATGAGAATCTATATACAAAGTCTTGCCCACATCATGTCTGTATCTCTGTGCATTCAGCTCTTCTTCAGACAATGGAATGGGGGCAGAGAAAAATGTTGTGTCATTCATCTTCAAGCCAACATGAAATGATCCCTGCAAATACATATCTAAATAATATATTTAACCCTTTTACAAGCAACACAGTTTAGGACTCTGTAATAAGAACCAAAACATGTAGCCTTGGCACCAGTATTTGTTGCTGAAAAACATTTTCTTCTTTTCCCCCAAATGAATTCCCCCCCCACCTACCCAAAAAACAAATCATTGGCAGATGATGATAAAGAGGACACAAAAAACTGTGGACAAAAAGAAAACCCATGTTACCAGCAATTCCTTTTCACCACAGTGTTTTAACAAATGTTCTTCATCATGGTTGTTAAAACTCAAGATTGTGTAGTAAAAGACCAACTAGTGTATAAAGTCATATGAATTTGTACACCCTTCTTGATGATAACTTTGGAAAACATAATAGTAAAAAGAGTAAGTGCTTAATACAAGCAAATGCTCCTTTCTCCATAAGTCTTCAATACGATTTAAAAGAGGATACTTTCCTTTTCATTAATTGTTAAGCTTGTGGTGTTTTCTGTAGATCTAAAACTGACTCTAGAGTGTTCATTGAATCCATTTGCACATAAATTCTCAAGCTAAAGACAGTTCTTAGGAACAATGACAGAATAGTAGCCATGGTTTGAGGAAGCAATTGCTCCATTTCTAAAAATATTATCCAAACAGGGTTTTTTTCCTCACTTTTTCACTTGTACTATCTTTTGGTGGGCAGCCTTACTGTGCGAGTGCATGTGATAAACAAACTTTCATTTTTTTCACAGCAGCTCACTCTATTTTGATTTTTTTACAAGATAGAGTCATTAGGTTTCTTATACAGCTTTCTGTTCTTTTTTATTATTTCATAGTTACAGCTAAGTTATGCATTTCTCAGATTTCATCACAACTAGACTATGGGTCTGCAGTGCTTGCCAACAACACCTCCTGAGAGGCTATCTTACAGAAAATTTCAGTTGTGATCTACATAACAGAAAGGATTTTTTTTTACTCTAAGAAGTTAATCTGTTACGCCATTATCTCTTTTCCAAAATGATTGCAATATATTAATGATAAATCCAACCATTTCCACCACTTTTCACCCATTTCTTTAACATTTTACCACACAATCACGACGGTAATCAACTCTGACTAACCCAACAACCCCTATGTCTTAACCCTTTACTCCATAGATACTCATTTCTACGCATTGCTTGTTGGAGCCTTTGAAAACATTGTGGCAAAAGGTGAGATTGCTCGTGACGAGCAATTTCACCTTTTGCCTCAATGTTTTCTATTCTATCAAAAGGTGTGATGTACACATAAGAAATGGCTTCATCCTTGCTGTTATTTCGGGTCAATTTGAGATACCTTAGAAATGCCTCATGGGGTAAAGGGTTAAGAAAGAAGCATTATGAAAATATTTTTGGAAAAAGGAGAAAATGCTAGTAACCAGCATTTGCTGGTAACCAGCATTTTCTTCTTTTCCCACCATGTTTTCTACCCTTTTCAATTTAACTTTCAATTTCTGTGTCATTTTATTTTGTCATCTGCAAATGCTTTCAGTTTGGACTTTTCTAAAATTTCCTGATTTGGTAAAGAGTTTAACAATCTTTATACAGAGGAGTCTAAAATTCTGTTGTGAAGTATAAAGTTTACCCTATCCAAAACTACAAAGTTTAGACTCTTCCATATTGACTGAATCTGCAAACGACAAATAAATTTGGCTCAAATAATGGGAATCATGTTTGAAGGGACAGTAAACGAGATGGGAAATGGGGAAAAATCCTGGTTACCAAGCAGAAAACACGGTGGGAAAAGGAGAACATACTACCTACCAATGTTTTCTCCTTTTCCAAAAATGTTTTCAAAAGGCGTCTTCATCAGAGTCATTAAAATCTGGGATCATTTGCTAAAAGGTTAAAAAGCAATTTTTACCTCCAGTTTGGGTGGGCTCAATGTCTGACCTTTGGGTATGTCATATGAAATATCTTCTGTGCCCATAATTACAAGGTCAAGGTCACACAGGTTTGTCACCAGGCAAGCTGGGGTGATGTCCACAAGCACAGTTGGGCAACCAGGCCAATATTCAGATAGAGATACATTCAAGTCAATGGTCGGTTGACTTGCAAGCTTTAATTCTTGGCATGTCAGTGCTTTCTCTGGTTTTTGAATATTCTCCCTGAAACATTTTACAAATTATAAACTCACTAACAAAAGAAAATATACACACTTATATTTATCTCTATACCAAAATGACAAAGTGCTAGACTTGTCCAAATTAAAAGCATCTGTAACAAAAAATTAAACATTGCACAAACTACGAAATCTGTCTGTGAAAGGGTAGAAACCACTGTGAGAAAAGAAGAAAATGCTGGAAACCAGCCTTTTCTTCTTTTCTCACAATATTTTCCTAAGTTTTTTCCTAGGGTTCATTTGTGGTCGGTAACTGATTTCAATTTTGTTGAGAGATAAAAGTTCAATCCACATATCCAAAGTCTCATACTATTCCAGATTAGATCTCTAGCCAGTATGAAAGAGAGACAGGATACACCAAGTTGAAGGAATGGACATGTCTTTTTTTTTTTTTTGACAAAATTCCCAAATAATACAGAAAAGGAAAAACGAGTATGCTATACATGCCCAATAGAGAAAAAAATGGTGTCTTGAAAATTTAATTACAGCTCAAATTATGACATATAACTTTAGGAAACATAATGGAAAAAGGTGAAAATGCTGGTAAATAGCATTTTCTCTTTTTCCACACAATGTTTAAAGAAAACACTTTCTCAGGGTTGTTAAAACTTAGGGTTACATAGCAGTTTCATACTCCAATTTGAGGTCCATGCTGTACGGCCAGGCAAACCAAGTTTCTTGTTTCCAGTAATTCTGTAGTGAGAGATAATCCACCTCCTGTACTGGAGATCTGGTCAGCTGATCTATCAAACCTGCAGACAAAGTCACACTGGAACTGGACTTTCCTGCTGTTGGACTGAAATGAGAGCAATATGGATATCTCTAACTCTTCCCTAATGGGTAATTTAAGTGTTTACCAAATGACAAATTAATACACTGGTCCAAATTGTAAGCATTTGCAGACGATAAAATAAATGTAACTGAAAATTTAAAATTTATTTTGTGAAGGGTAGAAAACATTGTGGGAAAAAGAGAAAATGCTGGTTTATCAGCGTTTTCTCCTTTTCCCATAATGTTTTCTAAAGGCTTCTTTCTCAGGGTTGTCAAAAGTAGGGATTGCGCAGTAATGGGTTAAATATGAGCCATGCTCTGTGAAAAGGGGGTTTAATGTATCCGCAAAAAAAGTATCAACCCAGGTCAGGCTGTGCAGTCTGCTTACGCTTACCTGGGTCGAAACTTTTTGTTACATGTGTCAGCAAATTTTCTGCCTGTCTAAGGACCACTCTACTTTCTTTTTCAGTTGTTTGTTTGACAATTGGATTTTATGGATCCATAATTATGTGATCACTTATTTGGCATGATGCATCATGAAGAAGTCTATAAACTTCTTTTTCCAGGGCATGGGTCAAATCTATCATAATTTAATTAATGTTTTATAGCTAACAAACTTTAATACCAAGGCTGTACTTCCTTATTTACTATACAGAAAGATCAAAGTTATATACAAAGCAAGAACTGAGAAAACATTCACAAGAACTTCAACTTTTAAAGGGTAACATCCACACTTCCAAAAACAGACAAGTCAAAAAAAAAAAGAGAAAAAAAAAAAAAATGCGAGAAAAGGAGATACTGCTGGTGACATGCATTTTCTCCATTTCCCGTTAGTGTATTCTAAACCATGGATTCCATTATTTTAAAAATATATTTAACCCTTTACTCCATAGATACTCATTTCAACGCACTGCTTGTAGGAGCCTTTGGAAAACATTGTGACAAAAGGTGAAATTGCTCGAGACGAGCAATTTCAGCTTTTGTCACAATGTTTTCTATGCTATCAAAAGGTGTCATTTACACATAAGAAACGGCTTCATCCTTGCTGTCATTTAGGGTCAATTAGAGATGCCATAGAAATGCCTTATGGGGTAAAGGGTTAATTAGTTGACCATAAATGCTTTGAATTCCAACTGATCTCCTTTTCTTGTCAATTGGTAAAGAGTTAAATACACAATAAGGTACAATACTTTTGACAGCTTTAACTCATTACCACACAATCCCTACTTTGGATGACCCTGAGAAAGAAGCCTTCTGAAAACATTGTAGGAAAAGGAGAAAATGCTGGTAAGAAAGTGACTGAAAATTGAAATTTGTTTTGTGAAGGGTCGAAAACATTGTGGGAAAAGGAGAAAATGCTGGTAATAACATTTTCTACCCTTCACAAAACAAATTTCCAATTTTCAGAAGCTTTTATTTCGTCTTCTGCAAATGCTTTTGATATGGACACACCTAAAATTTTGTCATTTGGTAAAGAGTTAAAATGCCTTTATAAAGGCTGAATGAGCCACGCTTTGTCAAAATGGGGCTCAATTCATCTCTGTGATGCACTCTACAAAGCAAGTAATCCCATAACTATGGGTCAATAAAATCTATCTTGTCTTAAAACCAGCTGAATCCTCCAGAATTTTCTGCATTTGTAAGTAACACGACTTCTGATTGGCTAAACCATTTGGTTTAGCCAATCAGAAGTTGTGTTACTTACAAATGTAGAAAACTTTGGAGAAGAAGACCAAGAATATTCTCCAAAATGGTTGGTGAATACGGGCTCTGGAGAGTACAGTGGTCCTTTAAAAAACAGCAGAAAATCGACTAATAGAAACTAGAGCTATCCTAAACATGATTATACACCCAACCAGCTCCTTGTCACAAAAAAAGGTCTTCGTCACAGAATGTAGAATGGTTTAGTACAAAAGTAAGCATCAAAAAGTTCAAGGGGAGATAATTCTGTAACAAACCGCAGCAGGGTCATGAAAATTGCACATGCACAACTTCACATATATAGGAACCCTGTGTGTAAGCTCGAGCTCAGTACCTTAACCCTTTCCCAAATGGCATATTTTGGACCAGACCAAATTGAAAGCACTTTGCAGATGACAAATTAACAGTTGCTAAAAAGGTAATTTTTCCATATGATAGGGTAGAAAAAATTGTGGGAAAAGGAGAAAATCCTGGTTTCCAGCATTTTCTCCTTTTCCCACTATGTTTTCAAAGGGCTTCTATCCCTAACCCGTAAAAACCAGGGATTGTTTGGGAAAGGGTTAAAAAGTGTTGAAGTACTGCTACGGACAAATTTGTGTCTACGAACAGATGGACAGATGAATGGACGGACGGACAGACAGACGGACAAATGGAGAGACAAAAGATTTTACCTATGTCATCCTAAACACACTAGGCAGGCTGACATAGATCAATGCTCTTTGCAGATGTATCAAACGCCCTGTTCATAGAGCATAATAAAATTCATATGGTATTTGCTTACCTTAACTGGAATGTAAGAGAATGGTGCACATCCCCTCCAGCACACAACAACTGAAGGTCATGACCCCGCCCGGGGGCTTCTATCTGTTGATGCAGGTCCAGTTTACTGGTGTCAATGTTTATGTACATGGTGTATGGCAAGTGAGACCTCACTGTGTAGAGTGGACACAATATGACCTGAAATAAAGATTTATTCTTTACAAACTAGTTAGTATTACTCCATAAGTCTTTACCAAACAATCTTGAGTTTTCACGGCCCTGTGAAAGACGCCATTTGAAAACATTGTATGAAAAGGAGAAAATGCTGATAACCAGCATTTTCTCCTTTTCCCACAATGTTTTTACCCTGGAAAAGACGGTTTTTGAAAACATCATGGGAAAAGGAGAAATTGCTGGTAACCAGTATTTTCTCCCTTTCCCACATTGTTTTCTACCCTCCCAGAGAATATTTCAATATCAGAGTCATGTTAATTTTGTCTTCTAAAAATGCTTTCGATTTGTACTAGTCTAAAATTTTGTCGATTGGTGAAGAGTACAGGCAAGACTTACAAATATCTGTAATGCTGTGTCCACTCTCTGTGAGAAAACCCTGCACCAGATGCTGAAGGAAGATTTCTGGTCACTGAATGTTATCTACAACATAAAACAGTACATAATTTATGATACAAATACTGTCACATCTGTATTTAAAGACCAGCCAACAGAAGTAGGAAAAGTTGTCTGGTATAACAGGTGGTCTTTGAAAGGAAGTTGCAAAATAATTTAACTCTTTACAAAACAAACACATGTTTTTATGACTCTGAGAAAGTAGCCTTTTGAAAACGTTGCACAAAAAGGTGTATATTCTGATAACCAGCATTTTCTCCTTTTCACACAATGTTTTCTATACTTTTGAAGATAGGTATCATCTTTTGAGGTTGTGGCAAATTTTCGGACAAGAACAATTTAACTCTTTACCAAATGACAAAATATTAGACTGGTACAAATTCAAAGCATTTGCAGATGACAAAATGAATGTGACTAAAGAATTAAAAATTGTTTTAGGAAGGGAAGAAAACATTGTGGGAAAAGGAGAACATGCTGGTTACCAGCATTTTCTCCTTTTCCTACAATGTTTTCAAAAGGCTTCTTTCATAGGGGTGTTAAAAGTCAGGATAGTGTGGTAAAGGGTTAAAAGCATTTGTAGATGAACAAATTAAGTGCAGCTATATTATGATTTCTGTATATGATAAAGTAGAAAACATTGTGTGAAGAGGTAAAAATGCTGGTATCCACCATTTTCCCCTCAATGTTTTCAAATATTTTCTTCTTCTGAGGCTGTTAAAACTGGACTGTGTGGTAAAGGGTTATGATATAGAGACAAATGAAATATAAACCCTTTACAACATAGTCTCCACGTTTGACCACCCTGAGAAAGAAGCCTTTAGAAACATTGTAGGAAAAGGATGAAATGAAGGTCACCAGCATTTTCTCCTTTTCCTACAATATATTCTACCCTATCATATTACCATTATTTGATTTCTTTTCTAAAGATGCTTTGAATTTGGTCCAGTCCAAAATTTGTTGTTTGGTAAAAAGGTAATACAGGAAATGTGTCAGCCATTCAAATGGTTAGTCCTTGGATTACGAATTTATCCCTGTATTACACAGTAAAATTGCTGAATTTTTCAAGTTGAAAGAATTTGCAAGTGACTGATCAACTGTGGCTTAAATGCTGGGATTTTCCTTTGAACACTGTGTAATGTACAAGCATTTCCTCCTTTTCCAACTATGTTTCCAAAAGCTTCCTTCCTCATTGTTGTTGAAACATAAACATAAAGATATATAAATATATATACTTCACCATACCTTCACCAGATTATTTTCCCTTGAACTAGCCCCTGACACATAGACTTCTTTTGACCAGATGCCCCTATTACCCCAGGGCCTAAATTTGATCCCCTGAATGTCCGCAGGCTCCAATATGTAAGATGGGATGGTATGCTCTGAGCCGACAACAGCTCTATGTTCTTGGTCAGAACTGTTTGTTACAACCTTGACCTCTAGATGTTGGGACAGTCGATTTGACACCACCAGCTGGCCTGATATGATAATCTGAAATTTTTGCAGATACTTGTACAGTCATATAATCACACACATTCTTTTAAGGGTCATTAATCAAACAATCCCATGTGTTAATGACCCTTGGAGACAGCCTTCTGCTAATATTGTAGGAAAAGGAGAAAATGCTTGTAAGCAGAATTTCCTCCTTCTTTCACAATGTTTCTAACCCTTCTATATGTAAACTTAAAATTTTGAGTCACATTTATTTTGTTGTCTGTCAATACTGCAATCTTGACGAGGCTGAAATTTCATTATTTGGTAAAGGGTTAAGTTTTAATTCATTACCAAACAACAATATGGAGTGCAACACGCGAAAAGGGTCATTCGGACATTTGCGTAAAGTGTCGTCTCTGATCAGCGTGTGCAGTCCGCACAGGCCAATCCGAAACGACTTTTTCCGATTTTATGTGATTTTCTGTTTTACGCAAGTCTACTGTAACACAAAATCTAATGTAGTCGTAAAGTGCCGTCTCGGATTAGCCTGCGCAGGCTAATCCGGGACGACACTTTACGCAAATGTCCGAATGTACCTTTTTGCGTGTTGCACTCCATATTTCAGGCTTGTCTAAATCAAAAACAGACAATTTACATTTAGAAAAGTTTGTGAATTGAAGACACCTGTTATGAATTTGTATACTTGCAGTTCAACACCAAAACAGAGAAGTTTGCCAATTTTTTAAATTTGCAAAATTATGAAAATTACCATATTACCAAAATTTCCACTAATAGAGTATATTACCTGACTTTGTACATTGGAAAGTTTACTGACACGAATAATAACTGTGTAGTGATGATCAGCTGATTTCACACCTCGTACAAAACTTCCTACTTTTCCTATCTCAAATGGTTCACACCACTTCCAAACCTTTCCATCCAAACATAGATGTAGTTCCTGAAATAAAATATTATTACAGGGGAAACTACAGCTGTCACTGAATGTGACTTAATACCCCTACCAGCACTTTGGCAGAAACAGAAAATTACTAGTATTTTGTTCACAGACGGACACACAGATGGACACACGGATAGACACATGGACAGAAAGGCTGATTCCAGTATACACCCGAAAACATTTGGTTTGCGAGAGTATAAAAAAATATAATTCACTAGTATGTTCTTTTGTATTTCACAACATTTCAACATTTATTCAAGTTGATTAATTTAAATAATTCAAATATCTTTTTTGTATCCATCTTTGTTCTTACTCTTTACCGCACAGTTCCACTTTATAAAAGTCAGATTATTGTAGCCACATTTAAATTGGCACTTGCAAAAGCTTTCAACTGGACAGGTCTGTACTATTGTCTTTAAGTGAAGAGTTTTAAGAATGAAAAAAATGGGACATTTTCTGAATTTGGACTTTAATGACAATTAAAATGATTTGTGAATATAGTAAAAGAGTTTTTGACTGCACAGGAATAAAAATATCAAAATTGCACACTAATTCGTAAATTTTCATCGTCCTGTTCAAGAACCTAGGCTCAAAGCAGAAATCAGGACAAACCTGTTTCAGCTTATGGGACCTCCATCCATACTGATGCATTTCCCTTGGCTGTAAGATCAGGTTCTCATCTGTACCAACCTGACCAAACCTGATAGCTACTTGAGTGTCATTGCAGATAACATAATGGCCAAATATCACCTCATCTCCCTCTTTCTTACCTGTGTAAAACAAAATACATACAATTAATCTTCCACAACCAAATGGGTAATTTAACTCTTTACCACACTAGAAAACTTTAGACCAGTCCGAAACAAAAGCATTTGCAGACAAAGTAAATGTGAATGAAAAATTGAACTTTGGTTTGTGAAGGGTAGAAACATTGTGAGGAAAGGAGAAAATGCTGGTTACCAGCATTTTCTCCTTTTCCCATAATGTTTTCAAAAGGCCTGTTTCTCAGAGTTGTTAAAAATCAGGACTGTGTGGTAAAGAGTTAAAGCATCTGCAAAACACATAGACATTTGTCAGTGTGTAAAGTCTACACAGGTTGACTAGGTTTGAAACTTTTGCTTTTGATAAATTGTCTGCATGAGAAAGGACCATTCTACCTCATAATTTAGCCAGGTTTTGGACAAAATGGAACCATAATATGATATGAGAGGGAAATAAGAAGTTTGAGGGAAATGTAATTATGCTTTTATCTCTTTACCAGACAACAAAATTCAAGGTAGTTCAAATTGAAAGCATTAGCAGATGACAAATTAATTGTACCTGAAATGATCTAGGTTTGTATTTTAAAAGGATAGACAATATGGTGGGAAAAGGTGAAAAATGTTTCATCTTCAAAGTTGTTAACAACACTTGGTTGTTTGGTAAATGGTTTAGGTGAAAGTTGATTAGGAAATAAAAACACTGACCAGATAAAACATGGTTCCATGCTTGTATAGAGGAGAACACAGTATGAGTAACAGCTTGTCCCAGTCTAACTGTCACTGGTTCACAGTTTATATCTATATCTAAAGCTGCAGGCTGCAAAAAGGATATATAAATCAATAAAATGAAATAAAATCATTGAATGCATCATACAATGTACAATAGGCCAATAGCTTTAATACTGAACTGAATAACTTTTCTTTTGTATGATCTTTAGTGAAGCAGTGAAAACGTGAACAATAAGTATCGAGTCACCGTGTGTAGAGATTATGAAAAAAAGACAACAATCAAACCAAATTTTAATTAGTGTTAAAAGGAGAATAGACATATTGGTTTCCTAGGTCAAGAGAACTTGTTAAAATAGAACCATTACTGTGCTACACAGCTCAACTAAGCTGATTGAAAAAGTTATGAAAATACTGCAATCATATGTATATCAATATCTGAATTTTACATAATTATCTTAATTTATCAAATTAAACTGATACTATATGCTAATTTCTAGCTCTCCCCATTGCTCACTCAATTCAAGTTGGAGACCAAATTGAAAATGTAATTCAGCCATGCTCCGGCAAAAATAAGTTTAATGCATCAAAGTGATTCACTAAAGCAAGCATGTAAAGTCATCACATAATTGTGAAATCATTTTATCAATAAATTGACAGAATCATGAGGGGGACTAGTCCTTTAAAAAGCAGAAAATAGATCAAAAGCACAAAGATTCAAACTAGTTCAGCCTGAGCCAACTGCACGGGCTGACATGGTTCATTATCTTTAGTAAATGCATTCAACTCCCTTTTTAAATAGTATGGCTCAATCTTTATTACAGTTTGACTCTTTACAACACAATGCCTACTTTTAATGACCATGAAAAAGGAGTCTTTTGAAAAATGTGGAAAAAAAGGAGAATATGCTGGTTACTAGCATTTTCTCCTTTTCCCACATTGATTTCTACCCTATCAGACAAAAATTGCTTTTATCAAGCAACATTGAAATTGTCATCTACAAATGCTTTCATTTTGGACAGGTCTGAATTTTGTTGTATGGTAAAAGGTTAACAACCAGATGATGCTACATACTAAATATCAGTGATATAGCCAAAGCAAAATGACTTATTTAGTCACTTTTATGCAACTCTCCTGGTAAAGTAAACTCATACCTTTGTAGACAGCTGGTACAGGGCTACTCCGGAAACTTCAAATGGGGAGACAACTCTTTGCATTGTTAGAGTCTTGTACTCCAGTAGGTCTACTTTTATGGTGGAGTTAAACTGAAAAAAAAAAGTTACAAAACTGTTTTATATTATTCACTCTTACCATGCCATAAATAAAGCCATCCAGATTTTCTAAAGGCTTTACTGCACAATCCTGACATTTATTGGCCCTGAGAGAGAAGGCTTAAGAAAACATTGTGAGAAATGGAGAAAATGCTGGTAACCAGCATTTTCTCCATTTCCCACAATATTTTCTACCCTGTCAGAGACAAAAATTTCCCTCTTAGCGACATTAAATTTTCCGTCTGCAAATGCTTTCAATTTAGATGAGTCCAACATCTTGTCGTTTGGTAAAGAGTTAAGCATGGCATACAAATCAAGATCATACTGGACACTGCACAGAATATACGCTCTGATACTCGATCTAAACTGTATGATATTTTTGCAAGATAAATTCTTACCAAACCTGCTATGAAACTGACATTATTTGTGTGTGTCTTTTTTCTCTTGACTGAGAAAGGAAAGCTTTATTTCAGTAAATTTGTGTTGTAAGGGTTTAAATTTGAATATATCATAACTATGTTTGATTGATTCTATTATATGAAGAAAAATATGATCAATAGTAACTAATCAACTGATAACCATGAAATAAAATTTTAGACAAACCTGGCCTTGTATCTTTGACTGTGACCCAGCAATGTGGGAACCAGCACATAAAACATTGTCTAAAGTGAAGACAGCAAACTCTCCTGAAGCTGGGTAACAGCTGCTCATGAAAAATGGCCGCAACTTAAAAGGTGTCTCTGTAATAAGAATGTTTGACCTTAGGCCTAAGAAAAAAATATGTGTCTCAGAAATTGACAGTATTTGGACTGAAATCAACAAAATATGTCTCTGGGAAACATTATAGCAAAGCAGATTTTTTTTTAATGAACATTTCTCCCCCTTCCACAAACTTATCACATGCATGATATATTTGGACTTTGTTAATTTTGTGATGATTATGCATATGATTCTTATGAATCATCCAATGATAGGCAGTAGGCAGTAATGAGTTAAATATAATATCAATGCTTTTTTACCTTCTAATTAGCTTTTTTCTGTTAATGTTTGAAAAGTCTATCTAAATCTGAAAATTTCCTTTACGTTTTTTAACATAAAAGCTGAGAATCATGCCTGTTTAAGATTGGCAAAAAACTTGTTCTTCCTGACTGTGCTATAACTGACAAAAGTTAACTTGAGATCCTAGTACTGAATTTATGATTGACACATTCTGGTTTTAATCTAGCTAGTGGTAGCACCTATCACATGAAAGTGCCCTTGGGCACTGCAGTATCCTAGCCTTGTACTGGTAAAACCATGGAAAGACACAAATAAGTGAATTGTTGAAAGAAGCATGTCTCTACTTGACCCTCTATCAAACAATTTTGTTTCAATGATCATAAGGAGGAAGGCTTCTGAAAACATAGTCGATGCTAGTAACCAGCATTTTCTCCTTTTGCAGATGGCGATTTAATTGTGGCGCAATTGATGGAATTAATCTTTGACAGAGTAGAAAACATGATGAGAAAAGGAGAAAATGCTGGTGACCAAGGATGTTAAAACTCAGGATTTTGTGGCAGAAAGCAATACATCCACACAACTTACCTTTCCCAAGACAGTGTAGGTGATTACTAAGATGCAGTTCCACACTTTCCAGAGTACACCCCACCACATATGATGGCACAAGATCTGGTATAAAGCAAGAATCAATCTTCATTGATGCAGCCAGGGATGTAGGCAATATCACCTCCTTTCTGAAATACAGTGTAAAAAAAGTTAACCCTTAAGCAACCCCTAACCCTTTACTAAACGACAAAAATTTAGACTTGTCCAAATTGAAAGCATTTGCAGGTGACAAAAGAAATTTAATTTAGAAGGGGGAAGAAAATATTGTGAGAAAAGGAGAAAATGTTGGTTACCAGCATTTCCTCCTTTTCCTACAACGTTTTCAATAGGCCTTCTCCTTAGGGTCTTTAAAACTCGGGATAGTGTTAAGGGTTAAATGCCAAATTGTAACCACTCTCAGAAAGAAGCCATTTGAAACCTTTGCGGAAAATGAAGAAATGCTGGCTACTAACATATTCTCCCCTTTCAGTGTATTTACTCTATAAAGGAATAGAAACACACATTACTTAAAATCAAAGAGTTGCAGGTTTGTTACAATTCTTGGAAAAATTCTTTCCAACAAGAAAAATTCTCTGAGGGAAGGGGGTTTAATGCATCTGTAAAAAAGTATAGACCAGAGTCAGCCTGCACAGTCAATAAGGCTGACCAGAATTTTTGTTTGTTTGTTTTTTGTCAGTTTTCTTCTGGCTCAAGGGTCATTCTACCTCATGTTTCAGTTGTTTGTAAGACAAAATGGATTTTATAGATCCATAACTAGGTAGTTACGTAATTACTTGCATGGTATAATGGATTGCAAAGATGCATTAACCCCACCCCCTTTTACCAAAAGAGCTGCTCATTCATTTGCAGGAGTCTACATATCAAATAAAAACCATTACCTATGCAAGTTTCTAATCAATATCCTCCAAGTTTGAGCAACAACCAAATCTTGGCTTTGAGAGTTTTTAACATCAGGTAAAGTGATATCTGTCGAGACACTGTCGGACAAATCCACTTCCAAATAGTCAACAAATTGTTGTATGAGTGGCTCCCAGTGTTGAAGTACACACTGTACCTAGTTGAATGAAAAAGATACAATTTTCTTAACTCTTTACCACGCAATCCTGATTTTTAACGACCTTGCGAAAACAGTCTTTTGAAAACATTTTGGGAAAAGGAGAAAATGCTGGTAACCAGCATTTTCTCCATTTCCCAAAAAGCTTTTCACCCTTCCTTAAACGAATCTCAAAATTTCAATGACATTTATTTTGTTGTCTACAAATGCTTTCAATTCATACCAGTCTAAAATTTTGTCGTGTGGTAAAGAGTTAACACTTTACAAAGCAATCTTGAAAAAGAAAGCTTATTAAAATACATGTATCCTGGGGAAAAAAGTAGAAACTCCTGGTAATCAGTATTTTCTACTTTTGTCACAATTTTTTTTTACCCTTTTACATATTCGCACAAACACTGGATCATTTGATAAATGGTGGTTCATTCTCACAAACAACAAAATGTCAGACTTGTCTGACTTCAAAGCATTTGCAAATGTCAAGTAAATTGAGGCTGAATTTTTTATTTTTTCTGTGTTTTTTTAACTAAAATATTGAATTATTCTGAATTTCATATCAGGAAGGGTTGAAAAAACTGGTCACCACTGTTTTCAACAGCTTTCTTTCTCAGGATTGTTAAAAGTCTGGATTGCATAGTTAAGGTATGAGGAATTGATTGCTAATTTCTATTAACTCTTTACTAAATGACAAAATGTTGGACTTGTCCAAATTGAAACCATTTGCAGACGACAAAATAAATGTGAATCAAGAATTGAAATTTTATTTGGAAAGGTAGAAAACATTGTGGAAAAAGGAAAAAATACTGGTTACCTGCATTATCTTCTTTTCCCATAATGTTTTTAAAGCCTCTCTTTTTCAGGATCGTTGAAAGTTGGGATTGTGTGGTAAAGAATTCAATGTGGGCCTGTGAGTCAAAGGGCCATTCTAAAAAGAGGACTCATCTAAATATATATTTTATAAAGCAGTACAATAAGATGAAATACTGTGCAAATATTTTGCATCCAACAGCATTTATGAACTGAAGACTCAAGTTGCTATTATAATTTTATGCTTTACCAATGTAATCTACCCTTTACCCAGCACTATACTTAAGTAATCAAAGGACATGATTGGTGAAAAGCATATTTACCATTTTATCCCCATCTGGTCCCACTATATTGAAAGGTATTGGTGTAGAGCTGATATGGGAGATAACTCTAGGCATACTGTATGTCCATGTCATGGATGAGTTCCCTTCACTATCTCTGGTACAGAAAGCTATATCTCCTGGTCTTGTCATTTCCTCTTTAAAAACAGAAACAAATCTTTTAAATTCATTACCTACTTTAACAAAATTGTAGCAGGAAGCTTTATGGTTAAAAACAAGATCATAGCATGCTGGTGCCATCACTTGGGTGTAGTTGATTTTAGAAATACATGACGACAGATTGTCTATGAAAAGTCTTAGTAAACCAAGAGGCATGACTTAGTAAACTCTTTACTAAACAACAGAATTGTAGACTAGTCCAAATTGATAGCACATGCAGACGATAAAATAAATGTAGCTCAAAAATTGAAATTTGTTTCGGGAAGAGTAGAAAACCTTGTGGGAAAAGGAGAAAATGCTGGTTATCAGCATTTTCTCCTTTTCCCACCATGTTTTCAAAAGGCTTTTTCCTCAGGGTCGTTAAAAGTTGGGATTGTGTGATACAGAGTTAAAATACTTTGATGGTTACCTCCCCCATGTTGTATGGGTTCACCTTTTGATAACAGAAAATTTGTCTGAGGTTGAAGTAAATATTTTTTCTTCACTGACAGAGAAATTATAAACTATAAAAGCTTTGTCAAAATTTTTCTTGGTAAAGGAGCATTAATTTGTCAAAAGCATTTTCATGCTACCTGCCTCTGTTACATGGGTTCCCCTTTTGACTGTTAACAAGCCTAGGTTGGGAGGAAATGTCTTCATTAAAGACAGAGGTAAAAGATGTCAAAGGTTTTGCATGACAATGATAACACAGACATCAAAGGCCTATGACATTACCTTGATATTTAAAACAATAAAAAAAAAAACCACTCAACCAAACAATAAAATTATAGCTCCATCCAAATTGAAAGCATTTGCAGACAACAATAAAAGTGACTGAAAATTTGGAATTTGTTTTGTGAAGGGTAGAAAACATTTTGGGAAAAGGAGAAAATGCTGGTTACCAGCATTTTCTCCTTTTCCCACAATGTTTTCTAAAGGCTTTTACCTCTGGGTAGTAAAAACCAGGGATTGTTTGTTAAAGGGTTAACAAGATAAAAATGCCAGACCCCACCCACCTGATTCCAAAACATATTGAAAAGCTCCTGATCTCAAGTCATCAGCAGATTTATGTATAATGGTGGTTGTTTTTCTCTCTTGTGTCTCTTTAATATCTTCCCCTGTATCCCTGTTTGGCCTTGGGTTGGCTGTTTTTGAAAGTTCCTGCCAAAGAAGTGACATCTGTTAACCTTGTACAGCACAATGACCACTTTACCACATTACCAAATGACAAAAGTTTAGGTTTGTCTAAATCGAAAGCATTTGCTGACAACAAAATAAATGAGTCTGAAAATTGGAAATTTGCTTTGGGTTAAACAACTCTGAGAAAGAAGGCTTTAACCCTTTACTCCATAGATACTCATTTTGACGTATCAAGAACAGACAGCTTTTGAAAACATTGTGGGAATAGGAGAAATTGCTCGTAACGAGCAATTTCTCCTTTTCCCACAATGCTTTCCATTCAATCAGATATTTGTATCCTCATTTGTCCATATTTTTGACATCATATCTTTATTTGCTGCTGAAATGGAAGAGCCTCAAATTGGCATATCAGGTGAAAGGTTAAGAAACATTGTTAGAAAAGGAGACAATACTTTTCAAAGGCTTTTGAAAACATAATGGGAAGAGATGAAATTGCTTGGAATGACATTTCATGCCTCTGAAAGGCTTTTGAAAACATTATGAGAAAATAAGAGTATTCTTGGAATGACTTTTTGTGCAACTGATGTCAAAAGCTTTCAAAAGCATAATGGAAATAATAAGAAATTGCTTTGAATGACTGTTTATGCCTTTGAGATAGAGGATTTAAAATAATTGTGGGAACAGAAGCCACTGCTCAGAATGATTGGATTAATTAAGCCTCTCCCTGATACAGATGACTTTTTACATTGCATGGCAGTCAAGATCAAGTATTAAGCCGACCCACTATTATGATCATTTTGTAAAAGATTCTTAGGGGTTTAAATTGTGAGGTTTTAGTGTATATTCAAAAATAACAGATATAGGTATTACAAAATGTCAAAATGATGATGACAATTCAGACAACAACAGGGCTATAACAGTATCTCAACCTTTTTTGTCAAAATGGCTGAGCTTACGGGGAAAATGTAAAATTACCTTCATTAGCTCAGTCAAATGTTCTGAGAACAATTTCAAACACAACATATGCTCCTGCCCAATATGGATGGGAACTAACCCTGTTGCTATGGTAACAATGGATTGTGACATTTGGAATTTATCCTTCAAAAAGAAGGATGATAATGATCCCTCTGTCTTCACAGAAAATGGCCCTATAAGTGGGAGTTGTCTGTTATTCAAAGACACCTTCACAAATACGTCCCTTATATAGGAGTGGCAGTGTATGTCAGTTACATTCCCTACAAAATTCAAATGACATATAAATGACAAATTTTTCCAACAAAGAACGGGAAAAAAAGCAAGGATAAGTAACAAATGGGTTTGAAAGTCAGTTTAAAGGGGCATGTCTAGATTCTTAGTTCCGTAAAAAACTCTTCTTCACCTTTTACCACGCAATCCCCAGTTTAAACAATTTTAACTCAATACCACACGACAATATTTTAGACTGGTTCAAAATGAAAGCATTTGCAGACGACAATATAAAAGTGACTGAAAATTTGAAATTGTTTTGTGAAGGGGAGAAAACATTGTGGGAAAAGGAGAAAATGCTAGTTACCAGCATTTTCTCCTTTTTCCACAATGTTTTCTAAAGGCTTTTTTCTCAGGGGCGTCAAAAGTAGGGATTGTGTGGTAATGGGTTAAGGAAAAAGCTTTAAAAACCTTTTGGGATAAGGAGAAAATGCTGGTTTGCTGGTAACCAGCATTTTATCCTTTTCTCATAATGTTTCATACACTTCGACAGAGAATTTCCTGTTGTTGAGACATTTATTTTGTCATCTGCAAATGCTTTCAATTTGGATGAGTCCAATTTTGTCATTTGGTACAGAGCTAAACACTGACAAATACTTCAAAGCAAATTTTTTTCTGCAAGTGTGAAAATAACAGATAGTTACAGTCATTGCTTTACAACACTAGCCCGTGTTTCCATGGCCCTAGAGAAAAGGGCTTTTGAAAACACAGTGGGTAAAGCACAAAATTTTAATGCTTGTATCCCTGAATGTTTTCATCCATGCAAATAAAGTCCAATATATGGCCCGACTTGATTTGTCATGCCCAAATGTTTTAAATATGGACATCCCCAAAATTTTGTTGCCCGATACAGAGTTAACACTTTTCAACAATCCTGAGTTTTGACAACCCAAAAGAAGGAGGACTGTTGAAAACATTGTGAGAAAAGGAAAAATGCTGCTTCCCAGCATTTTACCACAATAATTTCGACCCTTCCAAAACCAATTTTCATAATTTGCACTGCACGTAACTTTGTCATCTGCAAATGCAACCCTTCCAAAAACCAATTTTCATAATTTGCAGTAAATGCAACATGTCATCTGCAAGTGCTTTCCAATTAAACCACTCTAACATTTTGTTACTTGGTTACGAGTTAACTCATTCCCAGACAACAAAGGTTTGTCCAAATCGAAAGCATTTGCAGACGACAATAAAAAAAGTGACTGACAATTTTAAATTTGTTTTGTGAAGGGTAGAAAACACAGTGGGAAAAGGAGAAAATGCTGGCTAACAGCATTTTCTCCTTTTCCCACAATGTTTTCTTAAAGGCTTCTTTCTCAGGGTCGTCAAAAATAGGGATTGTATGGTAATGGGTTAAAGGAGCACTTTTGATTTTTGAAAAACATTTTGGTTGCTTGGCCATTCTCATCTATGTTCATCTTATCTCAACAGCTTTGAAGTCAGTTTACCTATTCCCATTTAGTTCTATCACAATAGAGTTAAAGTCAGTTTACCTAATCCCATTTAGTCCTGAATCATCAATGTGTATTATTGATCATGTGACATTCCCAGATGCCTTTGCCAAATTCTGGTGTGAAATCTAAAAATACCATAAACTCTTTACCAGGTAACAAAGACTGGTCCAAAATGAAATCCTTTGCCAAAAACAAACAAAGGGCTGATCAAGTAAATAAGATATATCTTTGACAGGGTAGAAAACAATGTGGGACATGAAGAAAATGAAGGTAAAGCCGACTTGGCAGGTCAACCTGGGTCAATATTTTTTGCAGATACATGAAACCTTCTTTTCACAAAATTTGACTCCTATGTTGTAATGTGAAATTTACCTGTTGTATTCAGCAAAACATCCCCTCCAAAATTTACATTACTACATGAAAACAGCATTCCTGGGGACTCTTCGCAAGGTTTGGTTTCAAGGGAAACCACAATCTGTTCTGTATGTATAGTAAAAAAGCTGATCCTCTTGATATAACCTGAAAAATAAAAATCAGGTTGCGATGGGTTAATACCTTATTGACCAAATTAACTCTTTACGACTTTCTACGACCCTGAGAAAGAAGCCTATAGAAAACATATTGAGTTAAATGGTTGATTGTATGGTATTTAACCCTTTCCCAACCAATCCCTGGTATTTACGGGTCTGGAATAGTAGCCTTTTGAAAACATTGTGGGAAAAGGAGAAAATGCTGGTAACCAGCATTTTGTCCTTTTCCCATTATGTTTTTTACCCTATCATAGACAGAAATCATCTTTTCAGCAAGAGTTGAATTTTCGTCTGGGAATGCTTTCAATTTGGTCTAGTCCAAAAGTTTGTCGTTTGGGAAAGGGTTAATGCCATTTTCAACATTAGTTCAATTTTCTTGTGCTTTCCTGGAGTTTCCTTTACAAGCACTTTGAACAGCAATTTTCCCAAGTCACTGACTGTCTCCCACATAACCACTGCCAAAATGATGGTCAGCAATATGAAAGGAATTAATCCCGTGGACAGGTTTATCATCAATTCCCTGAAACTGGCTGAGCTGGCTATTTAACCCTTTCCCAAACGGCAAATTTTGGGCCAGACCAAATTGAAAGCATTTTGCCGATGACAAATTAACAATTGCTAAAAAGATGTTTTTTCTATATTATAGGATAGAAAACATTGTGGGAAAAGGAGAAAATGCTGGTTACCAGCATTTTCTCCTTTTCCCACAATGTTTTCAAAAGGCTTCTATTCTTGACCTGTATAAACCAGGGATTGTTTGGGAAAGGGTTAAACAAGCCACCCTTTGTTCTTAAGTCCTGTCCCTAGCCACTAAGCCACCAGAGTAAAGCTCAAGAGGAAAATATCTCAGGCTTTATCCTTTAGATCATAAAGGAAACCTTCATTAACCCTTTACCCCATAAGCCATTTCTATGATATCTCTAATTGACCCAAAATAACAGCAAGGATGAAGCTATTTCTTATGTGTATATGACACCTTTTGATAGCATAAAAAACGTGGCAAAAGGTGAAATTGCTCGTCACGAGCAATTTCACCTTTTGCCACAATGTTTTCCAAATGCTCCTACAAGCAATGCGTAGAAATGAGTATCTATGGAGAAAAGGGTTAAACAGCTCTGAAAAAAACTTTACAAAAAGCAGAATTTTCATCCTACTAGACAAAATGTTGGAGTAAAGCTCTAGAGGAAAATATCTCAGGCTTTATCCTTTAGATCATAAATAGCTCTGAAAAAAACACTACTGCAGAAGGTAACAATTAAAATGCCATTAAAACCCCATAAATTGCCAAGTAATAATAACAAAACCATTAAAGGTACCCATTAATATTTTTTCCTTTTTTTTTTTAAATGGTGTTAGCTTATAGCCATTATTTTCATCATTAATGGCCAATTTGCCCATGAAACTGCCATGATAAACATTGAATTTTGTCTAATACCCTTAATGTGATGGCATACATATATTAATTGGGTCATTGATTAATAATCTTTACAAGTTTAATGCCAATTAATTTCAAATTTATGGGGCCATTCATGCAGGTAAATAAAAACTAATTGCCATCACACATAGGAAACTGCGTTCACTGCCATTAAAAATTTTCCACATATGGTTGATGACTATTATTTCGTAATTTAATGGGAATATACATGTCCTTGAAAAGTTTTTGAATTTGACACTGAAAAAAATGCAAACCTCATTAATAAACCCATTAAAGGGTATCTTGAAGAAATAACCATAGAATAAAACCAACACTAATGGGCATTACACTTCACATCATAAAACAAAACAGTTGATACATAGAGTGTACTTGTATGCATATGTGTATTAAACTTCATAAAAACCAGAATTTTCATCCTACTGAATAAAATGTCTTTTATACTAAACCATTCAATTCTGACTATTAACAACTTTGAGCTGGAAGACTTTCCGAAAGGAAAAGAAGAAAATGCTATAAACCAGCTCCTTCCTCCACAATGTTTTCTACCCTATCAATGACAACTTCTACGATTTTAGCTGCATTTAATTTGGTATCTATAAATGCTCTGGGTTTGGACAGGTCCAGACTTTTGCTGTTTGGTAAAAAGTAATATCAATCGCTGAGATTAAACAGAAAAGTACCTAGAAAATCTGTTTTTGGCTTTCCACTCTTAGAAGGTTTTACTGAACTTTTTTGCAAAACTGGCTCAGTTTTTACTGCAGGAAATAAAGCCTCGAGAAATCCTTCAAACTGTGTCAGCTTAACGAAACTTAGGCTGGACCTCACTGGTCTCTCTAGTTTAAGGGTAATGCCAGCTGGGGAAAAAAAAATAAATGAATAAAATTAGTCTTTCTATGCAACAATAAAACCAGGTACAGTCAAACCTGCCCGATCGGCCACCTGTATAAGAGCGCCACCTGCTTAAGTGAGACACTTCCGTGCATCCCCAATGCAATTTACTCTAAAATGAACCTTGATAAGAGCGCCACCTGCATGACCCGGCCAACGGCCAGTACTTTTGGGTCCAAAAATCGGCCGAAACCTGCATAAACGCGCCACCAAAATTTTATGATGACCAGTTTTCAAACTTGTATACTCGGGTAAAAAGATCGAAAACGCCGCCGCCATTTTTGTTTACCGATCAGGAAACCCGATATACATAGTCCTGTGTTAAGGGTTTAATGTCGCTGACTTGACTTGATTAGACAATGAAATCAATAATTGGTCATTTGTTAATCGTTTTATGACTACCAAGTACTATAAAGAAGATGATTAGCTGGAAACAAACACCCTTCAGCCTTAAAATGGGTCGGAGATTGTCACAGTTTGACAGGTGTCATTATTCAATTATCGATCATTGTAGAACAATACATGTATCATGAATTTGAAAACCGATACAGACCAGATTTTAACACATTAATGCGTATTTTTGATAATCCATTTCACACTTATTACTACTGACACGTATGAATGATTTTGTAGAGGCAAATTTGAGACAATAGCTCTCTCAATCTTCGTAAATCATTTCTATCAGACTGTGACATAAATTGTGGATTATAAAATAAGAACTGTACCCTATCTTCCTGAGTAAATTAAATATGTTTTTAGATTTTTTTCTTTAACCCATTACCACACAATAACTACATTTGATGATTCTGGAGAAGAAACTCTCTATAAACATTGTGGGAAAAGGAGAAAGTGCTGGTAACCAGCTTTTTCTCCTTTTCCCACAATGTTTTCTACCCTTCCCAAAACGAATTTCAATGTTTGACTCACTCTAATTTTGTCATCTGCTTATGCTTTGAATTTGGACCAGTCTAAAATTTTGTAGTCTGGTAAAGAGTTAATCGGGAAATGTCCAATAATTTAATAATTGTGGTGGATTCTCAAGTCATTCAGATGGGTTATTAGCTCTTGTCCAAACAATCCCGAAAATAATGTAAAAGTTACAAGATTTTTGGCCACATCAAATCTATTGCCTGTAGTGTCTTTCAAGTTGGGTTAGTCCAAAATTTTGGACGTAATGAGTCACCTCGGTTATAGAACCTTGATAAGACAGCCACCTGTATAAGACAGCCACTTTGGGTCAGTCCCAGAGCTGGCTGTCTTATACAGGTTTGACTGTATTTTAGATACATGCCCTAATATACAACAAATAAGACATATAAAAAAGATTTGAAAAACACTGTACAAAAAAAGAACAATTACTTGTAAACATTATTAAGTTATAATTTTCAGATTATATATATCTACCTCTTCTCTCCTTTTATCTCATTACCAATCAATCCAAAGACACAATCAAACCACTTGACAGAACAACCAAATGGGTGATTCTAGTACATAACAGAAAAAACTTTATAGGGGTATAAAAGAGTAGACCCATGATCCATGATAACGGCATATAATACATCTGCAATAAGTTTGATCCATGTCAGCCTATGCAATCCGCAAAGGCTAACATGGTTTGAAACTTTTGCTATTGGTTAATTTTCTGCATGTCAAAGACTGGTCTATCTTGTCATTCAGTACTGACCCATGTCAAAACTTTTAGCTATTGGTAAACTATTTATGCATGTCAAATGACCAGTCCACCTCATGACCCAGTTGGATGTTACAAAAGACAAAATTTATGGATCCATAATTGAGTGATGACTTTCTCAATGTACTGGATCACAGAGATGCATAAAATCTCCCTTTTTTGTCAGAACTTAGTATTAAGCAAACACCTACCAGGTTGTGACATAAAATTGGTCACTGTCAAAGTATACAGTGAAGGAGGAACACCAGTAATTGAGTCCGGCTGTCCTGCCCTTGTCTCCAGAAAATATGAGGTAAAATCTGAGCAATCTGGTAACATCTTTATGTCTGAGGCTGAAATATATACCATGCAAGTAAACTTCTGTCATATTTCTAATCTTAACCCTTAACCAAACAATCCCTTGGTTTTTATGACCCAAAGGAAGAAGTCTTCTGAAAAGATTGTAGGAAAAGGAGAAAATGCTGATAATCAGCATTTTTTCCTTTTCTCACAATCTTTTCTACTCTTCTAAAGCCAAGTTTCAATTTTTGTGTCATGTTTATTTTGTCCTCTGCAAATGCTTTCAATGTAACGATTATTAGAGCCAGATATTCTGACAATAAAAGGATTAAATATGCATATAACATCATCTTCATTTTCACTACTCTTTAATACACACAAAGAATAATGGATTTAATTACCACTTTACCACACAATCCCTAGTTTTAATGACCCTGATACAGAAACCTTTTGAAAAATTTTGTAAAAGTTCTCTTTTACACACCATGTCTCCTACCCTATCAAAGTTGAACTTCATCATTTCAGCCAAAAAGAATTTGTACTTTGCAGTTACTTTCAATTTAGAGAAGTCTTGGTTTTCCTTGTTGTGTGGTAGAGAGTTAACTAGAACTATAAAGGTCAATGAGGAATGGCAAATAAAAAAAAAAAAAAAAACATACACAGTAAGTTTTACAGAATATACCGTAAAACTACCACAGAGCTTGGACAAACAAGTTAGAAACCTTACCTTGAAGGACAGATCCTTCTTGTGGCCCCTTAGCAAGTATATCATAACAGGACGTCTCAAACTTCTGATCTTTCTCATGGAAAGACAACACAGTATGTGGCTGTGAGATATATAAAAACAGAAACGGCTTGATGCAAACACTTCCTGATGGAATGACCTTCACCTCCTGACCTTGGTTTTGAAGGTCATACATATTCATGAAGTAAGTATCCTGAAAGTCAAGGTGAGTTGTTCCAACTCTAAGCCCATCATCGTCAACTTGTCTCTCTGTTCCTGTGCCTAAATCTACACGCCATTCTAGTTCCGTCTTTCCATGATGTTTTGACCTGTGGTGATTCTCAGGGTGTTTTCTCTCTATCTTGATATCTTTATCTGTTACAAAATGTGAATAAACAGTGCAAGAGATTCTTCCAGCTGTCAGAAGAACATCAACAGGTGTTAAAAATGTAAATTTCTCTGTAGAAAGGTCTTGCTTCCTGGTTGTGACATTGACCTTTTGAACTTTTTCTGTTACCATGGAGAGGTCACTTCCAAGACCACTGTCTGGAACAGATTCCTTGTCTTCATGGACATTATCTGCCGTCCCATTGATCTCCTTAAAACTTTCAGTCATCTCCATGGCAACCTTTTCCATCAAATGAATTTGATTGGTACTCAAATGCAGGTCAACATCACTGACAATATTGAACTCTAGGGAGTATCCGCAAACCAGTTTTTCCTGGAAGAGTAAAATCACATACAAGACCATTTTCATCTTTAACTCTTTACAAAACCACAAGATGTTGGACTCCTCCAAATTGAAAGCAATTGCAGACGAAAAATTTCATGTTGCTAGGATGACAATTTCTGTCTCTGATAGGGTAGAGAGCATTTGGGAAAATGGAGAAAATGCTGGTTACCAGTATTTTCTCCTTTTGCCACAATGTTTTCTAAAGCTTTCTCTTTCAGGGTCGTTAACAGTTGGGATTGTGTGGTAAAGAATTCTTTACTCTATGATCCCATTTTATGATGACCCTACAAAGGAGTGTAATTGAAAACATAGTGGGAAAAATAGAAAATGCTTGTAGCAGCATTTTCTCTTTTTTCACAATGTTTTCGAATATTACAAAGACAAGATGCATCATTTGAGCCACTCTAGGTCTTATTTTATCATTCTACCAAAGCTGTCAATATGGACAAATAGAATTCTTTTTTCATCAGGTATAGAATAAAAGACGTCTTTCAAAGTGTTTATCATATAAAACTAGTATCAGAGTTATCCTTCTTTTCCTTGCATTTTTAATGAAGAATTAAATGCAGAAAATATGCTAATTTTTGTAACCTACTGGTACATGTGATCACTCATAAAAGCAATCAAAGCTTCTACTGCACTGCTTTTAAAAGTCAGAAAGTTATTTATATAGCTGTTGGGTAAATGTAATCTTAAACTGTATCAGACTTATCTATTGTGTATAAACATATGAGGATCCATATTTTTTTCACTTATTGAAATATTTGAGCAAAAGACCCTTGAAGTTGCATTCTTTGTTCCTGACTACTAAAAGTCTGTTTGAATTTTTTTCTTACAATCTTTTAACTCATTACCAAGGACAAAATTTAAGACAAGTCTAATTTAAGTATATGCAGACAACAAGACAAAAGTGCCTAAAAACTGAAATGTGTTCTGGAAAGGCTAGAAAAATATAATATTGTTAAAAATGCTGGTTTTGTTGTCTGGTAAATATATGTACCAATCTACATACCCTACACTCCTTGACATGAAACAAACTTACCTCCACCTTATTGCCCCAACCTGGGCTGGTATTCACTATGGCAGGAGCAGCAACAAGTTTTAAATCAGCAGGAGATATAATGGGAATCAGTTGTATTTCTTTGTCATCAGACCTAGTGGAAATACAGTTTTATATTTAGAATGCTTAACTCATTACCACACAAGAAAATTTTGGACTGGTCCAAATCGAAAGCATTTGCAGACGACAAAATAAAGGTGACTGAAAAATAGAAATTTGTTCTGGGAAGGGTAGAAAATACTGTGGGAAAAGGAGAAAATGCTGGTTACCAGCATTTTCTCCTTTTCCCACAGTGTTTTCAAAAGGCTTCTTTCTCAGGGGCGTCAAAAGTAGGGATTGTGTGGTAATGGGTTAATGCAAGGCATTTTGGTTTTGCAGAAAGTGTAGATTTGTTAGGAATCACCAGGACTATACAGACCATATGACATGTGCATATGACCTGCAGTATGGGTCTGCATTCACTAACCATTCTTCAGTTTATTGTAAGTGTAATTTTAGATTTAGAAAGGTAGCACAACCTCTGATTGACTTAACCAAATGGTTTGGTCAATCAAAAGTTTTTTTTTTTTCAAATTTGGAAAATTCTTAAGAATAGGACAATGAAGTAGAGCCCTCACTGAATGTGACTTTATACCCCTGCCAGCACTTTGATAGTATTTTGTACACAGATGGACACGTGGATGGACACTCAGACACATTTGTTTTGCGGGGGTATCTGACAACAGGTTTCAGAGAAGAAGAATTTTCAAGAATTTCTTCTTTTCCATATAGTGCACGATCTTGGGAATAGTTGGCAAATTAAGTCTCTAACCATGGATTCACGCTGTCTGCTACTTTGCAACATATTCTGAAAATAACAGTCAAGACATTCAAATGATGTCAAAGCAAAGTAGTTAAATCTTGCAATAAGAGCAAAGCCATAAATGGCATTTACCAATTACCCATTAATGCCCACACACAATAAGTTTAATATTTTATAACATGACACAATATACCTTTCTCTCTATACCAAAGAATGGCAAGTATTGAAAACGCCAAGGGAGGCATTTTAGAACCCTGTGTGAAAAGAAGAAATGCTGGAAAATGCTGAGGAAAAACAATAAATCTGTGTCATATTTTTTCATTACTTTTTAACTCAAAATGCAGCAGTTTCCAACCTTTAGGAAAGAGGCTTTTGAAACACTGTTAAAAAAAAGGAGTACATGTAAACATGTTCTCCTTTATCTGCCAAGCTTTCTACCAATTTGTTTCAATAATTCTAATATCTAAGCCACATTCAAAATTTCACTTGCAAGTGCTCTCAATTTGGATGAGTTCAATTTTTTTGTCATCTAGTAAAAAATCAATCCATTCACCACATGGTAAAATTTCAGAAGTATCCATATTGAAGGAATCTACAGACAATTAAAATGTTTTTCAAATTTGTATTTGAATAGCAATAAAAAATTGTGGGAAAATGAGAAAGTGCTGGTTGCCAGCATTTTCTACTTTTCTCACAATGTTTTCAAAACACACCTTTCTCTTGCTTGTTAAAACTCAGGATTACTTTGTACAGGGTTAAGTACTCACATCAGGGATTTCACAGCGTTCCATTCTACTGCAGGTATCTGTGTGGTGGGGCTTATGGCACTCTTCTTCGACAGAGATTCTATCTTTGGAAAGTCTCCCCAACAACCTTCGTAAATACATGGAAATAAAAGTATTGTCTGACAAAACCTGTATTTGTGATGTCTTTTGTACATTTACAATTCTTTCCTAAGGATTGCTAAAACTCAGGACTGTATGGTAAAGGGTTAGATGTGTATACTTATATCTTGAATTAAACAACCAATAATATCATTACAACAGTAATACATGTATAACTAACTTTGTATATGTGAAAATGATGTACCTGATTTGCATATAACTCCTGAACATACTAGTACATGTAATACATAATCTGAAAAAAATCAGGCAGGTTTTTCAAAGCTTCTGACTAATGTAATATCCTTTTTGGTGTTACAATGTGTTTTAAAACTGTTGATAATAGCATGAAAAGTTTCTGTGTTCATGAGCCTAACTTTCCATCAACATTTTAATGATTTATTTTGATTGTATCTTTGATATCAATATTCTCTTTAGATGGTCTTCTATCTGTGGTTGGTGGAAAAGTTGAATAAACATTTCCAAACAGAAACTGAAGCTGCTCTAAGTAAATGAGTTATAAGTTATTGGTAAAAGACAAATACATCACATAAAAAAGAAAAACTTGTAAATTCTCCTTTCCCAGCAACAAAAATGTCCTGTATTAACTCAATAAGTGACAATTTTTTTTTTTCAAATCTTGACTGAAAAGCAATTTTTTATTTAGTTCAAACCTGAAAGCATTTGAGGATGACAAAATAAATGATGGTCTTTGTCTCCAGAGAGTATACTGCATTGTTGGAAAAGGAGAAAATGCTGGTTTCCGCCTGCCATCAAGTTAACAATAATTTGGATAAGTTGGAAAAAGTAAAAGGGTTAACCCTTCACCAAAAAAAGGAGCTAGAATCTTCCAAATTGAGATCACCTGTGGGCAACAAATCTGGAAATCTTACATATCAACTGAGGCTATTTGACAGGGTAGAAACATTGTTAGAAAAAGAGAAAATGCTGGATAAAAGCATTTTCTCCTTTTCCTGCATTTTGTTTTAGAGGGCCGCTGCATCTGGGTCATAAAAACACAGGATTGTTGGGGAGAAAGGTTTACAGGTACTTCAAATTGTCTCTGGGTACTCTTTTTTTGTCCTCACCTGTTGTAATGCTAAATCCTCGAACATCAAGCTGATATTGCCTGTCCTGTAATGCTGATCCAGATTCTGATGTCACGCCCAACTGAACAGCTTGTTGGTACAACTCTTTGTCCACTGCATATCTTGGTAATGGATTCTCTGCATGTGGTGTTATGGTAACAGCCTGGGTCTGATAAAAGAGAGGTTTAACTGTAATAGACCAACAAATACCCCCAGGCCAGTTCGCTTGTTACTGGATCAGGAAAAATAATGAACCCTTTTCTACTTAATTCAGATTTTAGATGACATAGGCCTGAGAAAGACGGCTTTTGGAAATATTTTTGGAATATGAGACAATGCTGGTAACCAGCATTTCTTCGTTTTCCCATGATCATTTTATACCTTTTGAAAGACAAATTTTAAATATTGAGTAACATTTAACTTGTGATCTGAAAATACCTTCAGTTTAGACAATGTAATAATATTGTTGTTTAGGAAATAGTTAAAAGGGCATAGAAAGGCAGTATCTCCTTTATATAGTCGACCAATCAAAAGTAACAATGATGCACAAGGATACTGAAACAAGTGCACTGCATGCATGTGCCAATTCTCTACTACAGGTGATTCATTTTCAGTGAAAATTGTAAGTAAAAAAAGGAAAAAAAAGGAGTATAACTGTTTCAAAAATATTCTGATGGTTAGTTCAGTTTAGTTTAAACATATTTATTTTCCATCGATGGAGAAACAAGTTCTTACACCTTATACTAATCTCTCTCGATTCTGCTTCCTAGAAACTACACCAGTACTCGCGCCGAAAGTGTGGGCCAATGAAGAATCCCTATGTTGACACCCACTCCTGGGTATTGAACTCAGGACCTTATGGTTACGAGGCAGATGATCTACCTCACAGCCACGGACACCGCCTTTGGAAGGTTACCTGCCCCTATATTATAAGTTTCTCTTTTGACGGTTAACAACTTGTCCAAGTTTGAGGTAAATATATTCATTAATAACAGTTACAGAGGTATCACAAAATATCAAAATATTTGCACGTCAATTTACCCTTTACCACACAATGCCAACTTTTAACGACCCTTAGGAAGAAGTCTTTTGAAAACATTGTGGGAAAAGGAGAAAATGCTGGTAACAATGTTTTCAACTCAGTCAAAGGAATGTTTCATCATCTGAGCCACAATGAAATTGTCATCTGCAAATGCTTTGAATTTGGATGGATTTGTCGTCTGGTAAAGAGTAAATGTTGCTAAGGCTATGATAATGACTTGTTTTCTCTGAAAACAGCATAGCTAAAAATGATGAAATGACCAAAATATATGGCAGGTACTCTTATATCTTTAAAGACAACAAAATTTTAGATTTTCAAAACTGAAAGCATTTGCAGATTGAAAACTGAATTGCAAAAAAGAAGAGATTTTTCTTCGAAAGTTTGAAATCGCTTTATAAACAGGAAAAAAAAAAAAATGTTCGTTTTCATTTTTTTCCCCTTTTCTGACACTGCTTTCAAAATTTCTTTCCTCAGGGTCATAAGAATTAGGGATTGTTTGATAAAAGGTTAAAAGCCTACCTGGATTAAGACCATGTCATGGTTGACAGTTGAGCATAGTCCACTCTTCTGTTCTATAGACCTGCTTACATCCTGTTTTGGTATAAACATTCTCATTGCAGCAAAATCAGCATATATTAAAGGATGGTTACTACAGGTCACTCTCGGAACAGCAGATTTATCCCCACCTTTTGCCATTCCAGAATTATCTCCCTTTTTTGTAGCTGGATCATTGATGTTTACAGATTTTCCTGGTTTTGCTGGATCAAAAGATGCGAGATCTGTAAGGATAGCTATCAGTGGTAAAGTGCATAATACGACATCACATGGATTCATGCTTACACAAATCTCTGATACATATTTATGGAAGTAAAACCTGTTGATGATGCTCCCATGATTTTCATTGACTGCTGGCATCTCGATGTTCAATTTCTGAAACTTCTTTTTCACATTTTTCCTCAGAGCTCTAGTGAAGGTCACATTCAAACAGCCATGGGCTAAATCTCTAGACTGGCTGTGTTGAAAGAGGGATTTTCCTGTTTGAGTAGTGGTTGGTCGATGTTGATCATGTGACCATAGTTTTGAGGAGATGATGTGGGTGTCCCTAGAAAGTTCATCCCTGCAGGTTAGTAATATTCCCTCATTTGGCCCCTTTTTCCATTTCTCCATACTGTAAAACAAAATATACATAGGATATTACACATGTGTTATTTTTGTTTTTCTCTGAAGAATGAAGTAAAAAACAAAACCTAGGCCTTGCCAAACTTATATTGAATAGAGGGAATCACCAATGTGCTATTTATAGTAACGGTGTTCGATACAAACAATTCTTCTTTAATCCCTTGATAGACCAATGAAAAATTCCTTATCCCGTAATAGACCAATGGAATTTCAGAGGCCTGAGAAAAAATGTTGTGATATGCAAGCAACAAATGCATTTAAGCCATGTTTTGTGAAAAACGGGGCTTATTGGATCTGCGAAGAGTATCAATCCAGGTCAGTCTGCCCAATCTGCGCAGGCTAATCTGAACCAAATTTAATTGCCCTTGGTCAACTTTCTGTTTGTCAAAGGACCAGTCTACCTCATGATTAAGTAGGTTATTAAAAAAGTGGCCATTGTGGATCCATAATCATGTGATGACTTGGGCAGTTATCTTGTATCATGAAGATGCATTAAGCCCCCTTTTGCCAGAGTATGGTTCATTTATTCTTGACGGGTCTTTTTGCTTGTCATCTGGTAAAGAGTTACATCCAATATTGAAAATAGGGTTTATTTCAGGCAAATATTTCCCCATATTAACCACAAGCTGATGAAATAAATTATTATATTTCCTCTGATTATTTTGTCAACAAATGCCACTTGCAAAACTAGTGATCTCAAGTGGAACAAAAAAAGTAGTTCCAGATTTTTGGCAGGAAGAAAATATTCACTGTAATGGGGAAATAATTCCCCCCCAGCTTAAATTACCACATTTCTTTACCTATAGAGGATATTTGTTTTTGCAGTGAAAGATTGAAATATATTTCATCGAGTGAACACCATCGGTAATATTTTCACAAGTGGCCAGGTCACGAGTAAAAATATTACCGATGGTGTTCACGAGATGAAATATATTTCGATCTTTCACTGAAAAAAACAAATATTCTATTTATTTCATGCTTTTAACTCTTTCTGGGAGAAGCTTTATCAATATCCAGTACAGTTCTTTTCCGTTATTCCCCGTGGCATAGCCCTCCAGCATAGCAACACATTACAATATCACGTCAAGCGCCAGAAATCTAAGGTATATGACGTCATATTTCCCATCTGGTTGTGAGGCATGTGCAATTTACCTAGGTAACAAGAACATGAAAATCGATATTTTCGATGGTGGTACCAGTGTAAGATAGAAAACTACTTTCACTGCTATTTCTCGATATCCTACCGGAAAGCATGAAATAAAGAGTTATCTTACCTCCTGATGAAGTGCTTCAGGCTGATGGTCCCAACATTGACTTTGACCTTGGAATAAACGTCTTGTACATCAACTGACATTGTCATGTCTTCCAAAATCAAGCTTAGCTTAACCCCTACAATTGAGGACAAATAGATTAATATTCTCTTGAATACTTAAAATTATTTGATACTTAAAACCTTAATTCATACATGAATACTTAAATCCCTTACAGAACTATCTCATTTTAATGACCCTGAGGAAGAGGGCTAATGAAATATTGTAGAAAAAGGAAAAAAGCTAAAGTAATACAGATGAGTACCATGGAATATGTTTACACGAAATTGATAATTACATACAACAATGCTCCAAAGTGATAGCATTTGCCCATATAACAGACTAATCACTCAGACTGAACTCTTTAGAAGCCAACAAAATTGTGGACTTGTCAATTTTAAAGGTATTTGCAGACAACAAACCAATACAGCTAAAATACAATACATCTGCCTTGCAAGAGTGAAAAACCTTATGGAAAGAGAAGAAAATGCTGGTTACTGCACAACTTGGTGTTTAAAAACCTCTGATGCAGTAGGTTTTTGAAAACAATGTGGAAAGAGAAGAAAATGCTGGTAGCCAGCTGGCTACCAGCATTTTCTTCTCTTTCCACATTGTTTTCAAAAACCTACTGCATCCAAGTTTCTTGAACCCCAAGTTATGTGTGATAAGACATAAATTCATCTGTAAAACATGTTTTATCAATCTATAATGTAAAGTTACCTTCTTTTCCTTTAGTATACATATTAACTTCACATTTTGGAAGAGTCCATTGCAACCACAGAGACAACTTGACACCTTCCACATCACTCTCAAGAATCTCCATATCACGGCTTGGGGTGGTATCTAGTGAGGTCAAATCACCTGAGGTGTGAGTGTAAGGTTGGTCTTCAGTAACAGAGGTCGCACTCAAAGTCTGAGTCTGACCTTGAGAGGTGGAGGTCACTGGAACTACTGGGTCATCTTGTTTAATGTCTTTGTTGACAAAACTGTTGGATATATCTTTTATCATATCAAATATCTTGGATGACAACTTGAGGCTCTGTGAGAAAACAACTGGGAGCAGCTTTATCTAGATTCAAGAGAAAAAGGAAAATTAGATACATGTAATTATGTCTGTTGATTGATTGATTGTATGGTGGTTAATGCCTGTTATAATGGAGTTTCTGTCCCCAAAATTTTGCACAATATTCAACCTAAACCAATAGATGCTTTCCAGAATAATCATCATCAAATGATTCCTTTTGCAACGACTATCATGAATCCTCAAAAAGAAATTAGTTTAGCTTAAGATTCAAACCAATTATTTTGTGTTATTAAGACCTGTATTCTACTGACTGCACCACCAGGGCTTGGCTAGATATGTCAGAGAAATCTTACAAATCACCAATTTAAACATACAACGTACTGTGAGTAATGCATTTAGAGTTAAAGTTTGTCTGTTGCTTTTGTCAGTCCCAGATTGCAATCCTGGAGTCTCCTTCAAAGAAAGTTAATTTCAAATAATGAGAATATTTGTTCTACGAACACATTCTTTTTGACACATTCTCCCTAGAAAAATTTTGAATATCTATGCTAATCTCATAACATTCTTTGCAGAGTTTACTGAATAGGTTTAAGCAATTCAGTCGAGTTCAAGATTCTTTAAACTGAAGTCACATGGGTATAATTTCAGACCTATTTAAATGAATGTTTAATTATGTGACTGAATATCTTTTCTCAGCCAGCCAAATTCATAACATAAAGAAGATGAAATCAGATTTTCAAATACTGTGCTTTTCAGTCGGTATTAGCAGAATACTGCAACACTCAAGCCAATTGTGCCTTTAACTCATCACCATACCACAAAATTTTACCAAGGTCCAAAAAATAAATGTAACCAAAAGACTGTAATTTGTTTTGAGAGAGGTAGAAAACATTGTGGGAAAAGGAGAAAATGCTGGTTACCAGCATTTTCTCCTTTTCACACAGTGTTTTCAAAAGTCTTATTTCTCATGGGTGTTAAAATTTGGGATTGTGTTGTAAAGGGGTAACTTTATCACTTACTTGCTCCAAACTTGTGTCAACTTCAACAGCATGCATGTCTGTATGTAGACACAATCCAAGGGAGGAGATTATGTCAGAAGTGGGTGGAGTGTATTTATAGCTCACACCTACTGTACAGTTGACAGTTGTTGGTTTCACAAGTGCAAGAGGTTTGACTGGTTGTAAACTAGAACTGTGTAATGTATACATGGAACAGTTTCTTAGGGTCACAGTCCATGGAATTTTGTCCCCTGAAATAGAAATTCATCCTCAACACTATGGCAGATGACAAACTTTGAGACACTTCCATATTCAAAGAGCTTGCTAATGACAATTTGAACTTGGCTAAAAATACGGAATTCCTCTTTCAAAGGGTAAAAAATGTTTTGGTGAACAGACAAAATATTGATAAATTTTCAATTTCTTGTAAAGGTGTCCTTCTAAGGATCCTTACAGCTCAGGTTTCTTTGGTAAAGGGTTAAGATAATATATACAGCTTTAAAATACTGTATAAAGTGGTGTCTGTGGTCGTGAGGTAGAGCGTCGGCCCTGTAACTAAAAATTCCTGAGTTCGATTCCTGGGAGCGGGTGTCAACTTTGGGATTTTTCATCAGCCTGCTCTTTCGGCGCCAGTACTGGTGTAGTTCCCGGGAAGCAGAATCGAGAAAGATTAGTATAAGTTGTCAGTACTTGTTTCTCAATCGATGTAAAATAAATAGGTTTATATCAAAATGCTTTAACAGTCAATGCAGATCAGCAAACAAATGTACAGATTGTGTACTCTAATAATTTCATCATTTTATTTTTCATCTGTAGAGATGCTAGATAGTTAGACATGATTGAAGTGTTTCAAATACTGAGTGATAGTTGAAAGACCATTTCACTAACATAGTGATTTTGTTTCATTTTGGCCCTCATATTGCATAATTATATTCAAAAGATTAGTCCAAAAATTTATGAAGGGACCAAAAAACATTTTCTAATTATCACTCAAAGTACCTAGAAGACATAAGACTTTAACATGTAGGCCTAAAAAATGTAAGAATCAAACGGAAGTTTGCTCAGGGGCATGGTGTCATTATGGGAAAAGGAGAAAATGCTAGTTACTAGCATTTTCTCCTTTTCCCATGATGTTTTCTACTGTTCACAAAAACACATTTTCAAATTTTCAGTCACTTTTATTTTGTCATCTGCAAATGCTTTCAATTTGGACCAGTCTAAAATTATGGCGTGTGGTAAAGAGTTAACCAGGGTTTTCCATGAACCCCAGCTTCTAATGAAATTTAAATCCTCAGATTTTACAAATGATCCCAAACTTTATATATTTACCTTCTTTTATTCATTCAAAGGGGATCAAACAAACCCCACATTCCCCCTCACCAAAAAGTACAGAGAAAACTGATTTTTAAGCATCAAGCATGACCTGACAGACATAAAGAATTTCACGTACATATATTTCAAATGGCATTTCTACTCATACAGGAGAGCAATTCTACAAATTAATTCTAAACTGCATTGATGATTGTAGAAGACATGGCTCAAACAAGATCTATTTATGGTAGTTCTATCATTTGGCCTTCAAACATGAACTTGAGAATGACCTTGGATCTATATGATCAAATAAGGAGAACAATCATGCCATTTTTTTTTCAATCTATCCAAAATATAGAAGTTATGGTTCAGATATGCTCTCTATACATGAATGAGTTAATCATCAGATTCTGACCTTTCAATGTGACCTTGGCTATGGACTTACCTTACCTAATGATACAAACAACCCTGGCACTTGTGCAAAATTATTTGTAAGTCCATGTAGAAATGAAAAAGATATGACTCAGGCAAGCTCTATGTATTCATGACTATTTTCTCATTTGACTCTTATGTGTGAACTTGATTGTGGACCTACCCAAACAAATAATACAATACTGGACAATTGTCTCACATAGTTTTGAAATCAAACCATCAGTTTAGAAGCAATAGCTTGGTCAAATCCAGACAGACCCAAACTAGCAATAACATCTGGCTTAGTGTTGACTACCTCTCTCTAAGCACAAGTGGGCTTGACCAAAACCTTTTGTCTTCCAAATTTAGAGTCGTACTTATATCTGGTACAATGGGTAGATGTTGAAATGTATGAAAGGTATCATTACCTAATTCAAGTAATGTCTGCCTTCCCCCAATATTTTCCATACAATTCTAGACAGGTATTTCCATTTGTTAAATTCTGTCTATTATTTTGGTATAACTTAAAATAGTCTGTGCAGTAAGAGGTTTAACTTACCAACAAGGGAACCATCCATACTTGTAATGGGGATTTCCTGAAGGAAGGGGACAGTCTTGATCCCAGCACTCTGTGCCATAACATGTGGAAAACACACCACAACTGTATCACACAGACATTTTGAGTCAGCCATCCCAACATAATTTTTAATAATGTTTATGCTAGGATCTGGTGGGATTGTCCTCTCCTTTGGCAGAAAGACAGCTACTTTCTTCATTTCAACCTGCAAAGAGGTAATAAAAGCTCAGTCACAATATTCAATTATTGCATTAAAAAATTAATGTTTTTTAATCGAAAAAGGATTAGTCACAATATTCAATTATTGCATTAAAAAATCAATGTTTTTTAATCGAAAAAGGATTATCGAGTTTGACTGTTTATATTTCATTTTCTGGATATCAATACATTCAAATTTATATAAATTTAAATAATCATTTTAAGATTCTGTTGTAGAAATACATGTAGTTGGCATATCTAACCTGGACTTGAACAATCCGAATGAGTGGAAATATTTTTGCCAGTTTTTCACCTATGCTGCCTTTGTGATCTTTACCATCTTTTGACTCCAAACGTTTTGTTCCCTGGGTGGATAGCTGACCTGGTGTCGGACTGTGGGTCAATGTCAAAGAAGGACGTTTTGAGCCGCTGGACATTTGTGACACTGAAGGAATAGACAAAATATATTATTATTATTACAGCCATGAACAAGTTTCCAAGTCCTCTGCCATCTGACCGTACAACAAATTTATTATACTCATGAATCAAGTATGCTGACGAAATAAAAATTCCCTTCTGAGTGCCCCAATTCAATGAAAACTGACATCACTGGAAACTGACATCACTAAAACGTGCAGCTTGGTGCATAAACATGCAATGTGGTGATCGACTGACGCTGCCATTTTGGATGTTGTCTTGCATGTGTAATAATGTTTACGGGCACTCAAAGGGGAAACTGGCATTACATGGTTTTTGCCAGGGTACATGATATATATGTTCCCGGCATGTTAACCAACCAGATCACGAGAAATTTCTTTGCAGTACAATTAAAGAATCATGTCATGTGGGGTTTTTAAATGGATTTAGAACTAGTAAATATCAAATTATCAAATTTAACAAGACAAAACCAAAACCAAGACCTACTTTGAGAAATGTCACCCTGTAATGGTGATGCTGCCTTGGCTAGTTCTAGATCCAATTCTACCTTTGGTACCTTGGACTTGACAACTTTACTGCCTGGTGTGTAACTAAACCAGTCTATCAGAACTTGGTCAAGGTTACAACAGATCCCCTCTATATTGATCAGTACCACTGCTGGAGCTGTTTTAAAAAGAAAATGTTCATTAACTCTTTACCAAATGACAAATTTTTGGACTGGTTTAAATTGAAAGAGTTTGCAAACGGCAAAATAAAGGTGACTGAAAAATTGAACTTTGTTCTAGGAAGGGTTGAAAATACTGTAGGAAAAGGAGAAAATGCTGGTTACCAGCATTTTCTCCTTTTCCTACAGTGTTTTCAGACAGCTTCTTTCTTGGGGGTGTCAAAAGTAGGGATTGTGTGGTAATGGGTTAAACCAGTCTGTGAGAACTTGGTAGAGCGTAAAACGGATGCCCTTTACACAAATCAGTTCTACATGCCTTGTACTGCAGGAGTTGTTTTGAAACAAAAAATGTTAATTAACCTTCAGATTGCTACCTGCACATGCTTTTTGCTCTTGGTAAATATTCAGAAGTTCAATGGTCCTTTCTACCTCATGATTCTTTTAGTTGTTAAACAAAAGATGCATTAAACCCCCTTAAGCCAGAGGCCTGCTCAAGTATAAGAAAATCATACAGCATACCTTGAATTTGATCAGTTTTCCTTGGTAACTGATAGGTAAAGGTAACTAATTCATTTGTAACATCTTCAATATTGGCTGGTTTCTGCTTGATCCAATCAGTTGTGTGAAGAGATTCTGTACTGGAAGGTCCATTTAGAACCGATATGGTCTGAAATTTTGTACCACCATCTGTAAGATTCAACATCAAATTTAAGTACAGTATATTTTACAGTATTTACTTCTTTCCCTACAGTGTTTCCAACACCCTTCTTTCTCATGTCTTTAAAACCCTACATTGTTTCTTATAAGAATTTAACAGTCACTCAAACCATCAAAAATGTTTTTTTACATTTCATTACATTTTATGCTGATTACCGGCATTTTCTCCTTTTCTAGCATATTTTTCTTGTTGTTGATAAAACTTGGGACTATTAAGAAGAAGATTAACTCTTTACCATACAACAATATTTTAAACTTGTTGAAATTGAGAGCATGTGCAGAGGACAAATTATGCCTTTAAATGGTGGCATTCGTTGAAAATGAAGAAAACATTGTGTGAAAAAGAGAAAATGTTGGTTTCCAGCATTTTCTCCTTTTCCAATATTGTTTTCAAAGGCCTTCTTCCTCAAAATACTTAAAATCCAGGATTGATCTGTACAAAGATGAAAACCATTAATAAACGATTGAAGTTTCAAAAGTGCTTTTGACAGACTTTGTCACAAGCTACTGTAGAGTGTAGATCAAAGATCAAACTGCAAATTCTATACAGAAAAGTCTTGATCTATATAGTCTACAAAACTGTAATTGTGCTCAGCACTCTAAGAGCAAAATCTTTTGACACACAACTTAGTATTAATACATGTAATCTAAACCCATTACCACAGTATCCCTACTTTTG
The DNA here is from genome assembly GCA_943736015.1 of Tridacna crocea. Lineage (NCBI taxonomy): Eukaryota > Metazoa > Mollusca > Bivalvia > Cardiida > Cardiidae > Tridacna > Tridacna crocea. The sequence continues at coordinate 42,694,561 of OX031066.1, read as the reverse complement.
ACGACCCTGAGAAAGAGGCCTTTAGAAAACATTGTGGGCAACTAAGGAAATGCTGGTAACCAGCATTTTCTCCTTTTCCCACAAGGTTTTCTACCCTTCACATAATAAATGTCAAATTTTCAGTCACTTTTACTTTGTTGTCTGTAAATATTTTCAATTTGGACCAGTCTAAAATTTTGTCGTTTGGCAATGAGTTAATTCTGTTACACATGACAAACCCTATGTTGCATCTATATAAACAAAAACAGGTATAAATAGTGTTCTCACGAACACACACTGTTGCCCTACCATTTTTGTAAACAAGTGCCTGTATTGCAGACAAGTTTCCAGAGCATGCAGTCACCACATCATTTCTACAGGTTTTCAACTCCATTCCATACAGAATCATTTCAAGTACAGGCTGTTCAGACTTCTTCCCATCCTCTGAAATATGATAAACAAATCCAGAGATAGGAAATAGCTACATTCAAGACAAAAGTTTTGCTATATAGTCAAAACTATTCAAAGATAATGGCCTAAACTTTTACTATACTGGCTTACTTGGATGAATCAAGAGCTTGTGCAATTGGGACGAAAAAGAAAAACATTTGAAGGAAATGAAAATGTAATTTTCGAATCAGGGAGAAACAGTTAGGGAAATGAACAAATGCTACTTTTCTTCCTTTGATATGTTTTCAAAGAGTAGTTTACGACAGAGGCATTTGTACAGCATTATGAGAATCAAGCAATCATTAAAAACATTTTTTTTTTCTGTGCTTCAACAGATGGCATATTTCAAAAGCAAAGTTGGTAAAAAGAGATACTGCTAGCAATAAGTTGTTGCTCCTTGTGCTAGAATGTTTTCTTTTATCAATTATCACTCAAAATTACCAGAAAAAAAATATGTATCTCCATTTCTTTTTTCAATTATATTTGCTTTCCCCATTTCACAGAAACAACCTGAATCATGATTTTATCCTTTTGTCAATATAGCTGAAATTTCTGATAAAAAATTGTTGTAAAAAGAGAGATTGCTGGCAAAAGCTGTTGGTCCTACTCTTGCAAGGTTTTCCATTCTATTGAAAAAAAAAAAAAAACATTCCTTTCCTTCAAGCCTTAGTCATCTGTAATGTGGAATAGTGTCAGGCAGGTCTTAAAACATAGCCTGTTTCAAGGAAAAATAATGTGATAGCAAATAGTTCAGTTTTACCATTAATTTGGAAAACATCTTCCAATAGGGTGGTTGTATTTATGTCTGCTGGTTTTGGATTACTTTGTTGCCACGATGATATAATCTCTGTGACAACCAAGAGGTTACCTTTGGTCAGACTAAGAGAAAATTGAGGTAATTCATAAACTTTCTCAAGTTTGGGGAGGTACATGTTGTTCCTGAAATTTAGGAATAAGCAATTAAATGTAAATCAGGAAGTTTTCTTGAGAATACATACCTAAAGGGTCTGAGATAATTAGACAACTGAGATAAAATTTCAGGGGAAAAAAAAAATCTAAAAAAATATTACCAAGTAAGCCTATGGACAGCTTAATAACCTTTTTTTTTTTTTAAATTTTATCAGTAAAGCCAAAAAAGTGAGATTTGTATAAAAATCTCGCAAAATGTAGGTCAGAAAATGCAAAACCATACATGCACAATAGACATGTGGTAATTTCCATGAAAAAAACCTGATTTAATTTAAGTATAAGTATAAAATGGCATGACATATATCAAACAATACCTATATCCTAAACCTGTGTAAGATAAGAAAGTCTGTAATGGGTATATAACAGTTACACTGAAAACATGTGATGAATTTATAGAAGATATTTTATTTTTATTTCGATAAAATATGGAAATTTATTTCATCAAGTGAACATCATCGGTAAAATATGTATTTACATGAGTTTTTCGGCCACTCCTGATAATATCACCAGTGAGGTTCCAGAGCTGAACTAAATTTCGATCTTACAATGAAATCCAAATAAAAATAAGAAATGGACATTCTTTTGGCCTTACTTATTTTGCTGCATCTACAAAAAAGTAGGTGTGCTATAGTACTCTTGTATATTTAGGCTAACTCTTGGTGAACTATGCACAGCTTAATAAAGCTTCTGCAGAGAACATGAACTCCGATCTTGACTGTCAAACATTTTGTCCATTTTCAGGTCAGATCAAACTTGATTTTACAATTTCCTAATTAAAAGGATTCATTCTGTTCATACAGCACTTTTTGATGTAAAAACTTTGATTGAAACATCATATGTGTACAACAACAGGATTAACCCTTTACCACAAAATCCAAACTTATAACAACAAAGTTTAAAAAAAAAAACATTGTAGGAAAAGGACAAAATACTCAAAACCAGCATTTTCTGTTTTTCTCACGATGTTTTCTACTCCAACATTATACATAAACAAATTTCATGTTTTGAATTACATTAATTTTAATTTGCTCTCTGCAAATCTTTCAATTTGGATAAGTCTAAAATCTTGTGGTTGGGTAAAGAGTTGATGAAAAGAATGGGAACATTTACCAATACATAGGCAGCAACAGTCTACGAATATACATGGCACCACTGGATGGAGGCATAATGGTGTGTAGTGGTGATCTGTTTCCCTCCACATCTACCTTTGTCAGTCCAATATGGAAACCAAACAGCTACGATAAAGCAAAAAGTAGGACTTGCTTAACCCATTACCACACAATCCCTACTTTTGACGACACTGAGAAAGAAGCCTTAAAAAAAATTGTGGGAAAAGGAGAAATGCTGGTAACCAGCATTTTCTCCTTTTCCCACAGTGTGTTCTACCCTTCACAAAACAAATTTCAAATTTTCATTCACTTTTATTTAGGCGTCTGCAAATGCTTTTGATTTGGACAAACCTAAAATTTTGTTGTTTGGTAATGAGTTAAGTTTTAATAGTATTTCAGCTGTATCAGGACAACCAGTTTACTTATCCATGTGTTCGAGGAGAATCTTCACCAATAACTGTCTAAAAAGATCATCTCGTTCAATTAAATTGCAATTCCTAGACTAGAGAAAAAGAAAAATACTAGAGACTGCTGAAGAATTCAATTACCTTGATCTGTGTGTGTGAATGGCAATGGTGCAGTAGGCTACTTGGTGCTCCAGCAATCTTACTGACTAGCTGTACCAGTTTCCTTGGATACATGGGTGAGGTCACTTGAAGGTCAAATCTCTGACTTGACATCTGCATTCCAAACAATGGATAGAGTTGTGTCCCTTGTGCTCCTGAGGTCTGATTAAAATAAACAATCTTTTACATCTAAAGGATCACAGATGTAATATAACTGGGATAAACTGTCTACTAATGAATTCTAATGGTCTTTTTGTACAAATATGTATAAGCCATGCCATGTAAAAAGGGGGTTTACAGCATCTCTGTGATGCATTATGCTAGCAAGTCCTCAAACTATTACCGGAAGTGCAGAAAATAAACTGTCCCATTAAAGCTTTCCCATGCAGTAACTAGTTTTTTAACAGACCCAGCGGAAGAAAGTTTTAGAAAACATTTTAGTAATACGAGAAAATACTGGTAAGTAACATTTTCTCCGTTTCCCATTATGTTTTCTTCCCTTCCCAAATCAAATTCTATTCTTTGAGCTACTGTACATCATTGTCTTAACTGCAACTGATTCCATTAAAAATGAAATAAATACATGTATGTGAAAACAAAGGCTGGTTGGCAAATGTCCAGATTGCTACTATTGTGAGCGGGTTTTAAATTTCAAAATCATCAAATGTGTACTCACAATAATGCATGAATAAAACAGATTATAAAACCATAAAAAAAATGATAAGATATTCATTTTGTAGTACTGGTGGGCCAACATCCACTGTTCATGGCCAACATCCACTGTTCATGTAAGGGAAGTGGATTTTTCACCGGAGGGCTTTTTAACCTACAGTCCTAAAAAGGTACAATCTTTGTGATTTATAGACTTTTAAGCAATATAAGATTATGGATGTTCAGACAAGAGAACAGATATCACGGCTGCAGTGATATGATATAGGTCTTTACAGGATTATCTCCCAACAAAATTTACAAACAGTTTACCTTTTTGCAAGAGTGATCGAAATCATAAACTTTCTTTGTAATATTACAGCATGGATGTGGAGCCCATAGAACAGACTGATTTCACTGGCTGCAGTAATGAGATATCGGTCCAAGCAGAATTTTATTCAAACAAAATTCACCACAGCTGTGATAAGTTGTGAGACCCACATGTAAGGGTTTGACTTTTGCGGGGGCATACTGTATTGCATTAGTTTTCAACATAATCCTTTTTGGTATCTGTATGCTGCTTTTGCCAGGGCTTTAATACCACTTTAAAAGAAGTACTTTTCATGACTGTTTACACAGGTCTCTGCAGCCTGTATGATGTCAAAATCTGACTGAAAGTGGAAGCCAGATATGGCCCTTTTCAATTTTGGAAATAGATGAAAGTCTGATGAAGTGAGATCAGGCGAGTAAGGCCAATGCTCATCAATTCAAAGCCACAATTGTTAATAGCTGCCATGGCAATGACGGACTTGTTCTTTCAGTCATTTTGTCCATTTTGCAAAAGTCACATGCCTTGTTTACTTTAAAGTGCTACCTCTTTGACATAAACTGATTAAATAATGCCTGTCGTTGGGTCCATAGCCCTATTTTATCAGGGAAGAAAAGGGCCGAAAAAGAAAACATACCCCAGGGCTCATATTCACCAACCATTCTGAAGAACTTTCTTAGTATCATTCTTCAGAATTTCATCATTGTGAAAGTAACAGAACCTCTGATTGGCTAAACTAAATGGTTTAGCCAAATCATGGTTTAGCCAATCAGGATATCTGTTAATTTCACAGTCAGAAAATCTTGCAGAGTAAGACAAATAATGTTTTTGAGAATAGTTGGTGAATACAGACCCTGGTCAACCCCTTGTCTCCTTCAATACAAGACTCCAAATTTATCAATCAATCTGCCTACGAACAGTTTACCTTTTTACTAGAGTGCTGAGATTTATAGACTTTCTTTGCAATATCACAGTACGGATGTTCAGCCGAGAGAACAGAAATCACAGGTTGCAGCAGTGTAACATGATAGGTCCTTGTTGGGATATATTCCAACAAAGATTTCACCTGTTCCTCTGTTGGGTGAGGTCTGTTTTCATCCACCCTCTCTGTAAAAATGAAACTTAATATCAATTTTGATTTCATTGGTATATAACCCTTTACCTGCCTATCTAGTGAGTTAAAAATAACAAATTTCCAAGAATAGGATTTTGAGAAGCAAGAAAGGACAAGTAATATGTTTAAATATAAATCTTAAAACTTAATGCTATCAAAAGAATTAGGAAACAGGAGCACTGCATGAGGGTGCCAACAGTTGCTTTTAGAAATAGGTTGATTTTAAGGAAAAACTGTAAGTTGAAAAAGGAGCATAAGTATGTCAAAAATAATTTGATGGTTATCTGTTCTGTTGTTAAGGTTTTCTTTTAACCCATTACTGCACAATCCCTATTTTTGACAACCCTGAGAAAGAAGCCTTTAGAAAACATTGTGGGAAAAGGAGAAAATGCTGGTAACCAGCATTTTCTCCTTTTCCCACAATGTTTTCTATCCTTCACAAAACAAATCTTTAATTTTCAGTCACTTTTATTTTGTCTTCTGCAAATGCTTTTCAATGCAAATGGTAACCAGCATTTTCTCCTTTTCCCACAATGTTTTCTACCCTTCATAAAACAAATTTCAAATTTTCAGCCACTTTTATTTTGTCACCTGCAAATACTTTTGATTTGGACAAGCCTAAAATACTGTTGTTTGGTAATGAGTTAATAATTAACAACTACTCTAAGTTTGAAGTAAATACATGTATCTTGAGTAATGACAGAGATACATGTATCATAAGATAGCAAAGTTTTTGGACAACAACAACAATGCAGACAATAACAGGGCTTTGACAATAACTCTACTTTTTCTTCGTAAACAGCTTTGCACAATGTTCTTCTCAAGCTACTTTCCAAAATTTAAACATTGTGGAAAAATGTTCATTTTGGCAACTATATCTCCTTTGAAAAGAATGACAGAGCTTGGGATTCCAACCAGCAACCTTCCCACCCTGTATTTCTAGCCATGTACTTTACTTACCTTCTTGCTTCTTGGAATAAGATTCATATTCATATTTATAGGCAGCGTTGAGGAGTTTTCTGACTCTATGCACCGTTGTACTTGACACATTTAGATGACATTTCCCAATCACAAATCTTGTCAGAGAATTCTCTTTCTCAAACACATCTGATGGTTCACCCATACTGGAAACGGAAGATCTGCTACCTAAAATTGAATATTTGTAAACTTAGGCCCTTACCACATAGCAAAGCTTAGCCTGCAGCTAGTCTATATCTGAGGAACTTACAATGACAATTCAAATGTTTTTCAAATGATAGTATTTGTCCTTGAGTAGAAAGTAAACATTGTAGGAAACCAAAAAAATGCTAGTCATTATCTCCTCCTAGATGGCGTTCTACAAATACACATCTATCTAATTTGGGCATGCTGGATACAGAAGCAGGCCAATTTGGCAAAGCAACAACCGTTACTTTGAATTTCAAAATGAAATAAATGTTTACCCAATAAAGTTCGGATTGTATGTTAAAGGGCAACCAGCATGTTTTCTTTTTCTCATACATAATGTTTCCTACTCTATGAAAAAGAAATTCCATAATTTGAGCTAAATTTGATTTGTCAACTGCAAATGCTTTGAATATGGTCAAACCCAAAATTTTGTCATGTAAAGATATAAAATTAACCTGTTACCACACAGAAAATTTTTAGATCTATCCAAATTGAAAGCATTTGTAGACAACAATAAGGTAGAAAACTTTGTGGGAAAAGGAGAAAATGGTGTTTACCAGCATTTTCTTATTTTCCTACAATGTTTTCAAATGGCTTCTTCCTCGGCGTCATTAAAAGTCATCATTATTGGGTAAAAAGTTAATACTGACTGATTGGTTTATCCTCCTCTTGGCTTGGCATGCTGTATAAGTAATCCATCCAAAACACACCATACTTCTGTAAACCATACTGCTCTGTATAAATCTGAAAAACAAAAAATGAATTCTCATCCCAAGGGTTCTTGGGATTCACACCCAAGATGAAAAAAGCATTTGAGAAGACTGACACAAAATAAAAAGAAAGGAAATTACAGCAAGCAACAATTTTTTCTTTCAAAGAATGCTTTCAACCCCTTTAACCCTTTACCAAACGACAAAATTTTGGACAAGTCCAATCTAAAAGTATTTCCAGACAACAAGATAATTGTGAATCAAAAATAGAAAATTGATTTGCGAAGGGTAGGAAACATTGTGGGAAAAGGAAAATGCTTGTTACTAGCATTTTCTCCTTTTCCCATCATGTTTTCAAGACTTTCTTTCTCAGAGTCGTTAAAAAGTTGTGATTGTGTGGTAAAGAGTTAAGACAATCCCACCCACCCACTGAGCAATATCTAACTTGTTTTCTACAAATGCTTCCAATAAAATTAACAAGACAACATTTCTTTAACCTGAAACACTGTTAACTCTCTACAAGATACCAAAGTTCCATACTTAATTCACTTCCAGACCACAAGTAAATGTGGCCAAAATGATATGAATTGTGTAACAACTGAAGAGAACTCACGGTGGGTAAAAAACAGAAATGCTAGATTCCAGCAGTTTCTCCTTTTCCCAAAATGAATTCAAAAGGTGTGTAAAAGACTTGGTGAAAGACTGGATTGTTTGGTACAGAGCGCTCAAGAACTGAGCTTGACGTTTGCCTGCTTGGCTCTTGCTTACAGTTCTGATGAAGGTCTGAAGGCACACAATGGATAGTGTGGGATAGGGTCTGTACAGTGATCAATGTAAACCTGGAATTTTTTACATTTAAGCTATAGACCAACAAAACCCATACAAAGATCAAACATTTTTTTGTAATGTGTAATATTCTCCTGTTAACCCTTTCCCAAACACTCCCTGATTTTCACGATCCTAAAAAAGAAGCCTTCTGAAAACATTGTGGGAAATGGAGAAAATGCTGGTAATCTATTACATCTAACAGTCAGCTGAATCATGAGGTCCTTGGACATGCACAAAACTGACCAATAGTAAAGATTTTTTTTAACCCTTTACCAAACAATCCCTGGTTTTCACGACCTGGGAAAGAAGACCTTTGAAAACATTGTTGGAAAAGGAGAAAATGCTGGTAACCAGCATTTCCTCCTTTTCCAACAATGTTTTCTTCCCTATCAGAAAGCTAGAGCTCATTTGTACGAATGTTGATGTTTTGAATTTGAAAGAGTCTGAAATACAAGGTTTGGGAACGGGTTAAACACATGCACAGGCTGACCTGAAGCAATACTTTTTGCATATGCTTTAACTCATTACCAAACAATAAAATTTTGGACAGGTCTAAAATTAAAACATTTACAGGCGACAAAATTAACATGACTCAAAAACAGGAAATTCACAGTGGAAGAATAGAAAACAATGTGGGAAAAGGAGAAAATGCTGGTTACCAGCATTTTCTCCTTGTCTCACAATGTTTTCAAAAGAGGCCTCTTTTTCAGGGCCGTGAAAACCAGAGATTGTTTGGGAAAGGGTTTAATCCCTTTTTCACAGAGCATGGCTCTCATTTTTAGTTCCATTAATATTGCAATCATCAAAACTCGACAGTGCAGTTTCAAATCAATATAGGTCCATTTGTAAAGAAAAGGATTAACTCTTTACCAAACGACAAAATTTTAGATTGGTCCAAATTGAAAGCATTTATTGACGACAAAATAAATGTGAATCAAAAATTGAATTCTGATTGTGGACGGATAGAAAACATTGTGGGAAAAGGAGAAAATGCTGGTTACCAGCATTTTCTCCTTTTCCCACAATGTTTTCAAAAGCTTATCTTCTCAGGGTCACTAAAAGTCGGGACTGTGTGGTAAAGAGTTAAATCTAATTATAGTAAACTTTTTTACCTGCTTGTGTTCTTCAAAGTCCAGGATTTGTTGTTTAGGTATTCCCAAGTTCTCTGGGGATTGGGGGTCAAACAGGGACTGGTATATGTAGTTGTTGGTAGACTTGGTGGCTAGGGATTCTCCTCCAGCTAGTAAAACATTATTCTGAAATATCAAACATTTAACCTTTAACTGCATGGACTGAAATGCACAAGTCCGAAATAAGGTCTTGAAATGGATATTACACTGTGACAATGGACAATACAGTACCCCTTTATGTTCTTTTTCAATAAAATAGATCATATGTAAATTTGAACATATATTTCAATCCAGCACCCAAACAACCACTTAAGATTTTCAACCAACCACTGTGACTTGCATTTACCATTACTGACCACATTGAGGAGTATTAACCAGGGCAGTTGTAACCAGTTAAATCTTTACCACACAATCTTGACTTTTAACAACCCTGAGTAAGAAGCCTTTTGAAAACACTGGAGGAAAAAGGAGAAAATGCTGGTATCCAGTATTTTCTACTTTTCCTACAATATTTTCTACCCTTCCCAAAACAAGTTTTTAATTTTTCAGCCATGTTTATTTTGTCAACTGCAAATACATGTACTTTCAATTTGGACTAGGCTACAATTTTATCGTTTGCCAAAGGGTCAAAACCACTGCTTAAAAACTGGCAGTCATTTAGACCATCCAACCCCGGCATTCTCCTTTTCCCCCCCAAAAAACAAAAAAGTTTCAAAAGGCTTCTACCTTTAAAGTCATTATACATGCAGAAAGTATACCAATAGCAAAGGTTAGACCAAGGTCACCGGCATTGACTGCAGGCTGACCTGGTGGACACTTTTTGCAAATGTGTAAAGCCCTCTTTTCACTTAGCATAACTCATATACACAAAAATTTAAAACTCAGCTTACCCTGGCATGTTCCTCGCTGTCAGCACCACAGATACACACACCCTGGGAAAACACCCTGAGATTTGTGATCCCAAACTGGGCGTCGAAAAAGTTGAGGCCCTGGATCAAAATATCCAGAGATATGCCCTCTGACTCTAGATACATGAAGGGTTTGAAGGAAATCTTCTTAGGACCATAATGTGCCTTCTCTTTGATGAATTCTGAAACCTGTGCAATAGATTTTTAAAACCATGAACCCTTTACCAAGTGCCATTATTTCAGATCTGTCTATACTAAAAGAACTTATAGATGATGTGCTTTATGTGGCTACTATTATGGGTTTTGTCTTGGAAAGGCAAGAAAAAATTGTGGGATAAAGGAGAAAATGCTGGTTACTAGCATTTTCTCCTTTTTCCAACAATGTATTCAAATATTTTTTTTTAAGTGTCCAAAAACTCGGGACTGTGTGATAAAGGGTAAAATGTATGAGTTCATTGTAGGTCTACACTTTATATCTGTTGGTAACCAGCATTTTCTCCTTTTCCCACAGTGTCTTCAAAAGCCTTCTTTGTCTGGCTTGCTAAAAACTTCAGATTATTTGGTAAAGGGTAAAAAAAAGGTAGCAATATAGAAAAAGGCTATTAACAATACTTCTGTGAAAAAATCTAGCCTCTTTATGGCCCAATTTTGAAAAAGAAATAAAAAAGACCAATTTCCAATGGGAAATGGTTTTAAAAATAGCATTATTTACTGCACTTCTTTGAATGCATTTTCTAAATATAGATTTCAGGGAAACCAGGAGTTGTGCAGGTTTTTCCACCGACTTATCAACAAGAAATATCTGGGCTTAGTTCAAGCCTTATACCAAGCCTGTAGGGGCTATGTCTATAAATGACTGGTGCATAGTTAACCATGGCTGGATATGCCATATCAGGTAGCATTGTTTTAAATAGATATGTATTTGATTTTGAAATTCCCCGAATCAACTGCCACTTGAAAAGTAATCTGGTTCTTTACCAAGAATTACTGAATTAGAAAGATACATGTTTGAAAAATGCCACCTGGCAGAAGATAACTAGACAACAACTAACAACTAGCAAATATTTTCGGTCAAAAGAAAACTATGACAGAAAAATGTCAAAGTTTTTGTCATATGATGAAACAGACAATGATACTGATGGGCTATAATATCACATTGTTTTCTATGAAAACTGCCGAGCAAAATATAAATGAGCCTGCAAATAATCATATAATTGTAAATCCATCAATTCAATTTTTTTTTAACCCATTACCACACAATCCCTACTTTTGACGCCCCTGAAAAGGAAGCATTTTGAAAACACTGTAGGAAAAGGAGAAAATGCTGGTAACCAGCATTTTCTCCTTTTCCCACAGTGTTTTCTACCCTTCCCAGAACCAATTTCAATTTTTCAGTCACCTTTATATTGTCGTCTGCAAATGCTTTCATTTTGAACCAGTCTAAAATGTTGTCGTGCGGTAAAGAGTTAACAACCAACTGAATCACAGGACAGACAGGTCCTTTGACATGCAGAAAATTTACCGATAGCAAAAATTTCAACCACTGTCAGCCAGTGCAGACTGACCTCGGTAATACCTGTTACAGATGCATTCAACCTCCTTTTCACTGATCAAGGCTCATACCCCTTTGGAAATAGTTTAACTCATTACCAAATGACAAAATCTTAGGTTTCTCCCAATCAAAAGCATTTGCAGACAACACAATAAAAGTGACTGAATTTTTGAAATTTGTTTTGTGAAGGGTAGAAAACATTGTGGAAAAAGGAGAAAACTGCTGGTTACCAGCATTTGCTCCTTTTGACACAATGTTTTCCAAAGCCTTCTTTCTCAGGGTTGTCAGAAGCAGGGATTTGTGTTAATGGGTTAACCCTTTAACAGACAATATAATTTTGGATTTGTGTAACTGTATATTGAAAGAATTTGCTGTTGACATATTCAATTCAGTTCACATAATTAAATTCGCTTTTGAAAGGTTAGGATACATTGTGAGGAGACAAAATACTTGTCATCACCTTTTTCTCCTTTGCTCACAATGTTTACAAAAACTTTTTCTCTCAGAGTTGTTAAAATTCCTGTGAGATAAAGACTAAATATTCTATTTCAGTTCAAAGAAAAGGAAAAAGAAATACCCTTGGCCACAATAAGGTCACTCACCTTAAATATCACAGACATTTTATAGGCATACATTCCTATAGAGAAAACAGAGGGTAATGACTTTCTTTTAACTGGTTTGGAATCTGAATCCTGGCTCCCAGAATCCTCTTCTTCTGGAAGTATTTGTGGAACATAAGACCACGCCCACGACACCCAACCCTGTTTTGACTCATCAGTTTCTGATGGGGGTGGTTCTCCAACTGATATGTCTACAAGTAAAAATTCATTTACTCATTACCACACAATCCTGAGATTTAACAAACCCAAAGAAAAAGCTTTAGAAAAAATTGTGGGAAAAAGAGAAAATGCTTGTTAGCAGCATTTTCTCCTTTTCCAACAATGTTTTCAAAAGTAGTCTCTTTTAGGTTATGTAAAACTCCCTCAATGTGTGGTAAAGGGTTAACACAATTTTCAAGCAAGGACAAAAGATTGACAAACTTATTTAGTTTTATGACATCTTTTGATAGCATAGAAAACATTGTGACAAAAGGTGAAATTGCTCATCACGAGCAATTTTACCTTTTGCCACAATGTTTTCAAAAAGCTCCTACAAGCAATGCGTAGAAATGAGTATCTGTGGAGTAAAGGGTTAAATCTAATATTTCTATTTCAAAAATATGTTTGGGTGAATAATACCTCCTTCTTGGACAGTGTAGATCTAAGATCAGACTGCACATTCTGTGCAGTCTGATCTGATCTTGATCTACACTGTCCACAAAAGGTCAGTGCATCATGCTTAGCAGCTTAAGAGTTAAAAAAAGTTGTTGGCTAATTGATGCAAAAACTCATATGCAGCAGCTACTGCCATACATATTGTGTAAACATTAGCATACCTTCATTGTCTTTCGACACTTTCATAGGTGTTTCTTCTTCTGTAGCAGGTTTCTGAAACTCTAAAGTACCATAATAAATTGCAAGAGCCAATTCTATGATTCTCAGAAACATCGGCAACTGAGTGTCAGTCAGAGACAAATCAAAACGTTCACAGAAAACATTCCATTTGGTTTCCAGAGGGTACTTGGCATTCATTCCTTCATACTTCGTGTACAGTCTACTTGATACTGAACAACGATACATGACTGGGTCTTGATAATGGTCGATCTTTCCACTGGCATCCCTCTTATCTAGGCAAACTGTCAAATCACAAAAGTTGATCACTCTTCGGAGAACAAAGTCTGGAGCAGTCAACTCCACAAACCCTCTATTCCAGTCTTTGTCTACACTGTAACATTCAGCAGATTTTACATTCAAGGACAAAACTATGTCATCTTCAACAAATTTGATGATCAGGTTGTTCACGATGATATTGACATTGTTCATGATTTTATTCATCAAACTTTGAAGATAACCTGAAATGAAAAATTGAAGAGCCAAAAATAGATACTGTCAATCTAAAGTGTTTGATCGTTTACCCCTCAAGCCCAAGTTTTAACAACTCTTAGAAAGAGGCCTTTTGTAAAACACTGAGGTAAAAGTAGAAAATGTTAGTAGACTGCATTTTCTACTTACTTCAGAATATTTTCTACCCTTTAAAACAAATATCAATTTTTGAGACAGATTTACATGTCCTATGCAATTTATGCTTTCAGTTTGGTTTTATCTAATTTTCTTGTTTGGTAAGGGAATAAGCCTTTACCAAACAATTCCTGGTTTTAACAACCCTGAGATAGAAGCCTTTTGAAAACATTGTTGGAAAAGGAGAAAATGCTGGTATCTTGTTGTTTGGTAAAGAGTTAAACTATCTATGGAACAGGGATGCACTTTATCTAAACACTCTTTTTTCTAAGTTTCCCCAAACAGCCCTTGTAATTAGATTTTTCTCCATTTCCCACAATGTTGTCTATCCTTTCTCAAACAAATTTCCTCATTTTAGTTACATTTAATTTGTTGCTTGCAAATGCTTTCAAATTGGACAGTAAAGGGTTAAGTCTTTACCAAATAATCCTTTGTTTTAACAACCCTGAAGATTACAAATTTTTGAAATTATCATACAAAAAAAGAAGATGCTGGTAACCACAATTTCTTCCATTTCCCATAATGTTTTCTACCCTTTCAAAGACAAGTCCATCATTTATTTTGAAGCTTGAAAATGCTTCAAATCTGGACCACTGTAAAATTTTGTCGTCTGGTACAGAACTAAAATTTGATTTTTACTCTTTTTACCAGAAGACAAGTTTTCAGACTTCAAATTGAAAAAAAAAAACAACATATTAGTAGTTGACAAATTAACCCTTGACCAAACGAAAAATTTATAGACTGGTACAAATTGAAAGCATTTGCAGACAACAAAATGAATGTGACTGAAAAATTAAGTTTGATTTGGGAAGGTTAGAAAACGTGGGAAAAGGAGAAAATGCTGGTTACCAGCATTTTCTCCTTTTCTCACAATGTTTTCAAAAGGCTTTGACCTCAGGGTCGTCAAGTTGTCATTATGTGGTAAAGGGTTGAGTATGTCTCAGATGATGACATTTGTCTTTGGTGGGACTGAAAATATTGTACAAAGGAAAAGTCGAAAATGCTGGTTACCCACATTTTCTCCTTTTGACATGTCTTCAGAAAGGTTCTTCTTAAGGGTCACTAAAACACAAGACCGCCTGGAGAAGAGTAGGAATAATTGGTGAATAGTATACAGCCATAGGTTGCTATTATATAAAACTGTTGAAATATTTTATATGAAGAGAAATAGCATAACTCTTTACCACACAATCCAAACTTTCAATGATCCTGAGAAAGAAACCTTTTGAAAACAGTGTAGGACAAGGAGAAAATGCTGGTAACCAGCATTTTTTCCTTTTCACTCAATGATTTCTACCCTTACTAAATCCAATTTCAATTTTTCAGCCACCTTTATTTTGTTGTCTGCTTTCAATTTGGACAGGTAAAAAAATTTGTAGTTTGATAAATAGTTAAAATACCTGGTGGTAAATCATCAGCATCTTGTTTGCGTAACTTCTGTTTTGGTGTGGATGCTGATTTAGTTCTTGCTTCAGATCCAGCCCGTGAGCTGTGTTTATCCGAATATGCAGTATCTCGCAGTTTCAGTATGCATTCAATTGTATTGATAGTTACCACCACAGGCTCACATACAAGTTTTGTCCATGGAATGTGAAGCCGGAGTTCATGAATGTGACCGCTTTGAAAGACTATTGGTAGTTGAAATATCTTCTCAATGACATCAAGTCGAAGGTCAAGATTATATAGAACAGCGTCTCCACCCCAGAGAGACAGCTGGAAATCCTCTGGACGAAGTTTGACATACTTGTCGACATAGCCCATCAACAGAGGGGTGATGTAGGATTCGATCTTGAACATATTGCTGGATCTATGTATGATTCAATTCCTCCTTGTCCATGAAATCCTGAAAATAATATCAGAAAATAACGAAACAGAAAGAAGAGAAAAATCAGTATGTAATTATCACCTTATATCCATCATCTCTCTAACTAGATACTGGTCAGACAAAGAAAAATTCAAGTTTCTCCAAAGTGAAATTAATTCCAAATGACAAATTCAGTTCAAATAGTTTGTGTTTGAGAGGTACGAAATCATTGTGGGTTAAAAAAGGAGAAAATGCTTCTTACTACCCTTGATTTGGTGACTAGCTTTACCAAAGCTAGACATAATCACAAAAATAACATTAGCAAAGTCCTTCAGACTTGAATTAGTTAAAATAGCTATTTGTTTTGCACTTGACCAATTTTAATGCCATATGCACAATTTTCTACTCCCTATATCCTTGTATTTACCAAAGTATATAAATTACCAATGCTTTTGGAAGTAACTGTTATCTGCAAAAAATATTTGCCAAAACAAAACTGTTTGATGCTTTCTACTAAACTAGAAAGCCTACACTACAGTAGCTCAATCATTGCTCAAGATTACCTAGGCTAAAACTTCAAGATTTCAAGCATAATATTACTGAAACTATGAATGCTAGAGAGCCTAACACCTCTACATTGTTGAACATATCTTAGAAGTCTTCCATAGATTTATAACATTTTCATTATTTGATAACTAGATTTTCTAAAAACATAAAATATAAAACATACCTAACCAAAAGTCATGATCCCAGTTTGGTCGGAGTGAAACGTCACGTCCGATTGTTAGAGTTGCCTCCCTTAGATAATTAAGCAAAACATTTGTCAAAACTTACCTCAGGCATTTTTTATTCAGGTAGGAAGATATTGAAGCATTTTATGGTGCCTTTTTTAAAAAGGACGAATATTTCTTCTCATGGTGAAAGGAATTTGTAAGATTGAACTCATCATTGATTTGCAAAACGTACACATCAACTTCAGCTAGATGGTTATTCGGCTCATAATCAATTCGCACTGCTTTTGGACGATTCGGCCCCAAGAAGATTCAACCGCTAAGTGTGGAACAACTTTTTTTATGAAGATTTGGTCCAAAGAAATGGAGTATATTTGACCACTGATACTAGAATATTCGATCCAAGTCATTTTGTTTTGTTACTATTATTATTTTCTTATCAATGGTTGATTTTCATTATTAAAGTTACTGAACTTAATTTACAGATCTTTTCTGTGTACATGTAAGTGTTGATTTGGAAGTCCATTACCATGTATTTTTTTAATCATTGTGTAGTGTTATATAGGTATTGTTAGTTTCATCTGACTTTCGAGGAAATTAGAGACAATCCATAAAATAGCAGTTGAATCTAAGCACAGACATCAGACTTCCCGAAATACAGTCGGTCAGGTGAAACTCAGAGAACTCAGAGTGGTTGGATAAATAAGCACCAGAATACAAGACCGACTGTCCAACAAAATTTAGCCATACACTTAACATGAAAAGTACATGCTGTAAAAAGTAAACAAAGACAGTTTCCAGATTTAGAACCAAAAGTTCTTCATGGAAAATTCCCAACTTTATAATTGCAGCATTTCGGATTACCTTCAGTCTAAAGGTCTGCTCCGATGCTATTTTTGTGACAAAAATAGCATCGGAGCAGACCTTCTAGACTGAAGGTACAAGTTGGATATATATCAGTAATGTCAACTGGGAATTTTTCTATTCCATGATTTGCTAATGTAAATCTGGGTTGCATATCATTACAATTGGATCCCTACTCTGTATTTTGTTCTATGTTGTCATATTTTGGTCCAGTGAAATTTGGTTTGGTTTGGGAAAAGTTTGAAGCTTACCAGACCCACTGCCTTGCGAAAAATTTGACTATTTCATGAAGTCTGAGACTGTGCTCAAGTTGGAACTCTCATATTTACAAACTTAGCACAAAATTATGTCTCTACCATCAGGGTAGGGAGACATACTGTTTTTTTTTTATGTGTGTGTCCTTCTGTGTACAAAATACTATCAAAGCACTGGGGGGGGGGTTATTAAGTCACATTCAGTTCAGTGACAGTTTAGTTCATTTTAAACTTGGGGTCCTTGGTTGTTCTCAGGACTGAAGGTGTAAGATTCAAAACTTTGAGGCTTATTCCACACTTTGAGCCCTGGATTTTTAATGGGCATGTCCTATGGCGAGATATGTCTGAGCCCTAGCTTAGTGCTGGTGAAACTTGAAACCTTAGACCATTCATGTACTTACGTTAAAATATGAATGGAATAATATTGAAAGTGGCATAACACTATTCAATCAATCAGTCAGTCAGTCAAACCCATTTTCCATGTTGCTTACTGTCGTTTTTGCTCTTTTTTGTCATCCTTCCAGGGAATCTGAAGAGACAATGTCTGTGAATTATTCAGAGGGTTTATCCCCATATGAACACAAGGGTAAATGTGGGATGCCAGAGACCTTCGATCAACCAGAAATAGTGCTGAAAAAGGTTGAAGAGTTAACAAAATGGATTCTCCAGAGTCAACATTTTGTTGTGCATACTGGAGCAGGTATCAGTACGTCAGCTGGAATACCAGACTTCAGGGGCCCTAAAGGTATTTCTGTTTAATCTTAACCCATTACCACACAATCCCTACTTTTGATGACCCTGAGAAAGAAGCCTGTAGAAAAAATTTTGGGAAAAGGAGAAAATGCTGGTTACCAGGATTTTCTCCTTTTCCCACAATGTTTTCTACCATGCTGGAAATAAATTTCAGTTTTTGAGTTATGTTTATTTTGTTGTCTATTAAGTGCTTTCGATTTGGACTAGACTAAAATTTTGTCATTTAATAAAGGGTTAATATCCATGACTATTTTGGCGAGGTATTTTTGTATGTTCTATCGTGGTAATTCATTGCTCCAGATAAGGGGAAGTGATGGTATTCTAAATCCATATACAGTATTTCTCTTAACAAAGTCTATGTTGTTGGTATTCATTAGAATCTTCTACTAGGTGAGACAATTCTAATGATTACATATAACATGGGGTTTGGTGCAGAGTTATTTATATTTTTAATTTTAAAATAAAAAACACTCCCTCTATATAGAGCTCCGGTATTCTCTTAGTACAGACATAGTTTGATTAGTTAGAGCCTTTACAAAATAAGTCCTTGTGCTAAAAACTGTGACATAGAAGTCCTTTGAAAACTTTGAGAAGTAGTTTACAATTTATTATGATCACATTCTGTCTCTGCAACAATACTGTCAAGATTTGTTTGCAAGGTGAGAAAAGTTGTTTTCAACTCATGTTCACTCTTTATCAAACATCAAATTATTAGACTGGTCTAAATTGAAAGCATTTGCAGATGACATACTTATTGTTGTACAAATTACGAAACTAATGTTGGAAGAGTGGAAAATATTGAGATAATAGAAAATGCTGATCACAAGTATTTTCTTATTTTCTTGCAATGTTGTCAAAAGTCCTTAAAACTCAGGATTGTGTGACAAAGGATTAGTGGTATACCAAGCAATCTTAAAATCATCATGGTATAAAGAGGATAAGCTGGAAGTTTTTTATACCATGTCACAAATGTTTAGACCTGTCCATGTTGAACCTATAAACAGATGATAAACAATTAAGGCTAATCTAATAGGAATTGTAGAAAATGGAGAAAGCAGTGAAAATCAGCATTTTCTTCATTTCCAATAATATTCTTCAAAAGCATGAAAAAGGACATTCTTCGATCAATACTTTATTCAAAGTCTGCAAAATTAATGCTGTAGATTTAGACTACTGCAAAGTTTTCATGTCTTGGAAAGCAAATCTTTAAAATAAATGGTTTTATCCTAACTTTTTTCTTTTATAATAAGATAATTAAAATTTAGCTGTTAATAATAAATATAACCCTTTACTCCACAGATACTCATTTCTACGCATTGCTTGTAGGAGCCTTTGGAAAACATTGTGGCAAAAGGTGAAATTGCTCTTACGAGCAATTTCACCTTTTGTCACAATGTTTTCAATGCTATCGAAAGGTACCATATACACATAAGAAACTGCTTCATCTTTGCTGTTATTTAGTGTCAATTAGAGATACCATAGAAATGCCTTATAGGGTAAAGGGTTAATTTAGCTGTTCATAATAAATATTTGTGATGTAATGAACTGTTTGAAAGACTGAATTGATGTTTGATTTGCAGGTGTTTGGACCCTGGAAAAACAAGGCTTGAAACCCACAGTGAATGTGACCTTTGAAAATGCTGTTCCAACATTGACCCACAGAGCCCTTGTGGCTCTGGAAGCTGCAGGTACAAGATTTTCAATATTTTTGTACTAACTTCTGAAATACAAATAAAGCAGATGGCTATACTATTAACCTATTACTAGACCATGTCAACCTCCAATAGCCCTAGCAAAGATAGCTTTTGAAAAAAGACAGTGCTGGAAAACAAGAAAATGCTGGTAGCCAGTACTTTTTCCTTTTCCCACAATGTTTCCTAAACTTCAAAAAAAGCGAGTTTGAAATTTGAGTTACTATTATGTCGTTTTATGTCATATTCAAAAAGCTTTCAATTTGGACAGGTTTTACATTTGGTCATGTTGTAAAGATTGAAATTAAATGGACAATAAAGTGGAGAAAAAGAAGGAGTGAAGCTTAGGACTTTGAAAATAAT
The DNA here is from genome assembly GCA_943736015.1 of Tridacna crocea. Lineage (NCBI taxonomy): Eukaryota > Metazoa > Mollusca > Bivalvia > Cardiida > Cardiidae > Tridacna > Tridacna crocea. The sequence continues at coordinate 42,674,526 of OX031066.1, read as the reverse complement.
CTTGTTAAGATACTTTTTACCCTTTACCAGATGATTACAAAATTTTAGCCTTATCCAAATTGAAAGCATTTGCAGACGACAATTTCTTTGTGGCTCAAATGGTGTAATTTTTCTTTGATAGAGTAGAAAACATTGTGGGAAAAGAAGAAGATCTGGTTACCAGCATTTTCTTCTTTTCCCACAATGTTTTCAAAGGCTTGTTTTCTGGGAGCGTAAAAAATTGGCATTGCATGGTAAAGGGTTAAGACTGAACTTTGATTAATCCTTTACCAAATGACAAAATGCTAGGCTGCTCCAAATTGAAAGGATTTGCCAATAAAAAATTAACTCTGGTAAAAATAGGGAGATTTGTTTTTGATAGGATAGAAAACATTTTGGGAAAATAAGAAAATGTTTGCCATCAATATTTGGTATCACATGGAATTATGTAATAAAGAATTATATTCACCCTTGTGAAAAGGATTGTGCAAAAATGAGAACTAATTTCTACTATTGCCACAGTGATTATAAAAGTGCTTATACTGCAGAGTATTATTTGATTATTTGACCACACAAAGATTACCTGTATCATTTGATTTCTTGTATCTTTTATTAAATGATAAAGATGATAGTATTTTGGATATGTCCTTATTTGAAGCGTTTGTAAATAACAAACATAGGTTAAATGAGTTGTTTTAGACACATTTTGGAAACATTTAAGGAACAGGAGAAAATGCAAGATACTGGCATTTTCCCCATTTTTTCACAATGTTTCAAAAGTCTGTATTTAATTTCCACGAGCTCCGGATTTTTGCTAAAAAGTAAGGCCTTTTTATCTTAAGGAAAGATAAATGCTCACCTAATTTATGAGTGTGAAATGAATATGTCCTCTTAGCATCTCTTTACTTTTCAGTTAACCCATTACCACACAATCCCTACTTTTGACGACCCTGAGGAAGAGGCCTTTAGAAAACATTGTGGGAAAAGGAGAAAATGCTGGTAACCAGCATTTTCTCCTTTTCCCATAATGTTTTCTACCCTTCACAAAACAAATTTCAAATTTTCAGTCACTTTTATTTTGTCGTCTGCAAATGCTTTTGATTTGGACAAACCTAAAAATTTGTCATTTGGTAATGAGTTAAATTGTTTTTCCAGGTATTGTTAAGTATGTGGTCAGTCAGAATATTGATGGACTTCATGTTAGATCAGGTTACCCTAGAAACAGGTTGTCAGAGCTACATGGTAACATGTTTGTGGAAGAGTGTAATAAATGTGCAACACAGGTAAGTTAGACAAGTTTCCCTTTCTTACAAACATGAAACTGTGCATTATATTGCAACAGATAATTTTTTACAGAAAAATTTCCATTTTCATTTAATGTTACAGCAGACCACTTTGTTTGAAAACATTCTGGTAAAAGCCTTTCAGGAGAGATTGCTAATAATATTTTATACTGTTTCAAAAATAATCCCTAGCATTGAACAATGTTTGAATTGACTGCAAATTTTGTTCTATACAGAACAGAAATTTTATTTTGACACTTAAGCATGCAAGCTCGAAGGACATAACGTAAGAGATACAAAATATATGTGAAATATGTATATTTTTTAATATACATATATTGAAGAAAATTTATTACTTCAGTGATTAAATGGACATGATTACTAAGCACCTTGAAACGTCAGAGTGCTTTAAAAACACCAACATAATTGCACCTTAACCCATTACCACACAATCCCTACTTTTGACGCCCCAGAGAAAGAAGCCGTTTGAAAACACTGTGGGAAAAGGAGAAAATGCTGGTAACCAGCATTTTCTCCTTTTCCCACAGTGTTTTCTACCCTTCCCAGGACAAATTTCAATATTTCAGTCACCTTTATTTTGTCGTCTGCAAATGCTTTCAATTTGGACCAGTCTAAAATTTTCTCGTGTGGTAAAGAGTTAACTACTTCCCATGTTCCTCGATGAATCCAAGTTGTTACATTACATGTGATGTGAAAGTCTAAAATTTTGTGTCTGAATAACTCTTTACATAATGACAAATTCTAGACCTTTCCGAATTGAAAATGTAGATGACAAAATTGAAAGTGAAACAAATGAACTCAATTTCTTTAACTCATTACCAAACAACAAAATTTTGGAAAGTTTTTGTAGACGACAAAATAGAAGTGATTGAAAATTTGAAATTTGTTTTGTGAAGGCTAGAAAACATTGTGGGAAATGTAGAAAATGCTGGTCACCAGCATTTTATCCTATTCCCACAATGTATTCTAAAGGCTTCTTCTCAGGGTCGTCAAAAGAAGGGATTGTGTGGTAATGGGTTAACCCTTCACCACACGACAAAATTTCAGCCTTGTCCAAATCAAAAGCATTTGCAGATGACAAAATAAAAGTGACTGAAAATTTTATATTTGTTTTGTTAAGTGTAGAAAACATTTTGGGAAAAGGAGAAAATGCTGGTTATCGGCATTTTCTCCTTTTCCCCCAATGTTTTCAAAAGGCGTCTACCTCAGAGTCGTCAAAAGTCGACATTGTGTGGTAAAAGGTTAATAGGGTAGAAAACAGAGTGGGAAAATGAGAAAATGCTGGTTTTCAGCCTTGTCCAAATCAAAAGCATTTGCAGATGACAAAATGAAAGTGACTGAAAATTTGATATTTGTTTTGTTAAGTGTAGAAAACATTTTGGGAAAAGGAGAAAATGCTGGTTATCGGCATTTTCTCCTTTTCCCCCAATGTTTTCAAAAGGCGTCTACCTCAGAGTCGTCAAAAGTCGACATTGTGTGGTAAAAGGTTAATAGGGTAGAAAACAAAGTGGGAAAATGAAAAAATGCTGGTTGTCAACATTTTCTCCTTTTCCTGCCGTTTTGTCAAAAGCCTTTTCCTTTAGGATTGTTAAAATCCTGGATTGTGTGGCAAAGGGTTGAGAGTTGGTGTCATATTTATTTCAATACTTGTAAGAGAGTGATGTGATTCCAGTAACCATAATTCTCAATACTTTAAATTCACCATTAAAACCACTAAGTCACAGAGGGGCACCATTTTGAAGACAGGGGTAGGTATATGCAATTAAAGGTAACTGTTTTTACACCTTCAGTATATAGGTTCTACTGCAGTGCCAACCATGGGCTTGAAGTTAACAGGCAACTCCTGTACACAGAGTAAATCCAGAGGTCACTGCAGGTATGAATACCATGATTCTGTTTACCAATTTTACCCCATTACTGAAAAATACCATAATTTCATGACCCTGAGCATTAAAATAATAAAAATCCTTTGAAACAAAATGTAGGAAAAGGGAGAAATGCTGGTAACCAGTATTTTCTCCCTTTTCAGAAATGTTTTCTAGCTAATAAGAAACAAGTGTCAATATTTTTATCTAAATTTAAATTGTCATCTGCATTTACTTGAACAAATCCAAAATTTTTTCATCTGCTAAAAGTTTAAGACATACTACAAACTATACTGATGCTAAAAGTGAAAAATGTATAACCATTTACCAAACGACAAATTCTTGGACTGGTCCAAACTGAAAGCATTTGCAGACAATAAAATAAATGTGATTCAATTATTGAAACTTAACTTTGGAAGAGTATAAAATATTTTGGGAAATGGAAAAAATGCTGGTTATCATCATTTTCTCCTTTCCTACAGTGTTTTCAGAAGGCTTCTTTAACTCATTACCACACGATAAAAATTTTAGGTTTGTAAAAATCGAAAGCATTTGCAGACGACAAAATAAAAGTGAGTGAAAATTTGAAATTTGTTTTCTAAAAGGTAGAAAACATTGTGGGAAAAGGAGAAAATGCTGGTTATCAGCATTTTCTCCTTTTCCCACAATGTTTTCTAAAGGCTTCTTTCTCGGGGTCGTCAAAAGTAGGGATTGTGTGGTAATGGGTTAAAACCAGGGATTCTTTGGTACAGGTTAAAAGAATGGAAGACTATGTGTAAGCCACACTCTGGCAAAATGCATATCCGATACTCATGATCCAAGCAAGTCATCACATAATTGTGAATCCATCAAATCCACTTTGTATAACAACCAACTCAATCGTTAAGTTGACTAGTCCTTTAATTAACCCTTTCCCAAACAATCCCTGATTTTTTAATGGGTCTGGTATAGTAGCCTTTTGAAAACAATGTGGGAAAAGGAGAAAATGTTGGTAACCAGCATTTTCTCCGTTTCCCATAATGTTTTCTACCCTATCATAGACAGAAATAATCTTTTCAGCAAGAGTTGAATTGTCATCTGTAAATGCTTTCAATTTGGTCTAGCCCCAGAGTTTGTCATTTGGGAAAGGGTTAACTCTACCAAACTACAAAATTTTAAGACTGGTCCAAAATGAAAGCATTTGCAGACTACAAAATAAACGCATCTCAGAATTGAAATTTGGTTCCAGCAGGGTAGAAAACATTGTAGGAAAAGGAGAAAATGCTGGTAACCAGCATTTTCTCTTTTTCCCACAATGTTTTCAGATGGCTTCTTCCTCATGCTTGTGAAAACAAGGGATTGTATGGTATTGGCTCAAACCTTTATCTGTTGTTGGTAGAAATGTCACTGAAGAATAATTTTTTTCAGGCTTTGTAACTGAACTTGCAGTTCTTATATTGGCTTGGCTTAGTTTATGAAGAAAATGTCATTTCATTGTCATAGCCCTGGGTTTTTTGTCTGAGACAAAAACTTTGATCTTTTATAACATCTCTGACTCTGTTATTGCTGAAGAGATTTAACTCTTTACCACATGACAATATATAGACGATCCAAATTGGAAGCATTTCTGAAGGACATAGTGAATGTTGCACAAGTAATGAGATTTTTCCATAAAAGATAACAAAATAATGCTAAAAAGAAGAAAATGCTGGTTACCAGCAACTTACTGTCCCAATATGCTTTTGTTGTTTTGATGAAAGTTTACTTTTTAGCTCACCTGAGCACGTTGTGCTCAGGGGGAGCTATTGTGACCGGTCATCGTCCGGCGTCCGTCCGTCCGTCCGTCTGTCCGTCCGTCCGTCCGTCCGTCCGTGCGTCCGTCCGTCCGTCCATCTGTCCGTCCGTCCGTTAACAATTTCTTTAAAAATCTTCTTCTCCAAAACCAGAAGGCCAATCTTGATAAAACTTGGCAGGAATATTCCTTGGGTGAAGCTCTACAAAAATTGTTAAAAGAATTTAATTCCAACAAAAACTCTGGTTGCCATGGCAACAAAATGGCTGAAAATGGAAAAAATCTTTAAAAATCTTCTTGTGACAAACCATAAGGCCGGGAGCATTCATATTTTGTATGAAGCATCATTGGGTGACCCTTTACCAAAATTGTTAAAATTATTCCTCTGGGGTCATATTTGGGCTTTGCCCGGGCGCACCCTATTTTACATAGAAACAAAGAAGGAAAGCTTTAAAAAATCTTCTTCTGACAAACCATAATGGCTAGAGCATTCATATTTGGTATGTAGCATTATCTGATGATCCTCTACCAAAATTGTTAAAATTATTCCTCTGCTGTCATATTTGGGCTCTGCCCGGGCGCACCCTATTTTAAAATCTTTAAAAATCTTCTTGTGACAAAACATAAGGTTGGGAGCATTCATATTTTGTTTGAAACATCATTGGGTGACCCCTTACCAAAATTGTTAAAATCATTCCCATGGGGTCATATTTGGGCTTTGCCCGGGCGCACTCTATTTTACATAGAAATTTAGAAGGAAATCTTTAAAACTTCTTCTGGTGACAAATCATAATGGCTTGAACATTCCTATTTAGTGTGTAGCATTAACTGATGATCTTCTACCAAAATTGTTGAAATTATCCTTCTGCGGTCATATTTGGGCTCTGCCCGGGCGCACCCTATTTTACAATCTTTAAAGAAATTGATGATAAGCAGCAGCTTTTAGCTCCACTGGCCAAAGACAAAGAAAAAAATCTGTAAACATATTTTTGTGACAAACCCCAGGGTATGCCTTATTTGAAAAGAATAAATAGCCTGCCCTTGATAAACCATGTAAGTTACAAATATACTCAGGTGAGCGATATAGGACCATCATGGTCCTCTTGTTTGTTATTTAATTTCATTTGTCAGAGGAAAACTAGAAGATACAATTCTTGATTGGGAAGATGGATTACCAGAGAGAGATATTGACATGGCAGAAAAACAATCTAAGTATGTAAATCTTCTTTCTAAATATACCTGTTTGTTGAAACTTGTGCTGGTTGGATTATGTTGCTTACTAGTAACCTTTAACCAATTAATTTGGCTATTTTAAATCCTGTGCTGGTCATACACTTACAACTAAACCACGCAAGAGAGGGTGTGATTCTGATTTCAAAATGGAAAAAATTAATTATTCTCCACTAAACCCTATGTTGTGGGCACTCATTAGAATAGTATCATTGAGACAATTATAATGAGTATCCACAACATAAGAGTTTGAAGAGAAATAATAGATTGAGGATACAGTCACTCCATCTTATCTGGAGCTCTGGTCTCAGTCATTACTGAAGGTATTTACTTCAAACTTTGACTATTTATCAATTATCAAAGGAGAACCCATACAATAGGGGTAGGTTACCATAAAAATATTTTCTGACAGTTATTCCTTATGTTCCACCCAGAATTTTCTCTGAAAATCAATCTTTTTATAAAAACAACTGCAAACGAGCATTTTTACCCACATGCAGTACTCTTGTTTCATCTTGCAGCAGACACCATTGCAAAATATTGTGGCAAAAAGTGAAAATTCTGTAGTCCTTTACCAAACAACAAAAATTTAGAGTCCTCCATATTTAAACCATTTGCAGACGACAAAATTACCGGTACATGTTGCTTAACCCTTTCCCAAACAATCCCTGGTTTAATGGCCCTGAAAAAGAAGCCTTTTGAAAACATTGTAGGAAAAGGAGAAAATGCTGGTAACCAGCATTTTCTCCTTTACCTATAATGTTTTCTACCCTGTTGGAAACAAATTTCACTTTTTGAGTGTTGTTTATTTTGTCGTCTGCAAATGCTTTCAATTTGGACCAGTATTAAATTTTGTCATTTGGTAAAGAGTTAATTGCTTAAATTTTTCATGAAAAGGGTAGAAAACATTGATAGAAATGGAGAAAATGCTGTTACCAGCAATATTTTCAAAAAACTTTTTCTTTGGAGTTGTTAACTCATTACCAAACGACAATATTATAGACTTGTCCAAATTGAAAGCATTTGCAGACGACAAAATAAAAGTGACTGAAAATTTGAAATTTGTTTTGTGAAGGGTAGAAAACATTGTGGGAAAAGGAGAAAATGCTGGTTACCAGCATTTTCTCGTTTTCCCACAATGTTTTCTAGAGGCTTATTTCTCAGGGGCGTCAAAAGTAGGGATTGTGTGGTAATGGGTTAAAGCTCGGGATTGTATGGTTAAAGAGTTAAACAAGCTTGTTAATTCTTTATAAATGCCTTTATATTTGTGTTTTATAGGAATACTTTTTTACAAGAAACTTAAAATTGGCCATTTACCAAACATTCCTGAGTTTTAACAATCTTGAAAAAGATACCATTTGACAATTTTGTTGAAATATGAAAAAATGTTGGTACATGTACCATTTTCTCCTTTCCCCTAAAAACGTTTTCTACCCTTTTAATGACAGATCTAATAATGTGATCCCCATTTACTTGGTCATCTGAAAATGCCATTAATTTTGACAAGTCTTAACTCTTTACCACACGACAATATTTAGACTTGTCTAAATTGAAAGCACTTGCAGTCAACAAAATTAATGCGACTCAGAAAATAAATTTTGTTTTGGGAAAGGTAGAAAACATTGTAGGTAAAGGGGAAAATGCTGGTTACCAGCATTTTCTCCTTTTCCGACAATGTTTTCAAAAGGCCTCTTCCTATGTCAGCAAATATTTTCATTTTGGACAGGTCTCCAGTGTTGAAATCTAGTATGAAGGATAGAGTGTTTCAGGATGAAGATTACCTGTATTTTATGGGAGTTGTCAGTGGAAATGTATAAAAGATTATTGGAAACCAGCATTTTCTCTTTTTTCAAAAATGTCCTATTATGATGAACTCAACCATGTGCTGACGACAAAATAAATGTTGCTCAAATGAAGATTACTGTCTTATATAGGGTAGAAAGCAATGTGGGGAAAGGAGAAAACGCTGGTTACCAACAATTTCTCCTTTTCCCACAATGTTCTCTACAGCTTTCTTCATCAAGGTCATTAAAACTTGGGATGGTGTGGTTTAAGAATTAATTAGCCTCTTTCATTAGATTTGGTGAACCTTGGAAATGTTTTTTAAAGAGTTAATTCTTTTTATAGGAAAGCAGATCTGAGTTTATGCCTTGGAACATCATTACAAATAGTACCAAGTGGGAATTTTCCTTTACTTACCAAAAAGAACAAAGGACGCCTTGTCATTGTAAATTTGCAGCCGACCAAACATGATAAAAAAGCGGACATGAAAATCAACACATATGTAGATGATGTGATGAACATTATTTGCCAGTTATTGCAGATTCGAATGCCTGATTTCTCTAAACCAATGGTACTATTAAAGTCTATCCATACATCAAAAGATGAGGAAGATTTGAGTATAGTAGTGAAGGACTCTGGATTAGAATGTAAATGTCCATATACTGACCATGGTTTTGACAGGAAAAAATGTAGCCTTGTCCTTTTATGTAGACCTAAGCATTGTGATTCAAATGAATTTACAAGCTCTGAAAGTAATTTACTGAAAAACCGGATTAAAAAGAAACAAGATGAGAGTGGAGGTTTAAAGAAGGAAAATGAACAAATGGAAATGTGTCAAACAGATGACAACAAAATAACCTCTCGTGAAACTGGACACAGTGTTGATATCAAAGTACCCCCAAAAACCTCAAGTGTTTCTCAGGGTAAGGGTGAAAAAGTTATAGATAACTGTATGTGCAAAGTAGAAATGAATACAGATAGTGTCAAATTTTCTGAAATCAAACCTGAAATTGTTAAGGTAGAGGAAGATGTCAATCAAAGTACAAAAATGGATTTAGAATCTGATGTCAATGAAAATAATACAAATGATACAGCAAGTGAAAATGAGACAAGTAAGACTATTAGTCCTTCAATACATGAATCATTACAGATTGCAATCAAAGATAAAAACAATGTTGAAAAATGTCAGACCACTGTGCAAGAAGAACAAAGTTTGGGAACTAGTGAAGTTGCACAAGATGAAATACCTCAACCGAACAGTTCACATGGGCCAAATAATAAGGCCATACAGGATGAAATACCTCAAAACAGTTCACATATTTCCAGTAGTTGGAGAAGAGAAAATGAAATCCTTCAACAAAAAAGTTCACATGTTTCAAATAGTGAGGTTACACAGGATAAAGTCCCTCAACCTAACAGTTCACAGATGTTAAATAGTCCTAGTACACAAGATGAAATCCCTCAAACTAACAGTTCACAGGTGTTAAATAGTCCTGGTACACAAGATGAAATCCCTCAAACTAACAGTTCACATATGAAGACAAACAGGGCTCTACAGGATGAAATCCCACAATCAAGCAGTTCATATTTGAAAAATAGCAAGGTTACAAGCAGTGTCATTGCTCAATCTTGCAGTTTACAGGATGAAAACAATCGGTCAGATAGTTCACATTCTGGCTTTGAATTAGATTTGACGCATAAGAGGACCATTCAAAATATCCCAGATATAAAGGAAACTGATGCATGTGTCAAGAAAATGAAATTTGATTTGGTATGACCCTTTACCAGACGAAACAATTTTAGCCATGTCCAAATTGAAAACATTTGCAGACAACCATTTCAGTGTGGCTCAAATGGTGCAATTTTTCTTTGATAGAGTAGAAAACATTTTGGGAAGAGGAGAAAATGCTGGTTTCCACCATTTTCTTCTTTTTCCACAATGTTTTCAAGACTTCTTTTCCAGGAATGTCAAAAGTCAGCATTATGTAGTAAAGTGTTAATCACTGATTCTTACGACCTTGAGATAGAAGCTTTTTGAAAACATTGTGGGAAAAGGAGACATTACTGGTGAACACTATTTTATCCTTTTCCCACATTGTCACACTGGAGAGACCTTACGAACTTGCTCCTGGTCAACGTTACTGTCCCTGTCAATTTTACGTACCCGTTCGAGTAAAAAACATGGCTGCGCCCACAAGATTACACAAGGTAAGCAGAAAAACATACTTCTATAACAACCAGATGAGTAGATGTGCTGTAGATGGTTGTCGCACGGAATGTCTGGGATGTTAGTGCATATTTCTGTATTGTTCCTTTGGTGGTTTGTTATTTGTTAAAGAGGTTTAATCCAACAAACTTCCGTCAGCGACTGCGATTTCTGAATAATCAACACCCGGAAGTCAGCAAAAAGCTTTTTTAAACATACAAACACAATAATCTGAAGTTTGTGTTGTGTCAAGTGAATCACATATGCTTTATTCACCACAGTTGAAAACAAAAAACTATACGACATCCATTAAAAAGCACTTTTCTCTCAATTTTTGTAAGCAACGCTCCACGCTCCAGAACATAATAAAACGATCCAGTTCCTGAATTGAAACAGAGAACGATATCATAATGTGATTGTGTACGAGTTTAATGATTTTTTCCCTTTTTTTAATCAATATGTATAACTGTCTACTTGTCCATCTTTCAGGTTTTCTTTCCGTCAAGTTTATTGTCCTTTTGATGCTTTTGAAATGAAATGCCATGATATAGACAAGGGAATTTGACATTCTATAACCAAAATAAATGATAAAATATGGAAAAAAAATCTCCCCTATATAATATAAACACAAGGAATGCAATGTCTCGATTGCAAGCGACAGCACAAGACAGCCTTTCCGACCCAAAAATCACCCACGAAACAAACACTGATCATAATTTCCTTTATCCTAGCGATAGACAACACAAAAATGTACCTGCAACATTCGGCGATTCCTCAGTAGACACTTTTTAACCGGAGACAATTTCTATTCATCGAGGAGGCCATTCGCTGACGTCACGGGAAGAGCCAGGAAACGTATTTTCGGATTACGTAATTTACGTATTACTATTATTTTTTTCATTTTTAAGATATATTTATGGACATCACATGATACTTAATAGAAGTAACTAACAAAAGTATTGACCGTATTATCTTTTAAAGAAAAGATATTTGACTCTAATACATAATCCGAAAATACACTTCCTGGCCCTTCCTGGGAATCCTGTGACGTCAGAGAATGGCCTCCTCGATGGATAGAAATTGTCAAAAAAAAAATGTAATACATGACGGATATTTCCGGTTAAAAGGTGTCTACTGAGGAATCGCCGAATGTTGCAGGTACATTTTTGTGTTTTCTATCGCTAGGCTAACAGTGATCGGTAAAGAATTTATTTCAATGAGACAATGCTCCTGTCTTTGAAAACCAATGGGACATTTTCAAAAGTAATGAGACATTTAAATCTTAAGATGAGACGTTATAAAGATTTCAAGTAAAGCACTTTATTCTGTTTTATTGTTTTAGCACACGAATAATCAATACTGTTCATTTTTCCATATACAAAAAAAACCAATCAGACATATTTAAAGCATTTGCAGACGACGACTTCAACCCCCCCCCCCCCCAAACCTGTCTGCTATAGATCTATATTTTCATTTCATAAAACAACATTTTTTTCACTCATGAACGGAATTTAGCTGTCACTTATTGCTTTATTCAGAAATTTGTATAAATTCACTGTATAAATTCATTATTATTGATGAGAAGATAGTTTGAAGTCTCCCTGATCGGACAAGGCCAAGCTGCTCATTGTATTGTCATGGGTTTTCACGCTTTTTTGGCGATCTATTTTTTCGTGACTATTAATTTTTGGAGAAGTATTGCTACATGATTTGACATCATCCAGTCAGTTTAAATAGCAAATAAATTAAAAAATCTGTCACTTTACACTAGATAAGAGGAATAACACCTTTGTTACTCTGTCATAGATGACTCAACAGCCTCATTATCATCCGCGTGTCCTTCGCATTTTATTCTGATCGTGTTTAGCCCAATTTTCTGCCGGATGTACGCAAGCTAGATTTTATGAAGCTCTGGACGATAATTTCATGCGTCAGATATTTTCCACTGTCAAAGCCAGATAATTTCAAATTTCCAAGTCTCAAAACCCGGACTCAGGGATCAAATGAGAAGCGTGCCGAGTTGTCAAGTTTTGTCAAATAATCCATGGACAAAAATTTCTTTCTCATTTTTCCAGTCAATTTTGATGATGTTTGTTATCTACTGTTCAATCGAAGATTGTGATTAATGATAGTCACAAAACCAAGAATTCAAGTTTAGGCACCAAGCGAGTTCAAGAATCGACTACAATCAATTCCGGGTTTTCTCAATCGATTATCCGAAACGGAAGCCAAAACCAAATGACTTTTGACCATAGTCGATCATCTGCCCACCAATAAGTGATAGATACAAGGACTTCCTGCAGTGAGCAGTTTAATTTATGGCTCTGTCCCGATTATTCAATCACAATATCTCGGATATAAAGTCGCATTTTATCAATGTATTATCGAGTAACATTCCCGAATACCGATGTTGAAATTAGATTCTAACGCATACAATCAATAATAATATTCACAAAATACGAGAATACCTAACTTCACTTTTCTTTTGTTTTAGTTTTAGAAAGATTTGCAAAAAATATAGGCGCAACTTCCGTATTTCTATGAGACAGTTGGGCGCATTTCTAGGATTTTGAATGAGACAATAGAGACGTTGCAGTCCTTGTGTTTACATTATATAGGGGATATATTTTTTTCATATTTGATCATTTATTTTGGTTATAGAATGTCAAATTCCTGTGATATAGATGAAGAGCTTGATGACAGACAGTATCATGCAAAGGATATCTATCATAACTATCTCGCAGAAGATCCATAACTATTATAAATATCATCTTCGATATCGTCATCAAGAGACTCGTTTTGTGAATATGATTTAATAATAATGATCATCAACGACCAACCATTCGTATGCCTTGTAAGCGGCACACCTAAAAGTAACTATCAATATCTAATACTATGCTTTAAATACTGATCAGCGATACTCTGTGGAAAGGGGGCTTAATGCATCTGCGGAAAGAATCTGCCCAGGTCAGCTTGTGCATTCAAGAAACAGTCTACCTAATGATACCTCTCTCTCTCTCTCTCTCTCTCTCTCTCTCTCTGTCTCTCTCTCTCTCTTTTTTCACGATGGGTGTCTGATTCTGCCACGTTAATAAAATTGGGAATAGAAAAAGACAACCCGAGATCGCCTGAACATGCCTAGTAACATTAGGCCTATTGATAGAAAGAAGAGTTCAATGTGTTGTATAATTGTACTTCCGTTCAAGTATTTATTTAACTACACTACGACTGTGACTACGATGATTAATATAGAATCTTGACCAACTTAATAACAAAATTGTTCACTGTAACAGAAACCCATACGCTTACCGTATTTTCAGCCCAGAAGCTGAATCGTTGTATTGACTGTAGGAGCATCTTACGTTGTAATGTAAAAATGGCAAAATATCCCTGAATAACTGCAATTTGATTTTTTATCGGTTTATAGTGCTGAGGATAATCACTGTATTGGTCATCTGACACAGCACACACTTCAGAATATTGAGCGTATATGTTTTACAAGGGTTTTTGGAGACTCCAAGTAGTGTTTTTTCAGAAATCGTAGTCCCCGGCGAAACTTTGTTGGGTTAAACGTCTTCAACAAACGATTAACCATCAAAAGAACTAGAGATTAACGTGCACTGACATCCCAGACATTCCGTGCGACAACCTGCAACTGCATATCTATTCAATAACATGTTTAAAAAATTATGTTTTTGTGCTTACCTTGTGTATTCTTGTGGGCGCAGCCATGTTTTTTACTCGAACGGGTACGTAAAATTGACAGGGGCAGTAACGTTGACCAGGAGCAAGTTCGTAAGGTCTCTCCAGTGTGATTGTCTTCTATCCTGGTGGAAACAAATTTCAATTTTTGAGTTGCGTTTTGTCATCTGCTTATGCTTTCAATTTGGACATGTCTAAAATTTTGTCATTTTGTAAAGAGTTGAGCCTTGCCCAAACATTCTCAGTTTTAACAACCCATGGAAAGAAGGCTTTTGAAAATCTTGCGGGAAATTCAGAAAATGCTAATAATTCGTAGCTTTGGAAAACATTGTAGGAAAAAGGAGAAAATGCTGGTGATTAGTATTTTCTCCTTTTTCCACAATGTTCTCTACCGTATCAAAGATGGAAATCATCATTTTAGTCACTGAAATGTCGTCTGTTGACTGCTTTCAATCGCATCTAGTACTTCAGTAAAAATATTCAACTTACTTTGGTGTTACTGAACAATGCTGTGCTTCATTGACTATTTTCAAACATTTGTTAAAGCCCTGATGGTCTCTGTATCATGGTCATCTGCAAAGACTTTGAAATCTTTTTAGACCTCTGCCATTACTAGAGATATCTACATCAAACTTAGGTTAGTTGTGGCTATCAAAAGATGACCCCATGCTAAGAAGGGTAGCCAATGCCCAAATAATTTATTGCTTATAGAGGCCCTTATACTCATTTTCAGTCGTTTTTAACCCATTACAACACAATCCCTACTTTTGATGGCTCTGAGAAAGACACCATTAGAAAACATTGTGGGAAAAGAAGAAAATGCTGGTTACCAGCATTTTCTCCTTTTCCCACAATATTTTCTACCCTTTCCAAATCAAATTTCAGTTTTGATTCACATATATTTTGTCGTCTGCAACTGCTTTCAATTTGAATCAGTCTATAAATTTTTCGTTTGGTAAAGAGTTAACTCCTTTTCTCTTTATTTTATCAAACTGTAGTCATTCTTATATTTCCATGCCAAATATTGCACCTGACGGTTGCAAGGTTGCATAGATTACGGTCAATAGAAAATACATTTCGCAGACTTGTGGCCATCAATGTAAACAACTCTTTGTTCCTGATTTTTTAATCAAAGATTTTGGATATATGTATTATACACACCACTAGATTCATATGGTGATCATGTTTTCTGTTTCTTGACTATATTTGATCTTTGCCTTGCGTCTACTGAGGTAAACAAAGGAAAACGGACGCTTCTCTGTTTTTACAGCTTATATGCAAATTACGCTGTATCTGACTCAAGGCGGAAGCCAGCGATAAATTTCTGTGATGCACATTCATTGTTTACAGCTTCGATCATCAACAAGTTTTCTTCTGACCAATGTTCAGTTTCCAATACAAATCTCTGTGTTTCTTTTTTTCATTACACCATACGTGTCAGTAATGTATCGATGTTTACACAGAGGACTGATTTCTGTACCATTCTAAATTGTTTGAAATTTAACAGTGTTTATGCTCACCGGCGTTAGACAGGCATCTTTAACTCTTTACCAAACAATTAAATTTTAGACTAGTCCAAATTGGAAGCTTTAATTTTGCAGACAAAAATATTATTGTGACCAAAAAGTTGAAATTTGTCCTGGACAGGGTAGAAAACATCGTGGGAAAAGGAGAAAATGATGGTAACTAGCATTTTCTCCTTTTCCCACGCTGTTTTCAGAAGGCTTCCTTCTCAGGGTCGTAGAAACCCAGGATTTTGGTAAAGGGTTAAAAGGTGGTTTTAATTTGCAAGAAGTCTCTAAAGTGCCTTGATAGTCCACAATTTATAAATCCAAACTTAGTAGAAAAATTTGAATCCCAGATTTTTGTTTAGAACAGTTAAATGCAGGCAAGTAGCCTGATTTAGTCTAAAAAATATGATCTAAAGTTGAAGTAAAAGTCGGCCTTTAATACACTGAGATGACTTTGTATGATAAATAGATTTTGAGAATTTCAGTCATAAAATTGCGAAAAAATCCTATGTTTGGGAACTTCCTGGGGCCCATATTTGACCTCAAAGTTGGGTCTAGGAAATCCACGCAGTCTTTACCAAACTACATATTTTAGACTTGTCCAAATTGAAAGCACTTGCAGACGACAGACAAGACTCAAACATTGAAACTTGACTTTAGATAAGTAGAAAACACTGTGGGAAAAGGAGAAAATGCTGGTAATCAGCATTTTCTCCTTTTCCCTTCATGTTTTCAGAGGGCTTCTTCCTCTGGGTCATAAAAAATAGGGATTCTTTGGAAGAGGGATTTCTATTCTTGAATAGTAAAAAGTGAAGACGAGAAGATATTGTTTGTTCTATATAACCACCACATTATGAGTTATGATAGCAGATAATGGCAATAAAATGGTTAAAGGGCAATTTGTAGCCATTTCATTCATAGCTGGACAATTTGTTATGGACTTTTTATACTTGGGACATCATGCTTTGGAGCACTAGTGTCTGGGTTAATTTGTACCTTGACAACTGGTACCTATGACAACTTGTACCCGTGACTGTTCATACCAGGGACAACTAATGCCTAAGACAATTTGTACTCTGAATATGTGATCCTTAGGACTATTGGCACATAGCTGACATAGGACAACTTGAGCCCATGACTTTCATACTTTGGACAACTTGTACTAAAGACAATTTGTACTCGGAATAGGTGGTCCTTTTGACAATTTTTTACCGGAGACAACTTGTACCCAGAACAATTTGTAACAAGAACAATTTGAACCAATGATAACTGGCATCTTGGAAAGTTTGTATCCAGGAAAATTGGTACCTGGAACAATTTGTACCTCGGACAACGGATACCTTGGGCAGTTTGTACTAAAAAAATTAACATCAGGACAATTACTGATCAATTTCCCAAAATAGCAAAAATATTAAACTCGGTACAATGGGATGAAAAATATCTAAAATGATGTTTAAATCTATGCTGGAAACATGATTATTTCAATTCTTTAGGGCTGAATTCTTATAAAATACTAGTAACTTGCTACATGTCATTGACACATTTTGACATACTTTGGAATGTAATTGACAGAACAGGATTTCCTTGGTAGAAATTGTTCTGGGTACAGAATTAATGTCAGATTTGAATTTACTTTGTACAATTTGTCCTAGCGCAAGTTTTCCTTGGTTTCAATTGTCCCAAGTACAAGATATCCTGCAAACAAATTGATCTCAGTATATGTTTCTATGACACTAGGCTAGGATTCTGAATTCTCTTATTCATAGACAGTGCCATGAGAAGCCAAATGCCTCAAGTGAGGGTCAAACCAGGGGCCTCAAATTACCAATACTACACCTTCATTACCTGAGCCACTCATAATTGATTGATTGAATGGTGTTTAACATGGTTTACAACATTATTTCATTTATACCATGGCAGCCAGTGTGTCTATCAATGGTTTCCTGGAGTTACTTTTTACAAGTACAGAACTTTTTACCACTACTCTGTACAATATTATTTTCAAACAACTGACTGCTTTTCAACATAGTCATCATCAGAATAATGATCAACAGTGAAAAAGGAATGAATCCTGTTGAAATGACTATCATTGGTCATTGGAAAGATATTGGCAAAAACCAACAACCCCATTCTAGAGTTCTGTATGATACCCACTGTTCAGCCAAGCTACACATAATTCAAGCTTTTTATCAGACAAGAGGACAATAATGGTCCAAATCGCTCACCTAAGTACTAAGCAGTAAAGGTCTACTATGAAGATAAATACCAAATATCAAGTTCAAGGCCAAATAATTCTGACATGGTATGTAGCTGTGCAAAAAGCATTTTCTTCTTTTTCGAAAATGCTTTCACCTTTCTTATTCAGAGTCATTGAAAGTCAGGATTGTATGGTAAGGGATTGAATTAACTTGGAAGGCCAGGCATTAATTTCTTGGTCAAATGGTGGTCGAATGACATTAAAACATCATACGCTCATTGGTAAGACACAAATGAGACTTTTCTCAGTAACTTTTTATTTAATGTCAAAGGATGTTGGCTGAGACAGTAATCAAGCCAATGCAAACTGGGAACCCTAGACTAACAACATTTCTTGACTGATCTATCTGGGCTCAACAAGTCTAGTATGTGAAAGGTACCCGTAACCCCTTTTTCTGTGACACATCTTCCAGAAGAAAATTGTATCAAAAAGACTATCCTAGGGAAAAAATGTTAGAAGTTTCATAAATGCAAAGGACTTTAGAATAAATCCATTAAGTTGGATGGATGGGCAAACTGACTGTAATTGGTCCATAATGTAATTATACATTTAGTCCCCTTTTTGATAACATGTCGTTTCATGAAATAAAATCGAATAACTATTGTCTGTCGCCTAACAAGATGAAGTTTAATTACATTTTGTCCTGTAGTGAAAGAGATATTGGTCCATAGTGAAAATTTACACCAAGCCCCCTTTTTCAATGACATGACATTTAATGAAAAAAGGTAAAATATTGCTATTGGCAGACTATCATAAGGAACACACATACAAAGTTTCCATCTTCTTTCAGAACAGAGGAATTTCAAAGTTTTCCTTCTTTGTTCCAATGTTCAAATTTGTGACCACCAGGGTAAGGCCAGTTTGGACTCCAGGATCATTGTATCATGTTTGGTTGAGGTCCACTAGAAGATGCTACATATGAAATATCAAAGCTCTACAACTTCCAGTTTCAGAGATTTTTTTTTTTTCAAAGTTTTCCTTCCTGTGTTTCAAACTCGTGACCCCCGCGGCTGAGCCAGTTTGGACCCCAGGGACATCATTTGACCAAACTTGGTAGGGGTCAACTAGCAGAAGCTACATACCAAATATCAAAGCTCTACTCCTTGTTTCAGACAAGAAGAATTTTAAAGTTTTCCTTCTTTGTTCCTATGTTTCAAACTTGTGACCCAAGGGGTGGGGCCAGTTTTGACCCCAGGGGCATCATATGAACAATCTTGTTAGAGGTCCACAAGGAGATGCTACATACCAAATATCAAAGCTCTGCACCATCTACTTTCAGAGAAGAAGTATTTTAAAGTTTTCCTTCTTTGTCCCTATAATACAAACTTGTGACCCCCCAGGGCGAAGCCAGTTTTGACCCCAAGGGCATCATATGAAGAATCTTGGTAGAGGTCCACTAGGCGATGCTACATACCAAATGTCAAAGCTCTGCACCATATAGTTTCAGAGAATTTTTTTTTAAAAGTTTTCCTTCTTTGTTCCTATGTTTCAAACTTGTGAACCTCGGGGAGGGGCCAGTTTTGACCCCAGGGGCATCATATGAACAATCTTGTTAGAGGGACCAAATATCAAAGCTCTGCACCATCCACTTTCAGAGAAGAAGTTTTTTAAAGTTTTCCTTCTTTGTCCCTATAATACAAACTTGTGACCCCCTGGGGCAAGGCCAGTTTTAACCCCAGGGGCATCATATGAAGAATCTTGGTAGAGGTCCACTAGGAGATGCTACATACCAAATGTAAAAGCTCTGCACCATATAGTTTCAGAGAATTTTTTTTTAAAAGTTTTCCTTCTTTGTTCCTATGTTTCAAACTGGTGACCCTCAGGGTGGGGACAATTTTGACCCCTGGGGCATTATATGAACAACCCTGGTAGAGGTCCACTAGGAGATGCTACATACCAAACGTAAAAGCTCTGCACCCTCTAGATTCAGAGAAGAAGATTTTTTTTTTAAGTTTTCCTTCTTTTTTCCTATGTTTCAAACTTGTGACCCCCCGTGCGGGGCCAGTTTTGGGCCCAGGGGCATCATATGAACAATCTTGGTAGAGGTCCACTAGAAGATGCTGCATACCAAGTATCAAAGCTCTGCACTTTCTAGTTTCAGAGAAGAAGATTTTTAAAGTTTTCCTTCTTTGTTCCTATGTTTCAAACTTGACCCACGGGGCAAGGCCACTTTTGACCCAAGGGTCATCATATGAACAAGCTTGGTAGAGGTCCACTAGGAGATAATACATACCAAATATCAAAGCTCTGCACCTTCTAGTTTCAGAGAAGAAGATTTTTAAAGTTTTCCTTCTTTGTTCCTATGTTTCAAACTTGTGACCCCTGGGGAGGGGCCAGTTTTGACCCCAAGGGCATCATATGAACAATCTTGTCAGAGGTCCCCTAGGAGATGCTACATACCAAATATCAAAGCTCTATGTCTTCTAGTTTCAGAGAAGATTTTCAAAGATTTACCTATTTTTTTTTTCTTTTGGTTGCCATGGCAACCAGAGTTATGGTTGGAATTCAATCTCTTGAACAACTTTGGTAGAGCTTCACCCAAGGAACATCCCTGCTAAGTTTCATCAAGATTGGCCTAGTGGTTTGGGAGGAGATCTTTAAAAAATTGTGGACAACGGATGACGGACGACGCACACTGGACGATCACAAAAGCTCATCATAAGCACTTCGTGCTCAGGTGAGCTAAAAACCATAACTGTCTTCAGTGCAAAGATTATAAAAAGTTAAATATCTACATCAATCATGTATTATTGCCGTTTTAATAATCAAGGGAGGTAAATAGTAACAAATTCTCTTATAAACAGGAGTTATTTCCCTTTAATTTCTTCTTAAACTTTCACCAAAAAAGCCCATACTAAACTTTTGATCACTGGCATGGAGCCAGTTTTGAACTCAAGGCCTATACTCACCAGTGCTGTAGTATCATTCCTGTTCAGCTAGTTACACCATCTAGTTTCATAGCTGAAGAATTTTAAAAGTTTTCCTTCTTTGTTCCTTTTTTTCAAACTTGTGACCCCCTGGGGAGCTAGTTTGGACCCCTGGATCATCGTATGAACAAACTTGGTAGAGGTCCACTATTAGAAGCTGCATATAAATTTCCAAGCTCTACGACTTCCAGTTTCAGAATTTCTGTTTTTAAGTTTTTCTTCTTTGTTCCCATGTTTCGAACTTATGACTCCCCCCCCCCCCCCCCCCCCTCCCCCGAGGTGGAACCAGTTTGGACCCTGGGGACATCATTTGAAGATACTTTGTATAGGTCAACTAGAAGATGCCACCTACCAAATATCAAAGCTCTACTCTTTCTTGTTTCAGAGAAGAAGAATTTTAAAGTCTTCCTTCTATGTTTCAAGCTTTTGACCCCCGGGGCGCGGCCAGTCTTGACCACAGGGGCATCATATGAACAATCTTGGTAGAGGTCCACTAATTGATGCTTCATACCAAATATCAAAGCTCTGCACCATCTAGTATCTGAAAAGATTTTTTTTTTTAAAGTTTTCCTTCTTTGTTGCTATGTTTCAAACTTGTGACCCCCGGGGCAGGGACAGTTTTGACCCCAGGGGCATCATATGGACAATCTTGGTAGAGGTTCTCTAGGAGACGCCATCTACCAAATATCAAAGCTCTGCACTTTCTAGTTTCAGAGAAGAAGAATTGTTAAGTTTTCCTTTTTGGTTCCTATGTTTCAAACTTGTGAGCCCAGGGACATCATATGAACAAGCTTGGTAGAGGTCCACTAGGACATGCTACATACCAAATATCAAAGCTCTCCACTTTCTAGTTTCAGAGAAGAAGAATATTAAAGTTTTCCTTCTTTGTTCCTATGTTTCAAACTTGTGACCCCTTGGGCAGGGCCAGGTTTGACCCAAGGGGCATCATATGAACAATCTCGGAAGAGGTCCACTAGGAGATGCTACATATCAAATATCAAAGCTCTACGCCTTCTAGTTTCAGAGAAGAAGATTTTCAAAGATTTTGATATTTTTTCCTTTTGGGATGGCAACCAGAGTTATGGAAGGAATTTAATCTCTTGAACAACTTTAGTAGAGCTTCACCCAAGGAACATTCCTGCCAAGTTTTATTAAGATTGGCCCGATGGTTCAGGAGGAGATGTTTAAAGAAATTGTGGACACCAGAAGATGGGCGATGGACGACAGACATTGGGCGATCACAAAAATCTCACCATGAGAGATGAGCTAATAAAAGGCAAAAGAAAACAAGGAATTTTATCACAACTTGTATTTTAATGAAATACTTCTAGACATGTTAAGTGAAGAAAAAAAAGGACATTACAGTTGAAAATAAAAGCCAACATTTTAACTTTACTTATACAAAAAAGTTTTTGTGACCCTCTCTTACATTATGTGACATATACATGTAGGTAATTCCCAAGCTAGTGAGTACCAACTATTCTTAGTATTCTTCATTTGCCCCATTCTCCAGAATTTTCTAAATTTGAAAGTAACACAACTTATGATTGGGTAAACCATATACATGTATTAAATGTGCTACTTTCAAATTTAGAAAATTTTGGACTCTGGCCTATGAAGTCTTCAAAATGAACACATTAGTTCAACTGTTAGTGAAAATAGTTTCATTTCATCATGTGCCCTTTTTGCCAGCCACTCTAAATTGCAATCCGTTTCCAAGACTTTCTAAAATAAACACAATTCCCGGTTCAATAAAACATTTGGTTCAGCCTAAATGAAAATGTGTTACTTTCAAAGAACTGGCCTAAGAATAGCATTTTGAATAAAAATTAAGCACTCGTCCAACGTAAAAGCACTAAGAGTATACATTCAAAAATAAAGAAAATATTACCAGCATTTTCACTGTTTTCCTATAATGTTTTGAAAAATGCCTTCTGTTTTTCCAATTACGTTTTCAGAGGGCCTCTTTCTTTGGGTCATCAATACAAGTCCAGCTCTCTATGAATTTATAATCCAGCCAAAGTCATAGTCTAGGGTCCATCCTATTGTGAGGGTCACACCCCTACATTTTCACAGATGTAAGTTAGGGACATCAGTCCAAGCATACAGTACCTTTTACACAAAATCCCAAGTTTTATAAACTTCGAGAAAAGGGTTTTCTTGCTTACCAGCATTTTCTAAGTTTTCCATAATGTTTTCTATTCTATGACATATATTTCAACTTTCAAGAAATATTTAATTTGTCCTCCAGAGATGCTCTCAACAATGGTGAATAAGGGTTTGTATTTATTTTTGATACTTTTTCAGTCATTTCATAGAAATACGGGGCTTAAAAATGTCTATCATGGATTTTGTCTGTACTTGGCTGAAGAGCTGAAGTGTCTTGCCAAAGAAAACTCCAGCAGGACCAGGGGATCCTAAGATAACAGATTGCCCACTGCTTGGTAATTACTGATTGAAAATATTTTGCTATCTCATTACAACTTGGGAAATGAGGAAAAAAATGACTCTAATACTACCACAAATTTATGCTACAGTGCAGTACATGTGTAAAAAATGTGTATAGAGTTTTCCTTTGTGAGAGAATAAAAACTAATATATATGTTTTAACCCATAGAGCACCTTTCACAACTTGTATATTTGCACACTACACAAACATGCAGTCCAATCTACACTGGTTACAATCAAAGTAGGTTTGAAACTGTAAAATTTATATCCATATTTTTTTTTTAACTGGAAATGTCCAGTTTCGTCTATCTTGCATTCTAAAGGTTAATGTCAGGACAAATCAGCATAACAGTATAGCAAAACAATAAAATACATGTAACATAAAAATTCTGCATGTACGTAAATATAGCGGTCTTAACCTGTCACTCCTTCAACCTTTACCACACAATCCTGAGTTTTAACCACCTTGAGGCTGTCTTTTGAAAACATCATGGGAAAAGGAGAAAATGCTGGTAACTGGCATTTTCTCTTTTCCCTCAATATTTTCAAAGAAAGAATCTTTACAGCTACCTTGAATTAGTTGCATGTATTTTTTTCTTAATTTCCTAAGATCTAAAATGTTGTGTCGTAAAAAGTTCCACAGCTTTTATCCGTTTGGTTTAAACTGACCACACTCAACAGTATGTTAGTCAAATCACAGTAGAATCTTGTCTAAGTCTCTCCTGGGTCTCAGCAATGCCAGGTCTGTGCTGTGCAGTACCTTGTAAAGGGTATTTCCTATGTTAGATGGATTTCATGATTCCTTTTCCAAGGTGGAAGCCACGAAAGACTCAAAATTTTTCATCTTACCTGCACTAAACCAAAACATAAAGGTAGGCTAACACATATAGTTCAAAAGTACAAAGTAGCAAATTGCTCATGCAAATTGTTCTAGCATCATTTTTAAAAAGAGAAAAAAAAAGAAAACACCACAGATCCTGAACATCCTGACATGAAGTACACGAAACTAATAAAGGTAAAAAAACAAATACTAAATGAACAGACACATGGACATGAACTTTCATTTTGTCTGCATTTTTTGAGATTCGTGCACAGATGACAAAGAGCAAAGCATCAACAATGTGTCACACTATCCTGAATTTCCACAACCCTATAGAGGAAGGCTTTTAACTTTTTACCAAATGACAAAATTTTGAACTAGTCCAAACTGAAAGCATTTGCAGATGACAAAATAAATGTGAATCAAAAATTGGAAAATAATTTGGAAAGGCTGGAAAACATGTGGGAAAAGGAGAAAATGCTGGTTACCAGCATTTTCTCCTTTTTCTACAATGTTTTCAAAGGCTTTCTTTGTCAGGTTCCTTAAAGGTAGGGACTGTGTGGTAAACAGTTAATATGTAAAAGCTAATTTTGATGGCTGCAATCACAATCATCTATCAGCTACTCCATGATACCTTGTAGCCAAAACAACTTCAAATTTTTAAGATTTTGGCTGTTTCTGCAATTTGATTGAAAGGTCTTTTTCATCTATTTTATGCTCTAGGAGTCATAGAAAAACCCACAAACAGAAAAGTCAGGGTAAAGTTCTACTGTATGGAAGTTTGTAATCCTCTTGTAACACAATCTTGTGTTTTATCAACCCTTTAAAAAAGCAATGAGGAATAGAGAAAATGCTGTTAATAAACAAATTTTGTATGTGAAATGATGGAAAACATAGAAGAAAAAAGAGAAAAGCTGGTTACTTACATTTCCTCCTTGTCCCACTATATTTTTCAAAGCCCTATTTATAGGGTTGTTAAAAGTTGAGATAAAGTGGTCAATTGTTAAAGCTCCCATTTTTAATCAAAGCATTCAAAGTATATACCTTAATCATTTCCTACACTAAACACTGCCTTTGTTTCACATCTATGTAACAGTAAAATTCAACAACATAAAAATGAAACATACATGTGCACGTAATACTACATAGATATGGTCAAAACTCAGGATATTTTAAATTTCGTATCTTTATCTCCATTTCAAATCTCACATGTATGTGATAAAATGTCTACAGAAAAAGAGATCAAACTTTTAGATTTTGAAAATTTTCTACACAAAAAAATCCTATTAAGTTTCTCCCTCATGTGGATTTAGATGAAAAACTAAGTTACAATCCTTTCCACAAATGTTTAAGAGATAATAAAGGGAAAAAACTCTGAATTAAATAATCAAACAATGAAAAATACAAACAACTGCAACTTCTCTGCAGTGGCACACATTTTAGTAGCACTTTTTCTCTAATCTCAATTCCTTCTGATGTTCTAATTCTGATCACATTCAAAATTCACATTTTTGTTTCCTCACACACGGAGGCCTGAGTTAGGACCTCCCAGCATCTCATAGCGGACCTCCTGGGATCGACACATTAAGATGCAACTGCAGATCATTCCAAGTAGCTGAAAAAAAAAAAAAAAAAGAAGATATACCATGGAGCATAAGTCTTTACAAAATGACAAAATTTTTTACCAGTCCGAATAAAAAGAATTTTCAACCTTGAAAATCAGTCTGATTAAGACATTCAAATTTATTCTGGGAGAGGAAGAAAATATTCAAGGAAATATAGAAAATGCTGGTCACCAACATTTGCCCCTTTCTTCACAATCTTTTCAAAAGCTTTCTAATGGTTCAACAAACTGACTGAATTTATTTAATTACCACACAATCCCTACTTTTGACGACCCTGAGAAAGAAGCCTTTGGAAAACATTGCGGGAAAAGGAGAAAATGCTGACAACCAGCATTTTCTCCTTTTCCCACAATGTTTTCTAATCCTCACAAAACAAATTTCAAATTTTCAGTCACTTTTACTTTGTTGTCTGTAAATGCTTTCGATTTGGACAAGCCTATAATATTGTCCTTTGGTAATGAGTTAATTTGAGCAACAGAGTTTATTCAGTGGTAAATAATCATTTTACTCAAGCCTTCATCAAATAATCAAATTTTCCATACTTTCACCCAGAAGGCACATGCAGACAACAAACTCTTGATTGTTGTGATGAATGCCGTATCTAACTTCATTTCAGTTAATATGATTAACCTGTTACCACATAGAAAAATTCTAGACCTATCTAAATTGAAAGCATTGGCAGATGACAATTTTAAAGTAGTTCAAATGTTGCAATTTTGCTTTGATTGGGTAAAAAACTTTGTGGGAAAAGGAGAAAATGCTGTTTACCAGCATTTTCACCTTTTCCCACAATGTTTTCAAAAGGCTTCCTCCTCTGGGGTGCTAAAACCCATCATGGTGTAATAGAGAGTTAATAGGGGTAGCCAGAGCACCTATCCATGCTTTCCCGGAATTTCTTTTACCAGCACTTTGCCTAATTCTCTTCCCAAGCCACTGGCTGCTTTCAATATAACCAATGTAGAGACTATGATCAGGGGTGGGAGAGGAATGAATCCTGTTGCAATGACCACTATCAATCCCAAGAAAGAAATTGGCCGAGCTGGGGATGTGAACTAGCAAGACCATGTTCTCAAGTCTTGTAAGCTACAAACTGTACTTCCTGGCTATGCCTACTATGAGAGCAAGTCTTGGCTTTTATATGATAGCATGTTCAAATACTAAATTTACCTGTATAACAGCAAAGGCAACGGCCACACCAGCAATGTAAACCAAGTTTGAGTGGAACTTTTTATCCAGTTTACTGTAACATCCCTGTAATAGGAACATTTAAGATATTGTACGAGCATAAGAACATTGTCCAGAACTAAGATAAGAATGATTTGCTGAGAAAACAAAATTTGCATACCAGAGAATCTGCAGATTCATGAGAACATAATTTCACGTGAAATAAAGGTTTTGTCTAAAAGAGGAGAAAACGTTGTGGAAAAGATAACAACTCTGTTAATGAAGTCCTTTTCCAAAAGCCATTTTTCCCCAGGGTCAAACAGACAGGAGTATTTGATACTAGTATTCATTCTTTACCAATGAGCAAAATTTGATACTTGTACTTATGGAAATTGAAAGCATTTGCAAGAAAAAAGAATCATTAAAAGCAGCTCCAAAGGCAGGTTTTGTTTAACCCTTTACCAGACTGAAACATTCCCCAGTTTTTACAACCCAGAGTAAGGAACCTTCTGAAAACATTGTGGGGAAAGGAGAAAATGCTGGTAACCAGCATTTTCTCCTTTTTCCCACAATGTTTTTTTTTTTTGGTATTTCAAAGATGAATTCTGGCTAGTTAGACAAATGTGATGAGTCATCTGCAAATGCTTTTAACATGGACCAGTCTAAGATTTGGTTGCTTGGTAAAGAGTTTAGAATAACTAGTAAAACTTATGGAAAGAGAAGAAACTGGTTGTACGGGCACTTTCTCCTTTTCTCTTGACATTTTCAGCAGATCTCTTCCTCAGGATCCGTAAATCAACATTTTCTCCTTTTCCCATAATGTTTTCTACCCTGCTGGAAAAGAAAATCAAATTCTGTGTTACATTCATTTTGTCGTCTGCAAGTGCTTTCAATCTGGACCATACTAAAGTTTTGTTAAACTGGTAAAGGGTTAAACTTTTACCGCACAAGCTTTAATGACCCTGAAAAAGTGGGCTTTTGATCAAGAAGATGTTGTAAGATAAGAAGATAATGCTGGAGTTAAGCATTTTCTTCTTATCCCCTAATGTTTCATAATCTTTTGAGAACAAATATCATTGCTTGAAGCACATCTAGTTTCTGGTCTGCAAATGTTTTCAAGTTGGAATAGTTTAAATTTTGTTCTTTGGTAAACAGTTATCAAAGAATTGCTTCATTTTCTACACTGTTTTCAAAAGCTGTGTATCGCAGGGCGAGGGGTAAATGCGAAGTATTCCATCTGCAATCTGATAATTTTACAGGTGAGGGAAAAAACTTCTCATTTCTCTGAATAACTTTGTTAGACCATCCTTTTTACATCTGTTGTGTTGAATTCATGTATTCGATCATTACAACTTATCTTTAAAAGGTGATCCACCAAATCTTTTCAGAGAAATGAGAAGTTTTTGCCCTCACCTGTAAAATTTTCTAGAATGCAGATGGAATAGTTTTGCATTCACCCCTCGAGGGCCACAGAAAGATAATTATACACCTGTTTGTATGTGCAAGATTATTTCAATACTTCCCTTGGAGGACACTTTCCATCTGGCAGCAGATTATTTTGAAAACATTACCACAAAAGAAATTGTTCATTATCAGAAATTTCTCTTCTGCCATAATGTATTCACTTTTTACCAGACGACAAAATTTAAGACTTACCCAAACAGAAAGTACGAGCTGATGATACAACTGGCTTAACCCTTTCCCAAACAATCCCTGGTTTTTATGGGTCAGGAATAGAAGCCTTGTGAAAACATTGTGGGAAAAGGAGAAAATGCTGGTAACCAGCATTTTCTCTTTTTCCCACAGTGTTTTCTACCCTATAATATTGAAAAATCATCTTTTTAGCAAATGTTAATTTTTCATCTGCAAAATGCTTTCAATTTGGTCTGGTCCAAAATTTGCCTTTTGGGAAAGGGTTAAGTGATGAAATGCTTTCTTGATGGGGTAGAAAACATTGTGGGAAAATGAGAAAATGCTGTTAAGCAGTATTTCCTCCTTTCCCCACAATGTTTTCAACAGTCTTCTCCATCAGAGACGTAAAAACTCGGGTTCGTGTGGTCAGAGATTTTATTGCTGGTCCTTAAAGGTGGCCCTTCAGATTTTGGGATGAAAATTTTACAAAAAAGCAAAAAAGTCATCCTAATACTCCCAAAGCCTTTTAATTTTCATTCATAAAACCCAAGTAGTCGAAACCCATCCGACGACACAAGAAATTAGAGATTTACTACGGCCCAGGTTTACACCAACGGGAGACACGTTCTATTTTTAGATGGTCAATTCGCTTATTTACATACAGGAATACAAAGACGAAGTTTCAAACATAGCGTCCAAAGAAGACATTATGGAATATAATTATTACATGTTTGTTATGTAATGGAATTTAAGTGTTATGAGTCACGTGCCAGTCACTTGACATTCCCAAAATGCTTTATCGATTTTTGATAATTATTACATGTTTGTTATGTAATGGAATTTAAGAGTTATGAGTCACATGCCAGTCACTTGACATTCCCAAAATGCTTTATCGATTTTTGACGCAAAATCTAAAACTACCTTCAGAGGATACGCAGGCTTTTAAGGGAATACCATCAAAAAAAATTTTTTTTTGTAATTTTACGAATCTTAATTATTGATGATTTGTATTATTTTTTCATATGAATTTCAGTGATATATATACCGTATTCTGCGTATATTTTGGGACACCCAAAAAATTGGGACACCTTCAAAAATCGCGAAAATAATTATTTTTCATGACCCAAAGATTTGGGACTTACTAAAAATTGCAAAGCGAGATCGGTAATTTTTTGTCCCAAAGAATTGGGACAGTGAATATCTATTTAGAGAAAAAAAAAATCTTTCAATCCGTTTGAAAACATTTGTCTGCAAATATTTATTTCGGCTTTCTCGTAGTTTTATTTCTCCACACGTAACGTCGTAAGCATGCTTCACAACCCTCAAGATTTCAATGGGAGTTACCTGATTCAAGACAAAAAAAAAAAAAAAAACCTGATCACCTGACAGTCTAATTTAAACCCTAAATCAAAAAGAAATCCGACGTAAGTATAAAAAGGGTGTGATAAACTTCTATCCAAGATCCATAACGTGTATATATAACGTGTGTACATCCAAAGTTGACACAATAGTATTTCATGGTCAATCAAGTTCAATGTTTATAAATAGAAGTCAAGGTACACAGTTTTACCCAAGGTTTATCGATCGAAGATCGACGAACCAATCAAATTTGGGAACGGTCCAAGCAGGTACTTGTCAGAGTGGAATTAACGTCGTTCACCTCACGTACATCATACATGTAAGGAGGTAAGATATGTTGTGAATTTATCTACAAACGCAAAATAACATCGTCATTGCGATCCAAAGATGCAGACAATAATGAGTGACAAGTTAATCATCAACAAAAATAATGAGAAAAGCAGCAAGTTTTAAACTCTTAGTGCTCAAATGGATCGGTGGAATTCCAATCTGTCTAAAAATAGATCACCCTGCAAACTTGACATCAGTGACGTTCCAATATTTCAACGACAGCTATTTGACAGGTTAGCGACGAGTGACTTCAAATGTGACAAATAGTCTTGTTTGACCATAAGTTTTGGGACAGCTGACAAAATAATTATTTTTTGTAGACCAAAGTATTGGGACACGAAAAAAATTAATTATTTTTTACTGTCCCAAAATTTAAGCAAATTATGGTATATTGTTTAATTTGGTGAGTTGTGAAAATTCTAAATACCCACCTTTAATTTAACCAAAAAGGTTTCAAGTTGGCCTACGATAGTTACATGTATGTTTCAACCCTTTACCAAACAATCCCTGGTTTTTACGACCCTGAGGATGACGCCTCCTGAAAATACTGTAGGACAAGGAGAAAATACTGGTAACCAGCATTTTCTCCAATTGCCACATTTTTTTCTACTCTTCCAAAACCAAGTTTCCATTTTTGAGTCACCTTTATCTAATCGTCTGCAAATGCTTTCAATTTGGGCGAGGCTCAGATTTTGTCATTTGGTAAAGAGTTAAAGGGTAGGAAATCAAAGAAGAAAGCAATTACCCCGGTATAAATATTCGTGTTGTTAACAATGATTTGTGGGTTACAAACAGTGATGTTGCTTGTTTTGCAGCAGCTAGCTGGCACACCAGTGTGATTCCAGCGTGTGTGTGCCCAGTCTGAGGCATTTGTTACACCGCAACATGTCATCTGGAAAATGGAAATGTAGAGAAAACAGGTAAAACACGGGAATCTTGAAAATTCTTTCTTTAGACGATAAAATTTTCAGACTAGTCCAGTTTTATTGGACTTACTCTTTACCAAATAATCTAAACTATTAACAACTCTGGTGAATAATCCATTTAAAAACAATGAAGGGAAAAGTAGAAACCCCTGGTAACTAGTGTTTTCTCCTTTTGTCATGATGTTTTTTATCTGTTCAAAGACAAAATCTATTATCTGACCACACTTCATTTCTTCTCTACAAATTGTAACAAGTACAAAATTATGTCCTCTTGATAAAAGTTAACAATTTACCACATAATCTTGAGTTTTAATGATCCTGAGAAAAGATCCCATTGAAAACATTGTGGTATAAGGAGAAAATGATGGTTACCAGCATTTTCTCCTTTTCCCACCATGTTTTCATTTATCCCATTACCACACAATCCCTACTTTTGACGCCCCTGAGAAAGATGCCTTTTGAAAACACTGTGGGAAAAGGAGAAAATGCTGGTAACCAGCATTTTCTCCTTTTCCCACAGTGTTTTCTACCCTTCCCAGAACAAATTTCTATTTTTCAGTCACCTTTATTTTGTCGTCTGCAAATGCTTCCAATTTGGACCAGTCCAAAATTTTCTCATGTGGTAATGGGTTATATGAGTCATATTTAACCCTTTGCCAAACAATCCTGGTTTTTACACCCATAGATAGAAGCTTTTAGAAAACATTGTGGGAAAAGGAGAGACAATGCTGGTAACCAGCATTGTCTCCTTTTCCCACAATATTTTGTGCCCTGCTGGAATCAAGTTTCAATTATTGAGCTATGTTAATTTTGACCTCTCTAAAATTTTGTTGTTTGGGAAAGGGTTAAATTATTGTCTGCAAATGTTTTCATTTTGGACAAGTCTACAGTTTTGATGTCTAGTAAAGAGTTAACCCTTTACCAAACAACAAAATTTTAGACTGGTTCAAATTGTAAGCACTTGCAGACAACAAAATAAATTAAACTTAAAAATTTAAGATTGTTTCCAGCTGGGTAGAAAACATTGTGGGAAGAGGAGAAAACGCTAGTTGATAAAAAAAGTAGTTTAATCAAAAAACTTTCACTACTTTGGAAAATTTTTAATCAGACTGAGAATACGATTCAGAATGGTTGGTGATAAGGCCCTAAATTTTATCAAGAACACTGGATGTGAATGAAATGGAGCATTACTGTGTGAAAAATATTATAAAAACTGGGTTACCTATCTGATACTTACACAACTATTCGGAGTTTAAAATAAATACATTATCTACTGTAATTATAGATATATTAATATATCATTACAATAAATACTGTATATACTTCAAAGTTTGAATAGTTGTTAGGTAGCAGCATGGGAACCAAAAGAACAACGGCAGGTCATCTTTAAAATATTTTTGACACCGGCATGCTCCTGTTTCATTCGCAACTGGTTTTGCACTATGACAAGGCAAACAACCTTGACAGGGCATTAAAAATACCTGTATGTTTCCTTAGAAAGCAATCTAACTAATAGGATTTATCTTAACCCATTAGCAAATGAGAATATTTTAGACTGGTCCAAATTGAAAGCATTTGCAGATGACAAAATAAATGTGACTGAAAATTTGAAATTTGTTTTCTGAAGGGTAGAAAACCTTGTGGGAAAAGGAGAAAATGCTGGTTACTAGCATTTTCTCCTTTTCCCGCAATGTTTTCTAAAGGCTTCTTTCTCAGGGGCATCAAAAGTAGGGATTGTGTGGTAATGGATTAAATTGAAAACTATGCTAGTGAAATTTCATGGCAGACTTTCATTTGCTTGGCATGAATGCCAAAGTACTTGAAAAACTTACCGTTCTCTGCAGATAGTCAATCTGGTGTTTCTGAGTTGTACTTTCATTGCCGTAATTGTTCACAGCATCTTGAAGTCCATCATGTACAGCCTTTTGCATCTGAATGGCAAGAACATGACTATCAATGGTTAACTCTTTACCAAATGACAAAATTTTAGACTGGTCCAAATTGAAAGCATTTGCAGATGACAAAATTAACGGAACTCAAAAATTGAAATTTGTGATGGGAGGGTAGAAAACATTGTGGGAAAATGAGAAAATGCTGGTTACCAGCATTTCCTCCTTTACCCACTATGTTTTCAAAAGGCTTCTTTTTCAGGGTCGTGAAAACCAAGAATTGTTTGGTAAAGGGTTAAACTTTACCATACGTAGCCGAAAAAACTTTTTGAAAACACTCTTGGAAAAGAAGAAAATGCTGGTAACCAGCATTTTCTCCTTTTCCCACAATGTTTTCTACCACTACATACAAAGACAGAAATAATCTTTTGAGTTACCTTGACCTTTGTTGTCTGCAAATGCTTTCAATTTGGAAAAAGTCTGTAATTTTGTTGTGCCATAAAGAATTAACATTATCAAATCAAAAAATAATTTCATATGCTATCATTTAAAGAGAAATGTCTTCCCACACACTTCTAGTATATAGCACACTCTATAAAAGTATTATCTCCTGTTAGGTAGCATTCTACAAATACACATCCATCGAATTTGGGCATCCTGGGTAAAGAACCTATGCGACAGCCATTACTATAATTTCAAACGAAAATAAATGTTTACTCAATAAAACGCAACCTGGTGCGATTCATTCAGCTACGAGCAGTAGTTAAGAGAAATCTGGAGCTAAAACAGGCCTAATTTCTCCTTTATAGTATATACAAGTATTACTACAATCCCCACCCCTCCCCCCAATATTGGGGAAAGTGATGCGCCATATAAAAGAGGTACAATCTTCGTGGAATATGACATGTGCTGACAATGCACTCTAAAGTCCAACAGAGTCTGATCACCTTGATCTTTCAAAAATGGTACATTTATTAACTCTTCATCTGTACAATACAATTTTGGGCTTAGTCAAATCCAAAGCATTTTGCAGATGACAGTTCAAATTTGATTCAAATTATGGGATTCACTCTTGACAGAGGGTTGAAAACATTGTGGGAAAATGAGAAAATGCTGTTATCGGCAAACACTGCCGAAACACATAGTGGGAAAAAGAGATAATACTGGTTACTAGCAAACATGGCCAAAACACATTGTGGGAAAATGAGAAAATGCTGGTTACCAGCACTTTCTCGTTTTCCCACAGTGTTTTCACAAAGCATTCTTTTTCTTTAGGGTTGTTAAAACTTGGAAATGTGTGGTAAAGGGTAAAACACCTCTTACGAACGAAGTCCGTAACAAAGAAACAAATGAATAAATGCATGGCAGAAATAAGGATCGGAGCGGGATTCGAACTCCGGAACTCCCGGACGCAAGGCCAATACCCTAACCACTGAGCCAAAGAGATATCTCTCTGACGCAGTAGCCAGGTATTGTATTTAAATCGGGAGTATGCCATGCAGGAAGGAGTGGTCTCCCGTAACACACCCCCTCTTAAAGTCATCATTTATTGATGACTCAAAGCCTTTATTAGGCAGGAAGTCCGATTTTGGACAACAAATGGGATTAATGGCTCAATGGCCAATCCCGGACGAGCCCCCATCTTACGAACGAAGTCCATAACAAAGAAACAAATGAATAAATGCATGGCAGAAATAAGGATCGGAGCGGGATTCGAACTCCGAACTCCCGGACGCAAAGCCAATACCCTAACCACTGAGCCAAAGAGATATCTGACGCGGTAGCCAGGTATTGTATTTAAATCGGGAGTATGCCATGCAGGAAGGAGTGGTCTCCCGTAACACACCAAACACACAAAATGAATTCCCACCTGCTGATAGAACAGACTTACATTATGCAGTAAGAAAGAACATTGTAACATGAGGACACAACTAAAAAATCAAAATCCATCATGGCAGATGTAGAAATGTCATTACTTACATCATCCCTAAAAACATAGCCGAGCACACCAGCTGTGATTTCTGCTGTCAGTACTATCAGTAAAACAGCAAAGAACTGCAAATGAAGATGTCAGATTATCAATAAGTTAACTCTTTACCAGACCACAAAATTTTAGACTGGTCCAATTTGAAAGCACTTGCAGACAACAAAATATATGCTATTCAAAAATTGAAATTTGTTTCCAGAAGGGTAGAAAACATTGTGGGAAAAGGAGAAAATGCTGATTACCAGCATTTTCTCTTTTTCCCACGATGTTTACAAAAGGTTTCTATCTCAGGGTCATGAAAACCAGGGACTGTATGGGAAAGGGTTAAATAAGCCATGCTCTGGCAAAAGGGGGCTTAGTGCATCACCATACCAGCGCACATCATCACATAAGTATGGATCCACAAGGACCACTTTTTTTAAATCACCAACTTAATTATAGAGTAGCTAGTCCTCTAACAAACAAAAAATTGACAAATAGCGAAAAGTTTCACCCCAGGTCACCAGGTGACCTGGGTTGTTACTTTTCACAGATGCATTAAGCTTCCTTTTCACAGGTTATTTGCCCTACATCCAAATATCCAACATCCACAGCTGCCAAACATTTAACCTTTTTGCTATTGCCATATTTTCTGCATATTACAATCAACATTTTTGTTGTCCGTTAAGAATAAGATCCTTAATCAATAACCTTCAAAACTAGGCTTGAATTTTACTGTGCATGTTCTGGAAGCCAAGTTACTCACAGTAAAGTTCTTTTATCCCTATTTATAATTATTGGTTCTGTTTTTCAAATCAACTTGTTTAAAAAAAATGAAATATAATGTTTGAATTTTATTTTGAATGGGTCATAGTAACTAAGCACTAAAATTTGCAATAAAACTGTACTATTCAATTGGAATGCACATGAGCAGTCAACTAAATAGACAAGTTTGTTTCCAAAGTCATCTGTTATGTTTATTTTAGAAAAAGCTATATTAGACAAGAATTAAGAAAACCTTGTACCAAACTTAACAGGATGAAGTTAAATCATATTATATATATCAAAAGACATACGTTATCATAGCTGACAAGCATATTAAAGATGTATACAGTCACCTGAATGATAACAGGTGAGATTTTAGAATTTCCAAAAGTATTAACTCTTTACTAAACAATAAATTTTTTATTTGACTAATTTGATTGGATTTGTAGACAACAAATAGGTGAAATAATGATTTCTGTCTTGGATGGGTAGAAAACATCATGGGAAAAGGAGAAATTGCTGGTTATCAGCATTTCCAACCATGTGTTCAAGAGCCTCTAACTCTTTACCAAATGACAAAATTTAAGATAAGACAAGTCAAAATTTAAAGTATTTGCAGACGATAAATTTGATGTGAATCACAATTAGAAGATTGTTCTGGAAAGGGAAGAAAACATTTTGGGGAAAGGAGAAAATGCTGGTTACCAGCATTTTCTCCTTTTCCCAGTGTTTTCAGAAGGCTTCTTTTTCATGGTCATCAATAGTCCGCATTGTGTGGTAAAGGGTTAAGCATGGTTTGTTTGTTAAAGTGTTAAAAGGAGGGCCAATACCAAGGAGAGCAAAGAAACAATCACAAAAATAACATTTGAGCTACCCTTTGGATCCTAGGTATCTTGATTTATACTGTCCATATAGTTTAATCTACGTTCATTGCTAGAAGCATGTGATTCGTTTTCAACAAAGTTTTTAAAAGTCTTCTGCCTAAGAATTGTTAAGACACATGATAGTTTGGTAGCAGATAACTGAGTACCTAATGAATATATAAAGAGTAAAATCTTACCACTGCTAGTAGGCACTTATTTTCCTTGCAAGCAGCAATACATCCAATACATCCCAGGATAAAGAGGAACACACCCACAATTATTATGATGCCTGCTGGAATCAGGGTGAGACTGGCTCTAGTCAGCTCACTGAAGTTGTGGTAGGTGTGAAACACCCAGGCGCCCATGAAAATCAGAGCTGCAGCAGCTCCCTTGAAAAAAAAAAGAAAAAGATAAAGTTGTGGTAGGTGTTAAACACCCAGACACCCATGAAAATCAGCTGTCGCAGCTCCCTTAAAAAAAGAGAAAAAAACAAAAGTTGTAGTAGATCTGAAAAACCCAGGCATCTATGAATAAGAGTCAGAGCTTTGGCAGTTCTCTTGAAGAAAAAAACGAAAAAGATAAGAAAATGTAGAAATTGAATTCAGCTCAATGTTTACTAGTCTTAATAATGAGATGCTGTGGTGATCTTTTTTACTATTTCGACATTTATTTTTCACCGCACCGTCTCAAGTCCATCGTAAAATTTCTGGCAGCAAAGATACCTAGCTATACTGACTTTCTGTTTCGCTGGTTTAACGTGTATTGCAGCAAAATGCAAAGACTTGTAGTAAGAAACACAACCAAAGATAAACCTCTCATTACATAAAAAGCTTGTAGAAGTCATTTATAACATGTAAATCTTGGAAAAATCACTGGCAAAATTTATCGTGCATGGTGGCCATTTTGAGCAAATTTGGTAACAGAAACAATTCGTGTAACAGATCAAATGAATGGTTTTCTCTTTTTTCAGCGTATAAATTGAAAAATTTATTTATCAAACAAAAGGTTTCTTTCTCAGGGGCGTCAAAAGTAGGGATTGTGTGGTAATGGGTTAAACTTGCACTCAAAATCTGTGCCGAGCTTTCAACTGGTTTTGTCTTCATCATATCTGTACCCAGAGGCAACCAGTCAAAAAGTAACATCGCCTTTGGGGACAGTTATCTGTAGAGCGTTGTCAGGTATTCCTGAACCATCGGTCGTTTTCCGACACATCCTATAATTTTGTTTATGAGCCTTGTTTGATCAATGTGATGAACAGAAACATCTTTTTTTCAAGCATCTGATGCGTCATCTGCACGTCCATGTAATATCAACATTTTTACAAAAAAAAAATATGAGGATGTTGTTTAAAATTTTTAAGGACATCGCTAAAAAAATATGAATAAATCTTAATACTGTAAGTCAACAAAAAGCAGATCTTTACTATTTTTAAGTCATATGGTAACCAGCATTTTCTCCTTTTGACACAATGTTTTCAAAACCATGAAAACCTGGGATTGTTTGGGATAGGGTTAACCCATTTCTCGAATATTTAAATATTTGTGAAAACAAATCCTTAGCTGTCCATATATACCCGACATCACTCTGCTAAACATTTACAAAACTCTTAAATAAATATAGATTTTCACTTGACTCTTTAACAAACGACAAAATTTTAAACTTGTCCCATCAGAGTAACCCTTCAGACTGAAGGAAGTGTACCTTCAGTCTGAAGGTCTGCTCCGATGCTATATTTGTTTCTGGTCTCTGCAGGCCTTCATATCAGCCCTCTTTAAACACTTAGACTGGAATTAATATGATTTTACCCACATCTTTTCAAAAGGCTCTATGTGACAAAGTTTCCAGTGACAGCTAATAAAATGGGCATGGATCGTTAGACAAATGATTAATCTTTCAGAGAACACAAAATATGCTGCAAAATACCAATTTAATCAATGGGAATTTACCTTTTTTCCCAACGTAAATAAATCCAGCGTAATTTGTAAACAACTAACACATTGACTTCTGATAGTCAGGCATGTGCACTCAACGGAATTTGAATTTTGTACAGTCTGGTTCCCTAACCCTATACAGCCAAGTTTTATCAAGGTGCATTTGTTTACAGCAAAATTCTTAACTAAACCGTCCTTAGCGTGTCAGAGATGCTGCGATTTCTGCCGAGACATGCACA
The DNA here is from genome assembly GCA_943736015.1 of Tridacna crocea. Lineage (NCBI taxonomy): Eukaryota > Metazoa > Mollusca > Bivalvia > Cardiida > Cardiidae > Tridacna > Tridacna crocea. Next base: position 42,636,035 of record OX031066.1, on the reverse strand, counting down.
TATTGATTAGATCACCATGTTTTGATTTCTGGTGAAGTAGGTCAATTGTTATTTACATTGAAAAGTACAGATTTGCACAAAGGTTAGAGTTGGATATTAACTAACACAAGTCTTTGTGTACAGATTAATCATTTATCTAATGATCCATGTCCATTTTATTAGCTGACATTGGAAATTTTGTCGCATAGAGCCATTCGAAAAGATGCGGGTAAAATCTTTTTTTTTTCCAGCTACTTTAAATGAAGATTGGCCTGAAGGGGTATGCGAAGAACAGTAACAAAAATAGCATCAGTCTGAAGGTAAAGGAAGTGCAGATAAGACCCAGCTTATTGAAGTAAAAAAGTTTTCAGTCTTATTATATCTTTTTCAATTGTATATGTCTGAAAAAAATGGCACATTACCGTAAAACGCCCCTCTGCTTTACAGTCAATGCTTACAAGTAGCATTGGTTTTTGAGTTAAAAGAAGAAATTTAATGAAATTTCCAGCTTCATTCCGTTGAGAAATATTGTATTTGATGTATACGAAATGAATCCATAAACCGGTTGCATTTTTTGACACATAATTTTGATTTTCATGGGTTTTCGCGATTTATGGCGGGGCGTTTTATGGTATTATGCCAAAAAAATATTGTGAGAAGGCATTTTGTTGTTGTAATTTCAAGGTTGCCAATGCTTTCACTGTTTTTAGTATTTTAACATCGACCCTTTTGACATCCTTGTTGTTTTTACCACAGTTTGTAAAAGTCAACAAAACCTTACCCAAAACAAAAAACCAATGACAGTCAAACATATTTTAGAAGTTGTGCTTGAACAGCCCATTACTAAATCTCCCGAACTTCCAGAGTTGTTATTAAGGTCCCTCTTGAGCAGTATTTGCTGTCAGTATGATAATGACAAATTGTCATGTGATTTGTATTTAGAACAATGGATTTCGGGAAATATTGCATCTGGTTTCCTAAACTGAAGTTTAAATATATTGTGAGAATCCCTACAAGCCGAAAACCAGGAAGACTGAAATAAGTATTCTCTATGATGTGTTATTCTTACAGGAGCCTTTTCGGCCTAAAGTATATGCTATCTTCTAGTTGATGTCATCTGGTCAATCGCATTTTGACCGTTTATTGACTGGTCTTTTGGTTTCTATTCACTACACATACATTTTATTTTCCTAGTATGACTTATCAATTTCTGTAGGTGTAAATGTTAATTGTCACTATTATAACACCGTTTCTCGATTTGTGTAAGCATGGAAATCACTCAGGTAAAGAAGTCAAATAAGGTCACTGAAGCAATGTCGACAAATGCTTGGAGGATAGCACGAACCACAAAACTTTTTAGAAATTCAAGGGTACGATAAAAAAGACAACCTTTTACCCTGAAACGATTAGCCAATAACACTCTATATCGGCAAAATAGACATCCATTTCAGATTGGTAAATTGAAAAACCCCGAAAATTAAAGTGTAGACTTACGTCACGCTCAAGGACGTCATGGGTTTTCGCGAATTGCAAACCTGAAATTCAGAGATTTAACCTGTCACTTCAGTAGGAAAAAAAATTATTTTCCTCTGACGTAAAATTACCAATTTCGCAAAAGCTTATGTTGTTTGTAAATGCTTTCAATTTGGTTCTGAAGATATATACTTCAAGTAGTTGTAACTATGAAAATTTGAATGCTGAATTTATACATGAGGGACAGGTAACCTTCCAACAAAATCTTAAGCAATTGAATTGAAATTGAAAGCATTTGCAGATGATAGTTCCAATGAGGTTCATATCAAATGATTTTTCTTTGGAGGTTAGAAACAATTGCGGTCCATGGAAATACCAAATTACACCTGATTTACTGAATTACACCAAATTATACCGAATTACAATTCAGGGGGCGTTAAAATTCATCATTGTGTGTTAAAGAGTTTAGGTTATTGCAGCTGTGTGTTTGCACAGGCATGCAATACAGCAGTAACAGTACTCTTTTTTTTTTTTGTTTTGTTTCAGATCCTGTCACAGTATGTATGTGCAGATTGTTACAGCAACAGATGTATCACCCAGGTTTGTATTGTTACCTGTTTATCAAATGAAAAATTTCAAACAAATTTGCAACAGAGAAAAAAGTGGCTTAATTTATAGAATTTGTGTTGGAAGCAGTAGAAAACAATGTGGGCAAAGAAGAAAATGCTGGTTACCACCATTTTCTCCATTTCCCACATTTTTTTAAAGCTTTCTCTTTTGAGGGGTACTTAAGTTTGATTGTTTTGTAAAGGGTTAAATACTAAATTCACAGGTTTTTTGCGGCCGACCAGCCAAACTTTAGAGTTACTCTGATCTTTTTTCAAGGCAAGAGATTTATGGCATGTGCACTCTCATTAAGGGCCCAGAAGCTACCAAAAATAAAACAATTTGGGAGTTTGTTACAATGTAGCCAACTATGAAAATAAAAAATCAATATAAGGGGGTAGAGAAACTGTAGGGATTTGTCTTTGGATTAAGCTGGAAACTGGCATTGTTATGTTTTTGGCCAGCTGCAATAGAATGAAATGCATGTTCTGTCTGCTGCAATCTTGCAACCATCGGGACAATAATTGGCAGGAAGATACAAGAGTGATGATAGTTTCATATATAAAGGAAAAAAAAAAAAAAATGGATGAAATTGAGTACAGATGCATGTATATGTTAAAAGAATTGATGGAAAATACTGTGATGATATCAAACTATGAAGTATTAGCTGCTGACAGAAAAAGGAATTTTAAGATCAGGCAGAAAATAAACAGAAGATAGAGCTACCAGGCAACATTTGACTTAGGTTTAAAATTCATTTTTTGCCATTGACTAATGCTGCTTACCAGCATTTTTTTTCTTTTCCCACAAAGTTTTCCAATTTATGAAAAGCAGCCTTTATCAATTTTGTCACATTGTTTGGGAAGGAGTTGAAGTCATGCATCTGTTAAAATTCCGCATTTATAAGATGAAGGCTCGTCTGATATGTTCTTTTACTGACCAGATTCCCAATATTCATAGATAAGAAAAGGACTTGTTTTGCGAAAACTAGGCTTTGTTGATGAGGAATCATTGTAAGTTTTGATTGCAAAGGAGAATTAATGTGGTCCATACAAGACAGAAACCATCTTTTAAGCTGCATTAAAGTTACTGTCTGATAATGCTTTCAAGTTGCTCAAGTATAAAGTTGTTTTGTTTACTTCCATGTACCATTGATAACTTACTTTATGTTTTTATTTCAGGTTCGATACATGTCAGATGGGAGAAAGGGTTTCTTCCAGCAAATATATGACAACATTAAAGAAGGAATATCCAAGGACAAAGAACTAAATGTATGTATGCTAAAAGTATTGTATTACTTATAGCAATAAAAGTCTGTTCTGTTCTGTATTCTGAACTTGGTAGTGCACAGGACTAGTCATGGGGAATTTAATCCTTTACCACACAATCCCAACTTTTAACGACCCTGAGAAAAAAGCCTTCTGTAAACATTGTAGGAAAAGGAGAAAATGATGGTAACCAGCATTTTCTCCTTTTCCCACAATGTTACCTCCCTTCCCAAAAAGAAAGTTCAAGTTCTCAGTCACTTTTATTTTGTCGTCTGCAAATACTTCCAATTTGGACCCGTCTAAAATTTTGTTGTTTGGTAAATAGTTACAACAAACTTTTGGGCTCAACCAAACTCAAAGCATCTGCAGAGAAAAAAGTAAATCTTGGTTTTATAGTGATTTCCGATTTAAATAGGGTAGAAAACACTTTTCCCACGTTTTGTGTAGACTTCTTTCTCAGGGTCTTGAAAAGTTGGGATTACGTGGTAAAGAGTTAATCTCCAATTTAGCCAATTTCTTTTCCACAAATGATGATGGTTATTGCAACAGGACTGATTTCTCTCTCATTGCTGATTATTGTCTTGACAATGGTTACGTGGGAAGTTGAAATTTGTACAAATGAGCTGAAGTTCTCTGGTTAAGTTTGAAAATGTTTAAAGAAAAGGGGAATTTGCTTGGTCAGTTTTCTCTCTCTCCACAATGTTTTCAAAAGCTTTTTTCCCTAAGAGTGATTAAAACACAGGATTAAGAAAACAAGGTGTTCTATTCGTATTCTTTACATCACAGACACACATTTCTTGGTATGTATTGCTTTGCCCCAGTTGTACAATGTGTTGAGGCTGATCATTGTTTTCATGATGGTTATGCCAAAAAGCAGCCAGTGGGATAAAAAAGAATGATGGTCTTCTGTCTAGAACAAATAACTGTCTCCAAAGGCAATGTTACTTTTTGACCAGTCACATCTGGGTACAGAGACGATCAAGACAAAATAAGTTGAAAGTTCTGCACAGATTTTTTGCTTAATTTTGAACTCCTATAATTTCATAAATAGAGCAAAAAGCTAGGATTGAAACATACCTGTTGCTTGTGTACTGCAATTTAAATGCTGAATGTAACAGAAAACTGTGCATTTCATCTGTTACTTGAGTTATTTACTTTTCCAAATACACTCAAAATGGCTGCCAGGCACAATAAACTTGATCAGTGTTTATACGGAGATTTACATGATATAAACAAATTCTACAAGTTTTTTAGGTAATAAAAGGTTTAATAATTTGTCTTTGGTTATGTTAGTTACTTAAATTTAATTGCAGTTTGCTGCAATACATATTAAACCAACAACACAGAAAGGCAGTATAGGGCTTTATCTTTGCTACTGGAAAATTTACGATGGACCTGAGACGGTACAGTGTACTATAAATGTCCAAATGTGGAAAAAAAAATCATCTTAGTGTCTCATTATTGAGACTAGTTTACTACCATACTCTCTTTTTCCGAGGAACATTTTCTAAAGTTATTATAAGATGGGTATGGTAAAGGTTTTAACTCATTACCAAATGACAAAATTTTAGACTGGTTCAAATTGAAAGCATTTGCAGACGACAAAATAAAGGTGACTGATAAATTGAAATTTGTTTTGGGAAGGGTAGAAAACACTGTGGGAAAAGGAGAAAATGTTGGTTACCAGCATTTTCTCATTTTCCTACAGTGTTTTCAAAAGGCTTCTTTCTCAGGGGTGTCAAAAGTAGGGATTGTGTGGTAATGGGTTAAATCCCATTGTAATCAACAGTGTCAACTGCACTTACACGTAACCTGTATCCTGCTACGTATTAAGTCAAATGAAACTTTCAAGAAGATATTAAAAAAGAAAAAAAAAGAAAAACACTTTCAAGGATATTCTTCAGAGAAAAACATCTTCTTATCAGACTATGTAGATCCAAGATCCGACTGCCCATTCTGTGCAGCCTGATCTTGATCTACACTATCTGCAAAAGGTCAGTGAGGTGCATTTTTCAGGGGATTTAAATGTCAGCATCATATGGTAAAGGGTTAAAGAATATCTGTGTTGTCATTTAAATAACAGAAACATCATGATGATCTGTGTTTTTTTTTTCCAGGAAAATTTGAGAAAATTTCAGGAGGAAAAAAAGAAACTTGAGACATCAGATGCAATCAAGAAAGCAAGACAAAAGTTTGTAAGTATTGCTTATAGTTCTTATGATTTTTAAAAGTAAATGTGTAATGTCTTGGACATAGATATAGATAGGATTGATTCTGTCTTTGCAAAAGGCCATACAGTAAAACAACTTTTTAGGCTTGTCAAAATTAAAAGCATTTGCAGACAACAAAATGAAAGTGACTGAAAATTTGAAATTTGTTTTGTGATGGGTAAGAGCTTTCTATCCTATTATACTCAATGTTTGCCAGTTCTGTTTGTGAAATAAAGATAAGTTTATCCACATCATTTAAAGTTTTCATGTACATGTATTGTCATTCTTATGATTCTTTAACTCCTTACCAAACGACAAAATGTTCAGATCAACCAAACTGAAATAATTTGCAGACGACAAATTTAGTGTACAGCAAAAGATGAGTTCCGTCTTTGAAGGGACAGAAAACGTGGGAAAAGAAAGAATTGAAATCATTTGTAGATGAAAAATTAAGTGTGTAGTAGAAGGTGAGTTCTGTCTTCATGGAGGTATAGAACATTTGGGGAAAAGGAGAAAATGCTGGTTACCAGCATTTTCTCCTTTTCCCTCATTTTTTTTCAAAAGACTGCTTTCTAAGGGTAAATAAAATCTTGGATTGTGTGGTAACTGGTATGGTTTATCAGTATGGTTTATATAAGTTCCAGTCAGTGGCAGATCAGTGCACATCAAAACTGTATCTGAAGGTTGAGTTAACTCTTTCCCAAACAAGCCCTGGTTTTTACGTGACTGCAGCAAACGCCTTTTGAAAACACTGTGGAAAAAGGAGAAATTGCTCGTAACGAGTAATTTCTCCTTTTCCCACAGTGTTTTCTACCCTTTTCGAGAACTTTCTATCATTTTTTCCAAATCTAAAATTGTCATCTGCAAACTCTTTCGGTTTGGAAGAGTGCAAAATTTGTCGCTTTGGAAAGGGTTAAATATTCATCAAAATTAATGTTTTCATTTTGGCTATTATCCAGGATGTATTCATCGGGTAAAAGGTAAAAATAACAACATTGTAGACCTCATTGTCTGTTATTTTGTACTTTACAACAAAATTTTAATATTGTTCAAATTGAAAGCATTTTTTGACAAAAAATCAAGTGTGATTCAAATGATAGAATTTGTTTTTGAAAGGACGAGAGGATCTTTGCAATAAGCAGTGTTAAATCAAGACATATCAAAAGGCAGCACGCTCCTTGCTATTTTTCTCTGTAAAACAGGATAAAACATGTAACCATGTACAAATAAGCTTTCATAAGTTTTTGTTCGCTCAGTTTATTTTTTATTTATTTTATTTAACAGGAGTCTATTGAATCAGAAACTTCTAAAGGGTCTGAAGTATTCAAGAAGGGCTTTGAAGATGTTAAAGAGAAAGTGTCAGGGGTAAGTAAAATTTGTCCTATGAAATATTATCAAAAGTATGTGTCACTGTGGACATGACAAGTAAAGTTCCTAGCAGGAAAACAGTTGTGTTACAGCTTAGTTCTACAATAAGATACACTAGGTACATTTAGGTACTAGCAACTCTGTTTCAGCTTATTTTTTAGAAAACTAAAAGGTATGTAGTGAAGTTAGTTAGTTTGTGAGTGAAATATATTTATGTGCTGTAGTATGATATTGAATTATAAGTTCTGTACGGTACACAGTATAGCAGAGAACGTTAGTCTTCATATATACGCTGACACATGACACAAATGTAGATTTGTGCACGAGATAATGTTACCAGCAATTTCTCCTTTTTCCACAATGTTTTCAAAAGGCTTTTTTCTCAAGATCGTGAAGGAGTTAAATGATAATGAAATCAGCTCTAAGCACTATACAGACAAACATCTCTGTTAAAATTTGAGAAAGCTGTTTATCCTTTAACTCATTACCAATTGGCAATATTTTAGGCTTGTCAACATCAAAGGCGTTTGCAGACGAGAAAATAAAAGAGACTAAAGATTTGAACATCTATTAACCAGTTACCACAATAATTGTGAGGCACAGTAAATAATCCATGAGGGCGATATCCTGGATGGTTTATTTATTGAGTCTCATAACTCACAACATGGTTTATTAAAAGATAGACCACAATAGGAAGAAGATTATTTTGAATCTTACATTACCAACTCTTAATAAATGGAAAACTTGATCATACTTAGTAAAAAATGTGGATGCAGATTATATGCCATTGAATAACTTACTTACTTTACACAGAATGATGTCACTCTATACAGAATGATGTCATTCTATGTTGAATGACATAGATTTTACCACGCTTTCATTGCACTTTGATTATACAATCAAATTCTCATGTCATGTTAGAATGTACTTTTAGCCCTAGAAAGATGACAGGCAAATAGGTGTTGGCTATTTAACTCTTAAGCTGCTTATAGCGACTCGCTGACCTTTTGTGGACAGTTTAGATCAAGATCAGACTGCACAAGACATGCAGTCTGATCGTGCATCTACACTGTCTGATAAGAAGACATTTTTTCTCCAAGCAATCAGTTTGAAATAGGAATGTTCGTGTTTTTACTCTCTGCTTGAAAGTTTCCTTTAACTTATTTAGCAGGATAAGAGTTTAGAGTAAAAGTGTAATTGTATCTCTTTACAGACATTTGAAGAAGTTCAGAAGACAGAGTTTGTTAAAAAAGGGCTGGAAATAACAGAGGAGATTGGAAAAACTGCTGGAAAAGCAGGGGAGACAATTATCAAACAAGGGCAAAAGCTGAGTGAAAGTGCACCTATCAAGACAGTATCTTCAGTAAGTATCTTTCTGTCCTCCTTGAGTACATGGAATTACAAGTATCAAATTGGGTCTGTATTTACCAACCATTTGGATGTGGGAGGTGATGGTGTAGGAGTACAGCATTGCTGTCTCACAACAGAGATTTTGGGTTATCTCTTTTACCAAATGACAAAATTTTAGACTGGTCCAAATTGAATTACTTACGGACCACAATATAGAAATAAGTCATATACTGCATTTTGTTTAGGGCAAGGTAGAAAACATAATGGGAAAAGGAGAAAATGCTGATTTATATCAGCATTTTCTCTTATTCCAACAGTGTTTACCAAAAGGCTCAGGGTTGTAAAAACCAGGGATAGCTTAGTAAAGGGTTGAAATCTTGTGATTGACAGTATCATGCTTTTGGTCTACCTACCTCAAAGAGAAAGTACATTATTAGTTGTACGGTCAGGTGCAAGGGACTTGGAAATTTGTTCACGGCTGTGGTTAATCATGTCGCCCCGAGCCGAAATTTACTATACTGCAAAGTTTTACCCTTTCAAAGCGCGTTAAGCAAAATTTTCCTGATTTATAGTTTCATGAATCGAGTATGCTGACAAAATAGAAATTCCCTTCCGAGTGCCCCAATTCAATGAAAACTGACGTCACTGGAAACTGACGTCACTAAAACATGCAGTTTGGTGCATAAATGTGCAGTCTGGTGATCAATCGACGCCGCCATTTTGGATGTTGTGTTGCACATGTAGTGATGTTTACGGGGCACTCTAAAAGGAAACTGGTTTTACGTAGTTTTTGCCAGGGAACATGATATATGTTCGCTGCATGTTAACCAATCAGATCACGAGAAATTTCTTTGCAGTATAATAAGTTTAGTTAAACCCTTTCCTGAACAAGAAAATTGTAAACTTACAGTATATCCCTACTGAAACCATTGCAGACAACAAATAAATTATGGCTCAGATTATGAGATACGGCTTTGAAAGGATGGAAAAAATTGTGGAAAATGTAGAAATGCTGGTGACCAGTTTTTCATTTTCTCACACTATTTTCAAAATCTTTCTACCTCAGAGTCATTAAAACTTACGATTGTGTGATATAATGATATGAGTCATAGAACCCCTTTCACAGTCCATCTAAAGATAAACAGGCTCATAGCATATAGTTATGGATTCAATTCTAACTGTATATACCACAACTTTGTTTCGCATTTTGTAACAGGAAAAAGAGTGTAAGGCCTTGCCTTGCACTTACTTATACAAGGAAATAGAAACAAAATGAACTAAAAAGAAGCATTAGTATTATATGTAAAGAAAGAACTTTTAACCTTGCACCAGACAACCAATGATTTTGAGATCCATAGGAAGAAGGCTTTTGAAATTATCGAACATAAAAAAGAGTTTCCGCACTGTGTTCTCAAAAGCTTTTTTACTTAGCGTCATTAAACAAAGGATAACGAAATTTAGTTAAATGGTAAGAAAGAAAAAAAAGTTAAGAAATGGCAAGCACCAATTACAGTTGCCCTAGTTGACAGTCTAGATTCAAGATCAGACTGCCTACAATATCTGATAACATGAATACGAGAAGTACTGTTTGTGTACCTATCATATAATATCTGCAAATAAGGCCTAAATTGTTTTTATGTAAACTCATCAGTCTTTAATTAACCGATTAGGAAAGTAAAAATAATTATGTTTGTATTGTTTTTTGCAGATATGTTGATATAGTTTTTTGCAGAGAACCAAATGAATGAAGTTCAAAATTAATGATCAGTAGTATTTCCCTTTGAATTGCTAAAAAGCATTATTTTCTTGTTTTTTCCCCACAATGTTTTTCTAAATCTACCTTCCAGAGGAGTTGTTAAAACACGATTGTTTGATTAAGGGTTAACCGTTTCCGAAGCAAGCCCTGGTTTTTACGTCTCTGCTGTAAGAGTCTTTTGAAAACACTATGTGAAAAGGAGAAATTGCTCGTAACGAGCAATTTCTCCTTTTCCCACAGTGTTTTCTACCCTTTTTGAGAAATTTCTGCCATTTTCTCCAAATCTAAAATTGTCGTCTGCAAACTCTTGCGGTTTGGAAGGGTCCAAAATTTGTCGTTTGGGAAAGGGTTAAAGAGCATGCTTGTATTACAGGGTGTGAAGGCGGTCAAAAAAGATATAGATGAGGTAGCCTTATCAAGAGCAGAACCATACAAGCGACCAGGTACTAGTGAATTAATTTCATTTCAAAGTAAAAGGGGGATAAACGTGTTTCTGTGACGCATTATACCGAGCCAATCCAGGACCTATTTATAGATCCATATTGTCAGTTTGTCAGACATTTGACTGAATCCTGAGGCAGAGAAAAGGGAAAAAAAAATGCTGGTTACAGTCAATTTCTTCTTTTCTCAGTGTTATCAGTGTTTCTCAGTGTTATCAAAATCCTTTTCTTCAGGGTCTTTAACTCTTTACCACACAATCCTGACTTTTCACAGCCCTGAGAAAGAAAGCCTTTGAATATATTGTGGGAAAAAGCGAAAATGCTGGTAACCAGCATATTCTCCCTTTCCCAGAATGTTTTCTACCCTTTCCAAATCAAATTTCAATTTTTGATTCACATTTATTTTGTTGTCTGCAAATGCTTTCAGTTTGGACTAGAGCAAAATTTTGTTGGTTTGGTTAAGAGTTAAAACAGATTGCATGCAACAGTATTGATTCACCTTTCTCTCTTTCCCCCCCCCCCCCCCCCCCCACATATTCCTCAATATTGTTTCCAGAGTGTTTTTACAGCAAAGGAGCAAGTGACTTGGAAAGAGTTTTTTGCTGCATTAAACTTTGTTGAAAAACTCAAGGAAAGCTAAGAAAGTTGTGTGAGCTAGGGTGATATGACTGCAATAATATTAAATTTGGCATTAAACACTAGGCAAACCCAACAAATTGCCCTTGGAATTAAGATGTAATAGAGCTAGAAAAGAATTAAACTCGGTACATAACTATTTTGCATAGTATTACCTGTTATCTCTGAATCATTTTGTTGCAGAAAAGTTACGGATGCGTACAGCTAAAATGAACTCTTCAGAAGACTTCCAGAAAAGCATAGAGCCTGATAAGTGAGGAGGATGTTATCTTATTTGTATATTGTTTTTAATTTGTTGTACTGAATGGGATTTCTAACATTAACCTTTTACCACACAATGACAACCTTGAACAACCCTGAAGGAGAAAGCTTTTGAAAACATTGTGGAAAAAGAGAAAATGTTCGTAACCAGCATTTTCTCCATTTCCCACAGTGTTTTCTTCCCTGGTGGAAACAAATTGCAATTTTTGAGAAACTTTTATTTTGTAGTCTGCAAGTGCTTTCAATTTGTACCAGTCTAAAACTATGTCATGTGGTAAAGGGTTAACAAATATGCAGTCATAAATTAATTGCTGTAGACTAATACTTTAAAACGTTGTTTTATACATCCTTTATTGCCAAAATATTTTTTCACATATCTTATATTGCTGAAAATATAGGATGAATTGTAGTATTTGAATTTTTAGATTTAACCTTGAAATTAAAAATTTCAATGTGGAAAGTCCAAAATTTTTTTTTTGGTTAACTCTTTACCACACAACCCGACTTTTAACGACCCTGAAAAAGAAGCCTTCTGAAAACATTGAGGGAAAAGGCGAAAATGCTGGTAACCAGCATTTTCTCCTTTTCTCACAATGTTTTCTTCCCTTCCCAAAACATATTTCAATTTTTCAGTCACTTTTATTTTGGCATCTGCAAACGTTTTCAATTTGTACCAGTCTGAAATTTTGTCATTTGGTAAAGAGTTAAAAAGTCAAAATAGCTACAATTGTCACAATGTTGCTCTATTACAGTGAATCAGTTGGTGTTGTCTTACATAAGGACTCTAAATGGTCACAGACATGGCAGAATTTTAAAGATAATAATGAATACATAAATAGTGAGTATAAACTTCAATTTTTCACCAAACATTGTCCTAATTTACCCCAATGTATTCAGAAGCCTTCTACCTCAGTTAAAAGTTAACTTTTAAAAGTTAAAAGTGCAGTAAAAGGGTTAAAAGTTCTTACAACTTACAAGGCAGTAAACCCTTTACAAAGCAATCCCTTGTTTCAATAAACTGTAAATAAGATGTAGTTCAAAACATTGGGAAACGAGAAAATGTTAGTAATGAGTTAAGGTCATTTTATTTGTTTTAACCCTTAACACACAATCTCAAATCTTAACTACCCTAAGCAAGACAGCTTTTAAAAACATAATGGGAAAAGGAGAAAATGCTGGTTACCAGCATTTCCTCCTTTTCCTGCAATGTTTTCTAATGTAATCTAAAGACAGATGTAGATTATTCAAGCCACATCTACTATTACGTCTTTACGGATTTACCAGTCTATAATTTTGTTGTATGATAAAGAGTTAAAATTGAAAAACATTTGGGAAAAAGATGCAAATGCTGGTAAAAAGCATTTTCTTGTATTACAAAGATGTTTTGTAGTGCTTATAGATGGTATAGTGCTTTAGTTTGATTGGGATGCCTTAAGGCTACTAAATTAGGAAATCCGAATGTTGCTTCTTCAAACTTATGTTTTGGGGAATAATATCTCCTTAGCAGAAAGTGTATATCCAAGATCAGATTGCACATTCTGTGCAGTCTGATCTTAATATACACTGTCTGCAAAAAGTCAGTGATTCACGCTTAGCAACCTGAGGATTAATAATAACCGGGTTACATTAGAATTATGAATAGGAAGTTTACAACCGTCCTGTTAAACCTCTGTAAAAATCTGATAAAAAAAAAATTGAATTTTATTGTAATTTTGTCTTTTTCATTTCAGAATTATTTGATTTAAAAATGAGGTACGATGAAAGTGATAATGTAGTAATTAGGGCCAGTCGAACAGTCACAGATAAAATTTCTTACTTATTTGGTAAGTTCTGTATTTTTGTTGTACACTCAGTGCCATTCATTAACCCTTTTAATGCTTTAACCCTTTACCACGTTACATGGTTTTGAACTTACCTAAAGTGAAAGAATTTGCAGAGGACAAATTCTGCCTTTGAGAGGGTAGAAAGCACTGTGGGAAAAGGTTAAAAAGCTGGTTACCCGCATTTTCTCCTTTTCCCCAGTGTTTCAAAAACTTTCTACTTTAGGGTTATGTAAACTTGAGATTGTTTGGTAAAGAGTTCAGTGATAAAATCAACATTCTCAATAAGTACTCAGAATGCACATATTGTAGTTTTCCAACAGAACATCTTCTTTTGTAGTGTGATATTGATAGTAGATCAAAAAAAAAAAAGATCTAATGTAGTCATAAAGTATAGTTTCAGATTAGCCAGTGCGGACTGTGCAGGCTGATCTGAGACTAAAACTGCATGCAGAGGTCAGAATGCCCCTTTTTGCTTGGTGAAGACATATAGTAAACTGTCATATACCTATGATTAGTGTTTTCTCATGTTTTTGCAGGTGGTATGTTTACTAAAAGTGAAATGACAGAGGTACTAGATGAAATATGTAAAATAGACCCTAATTTCGAAACACAGAATTTTATACTCTGGTGTCAAAAAAGATTCATTCCTAATTTGTTAGAGGTATGTATCAAGGTATCATTAATCCATTGTCACACAATACCATGGTTTTATTGACCCTGGAAAAGAGGCCATTTGAAAACAGTGTAGGAAAAGGAGGACATGTTGGTAACCACAGGGTTTTCTACCTTATCAACAATCGATGTAAATATTAATGAAATTATACATAGATACATTTCAGCTGTAGTTAACAGACTTTGAAAAAATATGGTTTGGTTTTTTTTTTTTTCAAAAGGATTATGTTTCACGACCTTTTATTAGTTTTGAAATGAATGATGTAATTGTAGGGATGGTGAGTAACAAAACCCTGTAGGTGGCATATCATGCCTTTATAAATTTCAGTTTGATCAGCAGAGAGAGAATAGAGCAACATAGTCACCAAGTCATCATCACCCTTTGCCAAGGAAGATGCTAAGATGAAAAAAGACTTTATTTTAGCAAACATTGATTGATTTATTGTTGTCTGAGCATGTCATATTCTTGTCTTATATGGTGCATCACTCTCCCCGATATCGGGGAGACTGTAATAATACACACTATAAAGTAGCAATGGAGAAAATGGCTTTTATCAATACAAGGAAAAGTTAGGCCTGTTTTAGCTCCAGATTTCTCTAAACTGCTGATCATAGCTGAGTGAATCACACTAGATGGTGTTTTATTGAGTAAAAGTTTATTTCAATTTGAAATTCACAGTAACGGTTGTCTCGTAGAAATGCGGTCAAGTCCTGTGTACGCAGGATGCCCAAATTAGATAGATGAGTATTTGTAGGATGCCATCTAGCGGGAGATTATGTGCATTTATTTACCTGTAAAATGGTTAAATTTACCTTTTAAACTTAGTCTAGTTTCAAAGAAATTATTGAGATTTTGTCCAATATTCTGATGTTTTAAACCTTTACCAAACAATCCCAACTTTGGATGACCCTGAGAAATCCTTTAAAAACATTGTGAGAAAATGTTGGTAACTAGCACGTTTTTCCTTTTCCCACAATGTTTTCTACCCTGCTGGAAATAACTTGCAATTTTTAGAGTTACGTTTATTTTGTCATCTGCAAGTGCTTTCAACTTGGACTAGTCTAAAGTTTTTGTTATTTGCTAAAAGGTTACATGACCTGTGAAAGAGGTTTGAAATCAATCTGGCTAAAGAGGAAAAGGCTACCCCATTTTCTTCTTTGAAAGACGAAATATGTAAGCTATATTGTAAATGTCAAGTAGAAAGCCTTCCCATTTAGAGCAGTCAAACATTTTGTAGCCTGATAAAGAGATACAAGCCTTGGAAGCATTGTAACCAGCATTTTCTCCTTTTCCTGCTACGTTTTCTACTCATTCTTTGTGTCATGTATGTCACATATTCCTAATTGCTTTCAATTAAGATGCATCTAACAATTCATTGTTAGATTAAGAGTTAAGGACTTTTTAAAAAACTTTTAGAATTAATTTTAGGCTATGATCAGAGGAGAAGAAGAAGTACTGAAGGACTGGTGTTATGAAGCGGTATGCATGGTTTCGACTTAATTTTTAGTTTTTTTCATTTATCACTGAGGGTCAAGCTGGGGTAGCTTCAGTCATTGCAATCTTAATTCAAGCATTGTTGATTATGTGGTAGTTAATATTATATCCTCTATATCCTTTACCTGAGTCTTAACTAGTCTGAAGAGGAAGACATTAGAAAACATTGTGAAAAAAAGGATAAAATGGTGGTAACCAGCATTATAAGGACATAACTACCTTTCCAAACACAAATTCAGTTTTTTGAATTTTTTTTCGGGGGGGAGGGGTTTGTAAATACTTCCATAAATTCTCCTGTTGAAGCCTTCACCAAGTTTATGAAGTCTTATGTTTGAAAATTCTAAATGTTTCTAATGGAGTGAATTTAGTTTTAACCCATTACAGTACAGGTTTAGTTAGCTTACATGCAACATGCAAATGTAAAGTGTCGGACTAATCTGAAATAGCACTTTCTTATTTTATGTAATTTTCCGTTTTGCACAATTCTAGTGAACGACAAAACCTAATACATTTGCAAAGTGCTGTCTCAGATTAGCCAGTGCGAATTTTGCAGGCTGATCTCTGACAACACTTTAGGCAAATGTCCAATTACCCCTTTTCGAGTGTTGCAGGCCATATCCATAGGTGAGTGCAATACTAGTCTAAGTGCCTGTACAACGTACAGGCACTTAGAATAGTGTTACACTCACCTATCGATATGTGATAAACATTTGAAGAGAAGATAAACAATTTTCCAAATATTTAGAATAATTTTTGTAGAAATTTGGGGGAAAAAAAACAGCCATTACTTGATACAAGCAATTGCTATCTATCTTTCACAATGTTTTCCAAGGCTAACAAATGACATGGCATATAAATGTTTTTAAGCAGGTACTTAAGTATTGGATGAATATCCCCAACAAAATATTTCGGTATTTTCAGCCTTTCAATGTTTTGATGCACCAAATAAAAAAGTTTAAAGAGCTTGGCTACGTGTTTGACAGTAGAATATTGGATGTTAATGATGTTGACGTAAGTTATTGTAATTTGTTACTCTTTTATCCTCCTCTTCTGTAAAAAAATGTGTGCACCTTTTTACAGGAATTTCATTTTATTTTAAGTGGCTGCCAAACCTCACAAATTTAAATTTCCTGCTACAAACTTAGTTAAAACCTTATGGGAAAAGGAGATACCAGTAATGCTGGTTACCAGCACTTTGTTTTCAAAAGACTTTCTACTCTGGGTCATTAAAACACAGGATTGTGTATTAAAGGGTAAACGACCAAGTGAAATACATGTAAAAAGCTTTTTCCAGCCGGTGTCTTAAGTGTACTTGTGGCAACTTCAAAACCAGTATATTTCTCAAAATGATAGATGTAGATCAAGATTGTTAGGTACACAAGATGCAAATTGATCTTCATCTCTAGGTAAAAATGACTTTTTTAGAATTGACTTCATTATTTTGCTCTATGTATCTCCAGGGCCCGTATTCACCAACCATTCTTAAGAATATTCTTTGTCTTGTTCTTCACGATTTTCTGACAGTGAAAGTAACAGAACTTCTGATTGGCTAAACCAATTGGACCCAGAGATTATGATTGTGCACTACAGTTAAGGATAGAACCACAGGAAACTTGCAAGCTGATCTTGATCTACAATGTTTCATCTATCTTTGACTTGCACTGTAAATGCAAAGAGCCAGAGATTTTGATTGTGCTATTTATATCAAGATCAAATTGCTCCCTGCTACCCCATGCATGGTGTTTTCCCTCAACTATGATTGTTCTTGGCTGTTTTAGGTTGTGATGGGTAAACTAGTTGAACAAGGACCGGTGCTGTTTGTCAGATTTAATGCCCAGGTGATTGAGGTGTACAGAAATGCCAAAGGAGAAGTTGTAGAAGGAGACCCTGTAAGATTTTGATCCATTTTTGTTCATCTTTTCATGACTGGGGATTTAAGCTACCATTGTGCTTTTAGGTCATTAAAGGCAATGAATACGAATGTTTTAGTAATTGTTTTGTAGAATAAAGTTCTGGAAGACAGTTATATTTTTCCTATTAATTAATATAGTAGATAAACATTTTGAAATGGGCAAAATGTAGGACATGTCCAAATTGAAAGCACATGCAGAGACAAATTTAAGTAAATGTGACTGAAAAACTGAAATTTCTTTTGAAAGAAAAAGAAAGATTTTTGGGTTACAAGCATTTTCTCCTATGCTAACAATGTTTTGAAAAGCCCTCATCCTTCAGGGCATTAACACTCAAAAGTTGTGTGGGGTTAATAAGAAATAAGATATGAGGATTTTTAGTCATTCATTTAATCTACGCAAATATTTCTACGCCCATATGGTCGCTTTATGATATGGCTCCAGTCATCTGTCTGTAAGCAATTTGTGTGCGCAACTCCTCCTACAGTTTCCATCGTAATAATTTGAAACTTTCCACAAAGAATCTCTATGATGTTTAGTTGTGCATGTGACTTAAAATTAGGATCTCTGTTGGTCTTCTAGATTTTAACCCATTTCACTAAAAAGCCCTGTCAGTGACATGTGCTGCTCTGCAAAACTCTTGTTCAACATTCTGTGCTGTCAGACTGATTTGTAATGGATACATTAGTAATTTTATTTTGCAAGGAATGGAAGGGCAAACTCTGTAGCTTTTTCTTGGAAGATATAATTTGGACCAGTCAAGTAGGAAAACATTTGCAGATGACATTCTAAATGCCACTCAAATGGCAAAGATTTATCTTTGGTCATTTTAAAAACATTATGGGAAAGGAAAAAATGCTTCTTACCAGAATTTTCGCCTTTTCCCAACGTGTTTTCAGTTCTTCTTCCTCAGGATAATTAAACCACGGAATTGTGGTGTCCGTGGTCGTGAGGTAGAGCATCGGCCTCATAACCTAAGGGTCCCGAGTTTGATACCTAGGAGCTGGTGTCAACTTCGGGATTTTTCATTGGCCCACAGATTTGGCGCGAGCACTGGTGTAGTTCCCAGGAAGCAGAATCGAGAGAGATTAGCATAAGTTGTAAGAACTTGTTTCTCAATCAATGTAAAATAAATATGTTTAAACTAAACCAAGGAATTCTTTGATTATAACAAGTTAATTTGTTGACGTATTCAGGGCTGTAGATAGAGGAAGCGATTTTGATTTCAAAATTAAAAAGTATTAATTATTCTCCTCCATACCCTATGTTGAGGGTAGTCATAAGAATCGTCTCATCAAGTCAATTCTTAGTAGTACCCAAAACATAGAGTTTCAAAGAGAAATAGTGGATTTAACCCATTACCACACAATCCCTACTTTCGACGGTAACCAGCATTTTCTCCTTTTCCCACAGTGTTTTCTACCCTTCCCAGAACAACTTTCAATTTTTCAGTCACCTTTTTTTTGTTGTCTGCAAATGCTTTCAATTTGGACCAGTCTAATTTTTTCTCGTGTGGTAATGAGTTAAAATACTATCACGCCTCTTATCTGGAGATCTGTCACTGTATACATGTATTTATTTCAGAATACAGTCCAAAGGGTAACACATGTCTGGGTTTTGTGTAGAGATCAGGAAGAGTTCAACCCAGAAATTGCATGGAGAGTATTAGAGTGGCAGATGGCAAAAACAGAGCAGTTCTTGTGATAGTGTGAAACCTAAAAATAAAAAATCTTGTTTCAACCTTTCATGTACATGTACATGCTTTTAATTTTCCACCAGAGGAAACAATTGTAGATTCGTCAATAGTGAAACATTAACCCTTTTCCATACAATCCCTGGTTTTAAGGACCCTTGGAGAGAAGCTTTTGAAAACATTGTTGGAAAAGTAGAAAATGCTGGTTAACAGCTTTTTCTCCTTTTCCCACAATGTTTTTTACTCTATCAAGATCAAATTCTGCCATTTGAGCCATCTTTGTCATCTGCAAATCCTTACAACTTGAGCCAGTCTAATTCTTGTTGTTTGGTAAAGTGTTAACTCTTTACCAAACAAAATAATTTTAGACTAGTCCAAATTGGAAGCATTTGCAGATGACAAAGTAAACGAAACTCAAAAATTGAAATTTGTTTTTGGAAAGGAAGAAAACAGGTGGCAAAGAAGAAAATGCTGGTTACCAGCATTTTCTCCTTTCACCACACTGTTTTCAGAAGGCTTCTTTCTAACGGTCATGAAAACCAGGGATTGTTTGGATACTGGTTAACGGACAACAAATTGATTGTGGCTCAAATTATAGAATTCATCTGGGAATGGATGGCAAACATTGTGGGTAAAGGGGAAAATGCTTATTAACAGCATCTTAGACAGATAATTATTTGGCAGAGAGATAACAAAATAATTGTTTCATCGCCGAGATAACAAAATTATCATTTGGCTGTGAGATAACAAAATTGTCATGTACTATTACACAGGTACATGAGACAAAAAGGAGAACTATTTGGTAGCAAGTGTTATATTCTAATGATATAGAAAATACTGTGGTAAATACACCACCAAATGTGGAAACTTTGGACTGGTCCAAATTAAATTTGCTTTTTATGAATTTAGAAAGGAAAAGGAGAAAAATCTGGTTACTAGCGTTTTCTCCTTTGCACACAATGTTTTCAAAAGCCTTCTTCCTGAAGATCGTTAAAAGATGAGAATGTGAGATAAAAGGTTAAAAAAGCAGTTTTGAGCATATTTATAATAGGTTGGATGACTTAGTGTTTTATGCTGTTTTCAACGTAAATTTGGTCATTTATCGGTGATAGCCCACTCACATTAGCTCGTTTTCCCCAGTATCTGGCTGGAGCTATGAAGTACCTTGCCCAAAGACACTACTACAAAAAAAAACCAGCACCTCAGATGAGGATCAAACCTGGACCAACAGATTGTGAATGCCACATTTTCACCACCACTGGGCCATCCAGGACACCTTCTTCTCAGTAGCTGTAACAGCTGTGCACAAAAAGTTCAATCTGTGATGTATCACTTTGTTGATTGCATTTTTTTGTTGCTTTGTTGAGCAAAAGATGAAGTTTGTTTACTATAGATAACAGTGTAAATACTGCAGAATGAACAACAGTGCTTATCTATCTTGTTTGTCCAAATTTGCTTAACTCTTTACCAAACAACAAAATTTTAGACTGGTCAAAATCGAAAGCATTTGCAGATAACAAAATAAATGTGACTAAAAATTGAAATTTGTTTTGGGAAGGGAAGAAAACATTGTGGAAAAAGGAGAAAATGCTGGTTACCAGCATTTTCTCCTTTTCCCACAATGTTTTCAAAAGGCTTCTTTCACAGGGCTGTTAAAAGGAAAAAAAAAAAAGAAAAAGAAAAAAAAAAAAGTCGAGATTGTGTGGTAGAGGTTTAATACCAGTCGGTACCAGTAAACTCCTGATAAAATTAAAGAATGCATTGACCTAGGCTATTATCACCTTTTAGTCTTGTTTAAATTGTAAATAAAATATTTTACATATATAATATATACTTACTAGTTGTTGATTTTAATTTTTATATATTGCTCAATTTAATTTTTCTTTTCTGAATTTTTTGGTGATAGCCACTTGAAGTACAAATGTTTTCTAAATGTTTACCAGGGATTGTTAAGTAAACGTTTAAATGCTGTCTTGCGGTAAAAGACTTAACATCATGCAGAGTATCGTCGATCTCCACACACATAAAAGAAACTTTGGCAGAGACTGGGTTCAAGTTCATTGGCTCGGCTTTCTTCAAGTAGTCTAATACTTGAAAATAACTACTACTCTTTAGTTGAAATGTCCAATTATTCTTTATTTAAATCTAGATCGGCAAAATCACTTTCAGAAATTTTCAACTGGTTTTGATCTATTCTGTATATGGGCTTAACAGAGTCCTCCTCGCATTTTGCCGTCTTATCACTTTGTATTGTCACACATTCACTGTCTGAATTATTTTCTGAATCACACTTGCTCTCACTCTGGTCAGAATCATCAGTGCCCCTAAACTGTGGATTGGGCAGATCCTTTTCTTGCCTCCTTAAAACTGTTCCTGAAAAGGAAACTGAATTGGTTATGCCTTTCCTTATCACTGGAATAACTCGTACAAATTACCAGACTTCGTGACAAACCGAAACAAAGTTTACATGCAATCGCAATTCTTTACAAAACAACCCTGTTCACAATTCTTTAAACTTAGAAAAGAAGCATTTAAAAACATAATGATAGTGGGGAACCAGCATTTTCTTCTTTTTCCACAGTGTTGTCGACCCTTTTTATGGCAACTTTCATTATCTAGGTAATCTTTATGGTTTGTATCAAAAATTGAAAGCGTTGTGGGAAAAAAATAAAATGAAGGTCAGCAACATTTAGTCTTATTCCAACAATTTTGACTACTTTTTCTAAAGCAAGTTCTATTTTTAGAGTCATATATTCAATCTGTTGCAAAATCTGTGAGTCTGATCTTGATTTACTTTGGTAAGAAAAAGCAGT
Source organism: Tridacna crocea (assembly GCA_943736015.1). Taxonomy (NCBI): domain Eukaryota; kingdom Metazoa; phylum Mollusca; class Bivalvia; order Cardiida; family Cardiidae; genus Tridacna; species Tridacna crocea. The sequence goes on along the minus strand of OX031066.1, from coordinate 42,614,282 downwards.
AACAAAGGGAGACTACTCATGTTGACCAATTTGTCACCTGGAAGGAAACTGCTCACCTACATCTGTATAGGCAGATCCAGGCATGCCAAAAATAGAGACTATGTCACACAAACGTAATCATAATGAGAAAGATGTGCAAAAATATACAAAAAAAACCTTAGAAAAAGAGCAAGTTCTTTTTTGCATTCTAGAGTTACCTAGATTGACAGGAGCATCATATGCCTAAAATTGTAGGTCATGGAAGATGGGGGTATAATAGTATCAAACTAAGAGTTGTATACCCTTTTGGTTTAGGTTCCCCTTGTGATCAGTAAACCACTAGCCAAGGATAAACTCATTACCAAACAACAAAATTTTAGGTTTGTCCAAATGGAAAGTATTTGCAGACAACAAAATAAAAGTGACTGAAACTTGAAGTTTGTTTCGGGAAGGGTAGAAAACATTGGGGGGAAAAGAGAAAATACTGGTTACCAGTATTTTCTCCTTTACCCACAATGTTTTCAAAAGGCTTCTTTCTCAGAGTCGTCAAAAGTAGGGATTGTGTGGTAATGGCTTAAAGTAAATATCTTCAGAATACTCGTAGTAACAGAAAGGAGAGTTCCTTGCTCTTTTATTCTACAAAACAGAAAACTGAGTGAGGGCCTAAATCACTTTTCTGGTAGTGAATTTGCTCATGTGCTAGAACGTCATGAATTTGCAAACAGTAACACATGAACAACTTTTTGAAAGGAACATAAAAACTTACGTCTTTTTCTCTCTGGTAACAGTTCTAGTTCAAACTCTGATAGCCGATCCTCTGAGGCTTGTTTAGCTGTAGGTAAACTTGGCCTATGAATTCACAACAAAGAAATAAATAATACATATACATGTATAACACAGCACTTATTATTTTGTGTATGAGAATTTTTTCCCTCTATGACCCCGTAATTTATTAAATAGGTTTTTTAAAAGGTTTCACGACATTTCCAACACTATTTCGCTCCTATCACAGCAACAGCTTGGTCAATCATGCAAGTCCTGGGTTTCACCAGCACAAATTTCTAAATGTAAAATGCTGTTACTATTATCATGTTCAGTGGCAATTTGTTTTCAATCCAGTACACTGAAAGGAGCAAACTGTCTTTGTCAAACAACAAAATTTTAGGCTCGTCCAAATTAAAAGCATTAGCAGACCACCAACCAATGCTTCAAAATTTTAGGACTTTTTTCTCTCAGAGAGTACAAAGCATTGTGGGGAAAAAGGAGAAAATGCTGGTTGCCATAATTTTCTCCTTACTCCACATTATTTTCAGGAGTCCTTTTCCTTGGGGGGTCACTAAAATTTGGGTGTATGTGTAACGGGGTTTAGAAAGTTTTAAAGGTTGTAAGTCTGAAATACAACAAATTTTTGATCTCACAATAATGAAATTAAAAGTTTTATGCCTAGCTGATATATTACATGGCCCCATAAATAAGGAAACACTGTTACTTGTATCTTCTGACATGATATGGCAGGGTGACCTTAGGTCAATGGCCTCTAACTCATCAGGTAACATCAATGATTTCGTAAAAGCTACATGACCACTCTCATCCGCTTTTGTCTTTTAGCCCTTTACCAAGCAATCCCTGGTTTGTACGACCCTCGGATAGAAGCCTTTTGAAAACATTCTGGGAAAAGGAGAAAATGCTGGTAACCAGCATTTTCTCCTTTTCCCACGATGTTTTCTACCCTACTGGGAACAAATTTCGATTTTTGAGTTATGTTTAATTTTTCGTCTGCAAGTGCTTTCAATTTGGACTAGTCTAAATTCTGTCGTTTGGGAAAGTAATTACCAAATGACAATATTTTAGGCATGTCAAAATCAAAAGCATTTGCAGACGACAAAATAAAAGTGACTGAAAATTTGAAAATTGTTTTGTGAAGGGTAGAAAATATTGTGGGAAAAGGAGAAAATGCTGGTTACCAGCATTTTCTCCTTTTCCCAGAGTGTTGTCTAAAGGCTTCTTTCCCAGGGACGTCAAAAGTAGGGATTGTGTGGTAATGGGTTAACATGAGAGTTTGGGGCTGTAGACGCTCTAATTGATCAGTAAGTTATCATGAAACATCAACATTTTCATAAAGGGTATTTGGTCAATCTCGGCAGCTTCCATCTTTACGTATGAAAGTTAGGGGCTGTATCCCTTTTCCCATGGCAGGTCACAAATACATTTACCCTAAACCACACAATTCCAACTTTAAACCCTTTACCAAATGACAAAAGTTTGACTGGTCCAGACTGAAAGCACTTGCTGATGACAGAAATATTAACTCAGATATTGAAATTTGTTTGCAGCAGGGTAGAAAATATTGTGGAAAAAGGGGAAATTGCTGGTTACCAGCATTTTCTCCTTTTCCCACAATTTTTTCAAAAGACTTTTTTCTCAGGGCCGTAAAAACCAGGGATTATTTGGTAAAGGGTTAACAACCCTGAGAAAGAAGGCTTAAATGAAAACATCATGATAAAAGTGAAAAAATGCTGGGAAACAACACTTTCTCCTTTTCTCACAATGCTTTCTACCTTAAGGATTATTTTGACTATTCTGTCATTTGGGCCACCTTTTAATTGTTGCCTGAAAATACTCTCAGTTTGGACCAATCTAGAGTTTCGTTGTTTGGAGAAGAGATTAAGTACTTTTAGCCAGGGCATGGCTCATTATACAGTTTACTTACTGCATGATAATTTCCTTTCTTTCTCCACACTTAGCACATTTGTCTTCCTTCTCACTGCATCCTTGGCAATATGTGTTGTAGGCTTTCTTGACTGTCTTCTGCTTACAAGTTACACTGCATTTACAAAAAAAAAAAGGAAAAATTTGAACCTTGCTCTGCGAAAAGGAGACTTTTAATGCATCTGCGAAAAGTATCAATTCAGATCATCAGCCTGTGCAATTTGCAAAGGCTGACTCGGGCAGAAACTTTTCGATATCGGTGAATTTCGACCACAATAAAAAATCTTAAGTATTACAAGAGCACCCCATGCAAGGACCAATGTTTGGTTACAATGTAAAAAGTTGAAAAAGTGTCACAAGTGTGTCAATAACTATATGATGGTTATGTACCCTTGTAAGTTGTTGTACAGTCAGGTTCCACTTTTGATAGTTAGCAAATAATCTGAAGTAAACATCTTATTATAGCCCCGCAAAACATGTTTTCTGGGGTATACTGGAATCAGCCTGTCTGTCCCTGTGTCTGTCCAGGAGTCTGTCGGAGTACAAAATACTAGTAATTGCCTGTTTCTGTCAAAGCGCTGGCGGGGGTATTAAGTCGCATTCAGTGACAGCTCTAGTTAACTCTTCACCAAACTACAAAATTCTATACTTGTCCAAATTGAAAGCATTTGAAGACGACAAAGTAAATATGACTCAAAAATTGAAATCTTGATGTGCTATTGTTAGAATGGCCCAAATTTTTAGGTTATGAAAATTATTATTTTCACGGTTTTTGATAACCAATACTTTGGGTGTCTCTATATGCAGTAGTCTACCTTTCAAAAATTAATCTTTACAGGGTCGGTAACACTAACAGGTGCGCTGCTCTAATAAGTCTAGTCTATGTAAATCTGTGACTTTTCTTCAGACTTAAATTCAAATAGGCCTTCAAATAAAGGCTTTTGAAAAGAAATCCTATCTACTTACCATGTTTTAGGTTGACTAAGAGGTTTGTACTTCTTGTAGCGTATTTTCCAGTCAATTATGTCTTTGCACCTTTGACAAACACCGGATACCTCTGTATTCACAATTTGTTGTGTCCGTTTACTTGTGTCGTGGTACACGTTTTTCCAAGCTGTTTTATTCTGATGTTTCGGAGGTCCTGACTTCTTGACGTTTCCTCTTTGGGTACTCATATCTTATTTCGACTTCTCGCGACTCTACTGGCAAATTCACGTGCAATTTGACAACCGGAAGTGAAAGTTTTAATACTGTATTCCTGCTTCGTCTTGCAACGTCAAAGGCTGATCACCAGCTGTAAGTTTTTCCATCCCACAACACCCAAAGACACCCAAAGACATTCCACAACACCCAAGGCTCCGATGAACAGGTAAATTTACGTTAAGAAATAGTAATTTAAGACTGAAATATAAGTTATTTTTATTACGGTCTATCTGTTTTCATGATGTTTTCTTCAATAGCCGCCGAATGACAGAAACAGGTAACCTGTGGGATGACATTCGTTATTTTACCAAGGAATAGACATCCTTTTAAAAGGGCATCTATACGCTTTTCTTGCATAGTAGACTGTAAGAAATACATAAGTGCCCTTTTGATTTACTATCCATGACAAAAATACACTCGCAATTTATCGATGTAAGCGAGGATACGTCGTACAAGGCCATAATAAGGGAAATTGAAGCTTTAACGGATAACTATGTAGAGCCACTCGTCACAGCTCGGCCGATTCCGTGCCTACATCTGATTCATCAGAAATATGCCGAATGTATACGTATGCATGTACGTAGATCTCGAGCCACATTCGTAAAGTTAGAACACAGGAATTTGACATTCTGTAACCAAAATAATTGATGAAATATGAAAAAAAAAATCTACCCTATATAATACAAACACAAGGAATGCAACGTCTCGATTGCTGGCGCTAGCACCCGACAGCCTTTCCCAACCAAAATCACCCACGAAATAAACATTGATCATAATGTCCTTTAGCCTAGCGATAGACAACACAATAATGTACCTGCGACATCCGGCGATACCTCAGTAGACACCTTTCAACCGGAGATATCCGTCATGTTTTACAACTTTATCAGAAAATTTTGATTTGTCTGGGACACCATTCGCTGACGTCACAAGAAGAGTCAGGTAGCGTATTTTCGTATTACTTATTACTATTATTTTTTTCGTTTTTAAGATAATTATGGACATCACATGATACTAAAGATTTTTCTAGAAGTAACTAACAAAAGTATTTGAGCGCATTCCTTTTTAAAGAAAATATATTTTACTTTTGTGAATAATGGAAATCCCCCATCAATCGAGGAAACTCTATAAACTTAAGCCGTATGGGACCGTTCACGGGAATCACGTGAGCGTCCCTCTCGTCCAGATTGAAATTTGTTTCCATCAGGGTAGAAAAGATTGAGGGAAAAGGAGAGAACGCATTTTCTACTTTTCCCACATTGTTTTCAAAAGGCCTCTATCTTCGGGTCTTGAAAACCAGGGATTGCTTGGTAAAGGGTTAAGTGAAAACCGCTCTCTGTCTAAAACAAATGAAGTTATGGGAATAAAACTCAACCTTTCAACCAGGGATCTTACTACAACAACAAAAGAAAAAGTATTTTTCGAGTCATACAAATTGAAAACAGGTGTGTAACGCCTATTTGTGCTTTCCGCACCTCTCGCCCAGATGAAATAATCTGGCTGCAATGGTGTTCATTGCTATCACTATTTACACGAGTAGGTACCGTAAGTCCGCGATTAAGAAAAATCTTGATAAAGCTGGTTAACATGCTTGTAACGCATTTATAATCGTTTGTATGAAGGCTGGTAGGCCTGTTGATCGGATATTGATCGGGCATGTTAAATCTGACTGTAGAGAAATAAAGGCAACCTAGCCACAGTCTTAATTTTGTCCTTTTCATAAAACCAGCAAATTCGCTGATCTGAAATGAAAAACTTGTAAAAGAATGGCTTACCAAATAGTAGAAGTATAAAATTAGCTGCGTTGAATTTTCTCGCTTATTTGTTTTTAAAATAAACCGAAGTTAATCGTAAAAACGCACAGCAGTTTTTTCTGCACAATTAAGATAATCTCACTAGTTCCTAACCCTTTACCAAACAATCACTGTTTTTTACGACCTTAAGGTAAAAGCCTTTTGAAAACATTGTGGGAAAAGGAGAAAATGCTGGAAACCATCCAGCATTTTCCCACAATGTTTTCTACTCTGTGAGAAACAGATTTCAATTCTTTAGTCACATTTATCTATTTGTCTGCAAGTGCTTTCAATTTGGACCTGTCTAAAAATTTGTCATTTAGGCTAGTAAAGGGTTAATTGGGATGCGGTCAAAATGTACCCAAACTCAAGACAGACGATAAAAACACAGTAAAAATCATTCATGGGTACATTTTGACCTTACGCTTTGAATTCAGTTGAGAACGCTTTGACTCCACTTGGACCGTACGTTTTCACTTGGCCAGGTTTGGGGGGGGGGGGGGAGGGGTACGTTTTGACTGTAAACCTTCCTTTAAAATCTAATCATTTGACAGTGTCGATCCTTGATAGACCTGCTATTTTTGCGCATATTTTTTCATATGCATGTGTGTGTGTGTGTGTGTGTGTGTGTGAACTACATACAATATTCACCGGTAAAATATGGCATGTATCCTAATGTGACTTTTAGAATAGATTTATAGAAATACCAAAACTTATCAAAAAATATGGATACTATGTCTAAAATACCTCGTATCAATTATTTATTGTCATAGATACGAGAAGATGAAACATACATATATATGAACTAAAATTTACATGTATGTATAAAACCGATTTGGAACTTTTATGAAAAATCCATATAAAATATTTAGTGTTAAGAAGTGTCTTGGGGTGTCTTGCGGTATCATCGAAATTTGGGTGGTTATAGATCGACAAAATGAAAATATATTTGTTATAAATTTCCAGATTTTCTGCAACACCCGAGAGCTACTTCCTTTTCCGGTTTCGCAGACTCTGTGAAAATGGTATGAAATACTGTAGGGCATGATATATCTGCATACATCTGCCCTAAAGATGACTCTTTTTCGACAGATTTTTCTCGGGGCACTTACTTATTTTTCTGCCTCATCAAACACTTTTTATTTTCGTCCAGCAAGATTAAGGGCAAGATCTCTTGAGACATTAACTAGTTGCAGCCAATTTTTCATCCGTGTAGGCTAAAAATGACTACAAAGTTGTCCTAACTGGCAGACCTCAGCGCTTTTGCAGAAAAGGCGCTTGTTTTGTAGAACGAATTACGGACGTTTCGTACCATCAGTGTTCCCTCTGAAAATTTTATTTGGGAGTTTGGTACCCCCTACCTTCAGTCTGAAGGTGTCTGCTCCTATGCTATTTTTGTGACTGGTCTTCGCTAACACCTTCAGTCCAGCCATTCATTAAACCCGTATGGAAAAAATACGATTTTACCTGCATCTTTTCGAACGGCACTATGCGACAGAATTTCAAATGACAACTACCAAACTGGGCATGGATTGTTAGATAAATGATTAATCTTTACAAAAGAACTGATGTTAGTCACTATCCAACTCTTACCTTTGTGCAAATCTGTACTTTTCAACGTAAATAATCGTTGACCTACTTCACCAGAAATCAAAACATGGTTATCTTTTCAATGCGCATGTCTCGGCAGAAATCGCAGTATCTCTGACACGCTACAGGATGGTTTAGTTGCGAATTTTGCTGTAAATAAATGCCCCTTGATCGAACTTGGCTGTATAGGGATAGGGAACCAGACTGTACAAATTTCAAATTCCGTTGAGTGCGCATGCCTGACTAACGGAAGTCGCCGTGTGAGTTGTTTACAAATTATGCTGGATTTATTTACGTTGGGAAAAAGGTAAATTCCCATTGATTTAATTAGTATTTTGCAGCATATTTTGTGTGTTCTTAAAGATTAATCATTTATCTAACGATCCATACCCATTTTATTAGCTGTCATTGGAAATTTTGTCGCATTGAGACGTTCGAAAAGATGCGGGTAAAATCGTGTTTTTTCCCATACGGGTTTAATGAATGGCTGGACTGAAGGTGTTAGCTAAGACCAGTCACAAAAATAGCATCGGAGCAGACACCTTCAGACTGAAGGTAGGTACCCCCTTACAATTATAAATGTGGGGGGGCTGGGGGGGGGGAATGAAAAACATCTTCTTACTCAGGGTTATTAAAAGTAAGTCGGGATTGTGCGGTAAAGAGCTAAGCAAAGGAGAGCAGAATTAAGGAAATAATTTTTTGGAAATAACTACATGTAGTCCCAGTCTGCAACTATTGATCATGTACCTTTAGTCTGAAGGGTCAGCTCCGATGCTATTTATGTGACTGTTCTTCACAGACACCTTTATATCAGCCCTCATAAAACACATCGGGAATAAATACAATTTTACCCGCATCTTTTCAAACGGCTGTATGAGACAAAATTTCAAATGACAGCTAATAAAATGGGCATGGATTTTTAGATAAATGATTAATCTTTACATAAAGTCTGATGTTTGTTAATATCTATTTACGCATGTTTCGGTAACAGACGAGTTCGGAAACATAGACTTATAGAATTAATTGATTGGATGTTTCGGTAACAAAGCAATAGAGTAAATTGATTGGATGTTTCGGTAACAAAGCAGTTACATGTATATGGTGTTTGTGTATCGTGACGTTCGTTACACCTATTGTACTGCTTTGTTTTGTTCAAACCTTCAATTTTTAAAGGTGGCCCTTCAGATTTTGAGACTAAAATTTTACAAAAGTTCAAAAAAATCTTCCTTATACTCCTGTCGTCTTACTATTTTCATTCATAAAACCCCAGTAGTTGAAAACCATCCGACAACAAGAGAAGTCAGAGATTTAATACGGCCCAGGTCGACACCGACGGGAAACACATGCTATTTTTACATGAGCAACTAGCTCATTTACGTACTGGAAATACACATGCGAACCTTCAAAACATAGCGTCCAAAGAAGATAATATGAAAAATAAATACATGTTTGTTATGTTATGGAATTTAAAGGGCAAATCCTAAGATTTTTTGACCATACTCTTTTTTTGCTCCAATCAGCTGCAAATGATGTTAGTAAAAACGTGTCCATCAGTTTTCATAAATACCACTCTGTAACATGCCATAAATCACGCTCGAATTGTCACGCTGATATACGGCCCCAAAAATGGTGCATGGCTTACTTCCCCTGATTCGCTTATCTTCCGTACCTGTGTGACGTCATAGTCGCGTAAGCCTGTGTTTACAGTCAGTAGAAATAAGTAGGAACGCTGATGATTATACGCAGATATCTGAGTATTAACATAGAATTCAGCCGAAAAAATGGTAAATTGTGCAGCCTATGGCTTCAACGTCGAATCAGGAACACATAGAATTAGTATGTTCAAATTTCCGAAGGAATTAAAAAGGAGGAAACTATGGATTCAACGTTTAAACCGGGGCCGGACAGTAACGGAGGATTTTGTGCCATCAGTTCATTCCAAATTTTGTTTGAAACACTTCGAGGACAGTCAGTTCTTAATAAGTCCAAAACTCGTAAAAGAAGTTGGTCATAGGTATATAAGGCTGCGATTAAAACCTGATGCTGTGCCGACATTGTTCGAAACTCCGAGTCAAAATAAGATAGGCCATAAGACAGACATTCCGCAATGGCAATCTCCAAAAAGAAAAACAAACATAAGGTCGGTAATTTCTTTAATTGTTTTTCGTAATATTTAATCCTTTTCTAGATCTACATTCTGGACAAAGTAGAAATTGGTGCCGTTTTCTCCCTTTTTTTCCCCAAATGTTTTCAACATTTAACCCTTTACCAAGAGACAAAATTTTAGAATGGTCCAAATTAAAAGCACTTGCAAACAAAGTAAACCTAACCGAAATATTGAAATTTGTTTCCATCAGGATAGAAACATTGTAGGATAAGAAGAAAATGTTGGTTACCAGCATTCTCTCCTTTTCCCACAATGTTTTAAAAAGGCTTCCATCTCAGGGTTGTAAAAACCAGGGATTGTTTGGTAAAGGGTTAATTTGCACATGACAAAAAATGGTAATCAAAAAGTTGAAATGAAATTTGATTTGGAAAGGATGGAAAACATTATGGGAAAAGGAGAAAATCTTAGCATTTTCTCTTTTCCTCACAATGTTTTCAAAGGCAACAACATAACATATTCATCCAAATTCATAACATAGATTTTGCAAGTACCAAAGTCTGGATTGTTCAAATGATGTTAACTTTCAAGTGTTTCAGCTTTTTCTTCCTTTTCCACAATGTTTTCAAAAGGCTTCTGTCTCAGGGTTGTAAAAAACAAAGGGTCAAGTGACCATTCACCAAACACAAAAATTTTAGACTGGTTCAAATTGAAAGCATTTGCAGACAACAAAAGAATTGTGAACCATAAATATTTGCAGCTGATTGGAGTAAAAAACAGTATGGTCAAAATATATTAGGATTTGCGCTTAAACAGTAAACATCTTTTTCTTCCCACACTGTTTTTCAAACACTCTTTCTTTGGGTATTGGAAACTAGACCTAGGGTTTGCATGGTAAAGGGTGAAGTCAGTATCTGGCTACCCCTAGTCATGGTCATAAATGTTAATCCATCACCGGCCAATCGAAACAATACAGGAAATGGTTACATAACATTTGCATATCTCACCCCTTTACTCTGTAATGTTTGTGTGTGACAGTAAACCCATGTTACAGCTTTTATCCCATACACTTCTTCTCTTCGACATTTTACTCTTAAAAATGATTTGACAACTTACTATCATTTTGAACAAATTTTGAATTGTATCTTTACACTTCTGATTTGTGGATATTTCCCTGTTCCTCTCCATATCATGTCTTCTAGACAGGCTACTGAGAGAAATTTTTTGTTTTTACGACCCTTGTGAAGATATAGAAAACTTTCGAAAACATTGTAGGTAAAAGAGAAATGCTGCTGACCAGTATTTTCTCCTTTTTCTACAATGTTTTTTACCCCATCAAAAACAAGTCCAAACATGCAAGTTAAATTTGATTTGTTTACTCTAATTGCTTTCAATTCGGATGAGTCAATAAATCTGATGTTTGGTAACAATTTAACCCTTTTCCAGACGGCAAATTTTGGACCAGACCAGATTCAAAGCATTTTGGCGATGACAAATTAACAGTTGCTTAAAAGATGATTTTTCTATATGATAGGGTAGAAAACATTGTGGGAAAAGGAGAAAATGCTGGTTACCAGCATCTTCTCCTTTTCCCACAATGTTTCCAAAAGGCTTCTATTCCTTTCCCGTAAAAACCAGGGATTGTTTGGGAAAGGGTTAAACATGTATTTTACATCTCTTGAGAAACAAGTCCATACAACTCGTACTTATCTCTTCGGATACTGCTCCCTGTGAACTTAACCAGAACTCGTGCCCAATGTGTGGGATTTATATTTAACCCTTTACCAATCAATCCCTAATTTTTACGACCCCGAAGACAGAAGACTTTTAAAAACATTGTAAGAAAGTAACCAGCTACCTAGTAGAAAGTAACCTAGTAACCAGCATATTCTCCTTTTAACACGGTGTTTTACTCTGCTGGAAAAGAATTTCAATTTTTGAAATACATGTATATAACTTCATTTTGTCGTTTGCAAGCGATTTCAGTTTGGACCTGTTTAATACTTTGTCGTATGGTGAAGAGTTAAAAATAGAAAATATAGTGGATAAAGGATCAATTGATCGTTACCCAGAATATAAAATAATTTTGAGAATTGTCTTAATGATCTCGGAACATATTCTTTTATCAAATTTCACGCTTGTTAACAGCATTTCAAACTATTCTTATTCTCATGAAAATCGCGATTTATTGTGTAACCCTTCACCCATGAGAGAACAAATTTTGTACCTGTCAATGTTTACAGAATTCTTTACAAGGTACAAATATAGGATCCATCAAAAAAATAGTTAGAACTACATCTCACGATTATCAATCGTAAAAGTCAAGAAAAGGGTTATTTGACATGAAACTAAAGTGTCGGGGTACTGTCTAGTCGTGGAACTGTCTTGAAACCGTCTTTTTTATCATTATTATTAATTCCGCCCGTTAATCTACTGAAAATACTTCACGTGAAACAAAGCTTACGCCGTACACTTAATTTCATCATGTATAGAGTAATATTTCTGTAAGCGACGTTCGCCCCGTAGCCTAATACATGTAGGCGTAATACTCAACACGCTGTTCAAAAGTCCAGCATAACATCGTTATTTTCGCCATTCGTGGGCGAAATTTTACTTCTATCCTCATCATCAGAAACTATTAAGTTTCGCTAAAAATTTGTTGGTACATGTACGGCCTTACCGGCCTAGAATCTTGTATTTCTTCGTCTTAAATAACGCTCATTTCACTATCTTAAACAAGGTCCATATTGAAACAAACGCTCCTATGACGTCACAGATCAAGGTGCGCTACAATAAGTAAGGGAGGTAAGCGATGCAAGAAAAACCAATAAGCAAAAATTTGAATTGAAAAAAAAGTATTTTTACTAATTTTTTTTTCAAATTACAACATTACCAGGTTGCCATTTGATAGATGTAGATTTGAAAATTAATCATATCAGAAACTTGTTGATTTGCCCTTTAAGTGTCATTAGTCACCTTAGTCTCAATAATGAGACGCTCCGGTGATCTTTTTTATATTTGGACATTTACTGTACATTTTGGGGACAGTTATCTGTACTAGTCACATGCTAGTCACCTAATATTCCCAGAATGCTGCTTTTTGTTTTTGGCGTGAAATCTAAAAAATAGCTTAAGAGGCTATGTAGCCTTTAAAGAGAATACCATCGAAAAACTTGTTTTTCGTAATTTTATGATTCTTAATTATTGATGATTTGTATTGTTTTTTCATATAAATTTCAATGGTAAGTATATTTTTTAAGTTGGTGTGATGTGAAAATTCTAAATACCCACCTTTAAAACCTTAATTTGTAAATTCCACTATGTTTCATAAATGATTTTCGTTATGTACCTCATTCCATGCTGTATGTATTGACAATGTGGATTGCCTATCTATCAGTTGAAAAAGGGTGGAAAGTGAAAAATGAAAGTTTTGAACCTGTCTATCAAGAGATAAATGGTGCAAAAGTAAAAGTCCAAATTGAAAGCATTTGCAAATGACAAAAATTGAAATCTTGATTTGGGAAGGGTATAAGACATTATGGGAAAAGGAGTAAATGCTGGTTACCTGCATTTTCTCCTTTTCCCATGTTTCAGAAGCATTTCATTTTCAGGGTCATGAAAGTCTAGAGGTATGGTAAAGAAAAAGTCAAGAATGAAGACCACAATATTTTTAAAGATAATGGACACTTTAGATCCAAGATAAAACGGTGTTTTCTAATATATACTGTTGATGACAGGAACTTACCCTTACTAAACAACCCTGTGTCTTGATTGCCCTGAAGGAAGAAGCTTTTGAAAACATAGCGGGAAAAGAAGAAAACAGCGGTGAAAGCAAGATCCCGTTATTTGAATTATGTCCGTTGGTGAGAGTGCTTTCAATTTGAACAAGTCTAAAAATCATGCAACGACTTGGAGATATTCTGAGGGTTGACTTTACTGCTTTGACTATTTGACAGGCTGATGTTGAACAGTTGAAGAAGAAGCGTACTTTCAGGAAGTACACCTACAGGGGTGTTGATCTTGATCAATTACTAGACATGTCTAGGTAAGTTGGAGAAATGCCAGGGTTAGCGCTGCCAATCGCCATTGTCGCCATTTGCGACAAAAATTAAAATTTGGCGCAAGATTTTTTCATTTGGCGAAAATGCGTGGCGATAACTTTTTACAAGCTGGCCCCAAAAAGAAATTCTTTTGAAATTCATTGTCGTAAGCGTTTGCGAGCTAAACGAGTTATAGCCTCGGTCGAGTGGGCGAAGAAGTCGTCGGATTTCAAAAAACTTCACTCATTTCGCCAAGAAAAGCGAAGTCCAAGTCGACTGAAAAAAATCAGGAAGTCGCCTCGGGTATATTGACAAAGCGTCCTGTGTGTAATCTACCATATCAGCGTGTGCCGTACCCGATTTACAGTTAGTGCCCAATCAGCGAGTTTAATTAGTTAACAACATACCGAGAGTCTGATTGACAAGTCATTGTTAAATAACTTTACAATACCATGGGATAATCCCATATTATTGACAAATATCAGCGCCGCCTATCGGTGTTTGTCGGACCTCTATTTTTGAAACACGTTTTGCTAAATTTAGTAACTACCTATATGAGAGTGAAAGTACTACCCCGGATATCGGTCAATCTTCGTCTACTTTTATTTCCAAAGTTTTAAATGGATTGAAATATCCAAGTTTTAAAAACCATGGAATCGGTACCTACTTGCTTATAACCATTTACTCCTAATTAGTTATTAGACTCTACTCGCAGTTTTCCAAACGAACAGATATGATGCCGTACTTGGATCATTTAGATCATGTGGCAATATTTTCAAATCATGTGACTAATTCGGCGCCAATGTAGTATCACGTTACAAGGCTTTCGGCGAAGTTAGTGAAGTCACATGATTCAACTTCAAAATGGTAGCTTGTCATTGCAACAGCGTTTGGATGAAATCGAATGTATTCTATGACACTAACTATAAGATAAAATGTAAAAAAAAGTTATTGTCTTTGATTCTAGATAGATATAAGTATTCTGTTGATTTTATAGTATTTCCTTGATTGGGCTGCGAACCGCAAATCTACAAGGCTTTGAAAGTAAATCAGGGCCCGTATTCACCAACCGTTCTTGAGAATATTCTTAGTCTTATTCTCCAAAGAATTCTACATTTGTAAGTAACACAACTTCTGATTGGAATGGTTTAGCCAATCAGAAGTCGTGTTACTTACAAATGCAGAAAATTCTGGAGAATAAGACAAAGAACGTTCTTAAGAATGGTTGGTGAATACGGGCCCTGGTGTAAGATTTACTTGTTGAATGATGGTTTTATTTACGATTCATCCGATATTAATCAAAGACAAACGCTAATCAGACAGCTGTATTTTCGATGTCTCTTGGACTCTGAAACTGGGTCTAACTTATCAATAGAAAGTTGAAAACATCGTGGCAATATGAGAAAATGCTGGAAGTAAGCTTTTCTACATTTAACAGACTATATATATTTTTTTGTATACATGTATCTTTAAACATTAGTTACAGAGTTTGAGCGGTTATCTACCGGTATTTGCCTGCTGCAAATGCTGTCAATTTGATAGGTTATAAATACATGTAGGTAACTTTTTAGCTCTTTCTTTCTATGTAAAAATGGATCGCTGCGTTAATGTCTGTTAGAAAAAGTAAAGCCGATGCCTCCAATAGGGAAAGTGAACCTAGCCAACTCGACACGCCTTCGAAAGTTGCAAAACGATTATTTAAGAACTATTGGCTTTCTGACCCTGAATTTTCTAGCTTTCTCAAATACGATGCTTGCAAAAAAGTTATGCTATGTAAAATGTGTCTACAATATCAGTAAACAAACTCGTTCACCACTGGCTGCTCTGTCATCTGTCATGAAGAAAGAATCAATTATCAAACACGCCAAAAAAAATTTGAAAAACCTTGTTCATATGACCCTGAGAAAGTGTTACTTTTTCTTTCATAGATAATTCTCATTTTCTAACAAAGTTATCTACCCCTTAACATACATTATACATTATGAATGGACAGCAACTCATTACAATTCCGACCAATCTAAAATTTTGTTCAGCATGCTGCATTATGATACTCATCTGGCCCCAACTCCTGAAAATTTGGTCCCAACTGTCCCCAGATTGGCCCCAACTTTTTTCATTTGGCGAAAGAGCTGGCGACAACTTTTTTAGACCCAGAGCGAACCCTGAATGCAAATATCATGTCGTATTTCAAATGCCTGAGAAATGGTAACTTATAGACCATGGGTTATCACCTACACTCTGCTAAACTCAATTCTGTGTGTAGTCCTTTCAAGTGTGATGAAATTCATGATAGTTCTAATATTTAAACGCAAAACATGTTTCAATGCCAAAAATGTCCAGGACTCAAGTAGTCTCTCTGTTGTGTAGTCAGTGAGTTTATTTCATTTTTATTGTTGACAACTAATAGTAAATACACCTATTGAGTCCTGTTTGCTTTTGTCAATCATTTCGACCATTATTATAAAATTAACCCTTCACCAAACAGTTCCATTTGTGCAACATTGAGGTAGAGGTTTGTAAAAAATAATTTTGTAACCACTAACCAGCATATTCCCTCCTTTTTCCTCCATGATATTTTCTTCCTTTTTGAAAACAATTTCCTCTATTTGAGCTACGACACTTTGTCACATGTAAATGGTTGTGATTTGGGCAGGTCCAAAATTTTATTCTTAGGTAAGGAGTTAAAAGCGATTGAGAGCTGCTTACATGGAGGATGCATATTTATTCCCATTGAACACAATCACATGATGCTAAGTTAATTCAACCCTGATCGGCCTGAAAAGGACACCTTTTGAAAACATATGGGAGAGAATGCTGTTACCGGTATATTTTTTTTTCCATACCCCTTTTTTAAAGGCAAATATGTGTACCACCATTTGAGTCACATTTTGTCTGTTGTTTGCAAGTGCTATCGCTTTACAGAAGTCTAGAATTATCATGGATGGTAATAGGTTAGAAAATAACAGATGTTACAAGAAAACAGACACCCTATTACTTACATGTACATACTATCGCAGACGATAACAATTTAGGCATGTCCAAATTGAAAGCATTTGCAGATGACAGTTTCAATTGTTGCTCAAATTGTGCAAGTTTCCTTTAATAGGGTAACAAGCATTGTGGGAAAAGATAAAAAAAAAAAAAAATGCTGATTACCAGAATTTTTTCCTTGCCCACAATGTTTTGTGAGGGCTTCTTTCCCAGTGGCATGCATAAAGGGTTATTGTACAACTAGATACATTTACCTTTTCAGTGAACAGCTGACTGAACTCTTCAGAGCTCGCATTCGCCGCAAGTTCCAGCGAGGACTTAAAAGACAGCCACTTGCTCTCATCAAGAGATTGAGAAAGGCAAAGAAAGAAGCCCCTCCACTTGAGAAACCAGAGGTCAGTATTACGGGGATTACATGTTAAACCTCTTAACTCTATACAATACAATTTCCACTTTTCAACGACCCTGAGAAAGAAGCCTTTAGAAAACATTGTGGGAAAAGGAGAATATGCTGGTTACAGGAGAAAATTCTGGTAACCAGCATTTTCTCCTTTTCCCACAATGTTTTTTGCCCTACTGGAAACAAATTTCACTTTTTGAGTTACCTTTATTTTGTCATCTCTAAATGCTTTTAATTTGGACAAGTTTAAAACTTTGTTGTTTGGTATAGAGTTCAGAATAGCCTTATGCTCTTTGTGTAACACAGCCTTTTAGCGCAGTTATCTTGCAGATTCAGCTAAGACTTGGGTAATTTGTAATCTTAGCGAAGTCCATTTGCTGGCTGCAGATTACTCTAGTCTTAGCAGAATCTTTGCCGGTTTTCTGGCAATGAAAAGCGATATTTTACCTATCCTATTAGGGTGCCCTATCGTTAATCATACAAACTTAAGTTTAACAAGAAAACCAGTTTTTTGAAAACTTTGTGGGGAAAGGAAAACATGTTTGAAACCAACATTTATTTCCCTTTTACATTAAATTTTTCTACATCTCCAAAGAGAGTTATTGAGTCACATTTTTTCATCTTCAGAATTTTATGTTTTCATTTTGAATAGGTGTAAAAGTTTGTTTGTGGTAGAGTGAATGGTTTATCACAATGGGTTTCTTATTTTTAAGCAAATTAACTTTTTATCCAACAATCCTGCAGACATACAGTTTAAATACATGTAGATGACAAATGCGGTTAAAATGAGGGGATCTACCAATATAAGTGCAGAAAACAATATTGAGGAAATGCTGGTTTCCAGCATTTTCTCCTTTCCCACAATGTTTTTAGAAGCATTCTTCTCCAGGGTCATCAAATCAGGGAACTGTTTGGTAAGGGACTTAAACTTTTTCAAAGGAATATGTCAGAGAATGCTATGTCATATTCTACAGGTTGTTAAAACCCATCTCAGAGACATGGTTGTCGTACCAGAAATGATTGGTAGCATTGTGGGTGTTTACAATGGTAAAACTTACAACCAGGTCGAAATCAAGGTGAGTATTTATTTTTTTTTTCTTTATTCTGCATTAAAAGAGTAATACAGATATCATAACTTCCTGTTTTAAATTATATTGTGTCGGCCTTTTTTTGCTCAATAGTGGCCTGTAAACAGTATTTTGGTGATCAGTACAAAGTACAAACGACAATCATCGAATTTCACAATTACGCTGCTTGTTTTATAAACCTAGCTCACTGCAAGTCAGTAGACTTTGAATACAATCAATACAGTGAGAGTAAAAACAGCTTTAAAAGAATATAATTGATTTTAATACATCAAAAATTACTTCTCCTGAGAAATTTCTGTGCTTAAAATTAAATACCAAACAATTTCACCATTATGATGCTTGTTTTATAAACCTAGCTCGCTTCGAGTCAGTAGACTTTGAAGAGAATTAGTTACTGAATGGTGTTACATTGATTGTAAAAATAGGTTTCATGGTATATAATTGATCACTTAATACATCAATTATTACTTCTTCTGAGAAATATCTGTGCTTAAAATTAAATACCAATCAATTTCACCATTATGATGCTTGTTTTATAAACCTAGCTCGCTTCGAGTCAGTAGACTCAGAAGAGAATTTGTTACTGAATGGTGTTAAAGTTAGTGTAAAGCAGTTTTAAATGAATTCTATTAATCTATTCTATTATCAAAATTCGTCTTTCCAGAAATCTCTGTGATTAGATAATTTCACCATCATAATGCTTGTTTTATTAACCTACATGTAGCTTGTGTCAAGTCATTAGACTTGAAAGAGAATCAGTTACTGGATGATGATCAATACAGTGATTGTGAAAACAGATTTCAAGGAATAGAATTGATCTTTTAAACAGCAAAAATTACTTCTTTAGAAATATCTTTGCTTAAATACTAACCAACTTCACCATTATGATGCTTGTTTTATAAACCTAGCTCGCTTAGAGTCAGTAGACTTTGAAGAGAATAAGTTACTGAATGGTGTTACAATGATTGTAAAAACAGGTTTTAATGAATACAATTGATGTTTTAAATTTTAGTACATCAAAAATTACTTCTTCAGAAATATCTGTGCTTAAATACCAACCATTTTCACCATTATGATGCTTGTCTTATAAACCTAGCTCGCTTTGAGTCAGTAGACTTTGAAGAGAATTTGTTACTGAATGGTGATACAGTGAGTGTAAAGCAGTTTTAAATGAATACTATTGATTTATTTATACATCAGAATTCATCTTTTCAGAAATCTCTTTCATTATACAATTTCATCATGATGATGCTTGTTTGATATAAACCTAGCTCGCTTAGAGTCAATAGACTTTGAGGAGAATTGGTTATTCAATGGTGTTACATTGATTGTAAAAAAAAACAAGTTTCAATTAACATAATTTATCAATTAATACATCAAAAATTACTTCTTCAGAAATATCTGTGCTTAAATACCAACCAATTTCACCATTATGATGCTTGTCTTATAAACCTAGCTCGCTTCGAGTCAGTAGACTTTGAAGAGAATTTGTTACTGAATGGTGATCAAACAATTAGTGTAAAAACCGGTTTCATTGACTATAATTGATCTTCTAATACATCAAAAATTACTTCTTCAGACATATCTGTGCTTAAATACTGACTAATTTCACCATGATGATGCTTTTATTATAAACCTAGCTCGCTTCGAGTCAGTAGACTTTGAAGAGAAATAGTCACTGAATGGTGTTATAGTGTGTATCTAAGCAGGTTTCAATGTGAATTGTTTCTTGTCATACATCAAAGTATACTGCTGAAGGAATCTCTCTTATTAAGTGTATCATCTAATTTCTCTTTTATGATGCTTGTTTCTTTAAACCTAGCTCGCTTCAAGTCTGTAGACTTTGAAGGGGAATCACTGCTGATTTGTTAGGTTTCAGACTCAGACTTCTGAAAGGTTTCAAACTCAACGTCTCAGAATAAGGGACTTAAGGCAGAAGTCCATTTATTCTAAGCAAGCTGAGTCTTCAGCTCTGGACTTGAGAATGTTACTCAGAGCTCTAGCTAGATGGAGTGATTTTGATTTCAAAATTAAAAATATTAATCATTCTCTTCCAAACCGTATGTCGTGGGTACTCATTAGAATCGTCTCGACGAGACGATTCTAATGAATACCCACAACATAGGGTTTGGAAGAGAAATAATGGATTTAGAATACCATCACTACCTCTTATCTGTTACTGAAGTATGTTAATGTCACTAAAATCTGTCTGAAATAATAAACTCAAGCCAGAACCTGAGACTGTTTTTAGAATGGAGTAAAATAAGAGACTCAAGTTCCTGTGTGAAACTCAGCCAAGGTTTCTATGTATATTGTATCTTGTCACAAATTAATATTTATTACTTTAAAAGATCTCTCTCATTTCAGCTTCACCATTATGATGCTTGTTTTATAAACCTAGCTCGCTTCGAGTCAGTAGACTTTGAAGAGAATTAGTTACTGAATGGTGATACAGTGATTGTAAAATCAGGTTTCAATGAATATAATTTAACTTTTAAAACATCAACAATTACTTCTTCAGAAATACCTGTGCTTAACTCTTTACCAAATGAAAATATTTTGAACTAGTCCAAATTGAAAGAATTTGCAGACGACAAAATAAATGTGTGTCAAACTTTGAAATTGGATTTGGAAAGGGTAGAAAGCATTGAAGGAAAAGGAGAAAACGCTGGTTACCAGCATTTTCTTCTTTTCCTACAATGCCCTCAAAGGCCTTCTTTCTCAGAGTCGTTAAAAGTCGGGATTGTGTGGTAAAGTGTTAAGATTAAATACCATCTAATTTCACCATTATGATGCGTCTTTTATAAACCTAGCTCGCTTTGAGTCAGTAGACTTTGAAGAGAATTTGTTACTGAATGGTGATACAGTTATTGTAAACAAAGGTTTCAATGAATATAATTTAACTTTTGATACATTAGAAATTACTTCTTCAGAAATATCTGTGCTTAAAGACCAACCAATTTCACCATTATGATGCTTGTCTTATAAACCTAGCTCGCTTCGAGTCAGTAGACTTTGAAGAGAATTTGGTACTGAATGGAGATACAGTGAGTGTATAAACAGGTTTCCATGAATATACTTGATCTTTTAGTACATCAATGATTACTTCTTCCGAAATATCTGTGGTTAAATACCAACCAATTTCACCATTATGATGCTTCTTTATAAACCTAGCTCGCTTCGAGTCAATAGACTTTGAAGAGAATTTGTTACTGAATGGTGATACAATTACTGTATTAGCAGGTTCCTATGTGTTTCTTGTCACACGTTGAAGTATACTACTTAAAGAATCTTTCTTGTTAGGTATCACCTGATTTCGCCGTTATAATGCTATTTCTTAGAAACCAAGCTCACTTTTAGTCTTTGGACTTCGAGGAAGAATTACTACTGAATTATTATACTCAAATCTGCCAACAGGCTTACTTTCCGACTTCAGTTGAGTTTATTGTTCTATGCACAGTTCAGTTACATTTTCAGACTTGAGTAACTCTCCAAAGTCTGGTGTTGACACAAGGTTTCTGACTAAACTTCTCAGAATAATGGACTTAACTCAGTTCATAGAATTTCACTGAAGTATATTTATTCTAAGCAAACTGAGTCTGAAAAGTAGCTTCAGCTCAGGACTTGAGAATGTTACATAAGTATGTTAATGTGACAATGTCACAGATATGATATCTGTCCTAAAAAATAATAAACTCGAGCTAAAGCTGGGACTGTTTTTAGAATGGATTAAGATAAGAGACTTCAGTTGCTGTGTGACAATCAGCCAAAGGTTCTATGTAAATTGTTTCTTGTACCAAATTAATATTTATTTCTTTAAAAGATCT
This sequence comes from Tridacna crocea, assembly GCA_943736015.1. Classification (NCBI taxonomy): domain Eukaryota; kingdom Metazoa; phylum Mollusca; class Bivalvia; order Cardiida; family Cardiidae; genus Tridacna; species Tridacna crocea. Next base: position 42,592,561 of record OX031066.1, on the reverse strand, counting down.
CTCAAGTTTCCATTTTACCATCATCATTCATGGTGCTTGTTTTATCAACCTAGCTCACTTTGAGTCAGTAGATTTTAAGAGAATTTGATACTGATGGTGATGTAATGAGTATATTAGCAGGTTTCTATTTTTGTAATGTGTCATTCATCAAAATCATCTACCTCATAATTCCCTGTGGATAAGTATCTTCTATCTCACCATCATACATGATGCTTGTTTGATAGATTAGCTCGCTCCAAGTCAGTAGACTATGAAAAGAATTTGGTATTGAATGGTGATGGGGAGATTATAAAAGCAGGTTTAAACGTATATAGATCTAATATAATTATCTTTTCATATATCAAATTTCACATCTTTCTGTTTGAATATCGTCCACTGTCGCCATCATGATGCTTGTTTTATAAACCTAGCTCGCTTGGAGTCAGTTGACTTTGAAGAGAATTAATTACTGAATGGCGATACAATGAATATATACAGGAGGTTGACGTACATAACTGACCTATTCATAAATTAAATTTTACCTCCTCAGAAATCTCTCTGGAACGCCATCTAATTTCACCATTATGATGCTTCTTTATAAACCTAGCTCGCTTCGAGTCAGTAGACTTTGAAGAAAATTTGTTACTGAATGGTGCTACAGTGAGTGTAAATACTAGTTTTATTGAATATAATTGATCTATTAGTACATCAAAAATTACTTCTTCAGAAATATCTGTGCTTAAATACCAACCATTTTCACCATTATGATGCTTGTCTTATAAACCTAACTCGCTTCGAGTCAGTAGACTTTAAAGAGAATTTGGTACTGAATGGTAATACAGTGAGTATATAAACAGGTTTCAATGAATATAATTGATCTTTTAATACATCAATGATTATTTCTTCAGAAATATCTGTGCTTAAATACCAACCAATTTCACCATTATGATGCTTCTGTATAAACCTAGCTCGCTTCGAGTCAATAGACTTTGAAGAGAATTTGTTACTGAATGGTGATACAAAGAGTGTTTTAGCAGGTTTCCATGTTAATTTCTTCATGTCACAAATCAAAGTACATGTATACTTCTTGAGGAACCTCTTGTGTTAGGTATCATCTGATTTCACTATCATAATGCTTCTTTTATAAACCTAGCTTGCTTCTAGTCTGTAAACTTTGAAGAGAATTTGTTCCTGAATGGTGATATAACTATTATGTTAATAAGCAGGTTTCTATCTGTGTAAATTCTTGTCATACGTCAAAATGAACTGCCTCAGCAATCTCTCTAGACAAGCATCATCAACTTGCACCCTAACGATGCATGTTTTATAAATCTAGCTCACTACAAGTCAGTAGATATTGAAGATTATTTCTGAATGGTCGATGTATAGTACATTTGACAATGTTCTTGAAAATCACACTGGTGGTTTTTATGAAGAAAAAACAAAAAATAAGTGCTATATCTACATTTTATGGATGCAAGAAGCTTACCATCTTTTGAACAAGGGCTTCAAGTCAAGCTTGAATCCTACTTGCATATCGAGCATACCCAATTCTTGATAATCATAGGGTCCTCCTGCTTGGCACATTGAAAAGTATAGGATGCAGAGGCCTATTGTTTGAGTGTTACTCAGAACCGCTGGGTTTTTCTTGGGAGGGTCTTAGGGTAAGCCCTAATAATAATAGCAAGGGTAATACTGTTGAAACCAAGGCTAGCATGAATATGTGAGCAGTATAATGATATTTAAGCAAAAGAAAAATATATGAAAACAGCTTTAAAATGCCAATCAATCAATGAAGATTGCTAAGATTGTGAAGAAAAATCCCACAGTTATGGCATGCTCCTAAATTTTTCACCCCCTGAAGTGCACCAAAACGTCCAATTTTACAATTCATGTTCATATTCAAAGTTTTAGCAAACAACAAAAGATAAAATTTACCTGTAAAAGGATAGTAAAATAATTGTTGGAAAAGAAGCATTACCATCATTTTAATTTTTTCTCACAGTGTTTTTAAAAGTCAATCTCCATAGAGCTGTAAATTAACAGGAATGTGTTGTAAAGGGGGAAAATAATTATGATTAATATAATTTTGTGTATATTAAGGCCATAAAGCCTCATCCTCATTCGGTCAGCAAACATGGCTCCTGAGTGGCTCAGTGGTAGAGTGTAGCACCCTTAACTTGGAAGCTGTAGGTTCGAGTTTCACTGGAAGTACAGTTTGCCATGGGAATGGCCTTCTGCAAAACACTTAACCTCTTACCGCACAATCCCGACTTTTAATGACCCTTGGAACTAAGTCTTTAGAAAACATTGTGGGAATAGCAAAAAATGTTGGTAACCAGCATTGTTTTCTACCCTGCTGGAAACAAATTTCAATTTCTGAGTTATGTTTGTTTTGTCGTCTGCAAATGCTTTCAATTTGGACCAGTCTGAAATTCTTTTGTTTGGTAAAGGGTTATTAAAGTCCTAGCCAAGTGTAGATGAAACCCAGGATAAGCATGAATACGTGAGCTGTTGCTGTGACATGACTGAAAGAATGTTGACAGGGCCCCAGATAATGAGGGGGGGGGGGGTTAGGTTGTATTCCAAGTCCATTATTTCTCGTCTGAACTTTATGTTATGGGTATTCATTAGAATCGTCTATGAGACGATTCTAATGAGTATCCATAACATAGGGTTTAGTGGAGAATAAATAATATTTTTAATTTTGAAATCAAAATCACTCCCTCTATCTAGAGCTCTGGTTGAAAAGTTATAATTCTATTCAGTCAATAACTAACAAACAAACTTAAATTTCGTTTCAGCCCGAGATGATTGGTCATTATTTGGGAGAATTCAGCATCACATACAAGCCTGTTAAGCACGGTCGTCCTGGTATTGGTGCCACCCACTCTTCAAGATTTATTCCTCTGAAATAGACATGGCTCTTTGTATGTGTAAATAAATAAAAAAAAAAAGAGAAAAAATGTTCTCTTTGTTCGAATTTAATTTTTTGTTCAAACTCCCAAATGTTATATGCAGTCACCGGTAGCCAAGACTATAGCTTCCTTGACCTGAAAATGGCAGGGTTGCTAGTCTGAATCTATTTATTGGCGAAATTCCTTCCAAGCATTGATGTTGATTATTAATACTCCCCCCCACCCCTTACAACGATGTGGAGGGAGTATACTGGAATCGCCATGGTCGTCCGTCTGTCTGTACACACAATTTTGTCCGGAGCTTTTTTCCTACAGTTTTTCAGGTACTGCATTGAAATTTACACAATGTTTGGGTACATACACAGTGTAGTTTAAAAATATATTTTATTCAACAGTAGTATACAAGTTTACAAGAGACAATGAAATACAATCTTATGACAGGCAAACTGAAGAAAAGGATTAGAACGAAAGCATAGGCTTATAAAGTTCTCCAAATTTCAGGTAATGGTTAACAAGGTAATTAAATGATTATATCATTATAAGTTACAGAAAACTTAGGTCAAAATGGTAGGGAAAGGTAAAAAAAAAAGACAGTTTGGGTACACATAAAAATGTGCATGTGCAATTTTCACGACCTTGCTTCCATTTGTTGCCGAATTATCTCCCCTTAAGCTTGTAAGGTTTCCTGCATTGTTACTGCCCAGAGCATTTCATAGACTTTTGCATATACTGAACCCAAATTTATACGTAATGTTTCTGTACATGGTATGATGGGATGTATTACTTTAATGCTACTGCTATAATTTGTAGCAGAATTATCTCCCCTTGAACTTGTAATTTTGTTACTTACATTTATTATTGTCTGCAGCAATTATAGTTGTCTGCAGCAATACTTCTACAGTATTGCATGGACTGAATTCAAATTTACACATAATTTTCCTGTTAATATGAAGCGGTGTATGTGCAATATTCATGTACCTGGTATGATTTGCTTTTGAATTATTGCCCCTGAAAATTTTAAGGTTTATGTACAACTCTGCAGTGTTTCAGCCAGCACGCGCCATTGCGGTATTCCCACAAAAAATTAACAATTCCCTCTAATTTCCAACAACGGCACGCCAAAAGTGATGCAAAAAAAAACCGAGTCTGGCCCCGAAAATTGGTTTTCGCATATATAAACGTGCAAGTGTACGAACAACCGTGGGACGAATCTAAAAGGTACAAAACCAAGATGGACAAAAAATATATATGTGGCTGGCTTTACAACAGTATTGAAAATTGAACTTTTTTGGCGGAAAATTTCTCACATATTGAACCAGTCTGTATTTTGCGCCTGGTTCCCGACATATCGGTGTTTAGGAAGAAAATGCGATGTGGAATCGGTAATCATACATACGAACATGTTTTTCAGACGATTTTTCTCGCTTAAAATGAATTATGATTATCAAAAGAAGAATTCTTCCCTCACACAGAACAGGGCAAGGAGCAGCCCTTACAACTGCTAGTTTCTCTCAACATCTTTTTTAAATGCCAAGGCCCGTTCGGTACAACTTGCAAATGGCTAACTTCCAGACCGATTGAAGACGGGATATTCCATTTGATTACAACACCATCGATATCCTTTTCTAACAATAAAGATAATTCCTGTATCTCAGTATCCACTGTTGTAGATCTGACAGGTAAATTATGTCTCGGTGAAGGCAAGTCGTATATTATCACTTTAACTTTGTACACAACCCACGATTTATAGTCTGTACAATAGGCCTAATATGTAGGCTTTTGCTGGTTAGCCTGGACTAAAATACCTATTGACAGTGCTCTGGGCCTAAACCTTTCGCTATTAGTCAATTTTCTATTTCTTCATCGACTAGGCTACCTCAATATTAACCCCTACTCCATAGATACTCATTTCTACGCATTGCTTGTTGGAGCCTTTGGAAAATATTGTGGCAAAAGGTGAAATTGCTCGTGACGAGCAATTTCACCTTTTGTCACAATGTTTTCTATGCTATCAAAAGGTGTCATATACACATAAAAAACGGCTTCATCCTTGCTGTTATTTAGGGTCAAGTAGAGATACCATAGGAGTAAACCCTTATGGAGTAAGGGGTTAAGTCGGAGTAAAAGTGGCTATTATGGATCCATAATAATGTGATGACTTCTATGGTGTAATGCAAGATACATTAAGCATCCTTTTGCCAGAGCATGGCTGAATCATTTATGATAAATTTCCGGACCAAAACAGGTTTGGATACTGGGACTCATTGCCATTGCATTACCCCTTTTCCACACAATCTCGACCTTTAACGACCCTGAGAAAGAAAGGTTTTGAAAACGTGGGAAAAGGTGGAAATGCTGGTAACCTGTTCGGTAAAAATTTAAAGCACAGATTAACCTTTATCCTGCCAAGTGCCAAATGAAAATTGTCGGCGATTACTCAAAAATGTTTTGCTGAATGTACGGGTATTGGGTTGGGCTTACAAAGAAGAGCCAAACTGTCGATTTTAGAAGCAGCGGAGGTTGTAGAGCAAGATTGGACTGCACATATGTGCAGGCTTATCTTGCTGCCCATTCTTTGCAAAAAGTCATCAATGGTCGCGAACGGCAGGATAAGGGATAAAAAGACTGGTCATTGCACCAATCCATGGATGCATTGAGCCAGTGAATTTGTTCTTATATAGAATCTATTATGAATTTTTCCAGCACTTTCCTGTCAACTGCTTGCTTTGCCATTTTTTTTATACACTAAATCGAGTAAAATAATGTATGGTGGAGACTAGTTTTAAAATGAATGACGTAGCAATACTTGACGATTTTCAGACTTCACCCTGTCCTCCATTCGAGATTCGACCTTGTACATCGTAGATCTCTAGGCATGCAAGCTCTGCATGTTACCAGCTCAGATACTGGACCCGGCTAGGAAAAGGAACAATGTAGGAAATATGCTATTATCCCATTACCACACAATCTCGAGTTTTGACACCTCTGTGACAGAGGCCTTTTAAAAACATTGTGGGAAAAGGAGAAAATGCTGGTAACCAGCATTTTCTCCTTTTGCCACAATGTTTTCTTCCCTTCCTAAAACAAATTCTAATTCTTAAGAAGCATTTATTTTGTCGTCTGCAAATGCTTTCAATCTGGACCAATCTAAAATCTTGTCGTTTGGTAAAGAGTTGAACAATATTTGCCGCCCTATCAGCGCTGAAAAGTCTAAACAGCGATCTTATATGTAACCTTTGAGCCCTGGTCTGAATGAATGACTCAATGAATGTTAAGAGTGCTTCGAAAGTGAGACGCCGGACATTTCTACCATTTGTTAGCAAAACTGAATCTACCAGATGCAGATAAATGTTTGTTGTTTTTTCCCCATAGTTTTGAAACGTAACAGCATAGCAGAAACTTTCTGAAATTTAAAAAGATTTACAGATATTTTTCCGGTCTCAAACTGCTAGATGTATGTAGGTAAAATAATCCCGTCTTTAAAGAATCTGAACCAAAGCGCCTTGAAAATATTGCGGGAAAATGAGAAAATGATGGTTTTCTCCTTTAACCGCTGTTTTGTTGGTCTGGCATACTTACATGCATGACAAAGCCCTAGTCAACATTCATCATACATAATGTAGGCCACCGTCTGGTAAAGCTTTCTCTTTGGACTAGCCAAAAAATTTCTCGTCCGTAAGAAATGAGTTAAAACTAATAACAGTACATACATCACCCCTCACAACCTACGTCAGTGTGACGTCACAGGTAGTGATATCGGACCCTTGTTATAAAGTCAATGTGCGTGTTTGGTAAGACTGTTTTATTTTTTGTAATCGTTCCTTTAAATGATCTGAAAAAAGTCTTTAGACCATCAAAGCATACAAGGCCTAGGGACTTTGTTTTTTGTCAAAGCTTTTGTTAACTTCTTATAATAATGGAATAGACTTCGACCAACTATTAAACCCAATCACTTTTTGATATTTGGTCAAAGTGTTTGTGCATATAGACATCTGTTTCGTGTCTAAAACATCAGAATATTAAATGTATTCATCTAATGTCTTTGATAAATACATGAGAGTCTATGTAGTCCGTTTGTATCTACTACCCAAGCTAGCCTCATTCTATCTTCATATCGTACTTACTTTTCAATATAAGTTACGAAAATGCGCAGGTCCGATATCACTTCCTGTGACGTAGGTTGTTACCCTTGTACATGTATTAGTTTAATGTCTCCTATCAGTTTTATCACACTTTGTTTATCTTTCGCAATTTTTGTTTTATCATAATTGATGAACAGCCGGTGTTTACTTCAAAAAGATAACCAACCAGTGTTTGTGTAACGTTTATTTTTAGGTCTTTAAATACAACATATAATTAACACTTTTCCTTTCTAAAATGAGTGTCAGTGTAAAGTGAGTTAACGATGCTTTTTGTATTGAACTCGTGACATCCTGTGTACTAAAAATTGCCGGGCGAAAAAAACTTAAATGACACTGCCATGGGAAATAAAGTGACCACATTTACCGAGGAACAACTTGAGGCTTACCAGGTGAGAGTATTTTTTTTCCATACTTTGGTCTCCATCCGGTGTCTAAACTTTAAAAAATTCGCGTACTTTGAACTTGGCTGAAATGTGGCAGTGAACAGTTACACACAAAAAAAAAAAAAAAATAGCCCATAGACTTATTTATAGGTCTGTTGATTAAAAAAAATATGTTGATTACGTTTTATAAACAAGTATTTTAATTTGCACTTCTGTTGTTTGCTTCTTTACCCGAATTTTAACTTTTAACTATATTTAATTTACTTAACAGGACTGTACTTTCTTCACAAGAAAAGACATACTAAGGTAAGTTTCAATGGAATGGCAGTGCAAGAATTTAGTTCAAAGCATAAGGAATCAAGGGAAATTTTTGTATACTGGTATAGAACCATAGTATCGACCTATACCGAGCCTATCTATAGAGTAATGGACGTACTTAACTAAGTCTAAACACAGGAATCTGACATTCTATAACCAAAATAAATGATAAAATATAGAAAAAAATCCCCCCCCCCCTATATAATATAAACACAAGGAGTGCAACGTCTCGATTGGTGGGGGCTAGCACCCGACAGCCTTTCCCAACCAAAATCACCCACGAAACAAACATTGATCATAATCTCCTTCAGCCTAGCGATAGACAACACATTAATGTACCTGCGACATCCGGCGATACCTCAGTAGACACCTTTCAACCGGGGTTATCCGTAATGTTTTACAGCTCTATCAGGACATTTTGATTTATCCCGGTAGCCATTCGCTGACGTCACAAGAAGAGCAAGGAAGCGTATTTTCATATTACTTATTACTATTTTTTTTTTTTTTCGATTTTAAGACATTTATGGACATCAAATGATACTAAAGATTCTAGAAAAATCTGTAGTACTTATCATGTGATGTCCATAAGTATCTTAAAAACGAAAAAAATAATAGTAATAAGTAATACGAAAATACGCTACCTGCTACTTTCTGTGACGTCAGCGAATGGCCACTCGGATAAATCAAAATGTCCTGATAGAGCTGTAAAACATGACGGATATCTCCGGTTGAAAGGTGTCTACTGAGGTATCGCCGGATGTCGCAGGTACATTAATGTGTTGTCTATCGCTAGGCTGAAGGAGATTATGACCAATGTTTGTTTCGTGGGTGATTTTGGTTGGGAAAGGCTGTCGGGTGCTCGCGCCAGCAATCGAGACGTTGCACTCCTTGTGTTTATATTATACAGGGGATATTTTTTTTTTCATATTTTATCATTTATTTTGGTTATAGAATGTCAAATTCCCGTGGTCTAAACATATTTATTTTACATTGATTGAGAAACAAGTTCAAGATTACAAGTTAATTGACCATATTTCGCTTTTTCTTAAGACAGAGTTCTTCCTCTTTAGTGTTACTTTTAACTTTTTACCAAACGGCAAAATTTTACACTGGTCCCAAATCAAAGCATTTGCAGACAGCAAAATAACAGTAACAGAAAATTTGATTTTTTGATGTTTTTTAATGGGGGGGGGGGGGGTGGAGGGAGGAAGGGTAGAAAACATTGCATGTTATCAGAGCATTTTCTCCTTTTCCCACAATGTTTTCAAAAGGCTTCTTTCTCAGGATCATCGTTATAGTCGGAATTGTGTGGTAAAGGGTTAAAAACTAATTGGTAATTTTGCATACATGAGAAGAAAGAAGTCTGGTACTGAGGGAAAAAAAGCTAGTCAATAGCATTTTCTCCTTTTCCCTTGGTGTTTTCAAAAACCTTTTTCCTTTTATTTAGTTATGTCTTAGGATTGTTTGTTAGAGCGTTAACTTAAGGTATACCACGTGTCAAATTTGAATAAAATATATGCAAGAATAGGCTGAAACTTTGCAATTGGAACAGTATCTGTTTATTTTTTTTTTTTCCCCAAAAGTCGCCTGTTGCTGAACAAAATGAGTCGTCTGTGATTGTTGTATGTTAACTTTTTACCCAAGACGAAAGGGGGAAAAAAATAGACTTGTCTGAACTGAAAGCATTTTCAGATGACATTATTAAATGTATCTCATATGATGTAACTTTAGGTAGGGCAGAAAAGATCAAGTGATTAGGGGATATAAAGAAATTTTTGTTCACTAGGATTTTGGTTTTCCTTCAAAGTTCTCAAATGCATGTTTTCCCCATGATTGTTCGAACAAAGAAGTAGATTTCTAATCGGTAACGGCTGACGTCTCAGAAAAGGCTTGTACTAAAGTTAGAGAATATTTGTACTTCAACAGCATATTTTTACTAGAATAATTCTTTACCAGTGGACAAAATTTTAGCCTCGACCAAAGTGATAGCCACTGTAAACAAATAAGGTATTAATCAAATCACGAAATTTGTCTTTGAAAGGATTGAAAACACTGTGGAAAAGAGAAAAAAAATACATGTGCTGGTAAGCACATTTTCATGTTCATTCAAAATATTTTCAAAAACCTCCCTCAGGGTCGTTAAAATGAGGCCGTAGTCATTTAGTAGAGGGTTGAAATTTATTTGTTCTTAATGACATCAAAGCAGAGACATTTGATTGTAGGATTTTCAAAATCTACAGACAACTAGATCCAGACAGAGTACCAAAAGATATGAAAAATAGTAAAGTGAAGAAAGTTAAGATACCCTATACTATCTTAGAAGACATGACTGAACTCAAGGTAAGGTGTAAGTCTTCTGTCACCTTCCTATTTTTTTTTTTTCAAGTCTGCTTGGTCCGTATTCACCACCCACTCTTAAGAACATTCTTTGTCCTATTCTCCAGGCCAAGATTTTCCAGGTTTGAAAGAAACACAGCTTCTGATTGGCTTAACCAAATGGTTTAGCCAATCGGAAGTTGTGTTACTTTCAAATGGAGAAAATTCTGGAGAATAAGACAAAGAATATTCTTAAGAATGGTCGGTGAATACAGGCCCTTGGTTTTGTATGCCTGGTAGATTCTTAGTGCCAGCTTGATTCTAGGGGTCATCTCAAATCTTGAAGTTTGCTGGATTATTGGCGCCCTAAGGATTGATAGAGTGTAAGAGACAGTTAGATTCTTCGAGTCTCCAGGGTCCACATTCACCAACTATTCTTAGGACACATTCTTAGTCTTATTCTTTAAGATTTTCTAAATTTGAAAGTAACACAACATCTGATTGAGCTAAACCAAATTGTTTAGCCCAATCAGAAGTTGTGTTAGTTTCAAATTTAGGAAAGTCCGGAGAATATGACAAAGAAAGTTTTTAAGAAAAGTTGGTGAACATAGACCCAGCTGGACATCTGGGGTCTAATGAACTACTGAATCTGCTGGATTCCTGTACTCTGCAACATGTAGCCTTCTTTAAGTGTGCTAGATCTCTGTAGTGTACGAGGGTCTTAAAGTGTTCTAGACACTAATCATTTCACATTTCAAAATGTTTATGCCAAAGTAAAAATGTTCCTTTGTGACTAAATGTTTAGATTTCTTCTTGGCAAAAACCTGTCTGAGTTCATTAATACTTTGTGTGAATGGTTACTGATTAGATTTCATTAAAGACATTGACATAATCTTTTCGGAGTTATTGCGATAGAGGTGTCTTACAGCTTAATTCTCTGTCTTTGCCAGTTATGGGAATGTCTCATTTATTTTTAAGACGGTAGAGGAATACAGGGCCGGTACTGTTGCCTTTTTTTCATTTTTTACAGGAAAATCCATTTTGTGAAAGGCTGTGCCAAGTTTTCTCTGAAGATGGGTCAGGAGATATGAGTTTTGATGACTTTCTGGACATGTTTTCTGTATTTTCAGAGGCAGCCCCTCGTGATATAAAATGTATTTATGCTTTTAAAATATATGGTAGGTTTGCTTTTCTTTTAGTTTTTTTGACTCCTTAAGTTTTTACCAGACAATGCAATTTTAGAATAGTCTAAATTCAAAATAATTGCAGATGACATTTAATGTTGCCGAAATGACAGGATTGCTTGTCAAGTTCAGAACTAGCTCTTTGATTGGTTTCAAGACTGTCTCTGCCAATAAGCTTGTCTAAGAATTTATGATTATGAATATTAACTTTGACATGACATGATAAATTTTTTACCTGTCAAAATGAAGGCTATTCTTCAGTTAGTTCCATTGATTCCTCTCCAATTCTACACTTGTCCGGATAAGGGGATTACTTGGATTTTATCGTTGATTTTCTTGCACTGCACAGCCATGTTCTTCAGATAAAATTTCAACTAAATCTAGCTAGATTGTTTTATTTTACAAATCGATATTCATCTAGCCCCTGATCACCAAGAATAGAATTTAACTTGAGTGACATGGAGACCTTACACATGTATCATAAATAATATATTTCTATTACAACGTCCCCAAGGAACCAAGGATAAAACACAGGAACACAGGTAAAAAGACCAATCTTTTATTTGGTTACCTTTACTCTTAACCCTTTACCCCATAAGGCATTTCTATGGTATCTCTAATTGACCCTAAATAACAGCAAGGATGGAGCAGCTTCTTATGTGTATATGACACCTTTTGATAGTATAGAAAACATTGTGGCAAAAGGTGAAATTGCTCGTCACGAGCAATTTCACCTTTTGCCACAATGATTTCCAAAGGCTCCTACAAGCAATGCGTTGAAATGAGTATCTATGGAGTAAAGGGTTACAGGGAGATAATTTAACTGACAGGAATGACCCCCATCAAATGGTGGAATTTGTCCATGAAAGGTTAGGTTACAGACGCAGGAAAAACAGAAAATGCTGATTACCAGTTTTTTTTCTCCTTTTCCTACTATGCTGTCAAAACACATCTCTCTTGGGTAGTCGAATGTCTAGATTAACTGTTTAATGGAGGAAAAAACAATAGAGTAGTTTTTGAATATTTTCCTAATATATAGTCATGGATTGATCTCGCAAAAAAAAAAAAGGTATCTTTAGCCAAGTAAATCAAGAACAAATTTTGCTTTCTGTTTCTACCAGTCATTCAGAAATGTTGTTTTATTGTAACTTATTGTTGTTATTTTCAGATTTTGATGGTGATAATTTTCTCAACAAAAGTGACCTTGAGAAAACCCTACGATGTTTGACAAAAAATGAGCTCACTCGGGAAGAGATTTCCTTCGTTGTGGAAAAGGTAAAGTGAAGTCCTTCATAACGCATCATGGCTTGCAGACGAAATTTTCCGTCATGCTGCAAACCTTTTCAGGTTGATTGATAAGTTTTGAACCTTGTGTTAACCCTTTACCAAATAATTCCTGGTTTTTTACGTCCCCGAGATAGAAGCCTTTTGAAAACATTGTGGCAAAAGGAGAAAATGCTGGTAACCAGCATTTTCCTCCTTTTCCCACAATGTTTTCTACCCTACGTGAAACAAGTTTCAATTCTTTAGTTACGTTTATTTTGCCGTCTGCGAGTGCATTGAATTTAGGCATTAAGGCATTTCTATGGTATCTACTAAATAACAGCAAGGATGAAGCCATTTCTTATGTGTATATGACACCTTTTTGCCACGAGCAATTTCACCTTTTGCCACAATGTTTTACAAAGGCTCCTGCTAAATAAATGATATGTTCCAGCCGGTTGTAAAAAAGTTCCCAAATGATCCTACTTCAAATTCATATCATATGTCCAAAGTTTGGACAGGAATGCCTTGTGATCGGACAGTGTAGATCAAAGATCAGACTGCATAGTATGTGCAGTCTGATCTTGATCTACTCTGTTTGCAAAAGGTCGGTGAGTCCCGCTTAGCAGGCTAAGGGTTAAGTGGGGTCAGCAGTCCCTGTGCTTCTCTGTTGATGTTTTTTTTTCATGTTTGTCCTCAGGTCATGGAAGAGTCAGATCTGGACGATGATAATATGCTGTCCTTTATTGAATTTGAACATGTGGTTTCAAGGTCCCCGGACTTTCTGAAGTAAGTCTAGAAAGTAAAGTTTTGGCGATTTATCATAGTGTCACATCTATAGAAAGTTCAGCCAATACCTGTCTCAAGTTACACCTTGTGTCATATGTGTGTCGTCATATACATACATGTTCTTCCCTTTGGTTGGTAATAATGAAAGGTATTCTGTATCAGTTATTTAGCTAGCTTAAGATCGGTACACACAATAAGAAGATTAATCTCAGAAATTTGTGTATCTGAGACAAATCTTACTGTCTGCACATCCCTGATACATGTATTGTCAGATTTTCTGAAGTTTCGTGAAACTGCACAATATCTAGAGCAATGCTATTCTATTTCCTAAGATTTGTGTTCGAGTGTTATCCAATCTCAGCGTAGCATTTCCTGGAAGGTGAGATACATGTACTTGTAGACAGATTGATGCTGTAAAGAACTAAATATATCCTACACAAAAAGTGGCAGACTATTTATTTTTCACGTCCTGGTCCAATATCTTCGCACCAGGAATAAACAATCCAAGTTTTCCAATGCAATAGCAGTTATGATCATGCGCAATACCATGATCACTTAAGCTTGCTCTGTAAGCACCATGTTGACATTATGTCTTCCCTTAATTATTGTGGGAAAACCCAACAGGTAAGAAGAGTGTCAAAAGATTTGTATCAATGTGTGTGCAGAAGTGTATTTTGTTTAAAAAAAAAAAAATAGTTTCATGAGACAAACCTTGTTGTATTAACTCTTTACCACACGACAAAATTTTAGACTGTTTCAAATTGAAAGCATTTGCAGACAACAAAATAAAGGTGACTGAAGAATTGAAATTTGTTCTGGGAAGGGTAGAATACACTGTGGGAAAAGGAGAAAATGCTGGTTCCCACAGGGTTTTCAAAAGGTTTCTTTGTCAGGGGCATCAAAAGTAGGGATTGTGTGGTAATGGGTTAACCAGCCTTTACAGTACACCAACTGGCCATAACATTTATGTTCAATTGATCATTTAGGTGATATATAGGCCCATGGGGTCGGATGTTGAAATTTTATATGCGTTTTCATGCATATGTATCTGTAGAACTTTCATGTAATTTTATAATACATATCACTATAATGAAAAAGTTAGTTACTTACTTTTCTTTAAGGGCTTAACCATTTGAACATCAAAACTGCAGACTTGTCCAGATTGAAACTGTTTGCAGACAAAAGAAAATGGTATGGCTGAGGTGATAGGATTTGTCTTGGAATCGTAGAAAACATTTGGCTAAAGTTGAACAAGCTAGGTACCAACCTTGAGGTTGTCATACTTCAAGATCGTCAAAATTCAGGATTGCTTATCAAAAGTTTCATCTTATTTTTCAGCACATTCCATATAAGGATATGATTTAATCTATTCAAATACCATCAAAAAACTGTCACAAGGTTAGATGATTCTTTGTTAAACACAAGAAAATCATGCAGAACACGTGGAACAAAAAGAGAAGAAGTGGAAAGAAGTTCACGCGAGCCGAGTGCTCAGAGAAAAGGGGATTTAATGTAGCTTCGTGATGCACACCGCCAACCAAGTCGTCATATAGATCTACCTTTATTTCATGCTTTCCGGTAGGATATCGAGAAATAGCAGTGAAAATATTTTTTCGATCTTACACTGATACCACCAGTGAAAATACCGATTTTTTAAGTTCTTGTCCCCTAGGTAAATTGCGCGTGCCTCACAACCAGATGGGAAATAGGACGTCATATACCTTACATTTCTCGCGTTTGACGTAATATTGTAATGCATTGCTATGCGGGAAGGGTGCGCCACGGGGAATAACGGAAAAGAATTGTACTGGATTTTGATAAAGCTCCTCCCAGAAAGGGTTAAAAGCATGAAATAAATAAAATATTTTTTTTCGGTGAAAGATCGAAATTTATTTCATGCTTTCCGATAGGATATCGAGAATTGGCAGTGAAAATATTTTTCGATCTTACACTGGTACCACCAGTGAAAATATCGATTTTCATGTTCTTGTTGCCTAGGTAAATTGCGCGTGCCTAACAACCAGATGGGAAATATGACGTCATATACCTTACATTTCTCGCGCTTGACGTAATATTGTAATGCGTTGCTATGCGGGAAGGGTGCGCCACGGGGAATAACAGAAAAAAATTGTACTGGATTTTGATAAAGCACCTCTTAGAAAGGGCTAAAAGCATGAAATAAATAGAATATTTGATTTTTTTTCGTAGAAAGATAGAAATTTATTTCATCTCGTGAACACCATCGGTATATTTTCACTCGTGGCTGCGCGATGGTGTCCACTCGATGAAATAAATTTCGACCTTTCACCGAAAAAAACAAATATCCTCAATGTAATTGTGAACCCATAAAGCCCATTTCGTCAACCACCTCACTATTTTTCGACCACTGTTGAACCGGGCTGACATGAGTTGATACTGTTTTGCAGATGTATACATTTCCCTTTTTAACCCTTTACTCCAGAGTTACTCATTTTGATGTATCATCAACAGACAGCTTTTGAAAACATTGTGGGAAAAGGAGAAATTGCTCGTTACGAGCAATTTCTCCTTTTCCCACAATGTTTTCCACTCAATAAGATATTTGTATCCTCATTTGTCCATATTTTTGACATCATATCTTTATTTCCTGGCGAAATGGAAGAGTCTTAAATTGGCATATCAGGTAAAGGGTTAATAGAGTGGCTAATATAGTTGCTAAGAAACACTATTGCACATGAATAATAATCATGGTTGATTCATTACATAATTAATATACGATTCAGGCTTTCCTATAGACATATATATGACACGTACAAGTAGAAGTAAAAAGACAGAAATGTCTTCTCTGCCGCTTTCCCGCAAATTGTGATGTGTGTGGAATGGAAGACTGTCAAAAGCCTTTGCTCTCGTACGCCTTTTAAAGAGAGAGGTGTGTTATTCAGGGTATTTGATAAAAATGTGAACTTCTATGTTTTGTTTTTTTATCAGTGTGAACATTTATAAACGAAAGGTGAAATTGACTGTGTGTTATTGTTACACATATTATATCTATGTATGGATCATGATTGGAAAAGATTAGAGGACTCCGTTTTTATGTAGGATTTCACATAACTAATTACCACATGACACACTTTTTAGATTTATCAAAATTGTACATATAGCGGACAACAAATTAAATGTGATCAATAAAATTGAATTTGTGTTAGAAGTAATAGATTTTTTTTTCTTAAAAAAGGAGAACTTGTTGATTACCAGCTTATTTTTCCTCCAAAAATTATTCATACTGCGTTCTCCCGGGGGTCTTGAAAAATTCGGGATTATTTAAAAACGGGTTAAAAATCGTCCATATCGGGTGAATGTAAAAATCAAGCTCGATCCGCCAAGGGTAGATTTACGTAGTGAACCGTCAGTCTTGGCTTGCGAAGATGATGGTCACAGATAGGCTCGGTCAGATGATTATTAGGCTTTTGGTTATCTCTTAACTCATTACCAAACGACAAAATTTTAGACTGGTTCAAATTGAAAGCATTTGCAGACGACAAAATAAAGGTGACTGAAAAATTGAAATTTGTTCTAGGAAGGGTAGAAAACACTGTGGGAAAAGGAGAAAATGCTGGTTAACAGCATTTTCTCCTTTTCCTACAGTGTTTTCAAAAGGCTTCTTTCTCAGGGGCGTCAAAAGTAGGGATTGTGTGGTAATGAGTTAACTCTTTACCAAACGAACATTTTTTAGACTGGTCTAAATTGAAAGTAATTGCAGACGACAAATTATATGTTGTTGAAATGGTAATTTTTCTCTTTGATAGGGTAGAAAACATTGTGGGAAAGGAGAAAATGCTGGTTACTAGCATTTTCTCCTTTTCCCACAATATTTTCACTAAAGGATGTTTTCCAAGGGTCGTAAAAATTTGGGATTGTTTTGTAAAGGATTTATCAGACAAAAAATTTAGATCTGTCCATGTTACCGGTTGCAGGCACCATTATAGATGTGGACAAAATGATGGGATTTTTTTTTTCCTGAAAGAGTTGAAAACTTTATGAGTAAAGGAGCTGGCTACAATAACCTTCTCCTTCCCTCCCGATGTTAATAAATAAAAGAAAAAGCCATCTTTATCATCTTCATCAAGGTCGGAAAAGCAGCGCGTAGGCTGGTAAACCGAAAAGAAAAAAGCCCATGTCGTTAATCATCACATTGCAAAAAGAAGTCGTGGGGTGGGGGTGGGGGTGGGGGTGGGATGGGAACATTTGAGCCATGTTCTGACAAAAGGGTGCTTAATGCATCATCAGTCAATCATACCTAGCAAACCATCACATAATTGTAGATCCATAACAACCACTTTTTTAAACAACCAACATAATCATGAGGTAGACAGAAATTTACCCAAAGCGAAAAGTATCGACTCGGGTCAGCCTGCGCCGATTGCGCAGGCTGACCCGAGTCGATACTGTTCGCATATGCTTGAAGCCCCCTTTTTACAGTGCATGGCTCATAATTATATGTATTTTTTTAAACATCATATTATCAATAATATAAAGACATGGTTGTGAAAAGAGTATATAAGTTAAGTTTTTCTTTTGTTGATTGTGATTTCTAGTTACCTGTTTGCATTGGTAATTCATTTACACTTGTTAAATAAGTGTTAGATTATCCGATAGGAATTATTGCCAGTGGAATTGGTAAGCAACACTAACAATTGTCACATAACAGTCGCGTATTGTCCTTTTTTACTAAGTGAGATATTACTTTTTCGCTAGTCGTTAATTTATGTTGTTCATCCGTCTCCCGACATAAATTGTTCTATTTGCTGATGACGCAGGTAGGAACAGTTGACCCTTTGCGATTCAAAAGAAATACATTGAAAACATTGTCGGAAGAGGAGAAAATGCTGGACGACTAGTATTTTCTCCTTTTCTCACAATGTTTTTCGGCCTGTCATGGGAAAATCCTATGATTTGAATTAGATTGATTTTTTTTTTCTTAAAAACGTTTAAGTCATTTGGTGGACCAGGTGCCGTTGGTGAAGAGTTACCACGGTTTGAGGCCCTGGACAGGTTTCAACAAAAAAAATAAGTCGTGTAAAAGTGACAGTTACCATGCAGTTTCAGTTATTCGAGTTTTATTCAAATATTCGAATAAAAATGTGACCCATCACGCGAAAAGGGATAATCTCGGAATTCCATACATCAATTCGATGAAAACAGACCAAAGATGAGTGCATGTCAATTTAAATTGATGGTTCAAAATTGATTATACAACAAGGTAGAATGACCACTTTTCGTACAGAAAATATCATTTAAGCGAAAAGTTTCAACCCTGGTCAGCCTGAGCAATTTGCGAAGTCTGATCAGGGTTGAGACTTTTCGCAGTTCCTAGGTGTCAACCCTGGTCAGCCTGCATAATTTTGCACAGTCTGACCAGGGTTGACACTTTTCGCAGTTCCCAGAAAGTCCATTTTTGCCTGACGGGTCACAAATGAATTGATTCGAACTGTTGTTGAGAACCATGTCTTGGGCGAATTTACGATTCTAAGTAAATGCTAGTATTCGATCGAATTGGCCACTACGAATTACTAGTCGGGAAAGACATGTTTCAGTGAATGTTCATTTGTTAGATGATACTCATACTCTTGATTCGAAGTTTCGGCTTCCACGAGTATTTCTTGGATAAAACATTCCGATATGCCAAAATACTTTTTCTCATTTTCTCAAACTAGTGGGCAGAACCAGTTTATGTTAACCCTTTCCCAAGCGACAAATTTTAGACTCTTCCAAACCCTAAGAGTTTGCGGAAAGCAATTTCAGATTAGATAAAGATGGCAGAAAGTTCTCCAAATGGGTAGAAAACACTGGGAAAAGGAGGAATTGCTCGTTTCGAGCAATTTCTCATTTTCCCATAGTGTTTTCAAAAGTCTTGTACTGCAGACACGTAAAAACAAGGGCTTGTTTGAGAAAGGGTTTAGAAACATTTAGATTATTGTGCGAATGTTCGAATGATTTGTAAATATAAATTATCGACAAGAAAGGAACTTGTCGCAGTTTAAATTTAAATTTACTATAGTATGAGTGCATGCTCGTATATGAGGAAACCTGATAATTTGTAAGTTTCAGCCAAAACGTAAATGTTTTGTATTGAATTTTCTATTATTTGAATATGGCTGCTGATCGTTTGCGGACAGCATAGATTAAGATCAGCCTGAACAGAACGTGCAGTCTGATCTTGTATCTACACTATGGAGATATTGTTCCCTAAAACATAACTTTGGAATTGCAATATCCAGGTTTTTACAATAGAATTGAACATTTCAGTTTTGTTTTTAACCCTTAAGGCTCTAAGGGCGACTCACTGACCTTTTGAGAACAGTGCAGATCAAGATCAGACTGCACATAACGTGCGGTCTTATCTTGGATCTACACTGTCCGATAATATCATTATTCAAATGATGTCCGCGTTGGTCATACTATTAACTTTGTGGATTTTAATTTTTGACCACACAAATTTAGACCTTTGATTTAAGATGAACCGAGTTCATTTGATTTTTCATTAAATTGTGAGTATGTGTGACCATTTGAAATGGTGAATTTTTGTTGTCGTAGGTTTTTTTGTTTTTGTCCAAGATATTAATTTAAAACCAAGGCATGCGTTTTTAACCCATTGCCACACAATCCCTACTTTTGACGCTCCTGAGAAAGAAGCCTTTAGAAAACATTGTGGTAAAAGGAGAAAATGCTGGTAACCAGCATTTTCTCCTTTTACCACAATGTTTTCTACCCTTCACAAAACAAATTTCAAAATTTCAGTCACTTTTATTTTGTGGTCTGCAAATGCTTTCAATTTGGACCAGTCTAAAATATTGTCATTTGGTAGTGGGTTAAGTGTACTATGAGTGTGAACTTCTTTCCTCTCTGACAAGTATCAGACATTATAGACGTAAGATCATACAGAACAAAACTTGCAATCTAATCTTAATCTACAATTTTCCAATAGTGCAGTAACTTGTGCCTTGAATGGAGCTCATAAATCCGAGCTTGAGAAAGCGGAAGCTATGTTCATATATTTCCGACAGCTGCCCTTATCTATATGGAACAGAAGGGGAGAGAAGGTGTATTACGAGAAGGGCCTCAATTTCGGTGAAGAGTTGGAATAGTTTTGATTAACACCATTTATATAACACAGTGCCTTTTGTCAATAAGTTGTATAAAAAGAAGCTGGAGCGAGCGGCAGATTAAATGCCAAGTCAACTAGCGTGGACTCGACTTTGGTACAGTAGTACTGAACTCTAAAAAGAACCCGAAGTAAGTAATAACAATCTTTTATTATTATTATTATTTTAGAAACTGGCACATGCAAATTTAGAATTTGCCATTACCAAAAGACAAAAAGACAAATTTATAGACTGGTCCAAATTGAAACCATGTGCAGACGACAAAATAAATGTGACTGTAAAGTCGAAATTTCATTTGGTAAGGGTAGAAAACAATGTGGGAAAAGGAGAAAATGCTGGCTACCAGCGTTTTCTCCTTTTCCCCACAATGTTTTCAAAGGGCTTCTACCTCAGGGTCGTCAAAAGTCGTCATTGTATGCTAAAGGGTAAAACTGTTTTGTAATGATTAACTTATTTGTGCATCTTCTGTAAACAAAGAAATAATGAATAAATAAATGCCCAGTTAACGATGCTTAGTGGGGAAAAAACAGGGTTCGTATGTACTAACCCATTCTATAGTGCATTCTTGGTTCAGTTTTTCATTTAGAAAGTCATGCTACTTCTGATTGGTCAATCATTTAAAAAGCAGCCGCTTGCTTTGAAAGAGTGTAATCTGCATATTACCGGTAAAGAAAACCTGGGACACTTAGAAATGAGGACTTGTCGTGTTCACGCAAACGGAAGGAATGATGTCTGTTTTGAGATTTTGACCTATACTGGGCCTTTAAGCCAGAAAATATATCGTCGATTTACTTCAAAAACCTCGTAACTACAGTTGGTTTTAAGCTGTACTTACGAGGTTTTTGAAGTAAACCGACGGTATGTCTTTTACAAACGAGCCATGCTCTGTGAAAAGCGGGTTTAATCTACAATATGTATCGAGGTAGGTCAGCTTGCACAGTCCGCGCAGGCCGACCAAGATGGAAACTTTTTTTATGGATTTCCTTCATGACTAAGGACCATTCCATGGCATGATTTAGCCGGGTGGTGGAAAAAAATGAATTTTGTAAAGCCATAATCATAATGTCTTGCTTCATGGAATGCATCACGGAGAGACATTAAATCTCTCTTCCAGAGGATGGCTTAGATATATGTGACCCATCACGCAAAAAGGGACCATCTAAGAATTTTGTACCTCAATTAGAGCGGTATCGGGTATATTCGGACAGCTAAGGATTTCTTTTCATAACAATTTTAATTATGCGCGAAACGGGTTTAACTATGAAAATTCAGAAAACACTACTGTATCCCGTCCTTTATTTTGGGAACTCGGCATTAGCATAACTAAAATGGATGTAATATAAGCTATCTAAAATGTGAACCTACGGAGTTAGTTTTCGGACACGTCTGGAATTTTCGGACAGGATGGAGGGTATATTCGGACACCTTCTATTTAAAAAAAAAAAAAGCTCTTAAAGGGCCTAACCTCCAGATTTAAGGTCACATTTCAAAAAAAATCATGCCTAGTTCATTAATTATAGAGGTGAATGGAAGCATATTGGCATATTTCTGGCTATGTCTAATGTGGATACTGTCTGCAACAAAATACTTTCACTTACGGTTTTGCGTCGCCATTTTATTCTACTACGCAACGGGGTAGACTTTTCACTAACAGCTACTTCTTTATTTCTGAGCCACTCTTGTGATCTTTTTTTACCTCAGAAATACGTCAATATCCATATGAATCGGTATTGGTTGGAAAAACGAAGGACAGTCACGATTTTTGCATAATAAATATGCAACATGATTCCTGGTTCGAAAATACCCGACTCCACCAAAATTATGTCGGGTGTTTTCGCACCACTCAGAAAGCAGAATCGAGTGTAGCTAGAAGAAAGCAGACGCTCTGTAAATGTTCTAGGCATGTTTGTTTCTGTAAATATGACTTAGGAATGGTAAAGGGCTGCTTTTTGTTGACTTATATTGTTAAGAGGTAATCATATTTTTTTAGCGATGTACTTAAAAAAAAAATACTGTACAGTATCTTCATATTATTTTGCAAAATTGTTGTTATTACATGGGCGTGCAGATGACCCATTAGACGCTTGAAAATAAGGATGATTCGTTTGTGTATTTCTGTTCATCACGTTAATCGAACAATGCTCATAAACGAAATTATACGATGTGTCCGAAAACTACCGATGGTTCGGGAATACCCGAAACCGCTCTAGATGAAAACAGATCAACGATAGAGCAAGTCAGTACAATAACCACTTTTCATACAGAGAATGTCATTAAAGAGGAAAGTATCAACCCTGGTCAGACTGGGTGATTCGCATTATATAACAAGGTACAATGACCACTTTTCAAACAGAAAATGTCATTAAAGCGAAAAGTGTCAACCTTGGTCAGACTGCGCGATTCGCGCAGTCTGACCAGGGTTGACACTTTTCTCAGTTCCCAGAGGGTTCATTTTTGCGTGATGGGTCACATACATATATTTTTTTTCTTTTCCTCATGTCTCCTTTAAGCCTCCGTATATATGTTGAATCTCTTTCAGGATGAATCAATCTGAAGAATTCGTCGAGGTAAATACCACCATTTATGAGAATAACACAACTTATGAGAATACCACTCTCTCTGAGAGCACAGGTCAAAATGTCGAACTTGGAAGCATTAAAGAGATCATGTTCACCATTCAGTATGTACTTCTACCGTTCTTCTTCTTGACTGGGATTTTTGGAAACACGATGACGATTATTACCATGGCGTCACGTCACTTCCGGCATTTGACGTCACGTTACATTCTGATAGCCTTGGCGATCTCCGACACGGTGTTGCTGCTAACACAACCTTTCAACAAGCTATTTGTCATTGATTTCTTTGGAAGAGATCTACGGGCCTTATCGGATTTCTTCTGCAAAGCTTTCTTCGTCGTGTTCAAGTCATCTAAAATGACATCATCTTGGCTTGTTGTTCTGCTCTGCTTTGAACGTTTCATTGCCGTGGTGTATCCTCTAAAAGCAAAGTTTATTCTGCGGAAGAGATTCATCCTCCCCGCCATTGCTCTGGATTATGGAATTTTACTTATCTACAACTCAGTTTGGTCTTTTGCTTCAGGAATCGTCAACGGTGTATGCAAACCAGATGTACCAAGCTTGCAACAAAAGATTTTTGTCGCCATCGGCACCTGTCTGTACTCATTCATTCCGACGTTACTTCTAATGATCCTCACTCCGTTGATTGTTCTCAAGCTGCTCCGACAACGTAGACGCAGGAGGAACCTATCGTCCAAACTCTCGAACCAGGCATCCAAGAACGAGGAAGAGATGTTAAAAGCAAGCGTCATGGTGATCGGAATTATGATCGCTTACATCATCCTGATCATTCCTATTAGCGTGGTACATTTCTACTCTTGGACCGCTTCAATAAGCGCTTTTGATGTCAACAACCTCAGCTTTTTCATATTTCGCGAGATTGCGCAGATCCTCGAGCAGGTCAATTATTCAATCAACTTTTTCCTCTACATTATGTGCTCGACCCTGTTTCGAAAACGAGTGTTTGACCTTCTGAAATGCGGCCGGTTCAGCGGGGACGGGTCTAGTAAACTTACACGGTCCCACTCAAGCATGAAATCCTCATTCAAGCAGACGTCAAATGCAAACACCGAACAAACCAATGGTGTTTCCCAAAGTTTGGAGTAGAAAATGAGGACAGAAGAATTTAACCCTATACTCCATAGATACTCATTTCTACCCATTGCTTGTGAGAGCCTTTGGAAAACATTGTGGCAAAATGTGAAATTGCTCGTCACGAGCAATTTCACATTTTGCCACAATGTTTTCTATGCTATCAAAAGGTGTCATACACACATAAGAAACAGCTTCATCCTTGCTGTTATTTAGGGTCAATTTGAGATACCATAGAAATACCTTATGGGGTAAAGGGTTAAAACCAAAGTAACATATGTAAGAAGGACGATTCAATATGGATGTACATGTAAACAAACCTGATCCATGTATATTAAGATAGGAGGGACAAAATAGTGTATTTGGACATGTGAAAAAAATGTATAAAAATTGTTTTGTCATCTGATTTGTTAATGCTTACATAAATGACCACTATTGTAACAAATAGATAGGACAGAAATATTTGAAATTATGAAATTGTTTAGGTTTGAACCAGTATTTTACTTTTCTCGAACTTTTTTTAATCCAAAGATGTACCTAAAAACTATAGACTGAAACTACTCGTATATGATGAATTTTTAATTGTATTCTATATACATGTATGTACAATTCTTTTTTTGCAATAGCAACAACGTTGTATTGTGTTATTCTAATTAAGAATATAGAGGATATATTTTTTTTTTCGGTGAAGGATCGAAATTTATTTCATCGAGTGGACACCATCGGTAATATTTTCACAAGTGGCGCAGCCACGAGTGAAAATATTACCGATGGTGTTCACGAGATGAAATAAATTTCGATCTTTCACCGAAATAAAACCCAAATATTCTATTTATTTCATGCTTTTTACCCTTTCTGGGAGGAGCTTTATCAAAATCCAGTACAGTTCTTTTCCCTTATTCCCCATGGCGCACCCCTCCCGCATAGCAACGTTACGTCAAGCTCGAGATATGTAAGGTATATGACGTCATATTTCCCATCTGGTTGTTAGGCACGCGCAATTTACCTAGGCAACAAGAACGTGAAAATCGGTATTTTCACTGGTGGTACCAGTGTAAGATCGAAAAATATTTTCACTGCTATTTCTCGATATCCTACCGGAAAACATGAAATAATGATTGATTGATTGATATTATTGTTTCATACTCTTTGTCTAGTAGAATAGAGAACACAAATTTTCTCACAATTTTAAGAGCCGCTTGCTTTGTATATTCTGCATTTATGAAGACTTGTTCCCAAAATAAACGATCCTTAAAGTGTCTTTAAAAAATGTTTTGAAAGAAAATATTGTGCTTTCATTCTGTTTTTTTTTTTTTTTTTTTAAATTACACTTGATCTATTAAAAGAACTTTAAAGTTGCTTCACCACAATGTTGTGAAATTGGTAATTTAGCTTTACTTATCTAAGCGCACTTACTGTCCAGTTAATGCCATCAAACGTGCCTTTTGTGAGCCGACTACATCCTTGCAGGCGAGCCCACAAAACCCCCATTCATTATGCGATATTTTTTTCCTAACCCGTAGACAAATGTGAAAAGAGTGTGACATGCGAATGATTTTCTAGATCTAAAGCTAACAGAAGTTATCATTTTGCCATAAATTTTACAAAACTAGCCCGCTGCCAAACACAAACGAGTCACCTGTTTGAGGTTCAAATTACTCTTTCTCGGTTCAAAAGATAATTCACTCTCACACAAACTCGATAATGAACTACACAAAAGTGGCTTATACTAATGTTAGGTACAGAGCTTTGAGGTAATACGACAGTGATTCGTTGTCTGCGCATGTCATATTCTTCGAAGATTCGACTGTCTTATATGACACATCACTAGCCCCGAAAGCGGGCTGACTGTAATGTTACGCTCTATAAAGTAGCAATGTAGAAAATAGCTTTTATCAATACGTTTGAGGAGAAATGAGACCTGCTTTAGCTCCAGATTTCTCTAAAATGCTGATCATAGCCGAGTGATTTACAAGAGGTAGCGTTTTATTGAGTAAACGTTTATTTTAGTTTGAAATTCAAAGTAACGGTTGTCGCGTAGGAAAGTGGTTCGGCTCTGTACCCAGGATGCCCAAATTAGATAGATGAATATTTATAGAATGCCATCTAGCGGGAGATAATGGACAGTGATTTTACCCAACTGATTCGTCATTGTACATGATATACATGGCCCTGGTGTCCAAATATTCATTGCTGCAACTACTCTTCGACACATCCCATTTCTTCGATAACATTTTGAACCCAAAGTTTGGGTGCGTCTTTTAGGACAGTATTCACCACACATATTCATTGTACCTCAGTTTCCTCAAACCAATTTGATAAACATCTTCAGCAAATTGAAATGGAGATTTATAAAAGCTGATAGCTACTTAATTCTACATGCATAAACCGGACCTTTAACCCTTTATCAGACGACAAAAAATTTAGCCCTGTCCAAATTGGAAGCATTTGCATACAACAAAACTGATGTATGTGACGAAAAAATTGAGGTTTCTTTTGGGAGGGGTAGAAAACTTTGTGCGAAAAAGAGAAAATGCTGGTTATCAGCATTTTCTCCTTTTCCCATAATGTTTTCAAAAGGCACACTAGAGACAAAATAAAGTCCGTCACGTTATGTAAAGTAGTAATACGTTAAATTTTATTTTGTGTTATGTTTAAGTTATGTTGTACGATTTTAGTTTATTAAAAACGTTTTGTTTTTTTTCCAAATAGTTGATAATGTTTTTTTCTTTCTTTTTTATACATTCCGCTTTGAACTAGTAGACTGTCCTTACCATCCTAAATCTTGGCCTAATTCTGAACGCAAAGGGCTAGTCCTCTTTCTGGTCCAGACAGCGAACCAAATTGTCCCCACCAATTTAACCCTTTACCAAACAGTCCCTGGTTTTTACGACCCTGAGATAGAAGCCTTTTGAAAACCTTGTTGGAAAAGGAGAAAATGCTGGTTACCAGCATTTTCTCCTTTTCCCACAATGTTTTCTACCCCGCCATAAACAAATTTTAAATTATCAGTTACGTTTATTTTTTCAATTTAGACCAGTCTAAAATTTTGTTGTTTAGTAAAGGGTTAATGACCCATTTACCACACAATCCCAGCTTGTGCCGATTCTGAAGGGAAGATCTTTTGAAAACATTGCGGGAAAAGGAGAACATTCTGGTAATTTGGATACTTGAATCTCTTCTTCATAGATTTAAAGACTTTGAAAAGTTTAGTATAAAAGACTTGGTACCCGTTTTTCCTTGCTTAAAATCGAATACGAAGAGCAAATGCAGAATACCGCTCTATTGTCTTATACGAAAACTTGTTAAAACACAATGAAAAAAGATGTTATGTCTTGAATTAGGTGATTTAGTTCGCAACGTGAATAACTGTGCCTACATGGGAGAACAATCGGTTTCATTGTTCTATAAGCAAAGAAATTGGATTTCTACTAAATTACTCCTTGTAAGAGTAGGTGGGTGTGGTCAAGCATTGACAGGGATGATAAGCCCCGCTTCCTGTCAAGGTGCTTCCTTTCTGTAAAAAAAGATCTTCTTTGTTTTCATCTTATGGTCCAAACAGACTTTTTACGTGATTCATTATTGATAATAATAATAATAATAATAATAACAAAGATTACAAACGTTATTCAGACACATTAGAGTTAGTCGACGCTCATTATACGTTAAATACGCGAATTAATGTACTGCTCAGTAACGCTCATAACGAGAGCTTCCTCATTCTTTAATTTTTATTGAAAATTGTGATTTCAACCATATGCCGAAAAAATTTAAAAGAGACTAGATCTACTTTCAGAACTGTTAAACCAGTTCTTTTCATATTTTACAAAAAAAAAAAAGAATCATATCCCTGTGCCTCTTTTACCGTCTATTTTTTTTTTTAAAGATACCGGGTATTTCTTGTTTCAATTGGGAGAACCCATCCATACTACTGATTTGGAAATTGTCATTTCATTTTGCAAAAGTTCCACAAAATGTCATAATTGAAGCAATAAGGTGGTTCATTTATTGTAAATAAAAAAGGAATTTTGTCACCCAAATAATTCACGGATTTTCATAGGACTATATATACACTTATACGAGTCCTGCTATACCCAAAATGTGTGGGTTTGCGTATATTTAATCAAATATTTACTCAGATCGTAAAGTTATGCAGTTTAGAGAATGTGGTTTTCAGACTTGATGCTTGTTTACCTAAACTGAGAATACAAATTTCGTGCGTACGCAGGTAAGTGAAAGGCATCTCCAGGAAGACGACTGCAATAGAATAGACGAATCTTTGCGTTGAAAACACTGGTGTGGGATTTGTCAAGTCATTGCATGCAATTAATAATGAGAGAGAGAGAGAGAGGGAGAGAGAGAGAGAGAGATGTTATTCATTGATCAAATAGATGATTGAAAGTTAACTGAGTAAATAAATATCGGCTCAAGGGAGAGTACTCATACCAAAGTTTGGATTATTTGTATTGTTGATCTCCCTTAGATTATTCAGGAGGAGTCTGGAGTTATTTCCCGTGACATTAGGATATGATTGTCAAGAGGGAAACCATGTATATCGAATAAAATGATTAAGGTGTCTTTGTCGTCAAGATCTAATTCCAAACATAACAGTCAATTATTTCGATTTGTAAACATTCACACACAAATAAATGGAGTAGCATGCAATCATGGAACGAACAAGCCCAGGGACGAATTGGTTTTGGAACGAACACGTCCGGAACAAAGTGGTCAGTAGACAATCTGGGAAAAACGAAATTCATAATTATACTACTCAACATTTGCTAGGGATCACCATATAAAATCCAACCGCCAAAATGTTTTTGACCTATATTAGGTATGGTTTTTCAATATGATATATTGCTACACCGACAAAATATATTGCCTATGGTAATGGGTGTTTTTTAATACAAACGTGCATAGTAGCAAAATATAACCATATGTAAATACCTGAGTGATCCCTATCAAATGTTGAGTAGTATATCTAGATGAAATTATTCTGAAACCATATTTTACTATAAATACAGTGAATGTCAGTTGTGGACACTAAAGCAAAAACAAAAATCTTGATAACAGCTAGAATTATCGCGATATTTTTATTCTTAAAAGTTTTATTATCTAGATAATATTTCCAGGAAACTTTTTTTTTATCACGATACAGTGTAGTTCCCTTTAACCCTTTACTCCATAGATACTCATTTCTACGCATAGCTTGTAGGAGCCTTTGGAAAACATTTTGGCAACAGGTGAAATTGCTCGTGACGAGTAATTTCACCTTTTGTCACAGTGTTTTCTATGCTTTCCAAAGGTCTCATATACACATAAGAAACAGCTTCATTCTTGCTGTTATTTAGGGTCAATTAGAGATACCATAGAAATGCCTTATGGGGTAAAGGGTTAATTATTGCAACAGATATCTCACATCTCGCGGGAGAAATATGCCACCATATAGTACAGATCTTTTGCATCCATCTTTCAGTCTCTAAGTAGTTTTCGATGAACTGCACTTTTATCGATATTCGCCTTTTTTTTTTTTAACAATATATTGAACGGTGTTCAACAATTTAACCCCATAAGACATTCCTAATTGACCCTGAATAACAGCAAGGATGAAGCCGTTTCTTATGTGTAAATGACACCTTTTGATAGCATAAGAAAACATTGTGACAAAAGGTGAAATTGCTCGTTACGAGCAATTTCACCTTTTGCCATAATGTTTTCCAAAGGCTCCTACAAGCAATGTGTAGAAATGAATATCTATGGACTAAAGGGTTAACGCCGCCTTGAACATTATTTAGGTCACATTGCGAAGGCAGCTCACATATTCATGCCTGTCCTGGGCTTTAAATGTACCCAGCTAGGGCTCTGAAGTGTCTTGCCTAAGGACACTCCCACGAAAGACCCAGTGCTTTCAGTAAAGCTCAAACCCGATCCCAACTATCCTTCACTACCTTTTGTCACTGTTACACGCAGTTCTCCCAGTCCTTTACAAGGAAGCGCCAGAAAACAATAAAAACATAAAAAAAGGTCATCGGGCTTGAATACAAACTAGTTAAAGTCACACCTTTTTAATGGAGGCACTTTTATTAACAAAATACAACATACTCTGCAAGTAATTGAAAAA
Source organism: Tridacna crocea (assembly GCA_943736015.1). Taxonomy (NCBI): domain Eukaryota; kingdom Metazoa; phylum Mollusca; class Bivalvia; order Cardiida; family Cardiidae; genus Tridacna; species Tridacna crocea. The sequence continues at coordinate 42,562,338 of OX031066.1, read as the reverse complement.
TGATACATAATAATTGACCTGAAACATGCGAAGAGGGGCATTCGGAAATTTGCGTGAAGCGTCGTCCAGCATCAGTCTACACAGTCTGCGCAGCCTGATCCGAGCCGACACTTTCCGTTTTTAGGTTATTTTCTGTTTTGTGGAAGTCTACTGTAGGGGAAAATCAAATGTAGTTGTAAAGTGTCGTCTCTGATCAGCCTGCGCCGACTGCGCAGGCTGATCCTAGACGACACTTTACGAAAATGCACGAATGTCCCTTTTCGCTTGTCCATATGGCAGGCCATATATGGCTTGCAACACGCGAAAAGGACCATTTGGATATTTGCGTAAAATGTCGTCTCGGATCAGCCTGCGTAGTCCAGGCAGGCTTATCCGAAACGACACTTCCTGTTTTTATGGAATTTTCTGCATTGGGCAAGGCTACTGTTGCACAAAATCTAACAAAGTCATAAACTGCCGACTCGGGTTGATCCGGGACGACACTTTACGCAAATGCACGAATGTTCCTTTTCACGTGTTGTAATAATGCAGCTATTATCTCATACGTAATATAAATATTCTAAAGTCGTTTCCTGCTACTGCAATGTGGAGTTGCTTCAGCAACATCATATTCTTTGTTCTAGGTCCGTTTCGTCAACAATTCTTTAGAAAATTCTTCGTCTAAAATTAGATTTAGTCAGTGACGTAACTTTTGATCGGCCAAACCATTATTGGCACAGTAGAAGTTTTATACTTTCAAATTTAGAAATTTCTTGAGAATAAGATTAAGAATAGTCTTGAGAAAAGACGGTGTGTGACACTGCTTCTGATTGGCAAAACGATTTGATTAAGCCAATCAGAAGTTTTGTTACTTTCACAGTCTGAAAATCTTGAAGAATAAAGCGAAGAATATTCTTGAGAATGGTTGGTGAGTACAGACCCTGGTCTTAGAAACGCACGAGCGTATTTCGAAAAGTAGAATGTGGATGGTATTTTGTCTAACTGTGAAATAAACATGTTTAGAAAATGTTTGTTCGTGTTTTGTTCACGTCATTGTAAACAGGCATAAGTCTATATAACTATTGCCAGTAAACCTGTTTTTCCATTCATGGAGTTTTTCTCTGCTAGTTCTACGCACGATCTTCTTTTTAAGCTACTGGTTGCTTCGCCAGAAAAAAAACATTACCTCAACTCTGCTCAGCGGTATGAGATACAAGAGTGACTGTAGCAATGACATTTATGAATCCTCCAAACGTTCAGGCCGATTCTGGATTCGAACTTACGTCCCCTAAATAATAACCTCTGTGTCCTGTAACTGAGTTTTAACCTTTTACTCATAGATACTCATTTCTACACATTGCTTGTAGAACCTTTGGAAAATATTGTGACAAAATGTGAAATTGCTCGTGACGAGCAATTTCACCTTTTGCCACAATGTTTTCTACACTATGAAAAGGTGTCATATACACATAAGAAACGGCTTCATCCATGCTCTTATTTAGGGTCAATTAGAGATACATGTACCATAGAATGCCCTATGGGGTAAAGGGTTAAGGAACTCTGCTAACTATAAAGACTATCTTACCAAACCCTGGTAAAACAGGTTCCAACCTTGTATTAACCCTTTAGCTGCATTTCTCGACTCGCTGACCTTTTGCCGACAGTGAAGATCAAAGATCAGACTGCACAAAACGTGCAGTCTGATCTTTGTCCTACACTGTCGGATAAGCAGATATTAATCCCCAAATCATAACTTTGAAACAGCAATATTTGGGTTATTAATATCGAATTAAAAATTTAATTTTAGTTATAAAGCAGGATAAGGGTTAACTCTTTCCAAGACAACAAAACTGTAGACTTGTGCAAAATGAAACAATTTATTGACAAAATACGGCTCAAACGATGGGACTTGCCTTTGAATAAGCAAGAAAACACTGTTGGAAAAGGAGAAAATGCTGGTAAGCAGCATTTTCTCCTTTTCCTACAATGTTTTCATAAGTATCTTCTTTCTTATTGTCATGAAAAGGCGAGACAGACGTCTGCATTTTTTTTTTTTATGAAGAGTTATTATTCCTTATTCTTCATAATCCACTAAATAATGCCATTTCGAGGACATTAAACCCGGATTTTCTAGCATTTCCTGCCAGTGGCCATACTGACACGCCTCCGTTGCTAGGTAACCTAATACCACGTGACCTATGGCCTCGTCAGTTCGTATCCTCTCCCTGTCATAAACAGTTATAGAAATTGTTGTTTCATTGATGTCTTCCGGTTTTATTGATATTTGAAACGTGAAGGACTCTTCGAAAACAGGATTCGAGGTCTTTTTTATCGTCGTTGTCTGTTTCTTAGCAACGGGTCTCGATGGTTGAGATATTTCGATTCTGACGTACGGATCTGAAAGATGATTATTAAAGAGAAATGTACTTGTACATGTACATGGTTAAGCCAATAAGAAAGTGTGCTACTTACAAACTTAGATTAAAAAAAAAAGAAAACTACGACAGTTTTCGAGAATGATTGGTGAATAACGGCCAAGAAGTAAAAGAACGACGCATGAATATAATACAGGCACATGTATTTGCACATAGCTATTAGTTTTACTGCGTTACTTTAGAATTGAGAAAATTCTTGAGAACTGGAATAAGAAAGTTAGTTGACTGATAAGTGATTATGGGCAAAGATAGCACATTGTCTGCAGTCTGATCTTGATCTACACTGTCCACAAAACCTTTTAGTGTAGTTAATCCAAAGGAAAGAGTTACTTTGCGGTTGATGTTAATAGTTTAACAGTGACGCATGGAAAACAACCATCGATAATTAAAAACTTTTACATCAAGAAGGGAAGTAACTTTCAAGCACATTCGCTGTCGCATAAGGCATTTGTTATTCTTCTTTGAAGCTATACTAGAGTATATAGGCTAAAGTACGTGATTTGGAATGCAAAAAAGGGTTTTCAATTGAAGATTTTGAAATGAAACTTATTTATAAGTAATTATCTTAATTGCCAAAAGAATTTAAAATTCCACAGTTTGCACCTGTTCTGCGTTGTTATTTTGCATATTTGTGAATACACAAACACAGGCCTTAGAAACTCCAAAGAACACTCACACAACAACTTTCAAACTTTCATTGGTCATTCATCGAACACTGTTACTAAAAATAGCACATTGGCGCATCCAAATTTTGTTCTATGAAATTTCGATGCGGGGGGGGGGCTATTTTTAGTAACAGTGTCCGACGATCGAGGAAGGAAAGTTTCGGTATTCCTTGATAAACCAATGGAGACAGTAAAGAATAGATGTAGTATTAACTCATTACCAAACGACAATATTTTAGACTGGTCCAAATTGAAAGCATTTGCAGACGACAAAATAAAACTGACTAAAAATTTGAAATTTGTTTTGTGAAGGGTAGAAAACATTGTGGGAAAAGGAGAAAATGCTGGTAACCAGCATTTTCTCCTTTTCCCACAATGTTTTCTAAAGGCTTCTTTCTCTGGTGCGTCAAAAGTAGGGATTGTGTGGTAATGGGTTAATTGATGGATATTTAGAAGCAACTGATCATATATGCCTCATTTGCTTGTTCAGTATGAATCTAAGTCTTTAAAAATGACTTTATTTTAACATATCGTTGCTACCAGTACGTTTAACTGACCTGGGGGTCCGTAGATAGGGTGAAGTGGTAGAGATCTACCCTGGTCGATCAGCACTGTTAACTGGCTAGACTCCGGCTCGAACATCAGACCAATGCCAAGAAATCCAAGCTCCTGCAGAAAAGATACGAGAGTTAAATTAATATTCCATTGTTTCCAGAGTACACGACAGTCTAAAAACACTTTCAGAGCTCCAGATAAGAGGGAGTGATGGTATGCTAAATCCATTACTTCTCTTCCAAACCCTATGTTGTTGGTACTCATTAGAATCGTCTCGACGATACAATTCTGATAAGTACCAACAACATAGGGTTTAGAACAGAACAATAACTATTTTCAATGTTTTTTAACTGGGGCCCTGACTTCACAATTTTTCACACCTATGCGTGGATTAACCCATTACCACACAATCAATACTTTTGACGACCCTAAGAAAGAAGCCCTTATAGAACATTGTGGGAAAAGGAGAAAATGGTGGTAACCAGCATTTTCTCCTCCTCCCACAATTTTTTTTCCTTCACAAAACAAATTAAAAATTTTCGGTCTATCTTATTTTGTTGTCTGCAAATGCTTTCGATTTGGACTATCCAAAAATTTTGTCTATTGATAATGAGTTAAACGCAATTAGTCATTCACCAAACGCACCCATGTATTAACAACCCTGTGGAAGACAGGTTTTGTAAACATCGTGAGAAAAGGAGAAAATACTTCTAACAAGCATTTTCTCCTGTTGCACACCACATTTTTTAAACCCTTCTAGAAACAGTTTCCTTCATTTTAGCTACATTAACCCAATACCCTACTTTAGACAACGCGGACAAAGAAGCCTTTAGAAAACATTAAGGGAAAAAAAGAAAATGCTGGGACCCAGCATTTTCTTCTTTTCCCACAATGTTTTCTACCCTTCACAAAACAAATTTCAAATTTTAAGTCACTTATTTTTACGACTGCAAATGCTTTCGATTTGGACAAAGCCTAAAATTTTGTCGTTTGGTAATGAGATAAATTTGTCGTCTAAAAGATATTTCAATGTGGGTGTGTCTACTATTTTGTCGTCTGGAAAAAGTTTAATCGTGTTCATTATTTCCATTTTAAAAGCTGTTTTTAAGGTCGTCTGCTGCAAATGACGAAACTCTATCAATATCAAATATAATTATGTTGAGGAGATTTTTTTTTCTTTTGTTTTCGGTGTAAGATCGAATTTTATATCATAGTGATAGCCCACTATAACATAAGTGACAGTCTTCCGGGGCATCGCCTATATGGGCAGACGGTGGTGACATTAAACGGAAAACCAATCTAACGTCTGAAAAATGCAATTCAGTTAAACTAAGAAAGTTGTTTAAATCTCCTAGGCTAGAATGAAAAGCAGAAGATTTAGTTCACAGAATAGTTTGTAACTTCCGTGGAGATTAATCTAGACCTGTACCCTACGTAAATCCATGTTTCGCTCATGGCGATTAAGAAGTAAAACATATAACAACCTTCTCTCTTTTTTTGGCGTCCTGCAGTAGACAATTTTTTTTAAAACACTGTGGCAAAAACAGAAATAGCTGGTCAGAGCTCCAGATAAGAGAGAATGATTGTATTCTAAATCCTTTATATCTCTTCCAAACCCTATGTTGCGGGTACCCATTAGAATCGTCTCGAAGTATCCACACATAGGGTTTAGTTGAGAATAATTAATATTTTTCAATTTTGATATCAAAATCAAACCCGCTATCTGGAGCTTTGGCTTGTAATGAGAAATATCTTGTTTTCTTTGCAACAAATCGATGTCAAACTGATCTTAGTCTTTTACACTTATTTTTTAGCTAAAAGCCAAAGGATGTCATATTCGTTTGGCACATAAGTATACCGTGAGAATGCTTGTGTCATGCAAGGCACGAAATGAGGTCAGAAAAATTCTTACAGGGAACACGAAATAGAAAGCAAAGGTAGTTATTTAAAGGGATTTCGTGACTTTTTGTACCAGTTGGAAGAAACTCTCGTTTTTGTAGGAGCATACATATTTCCTATAATAAACAATAATTAGACCAAAAACGAAAACTCTGATTTAAAATAATCCCCTTTTAGATTTTTTGCGTGTGTCGTGACGCCACTGGCGATTTTTTCCATTATTCTAATCTTGTAATGATCCGGTAGCCATTACCTCAGAGTCTATTTTAAAATTGTTCGAATGACGTTTAACCTTAATTTAAACAATTTTTAAATGGTGTTACTGCGACAGCTCACTAATATATGTGCGCCCGGGATTTTAATAGTTCAAGACTTTGATGTGTATTGCCCAACGATAGTCTCATGAAAGACTTTGTTTTACTCTTTACTAAACGGCAAAATTTTGGACTACTCTAAATTGAAAGCATTTGCAGAGAAAAAAAGAGAGACTTGTTTTGGGAAGGGAAGAAATCCTTGTGGAAAAAAGCGGAAATTTTACAAGCGTCATATATAAATGAGTCGTGCACTGGAAAAAGGGGACTTAATGGATCTCCGTGATACATAATTCCGGACAAGTTATCATTATCTTTATTGATCTACAGTGGCCACTTTTTAAACACCGACTAAATCCTTGGACATCCAGAAAATTGACAAATAGCGAAAAGTTTCGGCCAAGGTCAGCCTGCCCGGACTGCGCAGGCTGACCTAGGTCGATACTTTTCGCAGATGCATTAAGCCCCGTTTGGCATTTGACTTTTTTCGACTGCTAAGAATAAAATTCACAGCAGCTCAGATAGAATGTTACTTTATATGCATGATGAAAGCGGCGAACGGCAAAGAACCAAGACCAGACTGCACGTTGTGCACGCCCGCCAAAGTCTTATAGCACTGAATTGGTTCATACAGTCATGTACAAATAGTGCAGCAGTTCTAGAAGTGGTTTGTACTGGTTATAACGGTTTCATACAAAATATGACGCTGCATTATTACCCCAGAAACAAACAAACAAAAAAAAGCTAATCAAATATCTATTTTGAATTGTGGAGATGATAATCTCGTAAATCTTGCATGTGACACCATCCTGCATTGGTCTGGCGACTTGAACAAAACGTATCTACTTTTACGTCAATAATTTCAAAAGTGGCTGGTTGCCTGACGATTAGTGCATGGACACGGAATCGGTTTTACTAGTCGGTTTCGCTTTTGGCGTAAAAGTTGTGCTAGAATTCGACAAGAACGAAATGGTATGACGGGAAAAAGACAAAATACGGCCCTCTGAAGCATCGTAAAACTTTCAGAGAATTGTAACTTCCCTAAACGTTGAGACTGCTGCAAAATGATTTTTCTTTCAACGATACATTTGTCATAGACCGAAATGCTGAGATTATTAGTAAATATTCCATCCATAAGAAAGTATATCGTTGGTTTACTTCGAAAACCTCGTAACTACAGCTTGCAACAAGCTGTAGTTACGAGGTTTTCGAAGTAAACCGACGATATGATTATTTATTGCACCTAAGCAGGATTGGTATGCATTAGGTTTTCTTTGATTAAGCCAGATATAAATAGAAGAAAAATAGTCGTAATGAAGTTATAATAAGCAGCATAATGGTCTCGCCTTGGAAAGTTCGAAAATAGCACATATCGCCAAGAAAAGTGACGAAGATGTTCAAATAGTCTAATCAACTTTATGACATTCTAATAATTGTCCTTCTTTCTTATACCAGTCACAAGACCCGTCCATGTTAAACACATTTACGACATATTTCAATTCTGGATCAAACGATAGATACATGTACCTCTAAAAAGGTAGGAACTATTGAGGGTAAAGGAGAAAATACTGGTTACATACTTTTTCAACTTGTTCCAAATGTATTTACACATGTCTTTCTACAAAAGATCGCTTAAACATAGATTCGTTCGGTTAAGGGGCGGCTGACATTTTGTTAAAGTGTATACAAATGGAGCAGCGCCACCAGTTACCAGTTTCCGCAGATGGCCTTCGGGGCCGTGAATTAGTAATGAAATAGGAGTAATTATCCTATTTCTGTGGATGGTGGGCGACTCTAGGAACCTGTTATTTGCAAAAAGCCTTACTTTCGTCTTAGTTTTTTTTTTCACGTTTTGCAGACTGCCTCCTACAATGCATACCCCAGTCACCTATTTCCAAAGTTAGATCATTAATTGTGAAGGTAACCATTGGTGATCTTGATTATCATCTGAATGTTAATTATGAACGTCACATGAATAGTAATAATGGTTGTTACACGAGTTTGGGCAATTACTATTACAGGAAGTAAGTCTATGATTATCACGCAAACATGCAGATGATATTTATCATTATATTACTACAGAGGAATCACAAGTACTTCAAGTATTTGTCGAGAGGAAATGAATTGAGAATTACAGAATGAATCGTGTTTAATATCAGGTGAACTATATCAATAATTTTTACACGGGCTATGAAGAAGAAGAAGAAGAAGAAGAAGACGAAGAAGAAGAAGAAGAAGAAGAAGATGATGATGATGATGATGATGATGATAATTATGATGGCGACGCTAGGGATGACAACGATTAAAACGACGGCAACGATGATGTTGAAATCCCGTTATGATGATCATCACATGAATTATCATAAATTATGATTTTTGATAACTAAGAATCGATCGGTTAAGGGGTGACTGACACTTATAACAATGTTCACAAATGGAGCAACGCCAAAGGTTTCCAAAGGTGGCCTTAGGGCCTTGAATTAGTCATGAAATAAAGATGATGATCCAGTTTTTGAGTATGGTGGGCGATTCTAGGAGACTGATCTTTGCATAGCAAAAGTTTTTTTTTTTCAGTAAAGCAGTAAAGATTTTAAGATACTGTTGACTGCCACATTAAATTCTAAGATACTATAGACTGCCCCATTAAATTTTAAGATACTGTACACTGCCCCATTAGATTTTGTAGAGAATCCCAGTAGACTTTAACCCATTACCACACAATCCCTACTTTTGACGCCCTTGAGAAAGTAGCCTTTTGAAAACACTGTGGGAAAAGGAGAAAATGCTGGTAACCAGCATTTTCTCCTTTTCCTACAGTATTTTCAACCCTTCCCAGAACAAATTTCAATTTTTCAGTCAACTTTATTTTGTCGTCTGCAAATGCTTTCAATTTGAACCAGTCTAAAATTTTGTCGTTTGGTAAAGACTAAAGATACTGTAGGCTGCACCATTAGATTTTGTAGCCAGCCCCAGTAGATTTTAAGATACTGTGGACTGTCCTATTAGGTTTTGTAGACTGCCCCAGTAGATTTTAAGATACTGTAGACTGCCCCATTAGATGCACATTGTAGTCTAGGAGAGTGATCTTTACGACGGCAAAATTTTTCTTGCTTCTTTACAGTAAAGATTTTAAGGTACTGTAAACTGCCACATTAAATTCTAAGATACCATAGACTGATCCGAGACGACACAGTACGACTGCAATCGATTTTATCTCATAGCAGACTTGCACAAAACAGAAACCTACATGAGAACGGAAAGTGTGGTCTCGGATAAGCCTGCGGTCATTGCGCAGGCTGATCCGGAGCGACATTTTACGCAAATGTCCGTATACCCTATTTCACGTGTTGCAGTCCAAATTGCGCTACTCTGGAATTAACCAATTCTTGAGAGGCATCCTGCATGGCTCAGTGGTAAAGTAACGAGCCACACTTGATCAACTGGGCTTGTCGTGGTAGTGTCCTTGGGCAAGGCACCCTAGAGCCCTAACCTATTACTGGTGAAATCCAGGACATGCATGAAAATCGATCGATTGATTGATATGACTTTAGAAATGTTGAAAGCGGCATAAAGTATAATTTAATCGGTCGTTCGTTCGTTCATTTGGTCGGTCGGTCGGTCGGTCGATCGATCGATCGATCGATCGATCGATCAATCAATCAATTCTTGTGATATTCAATAGAATAAGAATGTTTGATGAAAAGCTGGAGAAAGGATTTATATTCATATCTTTAAGTTAAGAGTGTAAATCATAAAAGTGATGAAAGATGAGTTGTGATGTTGATTGTCACAATAAATGGTGTTTATTATCATCATTTAAATGTTAAAAGTGTTTTTCAATGTAACAGTGATGGCGATTATCACAGACATGTTGATAATGCTTAGCCAGTGCGTGATGTTAATAATATTGCACTGGCACCGATATTAAAATACCTGTGATCCCTTATGCTAATAAACAACTAAAGTGAAATTTTCAATTAGTAAAAACCAAAATTTTACGTGGACGACGACGACGACGATGATGATGATGATGACGATGCAAGGAGATTGCTTAAATAGTTGACTTTGAAGAAGACAGACGGATATCTACAGAGAGAGAGAGAGAGAGAGAGAGAGAGAGAGAGAGAGAAAGAGAGACACAGACAGACTATACGAACCTCCCTATCCTTGCGCGACTCTAAGTCCTTCCACATACGGTTCTCTTCAGTGACGTCATACGTCTCCATTGGAATGGTAACCTCGCCTATAAATTCTTGAAACTTCAGATTGGTTCCCTTTGAGAAAACTTTGATCTTTAAACTTAGTCTATGGATTTCTTCGAATGACAGATTTTGAAAGTACATATCCTGATTGAAAACTGGGTCTTTAGTTCGTCTAAAAATCTGGCTGATCTGCTTTTGAAGTTTACCTGGCATAAGATACACCTTTGCATAGGGATTTACATTCTTGTCTTGTTTGCCCTGGCCCCCCAAATTCTCTGCTTTGATCAAAGTCACTTTCAATTGCTGAGAAGCAGCCAAGTACTGAAAACTGAATTTTAACTCGCCAAAAGGGGCAAATAACTGGTTGTGGTTGGCTGGCTTCGTTTTTGATATGACGTGACATGAACTAGAACGAGGTTTTACGATTTCTTCCTGCGGTGCTTTTCTCTCCGTGATATGTGGCGCGGAATGCCGCTTCAGTGTCGGACTGGGGAGTTTTGGAACCGCGAGATCTCCAAGACTACGCCTTTGTGGCTCATGAGTCATGTCAATGGATGTTTGAGACGGAGTCGAGTGACCAGAAGTTGACGAATTCTCGCTCCGTTCACTTTTGTCACTTTTATCACTCTTGTCACTTTCTTGGTCAATCAGGTTTACAAGCGAAGATCGTCGTCTATTGTAGAACCTACAGTGTCGAGATGGGAGTGGTATCTTGTTTAATCCTTGAAACGCTTGATACGTTGGAGACAAGCGCCTACTACATAACACATGAGTGTTTATTTCGATTTCTGGTGATGGCGTCTCACTGCGACTTTGAGAAAATGTTGTGATCACAACAGAAGGCGTACTCGACGAGAACACATGCTTCCCTTGTGAATGGTTGCTATGCAACTGATTTGAGCTTGCTAGTATGTTACTTTCAGAGGCGCAATTGTCATGTAATTTAGACAACGAACTCTGTTTGGCCAGACGCGACAGATGTTTTCTGGGTAATAAACTTTCTGAGCCGACGTGAAACAGGGATTCTTTTCGTCGTGTGTGTGGTTTTTCGGATAATGTTGAAAAACCATAAGATGTTTGCGCTCGGAAATGTGGAAGGCTCATGGCTGCAAACGACAGAGGGTCAACGTTAGTATCGTGTGCGTCTAAAACTGATGTTGAATTAACGTTTCTACAACCACTAATCAGCTCCCGGATTTCGTGTCGAGGTGTGACGGGGGCCGACTTGCAGACACCGTTGCTCTTAATTTTATTCAAACACGGCACTGAATCAGACGGGGACATTCGAAAAGGGGACTCGGGTGGCGACATACTTCTACCCCCATAACTGTTCCTTTTAGGACAGGAATTGAAGTCTGCATCTCCAGGACCGGAACAATCACTTGTGCGCCGGGAAGAGTCATTTGATCCCGGAATAACAAACTCCGGTATACTCTGTGGAGTTATCGGCCTAAACGTCCGGGATGCAGACTGATCTGGAGCGTTTTGTGTCGATGATTCTAAAAACTTATTAAACAACCATTCTTTGACTTCTCGTATAGCGTCCATTGTTAGAATTAGCACAAAAATAACTAGAAACATAGAGATAGGCACTCGTTAACTGTAACAGGCTAGAATTTTCTCTTTAAATATACCGGCGACTTTTTTTCTCTCCCACACTAATTGTTACACTTTTTAACGTCGATGCCGGAGAATTATCCCATTCAACAATCACTGTAAACAACTCCCACAAACTAATCTCAGCACAGTAAATCCCATTTCTAGGTAATTTGATGCAGTCTGCTTATAGTCCCCCCAACAACGAGCCCACTAAAAGCGAACTACTTTGTAAACAACCTTCTTATTTTCATGATAAATATAACTTTTAATGACGGGTGCAGATGTAATTCACAAAGAAATGGTTGATTCACGAAGAACGTTTCTATAGTGGAAGTATCCGCTTTTTCAAAACCGTATGTTGCGAAGGTTTGCTGATTTACAATGTCATCGTTCCATCACAAAATACAATAAAGATCGAAACAAAAAAGCGAATTCCAGCATTAGTTCTTTTAAGCCTACTCCCATTCATGTTCCTGGAAACCGGCTTTGGATCATCTTACATGAAACAAACACATGTCAATAACAGGCGACTGTCTTACCACGTGACGGCGACCTTTTGTGCTCATCAACTGAAGAATGTTATTTACAACTGCCAATGGAGTGGTACATTGTATGCACACGCTTTGTGATTGGCAAGTACCATATGCTGTGTTTGTTTTAAGGCATCTGAAACGGGAAAAAGAGGAATACGTAGGTTGAAAACCCTTTACCAAAATATCTATAGTTTAAATGACCCTGATGAAAGAAGACTTTTGAAATACATAGTGGGAAAAGGAGAAAATGCTGGCTGAAATACTTTTGAAAACATCGTGGGAAAATGGAGAAAATGCTGGTAACCAGCATTTTCTCCATTTTCCCACGATGTTTTCTACCCTTTTAAAGATGAATTACGTTATTCTGACCCCATACGATTTTTTTGTCAGCAAATATGTCATTGATCAGTTTTTTTATATAGGAGAAAATGCTGGTAAATGCTTTTGAAAACATCGTATTAAAATGGAGAAAATGTTGGTAACCAGCATTTTCTCCATTTTCAAACGATGTTTTCTTCCCTTTTAAAGATGAATTACGTTATTCTAACACCTTACGATTTTTTTGTCCGCAAATATTTCATTGATCAGTTTTTTATATACCTGGTTAAATCCCAAGGTAGAATCGTACTTTGAAAAGCAGAAAATATACCCATACAAAAAAAAGGCTTGACCAAGGTCAATCTGCACGTGTCGTGCAGGATCACATTTGTCTAAACTTTTTGAAAATGCAGAAAAAGTAGCTTTTCCTGAGAGACATTCACATATTCATTTTTCATCGATTGCGCATATTTTAGATTATTTCATGCTTTCCGGTAGGACATCGAGAAATAGCAATGACAATATTTTTCGATATTACACAGGTACGACCAGTGAAAATAACGATTTTCATGTTCTTGTTGCCTAGGTAAATTGCGTGTGCCTCACAACCAAATGGAAATATGATGTCATTTACCGTACATTTCTCGCGCTTGACGTAATATTGTAATGCGTTGCTATGCGGGAGGGGTACGCCACGGGGAATAACGGAAAAGAACTGAACTGGAATTTTAATGAAGCTCCTCCCTGAAAGAGTTAAAAGCATGAAATAAATGGAATATTTGTTTTTCTGGTGAAAGAATCGAAATTTATTTCATCTTGTGAACACCATCAGTAGTATTTTCACGAGTGGCGCAGCCACTCGTGAGAATATTACCGATGGTGTTCACTGGATGAAATAACTTTCGATCTTTCACCGGAAATAAAACCAACAAATATCTTCTACATATTTTTCCCATCTGAAATCATTTTAACTATTTTCAAGAAACTTGGAGCGAAAAACAACCTAGATTTCTCCGTGAACGTATCATTTGAAACCATTTTCCGCTTGCAGAGTTTTGAGTTATAGGCAACGCGTATTAATATTTATCCTGTAAAATAGAGACTGGCGTTCAAAGCCATCAATTAGCATCGTAAAGTACAGAAAATAAAAGGCATTCCTTAACGGATATAAACTATCGATCGACCCTGCACCAGACGATGAAATCTTAGACTTGTCCAAATTGGAAGTATTTGCAGACGACAAGTTAAAATGCTCCCTAAACTGATGGCATTTGTCTTAGAAAGGACGGGAAGACATTGTGGGAAAAGGAGAAAATGCTGGTAACCAGCATTTTCTCCTTTTCCCATTAGGTTTTCAAAAGTACCCTCCAGTCTCGTAAAAGCATTGCATAGTATGATAAAGGGTGAAATCTCAACCGAGTTTGCTTTAGATGACTTGGAAAATGTTTTTGAAGAAATGTGAATGGTCTATGTGAATAAAGGTTCTATATATACATGTGCAAGAAATGGCGTGGCAAAGAAAAGCGAGAAATTCTTGCTATGTTATTTTTCCTTAACTAAGTAAGCTTTTATAACGAAAAATGAAAAGAGGTGGTGGGTATTTACAGCCGGTAATGCTTACATTTCTTTTAACGAACAATTCTGCGTTTTAACAAACCTGGTGAATCGAAGAAAACATTGTGGGATAAGAGAGAGAATGCTAGCTACAAACAATTTTTCTTTTTCCTATTATTTTTCCATAAAACTTTAATTAACGGTTATCCTGTTACATCACTACAATTAGATTTTCAATTTGATATTTATAACTCAAATAATTGCTATTTTTAGAGTTATGTTTTGGAGAATAATATCTTCTTTGTCAGACAGAGTAGATCCAAGGTCAGACTGCACGTTCTGTGCAGTCTGATCTTGATCTACACTGTCCGCAGAAGGTCATCTAGTCGCCCTTAGCTGTTTAAGGGTTAAGTTGTCCCACTTTCAGATTTGTCGTCTGCAGATGTTCTTAATTTGGAAGAATTTCTAAACATTTCTCGTTTGGGAAAGGGTTAGCCTGATAGTTTGACCTTTTTTCCTGGATAACAAAATGTATTTACGGCTAGCATTTACTGGGATAAACATAAAATGGAAACATTTTGTCGTATAGGAAACAATGACGATAATCCAGGTGACTTAGTGTAAGACTAGTTTAGCTGGCCTTATAACCTGGGAGTTGTTAGTTCGAATTTTAGCTTGCCCGAATTTAGTCCGAGGATTGGTGAAAGTCATGGTGGCAGGATTTATTTGTCTCTCACTGCTTGACACTGTTTGTACTTAGTGATATATGGGAATGCAGCCAGTAGCTTGCAAAAGGTGTTGGCTGCAGAGTTAGAGAAACTTCAGAAATGCATAGTTAGGTGCTCTCGCCGCTCTGGGTATACCAATATATATAACTAAAATACTGTGAAAACAAAACGAACAAACGAAATAGGATTGGAAATTCTATACTTTTGCCCTCGAAAACATCGACAAAAGTAAAGTTGTGTTATGCCTTTCCCAAACAATCCCTGATTTTTTACGGGTCTGGAATAGTGTGGGAAAAGGAGAAAATGCTGTTCGGGAAAAGGAGAAAATGCTGGTAAACAGCATTTTCTCCTTTTCCCACAATGTTTTCTACCTTATCATAGACAAAAATCATCTTTTCAGCAAGAGTTGAATTGTCGTCTGCAAATGCTTTCAATTTGGTCTTGTCCAAAAGTTTGTCGTTTGGGAAAGGGTTAAATTTACCTCCCTTTTTTTCGCTCGTGAAAACAGACCTGTTCACCCTTCCCTGCTAAATAACTAACATAAAACTTATAAGCTGATAGTAAAACCAAAATTTTCCTATTTCAAAGGTATTTCCGGAAGAAAGATTTCTCCATATCGGACAGTGAAGATCCAAGATCCTTTTCCCATAATGTTTTCTACTGCACATTTTCAGAGACACATCCCGTAGTTTGAATCCCATCAAATTTGTCATCTTTTCATTCCAATGCCTTCAACATGCCTGAATCTTACATTATGTTATATAGAAAAGAGACAAGTTTGAGTAAATACAGGTAAAGAAGTTCAAATAGTGAATTTGCGACAAAATCACGAAAAGAGTTTGCATCGTCAGGTAAAATTTCAACGATATGCTCATTAAGATGAAATATTCAATTATTAAATATTGTCCTTTCTAAACACCTTTGAAGTGATTTTGATGACTGCGATTCGGAAATATTTGCTAATGGTAAAATCAATAAAATTGATAATATTATGATCGATTACTTATTCCCTCTAGACATCAAAGATTTATATAATTAAAGGGGAAAATAAGTTTAAACGACGATTTTTAGACGATTAAAACAATAGCCATCGAAGCAGAACTATTGATTGTAGGAAGAAAAAGAAGATGAAACTGTGACAAATTGCTTGTATTCGACTGAGAGAGAGAGAGAGAGAGAGAGAGAGAGAGAGAGAGAGGAGAAAGAAATAGATAGAAAGAGGAAGCGAGGGAGAGAGAGAGAGTGAATGAGATGAGAGAGAGGGAGAGAGAGAGGAAGATAGAGAGAGTGGCAATAGTGCCCCTATGCAAACTCACTACAGCAATGTCAGATAGCTTTGCACGAGACACTCACCCTCTTAACCCATTACCACACAATCCCTACTTTTGACGAGCCTGAGAAAGAAGCCTTTAGAAAACATTGTGGGAAAAGGAGAAGATGCTGGTAATCAGCATTTTCTCCTTTCCACACAATGTTCTACCCTTTACAAAACAATTTTTAAATGTTCAGTCACTTTTATTTTGCCGTCTGTACATCCTTTCGATTTGGACAAACCTAAAATTTTGTTGCTTGATAAAGAGTTAAAAGGATTTGAGGTCTTTCACAAGATCGGGCTGACACGGGTAAATGTTTTTTTTTTCTTTTCTGATGTCAAATCTGTTTTAAAATTTAACGAAAAGAAAAGTCAAATAACCTGTCGAGCCTCATTGGAACAGTCGGTAACGCACAGGACTTGCAAACTTGGGAAAGAAGCAAGTGGTTTGAGAAAAATACCGGAAATGTGTGAAGTAAACGTGACACATTCTCCGGGAATGCATGGATAGGTGCATTTGCAGTAGGAATATGCAGGTGGGTGGGGGGATCTGATTTGAAGCCCCCCACCCCTCTCCTAGTTTAGCTAATATCTTTTTAAGGCTGTATAAGAGTTATTGCGACTACTCATTCTTCTCTCACCGTTGATCATTGTCATCGACTATGAATTCGTGGGAAAGAAGCGAGTGGCTTGAGAAGAATACCAGAATTGTGTGAAGTACACGTAACCAATTCTCCAGGAAAGCAAGGACAGGTGCATTTGCAGTAGGGATATAGCTAAAATACTGTTGAAAATGGCTTTAACCCGTTAACCCATAAGGCATTTCTATGGCATCTCTAAATGACCCTAAATAACAGCAAGGATGAAGTTGTTTCTCATAAGTAAATGAGACCTTTTGATAGCATAGAAAACATTGTGAGAAAAGGTGAAATTGCTCGTCACGAGCAATTTCACCTTTTGCCGCAATGTTTTCCAAAGGCTCTTTCAAGCAATGTGTAGAAATGAGTACCTATGGAGTAAAGGGTTAAAGACTATACAAGAAAAAGGACTTTTGTTCGAGTTTTTACACAAAAAAGTCGTAGAAAAAAGTTTATCGCCTTTCCTGATACTTTTCGAACACTCCTTGTTTATCACTAACAGAATTTTCTTTCCCGTTTGAATATTAAACTGATGTAATAGCATACAAATTTGTACATAATACTGACAAATGAAACAAAGACACTGAAAAAAAAAAAAAATGCCAGGAAGCCATACTTGTAAATAAGATATCGGTTGTTCCGAGCAATTTCTCAATTTTCCCTCATTAATTCAAGGATGATTTATAAAAGGCGCAAAGAATACTTAGCCGTTCACAACACAATCCCGAGTAAAAACGGGATACCAAAAATGCTTACGAAAACATTTTGGGGAAAGGAGAAAATGCTGGTAACCAGCATTTTCTCCTTTTCCCGAAATGTTTTTTGTCCTCCCAATATAAATTTTATCCATCTTAGATCACAATAAATTTCTAGTCTGTATACACTTTGAATGCAGAAAAATGCTGATTTTTTTTGTAGTGTGGTAAAGAATTAAATTATTTGCCTCCGGAAAAAAAATCGACGCCGTCGACTGTTTTATATCATACTGAAATAATGCATAAAAACAAAAAAGATAAAGCATCATAATATGAGCACATAAGTAGGCATCGCTTAAAAAGGAGAAATTACTCATTACGAGCAATTTCTTCGTCACCAACAATGTTTTCACGGGTCTTTTCCGGCCAGAAAAAGATACAAAAATTCCGTCTGCTTGTGACAAAACGTGTAGAGGGGAAAGGGACAATATGGCTTCCATCCTCCGGAAGCCATTAAAATGCAGACTTGCCTTAATGCCAAACATCTCCGAAAATCACTCGAGGAAATTTTCAGAATGGCGCGAATTACCCATGGCGTGAACACAGGTTATGCAAGCGGAAGGAATTGAAACACGATCAAAGCACTGAAATTCCCGAAACCTGCTCAGCTTAGCTTAAAAATCTTTCTCTGCCAAAAGAATAATTCATTGTATGTTAAATTCTTTTAGGTGATAATTTAATATCGGAGAGAGAACGTTGAAGATAAATGATCAGACTGCATGTTATGTGTAGTTTGATCTTTTGTACTTTTCGGAAAACCTATGTAAAGTTGTCATCGGCAGTGACAAAGTCGATAGAGATTGTCATTACTTCTTTTCAAGAAATGCGTTTCGATGCCTCTTATAGAAGAAAGATATATTGGCGTTGAGAACGTTGAGAAAAATTGAACAGCATTTTCTAAAGTTCCAACAAAGTTTTGAAAAACCATTTCTAAGCGATTGTTTAAAACACAAAAGTCTGATAAATAGTCAAATTAAGTACATGTATGTGTCATCTACAGTTACCAAGAAATAAACATTACTTTAAGTTTCATTTCTGATAGATATAGTGCATAAAGTTAAGTGCACCTTGCTTATCAAATTTTGGAACATTTCGTTTAGCAATATTCGTGGTGAATAAACGATAATCATGTGAAATGAAACGCTGTAACCGAATTGTGGAACATTTCGCTGAATCATTCTTGGTGAAGAATGCAAAACATTACATAATGAACCACAATTACCGAAGTGACAAAATGTACCTCGAATCTTTGGGTTTGAAGCGTTCTGTTCAAATACATTCATAATGAATGCAGTAAGGGAACGAAGCGCAGTTCGGATCACCGGATGTGAAACAATACGTAAAGCTCCGTAGTAGCATGCTGACGTAGGCTTTAATTAAAATGAAGACAATGAACGGAACTCCAGATATCTGGGAATAGGGGGGCGGGAGGGCGAAATATCACCTTAACCCTTTACCCTATAAGGCATTTCTATGGTATCTCTAATTGACCCTAAATAACAGCAAGGATGAAGCTGATTCATATGTGTATATGACACCTTTTGATAGTATAGAAAACATTGTGGCAAAAGGTGAAATTGCTTGTCACGAGCAATTTCACCTTTTGCCAGAATATTTTCCAAAGGCTTCTACATGCAATGCGTAGAAATGAGTATCTATGGAGTAAAGGGTTAATCTTCATTCATGCAGAATAACCCTTAACCACACAACGCCGACTTTTAGTAGCTTTGAGGCAGAAGCCTTTTGAAACTATTGTGGGACAAGCAGAAAATGTTGCCAACCAGCATATTCTCCTTTTTCCAACAATGTTTGCTACTCAAAGACAGACAAATTTGATGTTTTGGGTTACATTTATAAATAAATGTCTGCAAATGCTCTGAATATGAACATGGGTAAAATTTTGTCTTTTTATGAAGAGGTAAAGTAAAGAAACTAACTGAACTTTTTTTTTTAAATCCAGATTTGAAAAAAATACGTACATTTTCTCTCATGATGAACGTAACGAACAAAAAGAACTGATCAAATCTAGCTTATCGAGAATGAGTCCCCTCTGTCCATTTGCTTTCATGATTACAATTGTGTCGCGCTCTGGTAAAAAGGGGCTTAATGTACCATGGCGATGTATTATACCAAACAAGCCAGTCTATAATTACACATCCATATTTAATCTCTTTTATCTTTAAACCGGCTGAGGTTTATTCACACTGATCAACGTGAGCCGCGGACACCATGTGTTCTCGGTACACCAGATCGGATTTTCCATGGAAGAACCGGTGGTGGTGTAAGTATTTTCACTTTTGTGGACCTGATTTACCTAGATAGAAATGTTGATTTACAGCAATGTCAAGACGAATGATTGATCTGTTTACATACAAACTAGGGAATAATAATACCATCATCTAAGCGAGCTGTGGCTTTATGAGTAACTGGGGTCTTATTGTTTTGCAGTTTACTGCCAAATTTCGGACAAAATCCCAAACCATTGTTCATTTTACAACTTTGAATGATAAGATAAATGTATTCCCTATAGGAACACAAAATTTCACTTAGAAATGTCCATCCAAAGCGAAGATATACGTTTTTGAATGGACCTGTGTAGAGGAAAATATGCTAACAAGACACCAATTTTATTTTCAATGTATGCACATGGACACCAGATCAGAAAAAGCTTGGGGTAACTGGACACCAACCTTTTAATCATCAATATTTCTGCCTGAAACTCGATGCATGGGCTGTGTACGAAGACTATTTTTGTAAACATTTTGTCACTACGGTCCATTACCTGATAAAGAGCATGTTCAACCCAACTTCATTACTTCTAGCTCTTGCTTTTTTAAAATATTTGCAATATTACGGCAATTTACGAAGTAGACTTACGATGCTTGATCACAATTGACCGGTCATTGCCTCCAATGTTGGTGCAAGACATGTTCCTTGCTTACAGCGTTTCAGTTTTATGAATGTCGTATTAACCCATTACCAGGCAATCAGGAGCTTTAATGTCCTTGGGAAAGATGGCTTAGAAAAACATTGACCCTATTAACTAATCCAAAGAATTTGTAATTCGTGTTCATTACTTTGAGTGCAAGAATTGGTCACACTGGCCAACGTATGTATACGTTAGATCGCCGGCTTTGAGTTTGATTGTACATACACCGAAAATGTTCAGTTCTGTCATTCTTGATGGTATTAAAAACTTTTTTGTAGAACACACTTCATGTCGAATGGGACTATGAAAATTAATTATCTTCAAGATAATGCTTAATACATAATAGACATATTTGTAAACATTCGAGTACTGATAAAGAGGTGAATTTGTTTTTGGAATTTAATTCTCAGCAACTTGATTACTGACATTTTCTTCACTTGTACAAGTTTCACTTTGAGTTTGATACTACCTCTCGATGCTCTAGAACCAACTAAAGACTTCTGCATGGATAAAAAGAGGGAACAGAATCAGATTAAATTTATATCGCTCAAAGGTACGTAGTGTGCTAGGAAATTATTAGGGAGGTTAAATGCAGCCATGGCAAATTACTAAATGAAATCTTTTCTGAAATTCGTCATATATAAAAATAAACCACGTCTATTTCCTGTTTCGTTTTTTTTTTTATTTCGCTTTATTTACAAAACTATGACGAAACAGACTGTGTATCAGAACAATTACGCTCGAAGATATAGAATTAACAAACTCTCTGGCAGTCTGAATTTTGAAATCACCACTGTTGGAGGGTCTGATGACCTCTCCAATAAATTTCAGCAATACGAAATACAGTGAAACCTGGCATGTTGGCCACTGGTATTAAGCAAGTAACCTGAATAAACAAGCATACATTTAGCATGCGCGGATCCAGATATCTTTCTAAGGGGGGGGGGGTCTCACCAAAAACGCACTTGTCTGATTATATGATACTTTGATGTCCTGACTTCAGTGGGTACAAGCTGTTTACAAGAAAAGTAAACGTTTCTAGTTCTAACTATGAGGAGATCTCCACATTTAGAACCTTTTTTTAAAATTTATGACTGTATTTACATAAATACTGTGCAATATCAAACCAGTACCATTTCACGAATCCGATAACCACATTTTTGCCAAAATTTCAGGGGGGTCCGGACCCCCGGTCCCCCCTCTGGATCCGCCCATGTTTAGTTCCCGACAAATAGCAATGCACAGACATTCATCTATATCAAGCAAACACCTGCCATTGGCAAGCTCTTTCGACCGCCCCTTTGGTAATTGATTAATATAGGTTGAACTGTAACTATACCTGAGCACTATAATGTTGTATTCCAAGAACTATGTAAGTTTGTAACAATAAAGATAAATATCTCATATATCACGATCACCCAGCATATTGGATGAAATGAAACATTATCAGAGATCATCTGTGTTATGAAATACATGTACATGTATACATCTATTATCAATGAATTTAAAGAGCTGCAAGTACTTTCGCTTTATGACACTAAGAGAAAATAAGCCTCACCAACAAAAGCCATGTTTTTCACCAGATCAAAATTTATTGAAGAAGTGTGATAGAAAACTACCCAATGCCAATCTCGTGATTGAGTTCTTTAGAGAGGACAAATTTTACAATTTTCACAACGCGCCGTACACGGAAAATAAGCTCCTTCCACATAAGCCATTTTTTTAAAGGATCGAAGTATCTCGAGAGAAACTTATGGAATCATCCACGTTGATTTTTTGTTGATTTCCACTTGGTGGTTTAATTCTAAAAATTTTAGGAATAAACGCGTAGACGAACAAACGCACGCATGTAAATGTACGAAGGGTACAACGCCATTCTAACAGTTGGCCAAGCGGAATTGAAAATTATTTAAACTAAGAATCAGGCCAAATGTGGTAAATAATGTACACACTGTATTGGTTAATAGGGGTTTTTCTTTATGGACAATGTTTTTCTAAGCCATCTTTCCAAGGGACATTAAAGCTCCTGATTGCGTGGTAATGGGTTAATTACGCCATTCATTAAACTGAAACGCTGTAAAAAAGGAACATGTCTTGCACCAACATTGGAGGCAATGACCGGTCAATTGTGATCAAGCATCGTAGGTCTACTTCGTAAATTGCCGTAATATTGCAAATATTTTAAAAAAGCAAGTGCTAGAAGTAATGAAATTGGGTTGAACATGCTCTTTATCAGGTAATGGACCGTATTGACATAATGTTTACAAAAATAGTCTTCGTACACAGCCCATGCATCGAGTTTCAGGCAGAAATATTGATGATTTAAAGGTTGGTGTCCAGTTACCCCAAGCTTTTTCTGATCTGGTGTCCATGTGCATACTTTGAAAATAAAATTGGTGTCTTGTTAGCATATTTTCCTCTACCCAGGTCCATTCAAAAACACATATCTTCGCTTTGGATGGACATTTCTTGGTGAAATTTTGTGTTCTTTTAGGGAAAACATTTATCTCATCATACAAACTTGTAAAATGAACAATGGTTTGGAATTTTGTTCAAAATTTGGCAATAAACTGCAAAACAATAAGACCCCATTTGCTCATAAAGCCACAGCTCGCTTAGATGATGGTATTATTATGCCGTAGTATGTATGTAAACAGATCAATCATTCGTCTTGGCATTGCTGTAAATCAACATTTCTTTCTAGGTAAATCAGGTCCATAAAAATGAAAATACTTACACCACCTCCGGTTCTTCCATGTAAAAATTTGATCTGGTGTACCGAGAACACATGGTGTCCGCGGCTCACGTTGATCAGTGTGTTATTGGTCTTTGAGGTTTATTTGTCTTTGGACATGCAGAAATTTTACTCACTGCAAAAAGTATCGACTCATGTCAGCCTGCGCTGTCCGCGCAGGCTGACATGAGTCGACACTTTTTGCAGATGCATTAAGACCCCTTTTTACAGAACATGACTCGATCATCATGATCATCTGTAATTTCTATGAATAATACCTGCAAGGCTATTCAGCTGTATTTTACTGTAATATTATTGTCGCATTCCGAATGGCGAGAAACTGTAAAGGTTCAATCAAGCAAGTGTTTTCTATTGTATATTGTGTGATGCACTGATCAACTTCAAATGTCTGTTACAGACGTCGGTCGAAAGCTTTGTACGCTTTGAACTGAAAAGATTGGTTGATATATAGATAGATATAGATAGATAGATAGATAGATCGGTTGATTGATTGATTGGTTGATGGATGAATTAATGGATTGATTGATTGATTGATCTGTTGGTTGGTTGGTTGATTGACTTATTGATAAGCACCGTTTTTAAGAATGTTTCAGTTACATCTTGGATGGATGGATGGATGGATGGATTGGTTGGTTGGTTGATTGATTGATGGTCGGTCGATTGATTGATAACCATCGTTTTTAACATTGTTTCATTTACATCTTGGCGGCCAGTGCACCTTTCCATGCTTTCCTGAAGCTACTTTTACCTGTCGTGTGCACATTATTCTTCCCAAGCCACTGGCTGCTTTCTCACATAACCATCATTGAGACAGGTCAGCCGAATTACGAACCCTACACTTTCAACAAGTTCAATGAGCCGAGCAGCACCTTCATAGAAAATGATTAACCCTTTCCCAAACAACAAATTTTGGACCCTTCCAAACCGAAAGAGTTTGCAGACGACAAATATAGATTTGGAGAAAATTACAGAAAGTTCTAAAAAAGGGTAGAAAACATTGTGGGAAAAGGAGAAATTGCTCGTTACAAGCAATTTCTCCTTTTCCAACAGTGTTTTCAAAGACTTTTACTTCAGACACGTAAAAATCAGGGGTTGTTGGGGAAAGGGTTAAGCTATGCTCTATAAAAATACTATGGTTTAACCCATTACCACACAATCCCTACTATTGACGCCCCTGAGAAAGAAGCCTTTTGAAAACACTGTGGGAAAAGGAGAAAATGCTGGGAACCAACATTTTCTCCTTTTCCCACGGTGTTTTCTACCCTACCCAGAACAAATTTCAATTTTTCAGTCACCTTTATTTTGTCGTCTGCAAATGCTTTCAATTTGGACCAGTCTAAAATTTTCTCGTGTGGTAAAGAGTTAACGTGTCTGCAAGAATTATCAACCCAAGTCATCCTGTCCTGTCCAGGTCAGTTTTCTGTATGTCAAAGTGCCATTCTGCCTCATGATTATATCGGTCTGTTAGACTGACTTTGGTCGATACTTTTCGCGTACGCGTTGCAATATTTTTTTTTCTGAGGGGTTAACCCTTATCCTGCTAAATTACTAAAATGAAATTTTCAATTCGATAATAAAATCCAAAATGTTGCTCTTTCAAATTTATGTGGCGGGAAATAATTTATCCCTATCGGACAGTGTAGATCCCAGATCAGACTGCACGTTCTCTGCAGTCTGATCTTGATCTACTTTGTCCGCAAAGGTCAGTGAGTCGCGCTTAGCAACCCAAGAGTTAATAAAACTTTTTTTGGCATGGGACTATTTAGTAAGTGATTTATAACTGTGATCCGTCAAGCAACAAAGGGACCATCTAGGAACTGCGAAAAGTGTCGACCCTGGTCAGACTGCGCGGACTGCCCTGGCTGATCAGGGTCAACACCTTTCGATTTTATGATATTTTCTGTATGAAAAGTGGTCATTTTACCTTACTATACAATCACATTTGAAACTATTAACTTAAATTGACCCGCACTACCTTTGATCTGTTTTCATCTAACTGACGTAAGGAATTCCCCGATTGTCCTTTTTTGCGAGACGGGTCACATATGTTAACCAGTTACTAAGCAAATTCGAATTCTTACCCTGCTGTTTGATATTTTTGCGAGAAAAAAAAAGAGCATCAGCGATAACAATCATTAATTGCTTTTCGCCAATCCTTAACTTTTCACCAAAACGACAAAATTTTAGACTTGTCCAAATTGAAAACATTTGCAGACGACATAACAAACACGACTCAAAAATAGAAACTTGACATTGGTGGAGTAGAAAACATTGTGGGAAAAGGAGAAAATGCTGGTAACCAGCATTTTCTCCTTTTCCGACAATGTTTTCAGAAGGCTTCTTCCTCAGGGTTGTTAAAACTATGATTGTTTGGTAAAGAGTTAATTACATAACATTCGGTTCTGGCATTAAAGTGGCGTAAGTACGTATTAAAAAAAATAACTTCTCTTTTTACAACACCACCAACAACAACAACAATGATAATAATAATAACTGAAAAATTTCCATCCTTTAACTACTTGTTGCGTTAATACCAGATTTTGGAGTGTTTAAAATAGCACAGACAATAAACAAATAGAAAACAATAGGAAAATACCAATTCTCTCCGCTGTCATAATACATATATTCCAATTTTTATTCCTGAACGGTATGACAACATAACAACCAATAATAGGGAAATGAGCGAGAAAATAGACTGTGTGTGAACGTATAGTTCAATTCAATACCTAGCATGACATTTCTTCCACTATAACCTGTGAACCCTTCACCGTTCACGCTGTTTACGTGATTTGTTTTTTTCGTCTAGAAAGGATTGTGACGTTAACCCATTAACACTTCATCCCTACTTTTGACGACCTTGAGAAAGAAGCCTTTAGAAAACATTGTGGGAAAAGGAGAAAATGCTGGTCACCAGCATTTTCTCCTTTTCCCACAATGTTTGCAATCCTGCTGGGATCAAATTTCAATTTTTGAGTTACGTTTATTTTGTCGTCTGCAAGTGCTTTCAATAAGGACCAGTCTAAAATTTTGTCGTCTGGTAAAGAGTTAAGGATTGTGATGTTAATTAATCCATTAGTTGCACGTCTGACTGTCTCTTTCTTTTTATCTTTTGGGTTTTTTTGTCTGTCTGTCCGTCTGTCTGGCTGTTTGTCCGTGCGTCCGTTCGTCCGTCCGTTCCCCCGTCTGTTTGTTTGTCGTTATTTCGAGTCTTTTCCTTATCTCTGAGTCTTTTTTTAATCTCTGTTCCTAAGCCTGTCTATCTCTCGAATTTTTGTTAATTAAAAAAAAAAGGGGGGGTGGAAAATGTCAACATGCATTAATTAGAGGAGACCTTTCAGAACTTTTTCCCGCTTTTTCCTTCACCAACGTCAAAACAATAATTAATTCTTTCATAAACGACAAAATTTTGGACTAGTCCAAATTTGAAAGCATTTGCAGACGACAAAATATACGTGAATCAAAAATTGAAATTTGATTTGGAAACGGTACAAAAACTGTGGGAAAAGGAGAAAATACTTGTTACCACTATTTTCTCCCTTTCTCACAATGTTTTCAAAAGCTTTCTTTCTCAGGGTCGTCCAAAGTCGGGATTGTGTCGTAAAGGGTTAAAGATACACCTACACTTGTTTTCAGCTAGTTTTTAGCCCATTATTACACACTCCCTACTTTTGATGACCCTGAGAAAGAAGGCTTTAGAAAACATTGAGGGAAAAAGAGAAAATGCTGGTAACCAGCATTTCCTCCTTTTCCCACAATGTTTTCTACTCTTCAAACAACAAATTTCAAATTTTCAGTTACTTTTATTTTGTCGTCTGCAAGTGCTTTCGATTTGGGCAAACCTAAAAATTTGTCGTTTGGTAAAGAGTTAACCCATTTAATCCTTATTTTATGAAACTATAATCATTTTTGAATCCGATTCATGCCATTTGTTGCCCATGATTGTTGGTTGTATTGGGATTTTAACGCCACTTTAACAGCTAAGGTCATATCCATTATCTCCCGCTAGATGGCATTCTATAAATACTCATCTATCTGATATGGGCATCCTGGGTACAGAACCGAACCACTTTCCTACGCGACAACCGTTACTTTGAATTTAAAACAACAAAAAAAAGGTTTACCCAATAAAACGCTACCTCGTGCAATTCACTCAACTATGATCACCAGTTTAGAGAAATCTGTTGCTAAAGCAGGTCTCATTTCTCCTCAGACGTATTGAAACGTGAAAGCTAATTTCAACATTGCTACTTTATAGAGCGTAATATTTACAGTCAGCCCGCTTTCGGGGCTATAGTAGTGATGCGTCATATAAGACAGTCGAATCTTCGAAGAATATGACATGCGCAGACAACGAGGTCATATCATGGCGGTCGGTGACGCACATGTGTTTCCTGGCTTTCTCACACCGGTACTTACACTACTTTCTTTCCAAAGCCACCGACTACTTTTCTCACATGCTTCAGCAGAGGTGAGAGGCGAAAATACGCCGGAAAGAAAGTTCGCCTCAACCGGGCATCGAACTCACAACCACCAAGTCATGAGTCCGACAAGCTCACCACTGAGCCACCCGGGCGGGCTTGTTGCCCATGATGGCTGCAAGGTAACACAGTTTATACAAAGGATAGAAAATGCGTGCCATGCTTCAGAGGCCATCAAAGCTATCGTTTTTTAGTCGTTTCCAGTTTTAAATGAGCAAAAATCCATTGCCGAACGTTGTAGCTCAGTCGGTAGCATGCAGAACTCGAGAACAAGGGGTCGTGGGTTCGATCCCAGGCTGGGCCAATTTCTTTCTAGAGACTGATGATAATTATTGCGTCAAATTTCATTCTTCTCCCACCGCTGACCATTGCTTCGACGATGGTTATGTTGGTTAGTAGCCATTAGCTCGGAAAGAAAATTCTGGAGAGTACTGTTAACCCAATCCCCACACAATCCCTACTTTTGACGCCCCTGAGAAAGAAGACTTTAGAAAACATTGTGGGAAAACGAGAAAATGCTGGCAACCAGCATTTTCTCCTTTTCCCACAATGTTTTCCACCTTTCACGAAACAAAAAAAAAAATAAATTTTTCAGTCACTTTTATTTTGTCGTCTGCAAATGCTTTCGATTTGGACAAGTCTAAAATTCTGTCGTTTGGTAATGAGTTAAAGGAGGCTCCAGAAAAGCATGGACAGGTGCATTAGTTACCGCGATAGAGCTGTAATACTGTAGAAAACAGCGTTAAACAGCATGCAATAAAGCAATTAACCAAAGTAGTTTCGATTAAGGCGTCGATGAACCCTTCAATGGACAATGAAACATCAGGCGTATCCATATTTAAGGCAATATATTTCCAATGACCAGATTTTTTTATCATTATAAGATACAAAACATCGTGGGGAAAAAGGAGAAAATGCTGGTTACCAGCATTTTCTTCTTTTCCCACGACGTTTTAGACAGCCTTTTTTGTCAAGGGTCTGAGAGCACGTGATAATTAATTAAAGGTTAATTTGATTCCGTTTCAGTTAATCCCTTCATCAAACTATCTAGCGTATAAAGCTGTTGTGGAAAGCATTGGAGAAAATGCGTTTAAGAACAAATCAAAACAACAATAATGTATGCCGGTATGGTGTACCTTTTTTATACAAATTCCAGGATCTTAGTCTCATTTTATTTGTCGTCTGCAAATGTTTTGAATTTGGTAAAGTCTATTAATATTGTCTTCCGAAAAAGAGTATACCGCTTAACCACAAGACATTTGCAGACGACAGTTTACGTATACATGTAACTCAAATGACAAAATTTGTCTTGGATAGAATAAAGAACACTGTGAGAAAATGACAAAATGCTGGTTACCAGCATTTTCTCATTTTCTCATGACGTTTTAGACAGTCTTTAATGGTCAAGGGTGTGAGAGCACGTAATAATTAATTAAAGGTTAATTGGATTCCTTTTCAGTTAATCCCTTATCAAACGATCTAGCATGTAAAGCTATTCTGGAAAGCATCACTGTCAGAAGAGAATATGTCGTTAAGAACAAATTAAAACAATAATGTATGAGGGTATAACATACTTTTTTTGATACAAATTTCAGGATCTTAATCTCATTTTATTTGTCGTCTGCAAGTGCTTTGAATTTGGTAAAGTCTATCAATATGGTCTTTTGACAAAGAGTATACCTCTTAACCACAAGACAAAAATGTAGACTTGTCGCAATTGAAAGCATTTGCAGACGACAATTTACATGTGGCTCAAATGACGGAATTTGTCTTCGATAGGATAAAAAACACTGAGAAAATGCTGGTTACCACCATTTTCTCATTTTCCCACAATGTTTTCAAAAGGCTTCTTTCTCAACTACTTTAAACTCGGAACTATGTAGTCAGGGGTTGAAGCCTAACACCAGAACACGAAGAACGATCGATAGCTCTCATTAGTGGAGTAGTTCTTTGACAGAACTTCTCGAAAAATTCGTGGATTTTTTTCTCTTTTTCTTAATAAAAAAGAGGCTAAAAATTGTAACAAATCATCAGACGAAAAAAAAAATCTGTTACAGCGAATTCGTTCCAAATTTAGAGAGAAAATGAAACCTGACTTTTGCACGTCAACAGAGGGACTCCCGATCTCTCAATGTCCTTCTTTACCTTACAACAAAAATTTAGGTTTAGCCAAATTAAAAGCATTACTAAAAGAGAAAACTTTCGCACGTTTTCTCCTTATTTCACTAAAGAAGAATAAAAGCGTTTAGAACGCTGAAGTGGTATTTGTCGAGGAAGCCGTTGTGTGGAATTAATAATTTGAAAGAAAAGGAAATATATTACTTAAACGTTAGCTTGAAAGTCAACCAACTAAGAAAATGAATTACCGTTCGTTGAAGGGAGAGTACTCATGACAATTTTAGGATTATTTGTGTATTGGTGGTCTCCCTTTGATCAATAGGATGACTCAGGAGTAACGTCCCTTGACAGTACTATACATAATGGATATAGAAAGAAGCCATGTGGTTATATCGAATGAAATTAATTTTGAAACATCTTTGGCTTTTAACATTCAATTCCCAACATTACATTAAATTATTTCGATCTATAAATATTCATGCCAAATTATATGAAGAAGCACGGGATCGTGGGATGAACAAGCCATGGAACGAAATGGTATGGAACGAAAAAGCCCCAGACTAAGCGATCGGTAGAAAAAATTTGTATCATTGCGCCAATAGAAGGATATAACAGAGTGAAACTATTTTCAACCAAAAACTAGTATTTCCACGATCGATAGCCTCACCCAGTGTATTTTTACATGCCATTTCCAATTTCATATCTGGGTACTACCGAAAAACTCATTTGCCTGACAAAATTTGAGCTTAATTGGGTTTATTTCCTTCGGCTTTGCACAAATTACAATACATGGTCTTCAAAATTCAATCTTGAACTCATAGTCATATTGTCTTCGACAAATACCACTTTGGTGCATTATCTCCCGCTAGATGGCATTCTACAAATACACATCTATCTGATTTGGACATTCTGGGAAGAGAACCAGACTCTTTTCTACGCGACAGCCGTTACATTGAATTTCAAACTGAAATAAACTTTTACTCAATAAAACGCTACCTCATGGTGCTATTCATTCAGCAGTTTAGAGAAATCTGGAGCGAAAATAGGCCTGATTTCTCCTAGAACGTACCGATAAAAGCCTTTTCTCCATTGCTACTTTATAGCGCGTATTTCGGGGGGGGGGATGCATCATAGCAGACAGGTCGAATCTTCGAAGAATATGACATGCGCAGACAAGGAGTTGGGTGTGACGGGGGCTTTAGTCTATTGCTTGCATAAAGTTCCGCAGCAAGGTGTCTGTTACATTTTTGTATGGCTTGTGTTATAAGCTCTGTGTTGCTGCTCGGTGAATGTAACTTTTCAAATTTTACCTTTATCATGCTAAATCAGTAAAATAAAACAGAAAAGAAGATGGTGAAAAACCTAACTTTTATTCTTTCCATGGTATTTCTGGGGGGGAACGAAATCTCCCTTCTTGACAGAAACAGTAAAGAAGATTGTGAAAAACCTAACTTTTGTTATTTCCATGGTATTTCTGGGGGAACGAAATCTCCCTTCCTGACAGATTAGATCAAGATCGGACTGCACAAAACGTGCATGTTTTATGCAGTCCGATCTTGATCTACACTGTCCACAAAAGGCCCTCGAGTCGCGTTGAGCAACTAAGGGTTAAGTTTTTGACAGAAATCTAAATGTCTGCCTTTAAAGTTATCTGCAATGTGAATAGCGTAACGAATTGCTGCTCTGACAAAGAATATCGATCGATACAAAATGTCAAAAAGCCACTTTATCAAACAAATAATTTCAAAAGTACAACTGCAATCTAATGCATCTCCGAATGATTATTGTAGTTAATTTCGATGTTCAGACAGGCGTTTAAATCGCTTAAAATCGCTTTTATGTTTTGCACTATTTTCATGACGATAAAGTGGCCTGGTTAAATGTTAACAATGTAGCCATTAACCTTTTGACACAATGTTTATCCTTTTTACTGGTATTGTAGGCTGAATATCAGATTGTTCAGAACGTGCAGTCTGGTCTTGAATCTATATTATCCTAGGCGTTTATCTTTTCTTGTTGACAACAAGTTTGGAATGCTGGGGCAGGTGGTCTATTTGGTGATGCGCAGGGCTTGGAATCAAAGGGGTGTTGGTTCGAACACCCAGCAGGGCCAAGTTCTGCCCGAAGAATGATATGGCTTGCAACACGCGAAAAGGGGTATTTGGACATGGGTAAAGTGTAGTTTCGGATCAGCCTGCGCAGTCCGCAAAATAACACAAAATGTCTAAAATAGTCGTAAAGTGCCGTCTTGGAATAGCCTGCGCGGACTGCGCAGGCTGATCCGAGACGACACTTTACGCAAATGTCGTAGTGTCCCTTTTAGCGTGGTGTGAGCCATGTAGTAAAAGCAACTGCATTCATGTCCCTCTCACCTTTGATTATTGCTTTGGCAATGGGAAGCAGCCAGTGGTTTTGAAGGTATACTGTGTCAAAGTGCGGATAGGTGCACTAGCCGCTGCGATATAATTGAAGTTATGTTGAAACGGCGTTAGATATACCATACAAACACACAAAACCTTAGCCCCAAGCCAAGCTGGCACAAAACTAGAAACTCGGGGGTTGTGAGTTCGAATTCCTCTAAGACTGATTTATTTTTTTTCTCCTGGAATTGCAGAAAAACATTGGTGTTGGATTTCATTCCACTCTCTTATTTAAAGGACCATGAAAAAAGTTTTTCAAAAACATTGTGGGAAAAGGTGAAAGGGTCGATATACAGCGTTTACCCTTTTCTCACAATGTCTTTAACCATTTCATGAGACAGAAATCAATTTTTGTGATTTCAATATTGTCCTATAAATTTTGTCCTATAAACTTATAAATACGAATTAAAACGAAAGGAATCAATGCATGACAACGTTCTTTGTTGCCTGTCTATTTGTTATAGCACTTACAAAATTTTACTACAAAATTTTGACGCCTCGTTGATATCCTTTTCAGTTCCCCATGATTTATGAAAGTTATTATTAGACAACGTGTAAATGACACTTACATGTGACTGTTAATAAAATCTTCTTCAAAAAGATAATACGTATTTCTGCTCTTAACTGAATCCTGTAATTCTTTACCACACAATCCCTACTTTTGGCTACCCCAACAAGAAAGCCTCTTGAAAACATTGTTGGGAAAGGAGAAAATGCTGGTAACCAGCATTTTCTCCTTTTCCTACAATGTTTTCTACCCCATCAAAGATAAATTCTATCATTTGAGTCATGTTTAAATTGTTGTCTGCAGATGATTTCATTTTGACAAGTCTATATTTTTGTCATGTGGTAAAGATTTAATTGTACATGTATACAATACCGAGTTTTAACGACCCATAACAGGAACAGTTCTTCTTAAAACGACGTGGGGAAAGGAGAAAATGCTGGTAACCAGCATTTTCTCCTTTCTCCACTTTATTTTCTGACTATTTAAAGACAAATCACTGCATTTGAGTCATATTTCAATTGTCGCATGTACATGCTTTCAATTTCGACAAATGTAAAATTTTTGTTATTTGTTGCTCAAAGAGTTTATAGCTGTTTGAGTTCTGAATAAACGGACTAAACCTGTATTAAGCCTTAAACTGCTAAGGGCGACTCATTGACCCTTTGCGGACAGTGTAGACCAAGATCAGACTGCACAGAACGTGCAGTCTGATCTTTGACCTACTCTGTCCGATCACGAGCTATTTCATCTTCAAGAAATAGGTTTGAAGTAACATTATGCGGGTTTTTTACCATTGGCTTGCATGCTTAATTTAACCCTTTACCCCATAAGGTATTTCTACGGTATCTCTAATTGGCCCTAAATAACAGCAAGGATGAAGCCATTTCTTATGTGTATATAACACCTTTTGATAGCATAGAAAACATTGTGACAAAAGGTAAAATTGCTCGTTACGAGCAATATCACCTTTTGCCTTCATGTTTTCCAAAAGCTCCTACATGCAATGCGTAGAAATGAATATCTATGGAGTAAAGGGTAACTCGTTCTGCAGGATAAAGTTTAAATTTGAGAAGGGGGGATACAGTAAATGGATGTCGAGGGGTCGAGAGTTCGATAGACAACATGGCAGGTTTCATTTCTCCTTTTACCGCTTGAAAAATGTTTCGATGATATTTATATCTGAAAGCTACTGGTGGCTTTGCTAGAATACTGTGCGATGTAGGCCTACTTATGTAAATCCTGGAAGGCATGAATGGGTGCACTTGTCGTCTCTCATATTGCATCTCTCTCTCTCTCTCTCTCTCTCTCTCTCTCTCTCTCTCTCTCTGTGTGTCTCTGTCCCTCTCTCTCTCTGTCTCTGTCTTTGTCTATCTCTGTCTTTGTCTCTCTTTGTCTCTCTGTATGCCTCTCTTGTCTCTGTCTCTCTCTGTCTCTGTATCTGTCTCTTTCTCTCTGTCTCTGTCTCTCTGTGCCTCTGTATCTGTCTCTGTCTCTCTCTGTCTATCTCTCTCTCTCTTTCAATTTTCAGCAGAACTTTAAAATTTCGGGGGATTATTTAATATTCATATCGATCTTTAAACTGTATTTGATCTAAATCTAAAAGTCAAATATCATTGACTTAAAAGATGAATAATAGTATATCAGCAATTATTAAGCAAAAGGGGGGAGGGGGGGGGGGGTAATTCATCTCCGTGGCGTATAATATCGAGCAAGTCATCAAATAATCATGGATTCATATAATTCGCTTGATCTGACAAACGTCTGAGTCATGAGGTAGAACTGTCATTGGACATTCAGGTAGTTTTCCCATACTAAATGTTTCGATCTATGTCAGTCTGCGTGGACTGATATGGGTGGCTCTTTTTTGCAGATGCACTGAGCCCCTGTTCATAAAATTGACCTGCAACACGTGAAAAGGGGCATTCGGACGTATGCTTAAAGTGTCGACTCAGAGCAGCCTAGGCAGTCTGTACAAGCCAATCCGAAACGGCATTCTCCGTGTTTATGTAATATCTATTTTGCACAAGTCTACTGTAGATCAAAATCTAATGTAGTCGTAAAGTGCCGTCTCGGATTAGCCTGCACAGACTGTGCAGGCTGATCCGAGACGACAATTTACGCAAATGTCCTTATGCCCCTTTTTGCGTGTTGCAAGCCATATCATGGCTCACTTCAACAACGGGCGTACATAAGATAATCTTCATTCATATCCGACAGAAAGACTTTTTGTTGCTTGTTGAAACATGTTTGAAATCAAAGCGTTGAGAACGTTGAAGTGGTATTTGTCAAGGAAACCCATTGTGTGGAATTAATAGCTTGAAAGAAAAAGAGACATACTGTTCAAATATTGGCTAAAAAGTCAACCCACTAAGCAAATGAATACCTTTTCGGTTAAAGGGAGAGTGCTCATGTACATGTACCTTAAAACTATAATTTTGAAATATCTTTAGCCTTTTACATTTAATTTCCAACTTTACAATCAATTACTTCGATCTATAAATATTAATGAGAAATCACATGGAGAAGTGCGCAATCATGGGACGAACAAGCCATGGAACGAATTGGTTTGGAACAAAAAAGCAGGCAAATCTGTATCATTGCGCCAATAAAAGGCTATGAGCGATAGAAGCTATTTTCAATCAAAAATAAGTATCTCAACGATCGATGGCCTCGCCCAATGTAATTTAATGTGCCATTTCAAATAACATATTTGAGTGCTACCGAAAAACTCATTTGCCTGAGAAAAAATGAGTTTACCTGAGTTTATTTCCTTCGGCTTTGCACAAAATAAGATACATGGTTATCAAAATTCAATCTTGAAATCATACTGGTATTGTCTTCGACAAATACCACAAAAAAGTGTGACAAAAGGAGAAATTGCTATTTACAATTTCGATATCTTAAAATTGACACACTGAGAGACGACAAAAGCCTTTTTGTAGATTACAATGTATAAAAGACCCTGATAAGGGAAAAAGAGTTTTGTGCATACCTTACTTTGTGTGAAAAGGAGAAAATGTTTATTACCAGCATTTCATTTCATGCTTTTCAGTAGGTTATCAAGAAATAGCGGTGAAAATATTTTTCGATATTCCACGGGTACGACTGGTGAAAATACCTATTTTTACATTCTAGTTACCTAGGTAAAATGCGCGTGACTTCACAACCAGAAGTAAATATGACGTCATTTACCTTTCATTTCTCGTGCTTGACGTAATATTGTAATGCGATGCTATGCGGAGGAGGTACGCCATAGTGAATAACTGAAAAGAACTATACTGGATTTTGATAAAGCTCCTCACAGAGAGGGTTACGGTATGAAATAGATAGAATACTCTTCTTTCGGTGAAAGATCGAAATTCATTTCATCGAATGAACATTATCGGTAATATTTTCACGAGTTGCGCAGCCACGAGTGAAAATATTACCGATGGTGTTCACGAGATGAAATAAATTTCGATCTTTCACCAAAAAAAAAAAACCAAATATCCTCTATTTCTCCTTTTACCTCAATGTTTTCAAAAGACGTCTCCTACAAAGTCTCTAACACACGTGGTTGTTTTAGCAAGGGGATTCCCTTTTACCAAATGACCTCTGGAACTTTTAACAACCCTGAGGTAGAAAGGCTTTTGAAAAAGTATTGGGCAAAACTAGAAAAAATACTGATATTTCAGTATTTTCTTTTTGGCTACCATGTTTTCCGATGTAAGTCTCATAACAAAATCGATTTCTGCTTGTAGAGCTACTGACGTGCGGGTGCCCATATTTAAAGACGGTTCGGATTTCAAAATAAAGTAAACGTTAGAAAACGCTACCTGGTACGATACATCTAGCCATGGATAGCTAGTATGTATCCTATAGGAAGCAGTCACTTATAGACACAGTTTTTATTTAAGCCTAGAAACAGCCCCGGCATAAGCCCAGCATATTGGGGACGTCATTTTTGGTGTCAAAGTATGTTGCACAAATCCAGATTCACCATGTCTATATTTAGAAACCGTATGCAAAGATTTTCTACAAAAAGTGCCATTTAAAATAAAGACTCCATCACGTATAAAATTATCATATTTCTTGGAAATTTGGAGCAATAAATAGGCTTTATTTGTCCACATACATATTACTAATAGCCATTTTTCGCGTGCTACTTTTTCAGCGACTGAAAGCATTTGCAGACGACAACATAATTGTGACTGAAAAAATGTAATTTGGTTTGAGAAGGGTAGAAAACATTGTGGGAAAAGGAGAAAATGCTGGTTACCAGCATTTTCTCTTTTTTCCACAACGTTTTCAAAAGGCTTCTTTCTCAGGGTTGTTAAAAGTCGTGATTGTGTGGTAAAGGGTTAAGCTAGAGAAATTTGAAACACGATTACAGTGAAAAGAGAATATAAAAAAAACCCTCGACTAATTTGAAGCTGGAAACAATGATTAATAAGTCACATGATATTTTTTATCACGTGTCTATAGATTAGAACTTGCAGACGACTCTTTGTCTTCTTGTTGTAGATTACGGCCATCTTTTGAAATCATTGTACTAAAAGAAGAAAATCGCACACAAAGAGCAATTTCTCCTTTTGCCACAATGCTTGCTTTTTAACTCTTGACCATAGGTGCACACAATCCCGACTTTTAACGACCCTGAAAAAGCAAGTTTTTCTTTTTTTTAAAAATTGTGGGAAAAGGAGAAAATGCTGGTAACCATAAGGTTCTCTACCCTATTAGAGACAGAAATTCATCATTCGAGCAATGTTTTCTTTATAATTGTTGTCGTCTGCAAATGCTTTCAATTTGAAGGCGTCCCAGATTTTGCCGCTTGGTAAAGAGATAAGTGTTAACCCATTACCAAACGACAAAATTTTGGACTTGTCCAAATTGAAAGCATTTGCAGACGTCAAAATAAAAGTGGCTGAAATTTTGAAATTTGTTTTGTAAAGGGTAGAAAACTTTGTTGGAAAAGGAGAAAATGCATTTTCTCCTTTTCCCACAATGTTTTCTAAAGGCTTCTTTCTCAGGGTCGTCAAAAGTAGGGATTGTGTGGCAATGGGTTAACGTAGTACCATTTTAATGAAAAGCAGTTATTTCCAGAATGTTATTACCCTAAAAAATTTGCTGTGGTTGAAAATGAGTATTATTGTAATGCATTGACCGACCCACCTTTTCCATTTTTACCTCCTTAGAATTATCATTTATAAATCTAAGCTACTCTATTCTCAATACAAAACGAGATAATAATTAGATGTACCTACCTTTTCAGAAAACTAACACAAATATCATTATATAATTTCAAGAAAGACAACAAATGAATTTCTGGCCAGTTAGAAATGTGCAAAAATATTATATCAGTATAAGTCCTTATTTATCAACCAATAAGAAACTTTATCCCATGTTGCATTAGAAGCGTTAGGATGGTAATACTTCTACCTTAACCCACTACCACATAATTCCTACTTTTGACGACCCTAAGAAAGAAGCCTTTAGAAAACATTGCGGGAAAAGCAGAAAATGCTGGTGACCAGCATTTTCTCCTTTTCCCACAATGGTTTCTACTCTTCAGAAAAACAAATTTCAAATTTTCAGTCACTTTTATTTTGTCGTTTGCAAATGCTTTTGATTTGGACAAGCCTAAATTATTGTCGTTTGGTAATGAGTTAATACATTTTCCTTATGCTTAATTTTCATATTTTTTTTTTGTGTATTATGCTGATTGCTTCAGAAGGTATTGGGTTGCTTGTGTTCGACGGTCACGTGACAGAACGTTGTCTTCTGAAATGTGTTTTTTTCTGAGGCTAATATTTTTTTTCTGACCTCAATTACGGCTTTTAAGAGGGATATTGAAATTTTTTGTGAATGGTTTAACCTTGTATCAGAAGACGAATTTCTAGGTTTATACTTGTTCGAATGAAGACCATTTGCGGATGACACTCTGTAGACTTTCACAAAAAAATGGAATGTGTTTTTGAGAGTAAACAACGTGGTATAAAACTGGTGTCTAGCATTTCCTCCTTTTCTCTCAATGTTTCCGAAAGTCTTACTTTCAAGGTTCGTTGGGACACGGACTGTGTAAAAACGTTAAGGAAGCTTCTCAATCACACAAATCTAAAAAAAAAAACCCTGTAAAATAGAATTTAGAAAGAAATTAAACCAAACCGTTTTTTGCAAATTTTTTTAACAGAAAGTCTTAAAAAAGACTGCTAATTTTCATTCTCGCACAAAGACGGCTGCTAGTATATACTAGTATAAAACATAACAATTATTGAGCTTTTTTGTATATTTACTGCATTTTTCTCTATTCCGTTAGTAACGGTATAACAATTTAACACAGTGTTTCACCACTTGGCTCCATCGCTCAGATGGCAGAGTATATGGTTCGAGTCCAATGAGGCAAGTTTTTTTTTGCTTTGCCCTAGTTAAAAAATGGAAAACATATCTTCGCCGTATGAAAAAAATATTGGGCTATACTCACTGACTGTTCCATTTATTTCAGATTCCTGAAATAACCATCAGACAGTCCCGAGTCTTAATACCCTACGATAGAACGTCCTTTAAAACAATTGCGGGAAAAGTAGAAAATGCAGGGCCCGTATTCCCCAACCATTCTTAGGAACGTTTTTGTCTTATTCTCCTGAGTTTTCTACATTTGTAAGTAACACAACTTCTGATTGGCTAAACCATTCGGTTTAGCCAATCAGATGTTGTGTTACTTACAAATTTAGAAAACCTTTGAGAATAAGACTAAGAATATTCTCAAGACTGGTTGGTGAATACAGGCCCAGGTAACTTGCATGTTCTCCTTTCTTTTTGACTAATGCTTTCTACCTTTTCGAGAGAAACTCCCACCATGTTGAGTCACATTTAACGTTAGTCTGCAAATGCCTCCAATTTGAATGGGTGTACATTTTTTTCCGTCTGCTAAAGGTTTAACAATACGTGTAATTCCTTTACAAAACCAAAGGTTAAATTCAAGTCTTTCTACTTAAGCATGACATTCTAGACTAAAAGCATTTCGTAGTTTTTTCCGCTTCCATTACTTTTGACTTTGTCTTCCAATTAGAGAACATATGGCTGGGGCATAAAAGTTTTGTAAACGTTTGACGATTACTTTACGAATGGGGGTTTCAAAGCCATTGGTTTAACTCTTTACCAAACGACATAATTTTAGAATAGTCCAAATTGAAAGTACTTGCAGATGACAAAATTAGTGCGACTCGTCTTACAACAGAACATTTGAAAAACATTGCGGCAAAAGGAGCAAGCTATCTGCCCCTTTTCTGACACTTTATTTACTTGCATATACGTATTTGTAAACGTTCATTATTCCTTTACTACATAATCCCGACTTTAAATCACCCTGAGGAAGGGGACTTTTGAAAACATTGTGGGAAAAGGAGAAAATGCTGGAATTCAGCATTTTCTCCTTTTCCTACAATGTTTTCTTCCATATTTAAGATAAACTGCACCATTTCAGCTACACTAAAATTGTCGTCAGCAATTTTTTTTTTAATTTGAACTAAAATTTTGTCGTCTGGCAAAGGATTATACACATAAGATTGTGTTGAAAGTCGATTGCACAAGGCTCGTTTCAAGAAGTAAGGAGTGAAAACATTTCGGAAGTCTTTTAAGTTTTCTCTCTTATCGAAGAGGAATCAGAAACCTTTCGATCCGTCTAGACTTCGTGACATACTCGGGAGGAAATGAGTGTTAGCGAATCAAAAGGTTCCGATTTTTGTTCATGTGGTTGTTCCTTTTTTGATAAACAATTAAAACAGCCTTTGACGTCAGGAACTTGATAGAAACACACAAATAACGTCATAAATGTGATTGCAACACGTAGCCTAAATGACGTAACGAACGTAGGTATAAAGCGCACATATCACTCTTGTTGTATGCACACGTCATAATCACCGAAGATTCGACGCGTCTGCTAAACAGCTTTTGACATCAGAAACTTGATATAGGAACACACAAATGGCGTCATGGGCGTGATTGCAAAACCTAGCCTAAACGACATAACGAACGTGGGTAAAGCGCCAAAAAATCACTTTCGTTATATGCCCATGTCATAATATTCGAATATTCGACCTGTCTGTTATGACGCATCACTTATTCCCGTATACCTGGTAAAAGTAGGGCTTATAATCGAAGCTATTAGCTTATTACCCGAACATGTTGGGGCTGTTTTGATAAATAGCCGGTGCATAGGTTACATGCCAGCCGATCATAGCTGAATTAATCGCAACAGGTAGCGTTTTATAGAGTAAACGTTTACTTAATTTTGAAATTCACCTAACGGTTGTTGTTTTGAAAAGTAGTCCTGTTCTGTACCCAGAATGCCCAAATTAGATAGATCTATGTGTATCTGTAGAATGCCATCTAGCGGGAGATAATGAAATCACTTTATGAACGTGACTCTATCCTGCAGAAATTGAATAAGTCGAGCAAAATAGTCATTCCCTAGTGCTCTTAGTATTGGAGCAAGCCCAAAAACCTCGATTCGAGGAAATGGGATTAAAGTAGTTTACCAACGATACGTAATACTCGTGTAAAATGTTGTTAAAATTGTTAAGTGAATAGTATTTTACATCGCTTTGAATATAATCAAATGTTTTCAAGCATTTTAAAGCTACAGCTTAGATATTTATGTATGTGTCTCTAGGGTTTCATCGGCGCCAGGCTTTTGCTAAATTGTCTTCCGGAAGGCCAGCCACCCTACATCAGAATAAAAAGAAAAACAGTTGGGAGGGGGGGGGGGCGAAGCGTTCACATAAGGATCAAAACCAGAACCCCAGATTTCGAGTCTTATCCTCGACAGGGGTCCAAAATGTCGGCTCAAAGATATTCCACATAGAAGTGTCGATCAATAGAAATACCTTTCTTTGATCAAACTGCAGTTACACGGTCTGAAACTAATCAGACTGTCATATTGTTTGCATTTTTTGTACAAAGTAAAGTACTCAATAAT
This sequence comes from Tridacna crocea, assembly GCA_943736015.1. Classification (NCBI taxonomy): domain Eukaryota; kingdom Metazoa; phylum Mollusca; class Bivalvia; order Cardiida; family Cardiidae; genus Tridacna; species Tridacna crocea. The sequence continues at coordinate 42,520,691 of OX031066.1, read as the reverse complement.
AAAACTAAATGACAGAGAGAATACGGAATGACATATTCATTATCCACTTACTTACCCATTCATTCATTTCTAACTAAATACATTCTTCGAGACCTCCAGACAGAGGGAGTAATTTTGATTTCAAAATTGAAAATATCAATTATTCTCCAATAAACCCTATGTTGTGGGTACTCATTAGTATCGTCTCATCGAGACGATTCTAATGAGTACCCACAACATAGGGTTTTGGAGAGAAACAATGAATTTAGAAAAAAATATCACTCCCTCTTATCTGGAGTTCTACATCCTTCTAGTCAAAAAGTACACTTCCAATACATTTAAGTACATGTATGACCACTGTAAAAGTTAAGTATTAGTTGACGGACAACATAGATCAGAGATCAGACTGTACGTTCTGTGCAGTCTAATATTGATCTACGCCGTCCGCAAAAGCTATTTTAGTCACCATCTGGAGAGAAAGAGTTAAACTGCTAAGAAAACTGAATGAAATGCCGAGCCGAAATATTGCAATTCCACAGCTCCTTTTCCATCCTGAAACTCTGATTGTATCGGACAGTGTAGATTTAAGATCAGACTGCGCGTTCTGTGCAGCCTGATCTTACATACATCTACACTGTCCGCAAAACCGCGTGGAGTAAGATCTAGTCGGGCTAAACTACCAAAAGTTGAACAATTATCGTCGGTTTACTTCAAAAACCTCGTAACTACAGCTTGAAATAAGCTGTAGTTACGAGGTTTTGGAGGTAAACCGACGCTGTATTAGCAAATAATGAAGTTTTACATCTTGACGACATCAGCTTATTGCGCATACAGACAGACCGCATGCAATTCCGGTAGATTTGCATAACTCGATATCGACGTTATTTGTCTCTGTCACCCCGACAATGATCTGAGTCATAATCTGACAAAAGGGAGCTTAATGCTTCTCCGTGATGCCTGATACTAATCAAGTCATCACAGTGTGACGAATCCATAAAATTCATTATGTATAACAACCGACTGAATTATGAGGTAGACTGCCCCTTTCAGTTGCAGAAAATTGATCAACAGCAAAAAGTGTTTCGGCCCAGACTAGTCAATGTTTTGCAGGTACAAGAACCCCCTTTTCACAGAGCATGGCTCAATAATCTATATCTTCGGCGTATTTCCAAAACCTCGTAACTACAGCTTGTAAGTACACCGACAATATATATATTAGTCCTGCAATTAACTACACCTTGCTAAACCTCTATAGTCTAGGATGGTAGCTTAGTCGGTAATGCGCATGGCTTGAAACCCAGCTGTACCCAGGGATTTCTGGCTTAACTTCTGTGCTAGACCATGGTAGCTTAGTCGGTAAAGTACGGCCAGCCGTATCCATGGGTTTCTGGCTAATCCTCCGTGCTTGCCCATGGTAGCTTAGTCGGTAAAGTACATAGCTTGAAAGCCAGCCGTACCCATGGGTTTCTGGCTAAACCTTTGTGCTTGACCATGGTAACTTAGTCGTTAAAGTACATGGCATGATAGCCACCCGTACCCATGGGTTTCTGGCTAATCCTCCGTGCTTGCCCACGGAAGCTTTGTTGGTAAAGTAACATAGGTTAAACCCAACCTTACCCAGAGGTCGCTGATTCGTATACCCAGCTCGGTCAGATTATTTTTTCTGAGGACCGATGCTAGTCATTGCTAAAGGATTTACTCCTCTCACGCCGGTGTACATTGTTTTCATACTGTTTACGTGGGAAAGCAGCCAGCGGCTTGAAAAGATTTTGTCTGTATGTCAAAGGACCGCTTTACCTCCATATTTAATCGGGTGTAAGAACAAAGTGAATCTTATAGATCCATAACGGTATAGTTACTTGCTTAGTATCATGCTTCACAAATATATATCAAACAATTTCTTGTAGTCCTACATTTGTACATTAACCCTTTACCAAACAATCCCTGGTTTTAACGACCCGGAGAAAGAAGCCTTACGAAAACATTGTGGGAAAAGGAGAAAATGCTGGTTACCAGCATTTTCTCCTTTTCCCACAATGTTTTCTATCCTGCTGGAAACAAATTTCGGTTTTAGAGTTACGTTTATTTTTTCGTCTGCAAGTGCTTTCAATTTAGACCAGTCTAAAATTTTGTCGTTAGGTACAGGATTAATCCTAAAATCATGAGATTTCTGCATATTCCATCATGGCTGATTTTTAAGGTAGTGGACCCCAAATAGAACACAGTTGTTTATACTATAATATTATCCTACAACATTTGCTAGGATTTAAAATGAGCATTATTATACTACTTTAACCGAACCACTTTTTCTGTTTTGTCTGTCCGAGAATTACCATTTATAAATCTAAAACCTCCATATTCTCATTACAAAGGGAGATAATAATTACCTCCCTTTTCTGAAAAAATAACGAAGCTATCAACAAATAATTTTAGGACAGGCATCTAAGGAATTTCTGACCGGTCAGAAATGTGCAAAAGTATTATATCTGTATAAATCCATGTTTATCAACCCACAAGAAATTGTATACCATGTTGCACTAGAAGTATTACGGGTCTACTACCTTAAAGGTGGGTATTTAGAATTTTCACATGACACCAAATTAAAAAATATATATCATTGAAATTTATATGAAAAAACAATACAAATCATCAATAATTAAGAATCATAAAATTACAAAAAAAAATTTTTTTGATGGTATTCCTTTAAAAGGCTACGTAGCCACTTAAGCTATTTTTAGATTTCGCGCCAAAAATCAATAAAGCATTGTGGGAATGTCAAGTGACTGGCACGTGACTAATAACGCTTAAATTCCATTACAAAACAAACATGTAATAATTATTTTTCATAATGTCTTCTTTGGACCCTATGTTTGAAATTTAATCTGTGTATTCCTGTATGTAGATGACTAAATTGATCATCTAAAAATAGAACGTGTCTCCCGTCCGTGTCGACCTGGGCTGTAGTAAATCTCTAATTTCTCGAGTTGTCAGACGGTGTTCGATTACTGGCGTTTTATGAATGAAAATTAAAAGGCTTTGGGAGTATAAGGACGATTTTTTGCACTTTTGTAAAATTGTCGTTCCAAACTCTGAAGGGCCACCTTTAAAGTCGTCTACTCCAGATTAGTTCCAAATGACAATGAAGTAAGTCAATCATCGATTTTTACCGAGCCCTCTAATTGGCAAAGTTGCCTCTGGTTTTATCCACATAAACATTTGTACAGCAGCGGAGAAAAATAGTTCTCAATAATCGGAATTAGCTCAACAAACACCTCTGGACAAATCCAATGCACCACTAATTGGTATAGGTCGTGTTTTTTTTTTTTCATGTAGGATGGAAATCGATTTTACTATTCAGACCCTTTTCGTTGTGTAGGAACTATAAAAGCCATTTCATGGTATTCATCCACCATAAAATAAAAAAACATTAACGAATACTAAGTTCAGAAAATTTAGTTAGTTTTCAATGTCATTTCAATCATATCAAACCAGTCATCAACCGGACTTATTTGGTATTCTAGTCTTTTCCAACTTTACAGTTAATTCTAAGATTCAAATCTAGCATCTTATCTCATACGGCATGGAGGATCGCTTATCATGTTATAGGAGAAGAAGAAGAAGAAGAGGATAACGAAGAAGAAGAAGAAGAAGAAGAAGAAGAGGTAGAGGACAACGAAGAAGAAGAAGAAGAAGAAGAAGAAGAAGAAGAAGAGGATGATGATGATGATGATGTGAAGAAGAAGAAGAAGAAGAAAATGACGACGACGACGATGATGATAATGATGATGATATTGATGATGTTGATGATGATGATAGCGATGATGATGATAAGGAGGAGGAGGAAGACGACGACGACGATGACAATGAGGACGAAGACGTAACGACGACGCCAGGAATAGGAAACACGACGTTATTCATGACAATAACGATGATCATGATAAAGACAACGCCAGCGACGACAATGATAACATAATTTTTTTCTTTAATATAACCTTACCGCCAATAACTGTTTTCAGTAATACAAAGCGCCATGAGGAATCTGCAATTCCGGTTTATTTGCATAACTTCGATGTCAATGCAATTTGTTACTGTCAACACGGTCCGATTTGTTTGTATCATTAGATATTGTCGGAGACACAGGTAGACAAGCGGGCGCCTCTTTAAACTCTTTAAGTGCCTTACACTACTGTATAGTTTCCTTAGCGGCCAGTGTAGATCAAGATCAGGCTGCACAAAATGTGCAGCCTGATCTTTGATCTACACTGTCCGCTTTGCTGAAACACTGCCGAGAAAAGTAATCGTGAAATTGGGATTTTTGGAGTAGTATTTTTCAGAAAAAAAAAAACTCTGTTGGATTTATTGCACGCTTTAACTCGTTACCAAACGACAATATTTTAGGTTTGTCCAAATTAAAAGCAATTGCAGACGACAAAATAAAAGTGACTGAAAGTGAAATTTGTTTTGTGAAGGGTAGAAAACATTGTGGTAAAAGGAGAAAATGCTGGTTACCAGCATTTTCTCCTTTTCCCACAATGTTTTCTAAAGGTTTCTTTCTCAGGGGCGTCAAAAGTAGGGATTGTGTGGTAATGGGTTACAGGTTAAAACTATTTAACTGGTGAAATATTTTGCCCTGGCAAAAGGGGGCCTAATGCATCTCCGCGTTGCATAATACAAGCAAGCGATCAAACGATCATTTATACAAATTAGACACGTTTCTTGACAACCGAATTAATCATGAGGTAGACTGGTCCTTGGGCATGCAGAAAATTGACCAATAGCGAAAAGTTTTGGTCAAGGTCAACCTGCGCATACTGTGCAGACTGACCCGGGTCGATACTTTTCGCAGATGCATTAAGCATCCTTTTCACAGAGCATGGCTCAGACCTTGTAATCGAAGAAAAGTTTTTATCTAAAAATATTTTATCACTGAATTCAGAAATGCAACAGTTTTAAAGCTGTTAATAAATATGAACGAAAAGTGTTGGGATTTTTGAAATGATATTTTCTTGACTCTTTACAGAAAAAGCAAAATCTTGAGACCAGTCCGAAAGCATTGTGCAGTCGACAAATAAAACTAATAGGAGTGAAACGACGATATGTGTCTTTGAAAACATGGTGGGAAAAGAGGAAAATGCTGGTTACCAGCATTTTCTTTTTTTCCCTCGATGTTTCAAACAGCCTTCTTCTTCAGAGTCGTTAAAAATCGGGGTTGTGTGGAAAGTTAAAGCGGATACGTAACCTCAGCTCTATACTATGCTATACAATGTTATAGACTGGCGCAAATCAAAAGCATTTGGCAAATTAATCGTGGCTTAAATGCATGAATTCGTGGATGAAATGGTAGAAAAAATGGTGGGAAAAGGAGAATATGCTGGTAACCAGTCGTTAGCAGGGTTTTTAGAAGAAACTTTTACGTGGGAAAAAAAAAGTCACTCACACAACAAAGCTCTAACTAGGCTCCTTTAATCATTTCATCTTCAAAAGCTAAAACATTCGCTTTTGTGGACTATATAGATCAAGATCAAACTGCATAGAACATGCAATCTGATCCTTGATCTATACCAGTAGTCTTTCTATTTATCCAAGTCCCTACAATAGAAATGTTTTCACTAGACTCCACAGAGTTTCAGTTGATATAGTTTGTGCTTAAATTCTTAACCACGCCACAAAATTTCAGACGAACTCAAATTGAAAGCAATTGCAGACGACAAACTGAACAAACTAAAAAGATGATTTGTCTTAAAAAAAAAAAAAAACATTGTGGAAAAAGGAGAAAATGCTGGTAACCAGCATTTTTCTCCTTTTCCCACAATGTTTTCAAATGCATTCTCCGCCAGGATCGTTAAAACAAAGAATTGTGTGACAAAGGGTTATAGACCTATTGTGAGCGATTGAGACCGTCTTATAGACCTCGTAAATACTACTAGAGTTTTCTACATACATAATACATCGATCTAACCGCCACATTCTTCAAAAGATCAAGCTGTATAAATGCAGCTTATTTGCCAAGCCAAAACTCTGTTTTAGGAGAGAGAGAGGTATTATTAAAGGTGGCCCTTCAGATTTTGGGACGAAAATTTTATGAAAATACAAAAGAAAATATCATTATTATACTCCCAAAGCCTTTTAATTTTCATTCATAAAACCCCAGTAGTCAAAAGCCATCCGATAGCAAGAGAAATTAGAGGTTTACTACATACCCAGGTCGACACCGACGGGAAACACGGTCTATTTTTACATGAGCAACTCGCTCATTTACATACCAGAAATGTACAGAGAAAGCTTCGAAAACAGCGTTCGAAAAAGACATAATGGAAAATAATTACATGTTTGTTATTTTATGGAATTAAAAGCGTCATTAGTCACGTGCCAGTCACTTAACATTCCCACAAGGCTTTTCTGCTTTTTGGCGGGAAATCTAAAAAATAGTTTAAGAGGCCACGTAACCTTTTAAGGGAATACAATCATTTTTTTTTTGTAATTCTATGATTCCCAATTATTGATGATTTGTATTGTTTTTCAATATAATTTTCAGTGCTACTCGTATGTATATTTTTTAATTTGGTGTGATGTGAAAAACCTAAATACCCACCTTTAACCCTTAGACTGCTTAAGGCGACTCACTGACCGTTTGTGTACAGTGTAGATCAAGATCAGACTGCACAGAACGTGCAGTCTGATCTTGATCTACACTGTCCGATAAGGAGATATTAGTCCCCGAAACATAACTTTGAAATATCAATATCTGGGTTTTTAATATCGGATTGAAAATTTCATTTATTTATTTAGCAAGATAAGGTTTAAAATCCACTCCTAAAGCGCCTACTAAAACTTGAGTTGCTTTAACAGACAGTGAAGATCAAGATCAGACTGCACAGGACTGTCTGCATCTTTGTAACATGTTCTATCAGAAACAGTTATTCGAAATTTGAATAATAAAGTCCTTTCTATTCACTGGAAATATCTATACTTACCCTTCACCATACAATGACGACTTTTGACTACCTTTTAAAAGAAGCCTTTTGAAAACATTGTGGGAAAAGGAGAAAATGCTGGTAACCAGCATTTTCTTCTTTTCCCACAATGTTTTCAACTCTATCACTAAACAACTGCACCGTTTGATCCACATTGACATTGTCGTCTGCAAATCCTTTCAATTTGGACGCGCCTAAAATTTTGTCGTGTGGTAAAGGGTTAAAAAGATAGTACTGACAGTTTATATCAAGATCAGACTACACATAACGTGCACTCCGGAAAAGTGCGATGTTTTTGTGCTAAAATCACTTTGAAATCACAGTGCTTTGGTATTTTAGTAACTACTGAATGTGTTATTTTAATTTCACACATTTGGCCTCTAAGTGTAAATACACCGCTCTATGAGTTGTCGCCATACCTCTGACATAGATGTCGTGTTGACATCGAGATGAAATTAAATTTATGGTCAAATAGTCAGGGACTAATTTGTGACGAAAATATCCATTTTTCCTTTTACTGGAAGGACAAGCGGAAATAAGGAAAGGAAATAAGAAATTAAAATGAAATGAAGGTAAAAAGAGAGAGAGAGAGAGAGAGAGAGAGAGAGAGAGAGGGGGAGAAGGAGAGAAACGTACGCTCAGACGGGTAAGCGGGCGGGCGGGCTGACATGCAATCAAAGCGGAAGGACGCACAGACAGACATACAGACAGACAAGGACAGAGAAAAAAGGAAAGAGATATAAGGCAATACGTTCAATGGAGAAAGACCTGGCTTGAAATCAAAGAGATGAGGGTCTGCATTCACCAACCATTCTTTAGAACGTCCTTGGTCTTATTTTTCAAGATTTCCTGACTGTGAAAGTAACAGAACTTTCACAAGGACAAAAAGTATAGACTAAGAATGTTCTTAAGATTGGTTGATGAATACAAACCCAGGAAAAATATCAGATTGCGCGTATGTACAGGCTTTTTTTTTTCATGCTTTCCAGTAGGATATCGAGAAATAACAGTGAAGATATTTTTCGATATCACACGGGTACGACTAGCAAAAATATCGATGTTTACCTTCTAGTTACCGAGGTAAATTGCTCGTGACTCACAAACAGATGGAAATTTGACGTCATTTTCTTTACATTTCTCGCGCTTGACGTAATATTGTAACGCATTGCTATGCCGGAGGGGTACGCCACGGGGAATAACTGAAAAGAGCCTTACTGGATTTTTATAAAATTCCTCCCAGAAAAGTTTAAAAGCATGAAATATAAAGAATATTTGTTTTTTGGGGTGAAAGATCGAAACATATTTTATCTCGTGAACATCATCGGTAATATTTTCATGGGTGGCGCAGCCACTCGTGAAAATGTTACTGATGGTCTTCAATCGATGATACAAATTTCGATCTTTCACCGAACAAAAAAAAAACAACAACAAATATCCTCTATGTCTACCCTCTCCGCAAAGGGCGTAAGGATACCTGAACTTAGAGGATTGCTTTACGCGAAATAGTTGATGACAGCCAATTCCCAAAATACACAAAAACCAGCTCAAATATAAAACAAAGTCGCACTTTTTTTTGTCCTTATGGATTTAACGCGTTAACATTTTTTAATCCCTCTACCAAAAGATCCGGTGTTTTAACAGCTCCTTGAAAACAACCTGGAAAAAGAAGAAAATGCTGCTTACAATCGTTTTCACATGTTTCTACGGTGTTTTTTTTTTTCCTTTCAGACACAAATCCCATCGTTCCTTTGTATTAAATTCTGTTGTGTGGTACTGAGTAAACTCGGTTGTTGCTGACCTAGATAAATTCGACTGTTTCCGAAGTCCTTTTGGTTATAATTAACCCATTACCACACAATCCCTACTTTTGACGACCCTGAGAAAGAAGACATCAGAAAACATTGTGGGAAAAGGAGAAAATGCTGGTCGTCAGCATTTTCTCCTTTTCCCACAGTTTTCTACCCTTCACAGAACAAAATTAAAATTTTCAGTCACTTTTATTTTGGTCGTCTGCAAATGCTTTCAATTTGGACAAACCTAAAATTTTGTCGTTTGGTAAAGAGTTGGGCATCCTTTGGTGGAAACTGTGGATAGAAGATCAAACTGCGCCGCCCGTCAAAACGATGTTAGTCGCCATTATCAATAGAAGAAAGCCAATACGATTGTTTTTCGGTACGTAGATATTTATGGTCATTGAAACAGCAAAATAACCATTGTTAGAGAAAAGTTTGATACTGACTTTGATTGGATGCCTCAGTCACGTGAGCTATATGTCTAAAAATAGATCCTAGTAGAAAGCGTATTGTCTGGCCATTGGTCTCTCCATTAATTACAAATTATTTCGTTTAACAAAAATATTACTTTCTAAAAGTGCATGCACATCATAACATACTCATAACAAGCGGCACAGTGAAAAGTTTGATACTGACTTTGATTGGATGCCTCAGTCACGTGAGCTATATGTCTAAAAATATATAGAAAGCGTATTTTCAGGCCATTGGCCTCTCCACTAATTACAAATTATTTCATTTAACAAATATATTACTTTCTGAAAGTTCATGCGCCTCATGACATTCTCATAACAACAGGCTCATCGATTTAGAAACCCAACTTGACTATTTGATAAAGTTCACGGCGCGTTCCCCTCCTCTCAAAAATATTTACGATATCAGAACATAAGTTTATTACAAGTATACACAAAACGGATTCATTTGAATTAAAGTGCAGTGTCCTCCGCTAATCTTTTGCTACGGTCTTCACTTCGATGACCACGATTGTTTTGAGTTACCTTGAAATGCTGTTCCATAAAATTGTTTGTAACAGATCTGAACATTGCAATTTCCTATTGGATTGAACATCTTTGTACAAGAATCTACGAGAAATCGAATGACTTGGTCGTCATGGCGAACATCGTAAAAGAAAAGGCGAAAGTTTACACGAGAAACCTGAACTGTTTTTTTTTTAGAAATAATTGAATAATAACGTGAGTATCACGTTAAAGCCTTCTCCTGATCGTGCACTGTGAACCATACCAGCCAGGGTTCGTTTTCCCCAACTATTTTCAATAACATTAAAAGTCTTATTCTAAAGATTTTTCTGAATTTGAAAGTAACGCAACTTCTGATAAGCTAAACCAAATGTTTAAGCCAATTAGAGGTTAATGTTAATGTCTAAATCTAGAATTATATCAAGAATTATCTTAAGAATGGCTGGTGACTACGTGCTCAGATGGCAAATTGACTTCTCCTCGCTATTAACCCTTCAGCTGCTGACCTTTTGCGAAAAGTGTAGATCAAGATCAGACTGCACAGAACATGCTATCTGATCTTGGATCTACACTTTCAGATGAGAAGATCTTTTTCTCGCCCAAAAAATAAATTCAAAGAATATTAGATTCTTTACAATCGGCTGAAAAGTTTAATTTTATTTATTTATCAGGATATGGGTTAAACAATAGGGATAGCAGACTGAACTTCGACTCTCTGTGATATTGCTCACTCTTTTTAAAGAGAGAAGCAGTCTGCGAGTAAAATGTCCTAGTGTAGAAAACGATTGTACTAGAATGTCCTTTCTGACATTATCTTCAGTTACTTTATTTGTTCCATTAACACCACTCGAGAACCCCGAGAAATTAATTTCTTGGGAGTCATTATTGAAGACTCGCTGAGATAATCGAAATTGCATCTATATAAGTCCATTGCCCTGGTCATGTGATAGGGGTTAATATGACGGTTTTGCTGACATTGATATCATCAGATAAATACAATTGTGATATGATGAAGACTGGATCATTTTACTGTCTGCTGTACATAAACAATAAAGGCATGTGGTGGGAAATGCATTTTTATTTAAATTTCAGTATTGAGTTCAATATATTTACGATTGCACTACATAATAATTATATAGCGGTCGAAGTGGATTCCAAGCTAGACGAGTAAATAAGATGGCAGATCAGTGTCGGTATACGTGACTAGTATCACACACATGGTCACGAAGAAGCATAGCTTTGGAAAGAAGAGCTGGCTTTTGCTGATTTAACCCTTTTGGCGCCAAATAAATAAGTTCAACCTCTTTCAACAGTTGAAATAACAATGCTTCGAAACTCTTGAAAGAGTTTTTTTTATATATAACATAACCTCCCTTGTTTTCAGTGTAATATACCCATTACGAATTTTCTTATCTTATACACGTTTGATATCACATTTGTGTGACGTCATTTTTGACGTCATTTTATATACACATTTCATAAAAGTCTCATGGAAAATACCGGGGGTGCATTTATGAATGTTTCTGCATTATCTGATCCATATTTTGTGAAAAATCCTTATGTGATAAAAATAATCTGACATTTGTGGGCGTTTGAGATAAAATTTTATTAAACTCGTCAAGGAAGATGTTTTCAAGCTCGCCAAACGCTCACATAATAACATTTTCCTAGACTCGTTTCATAAAATCTTATCTCAAAAGCAAACTCATGTAAGATCCTATATATCTTATAAGCTTGAATAAATCGGGTGCAAAGATGACTCAGGCTAAGAATAGAGGTATTATCTCCTGCGAGATGGTATTCTACAAATACACATCTATCTAATTTGGGCATCCTGTGTGCAGAACCCGATTACTTTTCTATGCGACAACCGTTTCTTTGAATTTCAAACTAAAATAAACGTTTACTGAATATATAGGTAGTTGACGCTATTCATTCAGCTTTGATCAGCAGTTTAGAGAAATCTGGAGCTAAAACAGAACTGATTTCTCTTCAAACGTATTGATAAAAGCCATTTTCTCCATTGCTAATTTATAAGGCGTATTACTACTATCCCCCCACCCCCATCACACACACACAAAATGGTGGAATTGATGCATCATAGCAGACAAGTGGAATCTTCGAAGAATATGACATGTGCAGACAACGGAATAAACTTGAGCAGAAATATGTATAGAAAACACAAGAAATATTTTGCTTTTATATTAAAATTTCCCATTCTATTATTTACGGTATAACCGTTACTACATTTTAAAGTTACCTTTGTAATTGGCCCAATGGCTCATTTGGTAGAGTCGCTGGCTGTAACTTCAAAGTTCGTGGGTTCGACATGGCGTAAAGTTAGGCAAAAATTTACACAAATCGTAAAGTTAGGCAGTAAAATGAAACCAGGGTCTGTATTCACCAAACATTCTTGAGAATATTCCTAGTCTTATTCTCCTAGAGTTTCTAAATTTGTAAGTAACGGAACTTCTGATTGGCTAAACCGAATGGTTTAGCCAATCAGAAGTTCTGTTACTTTCAAATATAGAAAATTCTGGAGTATATTTAACCCATTATCACACAATCCCTATTTTTGACGTCCCTGAGAAAGAAGCCTTTAGAAAACATTGTGGCAAAAGGAGAAAATGCTGGTAACCAGCATTTTCTCCTTTTCCCACAATGTTTTCTACCCTTCACAAAACAAATTTCAAATTTTCAGTCACTTTTATTTTTGCTGTCTGCAAATGCTTTCAATTTGGACCAGTCTAAAATATTGTCGTCTGGTAATGAGTTAACGTATAATTGTGCGGAGTCCAAATTAGCCAACCCTGACCTCCCTAGACGCAATAACTTGAGAAAGAAGACGACCACTACCTATGAGAAAGGCATGTATCCCTGGGCTTAATTCCAAGGAGAGTGGGGGGTGGGGTCATCCTGGTTTGCTTCCCCGGCTCTGCACATTTCTTCACGAATGTTGATAGTATTCAATGCGACAAGATTCAAACAAACAGACAAACAAAATTTATACCCCGCGATTAACTTGTGCCTATATTTTACACAATCTTACGCCATTAACAGTGTCTCCTGCCTGTTTGTTTTTAACTTATGTCACCGAAGATTCTATTTTATTGTCATCATAAATATGAAACGGCGGACGTTCTTACCCATTTCCACGAACGAAAGACACTTTTTTCGTCATGCAAGGTACTTATTTCTTTCAACAAAGTGACAAAAGGAGAAATTGAATGTAACGAACATTATTTTTTCGGGACCGTTAAATCTGGAAATCGTTCAGTAACATGTTAGGTTGATTACCAATTGTCTAGTAGTGTTTACAACAATGTCGTCTGCTTTTCAAAAAGTCGTCTGTTTTCGGCCGTAATCAGTTCTACTCTTTCAAAATGAGAACAAAAATATCCAAATTGAGACAATTTGCGGACGGACATTATCAGATAATATCCAAAAGTCGAATATTATGTCTTCAGTATAATCAAAAGATACGATGGAAAAGGGGAAAAGGCTGGTAACCACGGTTTTTTTTAAATTCTTTTCAAGTTATATTTGCAAATTTCGGGATAGCTGCGTAACAGGTTAACCCTTTACCATACAATAAAATTTTGGACTAGGTTTCGTAGAGGACAAAATAATCTTGTCTTAGAAAATATGAAATCGCTTTCGGAAGAGTAGAAAACATTGTGGGAAAAGGAGAAAACCCTGGTTACCAGCGTTTTCTCCCCTTTTCCCACAATGTTTTCAATAGGCTACTCCTTCAGTATAGTTAAAACTTGATAGATCTATAGGGTTAATCTGCTAATAGTGATGAGAAAAAATTCTCCTGGGATATGTTTTCTTAGAACTTGATGGCCTTAGAGATAACACCTAAAGTCATTAACACCTAACAACATAGTCCCAAGCTAAAAGAACCTCGATGTGCGAAAAGGAGAAAATGCTGGTAACAAGTAGGACTATTTCCTCCTTTTCCCATATGTAACCAGCATTTTCTCCTTCTTTCACAATGTTTTCTACCCTATCAAGGAAAACTTGCACCATTTGAGCTACGCTATAATTGTCGTCTGCAAATACTTTGAATTTGGACAATGCTAAACATTTTTCATTCTGGTAATGGGTTAAATACAGGACCGTTTGTTAAATGTATAAATGAAATCGTACTGCAAAAAACGTGGTATACTAGGACAAGTATTTTCTTGTTTTCAAAAGTTTTATCCTGATCTTTTAGCCAATATTTACTTAAGAAATGTAAGTCGGGCTTCACATTTTTTCTGGATTTTGACCGTCTTGACAAAAATACAGATAAACAAAATAGTTATATACATGTATGATAGGTCTATAGCCAACTTGCAACACAACACAAAATTGCAAGATTTATTTCCTTTTCTAATATAGTTTCTATGGTGTTAAATATTTTACAGTCCGTTCCGCAATGTAACTTTCATCATTAATTTGTCATAGCTGATTGAACAAATAGCAAAACATATATTTGGCGCCAAGTGAGTTCCACGTGCAGCACGCGGCTGCTCGCGAACAGTCACCACCTTATCTTGAGTTGAAGAAAGCATTGTAGTCATTTCAGTGCTTGTATCATACAGCTAGGCGGTGTTCAAGATGCCGAGATTGACCAAAGAAGTCTGGGTACGAACAACTGGACTGCTGCAAGCCTGATAGATAGGGAAGCTCTTTATCCTTAACTTCGCCCTTTCTACTGTGGACACAATTTGATCAAACAGGTAAGTCTGAGCGATTTATTGTTACAATTTTCCATCGGTGAACAGTGATAACAAAGTTTTGTACCTCTTTAACCATTTACTAAACAATCCCTGGTTTTTTTACAACCCCGAAATAGAAGCCTTTTGAAAACATTGTGGGAAAAGGAGAAAATGCTGGTAACCAGCATTTTCTCCTTTTCCCACAATGTTTTCTACTCTTCTAAATAGAAATTTTAGTTTTTTTTTTAGTCAGATTTATCTTGTCTGCAAATGTTTTCAATTTGGACAGGTTTAAACTTTTATCGTTTGGCAATGAGTTCACATACTTTGTGTCTTCGTAAGGATAATCATGATCTAAAAACAGAATGTATTTAACGAAGGAAGTTTAACCCTTGCAGTGCTGAATGAATGAAATTGACATTTTCAGTTTTGAAAAAAACACCTGGAACATTATTGTTTCAAGGTTGTATTGGCCAGAATATGCAATGAAGTATAGCGGAAAGTGTACGTCAAAGATCAGACTGCATGCTCTGTGCAGTCTGATCTTGGTCTACATTGTCCGCAAAAAAAACCCAACTTAAATCAGTCCCAGCACTTTATGGGTTAAAAAGTTTAGATGAAGGTGATCCTGTGCAGCTTGCAAAAATTCACCTGGTAAGGTTTTCAAACTGTCTGAAGGGAAAAACCGAAACAGTATGATGATTAGAGTTAATCATTTCTTAAACATTATCGTGTTTTCGCGGTCCTGAGGTAGAATTTTTGTTTGAAACCATTGTAGGAAAAGGAGAAACGCCGGGTACCATTTTCTCCTATTCCCACAATGTTTTATACCCAATAAAAACAATTCTACCATTCAAGCTACATTAATTTCTGGTTTGTCATCTGCAAATGCTTTCAATAAAGACAAGTCCAAAGTTCTGTTGTCTAGTATACTAAAAACGTTCCTTTGAAGTGAATGCATTTAACGACATCATTGTGTTATGTTATGGAACAAGCGCGGATCCAGGTATCTTTCTCGGGGGGGGGGGGTCCCACCGAAAACGAACTCGTCTTATTATATGATACATTGGTTTCCGGATTTCAGTAGATGTAAGCCGTTTACAAGAAAAGTCAACGTTTCCAGTTCTAACCATGAGGAGGTCTCGACATTTAGAACCTTTTTTTTTTAAAGTTATGACTGTATTTTACATAAATGCTGTGCAATATCAAACCAGTACCATTTCACGAATCCGGCGACCGCATTTTTGCCAAAATTCCGGGGGGGGGGTCCGGACCCCCGGTCCCCCCCTCTGGATTCGCCCATGTGGAATATAATTCCTTATTTTTCACGGATCATCAGGATTTTTATAGCTCGGATCATAGAGAATTTTCTGGAAGCTATGCTTTGATTAGTATAAATCATTTAAAGATATGTCTTTGTGCACAGACTATGTAATTAGTGTCTGTGCCAAAAAAATCTTGCTGGCTTTCTAGTGTAGTTCGTAATTTAAAAAGATTTTATTTTGATGAGCAAAAGTTTCGAGTTTCTTTTGAACAAACTACAGAAGTGGCTTGGAACTATTTACCGAGGCGGACGAGCACTCCTCATGTCACATTATGTAAC
Source organism: Tridacna crocea (assembly GCA_943736015.1). Lineage (NCBI taxonomy): Eukaryota > Metazoa > Mollusca > Bivalvia > Cardiida > Cardiidae > Tridacna > Tridacna crocea. The sequence continues at coordinate 42,504,662 of OX031066.1, read as the reverse complement.
ATTCCACCATGATACACGAGCATGCATACATAAAGTCAGCATGTCTGCGTACAGAATGATAAAAGTAGCGAGATACAGTTACAAGTGTATGAAAAAAGCTACTTTTTTGTGGCTTCGAGATAATTCCTTTTTAACTCAACTAGAAAAAATGCTTCACGAGTTTTTTTTTTTTAAAACTTTTTCATTAAGTTAATTATATACTAGATCTTATGTTTACTATCCGAATATTTCCTATGTTACCAGTGCATTTTTTCACTCATGTTAACTTCTTTTCTTGTAAAAGTGACATGTTCTTTTAAATTTGACAACATAATTTGCTCTGACAGACAGAAAAACACCAGACCGCACACAATATACAGCCCTGTCTTTTAATTTAAATCGCTAGCTGTTAAGTTAAAACAAACTCGCCGCGACAAGTAAACCATTTGGTTCAGCTAATCAGAAATTGTGTTACGTTCGAATTCAGAAAACGGTCATCAAAATAAGACTGAATATTGTTAAGAGTGGTTCGTACAGACGGATATAGATCTCGATCTATGCTATCCACAGAAGAAAGTATTACTGCTCTGACGCATAATAGGCGGAGATTTCGAATACAGTGACACATCGATAATTCGAAGACCCAAGGGGAAAAGCAATATTTTTGCATCTTCGCGGTGCTCGAATTATCCAAAATGTCCACGAAGAAAAAAATGCACTCCGTCCAATATTGGCGGTCTAAATCTTCTTCCCAAGGGATATAACTTTGTATTCTAGAGGACATGATTGTATTTGTTATATTTCAACGGGTACTGATACGAGCCATACTGTAGAAAATGGGGTTTTAATGTGTACCAGGCAAGCCAGCACAAAATTGTACAACCATAAAATATACTTTATTCTACCAATCGTTTGAATCAGAAGGTAGATTTGTCCTTAGATAAGCCGAATAATTACAAATAGCAAAAAGTTTCGACCCATGTCAGCCTGCGCGGACTGCGCAGGCTGACATGGGTCGAAACTTTTTGCAGATGCATTAAGCCTCCTTTTTATGGAGCATGGATAATATACTTTTAACGGGATTGGCTTTGACATTAATCGCCATATTAATATTTCCCATGGACCATAATAAAACCGCGGAAAAACGCTGTGAAAATGATGAGACTTAGCAAGAGGCTTGACCAAGCTATTAATAATTGATTTTTGTGAATAATTCCTTATTAACAGAGCTGCAGATAGAGGGAGTGATTTTGATTTAAAAAAATGGAAAAGTATCAATTATTCTCAACTGAATCCTGTGTTATGGAAACTCATCAGAATAGTCTCATCGAGACGATTCTAATGAGTACACACAACATAGGGTTTGGAAGGGAAATAATGAATTTAGAATACCATCACTCCCTTTTATCTGGAGCTCTGATTAAATGATAGAATTTTAGACTTGATCAAATTACCGAGAGTAAAACGCTTTGACTAAGGTCAGCTTTCGCGGACTGCCCAGGCTGACATGGGTCGATACTTTTGCAGATACATTAAGCCCCCTTTTCACATAGCATAAATCAATTAAATTCTGCACTTCTATCAAAATAAGCCCGACGGGGTAGCTTTGCGGTAAGCATATCTTACTCGCGACCTGCTGGCTGTGGGTTCGATACCTGGTTGCAAAAAACTTTATTTCCGGCAACTTTTAGCCTCTCACCGCGACTAGGTGCCATTCAACCAGATGGAAATATGGCTCAATGTACGTGCATTTACATTTCTCGCGCTTTAAATATGATTGTTATTGCCTTCTTTTGTGTGTGTTGGGGGGGGGGGGTCGGAAAGTATGCCATGGAAAATTGCCGATAACAACTGTACCGGATTTTCATGAAAGTCCTAAAGAAAAAAAGAACGGATTAGAACAATGAAATTTATAGACTATTTGTTTCTGAAAGATGCGTCATACGTATATATATATATTTATGAAAGATGCGTCATACATATAAATATAACCGATAATGATAGCTCGATCAAATAAATTTCATTTCTTTACCGGAAAAAATCCTCTATGTACAGGGCTACTTTCTAAATCTAGAAATTAGACTTCGAATGACATTAAGAATGGTTGACGAGTACGGCCCCTGAACTCATATGAACTGAAGATGGATTTTTGTTGTCTTTTTGTTTAGCTACACGAATGCCTTATTGGTGATGTAACAGCTATGAAATTATCAAATAATAAGTAAACCACTCATATTTTTCCATGATCCATAGCGTATCATGTATGACAAGACATAAAATGATAAAAGGCGTCATGGGTACAGGAGGGGTAGTTGCGCCTAAAAATAACGTGTCTGGAAAATACGTGGAGATATACAGTAATGGGTTCTGAGGTTAAGCTTAAAACATCGGATTACCAATTAGTACAAGAAAATGATTACCGCCTATCACATTCATGTGCTATAGAGTGAATATACTGTTATCATAAATTTACCTGCAAGTAGGCCTGCAGCGTCAGCAGAATTACCATATCCACATTTTTACCAAATGCAAATTAGGCCTACTATTTTATTCATTTGAATGTATCTGTACAGAGCAGTAGGTCAGAAACAGGTGCATTTACCCTTTACCAAACAATCCCTGTTTTTTACGACCCTGAGATAGAAGCCTGTTGGAAACATTGTGGGAAAAGGAGAAAATGCTGGTGCATTTTCTCCTTTTCCCACATTGTTTTCTACCCTGCTTGGCACAAATTTCAATTTTTGAGTTACGTTTATTTCGTCGTGTGCAAGTGCTTTTCAATTTGGACCTGTCTAAAATTTTGTCGTTCGGTAAAGAGTTAAGCTACGTGCGCACGCTGAAAAAGACGGCATTGAATACCGACAAACTGAATTAGAGACAACAATAGACGAGGCCTGTCTGTTTACATCTCTCTTTGTTTCCGTTTATGGTGTGCTGTACGTCATATATTACGCACAAGGGTGAACCTTTGATTCTAAAATTAGACTGAGGGTGTAGTAAAACAAGGAACCTAATTACTGCCAAAGCTAAACCGGAATTTGATGTTTTGATTTCTGTCGTAGGCAGAGCGGTGACGGTAATTGGCTTAATATAGAACAAGTTGGCTTCTTTACGAAAGCAGCCAGGAGAGGTCAGCATCAATGTTTTCAAATAGTTTACTGGCTATTGCTTTCAACATATTTTGGTACATGTAATCAAACAAGTAAAGAAGCCGCCGCGTAGAAACCTCATATGCTATATATGCTGGTCATTTGACCTTCTTTCCGCGTTTTCAAGTCGCATTATCTTGTCCAGTGGTCTTCTTTCAATTTTTTTTTAACGAAATTCATATTTTTTCTTCTGCTTTGATTTATTTACTGAATGAAAAATGAAAAAAAAAATCAATTGTTTGGGAGGCCATTGCAACTATAGCAAAATGATATAAAAATCTTTTCTGAAAATCGTCATATAAAAACAGTAAACCACATCTGTTTCCTGTTTCGGATTTTTTTTATTTTATTCGCTTTATATACAAAACCATGACGAAACATACTGTGTATCAGAACAATTTCGCAAGAGAAATAGATTTAGACCACAACGTCTGTGGCAGTCTGCCTTTCAGACTCCCCCTTGTTGGAGAGGTCTTATTACCTCCCCAATGACAGGACACAATTTTTCTTAGGTTTAATGATCGACTTTTTTTGTTTGGTTGTTACTTTGTCTTTTTCGTGACAGCATGTGCACCTATGCATGTGTTCCTGGATTTTCCTCTGTCACTTGTATATTGCCAAGCGCTATTTTCAAGCCGCTTATTCCTGTCCAACATTGTCACCCTGAAAGACACTTTCAGAAACGAGGCGAAATAGTTATCAATCCTCAAAAATGTTTTGGAAAAACTTGGATCCGGTATCACCAGGCCTGCTAGCCATAGACGGGTCTACCTAGCTCGGTCTTAAAGACTTCAACGCATGGTGCCGGTAAAAAAAAAGCATTTATACGTTAACGATAAGAAAATAAATTCATATTGTATGGTCTGCAACACGTGAAAAGGGGCATCTGGACATTTGTGTAAAAGTTCGTCTCGGCTATACCCCCACCCCCACTTCCCCCCCCCCCAAAAAAAAAAAGATGAAAAAAAACCCCAGAATATCGTCGGTTTACTTCAAAAATCTCGTAACCACAGCTTGTAACAAGCTGTAGTTACGAGGTTTTTGGAGTAAATCGACGATATTCTATTTATTTCATACTTCTTATCCCCATTTTTGACATTATCTCCTGCTAGATGGCATTTCTACAAAAACGCATTCATCTAGTTTGGGCATTATAGGTTAAGAACCGGACTACATTGCTACGCGACAACCGTTACTTTGAATTGCAACCTAAAATAAACATTTACGCAATAAAACACTACCTGGCGCGATTCATTCAGCTATTATCAGCAGTTTAGAGAATTCTGGAGCTAAAACAGGCCTGATTTCTTCTTCCTTCTTAAACATGTTGATTAAAGCCATTTTCTCCATTGCTACTTTATAGCGCGTGTTACTACAACCCCCCCCCCCCCCCCCCCCTTTAAATGGTTGGAGTCATGCGTCATATCAGACAGGTCGAATCTTCGAAGAATATGACGTGCACAGACAACGACTTTTTTGAGGGTGGGGAACTTACATTAAAATTCAGTGCAGATCTTTTCGGTAATTTGGAGACCCCCCATTCTCATTCAATCATTTTCGCTGAGTCTTGTATTTAGATATATCCATTATAAGCTCGTTGTGTATAGGGCTGTCCAATCCATTTATCTCCAATGAATTTGGACGCTTCTAATTTCGCGTGTAGGTATAAATTACATCAGAATCATAATAACCGTTCAATGAAACACTGTTAGATCTAATTAGAGGTGCAGATATGATATATCGGGAGAGGAGACAGTTCGGAATAATTACGTTATAGGAATCGAATTCGTCGCTAGCCTTGTAAATTGACTTCTTATATTTTCTCGCTAACCTACACGCTTACCCTTCTGTACAATCTTCTTCGCCTCGTTAATTTTATACCAGACGACACAGTTGTGGAGATTTGGAAGACATCGCAGACGACAAATTTCTGTGGTTCGAAAGATGGAACTTCCGAGGATAGGAAACAAAATGGAAAAAGGAAAAATTCTCGTCACCAGCATTCTTTTCTTTGTTTACAATAGATGGATCTTATTCTGTTTTCGTTTAACAAAAAGGAATGGCCGAAGCTAAGTTGTGAGAACTTGTGGCCAGACCCTTTTGCCTTCTTTGGATAAATGCTGTCTTTGTTATATAGAAAACTATGTATACAATTGGCAATAAAATATGTTTAAACTTATGGATGGATAGTTGGATGGCCTCAGGAAATGAGAAAGCGAGAGAGAGAGAGCGAGAGAGAGAGAGATGAGGAAAACCCTTGCGTTTAATGAGTTTTTAGGTTGACCAAGCTCTCCCTTCTTGACTCAGGCTGCGCATTCGGCGAAGGTTAATCCGAGACGGCACTTCATGACTGCATTAGAATTTGTGCTACTGTGGACATGTACAAAACAGAAAATTACATAAAAACGGAAAGTGTTGTTTCGGATTAGCCAGCGACAATTTACGAAAATGTCCCAATGTCCCTTTTCGCGTGTTGCATGTCAAATAATAGATTATTACAAAAAAAAACCAAAACGAATCTTATAGACCTATCCGGAATTTTTTTTTAACCCTTTACCAGACAATCCCTGGTTTTTACGACCCTAAGATAAAAAAAAAACTTTTGAAAACATTGTGGGAAAAGAAGAAAATGCTGGTAAACAGCATTTTCTTCTTTTCCAACAATATTTTCTACATTGCTGAAAATAGGTTTTAATTTTTACGTTTATTTTGCTGTCTGCAAGTGCTTTCAATTTGGACCGGTCTAAAATTTTGTCGTATGGTAAAGTGTTAAATGGAGGAATACACAAAAATCGAATAATCGCACTAAGCAAACAAACCTCGACATTTAAAATTGAACAGGAAGTTCCAAACGTTTTTTAACGTGTCAAATCATTGGTCAAAAGCTCCGCAAAGTGCTATAACGGAACCAATAAAATAGTTCATTAATTATAAATGTGACGAGATTCTTTCAGTCAAAATATCCCACGTGATACAGATGAGGTTTCTTGTAGTCAATTTATCGCAGGTAATCGTTGGTTTATTTGCCATTGCCAATTTCATTTGTTCGGAACTCTATATTAGTCGATCCTTTACAGAACAACTCCGTGATTCAGCTCTTGAAATGGACACTTCACAGAACAGAACAAAACAGTTCATTACGTTCGGATGGTACTTACAGCACGGAAAGATTTAAAAAATGATATTTCAAACAAAAATAAAATATGTTCCGGTAATCGACAGGAGGGAAAAAAGAGGAAGGGAGACAGAAAATCAAAGGGGTTTACAATCCCCTTACCCCAAAGTTCTAGAAAAGAATGTGGTAAACGGCGAAAATGCTGGTGACCAGCCTTTTTCTCCTTTTCCCACAATGCTTTCTACCCTTTTAGATGCAAATTCTATCAATTTGGAAAAAAAAAAAAAACGTTTGATTTTTTAATTGTTCAATGCATTCATTTTGGAACAGTCTGATTTTTTTTTCGTTTGCGAAAGGGTCCAGGACCACAAGGAAAATGACATTAAAAATCATTACAGGAAAACGAGCAAATGCTGGTAAGCACTATTTCCCACTTTTTCCCATGATGCTTCTTATCGTGAAAACTAAAAAAAGAACAAAATTTGAGCAATCTTTAATTTGGTGACTGTGAATGATTTTCAATTGGGACAAGTTTTAACTCTTTATACCAAACGACAAAATATTAGCCTTGTCCAAATTGAAAGCACTTGCAGACGACAAAATAAATATGGCTCAAAAATTGAAATTTGTTTTGGGAAGGGTAGAAAAATTGTAGGAAAAGGAGAAAATGCTGTTTACCAGCATTTTCTCCTTTTCCCACAATGTTTTCAAAAGGCTTCTGCCTCAGGATCGTTAAAAGTCGGGATTGTATATGGTATAGAGTTTAATCAAACTGTCGTCTGATGAAGACTTTTAAAGACTGTGAAACCACTTGATTAATGCGCGCACAAATCTGCGAAAATAAAATTTCCGATTTTCTGAACGAAATTTTAATCTGATTTCCAATTTCCAAGGTTTAGTTATTTCTTCGCTAATACATTTTTAATGGCTTTGTTTCAACGATTCTTTATTATCCAGTCAAGCAGCCATTTCTTGGTAAATCGGTTATACCAAAGGCAAATCAAAGAGCTGACGGTACCGTATTGCACGATGTGCTGTACTAAGGTTAAGTGCGGATAATTCAACTTGAACAATTGTAATAAATAATTAATAGATAAATGAATGAAAATAAATAAATGAATGAATGTAGACATAGATACATAAATAAACAAAAAAATAAATAGTAAATAAATAATTAGTGAAAGAGTGAAATAAATGAATGAATAAATGATTAAAGAAATAAATAAATGAACAAATAAATCATAAATTAATGAATTAATGAATAGATAAATTTGTGAACAAGTAAAATTGATTAATAGATTAATGAATAGATAAATACGTTTACTAATTAAATAAATCGATATATGAATAAATAGATAAATAACCAAATAAATAGATGAATAAATACGATATAGCATTTCATGAAAGTCAGACTTAAAAGAAATGTGCCTGTGGAAGGTTTATGTAATTGTTTCAAATTTTGATGATGTCATATTCTTGAAGATGTAATTATTACATGGGTATCCTTAGAACCAGCACATTATCTAGAAAGCTGAAAGCAACATACTTTGCATTTATCTATTTCATCTCCTAGCCAAGCGACAAAGTCTTAGACCAGGGCTTGAATTCACCTACCATTCCTAAGAACATTCTTTGTCTTCTTCTCCAAAATATTTGAAAGTAACTCAACTTCTAATTGGCTTAACCATTCGGTTTAGCCAATCAGAAGTTATTTTACTCACAAATTTAGAAAATCCTGCAGATTAAGACTAATAATATTCTGAGGATGATTGGCGAATACAGGCCCTGTCCGCGTTGGCTGGCATAGGTTGATACTTTACGCAATTTGTAAATGTTGTCCTAGGACACCTGTACCTCAAGTTTGAATCGAGTTGTAGGACAAAACGGATTTTATGGATCCATAATTATGTGATGAGTTGGTTGGCTGAGTGCATCTCGGAGATCCATTAAATGTCCTTTTCACAGTACATGACCCGAAAGGCGGTAATTAGTCAATGTTCATGAACCCTTTACCACACACTGCAAACTTTTTACGACCCTGTGAAAGAAGCCTTTTGAAAACAACTGTGGGAAAAGAAGAAAATGCTGGTAACCAGCATTTTCTCCTTTTCCCTCAATGTTTTCTATCCTGTCAAATGAAAATTGCACTATTTGAGCCACATCGAAATTGTCAGCTGACAATGCTTTCAATTTGGATAAAGCTATATTTCGTTGTCTGGAAAAGGGTTAAACTATGTTTTTTAACTGGAAACAAGCTGACCGTTTATATAAGTGTTTTTAGTACATTATATGAGCTACACTCTGGCAAATGCGGGCTTAAAGCATCTACGTGATGGATTATAGTAAGCAAGTTGTCAAATAATTATGGATCCAAAAATATCCACTTTATCAAACTTCCGGTGTAATGCAGAGAAATGACCCTCCCCTAAAAATGACACATGGGTCATTTCTCTACGTAGAATAATAACGCGGGTCATTCCCCTACGTAGCGAAATGACTTATAGGGCCAATTGTCTACATAGAATAATGACTCGGGTCATTTTGTAGGAGAGGGTTATTTCTCTGCATTACGCCAGCTGGGTCCTTATATAGATCTAGAATGATCCTTACACAAGAATACTGAAAGCAAATACCGAAAGCAAACAGTATTGATCCATGTCAGCCTTCGCCGACTGTGCAGGCTGACCTTTTTGCAGATGCAGTACGCCCTTTTTTCGCAGAACTTGGCTCATATGCATTTCAAAGTACTATAAATACTAGCAATGAATTATCTGATGTCAGTTTCAATTCTCTTAATGTGCGAAACACAGCCAGTAAATCAGAAAAAGTGCGTGCTATATAGCCGTTGTGGCTTAACTCTCTATACCAAACGACGGCACTTAACACTTGTGCATGTTGAAAGTTTTTGCAGATGAAAATATAAACGTGATTCACGATTTTGAAAGAACAGGAAAAAAAAAATGGGAAAATGAGAAAATGCTGGTAACCAGCATTTTCTCATTTTCCCACTTTTTTCACTCAAAGATCTGCTTCCAAAGTGTTGTTAAAAGTCGGGATCGAATGGTTAAGGGTTGAAGAAATACTTGTGAAATAGTCATGAAAGCCCAAGAAATAAACGAAGATTTGTGTCAGACGGAAGAAAATAAAGTTGGGTAGATTCAAACAACTCACCTCTGACTGTTCCGTTAAGCCGCGACTTGGGAGGTTGCTCATAGCGTAAACAAACTTCAAAGCTTACATTCCCGCCAAATTGATAGAGAATAAATACACTCAATTCTGCATCAATCAAGTTTTCCGCCTTTAATCGAATGTAATCGATGGACGAGTGAGAACTAATTCCATTTACACGACACGCAATCCAAGCATTCCCTGAGCAAAAAATAAATTAGTAGGCCTTCAGATACCTTATAGGGACTTTTTTTTTTTTGTTTCAATGTAAGATCGTGATTTATCCTTCAGCGAATTTTCACGATTGGCAAGGCCACTATCAAGAAGTTTTAATTTCAGTGTTAAAAGCTTTGGGTTGAAGTGTTCTATAATTAATTTTTAGTGTTAATTACTGAAATAAGTAATATTCATGATCTGAATGCACTAGTAAGTAACCCTATTTCTGAATTTGTTTACGGTTTGTTCTATCAGATCCGAAATCGTGGGAAAAAAAGACACTAACATTAAATATTACATTGAATTGAGATGAAATTTGAGAAGTTAAAATAGTTGGTGTATATCGGCTTAGTACAGGTCTTTATTAATTACATCACATAAGATCGGAAAAGGGGAATCTTTTATCGTTCTTACTTCTCATAAATATATAGAGGATAATCAACTGGTTATTTTTGATATGAAAAATATCTCACGAGGATGCGTTGTTAGGCGTTGAAAAAACGAGTGCGCAGCACGAGATTTTTTAACGCCTTACGACACATCCGAGTGAGATATTTTTCATATAAAAAAAAAACAGTTGATTATTCTATTTATTATATACCTTATTAACATCATTATTTGTAATTTTGCGTTTGAAAGTCGAAAAAAATGTAGTCGAAAAAAAAGTAGTTCCCAAATTACGGCAGGAAGTGAAAGTGAAAGTTGATAACGTCACTAGTGATGATATCAAAATTTATTACACTGGGAAAATCCAGGCTTTCACTGCTAGGTACTCGTATATAAAAAATGTACTTGTATATCCGAAGGGTAACGTCACATTTATGACATACTTTGACGTCAAAGCTTTTTCAACACATATAATCGCCAGTAATGTAGACTTATCTCTCTTTGAAGTTTGATCCTCATAGTTGTTGAGAAAATCAACAAGTCTAACGAGACTGCGCGATGTTATTTAAAATGTAGACTAAACATTAACAGACCCATAACGAGAATAAGAAACGAGAAACAAAAGCTGGAACATTCAAATTAGACACTAAATCACTGTCAAACGCGCATGCGAAAGTATAAACAGTCAGTTGATTGTCTTTCGTTTATACTGCTTTCGATTTTTGTTTATGCGTCGTCCCGATAATACGTCTAAACGCGCCTTTTATTTGAAGAATCTCATAAAAAGGGATGCATGATAAACTGCTGTTGCATCTGATAAACACAAACAAGTAAACCTACAGATAGTCAAAACGCGTAGCTCACAACATATGAACCCTTTCACTTGCAAGCAGAGATTAAATGAGTCTCCTTGACGCATTGTATCATGCAATTCATTCTGTAAAGTTTTTGTATGTGTGACCAGGGTGGCTCAGTGGTGAGCGTGTTGGACTCATGACCTGGTGGTTGTGAGTTCGATACCCGATTGAGGCGAACTGTCTTTCCGGCGTATTTTCGTCTCTCACCTCTGCTGAAGCATGTGAGAAAAGTAGTGGGTGGCTTTGGAAAGATAGTTGTGTGTGTGAAAAAGCCAGGAAACACATGTGCGTCACCGACCGCCATGATATGACCATAGCAGTTAAAGTGGCGTTAAACCCAAATACAACTAACAACAATTTTGTATGCGTGAAATCTATTGTCTAATAACCAGTTGAATTCTGAGGTGAAAAAGCTTATATGGAGTGCAACACGCGAAAAGGGTCATTCGGACATTTGCGTAAAGTGTCGTCTCTGATCAGTGTGTGCAGTCCGCACAGGCTAATCCGAAACGACACTTTCCGAATTTATGTGATTTTCTGTTTTACGCAAGTCTACTGTAGCAGAAAATCTAATGTAGTCGTAAAGTGTCGTCTCGGATTAGCCTGCGCGGACAGCGCAGGCTAATCCGAGACGACACTTTACGCAAATGTCCGAATGCACCTTTTCGTGTGTTGCACTCCAATTATAGAACATTGGCATGTACAGGCTGACTTGGATAATTACCTTTACGGATGCATTACTCCCCCTTTTGCCAGAACATAGGTCATATATGGCTTTCAACACGCGAAACGGGGCATTCGGACATTTGAGTAAAGTGCCGTTTCGAATGAGCCTGCGCAATCTGCGCAGGCTCATCCGAAACGACACTTTACGACAACATTAAATTTTGTGCTACAGTAGACTTGCACAAAACAGAAAAAAAAAAATCATGAAAAACGGAAAATGTCGATTCGGATTAGCCTGCTATAATAAACAAGGTACACATCTACAGCAAATTCACAGAAATATGTGTTCTTACTTGCCTTTCATATGAAAGCATTAAATCAGACATTCAGAACATTGAGAACACGGAGTTTTTGTTTTGCAGTTTTACTTGATTTTCTATAGTGAAAAGGCTCTATTTAACAGACTGACACCAGTCTATACCTTTATGTTGCATCTTGCAAACGATAAAATTTTTATCAGAGTTGCAGATATTCCGTATTCTGAGGACACAAGTCAAATGTGTAAAAAGAGAAGTAAAATATGCCACAGATGTCTCAAATACCTTCTTACATGAGGGATACTTTGTACTGGGCCTGCGACCCTCTTGTAGTCAAACATAAAGACTTTATTTATCCCAAAGATTCATACCAAATTTGCAAAACAAGAAAGCCTACATATGTTTTGAACAAGTGGCTTAATATATGGATAACACTTTCGAAACTGACACCGATTGGTGCTAGATTTAACAATGTTCCTGTTTCCCAGAACACAAATGTGCAAATATTGAACTACTGACACTTCAGACGTCTTGTATAAGGACTTAACTATTATACACATAATTATAGACTTTATACCTTGGCCTGCAAGACACGAAAAGGGACGTTCGCATAATAGCGTAGTGTTATTCGTATCAGCATGCCCATTCCGCATTTAATGCAAAACGACACTATCCGTTTGAATCAAATTTTCTGTTTTACGCAAGTCTACTGAAGGAGAAAATCTATGCAAATATCCACATGCCCCTTTTCGCGTGTTGTAGGCCATCTTGCAAGCGATAGCATTTAAATCAACTAGATAACGCTGCGTATTCCGTAGATACAAATCAGGGTTACAAAAAAATAAACAATTAAGCCTACAGGTGCCCGAAAAAGTGGCCAGCTTACTACATGTGCGTTTTACCATGCAAACAATTTTGCTTTAAATAAAACTTAAAAAATTTTGTTGTAATCCAACGACACAAGTATAAAACTATAAACAAGTAAACCAAGAGATGTCTAAAAACACGTATTAGTTTCTTTCTTTACGGCAACGACGTTTCTTATTACATTACAAGAGATTCTGTAGGCCGGGGACACAGAGTCACGTGGGGAAAACTGATAATAGAGTAAATTGTCATAGACTCATCTAGACATTGATCCTAGCAGGAAGTAGACTAACCCTATGCTCCCCACCGGGCAGCATCATTTCAGACTTTCCCAAACTCAATGCATTTGAGCCATGCTCTGTTAAAAGGGGGCTTAATAGTTCTCCGTGAAATAATAATCTGAGCAGTTCATTACATAATTATGGATATGAATAATCCATTTTTATTGTATACCTATATAGCAGTGAAATCCTGGAATTTCACAGTGTAATAAAGTTTGATATCATCACTAGTGACGATATCAGCTTTCACTTTCACTTCCTGCCGTAATTTAGGAACTACTCTTTTTTTATTAAGCACTTATAACGAAAAATTAAAAATAATAATGTTAATAAGGTATATAATAAATAGATTAATCAACTGGTTATTTTTGATATGAAAAATATCTCACTCGGCGTAAGGCGTTAAAAAAAACTTGTGCTGCGCACTCATTTTTTCAACGCCTAACAACGCATCCTCGTGAGATATTTTTCATATAAAAAATTACCAGCTGATTATCCTCTATATATATATGATTACATTCGATTAAAGGTGGAAACTTGATTGATGCAGAATTGAGTGTAACCATTTTGATACACCATTATTCATAAACAGCATGTATGAAATCAACGTTATACAATGCAGTGAGACTTTTAATATAAAAGACTTGCGATTTTCATACTGCTTTTTGCTGACGACACAATTTTGTTATCGTATACCATTCCATAGTCTACAAAGTCTTTTCTTATCATTTACATAATCCATTGTAACGGCAAACGTTCAAATAACGTTTCTCAGTGTATCTACTACGAAGGTGTAACCTTAATATGCTACGAAAGTCTTTTTGCGAAACACAAAAGTGCTTACCAGAGCAAGCAAATATATCAATGTTCTCTTTGCACGATCTCTTAAATGAAGCGGACTTTGACATCGGGGATAAAACGAAGTTATTTGATTTTATGATGAGTCCAATATTGTTACATGTATACGAGTATATGATTCTGAAGTGTGGGGTTTATATTAGTCACCTGATGTAGGAAAAGTGCATTCAAAATTCAACAGAAACATTCTTGGGCTTAACTGTAGGGCTTTCCTTTATATTGATGCAAAACTTTCGGATTATCAGTAACTGTTTGAAAATTGTCCAACCTCTGGGCAGCTTGTTATTTAACCTCTTATATGCAGGCACTAATGATAATTATACATTTTTTTGTAAAACATTGGCTGTTAATGATAAGCATTTATCAAGTAAGCTTAGTTTTCAGTACCTGTGGCTTAACAATGATGTAAATAGTGCTCACATTTCTGCTATTACACAGCGAATACATGAGCAGCGTTTACAAGAGCATTTTAGAGAAATCTAAGCGTGCAGGAAACTTACTTCCTACTCATTTTTTAAAGATAATTTCCTAGTTGAACAATATTTAAGCTATGTATCTAATTCAGAGTACGAACAGGCACTATGTAAATTGAGGTGCCCCGATCTCAACCCGGCTATATAGAGGTTGGACGTAGTTATAATTTCTACGTAATGAAAGAGTAACGTTATACACTAAATGTACTATGAATGCCCCTGGGAACGAACATCATTTTGTTTCAGTTTGTACCTAATATCAACAAGTGGGGTCAGAAATATTACCAACATATTACTTTAGATGGCCAACAAAATACAAATTTATCAACTTATAATAGCATAGCGACTGTACTGCTCAGCAACTGGCAATTTTATTGTGAAACTTCATGTTTAAAAACAATATGAATGTGCTGATACGAGTATCTCCTTTTCCCCATTTGTTCATTATACGTTTCTCAAAACTTTATAAAGTACAACATTTTTTCTTGTCCTGCCTTTCACAAGGCAAGAAAACATTACGAAAATGTTTGTTCACTTGGCATTGACTTGAATTTAAGAAAGAAATGAACGAATAACAATATTATTGTTTTCACCTTTTACTGAGCAATGCTGCGTTCCGACGTTTTACAAAACAATCCTGTGTTTTTAACGATCTTGAGGATGTGGTCTTTTGAAAATATTTTCGGAGAAAAAGAGAAATTGATGATTAACACTTGTTTCCCCCCTAAACGTTTTAGCCTTTCTTGGACAAGTTCTACAGTTAGAAACTCATCTAACTTATCATCTGAAAATAGTTTCAAGTTTGAAACAAGTCTACATCTTTGTCGTCTGATAAGGGATTAATGACTCCTGACAGAAAAAGGGGTAAAATCCTAAATCTGTAGAGTTCCTGACGATAACATGACATGGTTATGTCATTAGTGGTATGAACTGAACAGGGGCTGTCACGTCGTGATTTATGTGACATCTCGTTACTTGAATTCTAAAACAGCAATAACCTTGTCAACTTGTTCTTGTGGAGTTTTTGTCCATTAATCATTGCCAATTCAACCCCTATTTGTACTTAATCCTCCCTACAAGGATGGCGACTTTCCTTCGGCGACACGTCAGATTTAAGATCAGACTGAAAGAAAAACATTTAGTTTTAACCCCGAAAAACACTAAAAATAATTGCATATAATAATAATAATAATAATAATAATATCTTTATTTATTGAAGGTTAAAACATTAAGACAGAATTTCAAGAAAAAATGACCTGAAAATAGAGTCTTTTTTACAATATCGTCTGTTAACTTCGAAAACCTCGTAATTACAGCTTGTAACAAGCTGTAGCTGAAGTTACTAGGTTTTTGAAGTAAACCAACGATATATTGAAAAACACGGATCATTACGATTGACTGAATATAAACTTTCAGCGAAAAGGCCAAAAAGATGCATCAATGCTGTTATACATTACACCTAGCAAGTCATCGGCAAGCTCACAAGTTACAAAATAGTTCGCCCGCCCGGGTGGCTCAGTGGTGAACGTGTCGGACTCATGACCTGGTGGTTGCGAGTTCAATACCCGGTTGAGGCGAACTTCCTTTCTGGCGTAATTTCGCCTCTCACCTCTGGTGAAGCATGTGAGAAATGTAGTCAGTGGCTTTGGAAAGGAAGCTGTGTTAGTACCGGTGTGAGAAAGCCAGGAAACACATGTGCGTCACCGACCGCCATGATATGACCTTAGCTGTTAAAGTGGCATTAGATCCCAATACAACAACAACAACAATATAGTTCGATCCATGTCAACCTTGCGATGACTACACAGGCTGATATGGTCGATACCCTTGACACATACATTATGCCCCTTTTTCACAGAACATGACTCAAATATCGTCGGTTTGCTTCCAAAACCTCGTAACTACTGCTTGTAACAAGCTGTAGTTACGAGGTTTTGGAAGTAAACAGACGATATGTCATTCAATTAGCCTTTATCAAAGACTCTATCTTTGTGCAATATTCGCAGAAAAAAAAGAGAAGAAATTCCCTGAATTTATAATGCATTGAAATTGTATCAAAGACAAAAAAAAAAAAAAAAAAACCATGTGGAGACATTGTGTAAAAAGAAGAAATTTTGCAGAAAAAAATGAGAAAACTCTAGTAGCCAGCGTTTTTCCTCCTACCTAGATTCTTCTCTTGAGGTCGTAGAAATAAGGGATGTTTTGTAGAGAATGAGATACAATAGTGAAATATTTCGTCGGTTTACTTCGAAAACCTCGTAACTGCTGCTTGTTACAAGTTTTCGAAGTAAACTGACGATTTGAAAGTACAAGGAAAATGCTTATTTCAAAACAAGTCTTCAATTTTGCGAAACATACTGAAAAGAAGAGAAGGAAATTCTCACGAAATGCAAGGAATTCGAACGCAAACAGAAACAAATGCAAACCCCAGAGCATTTACCAAAACGCAACATATACATGTACGTAGTCCTTTTCATATATATAGGTCTACAGATTTTAACAACAAGTTATTGCAATTTTATTGGAAAAAAATAGACAATGATACAATACCATTTTAGTGGGTGAATACTCATTTTTATGCGCGGCGGATGAATATTAAAGCATTACACTTGGACAAATCAATCCGGAAGAATTCCGCGCGCGTGTCACGTCATCATAACATACATGTATTTTGGAACGTATTTTACAGTCGTAAAAAATGTGTTTTTTGGGGGGTGGGGGGATTGTACATGATCAGCTTTATTGGCCCTGCAACAATACATGCAACTGAGTAAATAATTCTATAGTTATACGTTAATGGTTTTTTTTTAAAGCTGTCGCCAACGGGGGTAGGTTATAACTGGGCGACAGATTTTGTATTTTTAGCGTTATCATTTGACATACAGTACATGTACTTAATCTGTTTTATGTATTTTCAACAGCAAGTATTCTTTATCAAGCGGACCAGTGGACCTTTCCTTGTTTTTGCAGGTAATTCCTGGGAAACAAATAAACATTCTTAACCTTAATCAAGATAATGGACTAGTTTTCAACATAACAAAGTCAAGCCCTTTTTAAGGGATGGCGCGCAAGAAATAATGAGACCGCTGACATTTTGTACTGCACACGAAAATAGTTCGCCACAATTAAAGAATTATCCCTCTACAGACGGTTTTTGTCGTCTCCAAGCTGACCACTTTCGAAAACATTAGGGCGGAAGAGATATTGTTCGTAGCAAACATTTTCTCCTTTTGTCTGTCTGCTTGTTACATGTCAAGGTGACTACAATACTAATTCCTGTCTTGAAAGTTCACTTTTAATTATTTTGCAGCAATTTTGCTGTAGGAGTCGCCCTTTGCTCGGTAGGTACGATTTCATGTCTTTTTTTTTGTGGACAGTGCAGATCAAGATCGGACTGCACAGAACGTGCAGTTTCATCTTTGATCCAAACTGTCACAAATTTGTGGCATTAGTGGTGTTAATATTTCTATTAGTGATCGAACATTTTTCATTCAAGCCTTCTATCTAGTAAAGGTGTCATCATTCACCAAACAATTATGTTTTAATGACATTTAGGAATAAGGCCTATTAAAACCAAGACGAAGAAAATGCCGGTTTTTATCATTTTCTTTTTTTTTTTTATCACGTTTTCTATTCTCATTAACTCTTTACCAAACAACAAAATTTTAGACTGGTCCAAATTGAAAGCATTTGCAGACGACAAAATAAACTATGACTAAAGAATTGAAATTTGTTTTAGAAAGGGAAGAAAACATTTTGGGAAAAGGAGAAAATGCTGGTTACCAGCATTTTCTCCTTTTCCCATAATGCTTTCAAAAGGCTTCTTCCACAGGGGTGTTAAAAGGCGGGATTGTGTGGCAAAGGATTAAACAAACTTTAGTTTTTGTCTAATATTTACTTTGTCTTCGGCAGTTGCTCTGAATTTTGGATCAGGCTAAAATGTCGTCGTTTGGTAAAATTCACCGTTTACCAAATTATGCCATCTTTCAATGGCTTTTGGTAAGAAAACCCTTTTCACTAAAAGATACCATATGACATGAAGAAATTGCATGATATCTCTGTCTTTTCCTACTATTCTTGCCCTCCCCCACCCCCTAGCCAATGTTATCTCTCTTGAAAAGGCGAAAAAACGTCGGTTAAACCTCATTTAATTTGTCGTCTGCAAATGCTGTCAATATGGACAAGTCCACAGTTTTGTCGTCTGTTGTATAGTGACAGCATTATCTCGGATGACATTATGTCGTTAAATTGATCCAGGGGAAATGGAATGGTCACACTGTGCGTCAAGGCAGAGTAGATTTATGGGAAATTTATTTTGCAGACTTCCCTGTAAGAAACTTCTACAGCTCTAAAATACTAACTCATTCCCTGTGTGAGAATGGTATTGACCCCTGCGCCTAAAAGGAGCACATTTAAGCCCTTTCTTTCGTGAATAATAATAATAATGATAATAATGATAATAATAATAATAATAAATGAATGAATGAATAGATAAAAAAATAAATGAATAAATAGACAGATAAATAGATAAAATAAAATGATAAAAAAAAGCAATTTACGGTAAAACGCTGACAAATACAAGAAAACATACATTACTTGATCCATACTCTGTGAAAAAGCTTGATGCATTTGCAAAAAGTATCGAATCGGGTCAGCCTGCGCATTCCGCGAAGGCTGACCCGAGTAGATACTTTTTGCTATTGGTAAAATTTCTGCGTCTCAAAGAAGCAGGGTACCGTATTACTCAGCTGGTTGAGTTTTGTGGATTCATAGATAAGTGTGACTGAAATAACGTTGAAAGCGGTGCAAAACACCATTCAAACACACAAACAAACATCATAATTATGTGATGACTTGCTTGGTATCAAGCATCACGGACAAGCATTAAGATCCCGTTTGCAAGAGCATGCCTCGCCTTTTTTACACGGGTACAAAACTGGATGGTTTAAATACATTTAGTAAAAAAAATTTTATGCATCTGAATAGCGAGGTGGTCTTTTTGTAACCGGAAACGCCATCGATTTATACTACATCAGATATGACGTCATGGTACCGACTGGGATACTGTTTCACACCATCGGTGTATGCTAGTTGTTATTAAGAGCTCCAGATAAGAGGGGGTGATTGTAGTCTGAAGTCTGTATTTCTTTTTGAAACCGTATGTTGTGGGTATTCATAGAATCGTTTCATCGAGACGATTCTAAAGAGTGCCTACAACATAGGATTTATATTTTCAATTTTGACATCAAGATCGCTCCTTCTATTTGGAGCTCCGGTTATTGATCATGTGATATTCCCAAAGGCCTTAAAGATATTAATGTAAATGGAAATTTAGTTTTAAACATAGTTATATTTAATCGATTGATATTAATCTTTCTCGATTCTGATTGAAAAGGAGAATTAAGAGGCTACGTATTCCATAAGGGAAATATCGATAAAACTTCAACAACACAGGATAAAATCATACCGTTACTCTATAATTATGTTCATGTATATCTGGATCTTTTAAATCTGTCTTTTTCAAAATGTACATTTTTCAAGGAAAATGGAGTACACTCTTATCACGAACGGTTAGAGTTAATGGTCGAAATACAGTCAAGTTACGGCAATCTTACGTTTGATACTGAAGTGCGTGACAATCTTATCATTTTGACCTTTAATTTCGACCTTGAAATTGAACGTATCTGAACACACGTCTTTAATGAAAGGCGCACTGGCCATCGAAATATGTCTAAAATAATGTTGAGAATGGTGTTACAGAATATACAAAGATTGTAGAATAGTTTTGAAAAACTAGATATATTTTCTTTTTTATATTTTTACGAGTCACGAGTTCAGGGGAAAAAGGTAGAAAATCACATAAAGATGTGAAACAGTTCTGACATTTCCCGTTTCCCGAGGGTCGTATAGGTTTCAAGACCCCCGACTCCGGTGTGCCTTACTTATCACACAAATAAGATAAAACGTCAACAAAAATATTTATGAAGAAACTAGAGAATTACCCAATGGATTTAAATTTCGCAAGATTCACAGATTTTGATATTTTGTTCTGTTATAACTGTTTGCTTCCACGTATTTTGTTTCTCAGTCTTCGACGCCCTTTTCCATGGCATCATATTTTATAATCGTGACATATGTCATCTTCCTATGCCCCTTGCATAGAGTACGGTCTTAGATCAAGATCACGTAAGTGTTGTCTGATATTGACGTTCCTTTCTGATACTATCGTCCGTATTCACCAACCATTCTAAAGAACAGTCTTTGCCTTATTGTCCAAAATTTTCAAAACTAGAAAGGAACACAACTTCTAATTGGCTAAACCAAATGGTTTAGCCAATAAGAAATTATATTTCTTTCAAATTTAGAAATTTGGAGAATAAGACTGAAAACCTTTCTAAGAATGGTTGGTGACTATGGAAACAGATTGAGTATTCATGCTCTGTAGGTTTAAAAAAAAAAAAGATAACTTAAAGGCGGCCTTACAGATTCTTCTCCAGAGTCTTGGCCACGACTTGATTATCTCCAGAGTCTTGGCTACGACTTGATTCTCGTATGTCCCGAGTCCTGGCCAAAACTTGATTATCTCCTTAGTGTTGACTACGACTTGATTATCTCCCGAGTCTTTGCTGTGATTTGATTATCTGCTGAGTCTTGGCTACGACTTGATTATTTCTTGAGTTTTGGCAACGACTTAATTATTTCATGAGTCATTGCTACGACTTGATTATCTCCAGACTCTTGGCCACGACTTGATTATCTCCAGAGTCTTGTCCACGACTTGATTATCTCCAGAGTCTTGGCTACGACTTGATTATCTCCAGAGTCTTGGGTACGAATTGATTATCTCTTGAGTCTTGGCCACGACTTGATTATCTCCAGAGTCTTGGCCACGACTTGATTATCTCCGGAGTCTTGGCCACGACTTGATTATCTCCAGAGTCTTGGCCACGACTTGATTATCTCCAGAGTCTTGGCCACGACCGAATTATATTTCTAGTCTTGGCTACGACTCGATTATCTCCAGAGTTTTGGCCATGACTTAATTATCTCCTGAATCTTGGTCACGACTTGATTATCTCTTATATACGTGGTCACGTCTGCTTTAAGATCTTCAGGATAAACTGTATTTCGTCGGTTTACTTCAAAAACATCGTGACTACAACTTGTTTCAAACTTTATAGTTACGAGGTTTTTGAAGTACACCGACGATTTATTAATCTGGTAGTGAAAGTTGCTTTATTCTCTCTCGCAGTCTAGTGTTTGAACCACGTTAGAAATAAAATATCTTATGCTTAAACCTGGGTTTCGAGGATGAACTTAGCCATACCATGTTTATAAGGGGCTTAATGTATCTTCAGAAAGAATCGATTCTGGTCAGCATGCACAGTCCCCGTAGGCTAATACGAGTCGAAGCGTTTTGCCATTTATTAATGTTCTGCATGCGGAAAGCCATTCTACCTCAGAATTCAGTCAGGGGTTTTACAAAATGGATTGTATGGAGCCATGTGATTATGTGATATATGTGATTTGCTTGGTATCATTTTCTTGCACTGAAATGCATTTACCCATTCCCAAACAAGCCCTTGTTTTTACATGTCTGCAGTGCAAGTCTTTTGAAAACACTGTGGGAAAAGGAGAAATTGCTCGTAACGAGCAATTTCTCCTTTTCCCACAGGGTTTTCTGCCTGTTTGGATAATTATCTGCCATTGTAATGAAAGTTAAAATTGTCGTCTGCAAACTCTTTCAGTTTGGAAAAGTCTAGAATTTGTCGATTGGGAAAGGGTTAGGCACTCCTTTGACGGAGCACGGCTAATTGCAGAACAGATCATATTTAATTCCCCTTTTTTTGCTACAAGGTGTGATTCGAAGGTACATTAAGATATGTCTAAATGGGGGAAAAAAGGCTAAAAAAATCCATATCTTGACATTAGTTGCCAAGGTAACGTATTCAAAGGAATAGCAAATAACTTACTTGATGCTTTCTTCACAATAATCATAGCTGCTTTTATCCGAGCCAAACTCTTTGGGTGTCAAATGTCAGTAAATGAGATAAACATTTCTTGCTTGTTTAAAACAAAAAAGACAAAACTAATGTATATTTACATATTCTTTTTTGTCGATATATCTTGCCAAATATTTGACATTGTACTTGTAGTTTAACGATCAGGGTCACATTTTGTGCAGTCTGATCTTGATCTACATCGTCTGTGTTAACGACTTAAGTTATTATATAGGCGCCCGCCCGGGTGGCTCAGTGGTGAGCGAGTCGGACTCATGATCTGGTGGTTGTGAGTTCGATACCCGGTTGAGGCTAACTTTCTTTCCGGCGTATTGTCGCCTCTCACCTCTGCTGAAGCATGTGAGAAAAGTAGTCGGTGGCTTTGGAAAGAAAGTAGTGTAAGTACCGGTGTGAGAAAGCCAGGAAACACATGTGCGTCACCGACCGCCATGAAATGACCTTAGTTGTTAAAGTGGCGTTAAACCCCAATTCAACCAATACAACCATTTTCTATTGGCAAATAAAGGATTGTTAATTCTGTACCAAACGACAAAATTATGCATGCATTCTACCAAATTGAGAGCATTTTCAGGCAACAGACCGAATGCAGCTAAAATAATAATAATTGGCCTTAATACACGAAAAGGGGCCATGGAACATTGGCGTAAAGTGTCGTCTCGGATCAGCCTGCGCAGTTCGCGCAGGCTAATCCGAAACGACACTTTCCGTTTTTATGTAATTTTCTGTTTTGTCTAGATCTACTGTAGCACAAAATCTAATGTAGGGATAAATTGTCGTCTCGGATTAGCCTGCGCGGATTCGGCAGACAAATCCGAGACGACAATTTACGCAAATGTCCGAATGCTCATTTTTGCGGTTAAAGGCCATAAATGTGTTTGATAGGATAGACTACATTGTGGGAATGGGGAAAATGCTTCTTATAAGCGTTTTCTCCTTTTTCCAAAATGTTTTCAGAAACCACTTAAGGGTCTTTCAACTTACAATTAAGTGATAAAAGGTTTAGTTGGGGCCAAATTACATGGGAGGAAGGGATTAAACGAACGTTTTTGCGCAGCGACTAACAAGTGAAGCTGCTTCTTTGGCATTGCCATTTTACTACTCAATTTCAAACGATGTACAGGCACTTAGAAGAGTGTTGCACTCACCTATCGAAATACTGGTTACCAGCATTTTCACCCTTTCTACCATGTTTATAGTCCTATCAAAGACAGAAGTCCCCATTTTAGGTAAAAAAAAGTAATTTGTCGTCTGCAAATACTTTGAATTTGGTGAAGACGATTTTTTGTCGTTTGGTAAAGAGATAAGATGGGGGACCAAATTACAGGGCAGGAAGGGAGGAAGTAATCATAGTCTAACGAGTGAAAATTACTCCATTGGCGTTCTTTTGTAAATTGAAAGCATCTGTAGATAACAAAATATATGTGAGGCAAAAACTGAAATTTGACTTTAGAAGAGTAGAAAACGTTGTAAGAAAAAGAGAAAATGGTGGTTAACAGCATTTCTTTTTTCTTTTTCAAACCACCTTTTAAGAAGGCTTCTTCCTCTACGTTTTAAAAACCATGGGTTGCTTGGCAAAGGGTTAAAGTCTATTAGGTTTTTACCAAACGACGAATTTCAGACTCGTCTTAATTCATGGCGTTTACAAACGTTTCCAACATGTCACAGATGATAGAAGTCTCCTCTGACTGGTTACAAAGTCTTGTGGAAAAATATTGTGTTAATCAGCAGTATCTCCTTTTCCCACAATGTTTTCAAGAGATCTCTTCTCCCAGGATGATAGAACTCAATATTGTGTGGTAAAGGGATAAGTAAGGCCAAATTACAGGGGAGAGAGGGGCATTGACCCTTTTCCTGCTAAATAACCAAAATACAATTTGCAATTCGATAAGTAATCAAAGCGTTGAGAACGCTGAGTGGTATTTGTCAAGGAAACCCATTGTGTGGAATTAATAGTTTGAAAGAGAAAGAGACACATTGTTCAAATATTGGCTTAAAAGTCAACCAACTAAGCAAATGAATACCTTTTAGGTTGAAAGAAGAGTGCTCATGTAATTTAAAACTATGATTTTGAAATATCTTTAGCCTTTTATATTTAATTTCCAACATTACAATCAATTACTTCGACCTTTAAATACTCATGAGCAATCCCATGGAGAAGCGCGCAATCATAGGAAGAGCAAGCCATGGAACGAATTGGTTGGAACAAAAAAGCAGGTACATTTGTATCATTGCGCTAATAAAAGGCTATGAGCGATAGAAGCTACTTTAAAAAAAAAAAATAAGTATCTCAACGATCGATGTCCTCGCCCAATGTATTTTAATATGCCATTTCAAATTACATATCTGAGTGCTATCGAAAAACTCATTTGCCTGAGAAAAAATGAGTTTAACTGAGTTTATTTCCTTCGGCTTTGCACAAAATAAGATACATGGTTATCAAAATTCAATCTTTAACTCATAGCACAAAAACCAAAATATTCCTATTTCAAAGTTACATTTTGAGGAAATATATCTCCATCTGTGCAGTCTGATCTTGATCTACACTGTCCAGCATATAATAAATCGTCTGAAAATGCTTTCAATTTGGACAAAATTAATCTTGAATTTTATCATTTGTTAAAGAGTGACATTTGTGTCGTGATAAATCCTTCCTAATAACAAGAAATATCTATTTTATTCAGTCACTGATCTACCGGTAAGAAACGAGGTAAAGAAACTCTTTACCACACGACAAAATGCTAGACTTTTCATATCGACAGTATTTTGCAGACGATTTTTATTTGCTCTAATTTTTTGTGAGATTCGTCTTTGATGGAAAACAAAACATAGTGGGAAAAGAAGAAAATGCTGGTTACCAGCATTTTCTTCTTTTCCCACTATGTTTTTGACAGGTTTCTACTCAAAAGTCTTGAAACCACAGTGTTGTTTTGTTCACAGTAAAAGCTGTTTTGTTTTGTTTTTCTTCCGTTTTCATGGTTAGACTCTTTACCTTATGCTTACAATGATATGTCTTTAAAAGGGTTGAAAACATGGTGTGAAAAGGGGTAGAAAGCTGGTTACCAGCATTTTCTTCTTTTCTGGCTTCCCTTCCTTCTTAGGGTAGTTAAAATACGAAATTATTTGGTATAAAGTTACAGCATTCGCAGATAAAAAACGTGGCTCAAAACAATAGATTTTGCCCATAGAAAACATGGTGAGTGAAATGAGGAAAAAATGCTGGTTATCTGGTCAACAGTATTTTCTTCTTTTCACAGGATGTTTTCAAAAAAAGCTGGCTGTATCATGCGATCGTCTGGTAAAACAATAATCCTTTACCACACAATCCCGACTTTCAACGACCCTGCTGAGGAAAACTTTTGAAAACATTGTGAGAAAAGGATAAAATGCTGGTAACCAGCATTTTCTCCTTTTCCCACATTTTTTTCACTATTTGAAAAAATCAAAGTTTTAGTCGCGTCTGTTTTGTCGTCCGCAAATGCTTTCAATTTTTCCGTTTCTTAAATTTTGTCGTCTGCTATATTCTTAACAGACAAACAATCCTTTCAATTTCCCATGTCGTCTGTCACGGAAAACACCCAATAACCCTCGTATTATCAGAGAGTATGGAACTCTGTAGTTGCCATGTGTTACTATTTCATTTTCATTTCATTTCATAAAAGACTGATTCGAAAAAAAATACACAGTCGTTTTTCAGTGTGTTTTTTTAACTCATTACCGCACAGTCCCTACGTTTGACGACCCTGTGCAAGAAGCCTTTAAAAAACATTGTTAAAAAAGGAGAAAATGCTGGTAACCAGCATTTTCTCCTTTTCCCACAATGTTTTCTACCCTTCATAAAACAAATTTCAAATTTTCAGCCACTTTTATTTTGTTGTCTGCAAATGCTTTCGATTTGGACAAGCCTAAAATAATGCCGTTTGGTAATAAGTTAATTAGCCATATACTGTGGCAAAAGGCAGTTTTATACGTCTCCACCATGGATCTATAAGATAAAGTTTGTCCAACAAAAGCGGAGCCCCGGTAGCCCAGCCAAGTCGGTAAACTCCAGGAAAGCATGGATAGGTGCATTGGCTGCTGCGATATAACTGAAATAACGTTGAAATCGGCGTTAAACACCTTACAATCGGACAATCATTATCCAACAACTAACCGAATCTAGAGGTAGAATAGTCTTTTCGACATGCGCTTATTCTGCTAATATCCCAATGTATCGATCCTTGTCAGCCTGTGCGCACTGCTTCGAAAGAGGAGCAGATCTGTGTCAAAATATGTTGATAGTTACCTTCCCCTGTTTTATGGGTTCTCCTTTTGATAATGAGGGCCATTCTTCAGTTACCTCCCTTGATTCTTCTCCAGTACTACATTGGTTATGATAAGGAATTACTCTTATTTTATCCTTGATTTTCTTGCACTAAACAGCTATTTTTCCAGGACAATATTTCAAGTAAATCTAGTTAGGTTGTTTCACAAATTGATATTATACGGAGTTCCTGCTGATTAAGACCAGAATTTGATTTGAAATTACATGTGGACCTGAAACATACATCATAAATTATTGTTATAATTATCGCAACTTCCCCAAGGGAACCAAGGATAAAAACAAAGGAATACAGGTGATAGGATTACTTTGTTATTTGGTTACATTCAGTCTTTATCTGGCAAGGTACATCATTTGATTCACAGGAATGGCTCCCATTAACAACAAGTTTGAAGTAAATGTTTTTACCGATGACAGAGATTTTAGGAAATAACAAAGTTTTTGTCCGTCGAATCCAAATTCGAAATGAGGCATAAAGGTGTAAAAATATTTTGATTGCTAACTTCCCTCGTTGTATTGGTTTCCCTTTCGATATATTACAACTAGTCCAAGTTTGAACCAAATACCTTTAGTAATAACAAATATATGATCCATCCTCTGGCAAAAGGCACCTCAATGATGCATGATACTGAGCGAGGCATCACGGTATTATACATACCTAATACACCTTTTATATAATAAATAACTGACTTAATCTTGAGGTAAACTGGTCCTTTGACAGACCGAAAATTGACCGATAGCGAAAAGTGTCGATCCAGGTCAGCCTGCGCGGACTGCGCAGGCTGACCTGAATCGATACTTTTCGCAAATATGTTAAGTCCCCTTTTCACGCAACATGACTCGTAAAATGTTAAAGTTTTCTTTTTCACGCCGGCGGTAGGGCCTTTACACTAGCGAGACTTCTTCCTCGAAGACAGCCAAAAGATGTAACACATGACACCTTTGGGACTCCATATGAGAGAGTGGGAGAGATAGAAGTCTTAATCATATCCTGTTATTGCCTTGATTGAAGGCAAAAAAGCCAACAGGCAGGTGGTTTTGTCTACTCCCATGGCTTTACGTGACTCTTTACCAAACAGTCCGAATTTTTAATCGTCCGGTGGAAAACGTTTTTCTTTTTTGTTTTCATTGGGGGCAAAGGAGAAAATGATATTAGTGAGCATTTTGCTGCACTTCCCATTCTGTTTTTTTTTTTTTTAAATCCTGCAAAGAAATATTTCATCATTTGATTACTATTAGATTGTCACGTACTGATACTCTTTATGTGGACTTTTCTGGATTTTTCTTTGACAGGTTAAGCGTTAGTTCTTTAAAAGACGACATTATTATAAAGCGGTCCAAGGCTTAAAGAACTCAATCAAAGGTAATTTGATGAAGTTTGATGTTAAAGAATGAGCCATGCGCTTTAAAAAGAGGGTTGAATACGTCTGAAAAAATCAATTCAGGTTAGAGCAGGCTGACCTGGTTGACACTTTTTGCTACTGGTCAATAATCTGCCTGCCAAATAATCACTCTAACCAATGATTCTGTCTATTATTAGACGAACTAGATTCTATGGATTGATAATCATGATATGACAGGCTTGACATAATGTTTAAAATACAGTACAGTATATACATTTAACCCTCGGTCCCCAGAGCAAGCCCTAATTTATAAAACTGAATGTATTGGTTAAGGGTATAAGATACTGGACATTGGCCCCGAACCATGTTCTGTGAAAAGGGGGCTTATTGCATCTTGGGAAAAGTATCGACCCAGGTCAGCCTGCGCAGTCCGCGCAGGCTGACCTGGGGCGAAACTTTTCGCTGTTGGTCAATTTTTGTATGGCCAAGGACCAGTCTATCACATGATTATGTTGGTTCTTAAAAAAAGTAGATATTACAAATCCATAAGTATGTGATGGCTTGCCTGGATCTATGGATCACGGAGATGCATTGAGCCCCCATTTTTCCGAGAATGGTTCGTTTTATTTGGAATTGAGCTATTCTTTTTTTGTTTTAACCATAATGTTTGCTAAGAGGGAATGCACAGTCTAAAAATCATTCTTTGTACATGAATATTATTCTGACGTTACTTTGTCATACTTATGGAACAGATTAAGAGATTCTCGCTAAAGATCTATGTGGACCTTGATAAGAAGTCTGCTAAAGAAAATAATTGAAAAGTTGTTGCCGCCCCGACCCTGGCTACGGAATTCGAATCCGAAACCTTTGATGTGACAGGCTGACGTTTTAATATTACTACGCTGTCTACCAGTGTTGGTGTCATCTTCGCAAGCCAAGGCTGACGATTCACTACGTTACTCTACCCTTGGCGGATCGAGCTTGATTTTTATGTTCAACCGATACGCTTTTTCATTGGATGCAGCCAGCTCTAGCTGCGACGAATGAAATTGCTCGTAGCATTTCATCTTTGATAAAAAGAGAATAAGGTCTCTACCTTTCGAATAGAAGGTAAAACGTGGAAACCCACGTTGATGTCTGCTTATCGCCTCATGTGTATTCGTAAGCGGTTTGTAAAACGATATTTCATTTGCTTTTTGAAATATGATGTAAAGGGGGGGGGGGTAATAACCAGCATCCAATAGAGGGCACATCGCAGGAATCTCGAAGTCCGGCTCAATCAGCCAAGATAAGATCCACGTAGTGATCGTAAACTTGGCTCGCGAAGATGTGTTGGTGTATTCTGACCTAATTACGTCTGTCATCAAAAACTTGAAATAGTGCCAGTGTCATCAATAATTCATAGTTTTTCTGTGCCTAATTGTCGCATGTAGAATATCAGTAAAAGTAGTTCCCCGCGGAATCATTCCTCCGCCGGATGATTGAAGACTTGTCTGTCAGTATTTCACAGACATATGATATTGTTTTAATTCCAAAATTAATCATATAATTGGCTAAGACGAAATTTCTCAGCCTTTCAGTTGGCTAACTATAGATTATAAAAAAAGCAGCAAAACTGACAATAAATACGTTACCTGTGTTCGTTTAGTTTAGCCAATCAGAAGTTGCGTTACTTTCAAGTTTAGAAACTGCTCCAGAATAAGACTCCGGTTCTTTTTTTTAATCTTCTCCAGAATAAAAGTGCAGATTCTTCGTTTTCTTACGATTGGTTGGTTCATACAGACCCTGGTTTCCAGATTTAAACAGATAATTTAGATATGTGAGGGGATAAGCAGGAGAGAAACAATATATTGAGATTTGTGACAGATAACAAATCTTCGTTGGAACAGTTACCAGTTTCACACAAAAAAAAACCTAGGTCTCGTATTTCACTTAACCCTTTACTCCATAGATACTCATTTCTACGCATTGCTTGTAAGAGCCGTTGGAAAACATTGTGGCAAAAGGTGAAATTGCTCGTGACGAGCAATTTCACCTTTTGTCACAATGTTTTCTATGCTATCAAAAGGTGTCATATGATATACAAAAGAGAAATGGTTTCATCGTTGTTGTTATTTAGGGTCAATTAGAGATACCATAGAACTGCCTTATGGGGTAAAGGGTTAAATCGACAGATGCACTCAGTTTCAGACGAAATGTGGGTTCTAAATTTTGCGACGTATTGCACTGGCACTATCAAACTTAAAGTAACGTTCTCCAAGCATTACTTGACAAGACGTTCCAGACTCAACTCAGAAGTGATAAAATTGTATTTTAATGCTTTCCTTATGCAAATCAGTGCATAGAAAATGTTGTTGCAATGAACTACTGTAAATAAAAAAAGTAAAATACAGTTCGACATTAGATTTCTTGTAGTGGTTTAGAAATGTCAGTGGCTAAAGAAGAACATATCATACGCGGCGTCTATATATGTCAAAAATTAAATAAGACTAGACCGCCATAATATGACCTAAGATGTTAAAGTGGCGTTAAACTCCAATACAACCAACCAACCAAAATAAGACGAGCCATTCTTTGTGAAAAAGGAGGCTTAATGCATCTGCAAAAAGTATCGACCCAGGTCAGCCTGCGCGGACTGCGCAGGCTGACCTGGATCGATACTTTTGCAGATACGTTAAGCCCCCTTTTCGGAGACCATGACTCATTTTTTAAAAAAACAAATTTTTGCCGCTCATCAAGTTTCTGTATGTCCTATGACCATTTTACCTCATGATTCAGTTGGTTACCAGACTTAGTGGATTTTATAGATTCCCAACTCTGTAATATCTTCATTGGTATATTGCATCGAAAAGCATTATCTCCCGCTAGATGGCATTCTACAAATACATATCTATCTAATTTGGGCTTCCTGGGTACATAACCGGACTATTTTCCTACGCGACAACCGTTACTTTGAGTTTCAAACTAAAATAAACGTTTATTCAATAAAACTCTACATGGTGCTATTAATTCAGCTATGTAGTTAAGTGAGAAATAGCTCATACGAGCAATTTCTTCATTCGGTACAATGTTTTCAATTTCATTCCAGGAGACAACGAATTATCAATATTTCCTGCATAATGTTTCCGTAGTAATTTGCCAATGAAGAGTTACTTTGCAGTAGTTTAGAGAAATCTGGGGCTAAAACAGTTCTGATAACGAATTATTAATATTCCTACAGAATGTTTCCAAAGTAGTCTGCCAATGAAGAGTTACTTTGCAGTAGTTTAGAGAAATCTGGAGCTAAAACAGGCCTGATTTCTCCTCAAACGTATTGAAAAAAGCCATTGTCTCCGTTGCTACTTTAAAGCGCGTATTACTACAATCCCCCAATACTGGGAGGAGTGATGCGTCATAGCAAACAGGTAGAATCTTCGAAGAATATGATATGTGCAGACAAGGCATCGACGAGATACATTTAAACCTCGATTTTGTCAGAACATGGGTCAAAACCGACATCTCCATCAAACTTTCAGGCTCTAGAACCCCATACCTCCCTGAACGGAAAAACTAATACATTTTAGTGGGAAGCACGATTAAAAAATAATGTGGAATAAAATGATTTCGTTTCCGACAGTTTTTTGTAATTACTGTACTAATTGTTTTCTCAGAATCACGTTACGTAATGGAAAAGGTTAAAGGAACAGGATTACAAGTGAACTATGCTCCGTGAAAACGAGGCTCAATGTGTCTCTATTATGTCGAAACCTTTTTCTATGGTTCCTTTTTCTGCGTATCAAAAGACCAGTCTACATCATAATCATTTTAGTCGATTGTTAGGCAAAACGGCTTTTATGGATCCAGAATTATGTGATCATTCTCTTCACTTGGTATAAAGCATCATACATGCGTAAACTCTTTACCACACAATCTTAACTTTTAACAACCCTGAAAAAGATACCTTTTGAAAACATTGTGGGAAAAGCAGAAAATGCAGGTAACCACAGCATTTTCTCCTTTTCCCACAATGTTATCTAACCTTCCCAAAATCAAATTTCGATTGTTGATTCATAATTATGTTGTCGTCGACAAATGCGTTCAATTTGGACGTGTCCAAAATTGTGTTATTTGGTAGAGAGTTAAACCCCCTTTTGCAAAAGAACTGCTAAAAATATACTTTTCCACACGCATCCAACGTGTGTTGTTTTTTTTTTTCTGCGAATGGTCTAAACCAAAATCAGCCTGTGCAGTCTTTTCATGGTCTACATTCTTCGATACGAATGTAATCGTTTCAATTGTAATGGTTCTATTTCTTCAAAATCAGAGGTAATTCGATCCCTAAATTATAATTATTATTATTTCTATATTACGGTATAATCTAGAGAAATGACCCTCCCCTACAAAATGACCCATGAGTCATTTCACTACGTAGAGGAATGACCCATGGGTAATTTCTCGATGTAGTGAAATGACCCATGGGTCAATTTGTAGGGGAGGGTCATTTCTCTACATTACACCGGCATTAGAAATGTAAAATAAATGGGCCGTGCTCTGTGAAATGGGGGCTAAAGGCATCTGCAAAAAATATATTGACCAAAGTCGAAGGCTGACCTGGGTTGAAACCATTTGCTATTTGTAAATATTTGTAAATAGTCCGCATTCATGATCCAGTTAGTTGTGAGACGAAATGGATCTTATGGCTCCCTAATTATGTGACGTCTTGCCCTAGTAATGCAGAGAAATGACACTCTCCTACAAAATGACCCATGGGCCATTTCTCTAAGGAGAGGAATGACCCATGTGTCATTTCTCTACGTAGAGCAATGACCAGGGTCATTATTCTACGTAAAGAAATGAACCCGAGGGTCATTTCTCTACGTGGAATAATGACCATGGTCATTCCTCTACGTAGTGAAATGACTTCTGGGGTCATTTCTCTACGTAGAATAATGACCCGGGTCATTTCATAGGGGAGGGTCATTTCTCTGCATTACACCCTCATGCCAGAGCCCGGGGTTCGTATTCACCAACCATTCTGAAAGTAACAGAACTTCTGATTGGCTAAACCATTCGGTTTAGCCAATCAGAAGTTCTGTTACTTTCACACTGACAAAATTCTGAAGAATAAGATTGAGAATGTTCTAAAAGAATGGTTGGTGAATACAGGCCCAGATCTACTTCGCCAACAAAATCAGTATCTGTCCGATCCTTGGATTATTGTTTTTCGGTAGAAAAAAAAGGTGAAATACAATAAAACAATAATTTTCATTGTTAAAACGTGTGCAACAGTTACTTGGACTGAGCAAGTGCCAATGGGACACTTAAAATGTGATTTGTATACGACAGGTACATGTACTCGCTTTACACAGAAACATTTCAACATATTTGCCTTCCATGGAATCTCAACAACATGCTTTTACGACCCAGAGGAAGAAGCCTTCTGAAAACATTGTGGGAAAAGGAGAAAATGCTGGTAATCAGCATTTTCTCCTTTTCCCACAATGTTTTCTACTATTCAAAGGTTAATTTTTCATTTTTGAGTCACATTTTGTTTGTCGTCTGCTAATTCTTTCAATTTGGGCAAGTCGGAAATATTGTCGTTTGGTAAAGAGTTAACAGTCTTGCATTGTTCCCGAAATTCTCAGTTAAAAAAATCTACAAAGTCTCGATAAGTCGAACTAATGAGGGTCTATGTACAAATGAGTTGGGTAATTGTCATCTATAATTCATAATGGCTTTCAGTCCATCTCCAATTCTAGAGAGTATCAAGGTCAACCTGTCTGTCTCACAGGCACTTGTTTTTTTTTTTCATTCTTTTCCCTTCTATAATAGCTTATCAGGTGAGAAGTTTGTCAGAATTTAAGTGTCTTGCCCAAGGGTATTCTCAAAAACAAATAGCAGCGACTTGGTGCATAAAACGTACAAAACTTTGTAAAAATTTTATACGTCATTTCTACGTTTTGAGGGCATTCAAGCAGAAAATTTATAAAACATTTTGGAAAAAGGATTGAAGCATTGTAGAAGCGGTTTTTTCCCTTACAACTCTTAGAAAAAATTCTACTGCCCTGAGAAGTTGAACTTTTGATGGTCTCTGTAATTATGGTAACCAGCATTTTCTCCTTTATCCACAATGTTTATATCTTTTTCAAACCACGTTGTATTGTTTTTTGATACGCGTTCAATCGGTCGTCATAACACCTTGACTCATTACCAAACGACAAAATTTTATGTTTGTCCAAATCGAAAGCATTTGCAAACGACAAAATAAAAGAGACTGAAATTTTGAAATTTGTTTTGTCAGTGGTAACCAGCATTTCCTCCTTTATCCATATCTTTTTCAAACCACGTTATACATATTTTTTTGCACGCATTCAATTAGTCGTCATTAATACCTGAACTCATTACCAAACGACAAAATTTTATGTTTGTCCAAATCGAAAGCATTTGCAGACGACAATATAAAAGAGACTGAAAATTTGAAATTTGTTTTGTCAAGAGTAGAAAACAATGTGGGAAAAGGAGAAAATACTGGTTACCAGCATTTTCTCCTTTTACACAATATTTTTTAGAGGCTTCTTTCTCAGGGTCGTCAAAAGTAGGCATTGTATGAGAATGGGTTAAAATGGGTGTTCATTATGGTTGGTAGAGTTTGTCGACTTGTTAAGAGCTAAAGAGGCCATTTTAGACTTTTGCTGCCAATCAATGTTGTGTTTTTTCTTTTCGTTAGTAACAGTATGACCGTGATAACGTAATAGGCATACAATTTTACACGAAAAATAATTCTAAGCCTCTTCCCCTTCAACCCGGATACGGTAGTTCAGCTAGTAGTATGGTAGCCAACTGAGGTTTTGAAGTTCGTGGATTGTAGTCCCACTGGAGTTTCTTTTTTCAAAGATTTTTCCCTAAATGAGGATAAACAAACACGTCTGCGGGTTTTTCTTTTCTTTTGTAAATGCTATAAAATCATTTTTTCTTCTAAAAGTAATAGGAGTTAAAATATGATTTAATGTTCCTTTAAGATGCTACGCATCCT
The DNA here is from genome assembly GCA_943736015.1 of Tridacna crocea. Taxonomy (NCBI): domain Eukaryota; kingdom Metazoa; phylum Mollusca; class Bivalvia; order Cardiida; family Cardiidae; genus Tridacna; species Tridacna crocea. Next base: position 42,469,635 of record OX031066.1, on the reverse strand, counting down.
ACTTAAGAAACGATAACGCCAAAAAAAATTTCCTCTTTTTCTCCATCTTCGCGAGCCAACTTTACGATCACTACGTGGATCTTACCTTGGCTGATTGAGCCCGCTTTCGAGATTCCTGCGATGCGCCCTCTGTTGGATGCTGATTATTACCTCCATTTACATATTTCTAAAAGCAAATGAATTATCGTTTTACAAACCGCTTACGAATACACATGAAGCGATAAGCTGAAATCCACGTGGGTTTCCATGTTTTACATTCTATTCGAAAGGTAGACCTTGTTCTATTTTTATCAAAGATGAAATGCTACGAGCGATTTCATTCGTTGCAGCTAGAGCTGGCTACATCCTATGAAAAAGCGTATCGGGTGAACGTAAAAATCAAGCTCGATCCGCCAAGGATAGAGTAGCGTAGTGAATCGTCGGCCTTGGCTTGCGAAGATGCTTTTTCTCTGTCTGTCTATTTGTCTTTTTGTGTGTGTGTGTGTGTGTCTGTCTGCCGGCTTGCCTCTGCCTCCCTGTCTGTCTGACTGTCTGAACTTTGGTTTGTTACAGACGTATGAGTAGCCCTTTAACCCTATACTAAACAGAGAGGTTTAGGTAGTGTCATTTTAAACTTTTTCCACAATGTTTTCTACTATTTCAAAGAAATAGACCATCCTTTAATCTACAAATCTACATGCAACTTGTCTTCTCCGAATGTTCTCATTCTAGTCCGAAATTTTGTCGTGTGGTAAAGAGATAGAGGAAGACTTGAGACATAAAGATTACATCCATAATTAAGTGTTCAATCAGTGAGATGAGCGTGACCTTTATCTGTGACAGACGATCTCGTCCTAAGAGAGACAATCTGGTCGTTATCAAATTAATCCCTCCTTGGCGTCAAAGTCAGACAATTGGTGTCCTTTTGCGAACAGTGTAGATCCAAGATCAGACTGCACAGAACGTGCAGTCTGATCTTGGGCCTACACTGTTCGATAACTTGTCACATGATTGGGTATTGAGGGGAAAAACTGCTTTGAATTTAATTTTTTTTCCATGTCTTCTTTTTTTATTGTGACGGAAATTGTGGCTTGCATTTCATTCCGTGTTATTAAGATTTAAGATTCCCTGTGCACAAATTACTGCTCACTTTTGGAGGATCTTTAAGGCGACATTTAAATGAAGAATGTTTTGTGAAAAGGAGGCTTAATGCATTTGCAAAACCTTTCGACCCGTGTCAGCCTGCGATGTCCGCGCAGGCTGACATGGGTCGAAAGGTTTTGCTTTCTTATAAATTTCATGCATGTCTTAGGACCAGTTTATCTCCAGATTCAATCAGTTGTCAGACAACATGAATTTTATAAGTTTAAGTTTAAACATATTTATTTTACATCGATTGAGAAACAAGTTCTGACAACTTATACTAATCTCTCTCGATTCTGCTTCCTGGGAACTACACAAGTACTCGCGCCGAATGTGTGGGCCAATGAAAAATCCCAAATGTGACACCCGCTCCCGGGTATCGAACTCAGGACCTTATGGTTATGAGGCCGACGCTCTACCTCACAGCCACGGATACCACATGAATTTTATGGATCTCGTATTGCTAAGAACAGTGGATAGCTACAGGAGGAGGAGGAGGAGGTACGCATTAAACCCCCTTTTGCGAGAGTGGTGTGATCCAATGAAATGGTTACACTCTTTCAAGTAGGCCTAATAACAAGGGAAAACAGATATGTATGTGGCAGTCTTAAAGGCTGTATTAATTGCAATATATTGCATTGAGACTGTAGACCAGAAAGCACCTTCTGTGCAATCTGATCTTGACCTACACTGTCCGCTAGAGATCATTCTGTCGTGCTTATCAGGCTAAGAGTTATTGGATAAGAAATGACACTCCTAAAGACGTCAGTTCAGTCATTATTTTACATGTAGGAGGGGAACGTTTTTACAAGATTAATAGCAAAAAAGCTATTCAGTTTTGGTCTCTCTCAAACATGCCTTGAGTTATAAATAGTTTTCTGATTTTTATACCACTTTTAAGAATAGTTTAATTATAGCGTTGCTACAGGTTCTTTCTTCATGCTCTTGCTTTAACCCCTGCCAATGGCTGTGGAATACAGATTTAGCGTCTGTCCGTCCGTGAGTCCGTCTGAGACAATATCGTCAATACCATTGGACGGAATTTCGTAAAACTTAAACCTGCAATATAACCTATTCCACCTATAAACTTTTTCTGTGATTTTGATTCATGTAAAAATAGCTGATTGGGAGCGATTTTGAGTTACGCGGTCGCGTAAATTTTTCAAAAGGTCTTTTTCCGCCGGGGGATATCATTTCAACGAAATTGCTTGTTGCCTTGGTTTTATCAACAGTGTGTTTGGGGCTTAATACGTTACCAAAGGACACGCTAGAGTGATCAACATCACCTGAAACGAATGTATCATTGCGAACAAAGCATAGCAACAATTCTAAAAGCTCATTCAGGGAAGAACGTCTGTTTTGTTAATTTCTATCATAAATATTTTATGAATTAATCCTAGACTGAATACATGAGCCATGCTCTGTGAAAAGAGGGTTTGATGTACATATATCTACAAAAAATGTATTGACCCCTGACAGCCCGTGTAATGCAGACAAATGGCCCTCCCCTACAAAATGACCCATGGGTCATTTCACCACGTAGAGGAATGACCCGGGTCATTTCTCTACGTAGTGAAATGACTCTCGAGGTCATTTCTCTACGTAGAATAATGACCCGGGTCATTTTGTATGTGAGGGTCATTTCTCTACATTACACTGGCCCAGTCCTCGGAGTATGATCTTGCTTTACATGTTCAGCTTCTCAGTAAGAGGTTTCAGTCATGTGAACGCAAACCAATGTAAATAAACTCTAGGGAAATTTAATTTTGTAATAGGCAACAAGTTAGTGTCGGCAGGAAACGGGTTACATCTCAACCACACAGTCCCGAATTTTAATGACCCCTAGAAATAAAAGCCTTTGAAAACAATGTGGAAAAAGGAGAAAATGCTGGTAAACAGCATTTCCTCCTCTTCCAACAACGTTTTTTACCGTATCAAAGACAAATTCCAGCACTTATATTGTCTTCTGTAAATTGTTTCAGTGTGGGCGAGTCTTCATTTTTGTTATGCGGTCAGCTATTAATTATCTGTATACAAATTTCAAAAGGATATTATTATAGGTTTCTGGTACAATTTTATTCCTAGAAATTATAAGATAAAACACAACCCAGAAGATAATTTAGAAGCAACAATTACTACTTAACACGTGATTTCAAACGAAGTAATGAAGCGCAAAGTCGGTATACGAGGGTTGATCGTGAAGTACATAGACTGTTCGTTTATAAGTTACGTCTACATTATTGGTCGCATTTCTATAAAACCTACAACAGTCTAAGATCAGACCTTATTAGCACACAGTCAGAAAACATAGGAATCTTTCTGTGTAAATTGAACTCTAAGTGTCCACTGCAAGAAATTCCGGGAGATTGCGTTGAAAAATGTAATTAAATCTGACGTTGTCACGACGTCGCAAGTTGCATATTTGCGTGATCCGGGTATATGTTACTGCCTTATTGTAAGATGCTGTGACATTCTTACTGTTGAATATTTATTCAGAAAAAATATGTATCGTAAATACACCAGCAATAAAGAAATATACATGAAACCCAGGATCACAGGTCAATTTTTGAACAGTCCACAAACTTCCTCGTATGACTCCTGTTTAAATTTTTTCCCTTCGTTAGCTAAATTTTATGGCTGTTTTCCTATGTTTATCCAGTATTATCGTGAACTTTTTTTTTTAAAGATATAAGATATAATAAGAGGCTCTGAACTATGAACGTTCGACTTCTTTGTGGTTCAGTATGAAGCGAAATAATAGTACAGTTAATACATTTTGTCTGACAATAGGCTTGTTCAGGTAGAATGGACCTTGGATATGCATAAAATTCACAAATGATAAAACGTATGAAACCATACCAGTCTGCATGGGCTGTGCAAGCTAATATGGGTCTACAATTTTGCAAATTGTAGTCTGCTTTCATGGCACATTTCTTACAGGCAAAACATTTTTGTCATTTGCTAAACCAGTATTTCAGTATGTAATGCACAGTGCTTGAAAAATGGCGTCACTGGTTAACCCTTTGGCTGTCAAGCGCGACAAACTGACCTTTTGCGGACAGCGTAGATCAAGATCAGACTGCACAGAATGTGCAGTCTGATCTTGAATCTACACTGTCCGATCAGGAAATATTATTCTCAAAAAATCTAAGTTTGAAACAGCAATATTTGGCTTTTTACTATCGAATTGAAAATTTGATTTTAGTTATTTAGCAGAATTATGGTTAAAATCTCCAGCTCCGTCAATTTCTTTTCGGGGATCTACGAGAGGGACTGTGACAGGATTTTTTTTCTCTCTTACGGTTGATTATTGTGCTGACGATGATCATGTAGGAGAGCAGATTTTTACACAATACAGGTATAAAAAAATCATCAAAGAAAGCATTGATAAGTGCACTTGTTGCTGCGATATGACTAAAAAGATTTTGAAAACATCAGACAGACAGATAGACAGACAGACAGAGGGACGGACATACAGACACACAGACAAAGACAGAAGGACGGACAGACTGGCTGACAGGAAGGCAGACAAAATAGAAGAACAAACAATTAAACAAATAAACAAAATAAACATACAACAACAACAACCAAACAAGATAGTAATGTGAAGGATAGAAAATACCGTATTTTGATAAATGAGAAAAAGTTACTCAAGAAGGAAGAAATTGTTCGTAACAAGGAATTACTTATTTATCTTCATTGTCTGTATATAAGCTTTCTGCAAGAGCAAAAAGAAAATATAACACTGCAAAGCTCGCATTCATGTTGCTTAAACAACGGGTTCTTACAAAAAGAGACCTATTTCTAGCCCAATTTACGTTTGTTTTTGCGAACTGACTGCACTGATGCGAACATCATCTATAATTCATAGCTGTTCTTTCCCAAAGTCACTTGTCGTAGCTATTTAACCGAATTACAATGTGTTGTATTTGATCATTTTGAGCGCTTCAGACAGTTGGTACCCTATAACAAACGGTGCCGTGTTTTTTAACGTCCCTGTGGACAATATTAGTTGTACGGTCAGGTGGCAGGGGACTTGGAAACTTGTTCACGGCTGTGGTTAATCATGTCGCCCCGAGTCGAAGGCGAGGTGGCGACATGATTCACCACAGCCGTGAACAAGCTTCCAAGTCCCCTGCCACCTGACCGTGCAACGAATTTATTATACTGCAAAGTTTTACCCTTTCAAAGCGCGTTAAGCAAAATTTTCCTGTTTTATAATTTCACGAATCCAGTACGCTGACGAAATAGAAATTCCCTTCTGTGTGCCCCAATTCAATGAAAACTGACGTCACTGGAAACTGACGTCACTAAAACGTGCATTTTGGTGAATGAATGTGCAGTCTGGTGATCGATTGACGCCGCCATTTTGGATGATGTATTGCACGTGTAGTGATGTTTACGGGGCACTCAAAAGGGAAACTGGTTTTACGTGGTTTTTGCCAGGGAAGATGATAAAATGTTCCCGGCATGTTAACCAATCAGATCACGAGAAATTTCTTTGCAGTATATATAATAAGAGCTTTTGTAACACTGTGAGGAAAATGAGAACATGCTAGTAACCAGCATTTTTTCATTGTCCCCAAAACGTTTTTCTATCCGTCGTCTTTCAGATACAAATCCATGTATTCAAGCCTGATAATTTATCATCTTCTAAATGCTAGTAAGCAGCATTTTCCCCATCTTCGCGAGCCAAGTTTACGATCACTACATGGATCTTACTTTGGCTGATTGAGCCCGATTTCGAGATTCCTGTGATGTGCCCTCTATTGGATGCTACTTATTACCCCACTTTACATCATATTTCTAAAAGCAAATGCAATATCGTTTTACAAACCGCTTACGAATACACATGAAGCGATAAGCAGACATCCACGTGGGTTTCCATGTTTACCTTCGATTCGAAAAGTAGCGACCTTGTTCTATTTTTATCAAAGATGAAATGCTACGAGCGATTTCATTCGTTGCAGCTAGAGCTGGCTGCATCCAATGAAAAAGCGTATCGGGTGAATGTGAAAATCAAGCTCGATCCTCCAAGGGTAGAGTAACGGTAGTGAATCGTCAGTCTTAGCTTGCGAAAATGCATTTTCCCCCTCTCTCAAATTTTTTTTCGCCCTTTTCAAACACAGATCAAGTCATTTCAGGTAGAGATCATTCTATGCAGTACCTGAAATGAAAAGACACGAAATTAGACACCAACCAACCAACCAACTCTACTTGCCAACCAACCAACGAACCAACCATCAAACCAACCAACCAAGCAACCAACCACCAAACCAACCAACCAACAAACCATCAAACCAACCAACCAACCACCCAACAAACCATCAAACCAACCAATCATCGAACAAACCACCAAACCAACTAACCAACCACCAAACTAACCAACCAACCAAGCACAGATCAGTCAATCAATAAAACAAATTGTTTTCTAACCTGCTAAGGTTAAGAGTTTGATAATCAAACAGATCACTCTAGATAGCTAATTAGAGAAATATCAACAATAATTCTATGGATGTATACCGGCAGATCATTAATTGATAGTTTGAATGGCAATATTACCATGGAAACTAATCTAAACATATAACCTTCGATATACGAGCCTTTTTCCTCATTTGCATCTGTCAATTTTTGAAAAAAGAAAACATTGTGCCTAAAGGAGAACGTTGCTCGTCACGGAGAATTTTCTCCTTTTATCATTATGTTTTCACATTTTTTTTTTCGTGTAATAAAGTTAAGTGAAAAAAAGATGGTTATCAACAAGAGATCACAATACAACTGTAAATGGTTTTCAGAAAGACAGCACGATACGGCTGTAAATCTTTATTTAAAAAAAAACACTTCGACTGTAAGTGATTATCCAAAAGACGAAATAACTAAACAATACAACTGTAATGTGCATTTATCTAAATGTCTCACCTAAAAAGGGTCATCAGCAAATTTGATTAACTCTTTCCATACCATACACAACAGAAGAAGCTTTTGTGAACAGTACAGATGAAGATCAGACTGAACAGGATGTGCAGTCTGATCTGTGATCTACAATGTCCACTGTCATATTCTAGATTATCACCCGAACTGTCTCTTGGATCTGTATTCACCAACCATTCTTAAGAACATTCTCTTGGTCTTACATTCAAGAAATTCCTGACTGTGAAAGTAACAGAACTCCTGACTGGCTAAACCATTGGTTTTAGCCAATCAGAAACTCTGTTACTTTCACATTGACAAAATTCTGAAGAATAAGACTAAGAATGCTCTTAAAAATGGCTGGTGAATATGGACCCTGATCTTGCAGATGAAATGCATTTTTAGCTGTAGAGAAAATGCAGTTAATTTATTTTTATTCAATAGCAAGAGAGTTTAGCAAGTACTTGTCTAAAGCTCTGCTTTAAGACTGGTTCACAGTTCTAGCATATAATACCCCCCATACACACACACAAGCACACAAAAATGGAAGATGGTGGAGTAACTAGACTGTTTATTTCATTTGGATCCTGCTCTGTGAAAAGGGGCTTTGACGCATCTGCAAAAAGCATCGACTCAGATCAGCCTTTTTGCTGTTGGTTAATTCTATTAGTTTTTCTGCACGCCAACAGACCAGTCTACCTAATGATTCAGTTTGATAAAATGAATTTTATCGATTCAGATGTATGTGATAACTTGCTTGGTGTCATGCATCACAGAGATGCAATAAGCATCCTTTTCACAGAGTGTGTTTTTTTCATTCGTAATTGTAATGGTTCAGATACGACAAAACGACGAACATGGTGTAACAAATGTGCATTTGTAAATTTCCCAAGAGTTGCGAAACAAACAACCTAAATATTTTGACATCCATTTTGACGTGTAGGATGCCCCAAAAGCGATTCAAATTCATTTGAACATAAATGATGCCTTCTAAAGTATAGAAATCTTTGTGAAGATGACAACCTGTTGTTTTACCGGCACAGTGTTTGTTGTTGGCAGACCATGTTAAAAGCCCTTATCTACCGCTAGATGGCATTCTACAAATACACATCTATCTAACTTGGGCATGCTGGGTACATGTGCAGAAATGGAGTAATTTTTCAAAACAACAACCGTTATTTTGAATTTCAAACTAAAATAAACGTTCACTCAATAAAACGCTACCTGGAACGACTCATTCAGCTATGATCAGCTAGCATGATATCTATGGACCGGTTATTTAACAGCCCCTACAGGCTTGGCTAATAGCTTCGGTTACTGTAAGCTCTACATTTCCTGAACAAATGGGATCGGTGATGAGTCATAGCAGAGAGGTCGAATCTTCGAACAATATGACATGCGCAGCCAAAGGTAAAAAAGGGAACAAAATATTGAGCTGCCTCGCAGTATTTGAGTACATTTTAACAGCCGCATTGTTTACCCTGACTGATTGATCTTGCATTTGTTTACCATCGCCACCAGTTGCCAATGGGCGACGCCGCCCCCCCCCCCCCCCCCCAAGGCTGTTAGTGCTGTTGGGGGGATAGTACAGATATAGGACTAGAATATACCCATCTTCAGTTACGTCTGGTTACGTGCTCAATGTATAGCACGTCACACGGAACCTCGGAAAGACTGATGTAATTTTAGATGGCTAGCCGTAGGAATCGAATCCACACCATCAAGGGACTCCAAAACATCAAGTTCACGAGTTCTACACTCTACCTATTGAGCTATGTGGGCAGCTGGGCTCGTATTCACCGATCATTCTTAAGAACGTTCTTTGTTTTTATTCTCCAGAATTGCCGTCTATTTTTGAAAGTAACACAACTTATGATTGGCTAGACCATTCGGTTTAGCCAATCAGAAGTTGTGCTACTTACAGATATCGCAAATCTTGGAGATTAAGACTAAGAATATTTCTAAGAAGGGTTGATGAATACGGGTCCTGGGCTCGTATTCACTAACCATTCTTAAGAACGTTCTTAAATGTATTATTATTTACATTTGTAAGTAACACAAATTCTGATTGGCTAAACCATTCGGTTTAGCCAATCAGAGATTCTGTTACTTACAAATTTAGAAAACCTTGGAGAACAAGAGCAAGAATATTCTCTCTGGTCTTGTTTACCTTGGCAGCTATAGGGACTCTAATAGTGTCACTCGTCACCCGAGGGATACAACGTTTGACTGATGAGGTACCTTTTTGTCTGACAAGCCATGTTTCTTTCTAACATGATAACAACTTATCCTTCCTGCTTTGAATTATATATACGAGCTTTTTGAACACACAGATTTTTGGCCAATAGCTAAGCAAGGTTTCTTAACGTGAAAGTATCATAGCGTTGTCTGCGCATGTCATATTCTTCGACCCGTCTGCTATGACGCATCACCGATCCCATAAGCTAGAGAAAAGTAGGGCTTACGCCGAAGCTATTACCCAAGCCTGTAGGGCCAGTTTTAATAAATATCCGGTGCATTAGGTTACTTGCTAGCTGATAATAGCTGAATGTATCGCACAAGGTAGCGTTTAATTGCGTAAATGTTTTTGCGTAAATTTTTATTTTAGTTTGAATTACAAAGTAACGGTTGTCGCGTAGAAATGTAGTCCGGTTCTTTTTCCAGAGTGCCAAATTAGATAAATGTGTATTTGTAGAATGCCATCCAGCGGGAGATAATGGGTATTTTAGTGCCTTCGTTCGGTTATTGTGTGCAGCATTTTCGCAGAAGATCGATCAAGAAAATGTCAGCAAGCTAATGCCACGTTTAAACTTTGAGGGAGAGGTTTGACTTCCAGAGCCCTTGTAATTTAACCTTTTACCAAACACTTTTGGGTTTTATAAAGAAAGCTTGTGAAAACATTGTGGGAGAAGGAAAAAATGCTGGTAACCAGCATTTTCTCCTTTTCCACAATATTTTCTACCCTTACCACTTTAAAAGCTATATCCGTTCATTTGAGCCACGTATAGACTGTCGTCTACAAATGCTATCAGTTGTATGGTTGTATAGTGTTTAAAGCCGTTTTCAACATTATTTCAGTTATATCGCGGCGGCCAGTGCACCTATACATGCTTTCCTGGAGTTTCTATCACCAGTACTCCGCACAATATTCTTTCCAAGCCACTGGCTGCTTTCCCACATAACCATAGTCGAAACAACGATCAGCGGTGAGAGAGGAATGAATCATGTCGCAATGACTATATCATCAATCCCCGGAAAGAAATTTGCCGAGCCGGGGATAGAACTCACGACCCCTGTTATCAAGTCCTGTGCGCTACGGACTGAGCTACCGGGGCTCGGCAATGCTATCAGTTGAGAAGAATCAGAAAGTTTGTTATTTAGTAGAGAGTTAACACATTACCATACAATCCCTACTTTTGACGCCCCTGAGAAAGAAGCCTTTCGAAAGCACTGTGGGAAAAGGAGAAAATGCTGGTAACCAGCATTTTCTCCTTTTCTCACAGTGTTTTCTACCCTTCCTAGAACAAATTTCAATTTTTCAGTCACCTTTATTTTGTCGCCTGCAAATGCTTTCAATTTGGACCAGTTTAAAATTTTCTCGTGTGGTAAAGAGTTAATGTCTAATGTTGGAAAGTTTGGATCACAGGAGCATATCACTGTTTAATGTGAGAACACCAACATGAATGTGAAGTCCCCATTGTGTTTTTCCATTACAGGGAAAATATGGCCAGATATTAGTTACTATGGTAACACAGCACAAATATTAACAAATTATTGCACGCAAAGATTGTCATTCTACCTTTATTTCAATTACCATTTTTTTTAATTATCGCAATATCTTTCGAAAAGAATCTGAAGCAGATGATCCCCGATAATCCAATACAATTTAGATACTTTTTTTTTCGGGGGGGGGGGGGGAAAGATGCTTTTTGATTTCTTTTCTATTCTATAGCAGCAGTGGCGAATGCTGCCTTTAATATCTTTACTAAACAACAAAAATAGCCGAGGCTTGACTCAGTCAAGGTTGGCAAACTGTAATGGGATCGTGAAACATCGGCCAATGTCGGTCAATATCGGTATTCTACGCACAACAATAGGATTGCCTCAGTAAGCTGCGGATGAACGGTCGGGCATCCATGTCAACTGCCGGACACAGCATAATAAAATATTTATCGTCTTTTCTTTATATACACATAAATATGCTTGCATTAGATAAGTGTTTGCTCATAATACTAGTATATACTCAGAATATAAATTATGCTTGGTAGCCTGCTAAATAACTTAAATGAAACGTTTCAAGCCGATAGAAAAAATCATATTTTGGCTCTTTCAAGGTTATTCTTCGGGAGAAAATATCTTCTTATCGGACAGTGTTGATTCGAGATCAGACTGCACGTTCGGTGCAGTCTGATCTGAATCTACACTGTCTGCAACAGGTCAGTGAGTCGCCCTTTGCAGCCAAAGGGTTAACACAAGTTGCTTGCTTAGTAAAGGTGGCCTCTGATACAGACTTGACTGTATTTTAAAAACCGCATTGTTTGTCATAATGTGATCATTATCTCCCGCTAGATGGCATTCTACAAATACTCATATATCTAATTTAGGCATCCTGGGCACAGAACCGGACTACTTTTCTACGCGACAACCGTTACTTTGAATTTCAAACTAAAGTAAACGTTTACTCAATAGAACGCTACCTCGTGCGATTTATTCAGCTATGATCAGCAGTTTAGAGAAATCTGGAGCTAAAACAGGCCTAATTGTTTCCTCAACCGTATTGATAAAAGCCATTTTCTCCATTGCTACTTTATAGCGCGTACTACTACAATCTCCCCGATATCGGGGAGAGTGATGCGTCATATAAGACAGGTTGAATCTTCGAAGAATATGACATGCGCAGACAACGATTTTGTCCAGTGGTGTTTTGCGCTGCTTTCAACTGTACTGAAGTCATGTCATGCGCCGGCAGACCACTTATTGATGTGTTTCTTTGGTTTCACCTGTTTGCTAGGCAAGGGCTCTGAAGTTACCAGGGTCCAGACTGTAATATTCTCTGAATTATTTCATATCACGCTCTCTTAGCTCATTGCCAAACGACAAAATTTTAGGTTTGTCCAAATCGAAAGCATTTGCAAACGACAAAATAAAAGTGACTGAAAATTTGAACTTTGTTTTGTGAAGGGTAGAAAACATTGTGGGAAAAGGATAAAATGCCAGCATTTTCTCCTTTTCCTACAATGTTTTCTAAAGGCTTCTATCACAGGGTCGTCAAAAGTACAGACTGTGTGGTAATGGGTTAATTTTGTTCTGCTAGAGATCTTTGGTAGCTATCTATGGACATTCGAGGTTCTCCTTATGACTATGAATTGTGCAGATCGTCTCATTATATAGACTTGTTTTTTGCATTACGTCACAATGTTGAAAACGATAGATTCGCGCATTTTTGGACCAACTCAAAAAACAACGGGGTAATGTTATATAAGACTGGCTTTCCAAAACCGGTCAATGCCATCAAAAATCATCGCGACTTTCAACAACCCTTGTTATCCCCCGCCGTAGGCGGAGGGATATAGTTTTAGCGTTGTCCGTCCGTCCGTCCTTCCGTCCGTCCGTCCGTCCGTGTGTCCGTCCCGGCAAATATCTCCAATACCATTGGACGGAATTTCGTGAAACTTTATACACATGTACAATGACCCATTCTCCCGAGACATTTTTTTGTTTTTTTGATTCGATGCAAAATGGCCGACTGAGAGCGATTTTAAGTTTCACTTAAGTAACACTTAAGTACACTTTTGATGTTTGGAGTCTTCTCTTCAAAACTATACAAAGTTTTTACATTGAACTTGTCACATCTGTCAACCTCCATTAGGAAATGCAGGAAAAAAAGTTTCACCTACGTTGACCTTGCAATACCACAGTTATTTGCCCTTGTTTTTGTAATAAGGTGTCATGGAAAAAGGGGGTTTCATGTTATATTTCATTCCATTTCTTGTGAAGGCAACTCCTTCCACATTTCTTGAAGGAATTGAATGGAATTTTGACAGAATATTTTTTGTCATGTGACCTATTGCATATTGTCAACATTTTGCGATTTGTAGCTGCGTCGTGGAAAAAAAGGGGGCTTCATGTTTTATTTCATTTTATTTCTTGTGAATGCAACTCGTCCCATATTTCTTGACAGAACTGAAATGAATTTTCGCAGATTGTTTCTCATCATTTGACCTATCGCATATTCTCAAGGTTTTACTATTTGTAGCTGCGTCATGAAAAAAGGGGGCTTCATGTTTTATATCATTTTATATCTTGTGAATGCAACTCGTCCCATATTTCTTGACAGAAATGAATAGAATTTTCACAGAATGTTTCTTATCATCTGACCTATCACATATTCTCAACATTTTGCAGTTTGTGGCTGCGTCATGAAAAAAGGGGGCTTCATGTTTTATTTCATTCTATTTCTTATGAAGGCAACTCCTCCCACATTTGGCAGATTTGAATGGAATTTTTACATTATCATGTGACCTAACACAATGCCTCCCACATTTCTTGGCAGATTTGGATGGAATTTTCACATGATCATGTGACCTACGGCATATTGTCAAGGTTTTGGGATTTGTAGCAGCATCATGGAATAAGGGGGCTTCATGTTATAATTTAATTTTTCACCTGTATCTCTTTAATTACTGGACATATCTCAACAGATTTGGACGAGATTTTCACAGATCATGTAACCCAGCACATGTTGTCAGGCTTTTGCAATCTATCACTGTATCATGGAAAAAGGGGACTTCATGTCAAATTTAATTTTTTATCAGTGAATCTCCAACTTTTGCACATTATTTTCATAGAACTTCATATTTTTATTGGTTGATCAAAGCCAGTGACCAATGAGTCAATTGTGCATTCGTCTCTCCATGCATCTGCCTGTTCGTAAACCTTTTAGATCACAAGTAATACCATATATCCATTCAGCTAGCCAGGCAGGTGCTACAAATTTTAACGCTTTAGTCTCTAGCTACCTGCTTGAAATGGCAGCAGTGTGGCGGCTTATATTGTGAGAGGGATATCTTCTAAAGTCCTTGACAGAAATTGATGAAACTTCATGCATGTTTTCTTTTCCATTAGATAGTCTGTTGATACATTTTTTTCCACCACATATATGAAATCCTGAAATGAAAACAAATAAAGGAAATATACATAAACCCCCCTCTTTCCATGACATGTAATTATATATGACATGTCATGAAAAAGGGGTTTTTATGTATATTTCCTTTTTTGTTTTCATTTTATGAAATGCCAAGTTCTGCAAAAAGGGTACTTAATGTATAATCCTGTAATGGACCTCTTTTAATTTTTTTTTTATGTAATGAAATCCTGTGCCATGGAACAAGGGAGCTTAATGTATAATTTCATCATGGACCAATAACAAAAAGGCCACATGTACATGCAAAACACAATACCTCTTATACGTTTGTATCAAAAAAGGTCTTTTTCGGCGGGGAATGTCATTTCAACGAAATTGCTTGTTAGTATTAAAATATCCTCCAAAGTTATTGGTAACAACGTGTTCGAAATTTTGTTTTCATTTATTTAAAGATGGCTTACAAACAGGAAGTGATCAAACCGACGTTGTTAGAATTCCGGTATCTATACTTTGGAAGACCGATTGCATCGAGATCTACTTTACCCTACTCTGAGATTGAATAAAGAAGATGTCGCTACGATCGGTTTTCGAATGTCCCCAGGTCGTCATTTTTGACTTTGTAAAATCCGAGAGAGAGGGGGGGGGGAGGAGGGAAACATACTAGCTCTGAAGTACCTTCCAAGAAAAACTCCTGTTCAAAAGAAACAGTGTTGCAACTGGCTTTATGCTCTTTTCAAGGAGCAGTTCATCAGATAGAAACACAAACCGAAACAGAAGATAAATGATAACAAACATCATGACTTATGGAACACTGATGTATTTGAAATATTTAGATGTATTGAGAAATTCCCTCAAACATGAAATGTCTCGTAATTTATCTGTCTAGCCTTCCGTCAGTATTTCATTTACCCTCCTCACAGTTTTGTTTTGACTCTCGCTTCGTGCTGAAAAAAAAAACCCTGATTTTTTTATGTCTAAGATAAGGTTTTCTATTGCATTATAAGGCGATATTGGTTATAAAGCTTGGTATCAGGTTGCGGACGAGCGTAGATCAAGATCAGACCTTACATTCTGTGCAGTCTGATCTTGATCCACTCCGACCGAAAACAATTGTCCAACTCACATCTGTCAGTGATAAAGTCAAACAAGTCTAAAGTCAACCAGAGAGTTTGTTTTTAAAGCGTCATGGATACGATTGATGGATTGATCGATCGATCTCGATCAATTGATTTAAATGATTGATTGGTTGATCGATTGGTTGATTGTGGGGGGGGGGGGAGAAATTTTTACCATACAGACTTAATAAACTTCGACTTTTTCAATAAAATTCGACTTTTTTGTTCCTTTACGTTTACTTGCATGTTTTTATTTCACTAATGTTGTTACTGTACAAAATATTAAATATGTTAAAGCTTAAAATCAAGTTACAGAGTATAAGTGCATGCATGCGCAGATCCAGATATCTTTCTCGGGGGGGGGGGGGGGGGGGGTCCCATCGAAAACACACTCGTCTTGGGGGGGGGGGGTTCCCATCGAAAACACACTCGTCTTATTATATGATACTTTGATTTCCGGATTTCAGTGGATCAACGTTTCCAGTTCTAACTATGACGAGGACTTCACATTTTGAACCTTTTTTTTTTAAATTTATGACTATGTTTTACATAGATGGGGGTCGGGACCCCCGGTTCCTCTCCCCCCCCCCATCCCCGGATACGCCCATGACATGTAAAAGCAATGAAGCAAATGCTGTGGTATAAATCGTTACTAAGATGCCGCTTTTCCATTGCCACAATGTTTTAAAAATCCGCTCTGCTGTAAGAAGATAAACAAAAGGGCGTCGGATGGTGGTATAGTCTTACGTAAGCACTATTGACATATTTATCAGTCTGATCCGGATCGCCACACTAATCACTCTCTTTACTTTACACTTTGTTTTTTCTCAAGGAGATTTGACCGTGTAACAGTACAAAGCTGTGATATTGTTTCAACGCTTGTCCTGCAGAATAACTTAACCCTTTACTCCATGGATATTCATTTCTACGCATTGCTTGTAGAAGCCTTTTGGAAAACATTGTGGCAAAAGGTGAAATTGCTCGTGACGAGCAATTTCACCTTTAGCCACAATGTTTCTAATGCTATCAAAAGGTGTCATATACGCTTCATCCTTGCTGTTATTTAGGGTCAGTTAGAGATACCATAGAAATGCCTTATGGGGTTAAGGGTTAAATGAAATTTTCAATTCGACGGTAAAACCCCAAGTATTGCTATTTCATTGTTATATTTCGGAGAATACCACCTACTTATCGGGCAGTGTAGATCAAAGATCAGACTGCACGTTCTGTGCAGTCTGATCTTGATCTACGCTTTTCGCTAAAAGATCACTGAGTCGCGCTGTGCAGCTTAAGGTTCAAAACTTTTTCTTCCTTTTCAGACTTTTTTATTCTTGTGCCTGTGTTTCTGATTGGTTTTATTTTCATTACAGAATTATTTCTTGAGACATCTTCTATCATACAATCATTCTCAACACAAATTTTAATTTTTGTATCACTTTCATTCTGTTGTCTGCAAAAGTTTCCAGTTTGTCTAAAATTTGTCGTTTGGTAAAGACTATGATTATTTCCGGGGAGGCTTGACCAGTATTCGCACCGTTGCGTAGATCTACAGATCCAAAGGTTGATTCCGATCATCACAAAATTCGAACACGGAACCCGCTATGTAAAAGTGCAACACTCAGCCTCAACGCAAGTATCTCATTCAGCTGTCTAGCAGAGGTTAGAAGTCATGTGGAGCTTTTTGCGAAGTAGTTGAAATAGTGGTGTGTTAAAGGAGACTCGTGTGGCACTAGATGGATATAAAAAAAAAATGAAAATCTGGTTGAACATCTTCGCAAGCCAAGGCCGACGATTCACTACGTTATTCTACCCTTGGCGGATCGAGCTTGATTTTACGTTCACCCGATACGCCTTTTCATTGGATGCTGCCAGCTCTAGCTGCAACGAATGAAATTGCTCGTAGCATTTCATCTTTGATAAAAATAGAACAAAGTCTCTACTTTTTGAATAGAAGGTAAAACATGGAAATCCACGTGGATGTTTGCTTATCGCTTCATGTGTATTCGTAAGCGGTTTGTAAAACGATATTTCATTTGCTTTTAGAAATATGATGTAAAGGGAGTAATAACCAGCATCCAATAGAAGGCGCATCACAGGAATCTCGAAATCGGGCTCAATCCGCCAAGGTAAGATCTACGTAGTGATCGTAAACTTGGCTCGCGAAGACGCTGGTTGAATGGCTTTTAAACCAAAAAAGTGACGTGAAATCATAATTATGTCCCTTATTTCTCTGTACATTCTGTCAGTGGAAATTTTATGACTGCGTTAGTAACGTATTCAACCATGTTTCTGCTGAAAAGTAAGAAACAAGTTCTAAAAATTCCCGAACTCGTGCTTTCCCCCCCCCTCCCCGCCCCCCCCCCCCCCCCCCCCCCCGTTTACCGCCCTCAACCTAACTTTCCCCTGTTTACAGAAGTTATACATTATGATATTTTAATTCATAAAAAGGGTAAAACCTTGATTGGAATTCGCTTTAATCCTTTACCACACAAAAACGAGTTTTGACACCTTTGGAGAGAAGCCTTTTGAAAACATTGTGTGAAAAGGAGAAAATGCTGGTAACCAGCATTTTCTCCTTTTCCCACAATGTTTTCTACCCTATCAATAAACAACTACCCTATTTGAGCCACATTGAAAATGGGGTCTGCAAATGCTTTAATTTAAACAAGGCTAAAATTTTGTCGTTTGGTAGAGGGTTAGGCGCAAAGCAATAAAACAACGATTTTCATATAAAACAATGTTATATCGGGGTCAAGTAGAACTGGAAACCTCCGCAGTATAATAGAGGGGTTATGAGCCAGCACTTTAACTATTGATAATTGATTTTTGATTCCGTCATCCATATTAGGGAAATAAACACGGGCCTAAGACTGTACAATCCGATCACCTTAAAACCGTTTTAATGTCAACACTTTTCCCTATTCTTCTGTAACTGAATTGGGTTACTTCTCTTAGATCTCTACATAACAAAGATATATTAGACTTGTCCAATATGAAAGCATTTGCAAACGACATATTGATCGTGACTCAAATGTTTCTCCTTTTGCCACTATGTTTTCAAAAGGCTTTTTCTTCAGGATCGTGAAAACCAGGAATTGTTCGGTAAAGGGTTAAGATTATGAGCGCAATCATAGCACTGAAACAATCAAATTTTATTGAACAGTTTTGTCTTAAGTGCAACAAAGGGTACAGCTAAATTGTTATATAATCGTTGTCGGATATATTGTTACTTTGTCATTCAGAATTAACCCCTATCCTGCTTATAACTAACATAAAATTTTCAATTCGACAGTAAAAAATATTGCTATTTTAAAGTAATGTTTTGGGAAATAGATCTGGTATCTCCTTCTCGGACAGTATAGATCAAAGATCAGACTGCAAGATCTGTGCAGTCTGATCTTTGATCTATACTGTCCGCAAAAGGTCAGTGAGTCGAGCTTGGCACTCTAAGGCTTAAATATTTCATCTCTTGAACACGATCTTATTTTTTTCTACTCAGCGCAGCGTTTGATGTCGGTTTTAACATTGTCATAAATACCCGTAGATGTATATCGCGCCGGCCAGTGCACCTACCAGTGTATTCATGAAATTCCTTATACTAGTCATGGTCTGCACATGTCATATTTTTGGAAGATTCGACCTGTCTGCTATGACGCATCGCCCATCACCCTAATACCTGGAAAAAAAAAGTAGGGTTTATACTGTTCAAGCTTTTGGCTTTTTTTTTTTCAAGCATGTAGAAGCTGCGTTAATTAACCCATTACCACACAATCCCTACTTTTGACGCCCCTCAAAATGAAGCCTTTAGAAAATATTGTGGGAAAAGGAGAAAATGCTGGTAACCAGCATTTTCTCCTTTTCCCACAATATTTTCTACCCTTCACAAAACAAATTTCAAATTTTCAGTCACTTTTATTTAGTCGTCTGCAAATGCTTTCAATTTGGACCAGTCTAAAATTTTGTCGTTTGGTAATGGGTTAATGAACGATGCGTATGTTACATGCTAGCATATTATAGCTGGATGAATCTCACCAATTAGCGTTTTATTGGGTAAACGTTTATTTCATTTTGAAATTCAAAGTATTGATTATTGTTTTGAAAAATTAGTCCGCTTCTGTACCTGGCATGCCCAAATTAGACAGATGTCTATTTGTAGAATGCCAACTAGCGGAAGATAATGTTTTACTAGTACTTTTGATAGTATTCTTCTCACGACGTCAGCTGCTGCTGACACTGAAATGAATTAATGCAAATGACTATCATCGGTACCCTGAAAGAAATGAGCTCGGTTGTGGATTCGACGATAGCTGTATGATTAAAGAAGTGGTAACAGAAACTCCAGTAATGCATGGATAAGTGCTCTGGCTGCTGCAACATAACGTAAATAATGTTGTAAATGGTTTTGAACAGCAGGTTAATATATACATGTAAATGTATAATTTTGTCTTAATGAATGCAAATGTTTATGGCTGAATGGACTCTGTAGACAATCAACGATAAGTCATGGGCACAGTGTTCTTCAGAGGTTCGGTCCTGAAATCCATCATTCTCTCCCTTTTCTCTAAGATACTTGCTTCTTACTCAATTTTCAAATGTAAGGATTTGATAAATGTCTTAAAACTGCGTGTAAAGTTTCATTCCCCCAATCATCCTTTTTGTAAGGATTGTTTTTACCCAAAACGAATTTATCGAGCCAGGCTGTGGCTCTGATTCTGTGTGTCAAAGAGACATTATGATGTGCCCTGGGCCCGTAATGACATAGTGGAATTCCAAAAAAAAACGCATACAGCATTGCTGTGTATACAACAATTAAGGGAAATAACCTCATACAGTAAATAATAAGGTTCTGCAATGGTTATTTCTCTTTAACTCATTACTCAACAACAATATTTTAGGCTTGTCCAAATTGAAAGCATTTGCAGGCGACGAAATAAATGAGACTGAAAATTTGAACTTTGTTTTGTGAAGAGTAGAAAACATTGAGGGAAAAGGAGAAAATGTTGGGTTTTCAGCATTTTCTCCTTTTCCCACAATGTTTTCTAAAGGCTTCTTTCTCAGGGTCGTCAAAAGTAGGGATTGTGTGGTAATGGGTTAAAGGGAAAACGTACAACATGGTGACGTGGATGCTACAGTTTGGAATTGGTTTTATTCGTCATTATTGCATAAAACGTGCCTTTTCGGGCCGTTATAAGCATGTTTTAACGGGTAAAAATCGGGCGGTTAACAGGAGAAAACGTGTATTAATCAGTAAATTCACGCGCCGTTAACGCCCGGGTTTGTACTATCAATATCCTCGATTCGGGCCAACCTTGTAAACAATGTTTGTCCTTGTCAGATTTTCCCTAGACTCCGACCATCAAACTGTAGGAATTTGTACCATATTCGATCCTTTCCATGGCATGTCTTTGATGATATTAGTACACCACAAACAAACCTTTGCACAGAATCTCAGTTAAATCGAGATCTGAACAAAAATTCACCCGTGAAATGTACTCTAAAGCAGCTACATCCCACCCACTTTTGAACGTGATCGGTCCGCCTCGCTTGATGTATATCGAACCCTCTGTCGCCTTCAGTTACAGAAATTTATATCCACGCATTCATCCTAGTTTTAATCGTCCAAATGTGTGCAAGTTTATTCCACATAAGTCCAGTGTGTATTAAAAATCAATAAAAGTGTATTCATAAATTTACAGCGAGAGAATCAAAACTGGCATACAGGACTAACGGCCCTTTCCTAATCGTAACAAAAACTTCTTCGCCGACTTCCGGTTTTGACCCATTTACGTACAGTACATTTGAAATTCGCTTATTTGCATTTCTATGGAAATATTTTTGCTATCTGTGCAAATTATTGTTAGAATACCTTTACTTTATGCAATAATAGCGTTAATTCACGTTTTTTTCGGTCGTTAACATTCGCAGAGGCCCTCAAAATACTTAAACACCCTCGTGCTTCGCACTCGGGCGTTAACGCATTTTTCGGGCCTCTGCGAATGTTAACGACCTCAAAAACGTGAATTAACCCTATATTATTGCATAAAACGTGCCTTTTCGGGCTGTTTTAAGCATGTATTAACGGGTAAAAATCGGGCGGTTAACGGGAGAAAACGTGTATTAATCAGTAAATTCACGCGCCGTTAACGCCCGGGTTTGTACTATCAATATCCTCGATTCGGGCCTACCTT
Organism: Tridacna crocea; assembly: GCA_943736015.1. Lineage (NCBI taxonomy): Eukaryota > Metazoa > Mollusca > Bivalvia > Cardiida > Cardiidae > Tridacna > Tridacna crocea. The sequence goes on along the minus strand of OX031066.1, from coordinate 42,448,156 downwards.
GTAAACAACGTTTGTCCTTGTCAGATTTTCCCTAGACTCCGACCATCAAACTGTAGGAATTCGATCCTTTTCATGGCATGTCTTTGATGATATTAGTACACCACAAACAAACCTTTGCACAGAATCTCAGTCTAATCGAGATCTGAACAAAAATTCACCCGTGAAATGTACTCTAAACCAGCTACATCCCACCCACTTTTTAAAGTGATCGGTCCGCCTCGCTTGATGTAGATCTTTATCGAGCCCTCTGTCGCCTTCAGTTACAGAAATTTATATCCACGCATTCATCCTAGTTGTAATCGTCCAAATGTGTGCAAGTTTACTCCACATAAGTCCAGTGTGTATTAAAAATCAATAAAAGTGTATTTACAGCGAGAGAATCAAAACTGGCATACAGGACTAACGGCCCTTTCCTAATCGTAACAAAAACTTCTTCGCCGACTTCCGGTTTTGACCCATTTGCGTACAGTACATTTGAAATTCGCTTATTTGCATTTCTATGGAAATATTTTTGCTATCTGTGCATATTATTGTTAGAATACCTTTAATTTTATGCAATAATAGCGTTAATTCACGTTTTTTTCGGTCGTTAACATTCGCAGAGGCCCTCAAAATACTTAAACACCCTCGTGCTTCGCACTCGGGCGTTAAAGCATTTTTCGGGCCTCTGCGAATGTTAACGACCTCAAAAACGTGAATTAACCCTATATTATTGCATAAAACGTGCCTTTTCGGACCGTTTTAAACATGTTTTAACGGGTAAAAATCGGGCGGTTAACGGGAGAAAACGTGTATTAATCAGTAAATTCACGCGCCGTTAACGCCCGGGTTTGTACTATCAATATCCTCGATTCGGGCCTACCTTGTAAACAACGTTTGTCCTTGTCAGATTTTCCCTAGACTCCGACCATCAAACTGTAGGAATTCGTACCATATTCGATCCTTTTCATGGCATGTCTTTGATGATATTAGTACACCACAAACAAACCTTTGCACAGAATCTCAGTTTAATTGAGATATGAACAAAAATTCACCCGTGAAATGTACTCTAAAGCAGCTACATCCCACCCACTTTTTAACGTGATCGGTCCGCCTCGCTTGATGTATATCGAACCCTCTGTCGCCTTCAGTTACAGAAATTTATATCCACGCATTCATCCTAGTTGTAATCGTCCAAATGTGTACAAGTTTATTCCACATAAGTCCAGTGTGTATTAAAAATCAATAAAAGTGTATAATTTACAGCGAGAGAATCAAAACTGGCATACAGGAGTAACGGCCCTTTCCTAATCGTAACAAAAACTTCTTCGCCGACTTCCGGTTTTGACCCATTTGCGTACAGTGTACGTTTGAAATTCGCTTATTTGAATTTCTATGGAAATATTTTCGCTATCTGTGCAAATTATTGTTAGAATATCTTTACTTTATGCAATAATAGCGTTAATTCACGTTTTTTTCGGTCGTAAACATTCGCAGAGGCCCTCAAAATACTTAAACACCCTCGTGCTTCGCACTCGGGCGTTAAAGCATTTTTCCTAACCCTATGTTAAATAACTAACCCTATTCTTTATAGCCGTAGCTAATCAGAAAGTTGTGTGAAAAACAAAATGGCGCCAAAATATCGATGAAAATAGTGAACAAAGACGAAGAAGAAAAAGGCGAACAATAAATAATAAACCCGGCAAAATGATAGATTCTAAGTTTTCTTGAAAGGCTTTCATGCAGTCCGTTGCAAACTAGCCTACATGCAAAATCCACACATGCCAGATTCTACCGACAAATGGCGAAAATACAGGGTGGCAGAAGACCTTCTTTTGATGTTTTGGAGCACCTTGGTATAGGTGACTCGCCTTGATTCAATTTGCCTTTACAGGCCAGCTCCCATAAGTACTGCATATTGATACTTTGAATATGCTAAGATGATCAACCGACAGGGCAAAAACCGAGAATAATGTCACAAGTGGCTAAAATAGACTGAAATCTCGTTCAGTAGCAACTTCTTCCTATTGCATAAATCAAATAAACGGAACTAGTTTTTTTTTTTATCTCTTCATACGCGTACGGTGACACAAGAACCCCAGTTACGCTCCGGCGAAAACAAAGTGGAACTTACTTATTTTGTTCAGTATATATTAACAAATACAAAGTAGAAATAGATAGGTTCAGATAAGGATGAGCATACTGGTCAATCTTCTTTGACATTAAAAAGTACCTCTTGAATTCATCTAAAATAAACGTGCTTTAGTGAAAAAGTTTTTGTCTGTTCTCCTCTGTTCCTGTCTGTTCCCGTAGGTTCCTGCCTGTTTCTTTTTTAAGGCTCCACTTCCCCTCGCCCCCTTTCCCTCGCCCCCCCTTTCCCGATACCGGTATTCGGGCACCGGAATTCAACGTTTTTTTTTAACTTTCGAATTACCTCCCTTGCACGAAGTGTGGTGTCACTACGTATACTTCCGTTCATGAATCACGACCAGAAAGAATCTGTAAATTCGCCGCAAATCACTTTTCAGGAAATTATGCCCCAAATATAGCATACAAAAATTGAGAATAGTGACAATACTACACAATGGAGGAAAAAGTTGATGCACTTAGCATTACGGACGACGAAGACGACTCGGAGGAAGACGAAGTTCGTTGTTTCGAAAAAAAGGGAGTTCTCAGCAAATGGACAAACTATTTACACGGATGGCAGGATAGATATATCGTTCTGAAAGAGGGAACTTTAAGTTATTTTAAGTCAGAGAATGATCTCGCATTCGGTTGCAGAGGGGCTGTTAGTCTTTCAAAGGCATCCGTAACAGTAAGTAAAAACATTAAAAAGAATTCCTAAGTTTAAGCATTATGAATTTGCACCCCAACAAGTCTTGTTCTTACTCCATTAACAGGGCTAAACACCATCTATCTGAAACATGGTAAAAGTGCATCTTGGGTGCATAGATAATTGGACTCAAATGACGCACCATATATTGGCGCCACGTTTAAGATCTAAGCTAGTAAATTATTGGATACTGATTTACTTTGGTTCATGGTTGCTGTTATGGCTGGTCAACCTTGTGCACCGTCTGAGATTGTCCCACCACACATAGTGATTCCAATGCGAATTTGAAATGAAGTTTTCAACCTGGCTGCATTGTTTCCAAATACTACTGTCACAGACACCTGTTTGCGATGGCTAGCAGTACTTGGATTACTAAGAAACAGTATGGCGTGTCCATGCGGTCAAAAAAGTAATAACATGTACTAGTGTTGGGCAATTGGTTCAAAATCGCAATCGATTATCGCTTTGTAATCAGAAGAGCAAGCTAACTAGCTATCGACTGGTAACCAGCATTTTCTCCTTTTCCCACAATGGTTTCTACCCTTCATAGAACAAATTTCAAATTTTAAGTCCCCTTTATTTTGTCATCTGCAAATGCTTTCGATTTGGACAAATCTAAAATTTTGTCGTTTATATATAATATAAGTTAAATGAGATTGATTGAACTTTTTCTTGTTTTCTTAAACAGCCACACCAGTTTGATGAATGTAGATTTGATGTAGCAGTAAATGACTCGGTGTGGTATTTACGTGGAACCAGTGAGGATGAGCGACAAGAATGGATCGATGCAATCGACACACACAGGCAAGCAGAGTCTGGTTACGGCAGTGAAAGCAATCTTCGTCGTCATGGCTCGATGCTATCCTTGACATCTGGTACTAGCATGTCAACAGCTTCCTCATCATCATTTAAAGTAAGTATATAAAATTGTTAGAGTATTAAAGATAGAATTGTTTCATTGTTGTACGGTACCCAGAAAATAGGTTTAACCCTTTAACACACAATCCCAAGTTTTAACAACCCTTGTGAGGATGGCATTTTAAAAGCATAGTTGGAAAAGGAGAAAATGGAAAATAGTTGCCAGCCTTTTCTCCTTCTCTTACAATGTTTTCAAAAAATTTCTTTCACCCAGTCATTTAAGCTTAGGATTATTTGGTAAAAGGTTAAACTTTGAAGATTTGACCACAGCAAAACTGAGGAAAGATTTGGTTAGCTAAGCTCTCACATTTTATGCTCGGCATACATCTGTGTTAACTCTTTACCAATCGACAAAATTTTTGACTCGTCCAAATTGAAAGCATTTGCAGACAATAAAATAAATGTTACTCAAAAACTGAAATTTGTCTTGGCAAGGGTAGAAAACATTGTGGGAAAAGAAAAAAATGCTGGTAACCATTCTTTCAAGGGTTGTGAAAACCAGGGATTGTTTGGTAAAGGGTTAAACATCCTCATATGAAAGTTTTCAATTAAAAAAGGTATGTGCTACCTTTCTACACATAAGAAGACAAAATTTATTATTTTCTTATACCTTTTGTATAAATGGATTCAAAAGACAAACGTTATTAGATGTGGCTCAAATTTAAGAAATAAAAGGTCTTCAAAAGATAGCAAAGCATTGTAGTCAAAGGAGAAATGCTGTTTATCTGAATTTCTTCCTTCTGCCTAGATGTTTTCAAGAGCATACTGTCTGACTCTCAGTATTGTAAAAGTATGGATTTGTTTTACTGTATATGTATTTCACTTTGCAGAGAGGAAGAGGTTTGAGAGAAAAGCTCATGGAAATGGAGACATTCAGAGACATTTTATGTCGACAGATAGAAACATTACAGAGTTACTTTGATAGCTGCGCTTCAGCAGTATCACATGGTGCAATCAATGAGCGTAAGTGTTTTGCAGATATTTTTTTGTTGAAATTTCTCAGCAAGCTGGTTCAAATTACATACTAGGAGTTTCCATCTGTAATTCATAACATAACTTAAGTCAACTTAGGTCAGGATATCACATCTGAACTGTTTAACGCAGAACACTTTGTCCTAACAACCTAAACAAGATAGTGCTTGAAAATATGGAGAAATGAAAAATGTCGGCATTTCACTAATTTTTCGCTCTTCATCTTCGCATGGTTTTGATTTGGACAAGTCTTAAATTCTATAATGTTTCCACATAATTCCTACTTTTGATGACCCTGAGAAAGAAGCCTTTTTAAAACATTGTGGGAAAAGGAGAAAATGCTGGTTACCAGCATTTTCTCCTTTTCCGACAATGTTTTCTACCTTTTACAAATCAAATTTCAAATTTTCAGTCACTTTTATAATGTTGATGCTTTCGATTTGGACAAGCCTAAAATATTGTTGTTTGATAATGAGTTAAGAACAGTATTTCAACTGTCAGCATGTAACAGTTATTTTCTACTGTTCACACCTCGTTCCTATTTGGTTGTATATATATATGGCCTGCAACAGGCAAAAGGGGACATTCAGATATTTGCATAAAATGTCGTCTCAGATCAACCTGCGCAGTCCACCCAGGCTAATCCGAAACAGCACTTCCCATTCCTTACGTAATTTTCTGTTTTGCGCAAGTCCACTGTAGTATAAAATCTAATGTAGTTGTAAAATGTCCTCTGGGATCAGCCTGCACAGACTGCGCAGGCTGATCCTAGAGGACTCTATACGTGAATGTCTGAATGCCCCTTTCGCCAGTTTCAAGCCATATTTTTGGGCTACATGGAGGTCATGTGAAGTACATCGAAAACTGATCTTAAGATTTCTTTTTCTGTTGCAGTAGTGGAAGATGACATTGGGGATCCAGATGATTATGACCCTCGAGATGTCAATCAGCACACAGGAGTTCAATTTACTGGTCATTCAGCAAAAGATCTTGGTAAAACTAACATTATTTGACCTGCAAAACATGAAATGGGTCATTGTGACATTTGCGGAAAGTTTTGCCTCGGGTCAGCCTGCGCAGTCTGCAAAGGTTAATCCGAGATGGCACTTTATGATTACAATATATTATGTCCAACAGTTGGTTTGCGCAAAACAGAAAATTACAGCAGAATTGGAAGTGTCGTTTCAGATCAGCCAGCACGAAATGTGCAGGCTTATCTCAAATGAAACTTTAAGCAATTGTCCGAATGTCTCTTTTCGTGTGTTGCAAGCCATTTTGTTTCACCATTTTTTTGGCATGTTTTTTTTTTTATAACCCTCTACCACACACAAAGCAAATTTAGACTTATGATTGAAAACGTTTGTAGATTAAAAAATGGTCTTGGACGCTGAAAATCATCCTTGGGCCGTCAGAATATACTGTGGAAAAAGGATAAAATGCTGGTGATACTGTATACTTTCGATAAGGATGCTATATAGGTTCATTTGATTGGAATTGTTTGGCAACAGGTTAAAGCAGGTTAATTGCTTTACCTTTTAAATGAATCAAACTGTTCCATTTGAAATACCTGGCAAAGAAGTTGGCAGATTAAAGATTAGACTGCACATCATGGACAGTCTAATCATGATCTACATTGGCTGTATAGGTAATGTAACCTAAGGTCTCATCTATAAGGGTTGATAGAGATTGGATCTTTCTGCCTTGATATGACCTAAGCTGTTAAAAGGATGTTAAACTCAAATCCCAACAAACAAAAGATGGTAAATAACCATTTACCAAACGATCACTTGTTTTCATAACCTTGAGGAAGAGGCCTTTTGAAAACATTATGGGTAAAGGAGAAAATGCTGGTAACCAGCATTTTCTCCATTTCCACAATGTTTTCAACTCTTCCAAAAACAAATTTTAGTTTTTGAGTCACATTTATTTTGTTGTCTGCAAATGCTTGCAATTTTGGTTGGGTTCGATATTTATGCCAACCTTAGAGGAAGCGGGTATATTGCTTTGCACTTGTTGGTCGGTCCATCAGTCGGTCTGTTGGTCAGTCCGTAGACCACATTTTTGTCAGAAGCATAACTCAAAAAGTATTTCAGGTATCATCTTGAAACTACATCTCATTAAGGAGAAGTGCAGTGCACAAGAATCATAACTCTGCCCATCATATTTATGGAGTTATTGGCCTTTGTTGATTTTCATACTTAATTTTTGTCCGGAGCATAACTCAAAAGGTTTTTCAGGTATCATCTTGAAACTTAATATGTGGATAGATCTTATTCAGGAGAAGTGCATTGCACAAGAAGCATAACTCTGCCCATTTTTGTTGATTTTTGTACTTAATTTTTTTCCGGAGTATAACTCAAAAGAGTATGTGAGGTAAAATCATGAAACTTTAAAAGTTGATAGTTCACATAAATGGGAAGTGCAGTGCCCAGGAATTGTTAATTTATCATTAATAATTTTTGAGTAATTACCCTTTGTTCGTTTTTACACTTTGAACTTAACAGTTTATAATCACATGTTATATTTAGAATTGGATGCCATTAGGGGGGCATACATGTTTTACAAACATCTCTTGTTTGTATTGGGATAAAGAGTTTATTCTGCACGAAGACTTATTTGTATTTACAGCCTCAATACTACAGCAGCATGGTGCCCATGCTGTGGATTTCAAGGGAGAGTCATTCACCTTCAAGGCTACAACAGCTGGTATAGTCTCCACTCTCTCCCATTGTATTGAGCTTATGTCACAGAGGGAAGATTCTTGGAGGAAACGGTTGGAGAAGGTAATCATACAAATGAGCTGTGCTCTGGCAAGAGGGGGCATAATGAATCACTGTGATACACGATACTAGCCCAAGTCATCACATAATTATGGATCCATAGGAACAACTTTTTTTTCAATTACCAACCTAATTGTGAAGTAGGTTGGTTCTTTGACAAACAGAAAATTGACCAATGGTGAAAAGGAATTGTGTGGCAAAGGGTTATAAAGTTTGGTTGATTTTTTTATGGCACTGTAAGCTCGACTTTGTGAGGAACGAAACGAGATGCCGCAAAGAAACTTAGGAATACATTCCTGTGAAGATAAATGCCACAAAGCATGCTTAAGAGACTTGACAGTCATTTAGATATTAACCCTCTCCCAAACGACAAATTTTGGACTCTTCCAAACCAAAAGAGTTTGCAGACGACAATTCTAGATTTGCAAAAATGGCAGAAAGTTCTCAAAAAGGGTAGAAAACACTGTGGGAAAGGAAGAAATTGCTCGTTACGAGCAATTTCTCCTTTTCCCACAGCGTTTTCAAAAGACTGTTACTGCAGACACGTAAAAACCAGGGCTTGTTTGGGAAAGGGTTAAATCATGAAAAAAAGTAAAGCCTTGAATGATGATTATCTGCAATAAGTACTGTGTTAGTTAAAAGGTTTTCAAGTTAATACCGGTATTCGACTGGTAAATTTCTTGTGTTGCACTCATTTGACTGGTAAATTTCACAATTTTGTTAACTTTCGTGAAGCAAGCACGAACCTTATGCTCTCAAATAGTCATAATGTTGGTGAGGCACAAAACAGACACCTTACAGGTAAGCGTAGCTTAATATTTATTTTCATGTGTCACAAATGTTAAGCATTTGAGTACAGCTATTTATAGTATCAATGGATAGCTTTACTGTCAACATTTACAGGAAAAAGAAAGGAGAAAGAAGTATGAAGATGCATACAGGTCCTTACTTGAGCAGAACAAACAGCAGAATGCATCCCGACTTGGAGGCCCAGATTTTGAGGTTAGGATACTGAAATTTAAACTTTAGAAGTACATGTGTATGTTTTTTTGCCATAATGTTATAATTAAACTTTGAATCTAGCAAAAATTGAGCAAACAGTGAATTAAAAAAGAAAATCAAAAATGTAAAGCAAGGAAGAGAAAAAGAAGAAAAATACCATGGAAAAAGGAAGCAATTACATTTACTTGATTACAAAAGTGCATGTACGCTTGAATCATAAGGATACTTTTTCCTATATTGAAATTTGCAATTGTACAAGTTTAACATCATTTCTATTACTTAAAAGCATTAAGATAAGCAAATTACTTTCCAAATCTAGAATAAGACAAAGAATAACAGAATAAGAACAAAAGGTAAACATATTGATAAATGACAATAATTATATAAAGCACTTTATTTCATGCTTTTTGTTCAGTTATTGAAAAATATTGGTGAAAGATTTTGCGATATTTCATGGTTACAACTAGTGAAAATACTGATTTTTCTATTCTAACTTTTCAATTGAAGGTGGAAACGGTTGTTCCTCTGTACTAATTACATAGTTAAAGTGAGCATGCCTCACAACCAGATGGAAGCACAACATAATTTACCTTACATTTCTTGCTATATTTAACATAATATTGTGAAGCGTTGCTTTGTGGAAGGGGTGCTCCACAGGGATTAACCCTTTCCCAAACAATCCCTGGTTTTTACGGGTCTGGAATAGTAGCCCTTTGAAAACATTGTGGAAAAAGGAGAAAATGCTGGTAACCAGCATTTTCTCCTTTTCCCACAATGTTTTCTACCCTATCGTAGACAGAAATGATCTTTTCAGCAAGAGTTGAATTGTCATCTGCAAATGCTTTCAATTTGGTCTAGTCCAAAAGTTTGTCGTTTGGGAAAGGGTTAACTGAAAAAAACTGTACTGGATTTTTGAAGTTTGCCCCAGAAAGGGATAAAAGCATGAAATATATAGAATATTTGTTGTTGTTTTGTATTAGGTGAGTGATTGCAATTTGTTTAATCGAGTGAACATCAGTGATATTTTCACAGTCATGTGGTGCAGCCACAAGTGGAAATATTACTGATGATGTTCACAAAATGAATACAAATATCCCCTCTATGAACATGTTTGTCCATTTGGTATTTCAGGAAGGTCCACACTCTGTCATCAAAGAAGATGAATTTTTCGATGCAGTTGATGCATCATTAGATAAATTAGAGAAGGAAGAAGAAAATGTAAGTATTTATAAGTTTAATTGTTAATTCTTGCAAACCATTATTTAACCACAGTGCTACTGGTGTGCATAGAATATATCATAATTGTTTACCTTATAAGCAAATCCCTGTCTGTGTTAATCAGGGTTTGATCATTGATGAGCAAGTAATCCAAACAGTATTAGATAAGAGATGGATCGGGCATTCTAGAGATTCTGATGACTTGTATTTAGTATATATTTTAATGTATTGAATGTTAGCTGCAAATCTGGACTTACAGCAGCAAAGGACTGCAACATTAAAGATTTTGTTTATGCAAAAGACTGAAAACAACTAAGCAAGCCATACAAGTTGGAAGTATATATTTATTCTGGAGATCTGTTCTCCAAACAACAAAATTTTAGACTTGTCCAGTTTGAAAGCATTTGTCAACAATGAATTTAATATGTATCAATGGGATTTTCCCTTTGAAAGGGTAAAATTGTTAAAGGAAATTACAGAAAATATAGAGAGAAAAGAAGAAATTGCTGGGCACAAGCAAAAATGTTAATATTGTCAGAGTTATTGAAATGCAGAATTGTACTGTAAAGGGTTACATAAAGTATTGTATGAAAATGTTGATTTTAGCTTGAGTCTAGTGTTATAAAATCTGTAAATGCTGAAGTAATCTTTGCTATTTTAGGTACTAGTAAGACAACAAATTGCCCTGATGTCTGGAATACATCTCATACATCTTGTTTATTATTATTAGTATTTTTTTTTTTCAGAAAAGGCAGATTAAGGAGTCAAAACCACCACCCAAAATTTCCCTGTCACCTGAGAACATACATTATGAGGAGGTACATTTTGTTAATAGAACACACTGCTGTATCTACCATCAGTTCAAAAGATGTTCAAAATTTGACTTCTTGGACACATCAGTTGATTTTTTTGCAAGATATAGGGAAAGCAAACATGCAAACAAAAGTGCTTGAGTCGTGCACTGTGAAAAGCCGGGGCCTTGATATATCTCCCAAGAGTATCAACCCAGATCAGGGCCTGTATTTACAAACCAGTCTTAAGAACATTCTTTGTCTTATTCTCCAGAATTTTCTGCATTTGTAAGTAACACGACTTCTGATTGGCTAAACCGTTCGGTTTAGCCATTTGCTAAACCGTTTGGTTTAGCCAATCATAAGTTGTGTAACTTACAAATGTAGAATTCTTAGGAGAATAAGACTAAGAATATTCTCAAGAACGGTTGGTGAATACAGGCCCAGCTTGCACAGTCTGCACAGGCAGACCTGGGCCAAAGCTTTTTGTTATGGGTAAATTTTCAGAAGGTCAAAGGAACAGTCTACCTGATAATACAGTTGGTTGTTGTACAAAGAAGATTCTATAGATCCGTAATTTTGTGATAACTTGCTTGGTATAATGAATAAATGATATGCATAAAGCCCCCTTTTGCCAGAGTGTAGCTCATATATTTTTGAAAAGAAGATTTTTTAAGGAGGAAACTTCAAAAAAACTTTCATTACTTTTTTTTTAAAATCAAGTTATTGATTTTACAGTGCAGGGAAAATGTTGCTAATTTTTTTTAATTTATTGAAAGAAAAGAATCAGCATTCAAAAGAAATTATACTTCAGATAAACAAAGTAGTAAACAACCACATTCATCAACTGTATGAGAAAACAGACAGTGGCAAAGATGTTTGGGAATGTATCGCAGAAGATGGAGAATTAAAGGTGTACAAACGTGAACTAGAACAAGATGGAGTAGTCATGGATCCTCTCAAGGCTGTACATACTGTAACGGTAAGTGGATACATTCTACAGATAACTTAACTCTTTACCACACAATCCCCACTTCTAACACGCCTGTGAAAGAAGCCTTTTTGAAAACATTGCGGTAAAAAGGAGAAAATGCTGGTAACCAGCATTTTCTCTTTTTTCCACAATGTTTTCTTGCCTTCCTAAAACAAATTTCAATTCTTTAGTCACATTTATTTTGTCGTATTTTGCAAATGCTTTCAATTTGGACAAGTCTAAAATTTCGTTGTTTGGGAAAGAGTTAATTGTTGGGCTAGTTGTGGTCCAAGGTAGACTTAGATACATGTAGCTCTATAGCATACGAGAAAAAGTTTAGACTTTCATTTTTAAATTTAGACTTGTCCAAATTGAAAGCACTAACAGACGACAATTTCATTGTTGCTCAAGTGATGGAGCAAGATTTTGATTAGGTAGAAAACATCGTGGGAAAAGGAGAACTTGCTGGTTATTAGCATTTTTTCCTTTTCCCATTTTCTTTTTTTAAATGTGGATTGCTAAAACTCAAGATAGTGTGTTGAAAGGTTAAACCAATTTCTATCATTTCCCTAGTCAAGAGCATGATATGTGAGAAAGTGTCACAGTCTCTTAGTCCTTTATTTGTTTGTGTCAACTTCATTACATGAAAAACTGTGACAGTTTCTCACATCTCAGCTATTTCTTAAAATAGATTTTTAAATTTTTATGTCAGTTGTCCCCCAAAAGAGGAAAAGATAAAGACAAATGTTATGATTTGCAGGTCTATTTGTTTAGTATCTTTAATTGCTTTCAGGTTGGACAAATCTAAAATTTTGTCACCTGATATTGAATTGAAAGGAAGCTGAAAAGTAGAATTTTTATTTGAGCTTTGATTTAGTTGTCGAATTTGACTGATTTAACAACCAGTATTGATTTTCTGAAGGGAGATTGAATTGACCAGAAAGTGCATTATTTAGTTGATTAAGTTTCAGAATTACCTAGTGCATACAGCTCTTTTTGTTTGGATTAAGAAGTTTTCATAGATATTGTAGTAAAAGATGAAATTGCCTGTTACAAGTGTGTATGTTTTGTTTGTTGATAGAATAACTGTGTTTCTATACATAGGATAGTATTCCCGAGATTCTTTCACGGTCTGAAACTGTTGCTTTACGCTCCACTCACTCCTACCAGGTAATTGTAATCCCATTGTGTTTATACTGAAAAATACATTAATTGCTTGAGAATGGGAGAGGTTCCTGCACATATCTTATAGTTTTGTTTGAACTTTGTCAATCTCTGTAACTGATTGAAGGGAAGATAGTTTATTAATATGTCAACATACAACATCCCATCTTAGGACAAAACAGATTGGAATCGGACTACACAGAACCTTGTCTAACCTTTGATCTACGCTGTTTGCTCCTTGGAAAAAGATTCTTTCATTGGGGATTGAATTATATCATGTCTTCTTGAAAAAAATTCAATTAATGTTATTTCAAATAATTATGTACATAAAGATTTTTTTTTGCTTTGATTGGATTATATAGAGGATAAGGTTCAGTTCAAGTGAGGTAAAAGAGAAATATCTGGAAGCAAGGAAACTTGTGAATTCTGATGCTATGTGAAATATTTTGTTAGAGGGAGCAGTTACTTCTTTTTACTGGCAATTTCTTCTTCTCTTACAGTGTTTAAAAGAAATAGTCAGCTGTAAAGGTTAGGTACTCAGTGTGTCTGTATTACGACATACTTAGGGAAAAATCACAAAATGTTTGAAATATCAATACAAAGGGTTATGTTCATGTTCTGAAGGTGCTAAAAATTAAATACTGTAGCAGACAAAATCCACACAACAAAATGTTACATTTGTCCAAACTGAAAGCATTTTAAGATAATAATTTAAATGGTGATCAAATGATGGAGTTAAACTTAGATAGGGTAGAAAACATAGTGGCAAAAGAAGAAAATGTTGATTATCTGCATTTTCTTCTATTTACACAATTTACCCAAAGGGTTCTTCCTCTGGGTCATTCAAACTTTGGATCATATGGTAAAGGGTTAAATGATTAGACTATGAAGAACATATGTCATCATGGACTCATTCATTTTTTTAGCTCACCTCAGCACAAAGTGCTCATGGTGAGCTTTTGTGATTGCCTAATTTCTGTCGTGCATTGTCCATGGCAACCAAAAGGAAAAAAAACCCCAGCAAAATATTTAAAAATCTTCTTCTCTGAAACTAGAAGGCGTAGAGCTTTGATATTTGGTATGTAGCATCTCCTAGTGGACCTCTACATAGACTGTTCATATGATGCCACTGGGGTCTGAACTGGTCCCGCCCCGGGGGTCACAAGTTTGAAACATAGGAACAAAGAAGGAAAACTTTAAAAATCTTCTTCTCTGAAACTAGAAGGTGCAGAGCTTTGATATTTTGTACATAGCATCTCCTAGTTGACCTCTACCAAGATTGTTCATATGACGCCCCTGGGGTCAAAACTTGCCCGGCCCGGGGGTCACAAGTTTGAAACATAGCAACAAAGAAGGAAAACTTTAAAATTCTTCTCTGAAACTAGAAGATGCTGAGTTTTGATATTTGGTATGTAGCATCTCCTAGTGGGTCTCTACCAAGATTGTTCATAGGTGCCCCTGGGGTCAAAACTGGCCCCGCCCCGGGAGTCACAAGTTTGAAACACAGGCACAAAGAAGGAAAACTTTAAAAATCTTTTTCTCTAAAAGTAGAAGATGCATTTTGCACACTTTATACATACTCTGTCAGAATTATTTGACTTTGAACTTTGATATTTGGTATTTATCTTCATTGTAGACCTTTACTGGTTAGTATGAAGGTGAGCGATATAGGACCATCATGGTCCTCTTGTTTGTACTTAAGACTATGAAAATGCTTGCCTTGGTCACACTTTCTGAAATACTTTAGAGGAAAGCTTTGGAAGATATTGTGGGAAATACTGTTATCCCATTACAACAAAATCCCGACTTTCAATGACCCGGAGAAAGTAGCCTATTGAAAACATTATAGAAAAAGGTGAAAATGCTGGTAACCAGATACAAATGCTGCAAATTTGGTTGAGTGGAAAATGTTGTCCTTGGTAAAGAGTTGATATCATGGGGCCTTGGAGGGCTTTTGACCTTGAGCTTTTTTCCTATGAGTTTCCTATGAGACTTTTGTTCTTATTCCTCCCCATCAAGATGGTTTTCGACAACCTTGTGGGAAATGAGGAAAATACACTTTTCTCCATTTCAAACCATAATTATTTTTTACTATGAATTTGGTCCAGACCAAAAATATGTTTGGTAAAGAGTCCTACAACATTTTCTCCTTTTTTCACAATGGTTCAGAGGACAATACTTTCATTTGAGCCTCATTTTAAACTTTTGTCTGTAAATGCTTTCAATTGGATCAGTCTAAAAATTTGTCAACTGGTAAAAAATTGATCAACAAATTTGCATATGCTGTATAAAATTATGTGATAAATGGCTAGATAAATAATTATGATGTGTGTGCATGTTGCTTTGGTTGTTATCCAACTCTGGGTCTGATCACTTTTCCCATTTATTTCTAGCTTTGCTATATTTGAAATAAAATTAAGATATTGCCATAGCCCTGTCACTGTTAGCTGTTGTGTCTTTTTACTGTTTTAATCCTTTTATCACAAAGCAAAATTTTAAACGTGTCCATGTTGAAAAAATCAACAGTAACTGCTCAAATGTTTTTCAAAATGATAGTATTTGATCTTGAAACATTTCGGGTAAAGGAGAAATGCTTGTCACTGGTATCTTTTACTTTTCCTTATTTTTTTTTAAATATCTTCTTTCTCAGGGCTCATAAAACTTCCCATCGTTTGGTTAAAAAAAAAGGGAGGAGGTTAAAAGTTCCACATTATCTGATATCTTTATAATTAACTGAAGAAATTTACTTCAAAACTTGCAAAAAGGGAAATGGATACAGTAAAGGCCAGACTGAAAAGCAACTGTAGCCAGGGATTGGCACTTCTTAGTACTGAGCTATGGTTTTATTATTTGACAACTCTTTCTTTAAAAAAATAATTGGAGAGATTAACAGACTGTTGCGTAAGATTAGATCTATAGATCATGTCTAGGCTAGACATAGAGGAAAAAAGATATAGTTGGTACCTGGAGCCAGGCTTATGTTATGTAAAGCCAGGCAATCAGATTTTACAGAGATTGGCAAATATCTTGGTGGAGGTCTACTGCTTCTTTTGCATGATGTTATAAGCCTCTGAACCCTTTTCCACACCACAAAACTCAGGACTTATCCAAATTAAAGCCGGATAACAGAATAAATATGACTCATGAATTGAAATTTATCTTTGACAGGTTTGAAAACATTGTGGGAAAAGGAGAAAATGCTGGTTACCAGCGTTTTCTCCATTTCCCACAATATTGTCAAAGGCCTTTTTTGCTCAGGGTCATTAGAGGCTGGGATTTTGTGGTGAAGAGTTGTGTATTAGTAAGCTTTAGAGCTGCTTGTATGTATCTGGATGCCTTAGACTAATAAGAATGTAAGTGTAACATAAGACCGAATATGGAATATGACACAAACATATTTTGAAACATCATTTCATGCTGTACTATTCTGTGTCAATTTTATAACAATTTGACCTTTTTATGTTAATCTAAACAGGTGAAAGATTGAAATTTATTTCATGAAGTGAACACCATCGGTAATATTTTTATGAGTAAAAATAGATATCATAAAAATAAATTTCAATCTGTCACAGTGACTGAAAAAAAAACGCATATTCTATTTATTTCATGCTTTTAACCCTCTCTTGGAGGAGCTTATCAAAATCCAGTTCAGTTATTTTCCGTTATTCCCAGTGGCGTACCCCTCCTGCATAGCCACACATTACAATATTACGTCAAGCATGAGAAATGTAAGGTAAATGATGTCATATTTCCATCTGGTTGTGAGGCAGACGCAATTTACCTAGGCAACAAGAAAATGAAAATCGGTATATTCACTGGTCATATCCTTGTAATATCGAAAAATATTTTCACTGCTATTTCTCGTTATCCTACTGGAAAGCATGAAATAAAAGGTTCATATCATAAATTATGTGAAGAGAACACTGTAATACAAAAGTTTTTTTTTTCAAGCTTTTGTGAAATATTGCTTTTTAGCTCACCTGAGCACGAAGTGCTCATGGTGAGCTTTTGTGATCGCCCAATGTCAGTCGTGCGTCATCCACAATTTCTTTAAACATCTTCTCCTCCTAAACTACATGGCCAATCTTGATGAAACTTGGCAGGGATGTTCCTTGTGTGAAGCTCTACCAAAGTTGTTCAAGAGATTTGAATTCCAGCCATAATTCTGGTTGCCATGGCAACCAAAAAATAAAAAAATAGCAAAATCTTTTAAAATCTTCTCTGAAACTAGAAGGCGTAGAGCTTTGATATTTGGTATGTAGCATTTCCTAGTCGACCTCTACCAAGGTTGTTCATATGATGCCCCTGGGGTCAAAACTGGCCTCGCCCCAGGGTCACAAGTTTGAAACATAGGAACAAAGAAGGAAAACTTTAAAATTCTTCTTCTCTGAAACTAGAAAGTGCAGAGCTTTGATATTTGGTATGTAGCATCTCCTAGTGGACCTCTACCAAGATTGTTCATATGATGACCCTGGGGTCAAAATTGGCCCCGCTCCAGGGGTCACAAGTTTGCAACTTAGGAACATAGAAGGAGAACTTTAAAATTCTTCTTCTCTGAAACTGGAAGGCGTACAGCTTTGATATTTGGTATGTAGCATCTCCTAGTGGACGTCTACCAAGATTGTACATATGATGCCCCTGGGGTCAAAAATGGCCCTGCCCCGGGGGTCACAAGTTTGAAACATATTAACAAAGGAGGAAAACTTCAAAATTCTTCTTCTCTGAAACTAGAAAGTGCAGAGCTTTGATATGTGGTATGTAGCATCTCCTAGTGGACGTCTACTAAGATTGTTCATATGATTTCCCTGGGGTCAAAAGTGGCCCCACCCCGGTGGTCACAAGTTTGTATGATAGGAACAAAGAAGGAAAACTTAAAAATTCTTCTTCTCTGGCACTAGAAGGCGCAGAGCTTTGATATTTGGTATGTAGCATCTCCTAGTAGACCTTTACCGAGATTGTTCATATGATGCCCCTGGGGTCAAAATTGGCCCCACCCCGGGGGTCATAAGTTTGTATAGTAGTAACATAGAAGGAAAAATTTAAAATTCTTCTTCTCTGAAACTAGAAGGCGCAGAGCTTTGATATTTGGTATGTAGCATCTCCTAGTGGACGTCTACCAAGATTGTTCATATGATGCCCCTGGGTCAAAACTAGCCCCGCCTTAGGGGACACACAAAAAAAAAAAAGCAAAATCTTTTAAAATCTTCTCTGATGAAACTAGAAGGCGTACAGCTTTGATATTTGGTATGTAGCATCTCCTAGTGGACCTCGGCCAAGATTGTTCACATGATGCCCCTGGGGTCAAAACTGGCCCCGCTCCGAGGGTCACAAGTTTGCAACTTAGGAACAAAGAAGGAAAACTTTAAAATTCTTCTTCTCTGAAACTAGGTGGTGCAGACTTTTGATATTTGATATGTAGCATCTCCTAGTGGAACTCTACCAAGTTTTTTCTTAGGATGCCCCTGGGGTCAAAACTGGCCCTGTCCAGGGGTCACAAGTTTGATTTTACAGCTTGGTACTCAGGTGAGCGATATAGGGCCATCATGGTCCTCTTGTTCATTTACAATCTCATAATTCTAAGGCATTGCTAATATAATTTTGATATCTAGAATCATCATGTTTTGCCAACAAGGTTGCCAGGGCATCTATATATTGCATGTTTTATTTTACTTTTTATTCCAGACATGGTAATATTTCATTTTTATTATTTTCGCCTCTCACCTCTGCTGAAGCATGTGAGAAAAGTAGTCAGTGGCTTTGGAAAGAAAATTGTGTTAGTACCGGTATGAGAAAGCCAGGAAACACATGTGCGTCATCGACCGCCATGATATGACCTTAGCTGTTAAAGTGGCGTTTAACTCCAACACAACCAAATCATTTTTATTTTTTTCCAAAGCCTGGCTGGTAGCTCAGTGTTTAATATTGCTAATATGCTGATATTTCATTTGGAGACTTGTTTACTCAACACAGGCCACATCAATGAACTAATTTCTTTTAACCCATTACCACACAATCTGTACTTTTGACACCCTTGAGAAAGAAGCCTTTTGAAAACATTGTGGGAAAAGGAGAAAATGCTGGTAACCAGCATTTTTCTACCTGTCCCAGAACAAACTTCAATTTTTCAGTCACCTTTATTTTGTCGTCTGCAAATGCTTTCAATTTGAACCGGTCTAAAGTTTTGTCGTCTGGTAAAAAGTTAAACTTGCAGAGACTGTGTAATACAATGATTATGACTGAATTTGGTTGAATATGTTCAATTTACCATGCCTTACTATTAATGTGTGTTGGAAATTAGCAAAATTAGTGCCAGTAGAGTGATTCAGGCCCTGAAGGGCCTGTAGCTCTGTAAAGTTGGTATTTTGGCCAGGGGCCAACATTTACAATGAAAAAAACATTGTATTTTTTGGCAAGAATAAATTACTAAGTAGCAGAAAGTGTAGATCAAGAATGCATGTATTTTAACTCATTACCAAAGGACAAAATTTTACGCTGGTTCAAATTGAAAGCATCTGCAGATGACAAAATAAAAGAGACTGAAAAATTGAAATTTGTTCAGGGAAGGGTAGAAAACACTGTAGGAAAAGGAGAAAATGCTGGTTACCAGCATTTTCTCCTTTTCCTACAGTGTTTTCAAAAGGCTTCTTTCTCAGGGGCGTCAAAAGTAGGTATTGTGTGGTAATAGGTTAAGTCTAGTAAAAGGGGTTTATTACACATTTATTACACAGTTGTTTTTTTGAGATCTACCATAATGAGACAATCCATGCAATTGCCGTACCTACAACATAAGCTTTGATAAATTGGCTTTGATACAAACAGCATGTTAGACATAGCTCAAAGGATGGAATTTGTACTTGTAAGGGTAAAAAGACATTGTTTGAAATGGAGAAAAGTGCATTTTCCTCATTTCCCACAAGATTGTCGAAAGCCATCTTTATTTGGGGGGTGGGGGGGAAATATGGACAAAGGCCTCATAGGAAAAAAGCTCCATAGGACAAAAGCCCCCCCAAGGCCCCATGATATTAACTCTATACCATGGACAACATGTTCCAATCAACCAAATTCGAAGCATTCGTGGACCACAAAATAAATATAGCTTAGAACTGGTAAAAATTATTTTTGAAAAAGATCATGCTGGTTATCAGCATTATCTCCTTTTTATACGCCCGTCGAAGACGGGACGTATTACGGGATCACCCGTGGCGGGCGGTGTCTAGTTCTTTGTCCAGAGCATATCTCCAAAACCATTCTAGCTAGGGTTATGAAATTTCATGGGTGGATAAATCTCATCAAGGGGGAGTGCAGTGTGCAGGAATCATAGCTCTTGCTGGCTTAATTTTTGAGTTATTGCCCTTTGTTTTTTTTCATACTTGAATTTTGTCTGGAGCATATCCCCAAAACTATACTAGCTAGGGTTATGAAATTTCATGGGTGGATAGATCTTATCAAGGGGGAGTGCAGTGCTCAGGAATCATAACTCTTGCTTGCTTAATTTTTGAGTTAATGTCCTTTGTCGTTTTTCATACTTGAATTTTGTCTGGTGCATGCCCAAGCTTTACAACTTGGGGTAAGACGGGCGTATCTTGCGACAATTTGCTGCTCTTGTTCTCATTATGTTTTAAATCTTTACCACATGGCAAAAATGCAGACATGTTCAAAATGAAAGAACTCACAGACAAAAATTTGAATTTTCTTATTTTCTAAAATTGGTTTCAAAAGACTACTTCATCGGTGTTTGCCATATGAAAATATGAGGTCATGGCTCATGGTGTAGTTCTTTATTAGCTCACCTTAGCACAAAGTGCTCATTATGGGTCTTTGTGATTGTGCTGTTGCCGGTGTCAGTCATAGGTTGTGCAGCATGTCAACTTTTACCTTGGGCGTGTTTCTTTTGCTACTCCGAACGCTCAGAACATGTTTTAAGTCAATGGAGTATTTTGGAACACTGTGCTGTAATGTTCAGAACATTTTCTGACTGTTCTAATCCAATCAAGGTGTAGCACACCTGCTGAACGGTTGCTAGGTGATACAAGATGGCTGAAAGATGGACAATTTGTCGTGACAAAAGTTGCAATTGTTTTTTGTTATGACATGAATACCATAAATAGTGGCATAGTAGACACGTTTCTACTCTCTCTGCAGCTAAGCATTTCCTTAACTATCACAGTTACGACAGTACCTCTTGCAACAGCCATTAAGCCAATGTACTTTCATTTCGATATGGTTTAGAACAATGTTCCGAACGTGCTCTGTTCAGAACATTCTTCAGGACCAGTGTATTGTGTTCTGAAATATTACTTTGGCACATTCCAGAACAGCATTCCAGAACACACAACATTGTGCCAGAACAGGCAAAAGGAATACGCCCCTTGTGTACACTCTAGAGGCCACATTTTCTGTATAATTTATATCGTCGCCAATGTTTGCCCATATGGGCAACACCTCCTGATGACTATTAGTTTTGGTATGCGGGATAGTGCAAGACATATGGCAAACCCATCCTAAATTACTCCTGGTTCTTTATCATGATTGTGTTTGGCAATGTAACAGAGGACCTTGGCTTAATCCTTTACTGCAGAATGCCACCTTTTAACGACCCTTGGAATGAAGCATTTCAAAAACACTGAATTGAGAGAGATTAGTATAAGTTGTAAGAACTTGTTTCTCAATTGATGTAAAATAAATATATTTAAACTAAATTAAAAACATTGTGGGAAAAGGAGAAAATGCTGGATACTCCTTTCCCCACAATGTCTTCTACCGCATCAAAGACAAACACCATCATTTGAGACACATTTGAATTTTCCTCTGCAAACGCTTTCAATCTTGACAAGTCTGTGCTTTTGTTGTGTGGTAACCAGTTAACCTCTCATCCAAAAGACTACATATTATTAGTAATTTTAGATGGCCAGCCATTGGACTTGATTGGTACACTCAAGTGACCAGAGTCTTGATGTGTATGAGTCCTACACTTTACCACCTGATCTGTGCCAAAGTGGTTGTCCTGTCTTTTGTCTCACAGGTTTTATTTTCCCTTCACCTTTCTGAGGTCAATAAAACGAGATTGGAAAAGGCTTAAATCTTGTAATGTACATGTACCCTTTATGTATGATCCAGTTAGATATTTGTTATCATTCATTGTCATTATATATAATACCAGCCTATATGGCTCAGTAGTTAGAGCGTAGGACTCGTGAACACAATGTTACAGGTCACTACAGGTTGTGGGTTCGTATCCCCGGCTGGCCAACTAAAATTACTAATAGTCTCGGATGAGACATTAAACTGAAGTCCTGTGTGACAGTGCTATATGCCAAGCATATTAAAGAAGCTCTCAGTAGTTTCGACCTGTATCCTTGCACTACCCCTGCAACAACTAACTGTATTCTGGGGGTGTTGCTTAGATAGGCAACCGGTAGCGATGATAAATAAATGGAAATAACCAGTTATATACTGTAACAGACAGGAGTGCTTGTTATGCATGCCAATCCGAGGGAACTTGAAACCATTTTCCTACTCTGTACATCCTGAAGCAAATTTGCAGACAGCCGCATTTTATCCTTTTTCCACAATGATTACAAATCTTTCAGAAACTAAATCTATCATTTAAGTTCTTCATATTTGTCTAGTCCAAAAAGAAATGCTTTCAAAGGAGTATGTCAAAACTTTTTGTAGTTTAGCAAAGTGAAAACTAGTTCTCAGTGCCAAATATTAGACTCGGAATTGAAACATTCTGCTTGTAATACAAGAGTTAGTACAAATGAAGTTAAGTTCACTGAAAGGGTAGAAAACAGTGCTAGAACAGTAGAAAATGCTTGATATCAGCATTTTGTTCTTTTACCAAATTTTTTTCCTTCTCAGGATTATTATAAGATTGGGCTCAATAATAGCTAAGGGTTTATCTATACAAATTATGTAAATGTATTTCACCACAGTCAAGTGTATTAGTATGCATCTCTGTACAATACTGGTTTACCCTGTACTTGGTGACCAAATTTTTTGACTTATCTAGATTGAAAGCTTTTGCAGACAACTGTATAAATGTAGCTGAAATGAAGGGAGTTGCCTTTAAGCATTTCCCAAACGACAATATTTTACACTGGTTCGAATTGAAAGCACTTACAGACCACCAATTGACCGTAACTCAAAAATTGAAATTTGTTTCCAGCAGGGTACAAAACACTGTGGGAAAAGGAGAAAATGCCGGTAACCAGCATTTTATACTTTTCCATCAATGTATTCAAAAGGCTTCTATCTCAGGGTTGTAAAAATCAGGGATTGTTTGGTAAAGGGGTAATTCAGTAGGAAAAACGTCTTGGTTAAAGGAGATAATGGTGATGATCGGCGTTTTCTCCTTTTTGCACAATGTTTTCGAAAATTTTCATCAGAGTCCTGAAAACATGGGATATATAGCTTGGTGAAAGGGTTGTGACAATTGACAATGGTATTTATGATAATTGGCAACAGGTTAACTGATGTATTTATGTACAGCACATGTATGAGACTTTAGCTTTGCTGGCTGTATTGTTTCTGTTAACCCTTTACTCCATAGATACTCATTTCTACGCATTGCTTGTAGGAGCTTTTTGAAAACATTGTGGCAAAAGGTGAAATTGCTCGTGATGAGCAATTTCACCTTATGTCACAATGTTTTCTATCCTATCAAAATGTGTCATATACACATAAGAAATGGCTTCATCCTTGCTGTTATTTAGAGTCAGTTAGTGATACCATAGAAATGCCTTATGGGGTAAAAGGTTAAATTGTTTAACTCTTTACCAAATTACAAAATTCTCGACTAGTCCAAATTATAGGAACTTGCAGACAACGAAATAAATGGGACTCATAAATTGAAACTGGTGTTGGGAGGGATGGAAAACATTGTGGGAAAAGGAGAAAATGTTGGTTACCAGCGTTTTCTCCTTTTCCCATAATGTTTTCAAAAGGCTTATTTCTCAGGGTCACGAAAACCTGGGATTGTTGAGGAAAGGGTTAACTCTTTACCAAACAATCCTGACTTTTAACGACCCTGAGAAAGAAGCTTTCCAAAAACATTGTGGGAAAAGGAGAAAATGCTGGTAACCAGCATTTTCTTCTTTTCCCACAATGTTTTCTTCCCCTCCTCAATCAAATTTCAAATTCCCAGTCACATTTATCTTGTCGTCTGCAAATGCTTTTAGTTTGGACAAGCTTAAAATTTTGTCGTCTGGTAATGAGTTAACTAGTTACTGAACGATAGAATTTTAGACTTGTCCAAGTCTGTGCAGATTACAAAATTAGTATGACTCAAAAAGTTGAATTTCACGTCTGAAAGGATAGAAATCTTTGTGGGAAAGGATAAAATGCTGGTTACCAGTATTTTCTACTTTTCAACAACGTTTTCAAAATTGTTGTTGTTTAGGGTCATCAAAACTGTGGATTGCGTGGTAAATGGTTAACTCTTTACCAAGCAGTTAATCCATTACCAGACAATCCCCACATTTGACGACCCTGAAAAAGAAGCCTTTATAAAACATTGTGGGAAAAGGAGAAATGCTGGTAATCAGCATTTTCTCCTTTTCCTGCAATGTTTTCTACCCTTCATTAAAAAAATCAAATTTTCAGTTAGTTTTATTTTGTCGTCTGCAAATGCTTTCGATTTGGACAAACCTAAAATTCTTTCACTTGGTAAAGAGTTAACAATGTAACAAATTTCAAGCTGCTCCAAATTCGAAGCATTTGCAGACGACAAGATAATCATGGCTCAAAAAATGAAATTTGTTTTGGAAGGGTAAAAGACATTATGGGACAAGGAGCAAATGCTGGTTACCAGCACTTTCTCCTTTTCTCACGTTGTTTTCAAAAGGCTTTTTCTTCAATGGCGTTTATATTCGGGATAGTGTGGTAAAGAGTTAACTCTTTACCTGTTAAGTCTTTACCTAACGAAAAAATTACAGACTGGTCCCAATTTGCAGAGACATAATAAACATGAATGAAAAATTGAAATTTGGTTAGGAGAGGGTAGAAAACAATGCTTCTTTTCCCACAGTGTATTCCACCTTTCCCTGAACAAATTTCAATTTTTTAGTAACCTTTATTTTGTTGTCTGCAAATGCTTTCAATTTGAATCAGTCTAAAATTTTGTCATGTGGTAAAGAGTTAATTAGAACAAGAAGCATAAGATAGAAAGATATAAAGATAAATAAGGATAAATCCGACACACTCACCACTGAGCCACCAGGGCTTTGGTGGAGGGCCAGAGGTCAAGGTTTCACTTCTTGGATGGATGGATTACTCTGCTGCAGGAGTGTTTATCTATGATAAGGAAAACCTTTTATTTTAGAACAAAAAACCCAAGACTCTTTTTCTATTTGAATCTCTCCATTTATTGAGGGCATCACAGGGCACAACATATTTTTGGCCCCCCCCCCCAAAAAAAAAAACCTCTGAGACTTTTGCAATCTATTTGAGTCAATACATATATCCATTTCAGGGCATCACAGGGCATGAAGTGTGCCACCATTTCTGGGACATTAAGTACAGGATGGATTGGGAAGGTAAGAGATGATCTGTTCACAGCTCCAGATAGAGGGAGTGATTTTGATTCCAAAAATTAAAGATATTAATTATTCTCCACTAAACCATATGTTATGAGAACTCAATAGAATCGCTTCATCGAGACGATTCTATTGAGTACCCACAACATAGGGTTTGGAAGAGAATCAATGGATTTAGAATACCATCATTCCCTCTTATCTGGCGCTCTGTCTGTTACCGCAATACTTCCTGTTTCCTACTGTGGATTTCCTCAAATTAATGACACATTTAACTGGACAATACTTGGAGAAAAAATTCATACTTGTAGCCAGTATTTTGCAATTTTCACCATGTTTTGTACTCATTCCATGGCCAATCTCAACGTTTTAGTCATATTTTATTTTTTGCCAGCAATTGCTTTCAAATTGGACACTTACATGGGAAAAAGTTAATAAGCAAGCACTTTTAACTCGTTACCTTACAACAAAATTTGGGACTTGCCCAAATTGAAAGAATGTGCAGACAACAAAACAAACCTGACTCCAAAATTGACGCTTGACTTTAGAAGAGTAGAAAACATCATGGGGAAAGGAGAAAATGCTGGTTACCAGCATTTTCTCCTTTTCCAACAATTGTTTCAGAAGATGGCTTCCTCTGGGTCATATAAACCAGGGATTGTTTGGTAAAGGGCTGAAAAACATTGTACAATACCTTATATAGTACCTTTCTGTTTCTTTTGGGGGCCATGTATTCACCAATGCTACTTTTAATTATAATTATGAAGAATTTTGTCAGAGGTCTGTAAAGGAACACAATATCTGATTGGATAAACTAAATGTTTTATAGAGTAAGAGATTATATTACTGTCTGAATTTGGACTATGATGAAGAAAGGTGGCTACTCTATGAAATTAGAGTTAGAATAATGATATTTTGAATGATTTTGAAAAGCAGCAGGTAAGTCTAATCATGCTATCTTTGTCTCAGAGGTTTTGCCTTTGCAAAGCGTAAAGGGTACTCTAGCGGTACTTTACCACATGACAAAATGTGAGTATTAGCAGGCAAAGGAAAGTGACAAAAAACTGGAAATTTCTCCTTGTCCCACGATGTTCTCAATAGGCTTTTTTTTTCATCAAAACTCAATTTTGTGTGGTAAATGATTAACCCTTTACCACACAATGACGACTTTTGACGAGGCAGAAGCCTTGTGAAAACATTGTGGGAAAAGGAGAAAATGCTGGTAACCAGCATTTTCTCCTTTTCCCTTAATGTTTTGTACCTTGGCTTCCCAAATCAAATTTCAATTTTTCAGTCAAACTTATTTTTTCGTCTACAAATGCTTTCAATTTGGACAAGTCTATGAATTCGTCATTTGGTAAAGAGTTAATGTTAGAGGTTTTGCATTCAAAAAACGCAAACATTACTCTCGGGCTTCAATAGGCAAGTTGTTTTACCTTGGTTTCACATTATTATTTTTTTTTACAGGAACCATTGAAAGCAGTAATGTAGTGGAGTGGCTGTCAGAAGATACCTTCATCTGCCACAATGTAATCAAGAGGGTGTGGCCTGCCTCCCAAAGGGATGCCCTGTTTTGGACCCACATCCGACATGTGCAAGGGGACACAGATGAGGAACCAGATCTCTGGCTAGTTGTTAATTATTCCACAAACCATGACTCTATTCCAGTAAGTATTGAAGTAGGGAAAGGTTAGTTAACCCTTTCCCAAACAATCCCTAGTTTTTACGGGTCAGGATTAGAAGCCTTTTGAAAACATTGTGGGAAAAGGAGAAAATGCTGGTAACCAGCATTTTCTCCTTTTCCCACAATGTTTTCTACCCTATCATAGACAGAAATCATCTTTTCAGCAAGAGTTGAATTGTCGTCTGCAAATACTTTCAATTTGGTCTAGTCCAAAAGTTTGTCGTTTGGGAAAGGGTTAAGTCCTAGAAACATTATTACACTGAAGTCTATTTTGGGGACAGTCAGTAGAAATGTATTTTCCATTAAATTTTGCTGAGCAGCAGTAGCTCAGTTGCTAGGGTACAGGACTTGAGAACAGGGGGTCATGAGTTTGATCCCAGGTTCGGCCAATTTTTTTCCGAGGATTGATCATAGTCATTGCGACAGGATTCATTCCTGTCTCACCACTGGAAAACTCCAGGAAAGCATGGATAGGTGCACCAGCCGCCATTATATAACTGAAATAATGTTTGGAACAGCATTAAATACCATACAATCAACAATCCATTAAATTTTTAAAACTTTAACCCTTTACCAGAGAATCCCTAGTTTTTACGACCCCGAGACAGAGGCCTTTTGAAAACATTGTGGGAAAAGGAGAAAATGCTGGTTACCAGCATTTTCTCCTTTTCCCACAATGTTTTCTTCCCTTCCCAAAACAAATTTCAATTTTTGAGTCTTATTAATTTTTTTCATCTGCAAGTTCTTCTAATTTGGACTAGCCTAAAATTTTGTTGTTTGGTAAAGAGTTAAACTGAACCCTAACCCTTTTTCGGGGGTACCCAGTAGAAATGTCTCTTCCATTAAATTTTTGAAACTTTAACCCTTTACCCCATATGGTATTTCTATGGTATCTCTAATTGACCCTAAATAGCACCAAGGATGAAGCCATTTCTTATGTGTGTATGACACCTTTTGATAGCATAGAAAACATTGTCACAAAAGGTGAAATTGCTCGTCACAAGCAATTTCACCATTTGTGACAATGTTTTCCAAAAGCTCCTACAAGCAATGCATAGAAATGAGTATCTACGGAGTAAAGGGTTAAGTTAAAAAATTACATCTTAAATTACTTCAGAAATAGGAGACTATAGTTCATGGTGGATTTCAATATATTGAGTTATTTTATGTCATGACAGAAAGTAGTTTCATTCCAGTAGATGGTAAAATTGTTGACTGGTGTAAAATGAAAATCTTTGTATACCACAAATAAAACCTGGCTGAAATTATGAGATATGTCTGTTGCAGAAAAAATGTTGGAAATGAGAAAATGTGGGAAACAAGCAATTTCTTCTTTTCCCACAATGTTTTCAAAAAAGCCTTTTTTCTTGATGTTATTAAAATCTGGAATTGCTTGGGTAAGATTTAAAAACAATGTAGTCACTTTGAAGGTTAGTTTATGAGATTTAGAGACATTCTAGAAACTAATTTGGATACTGTATAGTTTTATTTTCTTCCAAATTTTCAGTCCAATAAATTTGTTCGTGTGACGATGAATGTTGCAATGGTGTGCCAGACAATTATTGAACCGCCAGTTGATGGCAAAATTACGCGGGACAACATCAAATGTAAAATAACTTATACTGCTGAAGGTGAGTGGCTTCTCTGTGATTTCCTGACCATCTCAGTACTGCTTACTCTTTACCAAATTTAGATTCGTCCAAATTGAAAGCATTTTTAGATGACAGATGTGGCTTGAATAATGACACTAGTCATAGATAGGGTTTCACTTTGTGGAAAAAGGAGAAAATGCTGCATGTCAGCATTTTTTCCTATCCCTGTTTCAAAGGCTGTCCATGCAAGGGTGTTATAACTCTAGTTTGGTAAATGGTTAACTCATTACCAAACTACAAAATTTTAGGTTTTTCTAAATCGAAAACATTTGCAGACAACAAAATAAAAGTGACTGAAAAATTGAAAATTGTTTTGTGAAGGGTAGAAAACATTTTGGGAAAAGGGGAAAATGCTGGTTACCAGAATTTTCTCCTTTTCCCACAATGTTTTCTTAAGGCTTCTTTCTCAGGGTCTTCAAAAGTAGGGATTGTGTGGTAATGGGTTAAACTTTTTTCTTTTAGGCCAGAAGATATGGAAGCAAGAGTCATTCCTATGGACTTGCTAAGCTTTATTTTTGTGCAGATATCCTCTGTCATTTTAGTTTAAACATATTTATTTTACATCGATTGAGAAACAAGTTCTTACAACTTATACCAATTTCTGTTGATTCTGCTATCTGGGAACCACACCAAAGTAATCCAGTACTCGCACCAAAAATATGGAAAATCCCAAATTGACACCCACACCCGGGTATCGAACTTGGGACCTTATGGTTATGAGACCGAAGCTCTACCCTACAGCCACGTACACCACACCTCTGTCATTGTGTTGCATCTGCTTTTTGAAATTGCTTGACATGGTATGCATGACCTGACATTGTCATTAGAAACAAAGAAAACTTGTATTGTAAAGAGGTTGCCAATAAGACTACATAGAGAGCCACTTGGTATACACTCAATTTCTTGTTATGTCAGAAGTTTAATGCTTGCTGTGGGTTATAACCAGTTCATTATTGGTAAAATACGACAAATTTTGTATTCATTTTGATAGATTCTGTGTATTGGTTTAATTCTAAATTCAAAGACTTGTTTAATTGTTCACAGCCAATCTTTTCCCCAGAAGGTTGTTTTTAACCCTGTACCAAACAGTTCCTGGTTTTTACCCTGAGAAAAAAAGCATTTTGAAAACATTGTGGGAAAAGGAAAAAAATTCTGGTAACCAGCATAGTCTCCATTTCCCACTATGTTTTCTACCCTGCTTGAAACATATATCAATTTTTGAGTTACATTCAATTTGTCATCTGCAAATGCTTTGAATTTGGACCAGTCTAAAATTTTGTTGTTTGGTAAAGAGTTAAGGGTACTTTCTACTGTGGCATAGAGTAATAGTAGTGAATATAATAATCAAATGATTAAAGACTAATTCATGTTATATCTGGTTCTCCTTTTTCCACAGTGAACCCAGGAGGTTGGGCCCCAGCTTCAGTCCTAAGAGCAGTGTACAAAAGAGAATATCCAAGATTTTTAAAGCGCTTTACCACATATGTCAGGGATGCAACCAAGGATAAAGAAATTATGTTTTAGTTCAAGATGTCCCATGGACTACTTTTTCATTCTACAGCAGCCAACTTTCGAAACTATTTTGCAAAAAAGGAACTGCTTTTAATGAGACCTTTCACCTCCGGCCATAGTTAATTTCACATACTCTTATTGATTAAAATCCCAGTAAAGGCCAGAATATCGAAGCACGTGACATAGTACATTTATATTCAAATCATACCATTTAACCCTTTACCAGATGACAAAATTTATAGACTGTCCAAATTGAAAGCACTGTGGCTGAAATGGTGTAATTGTTTATTGATAGGGAAGAAAACATTGTGGAAAAAGGAGAAAATGCTGGTTACCAGCATTTTCTCCTTTTCCCACAATGTTTCAAAAGACTCATTTCCAAGGGTCGTCAAAAGTCGTCATTATGTGGGAAAGGGTTATAAGTATTGAAAATATTGTGGAGATGACAATCTGTTATTGCTTTGTTGGGCCATATGTTAGTCTCTGGCAGAAAAAAAAAATTAAATAGGCAAAAAGTAAACAAAAGACAAAGGTAACCAGGACGTCTTAACCTGGTTTTAAAATTAATTTCTCCGTCAGCAACCAACACTTGGATTGATCGTAGAATGACTGATTGTCATCTTCACGATAGTTTCCATACTTTTAAATGGTATGATACAAATTGAAAAGCATATAAACACCCATTTGGTTTACATTAATTTTGGCCTTTAATGTTACGTTAATGATTTGTTTTGTTAATTTATACTTTTCAAAGACTTCGCAAAGTTTTGTGTTATTTCCTAAGGTAATGAGTATTTATATAAATAAGGGGTTTTAATGCATTGCAAAAAGTTTGGACCCATATCAGTCAACCTGCGCAGTTTGCACAGGCTGACTTTGGTTGAAACCTTTTGCTATTGGTAATTGTCATGGAGTCAAAAAACAATGTTGTGTTAGGATTCAGCCAGTCTGTTGGCAAAGTGGATTTTGGGATTTTTAATTTGGCATAAGTACTGTTGTAGTTCCAAGGAAAGTTGAGAAAGTTTTCTTTATCAGAGATTAATCTATCTCTATTGGGGATGGGACCAAGTACATGCGTAATTGAAGTTTTTGGTTTTCAAATTTGTTTCTGGCTTGAGGCGCTGGAATTTTGGTGGCACTGTGTGTTGGCCAGACACTTCAGGGTCTCGAGTTAGTGCTGACCAAAAATAGGACACTCATGAATTTTGCTGTTTCCAAGGTATAACTGAAGTAATACTGAAAGGAGTCAGATCTTTGGAATATTTGAACAGAAAGAAAGCTGCAAGATACTGGCTTCTTTGGCATTCTTAGATACTGAGAATATTGGTACTTGATTCCATCTCAAATATATCTATATTCAGTCTAGGATTTCTCATGTGATACCGTAATTGTTTACCACACAATCAGGATTTTTAACGACCCTGAGAAAGAAGCCTATAGAAAACATTGTTGGAAAAGGAGAAAATTCTGGTAACCAGCATTTTCTCCTTTTCCCACAATGTTTTCTACCCCTTTCCAAAACAAATTTCAATTTTTTAGACCCATTTATTTTTTTCCAAATTGGACCAGTCTAGAATTTTGTCGTTTTGTAAAGAGTTAATTGTTTACTAAACAATCCAATCATTTAGTGGCTGTTGGAGAAAAGGCTTTTCAAAACCTTGAAAATAAATTTTTCTACCCTTTTAAAACCAATCCTGTCACTGGAGTCACAGTTATTTAGCCATCTGAAAAAGCGTTTGATAGGGAAAAATCTAAGTTTTGTCGTCTGATATAGTATAAACCTTTACCACACAAACCTGAGTTTTAACAACCCTGAATAGGAATCCTTTTGAAAACAATGTGAGAAAAGGAGAAAATGCTGGTGAACAGCATTTTCTCCTTTTCTCACAATGTTTTCTTCTCTATCAAGGACAAATTTCATTGTTTGAGTTGGATTTGAAGTGTTGTCTGCATATGCTTTTAATCGGGACGAGTCTTAACATTTTGTCGTGTGGTGAAGATGAAGTAACTTGTAAAACTGCTTTGTGACCATGTCGATGCATGTATTAGTGTTTTTGTTCTTGTATTGTGGAGTTTTGTTGCTGTGAGAGGGAAATGGTATTTACAACTTGGGTTTTATGCGAGGGTGTCTGTATCTACATCTACATTTATGGTTGTATTCAGAATATTTGGCCGAGTTGACTTCTTCATGGGCATTGGTAAAAATCTTGTCAAAAAAAAACCTGCTGAGATAGGTTGAAGTTCAAGGTCACACTGGACAATCAACTGATGAATTCAGTACATATTATATGTATATTTGAGTCTTTAACCCTTTACCGCACAACAAGATCTGGGTTTGTTCAAACGAGAATACGCAGATGTCAAATGAATTGTGACCACAATTATGGAGGTTGTCTTTGATAGGGTTAAAAGCATAGTGGAAAAAGAAGGTAAACATCATTTTCTGTCAGAAAAATAGGAAACATTATGGGTAAAAAAGGAAATGCTGGTTTCCAGTATACTTTGTATTCTTCACAGTGTTTTCCTAACCATGTTTTTCATCAGGGTTTATGGGGTTAAGGGTCAAGTGAATGTTGACCCTTTACCCCATAGGGCATTTCTGTGGTATCTCTAATTGACCCTAAATAACAGCAAGGATGAACCCGTTTCTTATGCATATGATACCTTTTGATAGCATAGATAACATTGTGACAAAAGGTGAAATTGCTCGTCATGAGCAATTTCACCTTTTGCCACAATGCTTTCCAAAGGCTCTTACAAGCAATGCGTAGAAATGAGTATCTATGGAGTAAAGGGTTTTTTGCACGTAATGGTGCAGTTGACAAAATATTTAGTTAGTAGAACAGGGAATATTTCAAAGTCAAAACTAGTGCATAAGCATTTTTGTATTTTTATATAGGGTTTTGCATCAAGTCATATTTAGGCTGTTTTTTTGACAATGTGAAGAGGAACTGTCATGGCACGATTGTCGTATGTGGTACACATATTTTCATCAATGCAAGTTGTCATATTTCCATTACTTTTTTTACATTTAATTTGGAAAAATAGCCGATGATTTTCCCTTAACCACAGATTCTGTTGTTACAACTTTGACAAAGCAGCTTTTTAAAACATTGTTATAACAGGAGAAAATGCTGATAATCAGCATTTTCTCCTTTTATCACAATGTTTCTTCTGCTTTCAAAGACAATTCCAACATTTGAATTACATTAAGCTTTTGTCTGCTAATGCTTTAACTTTCCATTTAAATATTTATCGGACAATAAAATTTTGACCCTTTTGATGAAATTGCTTGGATAAGTTATATTTCCAAACATGGCTGAAACTTTGTGATTAGTCTTTGAAAGGGTAAAAAACATGTAGGGAAAGGACTAAATGCTGATAAACTGATTATCTCCTTTTCCCCTCAATGACCTCTTCTGACAGGGTCACTAAAACTTCAGATTATTTGGTAGAAGATTATGTAAGAGTTGAAAATTTTGTTGTTAGGTCAAGAGAAAACAGCAACAAGAAGGTAAGGCTATATGCAATTTAATTGTACAGAGATCAGTTATACATTGAGCAGAGATCAGTATACAACAGTGAGCCATGCTCTGAGAAAAGGGGGCTTAACCCATATCCAAAATATATAGTCCATGCAGACTGACCATGGCCGATACTTTGTGCTATAGGCAAATTTTTTCTGCATGTCTATAGACCATACAACCTCAGGATTTAGTCCTTTGTTTTGTAAAAATAACCTTACGGATCCATAACTCAGATCTCCAGATAAGAGGGAGTGACGGCATTCTAAATCTGTTATTTCTCTTCCAAACCCTGTGTTGTGGGTACTCATTAGAATCGTCTCATTGAGACGATTCTAATGAGTACCCACAACATAGGGTTTAGTTGAGAATTATTGGTATTTTCAAATTTGAAATCATAACCACTCCCTCTATCTGGAGCTCTGATAACTGACAATTTGCTTTGTCTTGTATCACAAAGACTCATTAAACCCCTCTTTTGCCAGATCATGGCTCATACTGAATATACATAAAAAGAACAAAAATAAATTACTCTTTCAATGCTGAATTAACTCATTACCAAACGACAAAATTTTAAGCTTCTCCAAATCGAAAGCATTTGCAGACGACAAAATAAAAGTGACTGAAAATTTGAAATTGGTTTAGTGAAAGGTAGAAAAGATTATCGGAAAGGGAGAAAATGCTGGTTACCAGCATTTTCTCCCTTTCCCACAATGTTTTCAAAAGCTGTCTCTTCCAGAAGCATTAAAGTGGCGATTGTTTGGTAAAGAGTTGATGCATAATTATGCATGTTATTGGTGTATGATTATCACAAGTATGCATGAAAGTGGGTTTTTCATAGATAGGTATCAGCAATTTATCTGATTTACTAGGCAATAATGCATCTATACACAAATGGACTTTAGTCACTTATCAATATCAGTTATAATGCCATGAGTGATATATACTGTATCAATAAAACTGATAAAGAGTACAGGATACCACTTGAAAAATGTAGCTAAATTAAACCATGATGCAGGCTGTTAAAACTCTGTCATCGAATGAGATCTGTGCTTTTGATAAAAATCCTAAAGAATAAGGACACTAAGTTACATGTAGTAATATTTAGTATATCGGTGTTTAACCTTTAATTCTTTACCAAATGACTAAATTTTAGACTTGTCAAAATCGAAAGCATTTGCAGACGACAAAATAAACATGACTTGAAACTTGGCTTTGGAAGAGTCAAAAACATTGTTGGAAAAGGAGAAATGCTAGTAACCAGCATTTTCTCCATTTCCCACAATGTTTTCAGAATGCTTCTTAAGGGTCGTGAAAGCCAGGTATTATTTGGTAAAGGGTTAAATACGAGTATAAGTGTGTTTGTATCTCATTGGAATAAGTACTTCCTTAAACAGCGCATTCAACCCAAACCTTGCTTTATCACTTTACCACACAAATTTTTTTTTTATTGTCCAGAATTTTTGCAGAGAACAAGTTGAACCAAACTCAAATGGTCGAATTTTTCTTCGAAAGGTTGCAAAATACAATTGTTCAGAAAAGAGAAGATGCTTTTTTTTAAGCATTTTCTCCTTTTCCAACAATTTTTTGAAAGGGCTTCTTTCTCGGGATTGTTTTAGGTCAGGATTGTGTGGTAAAATGTTAAACCATCATATTATATCACCATCAAGTAAACAAAATAAAAAAATGATAATCAAAATGTATTTAAAAGTTGTATTGGAATTTGATACACTGATAATACTCTTTTCCCATTGATTCGAGTCAGTATCTCCTGAAACAGGTTTTGCAGTGAATGCCCTTAAAACAATCCTTGTAAAATTACAATAACTCAGGTCTATTTATGAAACATACTTTAGACTGAATCCAGATGCAAAGCATTTGCAGATGACAAATAAAATGTTATCCTGATACAGAAGGATTTGTCTAGAAGAGTGTAGAAAACCTGGGAAAAGGAGAAAATGCTGGTTATGAGCATTTTTTTCCCATATTCCACAATGTTTTCGAAAGGCTCCTTTCGAAAGGCCAGGTTGTGACAACTCGGGATAAGTAGTAAAGGATAAGGTATTTGTACAATTATGAATGTATGTGTGAAACTATTGTTAAAGATAAAATCGTTCATGGGCCACAGTGTATCCAAATGTACATTAACCCTTTGGGAACCAATTCAATGTTTGAACAATTCTGATGAAATCATTTGAAAACATTGTGGGCAAAGTGAGAAGGTGCTGTTAACCAGCATTTTCCTCATTTCTCATTTTTACTTTGTTGAAGACAAATTCTTTTATATGAATAACATTTTCATCTGCAAGTCTAAAAGAATGTAATGTGGTTACCACTGAACCCTTTATCACACTGTCCCAAGTTTTAAAGACTCTGACAGAAAAGGCCTTTGAAAACATTGTGCGAGAAGAAAAAATGTGTAACAAGTATTTTCATTTTCCCTTTTTCTCTACTTATTTGTACCCTTTCTAAGACAAACACCATCTTTTGAGCACCATTTTAGTTATAGGTAGTCTGCGAATGCTTTTAACTTTTAACCAAACGACAAAACTTTAGAATGTTCCAAATTGAAAGCACTTGTAGACAGAACAAATGTGATTCAGAAATCGAAATTTGTTACCAGCAGGCTAGAAAACATTGTGGGAAAAGGAGAAAATGCTTCTCCTTCAAGCTAGATAAGAGTCTGGATTGTGTGGTAAAGTGTTCATTTAGATCCATCAAAAGTTTGGTTCTGTGGTAAAGACCCCTTCACTCTGCTGTTTACAAGAATTAATCGCCTTTTAGTAATTTGTTGTCGGGAGTGAATCAGAGCTTTGTAGAATAAGTATACAAACCAAAAAAAGCTGTAATTGTAAATTGACCCTTTACCAAACAATATTTTTATGTGTATGAGAAAGGAGGCTCTTGAAAACATCGCAGGAAAAGAAGAAAATGATGTTAATCAGTATTTTCTCCTTCTCCTACAATGGTTAGTACTAGTTAAGCCCATGACATATTGTGTGTTCAAAATAGGTGAGCGGTCACCATATGTCTGAAGTAGTGTTGAAAGTAGCATAAAAGACAAATAAGTCTTTACCAAACAACAAATTTTGGGAAAGGACCAAACTCGAAGCATCTGCAGACAACATATTAAATCTTGTTAATATGATGATTTCTGACTTTGATAGGGTAGAAAACTTTGTGGGAAAAAGAGAAAATGCTAGTTAGGGTAGAAAATATTGAGGGAAAAGGAGAAAATGCTGATTACCAGCATTTTCTCCTTTTCCCACAATATTTTCTATGGGCTTTTTTTTTCAGGGTTGTTATAAGTCGGGATTGGATTGTTAAATTCAATTGAATGGCAAATCATTAGAGAGACCACATTTATTTGTCTGCTGTAAATGATTTCAATGTGGACTTGTCTAAATGTTTTGTTTTGTGGTAAAGGATCAATGCATGTGTGAAGCAGAAAGTGTATTTTTTCATCTCTTATCTGTG
This sequence comes from Tridacna crocea, assembly GCA_943736015.1. Classification (NCBI taxonomy): domain Eukaryota; kingdom Metazoa; phylum Mollusca; class Bivalvia; order Cardiida; family Cardiidae; genus Tridacna; species Tridacna crocea. The sequence goes on along the minus strand of OX031066.1, from coordinate 42,411,141 downwards.
ATCTATCAAAATATTATTTTTTTCTATGTTCATACTTTTTTTTTTTAATATTATCTATTTTATTAATTTTCATATTATAAAGTCATCATTACTTTAAGAGTAATCACGGTACATGTACAATCGTGTGTGTGCTTCTCGTCTAGCCCTACTTGTATAGAGAGACCTGCCTTAGTGGTCACCTCACTTAAACAACCAACCTGTATTTAGCAAACATAATATCATAATGAGTTCAGAAAGATGATATATGTATCTGTCAATTCCCTACCAAACAACAAAATACTGGACTCGGCCAAAGTGAAAATATTTGCAGGCAAAAAAAAAAATAAACGAGACTCAGAAAATAGAATGAAATTGTGGAAGATTAGAAAACAATGTGAAAAAAACAAAGAAAATGCTGGTAACCAGCATTTTCTTCTGTTCCCACGTTTTCAAAGCCTTCTTTCTCCATTTGTTAAAATTCAGGATTATGTGGTACATGGTTAAAGCTTTAACCCATTACCAAACGACCATATTTTAGACTGGTCCAAATTGAAAGCATTTGCAGACGACAAAATAAAAGTGACTGAAAATTTGAAATTTTTTTTGACGGATAGAAAACATTGTGGGAAAAGGAGAAAATGCTGGTTACCAGCATTTTCTCCTTTTTCCACAATGTTTTCCAAAAGCTTCATTCTGAGGGGCGTCAAAAGTAGGGATTGTGTGGTGATGGGTTAACCCTGTCAGTGCCTTAGGCGAAAACAGTCTTTTTGCATATGGCACAGATCAAGATCACACTGCACAATACATGCAGTCTGGTCATGAATCTTTATCCTCTGCTCAATTAGTCAAGCCAATAAGATACAAACTTTTCTGTGTTTGGGTGGATTGTATTTCAAGCTGTAGAGGGATGTCGTATTTAACTCTTTACCAAACGACAAAATTTTAGATTTGTCCAAATTGGAAGCATTTGCAGACGACAAAATAAACTTGACTCAAAAATTGAAGCTTGGCTTTAGAAGAGTAGAAAACATTTTGAGAAAAGGAGAAAATGCTGGTTACCAGCATTTTCCCTTTTTCCAAAATGTTTTCAGAAGCTTTCCTCGTCAGGGTCGTTAAAACTCGGGATTGTGTGGTAAATGGTTAAAAACATGTATTTGGTGCTGGAGGATTTAAGAAAGCACCTGTCATAAGTTTACTAAACAGCTGAACTTTAGAATAGACCACAATTAAAATATTTGTAGGCTATAAGTTGAATGTTGCTCAAAAGACAATTTCAATCTTCGCTGAAATGGTAGAAGACATCGTTGGAAAATTAGAAAATGCTGGTTACCAGGATTTTTTACTTTTCACACAAATTTTTAAAAACTACCTACAGCATGGTTCAGACAAGGGATTACTTTGTTAAAGTCCTTTGAATGCTTGCTGAATACATGTTTGCCTGCATAGTATTATATGGCTTGGGTTTAACTCATTATTGAATACTCTTTTTTGTTAAAACTCTTTCAATAGAGGCCAAAGATCTCTGGGAGAGCAGAAAATGTTTTGGGAAAAAGAGAAACCACTGGTTGCAAGCTTTTAGATCTTTTCCCAGATTCTTTTTAGAAACCTTTCAAGAAAACTGTTGAAACATCAGTTTGTTTCGAAAAAAGTTCAGCCACTGTTATGGGCAGTCTAGAACAAGATAGGCTGCTTAAAGCATGCAATCTGATCCTTGATCAACACTTTCTGCCAAATTCAAACACTGCTGGCTAAAGCAATCATCAAATTGTAGTTAATCAAGTTTTTTCTCTTGTCAGACTTCGTTGTAGTCAGTGGCTTTGGAAAGAAAGTTGTGTTAGTACTGGTGTGAGAAAGCCAGGAAACACACTTGCGTTATCAACCACCATGATATGACTTTAGCTGTTAAAGTGGCGTTAAACCCCAATACAACCAATACAACCTACCAGACTTTGTCCTTCGGGTTTATTTGGCACTTTCATATTTCACAAAATACAGGTGGACAGTAGAGATTGAATAGCAGATAGCAGTCTGTCGGCAAAAGGCAGTCTGATTTTTTTAGCATGAAGTCTGATCTCGATCTCTACTACCCACAAAAGGCCATTGTAGTCTACACTGTTTACAATAATAACCAAAGCATGCATAGGACTCTTAAGAGTGAATTAAACAAAACAAATTGTGGAAATTGAACATGAAAATGTGAAAATTTACATGGGATAAAACTGTTGTGATGATTCACTCTGTTAGTCATTCTATTATTGAGTTTATATCTTATTTTTATGCATATGTATATTCTTCCAGACTTGTATATTATTGATCCTTAAAATGGCAACTTGAATATGTCATTGTTTGTCATTATGGTTATGAGAAATACTTACATTAAAATTCATAAGGAAAATGGACTTGTTTTTTAGCTCATCTGAGCACTAAGTGCCCAGGTTGAGCTTTTGGAATCATACTGTGTCTATTGTCCGTCATCCAAACCTCATCAACTTCCTAGTGTGCTCTGAAGGCCACATTTTCTCTTGGACACATATAAAAATGGGTCAGAATGTTTGTCTTGATAATATCTCAATGAGTTTGGATCATATCTGGTCAAAAAGAAGGTCACCTGGCAATATCTTAGGAAAACTTAGTGTGCACTGAAGAGGTCACCATATCAGCTAGATACTCATGAAACTATGTCAAAAGTTTGTCTTGATGCTATATCAAGTTTGTAATAGGGCAACTAGGCTTGATTTTAGAAAAGTCTTTTGTGTTCTCTAGAGGCCACATTTTCAGTCTGATATTCATGAAACTTAGTCTGAACGTTTCTCTTGATGACATCTAGGGCAAGTTTGAAATAGGGTAATGTTAGTTAAAAGAAATAGGCAAACAGACCTAATTAAATTGGCCAACCTTGGGTGCATTCTAGGGCTACGTTTTTAGCCCGATACTCATGAGGCTTGGTCAGAGTGTTTGTCTGATGATATGTTGGACAAGTTTGAAATTGATTCCCTTTGGGTCAAATAAATCTTAGATAAACTTTGGGTGCAATCTAAAGGCCATAATACAGCTGATACACATAAAAATTGGTCAGAATGATTTATGTAGAACAAGTTCAAAATTAGGTCACAGAGTAAACAAGAGGGCCATTGGCCCTGGAACGCTCACCTTAGACTATAGCTTATGAGTGAAATTCAATTCTTGGAGCAACTTTGGTAAAGCTTCACCCAAAGAACATCCTTGCCAAGTTGCATCAAGAAGATTCTGCATACCAAATATCAAAGCTCTGCACCTTCAAGTTTCAGAGAAGATTTCTAAAGTTTTCCTTCTTTGTTGCTTTGTTCGAACCTGTGACCTCCCGAGGCAGGGCCAGTTTTGACCCCAAGGGCATTATATGAACAAACCTGGTAGAGATCCACTAGGAATTGCTATATGCCAAATATCATAGCTCTATGCCTTCTAGTTATAGAGAAGAAGAATCTTAAAATTTTCTTTCATTGTTCATATATGTTCGAACTTGTGACCCCTGGGGCAGGGCCAGTTTTGACCCCACGGGCATGATTTGAACAAACTTGGTAGAGGTCCACTTGGAGATGCTACATACCAAATATCAAAGCTCTACGCCATCTAGTTTCAGAGAAGAAGAAATTTAAAGTTTTCCTTCTTTGTTCCTATGCTCAAACTAGTGACCCCCGGGGTGGGGCCAGATTTGACCCCAGGGACATTATTTGAATAAACTTGGTAGAGGTCCACTAGGAGATACAACAGACCAAATATCAAAGCTATATGCTTTCTAGTTTCTGAGGAAAAGAATTTTAAAGTTTTCCTTCTTTGTTCCCATGCTCAAATTTGTGATCCCCGGGGTGGGGCCAGTTTTGACCCCATGGACATAATTTGAACATACTTGGTAGAGGTCCACTAGGAAATGCCACATATTAAATATCAAAGCTCTACGCCATCTAGTTTCAGAGGAGAAGATTTTTAAAGTTTTCCTTCTTTGTTCCTATGCTCAAACTTGTGACCCCCGGGGTGGGGCCAGTTTTGACCCCAGGGACATAATTTGAACAAACTTGGTAGAGGTCCACTAGGAGATGTCACATACTAAATATCAAAGCTCTACGCCTTCAAGTTTCAGAGGAGAAGATTTTTAAAGTTTTCCTTCTTTGTTCCTATGCTAAAACTTGTGACCCCTGGGGTGGGGCCAGTTTTGACCCCAGGGACATAATTTGAACAAACTTGGTAGAGGTCCACTAGGAGATGCTACATACCAAATATCAAAGCTCTACCCCTTCAGGTTTCAGAGGAGAAGATTTTTAAAGTTTTCCTTCTTTGTTCCTATGCTCAAACGAGCTAAAACGCGTTATCCCCCGGGGCGGGGCCAGTTTTGATCCTAGGGGCATAATTTGAACAAACTTGGTAGAGGTCCATTGGGAGATGCTACATACCAAATATCAAAGCTCTACCCCTTCTAGTTTCAGAGGAGAAGATTTTCAAAGATTTCATTTTTTTTTTTCGTTTTGTTGCCATGGCAACCAGAGTTATGGGTGGAATTTAATTCTTTGAACAATTTTGGTAGAGCTTCACCCAAGGAACATTCCTGCCAAGTTTCATGAAGATTGGCCCAGTGGTTTAGGAGGAGAAGATGATTAAAGAAATTGTTGACGGACGCCTGACGCCAGACATTGGGCAATCACAATAGCTCACCTTTAGCACTTTGTGCTAAGGTGAGCTAAAAAGTAGGTCACTTGGACAAATTACAAAAAAGACAGTGTAGAGCACACTACAGAGGCCAATGTTTGATCAGATACTCATAAAACTTAGTCAGAAAGGTTTTAGATCAGAATTGAATAAGATCAAAATTGGGTTATGTCTGATGATAAAGTAGGTCACTGGAAAAAAACCTAATGAAAATCTTGTGTGCACTCTAGAAGCAGAACAATGTTTTGATAATGTTTCTCTGGGCAAGGAAGTTTTATAAGCACGGGCCCAGATCTCGGATTTACAACAGAAACAAGCTTTTTGGAATTTTCATTTCATCTGGTTTTTGTACCTAGCTCTAACCCTTAACCACACAATACCATGTTTTAATGACCCTGTTTGATTTAGCTCTTGAAAACACTGTAAGGTATGAAAAGAATGCTGAAGTTATTAAAAAATATGAATAGCTTCCTTTAACTCTTTACTCCACAATGCCGGTTTTTAACGACACTGGGAAAGAAGCCATTTGAAAACGTGGGAAAAGGAGAAAATGCTGGTAACCAGTATATTCTACTTTTCCCACAATGTTTTTACTCCTATCAAAGAAAAATTGCACTATTTGAAACACGTTGAAAATTTCATCTACAAATGCATTCAAATTGGACACTGCTAAAATTATATCATGAGGTAAAGAGTTAAGGCTCTAATCTTTGGAATTTCATAAAAAACATGTTAGAACCAAAAAAAAAAGTAGATTCATGATTAGAATGCATATTCTCTTACTGTGCTCTTAACTCGTTACCACACGAGAAAATTTCAGACTGGTCCAAATTGAAAGGATTTGCAGATGACAAAATAAAGATTACTGAAAAATTGAAATTTGTTCTGGGAAGGGTAGAAAACACTGTGGGAAAAGGAGAAAATGCTGGTTACCAGCATTTTCTCCTTTTCCCACAGTGTTTTCAAATTAAAGGCTTCTTTCTCAGGGGCGTCAAAAGTAGGGATTGTGTGGTAATGGGTTAACCCTCACTGTCTAAAGGAGAACGTATAGATGCCTGTTGCTTGCTAAAAGTTAATCTCATCTCACTGGCACCTTGGACATCTTGAAAAGTTGAGCATGGTTCAATTAACCCATTACCAAACGAGAAAATTTTAGACTGGTCCAAATTGAAAGCATTTGCAGACGACAAAATAAAGGTGACTGAAAAATTGAAATTTGTTCTGGGAAGGGTAGAAAACACTGTGGGAAAAGGAGAAAATGCTGGTTACCAGCATTTTCTCCTTTTCCCCCAGTGTTTTCAAAAGGCTTCCTTCTCAGGGGCGTCAAAAGTCGGGACTGTGTGGTAATGGGTTAAGCATTCAAAACAACATTCTTTTTTATCCATTCAATCTGTTCTTTCTTGGTTTCTTCTTCAAATTGTTTCCTTTTTTTCAAAGTTTTTTCCGACATGAAAAGTTTTCTCATTTTGTCATAATGGTAATAGTCTTCTTTTTCATCATCTACCAAGGAATTTATCATAGAAAGGTAGCTTGGCACCTTTACTTCCTTGTTCTGACGTACAACAAGCACTGATTCCTGTCTTGTGGGATCCCCGAGTGAAACAGCAAGCGCAGAATCAGCGTAAAATTTCTGTTCTTCCTCTCTATTATGAAAATCACTGGTTAAATAAATAAGTTTGTAGGCGCTGCATTTATTTACGTATTCCAGTTTCTCTGTTTTGGACACGGAACCTAATTCTAGATCATCATATAATTCAATAATATACGAGCTTTTCTGGTTATTGTCGTTAATGTTGTGTTGTAACTTTCTGATGTACTCACGACACTTTTCCATATCTCCCTCGTTGATCACTGGATGAAAGACAACTGCTTCAATAAATGTCCAGTTGAGGTAATCTGGTAGTTTGTCCATGTGCTGCTGAAGGAGATTGTCATCAGGTGACTGGGTTGCCATTTCCTGTAAGATAAAGTTAACTCTTGACCAAATGACAAATTTATAGACTGGTCCAAATTGAAAGCATTTGTGGGCAACAAAATGTGACCGAAGGACTGAAATTTGATTTGGGAACGGCAGAAAACATTGTGGGAGAAGGAGAAAATGCTGCTTACCAGCATTTTCTCCTTTTCCCACAATATTTTCTCTACAGTTTTTTTTCAGGGTCGTTAAAAGTCAGGATTATATGGTGAACAGTTAAGAGGTTTAACATGTAATACCCATGATGCTGACATCTTGTTTCTCAAGTGGAGGGGCTTCTTTCTTTGCCTTTCTCAGTCTCTTGATGACAGCAAGTGGCTGTCTTTTAAGTCCTCGCTGGAACTTGCGGCAAATAGAGCTCTGAAGAGCTGTCAGCATTTTTTTCTTATCTCATAATTTTTTTCTACCCTCCCAGATAAATTTCAATTATTGAGTCATGTTAATTTTTTAACCCACAAATGCTTTCAATTTGGTCAAGTCTAAAAACTTGCCGTTTGGTAAAGAGTTAACAGATCTGAATATCTATGGCTTTTACCCTTAGAAAGAACCGCATGGACCAGTTTATGCATTACCTCTATGGCTTTTTAATAAGTATGGTACATGTATGTTTTTAACAAGTTGGGTATGTTTTTTTTTTCACCTATTGCTTTATTCAAAGTTTATGTTATTCTTTTTAGCATCGTCTAGCTATATTTTACCCCTGGCAGCTTCGCTACACACTAGTTTAACCCATTAGATCTACATGAAAATTACGAGTTTTAACCATGTTTAAAAAAAGAAATAAGCTTTTGAAAGTATTAAACAATTAGGACATATGCTAGTAACCAGCATTTTCTCTTCTTATTCCCACAATATTTAGTTTTTTACCCTTTCTGAGACAATCCCCACTGTTGGAGCCCAATATCATTTTTGGTTTCCAAAGTCTTTGGGTACTGGACAGATATATTTTGGTAAAAAGATAGGCATGAGACTGAAGTCAAAAGTTGGTAAAAAGGCTTCCAGATTAAAACAGTGTCTTGCACTAAAATTTTTATTTTAGTTTTTACTAACCTTTTTCAAAAGCTCTGATTCTGAATGTATTCCGAATTATTCTTCAAACATGCAATGATTACACAGATAAAAACCATAAAATCTTAAACAAAACGATTGATTTCAGCAGATGCTTCACATAAGCTTCAGCGTTCGTGTTTGATATTTGGCCTATAGGCGTTTAACTTTTCCTACTTTCGGTTTTTGTATCAGGAAAATTCGTACTCTGGAGAACTCGTACCCTGGAGAAATCGTACCACAATCTCGAGGGTACGAGTTCTCCAGGGAAGTCGTACCCTGGATACGAGTTCTCCGGAGAACTCGTACCCCCACTAGTACATAAATCTGGGGTTAAATTTCTTCACAAGTTAACTCTCTACACCACAATACATTGATTCTACGCAGTAGGGGCAATATTTACGAATACGATGTCGCCAGCCAAATGCATAAAGGTGGTAGGGTAGAATCATGTTTAAACATATTTTCCAAATAAGACATCTTTCAAGTCATCACATAAAACCTTAAAAATTATTGGAAACAATGTAATACCCAAGCTGTATCACCTAATATACCTCTATCCCTGGTGATTTTACCTGTCGCCAGCGCACCATTGCTGTTTCGAGTATGCACATTATTTTATTTTCACATATGGCAACGCAATTTACACATTGTTTTGTTTCTACATACATTGTATAAACATAAGAAAAGTAAAATTACACCGACAATGGTCGAATGCCTTGGCCATTTTAGCAAAGGGGATGTCGCCAAAATCAGACCAGATACGTTACAGTCAAAAGGTGCAAGGAAAACAGATCGATACAGATGGAATGGGAAAGTAATATGTCAGTGATTTTAAACAATTATATATGCTTGTATCAACATATAAAATCTGGATAAGCTGGATCTATAACAAAAATTCCCCATGGTCATGAATCCTCTGTGCTGACACGGTACGCTAAAAATAACCAGATACGTTACCAATATTAGTTCTTATTTCGGACGATATGAAATCAATGTAACAACTTAAACGTATGCCTTATAACTTAGCCTGAAAAGTGTAACTATTAATTGCAATTGGGTTGGCTGATGTTCAATATTAAGAAAATATGCACTGAAAACCGTTTTTGGAACCAGATACGTGACCCAACCAGATACGTTACTATGACATTTTAACTCTGATGTTAGGACCGCTTTTTGCACTCTCTTATTAACGTCATTGTACTCAAACTATGTCATATGCCTCGTTTTCTCTGCTGGAAATGAATCCAATGTTCTCGCCATTTTCTTTGTCATGTAATCAAGTATAATCCAATGTAATCACCCTTTACATAAAAGGTATGCTGTAATTTTGTCCGTTTTACCAATCATCTACGCATTTAGTCAAGTTTTCTGTTGACTTCAGTAAACGATTATATTTAGTTTGTCAGAAAATACAAATTCAGTAATATTTTTCACATATCAGTCTGTATACTTTCCTGTAGAAACAATGGTAACGTATCTGGTCACGAATGGTAACGTATCTGATCCCGTTGTATGATCTCATTTTTCCAAATGGTGTATGCAAACAGTGTAAACCACAGTACTAACCTGCTCCATGGACCCTTTCACACGTTTGTCAAGCGCACTTTATTTTACATCGGCATGAAATAGTATTGTGGTGTATGATTGGTAATTACACATTATGCATGTCTAAATGTACATGTATGCCGCAGTAGTTCGGCAGGTTCATGCAATACATTTGTGACGAGATCTCCATGTTATATACAGATCTAGTTACAACTGCATTGCACCAAGCATGCGATTAGCTTTCATGCCTAATGGTTAAGCATACTACATGTGTAAGAGTACTACAAATGCATATTATATAATGTCTAATACATTTTACTAACACACTTCCATGATCTTTGCAGGGAATGGGAAAAACAAGGTCGGAAATTCAAAAGGCCCACTGTTTTAGTTTGAAAATGGTATTCGTTACATATAAAGACTGTTATGAAATGTTTTAAAGTTTACCAGCATTCAATTTTGCCTTGCATAGTTAAAATAACACAGGAAAAGGGGGGGTCTGGCCATAAAATCCAGTTCAAACTGTTTTAATGTACTGTTTTTTTTTATATTTCAATAAAGCAACCATCTCAGTTACTCCATATTTTACTGTTTTTGATACGCTTTACATTATAGTAAAAGTACATGCATATGTATGATAGTAGATAGCTCAAATATGCAATACTTACCAGAAATCTGATCCATGATTTTTTGACCAGATACGTTACTCAGTCAATTTACATGTCAAATTGACACTGTTGCACATGTATATTTTGATAAAACACTTCATTTTTGTGGAAAGGATAATTAAATGTTGTCACGAAAGGAACAGAGGTGCCGCACATGATGGCTTTCCTTTATACAATTTAGAAAAATACTTTTGGTTATAATAGATTTTTCTAGATGTCAATTGCAGTGATTTAGTTCCCATCCTTGTATGACGGGTCTGTTCTGCTTTGCCATTATCAAATTGTCCTAAATGGCACTACAGTATCTCACTGTCAGGTTCGCGTATAGCATTTGCGATAAAAACATTGTATTACCATGCTGATATGATGTTAACAGGGTATGTGTATGGTAACGTATCTGGTTTTCTCAAAATGTACATGTCCTTTTCGAACCCAAAATGTGCAAAACTGACAGGTTAGGAAAGGTGCCCTTGTTTATTTTTGTGTCAAGTTGGTGTCAAACTATTATATTATCCCATATAAATGTTGATTCACCATCGTTCATTTTTTAACATTTATGCCTTGAAAAGTTTCCCCTACTGCGTAGAATCAATGAATAGCGAGTCTAGTAACGAAATTAACTCTTTACCAAACGACAATATTTTGGACTAGCCCAAACTGAAAGCATTTGCCGACTACAAAATATATGTGAATCAAAAATTGAAATTTAATTCGAAAAGGATAGAAAACATTGTGGGAAAAGGAGAAAATGCTGGTTACCAGCATTTTCTCCTTTTCCCTCAATATTTTCAAAAGTCTTTTCTTTCAGGGTCGTTTAAAGTCGGAGATGGATTCTGAGGACCTTGTGAGGAGAGGAGAAAATTCTGGTAAGCAGCGGGTTTCATTTTCCACAATGTTTTCGATCATGTTGTGGGCTATTGTTTCACTTTCGAATGTTTTTTGCAGAAGCTGTCATTTTATAAGAGTGTAGAATTTGTCGTTTGTTAGTTAAAGCAGTAAACGTGTATTTACTGCCATAAAAAAATTTGCAAGGCAGTGTCAAATAAACATATATCTGTATGGATTATGGTTGTATACATCCTCGGATACCCCGGGGTCTCCCTAATTGCTACGCTACATCGACCCCTGGGACAATTAATTGAATTTCCCTTGCTTTAGCGCTGGCCGAATGCTGGCTTTTCATTGGTTCCATCATCATTTTGTAATGGGCGAGTGGACTGTACGCTATGACGTTTCGTATCGATTTTCGGCGGCTGATTCAAAGTTTTATTAGTCAATTGTCCCAGGGGTCGATGTAGCGTAGCAAATAGGGAGACCCTGGGGTATCCGAGGATGGGTTGTATATGTCTTAGAAAAAAGTCTCTTTCGCCCGTTTCTAGGCTTTGCCTATTTTCATATTAATTTGTGCGACTTTTAGAAGTACCTGTATTTCATGAACACTTTTACTGTCTCTCAACTCTGTTTACACTGATTTACGTCAATGGGAGGTTGTGTGCTGTACGAACGAAAACCGGCTAAAATTAGGAGTAATTTTATGGTCAATGGGAGAAAACTCGTATTTATTGACATCAATTTATCCTGGCAGAGTTACCTCCCATATAATTTATAGACAGCATAAAACGGAAGACGAATAAACATCATTGCAGCTTGTGAAGACGATCTGTGTCGCAAAAAAAAGTTTGTAGAGCTGTCATTATTTCTGGAAAGGTTTAAGATATAATTGCATATGCTGCTACTTCTGAAAATATCGTAACAGAATACAACATAAAGAAAAACCAGTTGTAGACGTGGTTACTCTTTTGTACATAGGTGGTAGTCTCCCTTGTATTTCGTCACATTTGTAAACAAGGCGACCGCCGAAATTTAAAATTGGAAGTAAGCATTCTGTTATCAAAGTAAGAGCTCACGCAGAATCTAAATTTAATTTTGACAATAAAATTTATCAACTGATGAATATGTACGATAACTAAGCTTAAAATTTATTATGTTACAATATTTAAACTTATGAACCATCGACATGTTTCGTTCAATTCGGGTTTCGAGGTCATTAATAAATATCGTTAGTATGGGCTGAATCGTCATATTCTAATTATTTCTTTGATCATTGACCGTAAGGAACAGCTAGGGGACAAAGAGTGAAAGCATACGGCTCTGAATCTTCTTAACTAATAAATGGAGATGAAAGCTATGCTTTTTTCCCGGTTTTATTAATGTTGTTCCCAGTTTGGGCCCCCCCCCCCCCCCCTTTTTAGTGGAAGGGCGTTGTAAGAGGGGAGGTCACTCTCTATTTATTTGAACACTGCATCCCTGAGACAATAAATTGATTAAATTAGAATAACGCAATGTTCAGCATCCTGCCTTTGACTGAAAAATACTGTTCAGAGGAGAAATCATCAACAAGACTTAACTCTGATGAACTTATACAAATGAACGTAAAGGCCGATCTTGAAACTACATGGTCCATATACTGATTCAGAGCATTTAAAAAAAAAATCCTTTGAAATAGCGAAGATTAGGTTTCAAAATCGTCTCGAAAGTCTCATTTCACTTATTTAGCAGAATAAGTGTTAACAGAGGGTCCGGGTTTTTCGATAGACCGTATGGGTATCAATTAACCCTGCACCGGTACGTTCTTAAGTTGCAGTGAACCTGTTTGTAATAGATGAAAAAAAGACTACTCCGAGGTGGGGGGGTGATAATAAGGGAGAGTACTCTTCATAACTAATGGATACAGGATTGTACGAGTTTTTTCCCTTTGACCATAAAACAACACTGGAATTTGAATGTTGAACGTATTTGGGACAGACCCGAGACCGATCCACAATGATATTTAGGAGCTTTCTCTCGTTTTTTAGGTCTACTGGTGAAAGCCAGCAGAGCTTATGTCATGGCCTGGTTTCCGTCGTCCGTCTGTCTGTCTGTCTGTCTACAGGTCCGTCCTTCTGTCTGTTAATTAGTCGTTTATGCAATTAAGTCATCATTTTTGGTCAGATTTTCATGAAAGTTACACAGTTTGTTTATCTCATCAGTAGCTTTAATCCTATCGATTTTGAAAAAAATCCGACAAACAGTATGGGAAAAGTAGCAATTTCAAGTTTAAAATTTCCATTTCTTGTTTACACCATAAAGTCTGTATTTTTGGTCAGATTTCCATGAAGTTTGCAGAGTTTGTTTATCTTATCAATAGCTTCAACCCTATTGATTTTGAAAAAATTCCTACAAACAGTATGGGAAAAGTAGCCATTTCAAGTTGAAAACTTTCACTTCTTGTTTACGCAATAAAGTCTTCACTTTTGGTCAGATTTCTATGAAACTTACACAGTTTGTTCATCTCATCAATAGCTTTAATGCTATTGATTTTGAAAAAAAAATCTGACATATAGTATGGGAAAAGTAGCCATTTCAAGTTTAAGATTTCCATTTCTTGTGTATGTGATAAAGTCTGTATTTTTGGTCAGATTTCCATGAAATTTGCAGAGTTTGTTTATCTTATCAATAGCTTCAACCCTATTGATTTTGAAAAAATTCCTACAAACAGTATGGGAAAAGTAGCCATTTCAAGTTGAAAACTTTCACTTCATGTTTGCGCAATAAAGTCTTTATTTTTGGTCAGATTTCTATGAAACTTACACAGTTTGTTCATCTCATCAATAGCTTTAACCCTATTGATTTTGAAAAAAAATCTGACAAACAGTATGGGAAAAGTAGCCATTTCAAATTGAACAATTTCATTGCTTGTTTACATGATAAATTATTTATTTGTGATCATATTTTTGTGAATTTTTCAGCTTGTTCATCCCATCAATAGCTTTTTAAACCTGTTGAGTTTCAAAAAAATCAACAAACAGTAATGGAAAAGTAGCCATTTTGAATTGAAAATTTGAATGTTTGCATAATGAATTCCTATGTATGCTTTATTTAAAATTCTAACATGACACGCGACTTTGGCTCTATAAACACAGTGCAAGGAAAACGTGGTAAAATCTGCGACAATCCATGTAGAGTGACGTCATCCTATATCAAGTGACGTCATTCAATGAGTGAGTTATTCAATGGAACATAATCTTCATCCGCGTTTTTACTCCAAGTTTGAACTTGTTTTCATTTCACTAAGAATTGGCCATGTTAGAATCGAAATAATCTTCTTTCTATCGTGGTATATCGTTCAATAAACCACGTTGTGAGTTATGCAGCGCAATGAATAACTCACTCGGGCTATCGCCCTCGTGGATTATTTATTGCGCCGCATAACTCACAACTGTGGTTTATTGAACGATATACCACGATAGAAAGAAGATTATTTCTTAAGCAAAATCTCTGCCAGTAGGGCATATTCAGGCCCTTCAGGGCCTTCTAAATTTAGTTCTACTGGTTGAAAGCCTGCAGAGCTTATGTCATGGCGTGGTTTCTATCGTCCGTCTGTCTGTCCGTCTGTCTGTCTGTCTGTCTGTTAGTCTTCTTCTTGCTTATGGGATAAAGCTTGTATTTTTTTTTCAGATTTCCATGAAACTTACACAGTTTGTTCATCTCATCAGTACCTTCAACCCAATAGATTTTGAGAAAAATCCAATGAACAGTATGGGAAAAGTAGCCATTTCAAGTTGAAAATATTCATTTCTTGTTTACGCAATAGAGCCTGCATTTGTGGTCATATATTTGTGAAACTTGCACAGTTTGTTTATCTCATCAATAACTTCAAGCCGATTGATTTTGGGGAAAAAAAATCAAGGAACTGTATGGGAAAAGTAGCCTTTTCAAGTCGAATGTTTTTATTTTTTATTTCTGCGATAGAGTCCGCATTTTTTGACAGATTTCCATGAAACTTGCAGATTTATATATCTTATCAAAAGTTTCAACCCTATTGATTTTGAAAAAAAAAATCCAATAAACAGTATGGGAAAAGTAGTCATTTTATGTTGAAAATTTTCATTTCTTGTTTACCCAATAAAGTCTGCATTTGAGGTCAGATTTCCATGAAACTTGCAGAGTTTGTTTTTCTTTTCAATAGCTTCAACAGTATTGATTTTGACAAAAATTAAGCTAACAGTATGGGAAAAGCACCCATTTCAAGTTGATTTTTGTTTATTTTTTGTAGATGTGATTAAGTCTGCATTTATGGTCAGATTTTTGTGGAACTTGCAGAGTTTGTTTATCTTACCAATAGCTTGAACCCTATTGATTTCTAAAAAAAAAAAACCAACACACAGTATGGGAAAAGTAGCCATTTCAAGTTGAAAATTTTTATTTTGTTGTTAACGCGATAAAGTCTGCATTTGTGGTCAGATTTTTGTGAAACTTGCAGAGTTTGTTAATCTTATCAATTGCCTCAATCTTATTATACCCCCCACAAACGAAGTTTGGGGGTGTATACTTGAGCCACCCTGTCCGTCTGTCCACGCGTCACGAAATCTTGTCCGGAGCATAACTTTCAAAGTATTATAGCCAGTTACTTCACACATATATAGATCACATTAAGCAGAAGTACAGTGTACAAGAACCATAACTCTATTATAACTATTTTTCGAGTTATTGCCCTTTTTAAATTTTAACTTTGGATTCTTATCCGGGCATTACTTCCAAAGTATAGAAGCTTGTAACTTAAAACTTCACACACAGCTAGATCACATTAAGAAGTGCAGCGTACAAGTACCATAACTCTATTCCAACTATTTTTTGAGTTATTGCCCTATGTAAATTTTAACTTTGGATTTTTGTCTGGGGCATAACTTCCAAAGTAAAAAAGGTTAGTGACTTCAAACTTCACACACAACTAGATCACTTAAAAGAGAAGTACAGTGTACAAGAACCATAACTATAATCCAACCTTTTCAGGGGGTTATTGTCCTTTGTAAATTTTAACTTTGAATTTTTGTCCGGAGCATAGCTTCGAAAGTAAAGAGGCTAGTAACTTAAAACTTCACACACAGCTAGATCACATTAAGGAGAAGTGCAGTGTACAAGAACTATAACTCTATTCCAACTTTTTTATTTTGAGTTATAGCCCTATGTAAGTTTTAACTTTGGATTTTACTTGGGGCATAACTGGAAAAGTACCAAAGCTAGTAACTTCAAACTTTACGTACAATTAGATCACCACAAAGCAAAATGCACTTTAGAAGAATCATAACTCTATTCCCACTATCTTTAGAGTTATTTCCCTTTGTATTTTTTTTTTTTAAATTTGTCTGGGGCATAACTTCCACAGCGTAAAAATTAGCGACTTCAGACTTCTTATACAGATAGACCACATAATTGATGGTATTCGGTGGTACAGCGTATAGCCGAGTACCATTGTCCTAGCAGACGGGTAGATACAAAACCGGTTTTGCACGAGGGATATGTGATGAGGCTATTTATAGATCGGTGTAGCTGAGCTTCACTTCTAGAGAGACCTTCGTGGCATCGACAAATATTTCAAATTCAAATTCGATATGTATTTATTTCTGAGTTTACGTTTTAATCAACTGGTAGCCAGAATACTGAAAGGTTTGAGAAAAGGGGTTAATTGAATGAGGCCCAACATTCCATGGCATCTGACATTGACAAATGGGCACAGGTTTCCAGAGTTTTTCCATTAAAGAGAATGGTTTATCTCTGGTTTTTCCTGGGCGAGTCAGGCCAAAATGTAGTTAAAAGAAAAATCTAAGGAATTAGTGTTTCTATCCGCAGTTAAGAGTATTGTGTCATTGTCCGCCTTGCTACATGTAGAGTTCTATGTACATTTATTGTTGATGCCAATACATGCGTCTCGCAATATGCACAACATTTCTAATGTTGTTTCTTGGTTTGTGGGCCCGTTGGATAGGACAGGTAGTAGGCCCTTAACTCTTTACCACACAAGAAAATTTTAGACTGGTCCAAATTGAAAGCATTTGCAGATGACAAAATAAAGGTGACTGAAAAATTGAAATTTGTTCTGGGAAGGGTAGAAAACAATGTGGGAAAAGGAGAAAATGCTGGTTACCAGCATTTTCTCCTTTTCCTACAGTGTTTTCAAAAGGCTTCTTTCTCAGGGGTGTCAAAAGTAGGGATTGTGTGGTAATGGGTTAATACCTCTAGTGCTGAATTGCATAAGGTTTTCTTGATTGTTGATAAATATGGATTTATACAGGTATAGATCTAATACTTTTTCACATTTTTAACAGAACAGAAATTCTGTTATGCTTATCTTGAAATTATTTGTAGATACTTTTGTTAGTTTTCAGAAAAGGGAGGTAATTACTATCTCTTTTTGTAATGAAAATATATTGGTTTTAGATTTATAAATGATAATTCTATCTAGAAAAGACAAAAAGGGAGAAGCGACTTGGTTAAAGTAGAGCAATAACACTCTTTTTTAATCATAGCAAATTTTGTAGGATAATATTATTGTGGAAATAGCTGTTTTCTTTTAGGGGTCTACTACGTTAATATGACATGCGCAGACAATGATCGATTATATAAATGTGGATAGGGAATCAGCTGATTTGTGACAAGTGGCACAGGGCGTGTAAAATCTAAACATAGATGCTGGAATCATGATCATGTGGTAATGGGCTTTTTTGTCCCTGGGCTTGTTCGTATGGGCTTAATTGTTCGTCCCATCTGATTTCTCGTTCGTCCAACTTATGTATTTGCCACCCAAAGGTGTTTAATATCATATATTTCTTCACATTTCTTTCTTTTGAAAAGGTTTTAACTGTGCATTATCACCTTCCATTTTACTCGACTGAAGATTATATGACTGTTCAAAAAAGATCCTCATCACGTAACAAGAAGAAACCCAAGTAAAAGAACAAATATCAATGATTACATTCCCATCGTTACGTTTAGAGAAGAATTTGTGACTAACATAAATTTATGAAAAAAATGTAAATGAAGTCATCCTTGCAATTACGCAAGAAACTAAAATTCATATATAGATACATGTACGTGCATACTGATTTTCAATTTATATTGTGTTGTAATGCCGCTTGCCTAGGCGAGAGTCGGGGCAGAGACATTCTGTGTTCAAATCTTAAATGTGGCCCTTCAGATTTTGGGACGAAAATTGTACAAAAATGCAAAAAAATCGCCTTTTAATTTTCATTCATAAAACCCCAGTTGTCGAAAACTGTCCAACAACACGAGAAATTAAAGATTTACTGCAGCCAAGGTTGACACCAACAGGAGACTCGTTCTAATTTCAGATGATCAATTTGTTCATTTTCATACGGGAATACACAGACGAAGTTTCAAAGAAGGAATCCGAAGAAGACATTATGGAAAATAATTATTAGATCTACATGTTTGTTATGTAATGGAACTTAAGTGTTAAGAGTCATATGCCAGTCACTTGGCATTCCCAAAATGCTTTATTGATTTTTTGGCGCGAAATCTAAAACTACCTTAAGAGGCTACGTATAGCCTCTTAAGGGAACACCATCAAAATTTTTTTTGTTATTTTATCAATCTTAATTATTGATGATTCGTATTATGTTTTCATATGAATTTCAGTGATATATATATTTCTTAATTTGGTGAGATGTAAAAATTCTAAATACCCACCTTTAAATCATTGATAAAGTTTCTGTTCTTTTCAAAATACGACTTTGAGAGAGGCAAAATCAGTGCTTAAATAAGTTTTACGCTACTTTTATGAGTAAATTAATATTTCATTTTAGAGAGCACGTAGCGATTATGTTCCAATAAGATTGAAAAGGTCATGTGGGACGAACAAGCCCGGACGAACGAATCCATGCGAATAAGCCCATGGACGAACAAGCCCGGGGACAAACTGGTTTGGGAACAAATAAGCCCGGAACCGATCAGGGCATGGAACCAGCAAAAAACAATGTAGAATGAGTACCAGCTCCTTTCCCATGCGTTTCCGGTAGAGATTTTGAGAGATCATTTCACATTTTATCGACTGTAAAAAAAAGATGACAGGTAAGTTATACTAAAGAAGAAGAAACCCTTATTGGACACTTACCGATATAATAGTCTAGCTCTTATCTCAAATCGGCTTAGTCAGGTTCTGAGGCGTTTCGTCCCAAACATTTCCTCCCATAGTAGGGTCAAAAGTACCTTCAGTCTGAAGGTGTCTGCTCCGATGCTAATTTTTTGACTGGTCTTCGCAGAGACCTTCAGGCTAGCCATTCATTTAGGGTATCTGGAAAAAATACGATCTCCAATGACAGCTAATAAAATGGGCATGGATCGATAGATAAATGATTAATCTTTACAAAAAAACTGATGTTAGTTAAAATCTAAATCTTACCTTCGTGCAAATCTGTACTTTTTAACGTAAATAACAGTTGACCTACTTCTCCGGAAATCAAAACATGGCGATATCATCAATGCGCATGTCTCGGCAGGGTTCGGTGGAAATCGCAATATCTCTGACACACTACAGGACGGTTCATTCAGGGTTCACGCTGCCGATCGCCATTGTCGCCATTTGCGACAAAAATTAAAATTTGGCGCAAGATTTTTTCATTTCGCGAAAATGCGTGGCGACAACTTTTTACAAGCTGGCCCCAAAAAGAAATTCTTTTGAAATTCATTGTTGTAAGCGTTTGCGAGCAAGGCGAGTTATAGCATCGGTCGAGTGGGTGAAGAAGTCGTCGGATTTGAAAAAACTTCGCTCATTTCGCCAAGAAAAGCGAAGTCCAAGTCGACTGTAAAAAAATCGGGAAGTCGCCTCGCGTATATTGACAAAGCGTCCTGTGTGTAATCTACCATATCAGCGTGTGCCGTACCCGATTTACAGTTAGTGCCCAATCAGCGAGTTTAATTAGTTTACAACATACCGAGAGTCTGATTGACAAGTCATTGTTAATTAACTTTACAACACCATGGGATAATCCCATATTATTGACAAATATCAGCGCCGCCTATCGGTGTTTGTTGGACCTCTATTTTTGAAACACGGTTTGCTAAATTTAGTAACTACCTATATGAAAGTGAAAGTAGTACCCCGGATATCGGTCAATCTTCGTCAACTTTTATTTCCAAAGTTTTAAATGGATTGAAATATCCTAGTTTTAAAAACCATGGAATCAGTACCTACTTGCTTATAACCATTTACTCCTAATTAGTTATTACCCTCTACTCGCAGTTTTCCAAACGAACAGATATGATGATGTACTTAGATGATTTAGATCATGTGGCAATATTTTCAAATCATGTGACTAATTTGGCGCCAATGTAGTATTACGTTACAAGGCTTTCGACGAATTTAGCGAAGTCACATGATTCAACTTCAAAATGGTAGCTCGTCACTGCAACAGCGTTTGGATGAAATCGAATATATTCTATGACACCAACTATAAGATAAAATGTAAAAAAAAGTTATTGTCTTTGATTCTAGATAGATCTAAGTATTCTGTTGATTTTATAGTATTTCCTTGATTGGGCTGCGAACCGCCAATCTACAAGGCTTTGAAAGTAAATCAAGTGTTTGATTTAGTTGTTGAATGATGGTTTATTTACAATTTATCCGATATTAATCAAAGACAAACGCTAATCAGACAGCTGTATTTTCTATATCTCTTGCACTCTGAAACTGGGTCTAACTTATCAATAGAAAGTTGAAAACATCGTGGCAATATGAGAAAATGCTGGAAGTAAGCTTTTCTACATTTAACAGACTATATATTTTTTTATATACATGTATCTTTAAACATTAGTCACATACTTTGAGCGGTTATCTACCGGTATTTGCCTGCTGCAAATGCTGTCAATTTGATGGGTTATAAATAGGTAACTTTTTAGCTCTTTCTTTCTATGTAAAAATGGATCGCTGCATTAATGTCTATGAGAAAAAGTAAAGCCGATGCCTCCCATAATGAAAGTGAATCTAGCCAACTCAGCACGCCTTCGAAAGTTGCAAAACGATTATTTAAGAACTATTGGCTTTCTGACCCTGAATTTTCTAGCTTTCTCATATACGATGCTTGCTAAAAAGTTATGCTATGTAAAATGTGTCTACAATGTCAGTAAACAAACTCGTTCACCACTGGCTGCTCTGTCATGAAGAAAGAATCAATTATCAAACACGCAAAAAAAAATGAAAAACCTTGTTCATATGACCCTGAGAAAGTGTTACTTTTTCTTTTTCATTGATAATTCTCATTTTCTAACAAAGTTATCTACCCCTTAACATACATTATACATTATGAATGGACTGCAACTCCTTACAATTCCGACCAGTCTAAAATTTTGTCCAGCATGCTGCATTATTATACTTATCTGGCCCCAACTCCTGAAAATTTGGCCCCAACTGTCCCCAGATTGGCCCCAACTTTTTTCATTTGGCAAAAGAGCTGGCGAAAACTTTTTTAGACCCAGAGCGAACCCTGTCATTTCAGAATTCCAGTGTGGACAAAGGCACCTTGTACGTAAAACGGTCTTTTATGCTAATTTAGTTTTTATAGGGGGAACAAAATAATGTAGAAGATTTAGGTACTTTTATGTAAGGGAAATAATGTATTCTGATTGTTTCTTGAAACAAATTTTAAATGCTTATTTACATCAGAAATGGCTATTTATATTTATCCAGCTGTTAGAATATTGAAAATATTGTAGACAAAACGTACGGCAAAATGTTACATTGGTGTAAATATATTTTGAATGGATTTTAAGAAGACAAATAGATTACATTTTAAATCACAAAACAAACAACTGTGAACTAGAAAACGTTTATTAAGAAAAAAAAAATAAAACTGACATACAGTATCTGCTAGGGTTAGGTTATTTACTCCTTTCATTTCCCAATTCACTGTTATTTCCACATTGAAAATACAGAAAATCTTGAATATTTAAGATGGACTCGAATTTATGTTTGAATATGATCGATCTAGATACAGATCTAATGAATATAAAAGTTTAATTTGCTTTTTTGACCCGTTAGCAAATTAAAGTGAATAAAAGAACGAAACATCCAGGCTTCTTAACGGTTACCTATTCTTGGTCTTATTGAATGATTTTAACCATTTCTAAACAAAAACTCGCCATTTCCAACTGTATTTCATATCGAAGTTCGTAAACTGAATGAGTTCAGGGCTAGAAATTGAACTAGATATTTTCGTGTAAATACGTGGAATGCATATTGTGAACCTGACTGTACAAAATTCAAATTCCTTTGAGTGCGCATGTCTGTTCAATGGAAGTCGCCATCTAAGTTGTTTACAAATGACACTGGATTTATTTACGTTGGGAAAAAGGTAAATTTCCATCGATTTTATTGGTATTTTGTAGCACAGTTTGTGTGATGTTAAAGATTAATCATTTATCTATCGATCCATGTCCATTTCATTAGCTGTCATTGGAAATTTTGTCGCATAGAGCCGTTCGAAAAGGTGCGGGTAAAATCGTATTTTTTCCAGATACCCTAAATGAATGGCTGGCCTGAAGGTCTCTGCGAAGACCAGTCAAAAAATTAGCATCGGAGCAGACACCTTCAGACTGAAGGTAGGTCAAAAGATTTACGGATGTTTCGGTAAAGAACGAGTTCGGTAACATAGACTTACAGAGTAAATCGATTGGATGTTTCGGTAACAAAGTAATTAGATGGTGCTTATGTCCAGTGACACCTAATGTATGGCCTTGTTATGTTCAAACCTTTTATTTTTGCACTTTTCATCCTTTTATCCCTTGACAGATAGGTTCAAACCTTTTATTTTTTCCACTTCTTACGAACGAAGTCCAAAACAAAGAAACAAATGAATAAATGCATGGCAGAAATAAGGATCGGAGCGGGATTCGAACTCCGAACTCCCGGACGCAAAGCCAATAACCTAACCACTGAGCCAAAGAGATATCTCCCTGACGCAGTAGCCAGGTATTGTATTTAAATCGGGAGTATACCATGCAGGAAGGAGTGGTCTGTCGTAACACACCCCCTCTTAAAGTCATCATTTATTGATGACTCAAAGCCTTATTAGGCAGGAAGTCCGATTTTGGACAACAAATGGGATTAATGGCTCAATGGCCAATCCCGGACGAGCCCCCATCTTACGAACGAAGTCCGTAACAAAGAAATGCATGGCAGAAATATGGGTCGGAGCGGGATTCGAACTCCGAACTCCCGGACGCAAATCGGGAGTATGCCATGCAGGAAGGAGTGGTCGCCCATAACACACTTTCCACCCTCTTTCGCTTGAAAGATAGGCAATCCACACGGTCAGTACATAGAGCATGAGATGAGGTACATAACCAAAAAAAATTTATGAAACATAATGGAAATTACAAATTAAAGTTTTAAATAGTGAAATAAAGCCATGCGTTGAGTGTAAAGAACATCACGATTCATAAACACTATATAATTGCTTTGTTACCGAAACAACCAATCGATTTAGTCTACAAGTCTATGTTACCGAACTGGTCTGTTGCAGGAACATCTGTCAACTGGTCAAAACTGCTCACAAAGCGGTCCGATACCAAAACGGCCCAGTGCCAAAATGGCCTGGTCCATAAACGGCCTACCTTTTTTGTCATTAATTAAAACCCATTGTAGAAATGTCATTTGGATCACATAGTTACTTTTATAAAATTCACTTATTTAGTTAAATAAAATTTACTTATATCAAACTTAAACCTATATTTTGATCTTGTGAATGGAGCGAGATGATCTCCTGCTATAGGGGGAGAATACGTGGCAAATGGCAAATACACCTTTGGAATGAGGTGAGTTTTCTTTAAAATATATAAAACATGGGAGGACATAGGAAAAGAAAATACACAGGTTTACAGAAAAATACCAAGTTTTCAAGAACTCATGGAAAGAGACTTGAAAACATTGTTTGAATGGGAGAAAATGCTGGTAGCTTACATTTCTCCTTTTCTCACAGTGTTTTCTGTCCATTTCAAAAACATCATCTTTTTTGAGATCCAGTTTACTTTTCATCTGTATATCCTGTCAAAATGAATATTGTTAGAAATTTTCTTGTTTCACCATTAACTCTTTAGTGGACAACAACATTTTGGACCTGCCCAAATTCAAAACTGTTGCAAATTAGAAATTATTATGTGGCTTGATTGTTGAAATTTATTTCTGTCACATTAGTAAGTTGTGTAATGGCACTGATTTTAATCATACTGATTTACTTAACCCATTACCACACAATCCCTACTTTTGACGCCCCTGAGAAAAAAGCCTTTTGAAAACATTGTGGGAAAAGGAGAAAATGCTGGTAACCAGCATTTTCTCCTTTTCCCACAATGTTTTACACCCTTCACAAAACAAATTTCAAATTTTAACTCACTTTTATTTTGTCGTCTGCAAATGCTTTCAATTTGGACCAGTCTAAAATATTCTCGTCTGGTAAGGGGTTAATTATACAGATTTACTTAAATATTAATTTCAGCTTTTAAATTGAGCAGTAATTTGGATGAATATGAGTGTGTATTGTATAATGATGGGAAGTTAACTCTTTACCGCATGACATAATTTTGGACTAGTCCAAATTCGAAGCATTTGCAGATGATAAAATTAATGCGACTCAAAAATCAAAATTTGTTTTGGAAAGAGAAGAAAACAGTGTTAATTTCAGTGCAAAAAACATTCTAAGAGTGTACACGTATATTTGTTTCAGATGAAACTGAAAATAATGTTGGAAAAGTTCCATCTGTGTTTTTAAACAGAAGACTTGATCTTGCTACCAAGG
The DNA here is from genome assembly GCA_943736015.1 of Tridacna crocea. Classification (NCBI taxonomy): domain Eukaryota; kingdom Metazoa; phylum Mollusca; class Bivalvia; order Cardiida; family Cardiidae; genus Tridacna; species Tridacna crocea. The sequence goes on along the minus strand of OX031066.1, from coordinate 42,386,617 downwards.
CGAGCATTGATGTTGTCAGCTTGAATAACATGGTAAGTTTTAATCTTGTACCATATAATCTAGGGTTTTAATAACCTTAGCTAAGACAGAAACCATCTGAAAAAACTGGGGAAAGGGAGATTTTTTTTTAACTCTCAAAGACAAGCCTTACTTTTTGAAGCACATTAATATGTTGTCTACAGTTGCTTTGAATTTAGACAGGTCTAAAATTTTATTTTCTGGTCAAGTTTTAGGGCCATGCCCAAATGGTTTTTAGAAACAGAATTTGTATTCTTCCTATGAACAAAGTAAGATTGTGTCTTTACCTTTGCTCGAGCTATCATCTAGGTCTTTCAAGGATATCTGGACAGGAAATCAGGGTTTGATTCACAAACTCAAAATACTTGTTGAGGTGGTGTTTCCATAGACAAGGCAAGACAAAGCACACCAGAGGTACTTACAGAACCAGTGAAAGTCATATATAAATAAATTGTTGCTGTGATATGACTTAACCCTTTACCCCATAAGGCATTTCTATGGTACCTGTAATTGACCCTAAATGACAGCAAGGATGAAGGCGTTTCTTATGTGTACATGACACCTTTTGATAGTATAGAAAACATTGTGGCAAAAGGTGAAATTGCTCGTCACGAGCAATTTCACCTTTTGCCACAATGTTTTCCAAAGGTTCCAACAAGCAATGTGTAGAAATGAGTATCTATGGAGTAAAGGGTTAAACACTATTTGATAATTTTAGAGCAAGAACCAAGAACGCCTGGACTACAAGCCAACACCATAACCACTTAGCTGAAGAGAATTCTCTTTAGCTCAGTGGTAATGGTGTTGGTCTTTCGTCCGGGCATTCTAGGTTCAAATCCTGCCCGGTATCCTGTATTTCTGCAATGCATTTGTTCATTTGTTTCTTCGTTACCGACTTTGTTCATGAGATTATCCTTTTAAGAGTCGAAAAATGATGTGAGGAATGACATGTCTATTATCAAAAGCCTCCCTCTGGGTTTGCTTGATTTATAACTGGAAATACATGTATGTCTAATTTACTTAACAGTCTGTGTCTATGAGTTAACTTTTTTTTTGTTTGTTTGTTTGAAAAGATTCTGAAGATGAGGCCAAAAGTTCGAGCATCGAAAAAGGTCATTATATCTAAATTGAGAGACAGAATTAAAAAACTGAAGAATATGAAGTAAGTAGTTTTTTTCTTTCATTTCCTGATTCTGTTTTGACATCCTTGTATATAAAAGTCATAAATATAACCCTTTCCCTCCCCTCCAACACACACAAAAAATCAGTTGTAGAGGCTATCATAGTATGCTGAAATCAAAGGGTCTGTATTATGGGTTTGTCCCGCCTTCTCTGTCTGCAGTTTTCAAACAGTATGGCTGAAATTAAGATGGAAGGCTTTTTACCATTGGATTTTTTTCCCCCAACTTTATTCATATATTTGTCTTGTTCAGTTATAAAACAGATTCTTCCTAATTATCATTCCAGATTTTCATGAAGGTTCATTTTAAAAAATATAAAAAAACAATCTTTTCAAGTTTTCAATGATTACTACATTCTACCAACTCTACAGACCGCTTTCTCATCTACAAAAAAGAAGAAGGCTAAAAGTTGCAAAGAAAATAAAGAAATTCAGAATGACTGGACATTTGTTTGAGCAGTTTCATCTAGCAAGAAACTTTTCTGGAAAATATTGTGGCAAAGCGAGTAGATTTTCTGCTTATCCACAATGATTTCATATTCATGTTGACTCTTTACCACACAATCCCTAGTTTTAACGACCCTGAGGAAGAAGCTTCTTGAAAACATTGTAGGAAAAGGAGAAAATGCTGGTAACTAGCATTTTCTCCTTTTCCTACAATGTTTTCTACTCTTCTTAAAGGTGGGTATTTAGAAATTTTACATCTCACCAAATTAAAAAAATATACATATCACTGAAATTGTTATGAAAGAGTAATACAAATCATCAATAATTAAGATTCATAAAATTACAAAAAAAAAATTGATGGTATTCCCTTAAAAGGCTATGTAGCCTCTTAAGCTATTTTTAGATTTCGCGCCAAAAATCAATAAAGCATTGTGGGAATGTCAAGTGACTGGCACGTGACTCATAACGCTTAAATTCCCTATCATAACAAACATGTAATAATTATTTTCCATAATGTCTTCTTCGGATGCTATGTTTGAAGCTTTTTCTGTGTTTTCCTGTTAAGTAAATGAGCGAATTGATCTTCTAAAAATAGAATGTGTCTCCCGTTGGTGTCAACCTGGGTGTAGTAAATTTCTAAATTCTCGTGTTGTCGGATGGTTTTCGACTACCGGGGTTTTATGAATGAAAATTAAGAGGCTTTTGGAGTATTAGGATGATTTTTTTTCACTTTTGTAAAATTTTCGTCCCAAAATCTGAAGGGCCACCTTTAAGCTAAGTTTCATTTTTTAGGTACATTTATTTTGTTGTCTGCAAGTGCTTTCAATTTGGACCAGTGTAAAATTTTGTCATTTGGTAAAGAGTTGAGTCTGTTTAAGGTTGTCTAATTGTCTAGCAAGACTTTGTATTTAAGGGTAATGGTTTGAAAAGTAATCCTTAGATCTCTTAGAAGGGTCCTTTGTGGCTCAATGGTGAAGTGTAGGACTAGTGACCTTTAGGCCAGGGGGTGTGAGTCTCATGGAAGTATTGGGTTTCTCGTGGAAGTGTCTTTTTGCAAGACATTTTAGAGCCATAAGCCTAGTAATGGTAACATTGTCATCTGTTGCCTTGATATGATTTAAATAATGTTGAAATTGGCATAAAACACTTCAGTCAATCTGTCCATTACAGGGGTACTGATGAACAGAAACAGAAGAATGAACAGAAAGCAAGGGAACGAGAAAAGGAAATAGGTATCATCAAGGTAAAACTGTTCCCTTCTTGATATCAACCCAATTTGAAAATTTGAAAAAATGTTCTACAGCTTTACAACCAAATTGCAAACAGGGAAGTACTAGTAACCAGCATGTTTGTCTTTAATCACAATCATGGTTTCTGCACTTTTATTGACCAGGTCATGTAATTTTAGCCTTATGCGTCAAAAGTAGTTAAAATTATACCAAACGGCACAATGTTAGACCGGTTCATATTGAAAGCATTTTCAGGAGAAAAAGTAAAATCCCAGTTCATAGAAATTGTCTATGAAAGGGCAGAAAAAACGTCTTATAAAAAAGAGAATCGATTCCAACTTTTAACACCCCTGTGAAAGAAGCCTTATGAAAACATTGTGTGAAAAGGAGAAAATGCTGGTAACCAGCATTTTCTCCTTTTCCCACTATGTTTTCTTCCCTTGCTAAGACAAATTTCAATTCTTTAGTCACACTCACTTTGTTGTCTCTAAATGCTTTCAATTTGGACCAGTCTAAAATTTTGTCATTTGGTAAAGAGTTAATTCATTATCCTTTTGCCACTTGTAGATATTTTCTTATATAATATGTCTTTAACCCTGAGAAGTAGAATGAAGAAGCCATTTTAGGTCAGTAGCTGTTAACATTGATTTAGCATGGTTGTATTTGTAGAAAATATGGAGGTATTGCCAGAGCCCTGTTGATGTGGTTGTCTGTGGCATTGAGCAAAAACTTTGGCATTCTAAAATATCTCGTTTGTTCCCAAAAGATGCACCTCAAATTCTGACTAATTGCCTAAAAGACTTCAATCATATTAAAATTGTTAAATTGTGAATTTTATTTCTTACAGGCTTTGAATCAAGATCATGTCTCTAAATTTGCAATTGGAGCAACAGAAAAGTTAGAAACAGTGTTCTGCAAGGTATGTACTATACAATGGAAATGTTTGCAACATGGAAATTTTTGCGATTTAGCAAACTTGAAAAATCTGCAAACTTTTTCTGTTCATGCATTTAACAACAGGTATGACCACAAGGTAAGGAGTGTCTTGAACACAAACATTTCCCAACCCAAAATGTTCTCAAATCTATTAATTTTTTCGACACACCTATAATGTCCTTTAACAGTGTAAATTGTTTATCTCACTGACTTTTACATGACTTAATGCATCGTCTCTGTATGAAAGGTATTTTCAAAAGTTCAGGATACCCAGGACAACATAGGGTGCATTATTATGTATTTTGTATATCAATATTAGACTTTTCTCTGAGGTCTGAATGATGATTTTTGCTCTTTAGCATTTATATGACTGTGGACAGCTCCTTATCATGTAAGGTAATTTCATAGTTAATATTCTGAACCAAAATTCACTTTACCTGCAAACACATGTGGAGCTGACAAGTTTTAGAGTATCCTTATTGAAAATGTTTAACTCTTTACCAAATGTCAAAATGTTAGACTGGTCCCTAAATTGACCTTTGGCAAAAGGTATTGACCCAGCCTGCATGGACTGTGCAGGCTGACCTGGGTCAATATTTTTTGCAGATATATTGAGTCCCCTTTTTCACAAAGCAGGACTTGCTTGTATTTCGTAGGCAGTAGTCTTAACCCTTTACCCCATAAGGCATTTCTATGGTATCTCTAATTGACCCTAAATAACAGCAAGGATGAAGCCCTTTCTTTTGTGTATATGACACCTTTTGATAGTGTAGAAAACATTGTGCCAAAAGGTGAAATTGCTCTTCACAAGCAATTTCACCTTTTGCCACAATGTTTTCCAAAGTCTCCTTCAAGCAATGCATAAAAATGAGTATCTATGGAGTAAAGGGTTAACTCTTTACCACACAACCCAAACTTTTAATGACCCTGAGAAAGAAACCTGAAAATATTGTGGGAAAAGGAGAAAATGCTGGTAACCAGCATTTTCTCCTTTCCCCACAATGTTTTCTTGCCTTTCCAAAACAAATTTCAAATTTCCTGCCACTTTCTTTCATCCTCATCTGCATATACTTTCAATTTGGACCAGTCTAAAATTTTGTTGTTTGGTAAAGAGTTAAGCATGAACATCTAGGATACTCTTGTGATGTGTATGCACATGTTTGACTTTCTTTCAGCCAGGAGTTACAGTGGAAGAGATAGCACTAGTTAGGCTTGCCTCTCACAAGTACATTCAAGACAAAGTTCAAGAGTTCAGGAAGAAACACACAGATTGGAAGGAACTTGGAGCCTATCTAATGACAAAGCATACAAACAGAGAGTTTAAGAAAAAGAAAAGCAAACCAGATGCAGGAACAAAGCAGACAAAACAATCAAAGAGACTGATAAAGAGAACTAATATTGAAGCCTCAGAAACTATGGTGAAATCATACTTGAATGAAAAGTTAAGAGAGGAAGATATTGAGAGTGATAATGATGATGATGATGATGATGATGATGTTGACTTTGGAAGAAATAAATCAGTTAAAGGTATAACTGCTCAAAGTGATGATGCAAATAAATCGGGTAAAGTTAGAACTGGAGATGACAAGGACATTGAGAGTGAAAGTGAAGAAACTGGAAGTGATGATGATGGTTATGATGATGATAACAATGATGACAGTGATGAAAGTATTGATACTGATTCCAACAGTGATGATGATACAGTAAAAGAAACTGATAGTGAACTAAACAAATACCAGCTAAGAACTAGTGATAGTGATAAAGATTGCCCAACAGATGAAGAAGAGGATGTTTCAGATACATGCATAGAAAATGTTGACAAAAAACATTCAACAGACACTGGAAAAACCTCAAAACTGGAAAAAGACAGGAAAAATTATAAGAAAAGTAGCGGCGAAAGTATGAAAAAAGATAAGAAAAATAGAGACGAAAGCAGTAGTGTTAAAAAACTAAAGAAAGGTAATGTTGAAAGTGCCAAAGATGATAAAAAACCTGTGAAACCAATTATTGTTGAAAAAGTTCAGGGAGAGATAATTGTTAAGAAATTGAATTTAGATGAATGGTGTGAATCGGAAACATTCAAAGATACTGGAAAAGTACCAGAAATTCTTCTTGCTGATGAAAGTAGATCAAAAGTTGAAAATACAGAAGAAAATGTAAAAAGTAAGAAAAAGGCTTTTGATCCCTTCTTTGACACTGGAGATAGATTATTCCAGTCTCGTGACTCAAAACCAGGTGAACTTGGTAAAAACTTACTAGCTTTTGCAGGTTATACTAATGAGGATGAAACATTGGACCAAGGCATTGATAACAGTGTTGAAGCAAGTGAAAATTTGCATGAAAAAGACAACGATGATGGTAATGATAGTCATCGAAGGAATTTTATTGATAATGATGGTGAAGACATATTCAGTGAAAAGTCAAGGAGAGATGGCAGTGTTTATATAAAAGCTAATCATATGGGTAAACAAGCATTTCGGACAACATTCATGGAATCATTAAATAACACTGGAAAAAGAGACTTTTCAAAGAAAGCTCCCAGAAAAGATAAAGCACCTATTAACAGGTTGATTTTTTTTTTTTCATTCTTTTCAGAACTTGATTTGTTACTATCATTGAAAAAAATTTTCTATATCACTTAAGCTGAAGAAAAAGACAAAAAATCATTGGAGTGGTTTAACAGTCCCTACTTTTGACGACCTTGAGAAAGAAGCCTCTAGAAAACATTGTGTGGAAAAGGAGAAAATGCTGTTAACCAGCATTTTCTCCTTTTCCCACATTGTATTCTACTCTTCACTAAACAAATTTCAAGTTTTCTGTCACTTTAATTTTGTCACCTGCAAATGCTTTTTATTTGGACAAGCCTAAAATATTGTCGTTTTGTAATGAATTCAAAAAATTTGGATGAAATAAACTTTGATTGTTTGTTTTCATGTGTGATGTAATTTCATACAGTAAGTGAAATGCACTTGGTCTATATTTTCACATGTGGCAAAGCCATTATTGAAAAGATGAACTTTGTGTTAAGGAGATGAAGGAAATTTTTGATCATACACTGAATCAAAAAAACTCATTGTTTCTTTGATTTTTATGCTTTTCACTTTAGCTGTTCTTTTCATGTTTAACTTTTGCTCATGGTGAGAAATAAGTGCATTTTCAATCAAAATTGGTCAATTACTCTAGTTCAATATTGACAAACTGTAGCAGTGACATCTTAAGTGATGTTGACAACTTCATAAAATGTGATTGTCACCTGCTAAAAATTGACTCATGTTCTTTAAAGATACATGGTGTGTCAGAAATAAAAGTTGTCCCAATCACAGGTGGTTTGAAAGGAAATAATTCACAGCTGGATTTCTGTAAAGCACTGAAAAGCGTTAAAGAGAGAATGCTATCTAACTCTTTACCAAACAATAAAATTATAGACCAATCGAAATTGAAAGCATTTGCAGACAACAAAATAAATTTTGATAAACATGCCTCAGGATTGTGTGGTAAAGAGTGAAACATAAGTAGGAATGAAAATTTGTAATAAAAGATGAAGAAAATGTTCACAGGTAACAGCACTTGCCTTTGGATTTAAAGGTTGCCTTTATAATCCTTCAGAAAAAAAGTGTCAGGTAGGCAGCTATTCACCAAACTTTTCATTGGGAACATCCTTAGTCCTATACACCAGAATTTTCTGTTTTGAAAAAAAGACACAACTTCTAATTGGCCTAACCAGTGTTGTGCCTAGGCCAAAGTTTTCGGGGGACACAGGTGTCCCCCTACCTTAATTTCAAGGGGACACTAGAAAAATCTAGGGGACACATTTCATACTTCCATCCGACTCTTGTAACCACGGAAATTTTATGAGCCGATTTTTTCTGAAATGTTCTGTCATTTTTATTACTTGTTCCGGAGGAAAAAGAAGCCGCGATCGATTCGGGGTTTTCACAGTCCTCTGTAAATCAATATCGTCTGCAACTTTTCTATTTTCAACCTTTCCAGACATAAAGTCGGTCAACCGCAGCCGGCGTTTCGCCATATTGTTTTATTGACAACAGTAAGACTGGTTTAAATATCAGATTTCCCTAAGCGACTTTATCTCAGTAAATTCCGCGGTCACAGTCTACGTTGTGCAGGTGCCCATTGTAATTAACGCAATGTATGTAAATACCGAAATGGACTCCAGATAAGGAAAATTCGTCGGATTTTCATGAGCGCGCCCGACATCCCGCAATGGCTTAAATTTTAAGGGACATTGTTAAAAAAATTGCGGGAATCCCACAATCCCGCGGCCTAGGCACAACACTGGGCCTAACCCTTTCCCAAACAATCTCTGGTTTTTATGGGTCTGGAGTAGTAGCCTTTTGAAAACATTGTGGGAAAAGGAGAAAATGCTGGTAACCAGCATTTTCTCCTTTTCCCACTATGTTTTCTACCATATCATAGACAGAAATTATCTTTTCAGCAAGAGTTGAATTGTTGTCTGCAAATGCTTTCAAGTTGGTCAAGTCCAAAACTTTGTCGTTTGTGAAAGGGTTAACCAAATTATTCAGAAGTTGGGTTACTTTCTAAATCTAGAATTAGACTATGAATAAAATGAAAGATGGTTGGTGAATACAGACCCTGGTGTTTATTAACAACAATATAAATGTTGCTCAAATGTATGGTTTTGTTTTTACAAAACTCTTAACTGTTTGGTTGAGGCTTCTTTTACTGCAGAGCTCCAAAGAGTGATTTTGATTTAAAAACTGAATTAATGATATTAGATATAATATTAATGATTCTCTACTAAACCCTGTGTTATGGGTACTCAATATGTCATTAGACGATTTTAATAAGTAGCCAAAACATAGGGTTTGGAAGAGAAATTATGAATTTAGAATACCATCACTCCCTCTTATCTGGAACTCTGTATAGTGTACTAGATAGTTTAAGTTACATTTTATAATCATTTGACCTTTGTACTGTCTGCCCTGAAAATGAAGAAAAAGGTGGCCCCTGAAATAATGTGAGAAAAGGAGAAAAAGCTTGTAGCTCTTTTCCCAAAAATATTTTTTGCCCTGTCAAGGATACTAGTCAACAATGTCTTGACAGCTTTCTTGTAAAGAAGTTCTAATCAAGTGTAAACTCTCTACCAAGCGACAAAATTTTAGATTGGTCCAAATCGAAAGCATATGCAGACGACAAAAGAAAAGTGAGTGGAAATTTGAAATTTGTTTTGGGAATAGAAGAAAACATTGTGGGAAAAGGAGGAAATCCTTGTTACCACCATTTTCTCTTTTTCTCACAATGTTTTCAGAAGGCTTCTTTCTCGGGATCATTAAAAGTTGGGATTGTGCGGTAAAGGGTTAAGCAATGAAGCTTACTGAAATTATCTTTTTGTCGCACAAACAAAACCTGCATTCTGCACTTTGATCTGCACTATCCACTTTGCAATGACATTATGGACAAAAACAGCCTTGAAGTCATATGTTTGTGTCCTACTTCTAGACTGAAAATGTCTATCTGGTTTTCATGTCTACAGGTTAAGAGAATAATTTCATATTTCTTTCTTGTAGAGAAAGAGGACAGGGTAAAGATAAACATTTTCAAGGCAAACAGGAATTTAGGAAAGCTTTCTCAGCTGGCACAAAGGAAAAACTTAAAAAGAAAGGTTTACTTCAAAACCGGGACTCCAGAAAAGAAGAACTGGGTGGTAGTTTACTTGCCATTGCTGGTTATGACAGAGAGTCCAGAACAGGAAGTAGTGGGACAGAAACAGGAAGTGAAAAAGGATTGTGGGATAAGAAAGGAAGTCCTTTCAAGGGGAGAAAAGAAGACAATAAAAAAGCATTTGGAGCTTCTCATGGTATTCTTATTTGTAGTTTTTTCTTCATACTTGTTTGTACTTCTTTGAGGGATCTTCAAATGGACCACTGGTCAACTTTTTACCAAACAACAAAATTAAAGACTGGTCCAAATTGAAAGCATATGCATTTTCTCCATTTCCCACAATGTTTTCAACCATATTGAAGACATATTCCATCATTTGAGCCACATTAGAATTGTCGTCTGCAAATGCTTTCAATTTGGACATGTCCAAAGTTTCAATGTGCAGTAGAGTTAATGTTACACTTAAAAGTGTGGTATTATATTTATGCTGTTGGCCTATCATTTGTGTACAATTCCTTATGAAATGACAAAATTTGAGACTTGTGCCCATATCTAAGATGTAGGTAGATGACAAATAAATCATGCTCAAATGGAGGTGTTTTTTTTTTTTTTTTTTGTGAAAGAGTAGAAAACATTGTTGGAAAAGGGGAAAATGCTGTAAAACAGCATTTTCTCCTTTTCCAACAATGTTTTCAAAAGGCATTTATCTCAGCTTCATCTACACTGTACACTTTAAATTATATGGGAAAGGGTCAAGAGAAAGACTATACAGTGTATTCTTTTTCAGATTTTATCATTTGGCATATTTTAAGAACTAAACCATCCATTACTTGCACATCACACTGGTTACCAGCATTTCCTCTTTTTTCTGTAGGGATCCATCATGGCTTAGTGGTATACTGTAGGCCCTGTGATGTGGAAGCCTTTGATTTGACCCTCACTGGATCCATTGGGGTTTTGTGTGTGTGGGTGTGGGGGGGGGAAGAGAGGGTTCTTGTGCAATATACTTACAATATATGTGAGATTTTGTCATGATATGGCTGAAATAATGTTAAAAGTGGCATATGTAAATCATCATTTACCAGAGGACAACATTTTAAGGTTGCCCAAATCGAAAGCATTTGCAGACAACAAAATAAAAGTGACTAAACATTTGGAATTTATTTTGTGAATGGTAGAAAACATTATGGGAGAAGGAAAAAATGCTGTTTACGAACATTTTCTCATTTTTCCACAATGTTTTCAAAAGGCTTCTTTCTTACGTTGTTAAAAGTCGGGAAAAATGCTTTCCTCTTCATGGTAATGGAAGTATGATATACTATAGGATAAAGTTATGGAGGTAATACTTTGGTGGTCCAGTTAAACTTTTTCATTAACAGAAACCCAGAGGCCACTGCATTTATGAAGTATGAAAATGTAACTTTATTTTAATGTATCAATTAATCAAGTTTTGCTCACTTTGGTTTAAAGGTCAAGGTTAAGATTAAATATCTTGCTTAAGGGTGTGTTTGTTTGCCATGCTTGACAGTTTTAAATATTATCTTTCGTCATTCAGTCCAAAGCTTTACCTGAGTTTTCTTTGGCACAAAGGTCAAGGAAATCCTGAAATCAAGTTTTGCTTGTTGCACTGGTGACACATGGGAGTTTCTGTAGGCAAGGCACTTTAGAGTCCCAGTCCAGTTTTGGTGAAATTCAGATGGATAGGGTTTTGCAAGAATCAATTTTGCTTTTCTTACACAAGTGCAAGGTGCCTGTCTTGATGAGACTCTTTGATATACATGTATGTCTGTCTGCCTGTCTGTCTGTCTCTCTATAAACTCTCATGTCATCTAGTAGAGATTTAACTCTTTACCACACAATCCCGATTCAACGACCATGAGAAAGAAGCCTTTTGAAAGCATTGTGGGAAAAGGAGAAAATGCTGGTAACCATAATGTTTTCTACCCTTCCCAAAACAAATTTCTTTTTTGAGCCACATTTATTTTGTCGTCTGCAAATGCTTTCAATTTGGACAAGTCTAAAATTTTGTCATGTGGTAAAAAGTTAAACAAGCTTTTTCTTTGTACAACTTTTTACCGAAAGGCTTGTATCAGAAAATGATTTCTGTCATTGATAGGGTAGAAGGAACTGTGTGAAAAAGTATAGATGCTGCTTACCAGCTTTCTCCTTTTCCCACATTGCTCCCAAAGACTTTTCTTACAGGATTGTTAAATCTAGAGACTGTGTGGTTAAAAGAATATTTTTTTGCCAACAATGTGTTTGATTATCTCTTTACCAAACAACAAATTTCTGCAGACAACCATTTAAATCTTGTTAATGTGATGGATTTCTCACTTTGATAGGATAAGAAATATTGTGGAAAAGGGAGAAAATGCTGGCAATCAGCTTTTTTTCGTTTTCCCACAATGTTTTCTATGGGCTTCTTTCTCAGTGTTGTTAAATGTCAGGATTGTGTGGTAAAGAGTTCTACAAATACGTACATGTATGTATTCTAGAATGCTAAAAAAGAAGAAAATATAACAATAATGATATTATAGGTACTACATATGTTAACTCATTACCACACGAGACAATTTTGGACTGGTCCAAATTGAAAGTATTTGCAGACGACAAAATAAAGGTGACTGAAAAATAGAAATTTGTTCTGGAAAGGGTAGAAAACACTGTGGGAAAAGGAGAAAATGCTGGTTACCAGCATTTTCTTCTTTTCCCACAGTGTTTTCAAAAGGCTTCTTTCTCAGGGGCGTCAAAAGTAGGGATTGAGTGGTAATGGGTTAACTTACGTACTATGGGTTAGTAGTCTTATTGACAGACGAAAGAAAGATGAATAGCTCTCGCTCTATCTTTTTCAAAGACGACGATTGCTTTCATAGACAATCATTTATTATTTGCCCAAAAGGCCCCGTTTTCTTTGAATCAAGTTTTTTTATATATATTTCAGCAGGAGCCAATAATCAGAACAAAGCTAGAGCAATACATCCATCATGGGAAGCAAGTATGAAGAGAAAACAGCAAGAATCTTCAGTAGTAGAATTTACGGGAAAGAAAATTAAGTTCAATGATGATGACTGAACAGTGAAAGATTTTGACACATCATCTGTGAAAGATCAGTAAATTTAAGATCTGTGCATTATTGAAGTATCCAGAGATGACGAATTGAATGTTACTCATCAGGAAGCAAGGATGTACAGAAAACAAAAGGACTGTTAGATGATGACAACTAAGTTCATATTTACCAACCATTCTACAGAACATTCTTAGTCTAACTCCTCAGAATTTTGTTAATGTGAAAGTAACAGAAATTCTGATTGGCTAAACCGTTCAATTTACCTAATCAGAAGTTATGTTACTTTCACTGTTAGAAATTCCCTAGTAAAAAATCAATAAATTGTAGATCTGTGCATTATTAAAGTATCCACAGATAATGAATTGAATGTGGTTAATTGGGAAGCAAGGATGTACAGAAAACAAGAGGACTGTAAGATGATGAGGACTGAACAGTGAAAGATTCTGACATATCCTCTATAAAAGATCAGTAAATTCTAGATCTGTGCATTATTAAAGATTCCACAGATGACAAATTGATCATGTATCTTTGGGAGGTAAGGATGTACAGAAAACAAGAGGGCTGTTTGAAAATGGAATTTCTGGGAAACAAAATCAAGTTTGATTGTGAATGGACTCTAACAATTTTGGACTTGAAACATATTAACCCCTTACCAAACAATCCATGGCTTTTACAACCCTGAGATAGAAGCCTTTTGAAAACATTGTAGGAAAACAAGAAAATGCTTTTTTTATTTACAATCTTCATCCATCCATCTGATGCCTTGGTAAAATAGTGACCATTATTATAGGTGTATTGTCACAAAAGGAAAGAAAATGTTGAAACTGATGAACTGTTTTGTTGCCCTTAAGACTGTTGATTAAAGATGGAATATTTATATATGCATATGTTTTTATCAATTATGTAACACTTTTTTTGGCAGTTTTATCATAAGTAAGCACAAAGAGCCTTTTGTAGTCTTTCAGAGCCGATAAGAAAGCACTTCTGAAGATAGTAAAGAGTTAAAAAAGCACAAATATTGCTTCTCAAGCTAGTTGAGAAAGCCAATGTTGGCTTCAAAGTCAGTGCTATGAAAATCTCTCTTTTCAAGACAGTGCTAGAAAAAAAGCCTAATGTTGCCCTTCATATCAGAATTCTAGAAAGTTTTGTGTTGCCTTTCAAGTAAGGTCTAAAGAAAACAGTGTTACCTTTTAACCCTTATCCTGCTAGATAACTAAAATATAATTTTCATTCAACTGTAAATACCCAAATATTTCCATCACAAAGATATGTTTTTGGGAATAATATCTCCTAAACGGACAGTGTAGATGCAAGATCAGAAAGCACGTTATGTGAAGTCTGATCTTGATCTACACAGTCCGCCAAAGGTCTTACAAGACATTCAAGAAAGTCCAATGACCTGTCCAGTGTGTAAAGAAAACCCAATTACGTTTTTCAAGATGGTAATAAAGAAAGTACAATGCAGCCTTAAGTAACTAATGAAAGCCTATTGTTGCCTTTCAAAAGTAAGCGAAGAAAGCCCAATGTTGCCTTTCAAAAGTAAGCGAAGAAAGTCCAATGTTGCCTTTTAAGTCGGCAAAGAAAGCCCAATAATGCCTTTCAAAAGTAAGCGAAGAAAGGCCAATGTTGCCATTCAAAAGTAAGCAAAGAAAGCCCAGTATTGCCTTTTAAGTCAGTAAAGAAAGCCCAATGTTGCCTTTTAAGTCGGCAAAGAAAGCCCAATAATGCCTTTCAAAAGTAAGCGAAGAAAGGCCAATGTTGCCATTCAAAAGTAAGCAAAGAAAGCCCAGTGTTGCCTTTTAAGTCAGTAAAGAAAGCCCAATGTTGCCTTTTAAGTCGGCAAAGAAAGCCCAATAATGCCTTTCAAAAGTAAGCGAAGAAAGGCCAATGTTGCCATTCAAAAGTAAGCAAAGAGAGCCCAGTGTTGCCTTTTAAGTCAGTAAAGAAAGCCCAATGTTGCCTTTCAAAAGTAAGCAAAGAAAGCCCAATGTTGCCTTTTAAGTCAGCAAAGAAAGTCCAATGTTGCCATTCAAAACTAAGCAAAGAAATCCCAATGTTGCCATTCAAAAGTAAGCGAAGAAAGCTCAATGTTGCCTTTCAAAAGTAAGCGAAGAAAGGCCTATGTTGCCTTCCAGAGGTCAAAGAGAAAGAGAAAGCCCAATGTTGCCTTTCAAAAGTAAGCAAAGAAAGCCCAATGTTGCCTTTCAGAAGTAAGCAAAGAAATCCCAATGTTGCCTTTCAAAAGTAAGCAAAGAAAGCCCAATGTTGCCTTTCAAAAGTAAGCAAAGAAATCCCAGTGTTGCCTTTCAAAAGTAAGCAAAGAAAGCCCAGTGTTGCCTTTCAAAAATAAGCAAAGAAAGCCCAGTGTTGCCTTCCAGATGTAAGCAAAGAAAGTCTAATGTTGCCTTTCAAAAATATGCAAAGAAAGCCCAATGTTGCCTTTCAAAAACAAGCAAAGAAAGCCCAATGTTGCCTTCCAGAGTTAAGCACAGAAACCCCAATGTTGCCTTTCAAAAGTAAGCGAAGAAAACCCAATGTTGCCTTTCAAAAGTAAGCGAAGAAAGCTCAATGTTTCCTCTCAAATGTAAGCAAAGAAAGCCCAGTGTTTCTTTTTAAGTCGACAAATAAAGCCCAATGTTGCCTTTGTCACTTTCAAGAGTAAGCAAAGAAAAGCCCAATGTTGCCTTTCAAAAGTAAGCGAAGAAATCCCAGTGTTGCCTTTCAAGAATCAGTGAAGAACCAAGATTGCCTTCCAAAACAGGAAAGAAAACACACGTTGCCTTTAAAGTCATCATCAAAGAAAGCGCAATGTTTCCTGTTAAAAGTGACTATTACAAAATATCAAATGTAGCTTTCATACCGGTAAAGAAAGCTAAATACTACCCATCAAATGACAGGGAAGAAAGTGAAATGTTGCCTTTCAAGTTACCAAAGAATACCCAACGTTGCCTAACTTGCGTTTAAAAACAAGGGATACCAGATGAACATTGTGTTTCAAAAGTCAGTAGGCCTAAATGATGCTTTTCAAACTTGTTTTTAAAGCCTTATGTATCCTCAAGACGGCGATGAAAATGCAAGGTTGCCTTCCAACAGAGTAAAAAAACCAACGTTGCCTTTCAAGGCAATATTATCATGAAAGGCTCTTGGGAGTAAAAAAAAAAAGAGGCCGAATATACAAATCGGTAGAAGAGACCAAATTTTGTCTTTCAAGCCAAAAGCGAAAAAGTTCATTGTAACAGCCCGATATTTATTGTTTTATTTACTAAAAGATATTGAAATGTCGTTTTATTCAAACTTTATATGGCCTGCAACACGTGAAAAGGAGCATTTGGACATTTGCGTAAAGTGTCTTCTCGGATCAGCCTGCGCAGTCCGCGCAGGCTGATCCGAGACGGCACTTTCCGTTTTTATGTTATTTTCTGTTTTGTGCAAGTCTACTGAAGAACAAAATCTAATGTACTCATAAAGTTCCGTCTCGGACAAGCCTGCGCGGATTGTACAGGCTGATCCAAGACAACACTTTACGCAAATGTCCAAATGCAACTTTTCGCGTTCTGTGAGCCAATAATATGCAATCAAATCTTTATAACACTTTACAGAAAACAGATTCAGATGGGATGGTAGTGGGTGGGGGCTTTTTCGGCATGACGCTTCATAAATATATTTACAATAACACTGCCATTATTCATCCTGACATGGGTCAACTGTACGTCAACCTGTCAGTGATTGTCCGCTCACTGGTCAGAATAAATGGACATTCAATGACCACAGCTTGGGAGCTGTACACATCGTTATCTGATAGAGGTTCCCTTTTAACACTTCGTCCCAAGCGTTATTCGTGTTTTTTTTTTTGTGTATAATGCAAATCTCGAAATACCCCCACCGCCACCCCCACGGTTGCCACTTACAGCTCCATAAGCGGAAGCAGGGGCTAAAGAGCAGTCTGATCTTTGACCTATATCGTCCGCTTCTCTAATCAAGCCATGTGTTCTAACAGTTCTGTACCAAAACTGTTACTTACTCAAATGGAAAGTATTTTTGCTGACTACAAAATCAAAGGCGGCTAAAATGATCAGATTTTTCTGTTAAAGGTTAGGAAGTGATGTGGGTAGTGGAGAAAATGCGGGTCATCAGTATTCTCGCCTTTTTTCCACAATGGTTCCAAAGGCTCGCCTTTCTCACGGTCTTCACGACGTAGGATTGTTCTGGTGTAAAGGGTCAGGCAAGCCTCATGTACATGTACTTGCATACTGTTACATATGTACCGTATTTTTGTTGATCCTTTATGCACCAAATATAAAATTTTTAAAATTAAAAGAACCTGTATTAGTAACGCAGTGTATATGGAAGATCAGACAACACAAAGCGTGCAGTCTGATCTGTATCTAAACTGGACTCTAAGGCAACTAAAGATGTTAAAGACTCTTCATTGGTTAACCCTTTCCGAAACGATAAATTTGGACCCTTAGAAACCGAAAGAGTTTGAAGACGACACTTTTAGATTAGGAAAAAATGGCTGAAAGCTCTCAAAAATGGTAGAAAACACTGTGGGAAAAGGAGATATTGCTTGTTACGAGCAATTTCTCCTTTTCCCACAGTGTTTTCAAAAGACTTTTACTGCAGACACGTAAAAACAAGGGCTTATTTGGGAAAGGGTTAAATGGACATGGTCGATCCTTGAATACTAACAATATCACATCGCCCTGGGACTTCGAGTGAAAAGTTCATCTGCGATTAAATATTGCGGCAGTGTCTATAGTTTCATATTCAGTTTATGGATGTAATTGTGTACCCTTTGAACACTAATGATAACAGTGAGAAAATGTTGGTGAACAGCCTTTTTCCGCAATGCTTTCCACCATGTTAACTCTTTTATTAAACGACAAAATTTTCGACTGGTCCAAACTGAAATCATTTGCAGACGTAATAATAGGCCTATACATAACTCAAAAATTGAAATTTGTTTCCACCAGGGTAGAAAACATAGTGGGAAAAGGAGAAAATGTTGGTTACCAGCATTTTCTCCTTTTCCTACAATGTTTTCTAAAGGCTTCTTTCTCAGGGTCGTAAAATCCAGGGATTGTTTGGTAAAGGGTTAAAGACAGTTGCCATGGTGCACTGTTCACTTCATTTATCGTCTACAAAAAGGAGTGCTCAAAATTTGGACTAGTCAATTTTTTTTTTCTAGACAGAGTATTGAAAATGAACTTTTGAATTTGGAAGAACAATCAGAAAAAAATGCTATTCTCAGTTTAATTTTGCCAGACGGTATATACACCAGTATTGGACAGTGATGAGCCAAGATGAGAATGCATGTTCTGTGCGTTCGAATCTTGATCTAAAGCGTTCGCAAAAGCGACAGGTTATAGGCCTAATTACGACATTCGAGATTTAACCCATTACCACACAATCCCTACTTCTGAAGACCCCGAGAAAGAAGCCTTTAGAAAACATTGTGGGAAAAGGAGAAAATGCTGGTTTCCAGCATTTTCTCCTTTTCCCACAATGCTTTCTACCCTTCACAAAACAAATTTCCATTTTTCAGTTACATTTATTTTGTCGTCTGCAAATGCTTCCAATTTGGACCAGTCTAAAATTCTGTCGTTTGGCAAAGAGTTAAGTCTTTCGACGGCGAAGCAAAATCTGCCTTTATGGATAGTGTAGATTAAGATCAATACACGTCCTGTGTAATCTGATCTTGATCTACACTGTACTCGTATACAAGCTTAACTGATTCAAGGGCCCGAGGATCAAAGTTGCTTCTTCTGATACGTAATAATCCTTTTAAGTTATTTAACCCTTACCAAACGACAAAATTTTAAACTGGTCGAAATTGAAAGCACTTTTAGACGACAAAATTAACGTAACTGAAAAACTGAAATTCAATTCCTATAGAGTAGAAAACGTTTTGGCAACAGGAGAGAAAATGCTGGATACCAACATTTTCTCCTTTTCCCGCAATGTTTTCAGAAGGCTTCTATCTCAAGATCGTAATAACAAGGGATTGTTTGGTAAACAGTTACAGCAAAATTACTGAAGCATTTGTTATCATTTAAGATCAAGATAAGGCTGCATAGAGCGTGTCGTCTGATTTTGGGTCTAAGCTGTGCGTTATCTTTATGGCACGCTCTTGACCGTTCAGTATTTAGATAATTTTTACTGACCATAAATTGCAGGTATTTGATACCTTAAAGTTTTATCCCGTAGGCTGCTAAAGGCGACTCGCTGATCTTTTGCGGACTGTGTAGATCAGAATGTGCAGCCTGATCTTTGGATCTACTTTGTCCGGTGACCAGATAATATTCCCCAAAAACATAACATTTTCATAGGTCTGAAAAGTTCCTTTGTTGTTTGTTAACCCTTTACTCCATAGATACTCATTTTGACTCATCAACAACAGATAGCTTTTGAAAACATTGTGGGAAAAGGAGAAATTGCTCTTAACGACCAATTTCTCCTTTTCCCACAATGTTTTCCACTCAATCAAATAATTGTTTTCCCATTTGTCTGTATTTTTGACATCATATGTTTATTTGCTGCTGAATCACAAGAGCCTAAAATTAGCATATGAGGTAAAGGGTTAAGGGGGTTTTAGTCTGGATCACCTGGTGGTGTCCGTGGCTGTGGGGTAGAGCGTCGGCCTCGTAACCATAAGGTCCTGAGTTCGATACCCGGGAGCGGGTGTCAACTTTGGGATTTTTAATTGGCCCACACATTGTGCGCGAGTACTGGTGTAGTTCCCAGGAAGCAGAATCGAGAGAGATTAGTATAAGTTGTAAGAACTTGTTTCTCAATCGATGTAGAATAAATATGTTTAAACTAAACTAACATGCCCCTATCACTACGTTATCGGGTACTCTTGAAGAACAGTCGGGTAGCAGACTAAGGGGGTTTACCCTCAAAGCAATGAATAAATAAAATGGACTTTCGCCTCCATCAGTAAAACAGACCAAAAACATTGCAATTTCAATTGGGGTGATTTTTGCCTGATATTTCACACATACAAAGAAACAGCGGACAGTGTAGATTCAAGATCAGACTGCACGTTCTGTGCAGTCTTATCTTGATCTACACTGTCCACAAAATGCCAATCTGATCTAATTCTATATTTGTCAACAATATACAACAACAATTGTGATTGACGCTCTTACCGTTACAATTACATATTTGATGACTGGGGACCGACTTATCATGTAAAATGAACTTATGACTTATTGAATAATTAACATATTGGCAAACGCTATGGTATTCGGACGTTACGAAATCACAATTTGCTCTTACAGATTATTATTATAAGTGAGCATACGTGGATTTTTCTCTTTCCAACTGTCACATTACTGTACTTAATAATCACGATTTTCTTCTCGATTCATGGTCGCGTTACTGAATGTTTCAAAATCGCATTTTGCGCTGATTTTGGGGTTATTACGAGTATAATATTAGGTGTGCATATAAAAACGTTTCTTTCTCCATCCTTGCACTATTTTTTAAATGGTCGCGTAGTCGAAATATGTTCAGATTAGATAATGAGGCTATATGCAGATTGGTCATCTCTTTCCAAATGTATTCTTGGGTGTAAAAAAATTGATAAAATTTCTACTCTCGAAACGGGAAATATACTGTGGCAAATATGCAAATTGCTATTTAAAAGAATAATGTTTCCTTTTCTTTAAATATTTTTCTTAATAGTAGCCCCATCAAGACATTATTTGTTGAGATTTACTGTCCATTTTTTGTAGAGGCTACTCGATTCCGGGATCATTATAGTTCGCTGTCAAGGCGATGCGTTAAGGGACCATTAAATGCCATTATCGGTGAAAATTGTTAAAATGAACCGAACATGAGAGGTGAATACAAGACGGGGGATTTAGGTTTATGGCTAAAAAAAGTTTCGTCCACTCATATACAGGATAATGACCCATACCCATGATTCAGAAATAGACAGTCAAGGAGTTTACTGTGAAAATATAATCTGGATAATTTCATTTGAAGAAAGGTGCATGTTATATCAGCATTGAAGTGAGCTGTTGAAATAATAACGATTTAACACTTTACCTTATTATCCTGAGAAGAAAGCCTTTTGAAAACATTGTGGGAAAAGGAGAAAATGCTGGTAACCAACATTTTCTCCTTTTCTCACAAAGTTTTCTACCCTTCAAAAAACAAATTTCAAATTAGCAATCGCTTTCATTTTGTCGTTTGCAAATGCTTTCGATTTGGACAAACCTAAAATTTTGTCGTTTGATAATGAGTTAAGCCAGATTTGATTTGTCACCTGCAAATGCGTTAGAATTGGTAAAGTCTAAAATTTTGTTGTTTGGTAAATAGTTAACAGTCGATGCAAAATAAGAAGTATAACCTAAAATAAACACAGATTGAGCAGTGACTGAAATGTCGGATAGACCTACAAATGAGCTATGCTTTGTAAAGGTGGGGGCTTAACTCCTTACCAAACGACAAATTTATAGACTGATCCAAATTGAAAGCATTTGCAGAGAACAGAATAAATGTGGCTGAAAAATCTAAATTTAATTTGGGAAGGATAGAAAACATCGTGGGAAAAGGAGAAAATGCTGGTTACCAGCATTTTCTCCTTTTCCCACAATGTTTTCAAAAGGCTTCTACCTTGGGGTCGTTAAAACTCGTCATTGTGTTGAAAAGGGTAAACGGATCTGCAAAAAAGTATCGACCCAGGTCAGGCTCTGCAGTCAGCACAGGCTGACCTGGGCCAAAACTATTTTGTTTTTGGTCAATTTTCCGTGTGTCGAAGGACCATTAACATTAAGGTAAGACCTGTGTAATCATGCACTTCCGGTGAACATCGGGCAAAAATTCTAATTGGTTGATAAATAAGGATAAATAAGGATTTATGCAGAAATAATATTTTTACACATTTCTAACGGATCAGAAATTCCGTTTATGTCTATCTTGAAATTATTTTTTGATACTTTTGTCAGTTTTGTGATAAGGGAGGTAATTATTATCTCTTTTTGAATTGAGAATATAGTGGTTTTAGATTTATAAATGATTATTCAAAGAAAGAAGAAATGGAAAAAAATGAAAAGGTGAAAGTAGCTCAATAATACTAATTTTTAATTATAGCTAATTTTGCAGGATGATATTTTAGTGGAAATAGCTGTTTTCCATTACACAGGTCTTACTTTAAGATCCAGTCTGTTTTAAGGTAAGACCTGTGTAATGCACTTCCGGTGAAAATTCTAATTGGTTGATAAATAAGGATAAATAAGGATTTATGCAGAAATAATATTTTTACACATTTCTAACGGATCAGAAATTCCGTTTATGTCTATCTTGAAATTACCGTATTTTTTGATACTTTTGTTAGTTTTCTGAAAAGGGAGGTAATTATTATCTCTTTTTTAAATTGAGAATATAGTGGTTTTAGATTTATAAATGATAATTCAAAGAAAGAAGAAATGGAAAAAATGAAAAGGTGAAAGTAGCTCAATAATACTAATTTTTAATTATAGCTAATTTTGCAGGATGATATTTTAGTAGAAATAGCTGTTTTCCATTACACAGGTCTTACCTTAAGATCCAGTCTGTTTTAAGACCAAAAAAAAAAAAATATTATGAATCCATGATTATATGGTCACTTACATGGAACGATGCATCTCGGAGATGCATTAAGCCCCCTCTTACTAGAGCACGGCTTAAATGTATTTTGAGCAGAATTTAATACCGAAATAAACGGAATTGAACGGAAAATAATTAGCAGTTACTGACAGTGAATATAAACAGTGAACATTTGGCAAAAATAAACCTGGAAATAAACGGGATTTAACGGTCAATAACAAGCAGTTATACTGACCGTCGATATCAACCCTTAGGCTGCTAAGCGCGACTCACTGACCTTTTCCGGACGGTGTAGATCAAGATCAGACTGCACAGAACGTGCAGTCTGATCTTGGATCTACACTATCCAATAAGAAGATAGTATTCCCAAAATCATAATATTGAAATGGCAGTATTTTGGGTTTTACTATCATTTTTAATTTCATTCTAGTAACATGTATTTAGCAGGATAAGGTTTATCAGGTTTTAAACAGTGGATATAATTAGGCAGGACTTTACACAGAAAAACAGGACTGACCAGTGCGAAAATAAACAGGATCGTAATGGTGAAAAAAATCTGGAATACTAATATCATACGAATGCTATATGAGCAGAAATTTACATAGAAACATACAGGACTGAAAATTGGAAATGCCGGACAGGATCACGTGAAATTAACAGGGTCAAGAAAGGAAATGATGTTAGAAATTATTGCTGATTAAGCAGAAATTACACAGAAAAAGAAAGGACTGTACAGAGAAAACTGACAAAATCTAAAAATGGAAACTAACAAGATCATAAAATGATGTTAGATTTGAATGCAAATTGAGCAGAAATTTATACAGAAATAGAAAGGACTGAATAGTAAAAATTGTCAAGATCTTTCAGGGGAAATTATGTAATTATAAAAGTGAAATGACGTTAGAAGTAAATTTTAATTAGCAGAAATTTACATTGAAAGAGAAAGGACTGAACAGTGAAAATAGACAGGATCTAACAGTGAAAATATACAGGACCGAACAGTGAAAATAATGATCTAACAGTGAAAATAGACAAGACCTAACAGTGAAAATAGGATCTAACAGTGAAAATAGACAGGACCTAACGGTGAAAATAGACAGGACCTAAGAGTGAAAATAGACAGGGCCCGAACAGTGAAAATAGACAGGGCCCAAAAAGTGGAAAACGACAGGATCTTAAAGTGCAAATAGACAGGACCGGAGCAGTGAAAAGATGTCGGATACAAACGATTTCGAGCATACCGCGGAGATGGCACGTCTTATGTATCTACTGAAGTAAGAAATTGTTTTTGTACTTGGTCACTCTAGTCTACTTATTACATGCTAAAGATAAGGGTTCAGTTTGACCCAACATATTAATTACCTGCTGAAGATGAGGGTTTGTTTTTTACTCAATCATATTTACATTTTTACCACCGAAAAAGTTTTAGATTTATTCAAATTTTAAATATTTGCAGACAGCATACTATATGGGGAGCAACACCCGAAAAGGGGCATTCGGACATTTGCGTAAAGTGTCGTCTCGTATGAGCCTGCGCAGTCCGGGCAGGCTCATCTGAGACGGCACTTTACGACTACATTAGATTTTGTGCTACAGTAGACTTGGACAAAACAGAAAATGACATAAAAAATGGAAGGTGCCTTCTCGGATCAACGCGTTGCAGTCCGCGCGGACTAATCCGAGACGCCACTCTACGCGCATGTCCGAATACCCCTTTTTGTGTGTTACAGACCAATTATGGCCTGCAACACCCGAAAAGGGGCATTCGGACAATCGCGTAAAGTGTCGTCTCGGATCAGCGGTCGAAGTCCGCGCAGACTAATCGGAAACGACACTTTTCGTTTTTATGTAATTTTGTGCTTTGCACAAGTCTAGTGTAGTACAAAATCTAATATAATCGTAAAGGGCCGTCTCGGATTAGCCTGCGCAGACTGCGTAGGCTAATCCGAGACGACACTTTACGCAAGTGTCTGATTGCCCCTTTATGCTTGCTGCAAGCCAATTATGAGACTGTAAATGGGTGTGATTTAGCTTGAAAGATGTGGAAGTATAGAGAACATTGTTGGTATAGTCGACGACGATGGTAACAAATATTACCTTTTTTCCATCTATATTTTCTGAAAAAAAAAATCCCAAGGATCGTAAAATCAAGAGACTTTTTAGGGTAAACGATTAAAGAAACAGTGCTCTTGTTTTTCTTTCATCATAACTTTACCCCCATTTTCGTTAATGCACTTAAAAAGATGTCACCCGTAAGGACAACGAAATAAAAGTTACACATGAGTTTGTAACCTGGTACTCTAGTTGACCCCTTGACAACTTAGACCCTCAACCAAACAAACCCGTCTCTGAATGGACCTTTAACAATTCTGAGTAAACAGGCCTTTGAAAACACTTGTGAGAAAAGGAGAAAATGCTGGAAACCAGTATTTGCTCCTTTCCCCGCTTTGGTTCTCTCACAAGATAAATCTCATCACATAATTCACTGTCTACAAATGCTTTCTAATAAGAAAAGACTTAAGTTTTGTCTAGGAAAGAGTAGTTTTGTGAAGTCCTTCTGTAAACATTATTTACTGTACTAGTACATGCTTTATCAATGTTAAAATGTTCACTCTAATGCCTCTTAACTCATTAGCACACGAGAAAATTTTAGACTGGTCCAAATTGAAAGCATTTGCAGAAGACAAAATAAATGTGACTGAAAAATTGAAATTTGTTCTGGGAAGGGTAGAAAACACTGTGGGAAAAGGAGAAAATGCTGGTTACCAGCATTTTCTCCTTTTCCCACAGTGTTTTCAAAAGGCTTCTTTCTCAGGGGCGTCAAAAGTAGGGATTGTGTGGTAATGGGTTAATTCAAGCGGTGTATTAAATTCAAAAGAAAATAAAGGCTATCTAACTTCAATCTACGAAGTCCTGTAGATGTAATGTTAAACACATTTGTAGCTCGGCTATTTTCAAAGAAAATGTAAAGGTTTTGTATGGTGTAACATTTCTGCCGTGAGATACGAGATAGCTATTGCAATAATCTAAGAGAACTGTCGTGGTAAAAACCAATTTTACTGGAAATAACACGTTATTATCTATATAATAACTTGGTTTGAGAACAGATATTTAACTGGAAATGAAATGATTGTTGAATGATGGTTTTAATATTTCTCCATTCTTTTTTTATTTGGCTTTTATTTGTT
This sequence comes from Tridacna crocea, assembly GCA_943736015.1. NCBI lineage: Eukaryota > Metazoa > Mollusca > Bivalvia > Cardiida > Cardiidae > Tridacna > Tridacna crocea. Next base: position 42,361,315 of record OX031066.1, on the reverse strand, counting down.
GTCTCTAGTCTGCAGGCATTATCTCCCGCTAGATGGCATTCTACAAATACTCATCTATCTAATTTAGGCATCCTGGGTACAGAACCGTACTACTTTTCTACGCGACAACCGTTACTTTGATTTTCAAACTAGAAAAAAAAAAAAAAAAACTTTACTCGGTAAAACGCTACCTGGTGCGATTCATTCAGCTATGATCAGTAGTTTAGAGAAATACCTGATTTTTCCTCAAACTTATTGATAAAAGCCATTTTCTCCTTTGCTACTTCATAGCGCGTATTACTACAATCTCCCCAATATCGGTGAGAGTGATACGTCATATAAGACAGATCGAATCTTCGAAGAATAACGTTATGACATTCGAGACAACGAGTCTACATGTAGGTTACGTAATAGAATAGTAATTAACAGTTTGTTTTTTTACCAGTGGTAGGTATGCTGGGCTTAAAATAAAGAAAATGCGAGTCCAATTTTTATTTTGCAAGTAGAAAAAGAAGTCACTTGCTAAATGAAATTCGAAACCTAAGTCACGGTTTCGGAACATCTTCATCTACAATATACGTGTATTGAATTCCCCTTTTCCCTGAATGATTTTAAAGTTGTTCGTAGGAGGCAATTTGGAGTTGTTATTGCGTTTTTACAGACTTCTTTTCATTTTAAGTCATGTCAAACATTACTTATTAAGCTAGCATTGTTAATAATACGAATTTTTACTTACTGCAATCTTGTTTGTTATGTGAAAACTGCTGAGTTCATCCAAATGATTACTTTTCTATTCATAGATGTCGAGAAACAAATAGAATGATTACGGTAATTTCATCTTGAATGACAGCTTCATGAACGATTGAGAAATTTTGCGTTTTGATATTAAGTTTATTGTGATATTTCTTATTTCAGGAAACTTTTCAGACTCGATAAAATTGCCAAGAAACTTAATTTTATTGCGATAGTTTCCTAAAATGCATATCTCGTATCTCGTGGCAGAAAAAGCCACCGTAGTTTTGCCGTAACCCTGTCGTCATCTACGTGGTCGTCTGACTCGTCGGGCTAAAATTTGCCATTTGATATTCGCTTCAAACTCGAACCACTTTTGAGCTATCAAGGAAGGGAACCTCACAACAAGGGCAGGTAACCAGCGAAATATTTTTGACCAAGTTATGCCCCTAGCTTTTTGTACTTCAATGAAAATCAAAAGAAGCCAAGCGTTAAAACCTGCATGCGGTACTTTAGTAGGTATATTTCGTTACAACAAAATACTCATTCGATAAAACAAAATAATAATTCGTTTCAGCGAAATTTAATTTTAACGAAAAATTTGATGAAAATTCGATTTCATGTTAACTCGATAATTTTCCACACATCCCCGTATCATGGTATTTCTAAACGAAAATAGCTTATTTATCTTGAACTTAATGACTACTTCGCATGTTGAGCCGCTTTCCTCATTTAGCTGAATTCTTAACACCTAAGTGAAGCTCCTGGTTCTTTGAAAACATTGCGTCAATTAGAGATATTACTCTGTAAATATGGAGAAATTGCTCGTGACGAGTCTGTTGCAAGTTTGTTTCAGGTGATGAAGAGCAATTACCAATAATGACTTACGAGTAAATAGCATGAACTTTCAATCGGTGCAGATCGAAATTAGACGGTACAGAGCGTGCTGTCTGATATGAATCTATAGCATTCCCTGGCTGATGTTAAATTTAACATCGTAAATTCTTATTTGAATTTATCAATTTACTGTATTGATTAATCCATTACCATACAGTTCCTACTTTTGACGATCCTGTGAAAGATGCCTCTAGAAAACATTGTGGGAAAAGGAGAAAATGCACTTACATATGCAAAACAAATATAACTCAAAAATTGAAATTTATTTCCAATGGGGTACAGAACATTGTGGCATTTTCTCCCTTTCCCACAATGTTTGCTACCCTTCAGAAAACGAATTTCAAATTTTCAGTCACTTTCATTTTGTCGTCTGCAAATGCTTTCGATTTGGACAAACCTAAAATTATGTCGTTTTTTAAAACGTTAAGGGTTTAACGCCGTTTTAACAGCTTAGGTTATATCACGGAGGTCAGTGCACCTACGAATGTGTTTCGTAGTTTTCTTACATGAGTAATGACACAACTTGCTTTCCAAGTTATTGACTCATTTTCTCATGTGCATCAGACGTGAGAGGCGAAACATCGCCGGAAAGAAAGTTTGCCTCAACCAGATATCAGACTTACAACCACCAGGTCAGTAGTCGCATACGCTCACTACTGGGCTACTCGCCTGTACCAAGTATTTCTGTCCTACAACCGACTGAATCATGAGGTAAACTGATCCTTTGACATACAGATAATTGACCAACAGCGAAAAGTTTCGGCCCAGGTCAGCCTGCGCGGACTACGTAGGCTGACCTAATTCGATACTTTTCGCAGATGCGTTAGACCTCTTTTCACAGAGCACAGCCCATTATATTGATATCAACTAAGATCTCATAAAAGTGGACACGTAATTCCCAATCTCAAAATGACAATCATTGAATATATAAATAACTGATGAAATCGTTAAGAAAGCTAAACTTCTACAATTCTGCTCAAATTTAATAATGCAGTAATAATCTTTATTGATATTCACGTATTGTCAATTAATTTCCTGATTAATGGAAAACAGCTATTTCCACTAAAATATCATCCTGCAAAATTAGCTATAATTAAAAATGGGTATTATTGAACTACTTTCACCTTTTCCTTTTTTCCATTTTTTCCTTCTTTGAATTATCATTTATAAATCTAAAACCACTATATTCTCAATTCAAAAAGAGATAATAATTACCTCTTTTTTCAGAAAACTAACGAAAGTATCAAAAAATAATTTCAAGATAGACATAAACGGAATTTCTGATCCATTAGAAATGTGCAAAAATATCGTTTTTGCATAAATCCTTATTTATCAACCAAATAGAATTTTCACCGGAAGTGCATTACACAGGTCTTACCTTGAATGAAATATGTAAATATACTTATAAAAACGAATCTGTATCGCCCCCTTTAAAGTTTGAATAAATTGCCTACCACAGACAATTCTGTGTCTTGCATTAGACAGCTTCTGAACAAATACTGGCATTTATGTTTGAACTCTTTACCAAACAATCCCTGGTTTTTACGACCCTGATATAGAAGCCCTCTGAAAATATTGTGAAAAAGGAGAAAATGCTGGTAACCAGCATTTTCTCCTTTTCCCACAATGTTTTCTACCCCACTTGAAACAAATTTCAATTTTTGAGTTACATTTGTTTTGTCGTTTGTAAGTGCCTTTAATTTGGACTAATCTAAAATTTTGCCGTTTGATAAAGAGTTTAACTCTTCACTAAACAATTTCATAGTTCTTACGACACTGAGCAAAAAGGAGTTTTCGGAAAAAAAAGTGAAAACATCGTGACAGAAAAGGAGAAAATGCAGGTAACCAGCATTTTCTTTTTTTTTTCTACATTTTCTTTTGTCTTTTCAAGAACAAATACCACAATCTGACACATTCTTATTGTCATCTGTACATAGATTCTTTCGTGTTCAGCAAATCATTTTTATTGTCGAATAAAGTGTTAATTATAACATTTTTACGTAGCCTGTTTTAATGTTTTATGAAAGGTTTTTTTTATGAAAACGCCTACTTGTTTCGTACGAAAGAATGTTAGGCCGTCTGCAAACCATCCACTTCCTGTATAAACTTTGAAACCGTGAAAGTCATAAAATGTTCACTAAAAGGAAAAACTTGTAAAATTTGAAAAACAGTTCAGATATAAATTTTGTTACAACAAGAAAACGTCTGAGTTGAAATAAGGAATTTCAAAGTTTTGTCTACAGATACCGTCCACCAGACATTATTTTAGACTGGCCAATTAATACTGAAAGCCTTTGCAGACGGCATATGAAGTATGAATGAACTGGTGGAATTATCTTCGCAACAGCAGTAATTATAGGAAACATAGAAAAAATGAAAAAATGGGGGGGGGGGGGGTTCGTCCTTCTTGTCGTTAATACACGGGGTCGTCCGGTATATGGTTTAATCCATTACCACACAATCCCTACTTTCGACGCCCCTGAGAAAGAAGCATTTTGGAAACACTGTAGGAAAAGGAGAAAATGCTGGTATAACCAGCATTTTCTCCTTTTCCCACAATGTTTTCTACCCTTTCCAGAACAAATTTCAATTTTTCAGTCACTTTTATTTTGTCGTCTGCAAATGCTTTCAATTGGGATAAGTCTAAAATAATGTCGTCTGGTAACGAGTTAAACATTACCCAAAGCTGAGTGCCTGTTTCCGTGTTACCGATATGTATTTGTCTAGTCTTGAAACATGAATTTGTGTAAAAAAAATCTTTCGGAAAAGGAGATATAACTCCTTAAGAATAATTTCATGTCATTCAATCAGAATATTTTTTTCAACAAATGTTTATGTTGTGTAGGACGAAAAAGTCGTTTGCAAGTTTTGGTGCGTTATGTCAATGAATTTGTGTCACTGCATTAGTTTGGTACTGTATGATTATTTTTCTACTTGTAATCTTATCCGGTAAGCTCGTATATATGATCGAAAAACGGACATTTCGTTCGTATGTTCGGCACGTAGTGTTGTCTGCGCATGTCATATTCTTCGAAGATTCACTAATTCCCCGATACTTGGAATAAGTATAGGGCTTATACTGAAGCTAAACCCAAGCCTGTAGGGACTGTTTTAATAAATTGCCGGTCATAACTGATCATAACTGAATAAATTGTACCGGGTAGCGATTTACTGAGTAACCGTTGATTTTATTTTGAAATTCAAAGTAAAGGTTGTTGTTTTGAAAAATCAGTCCGGTTCTGTGTACCCAGAATGCCCATATTAGATATATGTGTATTTGTAGAATGCCATCTAGCAGGAGATAATGCAGCACGTAGTGAAGGAATTATTTCATTCCTAACAGAAGAAATAAATGATCTCGAATTGTATTTTGGGTGGTAGTCAGTTCTTAGGTCCGTAGTCGTCAACCACTCTGAACCTTTCTTATGTCACAAAGACAAAGTAACACAATTTCTGATTGGCTGAACCATATTGTATTGCCAGTCGGAAATTATTTTTTGAACTTTTCCACAGTATTACATTTCCATTAAAAGACATGAGCCACCACTTGAGGCAAAATTAACGACGTTTGGTATAAATGTTCACGCGCATCCATACTGCGCATGTGTATTTCTCACAGATGTAAAACTCTCAGCGCTATTGTGTATTTTTTCACACAAATAGCAGTAGTAACAGCGGACCGGCGGTACACTTTTACAAGTAGAACATTCTGCAGATGGTACCAGTACGGTTGCACCAGCAATTGTATTCAATGGTCGAAATAAAATGGGGAAGTTTTCATCAAAAGGAACGCTTATTTGGCGTGGAAAAAGGAAATTTTTACGCAATGTCAGCCATCCAACGGGGAAAATGATACAGCTTCTGACGTTTTCCTGACAATTGCAGGCCACTTATCACGCTATCCTTTCAGGAATAAGGTGATAGAATCAAAACTGGCATGCCAGTGTAAGGATGATATGACTGGTAAAGACCTTGCTGGAAAAAAAGTCCAGTTACAGAGCAAACAATGAAACAGGCTGAAAATTGAAGCTGTTGAAGTATGCCTATTTCTTGAAGTATAGCTATTTCCTCTTTGAAAAATACTGTTGGAAAAGGAAAAATTTCTTCTACTGAATAATGTTTCCCTTTTCCATCATGTCTGCCGAGCTTTTATCCCATTTTTTCCACAGACATTTCTTTTTTGTATTTCTATAGCCATAATCATGTATCCAAATTTATAAAAAAAAAAGGACTACATGTAGATAATGAAGGGTTTGATATGAATTTGAGGTATATAGGCTATGTTCATTTTTTGAAGAAGTATAGGATCCAAAATTTATGTGGGAAAAGGAAAAATCGCTTTTAATGAGCATGAGAAATTTCTTCTTTCCCTCTATGTCTGCAGAGCTTCTATTATATAGTTTTCCTTGGGAAAAATTAACTCCCAACGTGACTTCATCCCTGTTTCCTGGGGAAAGAAGCACGGGTAGGTGCCAATTTTATTTTTTCTTATTGTCAAGATTTATAAGTACTATGATTGGGGAATTTTTTTAAAAAATCTGTCCGTCAGAAAGTATGTTTTTATTGAAGATTAACCCTTAACCCGGTCAAATTATCTCCCTTTTTCACTCAATGGTCTATATATAAATTGTATATTGGTACATTTACCATGCTCAGAACCAGGCTTTTTCTTGTTTTTTGTGCAAAACTGAATTATTTTTCTTTAAAGTGATGTATATTTGTATATTCTTCTGGTAATTTCCCTGTTTAATTGACTATTAAAGGAAAGTGTGTTAAATCCAGTATATGCTGAATTTTGGAACTGTATATACCTTTTTCAAAAGCGAATTTCTCAGAAACCAGCACGGGGACCCCCCTTTTTTTCCATTGTAATCTACAAGAGACATGATGAACTTGGTACGTGCAAAGTTTAAAAAAAATCTGTCCGTTGGAAGAATTTGTCATAAACGTCTTTAAATCGTAGTTTGCAGATTTTCCTCAATACAGTACTTATTATCGTCAGTCCGATAGAGTTATCTCCCTTTCAGCACTCTCTTGTGAATGTATGGTAACGTCGTCTGCACATGTCATATTCTTCGAAGATTCGACCTGTCTTATATGAAGCATCACCTATTCCCCAATACTTGGGAAAAGTAAGGCTTATACCGAAGCTAAACCTAAGTCTGTAGGGACTTTCTGATTAATGGCCGTTGCATAGGTTACCTGCTAGCTAATCATAACTGAATAAATCGCACCAGGTAGCGTTTTACTGGGTAAACGTTTATTTCATTTTGAAATTCAAAGTAACGGTTGTCGTTTTGAACAATTAGTCCGCGTATGTACCCAGAATGCCAACATTAGATCATTATCTCCCGCTAGATGGCATTCAGCAAATACTCATCTATCTAATTTGGGCACCCTGGGTACAGAACCGAACCACTTTTCTACGCGACAACCGTTACTTTGAATTTCAAACTAAAGTAAATATTTACTCAATAGAACGCTACCTGGTGCGATCCATTCAGCTATGATCAGCAGTTTAGAGAAATCTGGAGCTAAAACAGGTCTGATTTTTCCTCAAACGTATTCATAAAAGCCATTTTCTCCATTGCTACTTTATAGCGCGTAATACTACATTCTCCCCTAAAGCGGGGATAGTGATGCGTCATATAAGACAGGTCGAATCTTCGAAGAATATGACATGCGCAAACAAAGCACATTAAATACAAGCTATGTCTCATTTCTTAACTCTCTGCACTCAGTGCGTAACGGTAACCCTTGAAGCGGCGAATAAACACAATGGATATTTTCATTCTGGCTTGCAACAGACGAAAAGGGACATTTGCAGAAAGTGTCGTATCGGATCAGCCTGCGAAGACTGCACAGGCTGATCCGAGACTGCACTTTCCGACTACGTTATATTTTGTGGTACAGTAGACTTGAGCAACACAGAAAATCATTGTATCTGCATTGTTCGCTTTGCTAAAACACTACAGTCAAAGGACATGCAGTCACGAAATTGTAATCATCCGGATCTTATTCTAAAAATGGCTAGCAACACGCAAAAAAGGGCATTCGGACATTTGCGTAAAGTGTCGTCTTAGATCAGCCTCGTTGTCTGCACATGTCAAGAGTTTTTTTGGAGGGGGGGGGGCTTTTAGTAATAAGCGCTATAAAGTAGCAATGGAGAAAATGGCTTTTATCAATACGTTTTAGGAGAAATTAGGCCTGTTTTAGCACCAGATTTCTCTAAACTGCTGATCATAGCGGAATAAATCGCACCAGGTACCGTTTTATTGAGTGTTATTCAATAATACTGAGTGTTATTCGACTACTGGGGTTTTATGAATGAAAATTATAAGGCTTTGGGAGTATAAGGATGATTTTTGTGTATTTTTGTAAAATTTTCATCCCAAAATCTGAAGGGCCACCTTTAAAGACCTAAAACATGAATTGCATATGAAAAGGTCAATATAAAATTTTATACTTTTCGAGATACTTCACCGAATTTCGCAACAAAAGCAAACCCTTCTATAGAAGCTCAGCGGGGACACGCAAGGAAAGAAACACTGGCTCGTTTCCATGGCATGACATACCAATTCTATGAACAAAATTTTTCGTTCTCAGGCCTTTTCATCTAATTTTTTCGGAACTTTCACGTCTTTCTTCTTAACTTGATTATCTTTCTCCCATGGAGTTCCACCGAGAAACTATTCTAGTTACAGTGTCATAAGATATCTCGTTCTTATGACACTATAATTACGTTAAAGCGACATCCTAGCATGTCTTTCCAGTGAGATGATTATCTGGTTACAAAGTTATACATATCTCGTTCCTATGACACAATAATTCCTTTAACTCTTTACCAAATGACAAAATTTTACACTGGTCCAAATTGAAAGTTCTTGGAGACGACAAAATAAACCTAACTCAAAAATTGTAATATGTCTCCAGCAGGGTAGAAAACATTGTGGGAAAAGGAGAAAATGCTGGTTACCAGCATTTTCTCCTTTTCCCACAATGTTTTTAAAAGCCTTCTATCTCAGGGTCGTAAAAATCAGGGATTGTTTGGTAAAGGGTTAAGCGACATGATAAAGCATCTTTGCACCGAATGTTTATCTGGTAAATATGTCGTAACTTTCTCTTTCCAACTAAACTATTACTTAGTTAAAGCGACATGATATCTTCCAAAGAGATAACTATCTAGTTACTATGTCATAATTATCTCAACCCTACTAAACTATTACTTAGTTAAAGCGACATGGTATCTTCCGAAGAGATAACTATCTAGTTACCATGTCATAATTATCTCAACCCTACTAAACTATTACTTAGTTAAAGCGACATGATATCTTCCAAAGAGATTACTATCTAGTTACCATGTCATAATTATCTCAACCCTACTAAACTATTACTTAGTTAAAGCGACATGATATCTTCCAAAGAGATAACTATCTAGTTACCATGTCATAATTACCTCAACCCTACTAAAATATTACTTAGTTAAAGCGACATGATATCTTCCAAAGAGATAACTATCTAGTTACTATGTCATAATTATCTCAACCCTACTAAAATATTATTTAGTTAAAGCGACATAATAACTTCCAACGTGATAACTATCTAGTTACTATGTCATGATTATATCATCCCTACGAAGCTATTATTTAGTAAAATCGACATGATAACTTCCAACGGGATAACTATCTAGTTACTATGTCATCTAGTTACTATGTTCTTACGACATCGTATTTTTGTTAAATCGACATGATAAACTGTTTCTCCAACGAGATAACTATCTGGTTACTGTATTGTAAGTTCTATATCTTTCTTACGACACTATAATTTGTTGAAAGCGTCATCATAAAACGTCGTTCCAACGAAATAATTATCTGGTTACTCTGTCAAATTTATCTTGTTCCTTCGGCGCTATAAATCTTGAGTTCCGATGTTATAACTTTCTGATTACCGCGACTGAATATCGCGTTCTCACATCATAGCTATCTCTTGAGAGATAATTAGGAGCATTATGGTCTGGACACAAGACAATTGATTTGTGAAAACGATGGTTCATATCGTGCAAAGAAGCTAAAAAGAAAAATCTCTTTCGTGTCCCTTCCTGCCTGCCGTATAGCACAAACCTCTCCGCACTCACTTAGGAGATATCTGCTTTTTATATCGAGTTCAAATCAAACTGTTGTAATTTGTGAACAAGCTAACTTGCCACGATTCTGCAGCAAGGCAAATTACTGCTGTTCAAGACGACAAAATGTTAGCGCTGTCCACTTTGAAAGCATTAGATCTTCAACATAGGAAAAAGGGGCTTTCGGATAATTGCGTAGTGTCGTTTCGGATCAGCCTGCGCAGTCCGCGCAGGCTAATCCGAGACGGCACTTTACGTCAACATTAGATTTTGTCCTACGGTAGATTTTCGCGTACAGAAAATTAGACACGATCAGAAAGTGTCGTCCCGGATCAGCACATGCTGATCCAAGGCTACACTTTACTCAAATGTCCGAATGTGCCTTTTCGCGTGTTGATCAGATTTGCCGAGAAATATGGACACTTAACATGAAATTCGGATCAGATACAGAAACGTGTAAAATTATTATGGCAAAAGGAGCAAGTGAGCCTCACGAGCAAATTCTTATTTTACCACAACGTCCTTCGAGAAAAAACTTCTTTTCTAAAAGTTAAAGCCCCAGTAAAGTGAAAAAGGTAATTTTCACATTATATCTCAAAAATATAACGGATTACCCATCACAACACACATCTATTAAGATGGGAGAAAACCCGAACGTGCCAGTTACTGCATTTGCTACCATGATATAAGTGTGCGAAAATGCATGGAGAAGCCTGTCGATTAGATGGATGATTGAGATAGTGTTAAAAGCGTAGTAAAACACCGATCATTCAGTCAATCAACCAATCAGTCAATCAATCTGTCAGTTAATCAATCAATTTATTTTGAGACGGATCAAAGATAATTCCAAACGTCAAACTACTACAACACCACTGGGTTAAATATGCTGCTCAGTGGCAGAAAGTGTTGGCTTTGTAACGAGAAACTCCCGATTCGATTTTCGCTAGCAATGATGGAATATCCTTGCGCAAGGCCCTTTAGGTCCCCAGCCTAGTGCTAGCAAAACTAAAGAAAGGCATGAATAAACGAGTAATCTAAAGTAGTGTTAAGCACATCAAAAAAGACCAATGTTCGTTTGAAAAGTTTGTTCGAATTAACCGATGTATTCGAGTTTTCGCGTGTCCAAAAGAGTAGTGATTTACCCTGAGGCTGTTAAGCGCGATTCATTGACCTTTTTGCGGACAGTGTAGATCAAGATCAGACTGCACAGGACGTGCAGTCTGATGTTGGATCTACACTGTCCCATTAGGAGATGTTTTCCCCATATCACAAAAAAAAAAGAAATAGCATTGTTTGCGTTTTTTATCATCGTCTAGAAACTTTCATTTATTTTGCAGGATTAGAGTTCATAGTTCATTCACGGTTGTATGCACTTTTTTTTTTCATATATAAAAGACGTTAAATTGCACAAACATGCAGCAGACCACCATATCAAGAAGCAGACGACATTTTGCGCACTAAAACAAAATGTGAAGGAAACAATAACTGATCCATGCTCTGACAAAATGGGGCTTAACGCATCCCCGTTATCCATGGTACCACACAAGCCATCGCATATTTTGGGATCCATAATATTCACCTTTTTTAACAACCAAATTAATCATGAGATAGACTGGTCCCTGGGCATACAGAAAATTGACCAATGGCGAAAAGTTTCGGCCCAGGTCAGCCTGCGCGGACTGCGCAGGCTGACCTGGGTCGATACTTTTCGCAGATGTATTAAGTCCCCCTTTTGACAGAGCATGGCTCGATTATATGTATATACAAGGTTTTAAACTTCGTCCTAAAAAAAACAACAAGATGCTTTACAAGCTATTACTCAAACTTTTAACACACGTAACGGTCACGTGCCCGACGTTAACGCTTCGCCATACGACACTAGTCTAAATTCGTCCATATTGAAAGCAAGTGCAGACGACAAATTTGATGTAGCAAAAATGACGGTATTTGACATTATCGGGAGGGAAGTGTTTGGTTAGAAGGCGAAAATGGTAGATGATAGTACTTTTTTGCTTTTTCTACAATGTTTTTAAACGTCTGCTCCACGGGATACCAAATGACATGGTGGCTTTGTTAAAGATTAAACATGTCCAACTTACGCCATGTTATGTGAAAATGGCTTTTTTTGGCTTGCTTACATCTGGGTTTTTCTTTTAAGTTCGTGTTCTTAGCTTTCAAGGTTTTGTCTCCAAGTTTTTTTTTCCTATTTTAGCTTGTTTGTTATTGTGGTTAAATTTATATACCTTTAACCCCTTTCACTTTATTGGCGAAAAATATCAGATTTATGTGGACGGTATAACTCTAAGGGCATGCAGCACAGATTGTGTCTTCCGATCTTAGATCGTTATCTTCCGCTGGTTAAAAGATAAAAAATTCTGTCTGAGATTCAATAGACTGTGATTTTAACTAACAAGAAAGGTCAAGTTTGTGAATGTGGCACGGTAAGATTTTCCAGCAGTATAGATTAAGATCGGACTGCATAGAACGTGCGGTCTCGCTTTGGATCTATAACGTCCGGTTGTTAATTCAAGACTGTAAGAAAAATTATTTTCAAGTTTCAATGGATTGTACTTTTTATAAATCAATACAGGTCGAGTTGACATAATGGCATGTGAAATGCTGAGAAATGGCCCTCCCCTACAAAATGACCCATGGGTAATTTCACTACGTAGAGAAATGACCCATGCCTCATTTCTGTAGGTAGATAAATGACCTGGGTCATTATTCTACGTAGAGAAATAACCCTCTGGGGTTGACATAATGGCCTGTGAAATGCAGAGAAATGGCCCTCCCCTACAAAATGACCCAATGGTAATTTCACTACGTAGAGAAATGACCCATGCGTCATTTCTGTACGTAGATAAATGACCTGGGTCATTATTCTACGTAGGGAAATAACCTTTTGGGGTAATTTCTCTACGTAGAATTTTACTCTATGTAGTGAAATGGCCCATGGGTCATTTTGTAGGGAGGGTCATTTCTCTGCATTACACCTGCAACACGCCAAAAGGGACATTGGGACACTTGCATAAAATGTTGTTTCGGATCAGCCTGTGCAGTCCACGCAGACTAATCCGAAACAGCAATTTCCATTCGTATGTGATTTTCTGTTTTGTGCAAGTCGACCGTGGGACAAAATCTTATGTACGCGTAAAGTGTCGTCTCGGATCAGCCTGCGCGGACTGCGCAGGCTGATCCAATACGACACTTTAAGCAAATGTCCGAATGCCCCTTTTCACGTGTTACGCGCCATATCGAGCAGGGTTTAGTTTGCGTTCATCATTGTTAGTCCTGTAGCAGACTATATTTGAAAACATAGTGCCAAAAGGAAATATATCTTCTGACTGGCAATGTCTCCTTTTACAACATTTCGTCTGTTTTCAAAAAAAAAAGGACCAATTAAAACTCATGTGATAAATTTTAGAAGGATGTTTTAAAAGTCTGCTGCAAACATAAACTCTGTACCTGAAGAGCTGAACAATAAACTCTGTACCTGACGACATCATGTTATAAGACTGACAAATTGAAGGCATTTGCAGACGACAAACTACGCGTGTCTCGAACAACAAGCATTTGTCACCTAAGGGTAGTAAACAATATAGGAACAGGAGAAAATGTTGATTACCAGCATTTTCTCCTTTTTCCGAAATGGTTTCTGTAGCATCAGGGTCGTCAAAACTTGGGTTTAATCCTGTTCAACACAATCTCGACTTTTACCAGCCCTGAAAGAAAAGGCTTTGGAAAAACATTGTAGGAAATAGAGGAAATGCTGGTAACCGGCGTTTTCTCCTTTCCCATCCTTTCCCCTCCTTTCCCCTTAGAAAGAAAGAAAGAAATAATCATTTTAGGAAAATATAATTAAATTTTTGTCGTCTGCAAATGCTTTCAATTTAGCACAGTCCTAAATTTTGTCGTTTTGTAAAAAGTTATAGACTTAGGATTATGCGGCAAATGTTGAACTGGCACAAGTAAATACGCAAATCCTTAACCCTTTCCCAAACAGCAAATTTTGAACCAGACCAAATTGAAAGTATTTTGCAAATGACAAATTAACAGTTGCTAAAAAGATGATTTTTCTATATAGTAGGCTAGAAAACATTGTGGGAAAAGGAGAAAATGCTGGTTACCAGCATTTTCTCCTTTTCCCACAATGTTTTCAAAAGGCTTTTATTCCTGACCCTTAAAAACCAGGGATTGTTTGGGAAAGGGTTAAAGCGCAGTAGGTAACAAATAGGGGGTTGGTTTTAAGGTGTCACTGTTCAAATCTGCTATTTAGTCAGTGTCTTTAGGAGGATTAATGATAGTTATTGCGACACGAATCATTCCTCCCGTCGCTGAATCAGTCTTTCGACAATGGGCATCTCTTTATCAGAAGACAAAATTTAAGCCTTGTCCAAATTGAAAGCATTTGCAGACGACAATTTCAATGTGGCTGAAACAGTACAATCACTTTTGTGAGAAAGTAGAAGTAGAAAACATTTTGGGAAAAGGAAAAAATGCTGGCTACCGAAAAGTTTTTCAAAAGGCTTCTTTCCCAGGGTCGTGAAAAGGCGCCACTGTGTGGTAAAGGTTTATATAGGAAAGCAGCGAATGGATTGGGAGAGAGTATTTGTGAGGTATCAGTAAAAGAAACTCCGTGAAAGCATGAATCCGAGATATAACTTGAAAAATGTTTAAAAATGGTACTAAACACTATACAAATAACACAACAAGTATAATTATGTACATACTTTGGTATTGTGGAAGTTATATAATTGCTCGTATAGCTCTTCTTTTTCTCGTCCTAGCTAACTTGATGTCCGTGGCTGTGAGGTAGAGCGTCGGCCTCATAACCATAAGGTCATGAGTTCGATACCCGGGAGCAGGATTTTTCATTAGCACACACATTCGGCGCGAGTACTGGTGTAGTTCCTAGGAAACAGAATCGAGAGAGATTAGTATAAGTTGTAAGAAGTTGTTTCTCAATCGTTGTTAAAAAAAAATATTTTTAAACTTAGCTAACTATGCTGGCGTGTGACCTACATTTGTAAATGATATATCCGGGTGAGTAGAATAAGCAGAGTAAAATGCGATTGGTCCAAAATGTGCCTATACTTATTCTGCGGGCCCCTACCTGTGTGTAGGGTTATCTGCGGGCACACTTTTGACACATATACACACAGCTTGCTGTCGCTTATCCATAGCATGGGTGCGCTTATTCAAACCATAGCAAATGAGTATTATAAAGGGAATTTCTTTTCTTGCACTGCCTGTTTTCGGCACGTTGGTACAGTTTTCAGGCGTAAACCCTATGATCTGTCTCTGGATGTCTACATTGTATTTTCACAGGGACGTAGCTAGCCCTAATAAAGCATACGCTAAACTATACCGAAGATATTGTTTGAGGCGCACTGCGCCGAGATGGGGGAGGGAGATTTCACAAGAGGGTTAGGGATGGCCTCTTCCAGAAAATATTTGATTTTCAAAAGCTATTTGGTGGCCTCTGGTGAAGTTTTATTGGCATATTTGTCTTTCTTTTCTATCGCCATTTTTTTTCAAAATGTACGCAAAATGCGCTTAAATTGCGAACAAACATATTCACACCTGTTTTAGGACACATCAGTTTAAGCAGCAACGGCTTCTTTTCCAGCTATGATTAAGATTTGCATCTAATCTTTAACAAGAAAAAAAAAAAAAAAAAAAAAGGAAAATTTCACATTACAGCAATATGCAAATCAATGCAGAAAGGAAAGGAAATTGCAAATAACTACAGCTTGTTTTGAAGTAAACCGATGATATGAGGTTACTAGACACTATTTTCCTTCATATTGAACCACATAAGTGTTTCAATATTCATATTCTAGTACCTCTTGTCGTTCTATCTTTTTTTATGGCATTATTTTGTTTCTATTTTCATTCGAGAAGCCCTTCAACTTTTTTCTCGTTCTCTCATATTCAAGTATTTATCAGCTGATGGAAGGCGATTTTCTTCTGTAACTGTGCTTCAACAAGTCTTATTTAGTGTTCACCTTAAACCTTTACAAAATAATCCAGGGTTTTAACAACCCTTAAGAGAGAAAACTTCTGAAAACATTGTGGAAAAAGGAGAAAATGCTGGTGACCAGCATTTTCTCCTTTTCCCATAATGTTTTCTACTCTTTCAGAGACAAATCTTATCATTTAGGCCCCATTTAATTTGTCGTCTGCAAAGGCTTTAGATTTCGACTTGCCTTAAAATATTGTAGACTGGGTAAGTTTTTTAAGCTCAAAAATACATCAATTGTACTCTATCAACCAGGAAAAAAGGGGTTTAAAAACACAGGATTTTTCAAAACGATTTATCCCCGGATATCTCGGACATCGGCAGAGAGTGTAGATTCAAAATCAGACTCTGCGATCTTTGGAGTCTGATTTTGATCTACAGTGTTCGCAAAGGGCAGTTTGATCTTGACTATCATTATCAGGAAAAAATGAGAGAAATGCTGCACAATCCCTGTGAAAGAAGCCTGTTGAAACATTGTGGGAAAAGGAGAAAATGCTGGTAACCCTTTAGCACATAATCCCTGTAAAAGAAGCAATTTCGTTGAAATGATATCCCCCTCCGAAAAAAACGCGTTACTTAAAATCGCCCCCCATTAGGCCATTATGCATCGAATAAAAGAAAAATAAAACAAACAAAAAAAAAGGTTTCAGCACAATGTGTTATTGTACACATGTATAAAGTTTCATGAAATTCCTTCCAATAGTATTGGAGATACTCACCCGGACGGACGGACAACGCTAAAAAACTATATCCCTCCGCCTTCGGCGGGGGATAATAATAATAATAGTAATTTTGAAACATCAAATTGAATGGGCACGACTCGCTTTTTTTTCAACTGCATGACGGGAAAAAAGTTTGTGCAAGAAAAAAATATGTATCCAAGTATCTACCACTTATTTGGATGTCTCGCCGAGCGCAGTTCTAGACAAGCTTACATATAAAAGACAGTGGCTGAATCTTGGGAAACCATTTCCGCCTAATTACATCTTGCGTGTATTTACAACGCGGACGAGTAAACATCACTTGTTTTAATTAACGACGCAGGTCGAGGGTATTTTTGTGAAATTTGTGAAAAAAGAATCTTGACCAAAATTTAATAGTATTGCAGATAGGATGCACGTTTATTCTGCTTTTTGATAAAATCTTGAAAGATCTATTTTTATCTAGTTGTGTGAGGATTTGGGTATTTTCTTAAGGTAAGGATTGAATTTTGACAATTTTATACATGAAAATATTATTTGCTTAGGGCTCGTATTCACCAGTCATTAATTGTCAACATCATTCTTAGACTTATTCCAAATTTGGATAGTAGAAGAATGTTTAATAGGTGGTAAAAGAATGTTTGAGAGGTAGTAAAAGAATGTTAAATGGATAGTGAAAAGATTATTTAATTGACTAAAACTAATTCGACATGTAAATGTGAAGTTATCCCATCTGCGATTTGGAACATCTTTTAAGTGACGAAAAAAACTTCTCGTATCATCGAAAGACATTGTACTTTCATCTTATTTAGATATGTTGTTTTGAATTGTGTGGCGAAATGAATTCACCACAATATATTTAAACAAAATGATTTAACAACGCTGTTCACAGAAATGAGCATTTTCCCTTACCTGTAAATTTTTCAGAAGTGCAGATGGAAAGATTCTGCATTCACAAGTCGAATTGATTAAGCCGATCAGAAACTACGTTACTCTCAATTCACAAAGTTCTGAAATTTACATAAGAATACAAAATTGTACTAAGAAAGGTTGGTGAATGTAATTGACCCATGCTCTGTAAAAAGGGGGCTTTATACATTTGCGAAAAGTATCGACCCATGTCAGCCCGCGCAGCCTGGCATGGGCCGAAACTTTTCGCAATCTTCATATTTTCTGCATGTCAAAGGATCGTTCTACCTCATGATTCAGCCAGTTTTTTTGAAAGTTTGAAAAAAAGGGATCCATAATAAAGCAATGACTTGCTTAGTATCAAGGATCACGGAGATGCATTAAGACCCCTTTTGCCAGAGCATGGCTTAACTATTTTGTCAACAATCATTCTGAGTGGGTGTTCCTAACTGATAATTTACGTTAGCATGCAGATCTACTCAATACTGAAGTTTTACGTATGGAAACATGTGGCAAAAAGAGATATTGCTCATCATGACCCATTACCATTTTTGCCACATTGTTTTTATACTTTGTCCACGAAAAGAAAAGAAGTCGCCTGCAAATGGCTTGCAACACGCGTAAAGGGTCGTTCAGATATTTGCGTAAAGTGTCGTCTCGGATCAGCTTGCGCACTCAGCGCAGGCTAATCCGAGACGGCACTTTACGACTACATTAGATTTTGTGCTACAGTAGACTTGCTCAAAACCGCAAATTACATAAAAACGGAGAGTGGCGTTTCAGATCAGCCTGCACGGACATTGCAGGCTGATTCAAGACGACACTTTACAGAGGTGTTCGAATGCTTCTTTTCGCCCGTTGCGAGCCATTAACCCATTACCAGAAAATCCCTTACTTTTGACGACCCTGAGAAAGAAGCCTTT
Source organism: Tridacna crocea (assembly GCA_943736015.1). Classification (NCBI taxonomy): domain Eukaryota; kingdom Metazoa; phylum Mollusca; class Bivalvia; order Cardiida; family Cardiidae; genus Tridacna; species Tridacna crocea. Next base: position 42,343,030 of record OX031066.1, on the reverse strand, counting down.
AGAAAACATTGAGTGAAAAGGAGAGAATGCTGGTAAGCAGTATTTTCTCCTTTTCTCACAAAACAAATTTCAAATGTTCAGTCACTTTTATTTTGTCCTCTGCAAATGCTATCGATTTAGACAAACCTAAAATTTTGTCGTTTGGTAATAAGTTAATAGTACTATGGTCATAAAGGAACGATTTCTATCGTGATAATTTCAGTGCGTCAGGCCGATTGCCCTTTCGTAGATCATGCCTTGCGTCCCTGCGTTCATAGTTATCTTGGAGCAATCGTAATCGAGCTGTGCACTGGGAGAAAATGGGGTTTGCTGCATCACCGTGATGCAGTCATCTTCGCAAGCCAAGGTTACGATCACTACGTGGATCTTACCTTGGCTGATTGAGCCAGATTTCGAGATTCCTACGATGCGCCCTCTAATGGATGCTGGCTATTACCCCCTTTACATCATATTTCTAAAAGCAAATGAAATATCGTTTTACAAACGGCTTACGAATACACATGAAGCGATAAGCAGACATCCACGTGGGTTTCCATGTTTACCTTCAATTCGAAAGGTAGCGACCTTGTTCTATTTTTATCAAAGATGAAATGCTACGAGCGATTTCATTCGTTGCAGCTAGAGCTGGCTGCATCCAATGAAAAAGCGTATCGGGGGGAATGTAAAAATCAAGCTCGATCCGCCAAGGGTAAAGTAACTTAGTGAATCATCAACCTTGGCTTGCGAAGATGTGATGCAGTATACCAAGCAAGTCAGCGCATAGTGATGGATCCATAAAAAACCCAGCTTGTCTAACAATCCACTGAATATTGAAGTACTCTGGTCCCTTGACATGCAAAAAAATTTACTAGAAGCAAAAAGTTTCGACAAAAGATAGCTTGTGCGATCTGTGCTGACTGAACCGGAACGATACTTCCCTCGAGATGCATTAACTCATTACCACACAAACCCTACTTTTGACAACCATGAGAAAGAAGCCTTTAGAAAACATTGTGGGAAAAGAAGAAAATGCTGGTAACCAGCCTTTCCTCCTTTTCCCAAAATGTTTTCTACCCTTCACAAAACAAATATCAAGTTTATCTAAAGTCATTATAGAGATATGAGACAATATATGATACCGTCGATTTACTTCGAAAACCTCGTAACTACAGCTTGTAACAAGCTGTAGTTACGAGGTTTTTGAAGTAAATCGGCGATATATATTTTCTCATGATGACGACGACTGCATAATACCGAAAGGACTTTGACAAATACGAACGACATTTATTAGATTAAAGATTTACAAAGTTTATATTCATTAACATAATCACATAGCCTATCATTGAAAATATGCAAACTTTCGTTTGCTATGACAATATTAGATTCTATACGTTTCTTTCGAACACAACATTGCTACATGTATTAATATCGTTGAGGAAAGATCAAAGGTCGGATAGTACTGTAAATCACATTGTTGTGAACGTAATTTTTGTTTTAACGAGATTTCGCGTCAGTTTTGAACAGCGTCTCAGTCTAATAATGGCGACAACTCACTTTTCCGCCCTTTCATGGGTTTCACCAGCGCTATACTGGGGCTCTACAATGCCTTGCCAAAGAGAACTCTCGTGTGACTGATATCGCGATCTGGGATAGTTCATGATTTCCGGTTGAAAAATGTCAAAAGGTTTATCCTTGGAGCCAAGGAGAACCTCATATTCAGATAGAGGGGTATAAATAAACCCATTACCCATAATCCCTACTTTTGACGACCCTGAGAAAGAAGACATTAGAAAACATTGTGGGAAAAGGAGAAAATGCCGGTAACCAGCATTTTCTCCTTTTCACACGATGTTTTCTACCTTTTACAAAACAAATTTCAATTTTTCAGTCACTTATATTTTGTCGTCTGCAAATGCTTTCGATGTTGACAAGCCTAAAATTTTGTCGTTTAGAAATAAGTTTAGGGAAAGAGGTTTTCAGATAATCTTGTTCGATAGCTGATCAATCGACTGAATGATTGATTGACTGGTTGTTTTATTGAATAGGTTATGTAGTCTTATTTCAAAGTCATTTCAGCTCGATTAAACTGCGACAATTTCATTTACCCTTGTGATTTTTTTGGGGGTTTCAATGGTACTAGCCATGGGCTCTGAAGAGTCATATGCAAGGACAGGAAAAGGCAATGGTCCTTGTGTCGATTGAACCCATGGCCTCTTATGTACACTTCACGCACTTAGCCTCCCAAAGCTATATTTCAAGGGGCACATTGACCTTTACCTTTTCCTTCGGTAATTCCTATAAATTCAAATCTTTTTTTTTTCAATTCGTCATATATTTGGGTTATTTGAGTTTATGCCATAAATATATAGAATTTATTTCATTAGCTTGTGGGTAATATGGGGAAATATTTGCCGAACAAGGGAAAGGTATGCGGTAATAACGAGTGCCGTATTACGGCACTCGTTATTTTCGCATACCTTTCCCTTTTTCGGCAAATATTACGGCACTCGTTATTTTCGCATACCTTTCCCTTTTTCGGCATATATTACGGCACTCGTTATTTTCGCATACCTTTCCCTTTTTCGGCATATATTTTCCCATGTTATCCACGAGCTGATGAAATAAATTATAAATTATATTTCCGCTGATTATTTTGTCAACTTTTAAAACTTGTGATTTCCAGCCAATCAACAGGAGGAAAATGTTTACTGTGACTGGGAAATAATTCCTCCAGCTTAAATGACGTCATTCTGTACCTGTAACATTTCTAAAAATAGACACGTAAAATATAATATAAATATTTGCAAGGTACATATAAGAGGAAATTCTTGCACGACAAAGTCTAGTCAAAGCTTTTGATAAGCCATATATCGAGCGGTCGCTTAAGCCATAAAGTAGGTTATAACTTTGTTTTGTCGGTCTTACTATGTCATATCATTTGGTCGGTTTAACCAATAAGCAGCTTACAACTTTGACTTATCGTACTTCAGGTGCTATTATCGCGTCGTGGGTTTAGCCGTGAGCCATATCCCGGAAAATCCTGTGTTTACGATCATTGTAAAGAAGGCTTTTGAAGACTTTGTGGAAAAAGGAACAAATGGATTCAACCAGAACTTTCCCCTCCGACCTTTTCTATCATGCTCAAGACAAATGCCATCGTTTGAGCAACATGGAATATTATTTATCGTTTGCAAATGCTTTCAATATGGATGAATCTAAAAGTTTTTTGTCTGTTAAAGGGTTTATTCTTTACTAAGCGATCCCTAGCTTTTAGAGTGTTGGAGAAAACTTTTGGAAACATTGTGGGAAATTGAAGAAATACTGATAACCAGCATTTTCTCCTTGTACATCAATGGTTTCTTTACAAGTAGTGCAGCTTAATCTGATTTGCACCAATTTTGAATTGTCCCCTGCAGATGTTTTGAAGTTCGACGAGTCTAATTTTGTTGTCGTTTGATAAAGGATTTAAGGGCCTGTAACTGAGTATTGTAGCCTGATATCGTAATTCTTAGCAAAATCAACGATATGTCTTCATCCTTTACCTCCTATACTATTGGAATATAAAAAAAAAATCCACTGTTGATTGTTACAATGCAAAAATTGCTAAATGTATTTCCCAATTCATTTTGAACGGGACAGATAAGAAAAAGAAAAGAACATCTGCGTTTCGGACAGTGTAGATCAAGATCAGACTGCACGTTCTGTGCACTCTGATCACTGTCCGCTAAAGGATATTATGATGTACTTAGCGGTCCTAAGAGTTAATCTTATGATAAGCTATAGATTTAATCAAATGATAAGAGCTTCTTCATTTTGGTCAAAGTTCATCTCTGATTGAGACAGTTCCTAACCCTTAACGCCCCGCCGGGCGGGTCAATCGCTAACTTACAGGTCTGGGAGGTTGCTGGTTTGAGCCCGAGCTCAGCAACTCTCCTCCCAAGAATTCATTGCCCTGTCACTGCTGAACATTGTTTCCATGATTTTATATGTGGGAAAACAGCCAGTCGATTGGGCACCGTGCGAACTCGTTGGCCTATACTCATTTTCAGAGAGAGAGAGAGAGAGAGAGAGAGAGAGAGAGAGAGACAGAGACAGAGACAGAGACAGAGACAGAGAGAGAGACAGAGAGACAAAGAAACAGCATTATCTCCCGCTAGATGGCATTCTATAAATAATCATCTATCTGATGTGGGCATCCTGGGTACAGAACCAAACCACTTTCCTACGTGACAACCGTTACTTTGAATTTAAAACAAAAAAAAGAGGTTTACCCAATAAAACGCTGCCTCGTGCAATTCACTCAACTATGATCAACAGTTTAGAGAAGTCTGTTGCTAAAGCAGGTCTCATTTCTCCTCAAACGTATTGATACGTGAAAGCTATTTTTTTATCATTGCTACTTTATAGAGCGTAATATTACAGTCAGCCCGCTTTCGGGGCTAGTAGTGATGCGTCATATAAGACAGTCGAATCTTCGAAGAATATGACATGCGCAGACAACGACAGAAACAGAGGGACAAATACACGTACAGAGACAGACAGAGACAGAGATACTATCATTTCTTAGCAGCTATTAAGTTTTATGCGTCACAGAAATTTTAAATTCGTGGGAGCAGGTGTCAACGTTGTCTGCGCATGTCATACTCTTCGAAGATTCGACCTGTCTGCTATGACGCGTCACTCCCGTTATGTCCCCTTTTCGAGTTAATCTGACAAAATCACCCATAATGGAGCACTGGTACCTGTATAGGGTCTTCTTGTTTCTCTTCGAGTCCTCGAACCCGACAGCTAATTCGTAATGTAGAGTGCTTGAGACTGGGGGTGGCTGGTTGGAGTGGCTGGTTAGAGTCTTTGGCTTGGCCAATTTCTTGCCGAGGATTGATGATAGTCATGCGACAGGATTCATTCCTCTCTCACCACTCACCATTGTTTCGATGATGATTATGTTCCGAAAGAGCCAGTGGTTTGGAAAGACTATTGGTCGAAGAACATTAGAGGAAACTACTGGAAGGCATGGATAGGTGCACTGGCCGCTGTTATATAACTGAAATGACGTTGAAAATAGCTTCGAACACCAAACAAACAAACGAACAATCAAAGAAACAAGAAACCAGCAAATAAACCAACTGTCCTGAGCATCACTTGCGATAATTTCGACTTTCGTGTTGTTCGGCTATAAATTGGTATAGTAAAACCTTGATTTTATCCGAGGAGCGTGGACAGAATGATAAATAGACAATAAAATAAGTCAATTTGTCCTGTAATGATATGGGACCCATTAACTCTTCACCAGACGACGAAAGCTTGGACTCTTCCAATCTGAATGCAATTGCAGAAGACAAAACGCAACTCAAAAACTGAAATTTGTCTTGGGCTGGTTAGAAAACACTGTGGGGAAAGGAGAAAAAGCTGGTTACCAGCATTTTCTCCTTTTCCCACAATGTTTTCGAAAGGCTTCTCTCTTAGAGTCGTAAAAACCAAGGATTGTTTGGGAAAGGGTTAACTCAAATTAAGGTCTTTTGGTGCTTTCTGTTTGTATGTCGCACGGTTTAACTCTTTACCACACGAGAAAATATTAGACTGGTCCACATTGAAAGCATTTGCAGACAACAAATTAAAGGTGACTGAAAAATTAAAGTTTATCCGGGAAGGGTAGAAAACACTGTGGGAAAAGGAGAAAATGCTGGTTACCAGCATTTTCTCCTTTTCCTACAGTGTTTTCAAAAGGCTTCTTTCTCAGGGGCGTCAAAAGTAGGGATTGTGTGGTAATGGGTTAATCTTTTACCACAAGGCAAAATTTTATATCTATCCTATGGTGGCTTATTTCTACCACAAGATACGAGTTAGGTTTTGGGATAATTTGAAATAATTATCTCGATAAAACAAAGCTTCCTTGAAACATTTTCTAGATAATAAAAATATTCACGATAGAAATATCGCGATAGTTCTAACTGTTATCATGGCTGCTTTCGTGCCCATAACTGATACTCACGGTATTTATAAGTAGATACGATTTCGGAACATCTTCGTCTACAACGTTATGAATTCTCCTTTTCCCTGAACGGTTTTAAAGTTGCTCGTAGAAGACATTTCGAGTCATTTTTGAGATTTTACAGACTTCTGTTCATTTCGAGTCTTGTCAAAATTTACCAATTAAGGTAAAACCTGTGTAATGGAAAACGGTTATTTCGACTAAAATATCATCCTGCAAAATTAGCTATAATCAAAAATGAGTATTATTGAACTTCTTTCACCAATTCGTTTTTTCCATTTTTTCCTTCTTTGAATGATTTATAAATCTAAACCACTATATTCTCAATTCAAAAAGAGATAATAATTACCTCCCTTTTCAGAAAACTAACAAAAGTATCAAAAAATAATTTCAAGATAGATATAAACGGAATTTCTGATCCGTTAGAAATGTGCAAAAATTTATTTCTGCATAAATCCTTAATTGTCCTTATTTATCAAACAATTAGAATTTTCACCGGAAGTGCATTACACAGGTCTTACCTGCTGCAATTGTTATTGATTCGAATTTTTGTTTTCCGCAAGTCAAAGAATACCGAGTTTATCCAAATGATAAATTTGATAAATTTTTTATTGATATATATATTGAGAAACACAGAATTATTCCCTCCCCCCCCCCACGAAGCTTTTGGTTATCACTGCATGATTTTGTTGTTGTTGTTATTATTGTTGTTGTTAGATTATTGAGAATTTATAGTGATTCACATATTCTTAATTCTTTTAACCGCCTAGAATTTCTCTTATTGTCTAACTAAAAAGCTTCTGTTTATACCTCTATTACATTTTTTTGTAAAGGGAGGTAATTATAATCTCCCTTTGAATTGAAGATATAGTGATTTTAGAATTGAAAATGATAATTCTATGAAGGAAAAACCTTAGAAAATTAATCGGTTAAGATGTTACAATAGCGATGATTTTTAATGATATCATATTTTCCAAAGTAAAATTACAGTGGAAACTGAGATGTTCCGCTTCAGGGTAGGAATACCTATATATTAAACAGGGTAACAGATACGAAAAATTCAGTATAGCTTAAATAGAATCATTTGCCTTGTGGGAAAAAGATGAGAAATGGTGGTAACTTGCATTCAACAATGATTTCAAAAGCCCTCTTTTACAGGGTCATAACAAAAACAGGATTGTTTGGGAGAGGATTGACTCTTTCCATTCCATAGGCGACACCAGAGGCTTTTGTGGAGAGTGTAGATTAAGATCAGACTGCATAGAACGTGCAGTCTGAACTCTGATCTACACTGTCCACTGGTATGTTTTAGATTGAGATCGAACTGTTTCTTGATCTTGCAGGAGAAATGTATTTTTAGCCAATGAGAAAATACAATTTATCTATTCAGTGATAAAGGGATTTGATGGGTTCTTGGTAATAATCGACTGAAGTTATATTACCTCGCACTCACCGAACTCTGGAAAAATCGACTTCCAGGAAAATTGAGAAATTAGCTCCGACAAAAAACGGAGAAAAGACAATAAAACGCTTTTACCAAAATAACAAATCCGATTATGTTTATCTTGGACTGTTCGGCCCATATGAACCAAACATTCTTTACTACTTTCTCAGTCTGATTCTAAACTTTGAAAGTAACACAGTTTCTGATTGGCTAAACCAATTGGTTTAACCAATCAGAAGTTGTGTTACTTTGGAATTTCGGAGAATTATTGAAACTCAGACTAAGAGCGCTATTTAGATGGACACCTCTATTGACATTATCAATAACTCTTTACGAAAGTTTAAGAAAAAACAACGCAGCAGATAACTTTGAAAATAACCTTGTAAAATTGGTAAAATAGGAAGAAATAAAATTGTCGTAAGTTTAATGAATAAGAAACGGCTTCATCCATGCTGTTAATTGCGGGTCAATTAGAGATACTATACAAATGCCTAATGGGGTAAAGGGATGATTTGTTGCAAGAAAAAGTCGACCGGCGGTGGAAAAAGGAATTTCAAAGTACTGAAAGTACTGAGAAGTTTTTTGTGCAACTTATAACAGAACAAAAGCACATGAATGAATGGACGTAAAGTTAACGACAGAGTATTGTACAATAGCGGAAAAAAAACTATTACAAATCAGGCCACGATCAAATAGTTTAAACTAACTGGAAATGTACTGTATGAAAAGTAACATGAATTAACCTATTACCACACAATCCCTACTTTTTACGACCCTGAGAACGAAGCCTCTAGAAAACATTGTGGGAAAAGGAGAAAATGTTCTACTTTATTTTCTAGTATTCACAAAACAAATTTTTAGTCACTTTTATTTTGTCGTCTGCGAATGCTTTCGATTTGAACAAGCCTAAAATATTGTCGTTTGGTAATGAATTAATGGTATGGGGGGGTCCTTCTTGACCAAGCATTCTAAATTGAATGTCATCTCTTATTCTAAATTTACATAGTAAACACAGTTTCTGACTGGTAAATTATTTCGTTTAGCCTATCATAAATTTCTTAACTTGGAATGTTAGAAAGTTATTGGGCGTTACAATACGAATGCAATTTAGAAATTTTGCAGTACATGGCCCCTGGTTTATTCCCAAATAAACTGAAGTACATGAATGTAGGTCCATATTTACCAACCATTCTTAACTGAATTCTTAGTTTAATTCTAGATTGAGAAAGTAATACAATTCCTGTTTGGCTAAACCATTTAGTTGTGTTACTTTCAAATTAAGAAAATTCTTGAGAATAAGACTAAGAATGTTTGATGACTACGGACCATAAGGTCATTTATATTGCACTCCACAGCGACTAGTTCTTCAAACAGTTAGATAGAATAATTCTTGTATCACGGTAACGCCGTCCGCAGTTTATCTATTAACCATCAACGTGCAAAATAAGTGAAAGGAAAATTTTAAGTCTTAAAAACCGAAACTTTGCAAATTCATGGGTACTTTGCTATTTCTTTGGGGTGGGGTGTGGGTGTGGGTAATAACTCCTTATCGGACAGTGTAGATACATGATCAGACTGCACGTTTTGAGCGATCTGATTTTGATCCATTCTTTCCGCTGAATGTCCTTGAGTCCCGCTTAGTAGTTAACCCATTACCACACAATCCCTAAGTAAGAAGCCTTTAGAAAACATTGTGGAAAAAGGAGAAAATGCTGGTAACCAGCATTTTCTCCTTTTCCCACAATGTTTTCTACCCTTCACAAAACAAATTTAAAATTTTCAGTCACTTTTATTTTGTCGTCTGCAAACGCTTTCAATTTGGACCAGTCTAAAATATTGTCGTTTGGTAATGAGTTAATTAGTGTTACTGCCTTCTGGCATTGATTACACAAACCATTTTAGACTTGCAAACAGAACTTTTGTTTTTCAAACTACACAGAGATCAATCATTTGAGGTAATGTTTCAAAACTGTGATCATGGAGTACTGCGCTAACTTATTTTAAACTACCAAAGATATCTGTGGCAATAAATATAAAATTTCAAAAACCAGCATGAATTGTATATTTTATTTCTAGGTTTTTCTAAATTTTCAAGGAATGCGATTTGAATCACTTTATAAATTCAGAATTAAAGCAAGAATGCAATTTAGTATGGTTGGAAAATACGGACTTAGCAAAATTTACAAAATTCGCACCCCACAGTGATGAGTGCTTCCAAAGGTAAGATACAGTAATTCCGGTATCACGTTATCTCCACACGTTGTTCTGCTAATGTCTAGCCTATAATGTAAACTGAAGCAGACTGTATAATTTTTCTATGGATCTTCTTTATTTTATTAGACAGCTAGGTAGTAAAAAAGAGTAATAGAATGAGTGATAGAAAGAAATTGGAGAGATCACTAAATATATTGATGGATGGTAGAGCAAGTAATAACCAGATATCGTCGGTTTACTTCCAAAACCTAGTAACTACAGCTTGTTCCAAGTTGTAGTTACGAGGTTTTGGAAGTAACCGACGATATGTATGCGAATTTACGTTCGGATTTATGGACATTCGCGCTTGCGGATGGATGGATGGATGGATGGATGGATGGATGGTAGGTAGGTTGGTAAGTAAGGAGGGAGAGAGAGACCTTCACTTATATCTGTGGTCGGTAAGGATCTTTACGTCATTTTCTTTTGATGCGTCGTCGACGACGCCGGAGTAGAATAAGGGTATTTTACATAGGGTCGGGTGAAACATAAAATAAAAACATTTACGACGACATTCACAGTGACAAATGAAAAAAATCTTCGTTACAAATAATATAAAATTTATTCATCATGAAAGAACATTTGCATGTCTATTGCTTGAAAAATATAAAACGAAATGGGCACAAGGACTGAAAACAAAGTACATAAATATCAGCATTGACTAATAGTAGAACCAGAAATTCGGAGAGAGAGAGACAGACAGACAGACAGACGGACAGAGAGAGAGAGAGAGAGATGTTACAAGATGATATAACCCTTGCCCAGGTACATGTCTGAATTTAACGGAAGATATTGGCTTAATGATAATGTTTTATGGATTACGAAATATCTGAAGATGGGCAATAAAAAGTATAGATAAAATCACAGAGATATAGATACGTATATCTAAATTACCAAGGAGAAGCGTATTACACCCTTAGAACGTCGTAAAATCTCAACATACGTTTTTAGTCTAGAAATAAAACGTGATTAATTACACTCATAGTTGATTTTCTCGATTGTATTTCATCAGTACGGACAATGTAAATAAAAGATCAGACTGCACGTTTGTGCAGTCTGATCTTTTATCTACACTGGCCGCAAAAGGCTTCCCCTGTTTTGAAAGGCACTTTAAGAGCATACATTCATGTGAAATTGGGATAATGAAAAAGGGTTTTAGGAACAAGAAAAACACTGTCTATTGCTTTAGGATTTCAGAGAACTTATTTATATCTTTAATGTTTATGAGTTTGACTTATATTTCTTAATAAAGATTGTCAGTCTGAAAATTTCGGGAAAGAAAAGCCATGAATAGTACCGAGTTCTGATTGGTTAATATATTCCTTTCATAGTTTCATGAAAGTAAAAAGGAAAAACAGGTTGCGCAGTTCGTTGGTTGTTATTTGCTATACTTTGCTCTTTTTGTTTTGCATTACGCATATCTGCAGACTGCCACAGAATTTGCGGTCTAAATCCATTTTTTTTTTTCGTGCGAAATAAAAAAAGACGGATTAGGAAATAGACATAGTTTATTTTTATATGACGAAATTTAGAAAAGATTTGTTATATTAATTAGCCATGGTTGCAAATGACCTTTCAAATAATTGTTTATTCATTTTGACGCATGCAAACTCTTTCAATCTGGACACATCTAAAATGTTGTCATGCTAAAGTGTTAAACTTTGATAGACATAGACATAGACATATTTTTATTCGACATAAGCTTGTACAGCTTCTAGTCTATACATATAAATTGTTACAATACATATACAGACAAAAATGACAATGAACTAATTTACAAATGAATTCGTAACATGTTACTTGTAGGCTGACATTAGGAAGAGAGTTAGATAAGTGACACTGGTAAAAAGTAATTAATTAAACAAATATTAACAAATCTGGTATAACCATCTACGAATGAAGACTTGTCCAAATTGAAAGTATTTGCGGGTTGCAGTTCAATTGTGACTCCAACATTTGGAGTCGACAATTAAATATGGTTGAGGAGCAAATTGTTTTCATGAGACAAAAAAAAAAACCGGATAATAATTATAATTATAATGGAAAAGAGAAGTAAGAGTGAAGGAAAAGTAAAATGCTGGCCGTCAACAAATTCTTTCCATTCACAATGTCATACACATTAAAACATTGGAAATTAGCTCTTTTCCACGCTGGAAAATGTGGACTTGTCCAAAACTAAAAGCTTTTGCAGTGGACAAATAACACATGTCGATTATGTGGCAACGTATCGGAACAGGTACGTATACAGTGACGTCATATCTGGAGTCATAGTCAGTCTAAATAGACGTGGTTTCCGAGAGCAAAACAATCAGCCTGTTATTTAAAAGCCAAAATTTTAACTTTTTACTGATTGTTATTGACACTGAATAAGAATTTATAATAAAAATGATTAATCCGTGTTTTATCAATAACTTTAGTTCATGGAAAAGTAAAACAGCATGCACACACAGACACAATTTAAGAAAAGAAAAAAAAAAGAAAACAGGAGATAAGCCCCTTTAAAATTTGCCAGACGATTCGTCTTTTCTGTCTTTTAATGCATTATTTTTAATCAGAAATCGACATGTAATCTACACGTCTTTATGACAACGTGTCACACAGTTTTCTGAAAAAATTGAGCCTGACGTGTTACCGAAGTGATAGAAAGGCGACTTAGTAATAGAGGATTATTGGATTATGGAATAAATCTGCTAGACTTTCGTTGTGCACAAATTGGTTTGGTTAGTTTGATGTGTGTTATGCCGCTTTTAGCATTATTCAGTCTTATCACAGCGACAGCTTACTTATGAGTGTTCTGGGTATCAGCAGTGCTAGATTAGGCTTCTGAAAGGTCTTACCCAAAAATACTTTATCGAGAAAGTCAGAGCCGTAGGGAAGCTCGAACCCGATGATTCCAAGCTATACGAATCCAATACTTTAACCCTTTACAGCACAATCCGGAGATTTAAAGACCCCGAGGAAGAAGGCATTTGAAAACATTGTTGGAAAATGAGAAAATGCTGGTAACCAGCATTTTCTCATTTCCCGGCAATATTTTCTATCCTATCAGAGAAAGGTGTCTTTCATTTGACCTAGTCATTTTTTTCGTTTGCAAATGCTTTCAATTTGGTCCAGTCCAAAATCTTACCTTTTGGTGAAGGCTTATTGTCATCGGCCGCTGAAAAATGGGCATGGTTAATATTTTCTTCATTTCAGAGTTCAGCGAATCGTAAATAGTGCATTTTAGTTTCTAAATGTTGTAAAAAGATTTACGATGCCATTTGGAATGGTTGGCTAATTTAAGGTGGGTATTTAGAATTTTTACATCTCACCAAATTAAAAAATATATATATCACTGAAATTCATATGAAAAAATAATACAAATCATCAATAATTAAGATTCATAAAATTACAAAAGAAAAAAAAATTGATGGTGTTCCTTTAAAAGGCTACGTAGCCTCTTAAGCTATTTTTAGATTTCGCGCCAAAATCAATAAAGCATTGTGGGAATGTCAAGTGACTGGCACGTGACTCATAACGCTTAAATTCCATTACATAACAAACATGTAATAATCATTTTCCATAATGTCTTCTTCGGACGCTATATTTGAAACTTCGTCTGTGTATTCCTGTATGTAAATGAGCGAATTGGTAATCTAAAAATAGAACGTGTCTCCCGTTGGTGTCAACCTGGGCCGTAGTAAATCTCTAATTTCCCGTGTTGTCGGATGGTTTTCGATTACTGGGGTTTTATGAATGAAACTAAATTGCTTTAGGAGTAGAAGGATGATTTTTTAGCATTTTTGTAAAATTTTCGTCCCAAATTCTGAAGGGCCACCTTTAATACGGATCCTAGATCAATCAATTTCAGTTGCATCCTTAGTCACTTTAGATTTTATTGTAACAAAATTTTTGATTGGTTTAGCTAATTTTGTTCAGCCAATTAGAAATTCTGTTACTTTCTAAATCTAGAATAAGACTACGAATGCAAATTCTAAATATAAGCAGGTGCGGGCCCATGTCATTGAGAAAAAGAAGGGCTTGCAAAGATCGGATTGCAACAAAATTCCTGCTAATCTTAGCCAACTGAGAGCATAAAGGATTGCTTTAGGAGATTATAAGTCAAGATATTGGTAGTAAAGATTATCTTCTAATTGAATTAATTCAATTTTAGATGATAATCTTACTTTAAAATTTCCTGTCATAAGATAAGAGCCAATTTATATATGGCTTGCAACACGCGAAAAGGGGCAATCGGATACTTGCGTAAAGTGTCGTCTCGGATAAGCCTGCGCAGTCTTCGCAGGCTAATCCGAGACGGCACTTTACGACTCCATTAGATTTTGTTCTTCAATAGACTTGCACAAAACATAAAATTATTAGAAACAGAAAGCGTCGTTTCAGAATAGCCTGTACGGACCGCGCAGGCTGATCCGAGACGACTCCTTACGCAAATATCCGAATGTCCCTACTCGCGTGTTGCAGGCCAATTACACAAGCCATGCACCGGCAAATGGTGGCTAATTGGATCTCCGAGATCCATGTTATAAGGCAAGCCATCACACATTTAAAGATCATTTATACTCATTTTTTGTGTAACAAAAGACTTAATCATTAGGTAAACTGGTCCTTGGACATACAGAAAACTCACCGATAACGAAATGTTTCGGCCCAGGTTAGCCTGCGCGGAATGCGCAGGCTGACCTGGGTCGATACTTTTTGCAGATGTTCAAAGCCCCCTTTTTACAGAGCATGACTCATATACATGTGATACCATGATGAGATGGAGATCTTAATCTAACTTTTCCGGTGAGGAGATAAAGTAATAATCTCCGTCTATTTTATTGAAACAAACTAAAATAGTTATCTGTTTTTGTTGTATGAAACCCCGTTTTGCTTATTAACAACTTACTCCAAGTTTAAGTAAATTTCTTCAGCAATAACTAAGATATTATGAGATGTCAAAGCATAGGCCTCTGAAATCCTATTGGTATATCACGGTATAACGAAAGTTTCATTATCGGACACCGTTACTATAAATAGCACATGCGATTCACTCTATAGTAAGACTAAATACGTTACAGAGGGAGTCGCCAATTTGCTATTTATAGAAACGCCGGGTGTTAATGAAAATTTGAGTATATTCCGTAATATACAGGCTATGTACCAATGTGCTATTAGTGTTCGATGATCGACCAAACAAAGTCCTAGTGTTACGTGATAGACCAATAGAGCTTCAAAGGCCTGCGGTCAAAGGTTTTGCAAGACGTGGCAGACGCAGACGCAGACGACGACAAGGCTATAACATTTCTTAGAAAATAGTCGAGTTAACAAGAGTATTACATGTATTTGGTTTTAAGCTTAACCTGCTGAATAAACTGAATGATACCATCACGTCGATCGTAAACACATTAATATTACTGCTTCAGTGTTATTTGGGGAGGAGATCTATTTCCTTAGAGGACAGTGTAGATCCTAGATCAGACTTCACGTTCTGTGCAGTCTGATCTTGATCTACACTGTTCACAAAAGCTTGTTTTGTTATCTATGGTATGAAAAGAGTTGACTGTAATTGTAAAATAGATCGAGACTATATATAAACCAGACAGGCTTTTAACTTTCAGTTTACAAGACTTGTTTGTTGGGATTGAAACATGTAAAAACAAGCAGTATACTCTTAATTGTACAAATTAATGTCATTTTGAAATATCAACCCTTAATCGGAGCAAATTTAAAGAAATTTATCTTTGCAGCAAAGAACTTACTCTAGTCATGCTCTATGAAAACGTGGTTTAACGCCTCTACAAATGTGTCAACTCGTGCCAGCCTGCGCAGGCTGACACGAGTCGAAACTTTTTGCTTTTGGAGAATTTCTCCGGTTTTGAGACAAATCGGTTGTTTAGTCAAACCCGTAAGATACAAAACTTTCCGAGTTTCGATAGACTGTATTTTGACAGCCATGGAAACTGGTCGATTTTATGTAAATGAGACATGTCCTTTGAAAAGGGGGCTAAATGCATCGGCGAAAAGTATCGACCCAGGTCAGCCTGCGCAGTCCGCGCAGGCTGACCTGGGCCGAAGCTTTTCGCTCTTGGTCCTTTTTTTTGTATGTACAAGGATCGGTTATGATGAAGTTGTCTGTTAAAAAAATGTGGTTCTATAAAAGTGGATCCATAATTATGTGACGTCTTGTTTAGTACTATGAATTACGGAGATGCATTAACTCTTTACCACATAACTTACCTAACTTTTAACGACCCTGAGAAAGAACCCTTTTAAAAACATCGTAGGAAAAGGAGAAAGTGATGATGGTCTTCTTTTCCCACAGTGTTTTCTACCCTTCCCAAGACAAATTTCAATTTTTGAGCCATACATAAGTTGTCGTCTGCAAAAGCTTTCAATTTGGACTGGTCTTCGATTTTTTGGTCGGGTAAAGAGTTAAGCCCCTTTTTGCTAGACCATGGCTCGTGTATACATGTTATCGACTGTAAGTGTTACACATGAATAAGGAAGCAATCATTAAAAAAATAAAGACAAATAAAAGTGTTATCATGTCTCGAAGGGCTGTCAACAAGATAAAACTAAGATAAAACTGAAAGTAGATGTATCTATGAAATTACAACGTAATTTACGACGGCACGTGCGTCACGCGCTTACGTCTCTACGCGGAGGCGTGACTAGTATCGAACGTAACATAAACCGCAACATTTTTGACCTTTTATGATTAGGTAAAATACTTGATCGTGCGGCGTCAAGTTTTCTATTTTTGAAGAAACAAACATTTAACACTTGTTAATTAGTTGTCAAATTTTACAAAAATGTAAAGTTGTCGTTCTTTAAAACCTTTCGTCGTGAAATGAATGATCCATGCTCAGCTAAAACGGGGTTTGATGCACCTGCCTAATCGTTTTTACCATGCACGTCATCAAATTAATTTTTTATGGATTCACGAAGTACGTTTCGACTAACAACCGCCTGAATTTTGAGTAAGACTGTTCTTGTGGTGTCCGTGGCTATGAGGTAGCGCGTCGGCCTCGTAACCATAATGTCCTGAGTTCGATTCCCAGGAGCGGGTATAAACTTTTGGATTTTTCACTGGACCACACATTCGGCGCAAGTACTCGTGTAGTTCCCAGAAAGCAGAATCGAGACAGATTAATATAAGTTGTTAGAATTTGTTTCTCAATCAATGTAAAAAAATTGATTAACCCATTACCACACAATCCCTACTTTTGACGCCCCTGAGAAAGAAGCCTTTCAAAAACATTGTGGGAAAAGGAGAAAATGCTGGTAACCAGCATTTTCTCCTTTTTCCACAATGTTTTCTACCCTTCACAAAACAAATTCAAATTTTCAGTCACTTTTATTCTGTTGTCTGCAAAAGCTTTCGATTTAGACAAACCCAAAATTTTGTTGTTTGGTAATGAGTTAAACTAAGACTGTTCTTCTGACATACAGAAATTAGACCAATAACAAAAAGTTTTGACCCAGGATAGCCTGTGCGCACTGGGCTGGCTTACCTCGGTCCATATTCACCAACCATTCTGAAGAATGTTCTTTGTCTTATTCTTCAAGATTGTCTAACTGTGAAAGTAACAGAACTTCTGATTGGCTAAACCAAATACTTTCATCTTTAACCAGAAAGCTTAAATCTTAATCACTCTGATGTTGTCTAGTACATTGGTCTTTTGTGTTCAGATTTTTCATTATCTGTTTCTCTTTACTATCCCTAACTACTGAAAAGTTTGAATTTTTTTCAGCTGCCACTAAGACTGTTGTTTCTTAAACATGTAATTGGAGGAGGGGAATGGCCGAATTTAAGTTGTGAGAACTTGTGGCCAGACCCCTTTGCCAATGTACATTTGTCATTCCATGTACTAGGAATTGTGTTTATGCATTGCTTTTGTTGACATGTACATATGTATGGCAATAAAATATGATTAAACTAGACCCAGAAACCTTTTATCTGATTGGTTTATTGGCTTAACTAAACAAGCGAGCGGTATAGTTCCAAGATAAGATTTCATACACGTTTTTTGTGCAGTGTGATCTTGATCTGCTGTCCGCGAAAGCTTCCACGATTGCTCACGAAGCTGAACAGGTTAACCGACTCATTCGGAACCTGGTGCCATGAAGATTAAAAAAGTACCATTTTTGTGGTATTTGTCAAAGACAATACCACTATGAGTTCAATATTGATTTTTGAACACCATGTATCGTAATTTGTGCAAAGCCGAAGGAAATAAACCCAATTAAACTCATTTTTTCTCAGGCAAATGAGTTTTTCGGTAGCAGTCATACATGAAATTGGAAATGGCACGTTGAAATCCACTGGGTGAAGCCATCAATCCAAGAAATACTAATTTTTTGTTGAAAATAGCTTCACTCGCTCATAGCCTTATGTTGGCGCAATGATACAAAATTTGTCAACCGATCACTTAGCCAAGGGCATTTTCGTTCCAAACCCCGTTCGTCCTTTGACTTGTTAATCCAATGATTGCTTGCTACTCTATTTGATTGGGCATGAATATTTATAGATCGAAATAATTGATTGTAATGTTGGGAATTAAATCAGATAAGACGACAAAAGATATTTCAAAAGCATAGTTTTCAGGTACAAACTTAATTATATTCGATATTGTCGCATGGTTTCTCTCTCTTTCCATCATGCATCCTACTGTCAAGGGACGTTACTCCTGACTCCTCCTGATAATCAAAAGGTGACCACCAATACACAAAAAAAATCTTACTTTGTCATTAGTACTGTCCCTTCAAACAAAAAAAGTATTCATTTGCTTTGTAGATTGACTTTCAAGCCCAAATTTTACTGATATTTCTGTTTTTTCTTTCAAATTATTGATTCCACACAATTGCTTCATTGACAAATACCACTACAGCGTTCTCAACGCTTTGATTCTTATCGTTCCTATAAGTTTTGCCGAGTTACAAAAGCAACAAAAATAGGCCGTGAATTAACAATCAGAGGCAAAATATCTGAATGTAATTTCTCAAGAAAAATATGTTACAAATACTTTATAAAATGGGGGAGAGGTATATCTTTGTCCTCGAGAGAGAGAAAGCGAGAGAGAGAGAGAGAGAGAGAGAGAGAGAGAGAGAGAGAGAGAGAGAGAGAGTATAAATTTGTACTTTAAGCTTCAGGCTGAACACGACTCACTGACCTTTTGCGGACAGTGTAGATAAAGATCAGACTGCACAGAACGTGCAGTCTCATCTTGTATCTACCCTGGCCGATAGGGAGACTAAAATCCCTCAAAAAATAACTTAGAAATGGGAATATTTGAACTTTTACTATCGAGTTGAAAATTTCATATCAGATTTTTTTGCAGGATAAGGGTTAACTGCTCAGAATGAGGCACAAACGGCGGTCTTGTCAGTTTTTCTTGAGCAATTCAAGAAGTAGAAAAACGTAATACTAGTATATCTTAACCTTATTTAAGCGCTTGAACAAGGTATCAAGAGGCCATTTTGCCAGATTAATAAGTTAACCCTTCTGGCAATTGACATAGAAACATATTTAAAGTACTTTTCAAACTGATATTTTTCAATATAATAGACGTCATATCAGTTCGACTGTGGTCAATAATTATGTTGTTAGCTTATTTCATCATCACTGTGTACATGAATATGATTTTGGGCAGGTGTTAATCTTCTAACTGCAATATGAAACTGAATGAGCCTTCTAACCCTTTACCACTCAATAACCGGACTTTCGAATGAGATAGAAGCCTTTTGAAAACACTGTGGGAAAAGGAGAAAATGCTGGGTAACCAGCATTTTCTCCTTTTCCCACAATGTTTTATACAATATCGATAAAGCAATTGCACCATTTGAGCCACACTGAAATTGTGGTCTGCAAATGCTTTCATGTTGGACAGGGCTAAAATTTTGTCGTCTTGTAGAGGTTTAAGACAATGGTTAAAACCCTTAACTTGTTATATACCTAAAATGAACATTTCAAGTCAGCGGTGAAAATCAAGACATTGTTGTTTCAAAGTTATTGGGGGGGGGGGGGGGGGTGATTATATCTCCTTATCGGACAGTGCAGATCTAAGATCGGACTGCACGTTCTGTGCAGTCTGATCTTGATCTACACTGCCCGCAAAAGGTCGTTGAGTTGCGCTAAGCAACAAAAGGGTTGAACTCCACTTATAGTGTATTTAGATTTCAAATAAAGTTTCTTTTGATGGAAAAAAATGTCATAGTATCAGAAGGTATAGATCACAGATCAGATTATCATTTCTTTGCAGTCTGGTCTTGATCTGCACTGACCTCAAAAGGGTTTGAGTCGTTTGACAGCATAGGTGATGATAGTTTGTGGTAAGGCGACTTTCGGTGTAGCTGAGTACATTGGCTGTTGACCTCCCTCTAGGCATTATCTTCCGCTAGATGGCATTCTACAAATATGCATCTATCTACTTTAGGCATTCTTGGTACAGAACCGGACTACTTTTCTACGCGACAACCGTTACTTTAAATTTCAAACTAAAATACAACAGAAGTTTACTCAATAAATCGCTACCTCGTGCGATTCATTCAGTAATTCAGTTATCATCAGCTGGCATGTAATATATGCACCGGCCATTTATTTAACTCTTTTCCAAATAATCCCTGGTTTTTACTACCCTGAGGAAGAAGCCTTCTGAGAACATCGTGGGAAAATGCTGGTAACCAGCATTTCCTCTTTTCCCACATTTTTTTCTCTTCTTCTAAAGTCAATTTTCAATTTTTGAGTCATGTTTATTTTATTATCTGCAAATGCTTTCAAATTGGACCTGTCTAAATTTTTGTCATTTGGTAAAGAGCTAAAGAGCTCCTTCAGGCTTTGGTAATAGCTTTAAGCATATGGGATCGGTGATGCGTCATAGTAGACAGATCGAATCTTCGAAGAATATGACATGCGCAGACAATACCCTCTAGGTATATATACTCTGGACAGAAAAAGTAGTGATTTGCGATTGGTCAAACATGTGCATGTGTTTATTCTACGGGGCCTGCAGGTGTGTTTGCTGGCAAGTTTATAACAACAACATACAAGTGCTGCTACCGCCAATACTTTTAAGCGTTTCACTATAATTAGCTACATTAGTTTGTGTACATATATTTTCAGACACATCGGTTTGGTCTGCCAATGTTCCTTTTTTCGATGATAATTTTGAATAACATCTAATCTTGAAAACTTATCGAATTTAGAATTTCGTTATTCAACAATGTTCGTAACAATAACAAAGAAAAGGCAATGATTGGTGGGATTGCTTTATTATCAGTTCTCTATAGATTAAACCCCAAAACAGTTTCAGTATTAATATTTCAGTGCCTCTTGCACTGACTATCATAGATAGCTCTTTTTTGTTTTTTTGTTTTTTGAAAGTATACATAGAGGCCCTAAGAGATATCAGCACTGTGATAAAACACTATTGGACACAGATATGCAGATAAATAAACGAACAAAATCAAACAAAAGACAAACACAAACAGAAAAACAAACAACAACTGAAAATAAACAAAATTAAAAAATATATATATATATAATTCCTTTTTAAATCTCTTTGCAGACAGCTGTCGATGGATAACATTACAGACATTCTAAACACAAGTTTGAAAGACAAGGGACATCACCAACACGTCTCCAACGTTGAGGCGTTTAGAATTGCCGCCCCTACCGCTCTGCTCATCGACAGGATCGTTACGCCAGTATGGTATATCATCGGACTCATTGGAAATCCTATCACGATGAAAATCTGGCTGTCACGACGAATGCGGGAATCGAACTCGTCAGCCATTTATATCGGTACCATTGCCATTGTGCATTTTGTGTTCATCTGGCTCCACTTTCTGATGGAACTTCATATTGCGTGGGACGTTTCTACGTATAACAAACCGGTTTTATGTGAAATTTTTAATATCATGTATATTACTCCACAGTATTTAGCACCATTACTGATTCTAGGTTTTACTACAGAAAGATACATAGCGGTTTGCTTGCCGTTTAAGAAAGAACGATATTGTACAGTTCGGCGAGCTTGCATCGTTGTCGCTATATTAACTGTGTTGTCGTTTCTCCTGGGTTCAGTGCAAGGATACATATGGACTTATAATGCAGAACGAAGACTTTGTTACTTTCGGCCTGGTTCTAGGAAGTTTTACGCTCTCTGGACTTGGATTTCTGAAATGCTTATTTTTGCAGTCGTACCGCTGATCGTGGTTGTGTTTAATATACTTGTAATTAGAGAAATTAGACGACTTACTCGGCGAGCCTCATTTAGAATGTACCGAGAAAGTAGTCCCAAAGGAAATGTAAACCAAACGTCAACAGTGACGCTGTTATCCGTTTCTTTCTATTTAATATGCACACTGCTTCCCGCTACTATTGTATATACTCTACAGTCACTTATCAAAACTGGGGACCACACGATACCAATAGAAAAATGGACGGACGATCCAAAATGGCAAAGATATTTGACCTACTTTACGATAAGAAAGATCGTGGAAGAGATCTGTTTTTCAAACTATGCTTGTTATGTGTTTATATATTATTTGACGGGTTCCTATTTTCGAACGGAGGTACACAAGATACTTTGTTTTAGACTGTGTAAGCCGAAACCAAAGAAGAAGACTCGCAAATCCGCCACGAAAACCCATAACGATCAATATACTCTGGTTACAACCAATGGTAAACAAGATCTCAGTACGACTACAGCGATATGATCTGAAGCTTAACCCGATGGCTACTAAGCGCGACTCACAGACTTTTTACGGACAGCGTAGATCAAGATCAGACTGCACAAAAAATGCAGTCTGGTCTTAGATCTATACTGTCCGATAAGAAAACATTTTTTTCCCAAAATATAACTTTGAAAGAGCCAAATTCATGTTGTTTCTAACCGCCTGGGCTCGTATTCACCAACCATTCTTCAGAATATTCTTTGTTTTATTCTTCAAGATTTTCTAAATTTGAAAGTATCATAACTTTTGATTGGCTAAACCAGTTGGTTTAGCCAATCAGAAGTTATGTTACTTTCAAATGTAGAAAACTCTCGAGAATAAGAGTGAGACTTTTCTTAAAAATGGTCGGTGAATACGAGCCCTGATCGTTTCATTTAAATTAGCTAGCTGGATAAGAGTTAGAGCAAAATCGCAATGATGTTCGATTTCCTTAACATTAATAACCAGATTCTAAAGTTTACAGCATTCTTAAATCATGAAATACAGCTCAAATGGTAGGATTTCGTCTTTCAAAAGGGTAGCAAATACTGTAGAAAAAAATAAATAAATGCGTGGATTGCCAACATTTTCTCCATTTCACAGAAAGTTTTCGAAGGTCATCTCCTTTAGGATCGTTTAGTAAAAGTAAGCTTTACTTGAGCTGCAAAATGAAGGTATATATGTGTAATCAGCAGGTCAATTCCTCTCACCATGCCTTTCAGACATATCCCATCGTGAGGTCGTTGAATACATATTGCACTTTCTTTACTCTTTTTGTCTATTTATAGTACCAATGACCTTGGCTCTAGCCAAAGTATGATAGGATCCCTGGAATACCATAGGGTTCCGTAGTTTGATTCCTGTCACACATAGTCTATGGGTGACAGAAGTCAAACTACGGACCCCTATGTGGAATACTAGCTCTTTGTGCAACCAAGTCATGTAAAAAGCTTTCAGAAAATACTCAGTACATTCATATTGTTTATGCACTATTTTCTTTCTTGCTTGAAATCAAAAGGAGTATTCTAAAATGAATGCTTGTCGTGCATTAGAGTTGACAACGTTAAACACCAACTGGCCAAAGAGCTCTCAATGGTATAAAGATCCCGCCATGTTTCTTTGTTGTTGTTGCTTCTGTGAAGATATTCTGGCGGCTTACATCCGAGATTTTGATTCTTAGAACCTGCCGAGATGTTCCGAATGGAACAATTCCTCTCCCTTGTTCATTTGTTATTGTTGTTATTGTTATTATTGTTGTTGCTTTAAAAAAATGCTGCTGCATCCATCCGAAGTACTGATTCGTAGAGCTTACCGAAGTTGTTCCATTGGGACAATGACTCTACCATTTTCGTTTGTGTTGTTACTGCTGTCGCCTCCCAGAACAGTACGACTTCGTCAACCTGGTGTATTGAATTGCAAAAACTGGCCGAAGTGTTCCGAAAGGGCATCCAAATAAAAATAGTATATTCTTTTGCAATAAGCCTGTACAATCAGCCTATAGACGATGTGTCGGCAACAGAGACAAGCTGATGTAATAATGGAATTATTGAATTAAAAAAAAAAAGGTTAAGCATGCTGAGATGGTTTGAGTCATTACTTCTTGGAGGCGGCGTCGTTCCTTGTTGGCAGACTCGTTACTAGCAAATGAATTTTTCATAATGTTTTCATACATAGTTAAACTTTAACAGTTTCGTATTGTCACATAGTTAAAACTTTAACAGTTTCGTATTGTCCACTGTACTATTTCTACATGCTTGCTGCAGGAAGAAGCTTTAGATGCTACTCTGACAATTGCAGGGTAGGCGTACATGTTAGTTCCTACTGTCGTCCAACAGACTGAGACATCAGACATTTCAACATAAAGGCGTTAGCCGTTGTTGATATACCAACATAGACACCATAACAGTCTGCTTCGCCTTTTTTCAGTTGTATTCCATAAAGGGAGATAAGTCTGATTGCCATAGCATTACAAAACTTGTTTGTAGCCGTCTCTTGCTAATTTGTTTCTGTTAAGACATTTGTGCTATCGGTGAGGATTACTGTTGTATGATCAAATAGAGGATTTTTTTTTTTCGGTAAAAAATTAACGCAGAAAAGGAGAACTTTTGTATGATTGATTAAAAGTTTGCTGCTTTATGACTTAAGAATAATTATTGTAGTATGAATGAATAGGGGTTATAGTTGTGCGATTGATTAAAGAGTATTGTTGTATGTTTTTGTTTAAAAATGTTTTTTGTTGTATGTCATAATTTGATCTCTTGTAGGTGACGAAGAGAAATAAAAATAAAACATATCGAAAACTTTGTAATTAGACTCTTTGGTGTCTGTCATTTTGTTGGTCTAACACTCAGCTGCAGATATAATCTTGCCTGGTAGCTCAGTCAGTAAAGTTGTTGGCTTGAAACTCGCGGAGGTGGCTGGTTTGAAGCTCAAGGTTGCAACAAGATTCTTTCCACTTTCAACCGTAGCTGAACATAGTGTCTACCATTCGTAAGTAGGAAAGCAGCCAGTGGCTTTAAGAATTTGTTCGCCGGTTTACTTCAAAAACCTCCTAACTACAGTTTGAAACAAGTTGCAGTTACGATGCTTTTGAAATAAGACGACATATTGTGTAAGGCATTTGTTTCAGAATTTTAGAACACATTGAAAGATGAATTGGTCACCGTGATATGACTGAAACAATGTTGTTAAGACGTTTCATTGCTACGAGTAAAACAAACAATCAAATAGTCAAGCAAGTGTATAACAAGCAAGCAAGCAAACAACAAACACATGAACGGACAAACGATAAAACAAAGTCATTTTTCTAGACATCGATAAGGGAGGTAACCGCGTACAACCAAAAAGTAGTGACAATTGGAAGTTACCTTTCATTCAGTTACGTAGTCGGCCTTCCATATTTCCACCAATCACAAAACCACTTCTAAATACCATTTTCCCACCCCATTCTTGCAGTTGAAAAGCTTTGGAAAGGTTTGCAGTAAAAGTAACTAATGCTTGCAACAAACAGTTGCTGGTAGCTCTTTTTATCCTATGTTTTAGAGACTCTCAGAAAGAAATCGGATTTATTTCCCCAAAATTTTGTGCTTTGGTCTTCTGCCTTTAATAGTATGAGTTGTCGCTTTTGATGGGCCTAACAAACCTTTATTGATTAATCCTACACTAAACAACTCCGTGGTTTTGCGACCTCGAAGAAGAAAGCTATAGAAAGTATTGCGAGAAAAGGAGAAAATGCTGGATACCCATTATCTCCCGCTAATTTGGGCATCCTGGGTACAGGACCGAACCACTTTCCTACGCGACAACCGTTACTTTGAACTTCAAACTAAAATAAACGTTTACTCAATAAAACGCTACCTCGTTCGATTCACTCAGCTATGATCGGCAGTTTAGAAAAATCTGGAGCTAAAACAGGCCTGAAATTTTCCCCAAACGTACTGATAAAAACCATTTTCTCCATTGCTACTTTATAGCGCGTATTACTATAGTCTGCCCGATATCGGGGAGAGTGATGCGTCATATAAGACTGGTCGAATCTTCGAATAATATGACATGCGTAAACAACGGCTGGATACCATCATTTTCTCTTCCTTTTACGAAGTTATATTTTACAGACTCGGGTGAGTGAAGGTTAAAAAGGGTTAAAAGTTTGTCCACTAACTGCTTAGCGCGATATTTATTTTATTTTATTCGGACGGTGTAGATCAAGATCAGGCTGCGCACATTCTCTTTCTTATACCAACAAAATTTTCTAACGTTACTTTTCATGGTCATATCCCATAATTTTGTCTCTCGTCTTCAAATGCTGCATGTGAATTTTGGACAAACCTACAATTTTGTGGAGGGATAACTAATCAAAGTACCAAAAACTTTACAAAGAACTGGCGTTTTGGGAGAAAAAAGTAATCTGATCTTAATCTTCACAGTTCGCAGACATAATTTTGCTTATTCTTGGCATCTGAGAACTAGACAAATCTCCACTGAGCAAATTTTGGCACAAACAAAAATGATAGAATGCTACAAAATCCCTATATACCGGTATCTTTCGGTATGTGAGTTTTAGGTTGAATGCACCCAGACTGAAAATTGCAACCCGCTCTGTGAAAATGGGAGTTTAATTAATTCATCTGTACACACTATCGCTGCATGCCATCCTATATGGCTTGCAGTTCATGAAAAGGAGCTTTCGGACAATTGCTTAACGCTTTCCCAAACGGCAAACTTTTGGACTAGACCAAATTGAAAGCATTTGCAGACGACAATTCAACTCTTGCTGAAAAGATTATTTCTGTCTATGATAGGGTAGAAAACATTGTGGGAAAAGGAGAAAATGCTGGTTACCAGCATTTTCTCCTTTTCCCACAATGTTTTCTAAAGGCTACTATCTCAGGGTCGTAAAAACCAGGGATATTTTGGGAAAGGGTTAACTCATTACCAAATTACAAAATCTATGGCCTGTCCAAATCGAAAGCATTCGCAGACGTCAAAATAAAAGTGACTGAAAATATGAAATTTGTTTTGTGAAGGGTAGAAAATATTGTGGGAAAAGGAGAAAATGCTGGTTACTAGCATTTTCTCTTCTTCCCACAATGTTTTCTAAAAGCTTCTTCCTCAGGGTCGTCAAAAGAAGGGATCGAGTGGTAATGGGTTAAAGTGTGCGCAGGCTGATCAGAGACGACCCTTAACCCCGTACGGCATTTCTATGGTATCTCTAATTGACCCTAAATAACACCAAGGATGAAGCTGTTTCTTATGTGTATATGACTCCTTTTGATAGCATAGAAAACACTGTGGCAAAAGGTGAAATTTCTCGTCACGAGCAATTTCACCTTTCGCTACAATGTTTTCCGAAGGCTCCTACAAGCAATGCGTAGAAATGAGTATCTATGGAGTTAAGGGTTAAAAGATTGTGTGCAACAGTAGATTTGCACGAAAACAGAAAATCACATTAGAACGGAAACTGTCGTCTTCTCGGATTAGCCTGGTCCGAGACTGCACCTTTTTCGCGTGTTGCTGGCCATATAACAGTCTGCGCAGGCTGACCTGAATCGAACTTTTGACTTTGCTAAATTCTCTGCACTCAAACGGACCGTTCTACGTCACTATATCTTGTGGTCCAGCTGGCTGTTAAGTGAAGCAGG
This sequence comes from Tridacna crocea, assembly GCA_943736015.1. NCBI lineage: Eukaryota > Metazoa > Mollusca > Bivalvia > Cardiida > Cardiidae > Tridacna > Tridacna crocea. The sequence continues at coordinate 42,315,519 of OX031066.1, read as the reverse complement.
TCTTTTTTATGCAATAACTTTCTTGGTTTGATGCATTACCCCTTTCCTCAACAATCCCTGATTTTTATGATTCTGGGAAAGTAGGCTTTAGAAAACACTGTTGGAAAAGGAGAAAATGCTGGTAATCAGCATTTTCTCCTTTTCCCACAATGTTCTCTACCCTTTCATAGACAAAAATCATCATCTGCATTATATTTGATTTGTCGTCTGCAAACGCTTTCAATTTGGTCCAGTCCAAAATTTCGTCGTTTGGAAAAGGGTTAAAAAGCACGCTTCAAATCCACTTTTCGCAGGGCATGGCCAATATGCATTAAACACATTTGCTTATCTGTAATAGACACTGCGAAAATAGCGATAAATATTCTCGAAAAGCATTCTCTCTTTTCTTAATCCTTTACCAAACGACAATTTTTCAGACAGATCTAAATTGAAAGCACTTGCAGATGGCAAAATAAACGTAAATCAAAAATTGAAATTTGTTTCCAGCGGAAAAGAAAACTTTCTGGGAAAAGGAGAAAATGCTGGTTACCAGCATTTTCTCCTTTTCCCATAATGTTTTCGAAATGCTTTTACCTCTGGGACTTAAAAACTAGGGATTGTTTGGTTAAGGTTTAATCACTTTTGAAAAATGAACACCGATGAAAATTATTTTTGGCAGATGGGTATAAAATTTCTGCATACAATTTTTGTTTTTGTTGTTGATGTAGGTTGCAGTAACCATCTTTTGCAGACACTTTTTTCCTCTATGACCATTTCATCCTTTTCCCACAGTTTTCATTGTCTGCATGTCATATTCTTCGAAGATTCCACCTGTCTGCTGTGACGTATCACTCCCCCCGATATTGGGGGTGGGGATCGTAGTAATACGCGCTATAAAGCAGCAATGGAGAAAACGGCTTTTATCAATACCTTTGAGGAGAAACCAGGCCTGGTTTAGCTCCAGATTTCTCTAACTTGCTGACTATAGCTGAATGAATAGCACCAGGTAGCGTTCTTTGAGTAACCGTTTATTTCAGTTTGAAATTCAAAGTAACGGTTGTCGCGTAGAAAAGTAGTCCGGTTCTGTACCCAGAATGCCCAAATTAGATAGATTTGTATTTATAGAATTTCATCACATTTGGTGAGGCCATCGGTCGTTGAATTACTAATGTTTTTTATTGAAAATAGCTTCACTCGCTCATATCCTTCTATTGGAGCATTGATACCGATCGCCTGGACCTGGGCTGTTTCGTTCCAAAATCAGTTCCTTCCATGGCTTTTTCATCCCATAGTTGTGCGCTTCTCTTTTTGATAAGCATAAATATCTACAAATCGAAATAACTGATTGTTATGTTGGAAATTTAATGTTAGCGGCCAAAATGTATTTCAAAGCCATAGTTGTCAGGTACACACTTAAATCTATTCCATATATTTACATGGTTTCTCTCTCTACCTATCATGCATTCCATCATGCATCCTACTGTCAAGGGACGCTACTCCTGACTTCTCCTTATGATGAAAGGGAAACCACCAATACCCAAATAATCCTAAATTTGTCATGAGTACTCTCCCTTCATCCAAAAAAAGGTATTCATGCTTAGAATATGAATTGCATATAAATTGATTTGAAGTTGGTTAACTTTCAAGCCAATATTTCAATAATATTTGTCTTTCTCTTTCAAGTTAGTAATTCCACACGACGGCTTCCTTGATAAATACTACTTTAGCGTTCTCAACGCTTTGATTACTATCGGCTTGGAAGTTTCATTTAACTTATTTAGCAGGACAGAACGTTTGAAGAATTGCGAACCTGTTATCTGTCTCATCTCTAACCAATGACTCGGGTTTAAAATTTCTGAAAACCAATACCCGTCGAAAACATTGCAGAAAGAGGACGAGAAATTCCTTTGTTTCCCTCAGTTTTTCCCATTGTTTAAAGGAAAATTCGAAGCATCTAAACCACTGGTTTTTGTCGTCAGCAGATGTTTTCAGTTTTAAAGTCGACAAAAAATAATTCAAGAAACTTAAAATAGTTTGGCGAAATAATCTCACTATAACAGACTTAAAAAAGATTCCTTTAATTAGTATAAAGTAGGTTAGGGCGTTGAGCAATTTCCACTTATCTCGAGTTCGATAACAACATTCCGTAACAGGAGATGAAAAAAAAAAACGTTAGACGAATATTAAACCCTCAGTGTAGCGTCTTATTTTAATGCAGACTTTGTAACCAAAGATCAGACTGCACATGGCATGCAGCTTCATCTTGTATCTTGCATTTTGAAGTTATTTATGGCTTCTCCAATTATTTGTATTCGTGGTTTGATTTCGTAATGTTCACAAGATAAAAAAAAAAACTACACAAAATTTTGCTTTGATAATTTACACTTTACAGTCATTATAAATGTAGATTTCCCCTTTTTGATAGTGCACATAAAAAGTGCCATCTGGTGTTTGATATACACCGAGTTTGCTGTAAGTTCGATCTACACAAAGCGATAAGATGAGTATGTAACTCTTTATCACACGACAAAATCTAAGACTGGTCCAAATTGAAAGCAACTGCAGACGACAGAATAAACAAAAATCCGAAAATTGAAATTTGTTTCCAGCAGGATAAAAAGCATTGTGGCAAAAGGAGAAAAATGCTTGTTACCAGCATTTTCTCCTTTTCCAGCAATGTTTTCAAAAGGTTTCTATACCAGGGTCGTAAAACCCAATGATTGTTTGGTATAGGTTTAACAATATGGACGTAAAATGGCATTGTAGGTTTTATTCGGACAGGGAATGAAAAAAAAAGTCAGCCCAATACATGCAATCTGATCTTGATCTACATTTTCCAGTTGTCTTAGAGATAACCTTGCTGAAAAAAAAAATCATGAAAATGTAATATTGGTATTTTGACGTCTGCATGCTTTGATGATAATAGCATGTATATTGTATTTCTCTTTCCCGAAAAAAAGAAAACTAATTTCTATTCTAAACAAAAAGAAATAGACCTGTCTATAATCAAAAACATTTGCAAAGCTTTAATGATAATAATACGTAAGATGTATTTCCACTTAAAAAAAATATTTCTGTTCTAAACAAAATAGTAGACATGTCTATAATTAAAAACATTTGCAAACAACAAATTAAACGTGGATCAAATGACAGGATTTGTCCTTGTAATGTTAAAAAAAAAAATGCAAATATGGGATAACTTTTACGGTTTTTTCCATAATACATATGTTTTCAATACGCTTCTCCTTCAGAATCGTTGAAACCTGGTAAAATGGTTAATTTATTTTACGATCCAATTATTAATAATATTTCTCTTTTTTTACCTTATCACATAGCGCCAATCTAATACTCGTATACCTTTCCTGCCTCTAGAGGGCATCATAGGGCAGTCTAAACGATATAACACATCAAACTGTATTCTTTTAGATTTTATCTTTTACCAATCACGCCGGTGTTTTATCGACCCTGAGGAAGAATACTTTTGAAAACATTGTGGGAAAAGGAGAAAATGCTGGTTACCAGCATTTTCTCCTTTTCTCACATTGTTTTATATCATACATTTGTTTTGATTTAACCCGTAAGCCTATACCAAAAATCCTATGTTTTAACGACTTTCAGGAAGAAAGCTTTAGAGAATATTATGGAAAAAGGAGGATTCGATGGCTCCCAGCATTTTCACCTTTTTCAACATTATTTTGTAACCCCTCAAAAGCCTAGTCTGTTATTAGTGACACAATCAATCTATCGTCTGCAAATGCTTTCAAATTGGACCAGTCCAAACTTTTGTAATAACAACCCTTACCCTAATTCCACGACAAGCTTTGTGGTTGGCTGGGACATTTTGTCTGTAACAATCAAATTTGAAGGGCAAGTCTAGTTATGGTGAATATATTGGAATTCTGCAGATAAGCCTGCTTTTACTCAGTCAGCGGTCAGGACAAGGGTGTATCAATACATGAACATGATCTATTTATATCCGGCAAGTTTTCATCCATAAAAATCTGTATGGTCTAACAAGCTATAGAATCATGCGGTAAACTAGTCTTTGACATGCAGAAAACTGACCACTAGCAAAACCTTAAGTCAGTCTACACATTCAGAGCAGGCTGACCTGGGTCGATACTCTAAGTAGATGCTTTGAATCCCATTTGCAATGGACATGACTCGCAGATAGAAAAAAGGAACATTATTCCAGATAAGCATAAACACGTTTTCGATAAGATCTGTAATTAATCCCAGTACAAATCAAATTCTTTGAACCCTGAAAAGTGGAACAAATTGCGATAAAATGAAGATCTTTTTTCTTGTTTTCTAGTGCAAGTTTTCTCAGTCAACACCACCACCCTCCAAAATAAACTGTGGCATAATTTTAAGGACTTTATTCGACTCTGCGGTTTCTGTCACCGACCCTGTTTCTGACCTATTGACCTTGTAAGAAAAAACCCTAGAAAGAACTTTTGAAAAAGATAAACCGCGTAAGAGGTACTGAAATACAAATATCGAAAGTCTTTTGTGATTAAAAAAAAAAAGAAGAACCTCTCAATCAATTTATTCCTTTATCATATTGTTTTGTATATTGTTGAAAACTGAAATTTCAATAATACCGTGTATACTTTATTGCAAATTATATTTTTTTCACATCGAGATGTTAATAGTCATCTTTGAAACAGGAACGGTTGCTGCTAAAAGCATAACTGATGTGAATGTAATTTGCATAGAAAAAGGCCAGAAGGTATCCGCCGAATAAACATGTCGACATTTTTTACCAATCACCGAAAACTATTCCTTCACTCAGGTATGGCAATACCGAGAAGTAGGTCAAGAGCCAGCGTAGTCACGGCGCAAAAAAGGTCATCATAGCGCCAAACCCTATCCAGCGTTTCGTCCGTCAGATGCATTTCCCTATAACTAAAATCAGTAAAATTATATAAACAAGAAATTATGGTGCATAACATCCAAGGGTGACAACCTACGTCATAACAAAGATGTCGGAATAGCCACCATTTTGTGCGCAAAGAGCAGATTAATTACTTTTAAAAGATATATGTATCTAAAATTTACTTAGAATACCTACTTCATCTGATGACGGTAAATATATTTGTGCTATTCGTTAAATGAAAATGCCATGAAACAATGATGTGCATAGCTCTAAACACTCCATTACAATTATTCATAACGGCATTGTATACGACATCTATTTTTCAATCGCACATGTGTCACTGGCTTCGAAAATTGTGCGGAGGTAATTGCAAAAACAACGAAACTAATGAACAAAATATTAATGTATACTAAAGAAGAAAGTTGTCAGGTACCATATGCACTGCTTTGTTCGGACAGATCTTCAATAACAATAATGTACAAGCTGAAAAACTTAGCTTTTAAAACGAAAATGGCGGATTTAAAATGTCTCCGATGACATATGCTATGACATAGGTTGTTACCCCTGACATGCTGGAAACCAGCATTTTCTCCTTTTCCCACGATGTTTCTGCTCTATCACGGAAAACAATTGAGTCATTTTGGCAACTTTTAATTTGTCGTCTGCAATTGCTATCAATTTGGACCAGTCTAAAATTCTGTCGTTTGGTAAAAACTAAATGCTGTACCAGGCCATAATTTGAATATCGTCCAATGCGACAGTTCAGGCGCACGACAAATAAACTATGATGGCTAGGGTGGAAAACATTATTTGAAAAGGGGTAAATGCTGGTTACCAGCATTTTCTCCTTTCCCACAATATTTTCAAATGTACATGTTATTCTTCAAAGTCGTAAAAAGATAAAAGTGTAAGAATAGGGCATAAGATATGTAAAATATGGTTTTAAAACACTATTCGCTTCAACTGGAATGAAAGAGTGTTATCAGAGAATTCTGCAGATCTACTATTGTAAACAGCATGACAATCAAAGTACTGGAATTGCAAAGAATACGATATTTTTTTTTCCTTTCCACAAGGCAAACACATTTTAATTCATGCTTTCCGGTAGGATATCGAGAAATAGCAGTGAAAATATTTTTCAATCTTACACTGGTACCACCAGTGATAAAACCGATTTTCACGTTCTTGTTGCCTACGTAAATTGCGAGTGCCTCACAACCAGATGGGAAATATGACGTCATATACCTTACATTTCTTGACGTAATATTGTAATGCGTTGCTATGCGGTAGGGGTGCGCCACGAGGAATAACGGAAAAGAACTGTACTGGATTTTGGTAAACCTCCTCCCAGAAAGGGTTAAAAGCATGAAATAAATAGAATATTTTTTTTTCTTTTTCAATAAAAGATCGAAATTTATTTCATCTCGTAAACTCCATCGGTAATATTTTCACGAGTGGCGCAGCCACTCGTGAAAATATTACCGATGGGGTTCACTCGATGTAATACATTTCGATCTTTCACACAAAAAAAATATATCCTCTATTTCTCTTCTGTACATATAAAGGGGGCTAGCTAGATTTTGGATAATCTCACCAAAATTCAGATATGATCCATCACTGAAATAAGTAGTGTGAAAGCTGGCAAACCATCGGTTGTTACGGGAGATCACTCCTTCCTTACTGCACAGTTTCGTTTAGTATAAAAATCTATACCTAACCACTGCGTCGGAAGAAATTCCTTTTAGCTTACTATCATCAAGGTGATGACATCTAAGAGGGGATGTGTTACGGGTGACTACTCTTTCCTTACTACATAGTTTCGTCCAGTTTAAAATCAAAACTTACATGTAACAATTTGATTGTAGAAAGTTCTTAGAGAGTTGGCTCAGTGGTTGAGGTGTTGGTCTTTTAAGGTAAGACCTGTGTAATGCACTTCCGGTGAAATTCTAATTGGTTGATAAATAAGGATAAATAAGGATTGATGCAGAAATGATATTTTTGCACATTTCTAATAGATCAGAAATTCCGCTCATATCTATCTTGAAATTATTTTTTGATACTTTTGTTAGTTTTCTGATAAGGAAGGTAATTATTATCTCTTTTTTGAATTGAGAATATAGTGGTTTTAGATTTATAAATGATAATTCAGAGAAGGAAAAAATGGAAAAAAAATGAATTGGTGAAAGTAGTTCAGAAATACTCATATTTGATTATAGCTAATTTTGCAGGGTGATTTTTCAGTGGAAATAGCTGTTGTGCACAGGTATTACCTTAAAACTCGAAAATCGAAGACCTTTTCCGCAGGGGTTAAATACCGCCAGGTGTGGTATATATTATTTGACCTATGCATTCATTGCCAACTTACATGTTCATAAAACGGTAAAGAGAGATAAATGCAGGAAAAATGTTTTTCAGTGGTAACTCCTAAATGGGATACGTAGCGTCTAAAGATATTTCCAAATTTCATGCTAGATTTTCTTTAAAGTATTTTGGCAATATCAATTGGGAAATGGTTCCAGTGTTTTTACAATAAAGTTTTTATTCTCTGCAAAAAAAAGAAGACAAAATGTAAGAAAGCCCCTTAAATATCTATCAAAAACGGGGATAAAGGGCAATTCTATGGACTTATATTTCGATGGAAAGGGGAAAAGAGAGAACATTTCGAAAAAAAGGATCATTTGCTTGCAACAAGCAAAGGTGCCTTGTTCCATAATTTGTCCTAGAATTTGAAATTGTTGAGGCTTAAATTTACAGTTTGTATACAGAAATGGGTTCAGCTATGGCAGACGTCACTAGAACTTTATCTCCGGAAATAAAACAGACTTAAATGTCTTAGAATCTGACTAATGACGTTAGACATTTACATTTTGTTGATGGTTGCACTTCCGCTTGTCTGTGGTTTATACCACATGGACTTTCAGAAGTGTCCCTATTGATGCAATCTTTGTTGAGTTGTTTACACTATAAAGGTTGGCATTGATCGGTAAATAAATACTTCATCTTCACAATTATCATTGCTTGGATTCATAATTTCCTGTCGATCGTGTTTTTTTTACATCCCGTTGAGAAAAAATATTAATTTCTTTTATTTTTTTAAAGGGAAGACTACGTGACGTCTCCCCATCATAAACGATTTTAAAAAGAAAACCTCATATTTGATGATAAGACCTCGTGACGTCTCTGCAGTAATTAAGATTGATATCTGAAACGTGATTGGATAAAAATCAAATGTTTGTAGATAGAGTAAAGTTATATGCTACAGAAGATGTTTGTTTATCTATTCAGTTTATTTTCCACTCCTACCTTATTTCTTTAAAAAAACTGAACTTTGTAGTATGAATGGCTTGTAAAACTTTATTACACACGAAAGAGAAGTGCAAGAAAAAATTATACTTCAATGATATATATATATATATTTTTTTTTTTCAATGGGATACATAGCCTATTGGGGTGCTTTGAGATTTTGCGCCAGAAATTCGCAAAGGCTTGTTGGAATGTCACATGACCAATAGTACGCGGTGATTACCTGGGCCCGTATTCACCAACCATTCTTAGGAACGTTCTTTTTCTTATTCTCCAAGATTTCCTACATTTTTAAGTAACACAACTTCTGATTGGCTAAACCGAAGGGTTTAGCCAATCAGAAGTTGTGTTACTTACAAATATAGAAAACCTTGGAGAATAAGGCTAAGAATATTCTCAAGAATGGTTGGTGAACAAGTATGATGATCACGTCATGCCTGGGCCCACACCAAGTACACCCCAACTGAGACATTGTACTTAGCATATACCCTTATTAGACTGACATACGTATTCTCATATTTTTTCAGAGTTTATATATTACGTTTTGTGGAAATTTGTATCTTTTTATCTAATAGGAGGAATTTCCTTCCCAATGATTTTTCCTATAATGATAGTTATCACTAATGATTTTACAGGGAATAAAATTTCAATCAATATAATTATATGTGTAAAAATACCAATCGTATGTTTTATTTGTAGAAACTGTGATGCGTCTTTGTAAATTCAACTGATACACTTTGAACAACTGAAACATTACTAACTAATCTTGAAAATACTAGAGACTATTTGGAGTGCAACACGCGAAAAGGTGCATTCGGACTTTTGCGTAAAGTGTCGTCCCGGATTAGCCTGCGCAGTCCGCGCAGGCTAATCCGAGACGGCACTTTACGACTACATTAGATTTTGTGCTGCAGTAGACTTGAGCAAAACAGAAAATCACATAAAATCGGAAAGTGTCGTCTCAGATTAGCCTGCGCGGACTGCACAGGCTGATCCGAGACGGCACTTTACGCAAATGTCTGAATGCACCTTTTCGCGTGTTTCAAGCCATTTAGTGTTTTCGAAGCAATAGTCATAAATTGTACGACCTCCTCGCAGGATTTTATAGCTACGATGGGCTAGGAATATTTTATCAATTGGAGACCAAACAATACCATGTTATTTACAGATTTACAATTAAGCCCCGCTTTGCGAATCCGTTTGGTATTAGAGCACGTCCAACCATTCTAATCCTGGATACAGTGTGTGTTCTTAAACAAAGTAGCTTCTATGGGTCCATAGCTATATGTTTACTTGCTTGGTATGATGCATTGCCTCGTTTTGTCATCAGAGTATCGCTCAATGATATAGAGAATATTTGATTTTTTTTTTTCGGAGAAAGATCGAAATTTATTTCATCGAGTGGACATCATCCGTAATATTTTCACGAGTGGCGCAGCCACGAGTGAAAATATTACCGATATGTTCACGAGATGAAATAAATTTCGATTTTTCATCGAAAAAAAAAATATTCTATTTATTTCATGTTTTTAACCCTTTCTAGGAGGAGCTTTATCAAAATCCAGTACAGTTCTTTTGCCCTATTCCCCGTGGCGTACCCCTCCCACATAGCAACGGATTACAATATTACGTCAAGCGCGAAAAATGTAAAGTAAATTACGTCATATTTCCATATGGTTACGAGGCACGCGCACTTAACCTAGGCAACGAGAACATGAAAATCTTTTTTTTTTCACTGCTGGTACCAGTGTAAGATCGAAAAATATTTTCACTGCTATTTCTCGATATCCTACCGGAAAGCATGAAATAGATTTATATAATTGGCTTGCAACAGGCGAAAAGGGGCATTCGGACATTTGCATAAAGTGTCGTCTCGGATTAGCCTGCGCAGTCGGCGCAGGCTAATCGGAGACGGCGTTGTACGGCTACAATAGATTTTGTGCTTCAGTAGGCTTACCCATTAAATTACAGGAAATTGCTTTTAAATGGGAACTGTCATTTCGGATTAGCCTGTGCGGACTGCGCAGGCTTATTCGAGACGACACTTTAAGCAGATGTCCGAATGCCCTTTTTCGCGTGTTGAAAGCCAATTATAGAATTTGTGGAGATGAATTCTTTAATTTCTAATTAGTGGCATCACTGGTAAGTTTAAGTCCAAGATCTGAGATCAATGGATTCCCACTTTAATTTGGGATCACTGGTTCGAATTCGAGCTCGGCAAATTTATTTCTGAGGACTATAACGATAGGTACAGCAACAGTTCTCTCTCATCGCTGATCATTGTCTTTACAACAGTGACGGGTAACAGACACGTGGGACAGTAGCCATTAGCTTTGGAAGGATATTGTGCACCTAACAGGTAAAAGAAACTCCAAGTTGGCACGGATTAGTTTACTACCGGCTGCTACATACTAGTAACTGAAATTATGTCCAGACCTGTGTAATGCAGAGAAATGACCCTCCCCTACAAATGACCCGGGTCATTTCACCACGTAGAGAAATGACCCAGAGGATTATTTTTCTCTGTAGAATAATGACCCGGGTCATTCCTCTACGTAGTGAAATGACCAATGGGTCATTTTGTAGGGGAGGGTCATTTCTCTGCATTACACCGCCTTTAATCATTATACGAACATGTTTTTATTTATCAATGGCGCCCTTGATAGTATAAACGATCAAAGAAACATTGCGGCAAAAGCATTATTATTACAAGTCCCTGTGGTTTACCAGAGGCTAAGTTAAGGTATAGAAAAAAAATGAAAAATTATAATCTGGCAAAAAAGCAGTTTCTGCCTTTTAGGGGTAGGGCACTTATCTAAGCATTATCTCCCGCTAGATGGCATTGTGCAAATATACATCTATCTAATTTGCGCTTCTGGGTACATAAGCGGACTAATTTTTCATAACAACAACCGTTGCTTTGAATTTCAAAATGATATAAAAGCTTACTCAATAAAACGGTATTTGGTACAATTCATTCACCTAGCGAACTGGCCGATTAGCTCAGTAGGTAGAGCGTAGGACTCGTGAACACAATGTTTCGGGTCTCTACAGGTTGTGGGTTCGAGTCCCCGGCTGGCCAACTGAGAAAAATTATTAATTGTCTTTCGGACGAGACGTTAAACCGAGGTCCCGTGTGACGGTGCTATACACCGAGCACGTTAAAGAACCAGGCGGAATTCTCAGTAGTTTCGTCCTGTATCCTTGCTCTATCCCCCGTAGCAACTAACCGTCTTCTGGGGGCGTCGCTCAGATGGGCAAGCGGTAGCGACGATAAATAAACGAAAATAATCAAATCATTCAGCTATGGGTAATAGGCTAATAACTTCGGTATAAGCCATACTTTTCCCAGGTATTAGGGTGATGGGTAATACGTCATAGCAGACAGGTCGAATCTTCGAAGAATATAACATGCGCAGACAACGCTTATCTATAAGGCTTCGTGGAAATAAGAACAAGTAAACAACATTTCTGTCAAACAATTCACAATTCAACAAACCGTTCACCTTTACTCCCTTTTAGGGGTGGGGTACCTTATCTCAGGCTTTCTGGAAATACGAAAAGGTAAACAGGATTTTTTTTTTCAATAAATAAATCGGTGAAATCCGAAAATGATATCCCGGTGAAATTCCTCGCCAGTCCTTTCAGCAGCTTAGGTTGGAATGGGACCCTTTTGAGGACGGTATAGATCAAGATCAGACTGCACAGAACGTGCAGTCTGATCTTGGATCCATACCGTCCGATTGTTTTGTCAAGCCACTACGACGAAAATCTCTCTGAGTCTCTGTGGACCGTACTTTTAGCCATCAAAAGAGATTAGGCGTGTAATACATGTATGCGAAAAGGGGCATTCCAACATATGCGTAAATTGTCGTCTCGGATCAGCCTGCGCACTCCGCGTAGGCTGATCTGAGACGTCACTTTACCACTGCATTAGATTTTGTGATACAGTAGACTTGCGCAAAAAAAATAAAATTTCATAAAAACGAAAATTATCGTTTCGGATTGGTCTGCGCGGACTGCACATGCTGATCCGAGACGATACTTTAAGCATATGTCCGAATTCCCCTTTTCCATTGTTGCAGGCCAGATTATGTCAGATGCTGAAAGGAGCTAAACCTCTCCAATGTGATATCTAAATGCATTTGGGCTATCTCTAGACTGCTGCGTAATGTCTTAACACTTATCCAGCTTATAACTAAAGGGAAATTCTTAATTCCTAAGTAAAAACCCAAATATTGCTAAACCGAAGCCGTGTGCTGTGGTATAATATCTCCTTGTCGGACAGTGTAGATCCAAGATCAGACTGCACGATCTGTGCAGTCTGATCTTGGATCTACACTGTCCGCAAAAGGTCAGTGAGTCCCGCTTGGCAGCTTAAGGGTTAACACTCATCATGCGATGTTAGTGAATTGCTCAGATTTTCAAGCCGTTTTTAAAGATTCGAATAATTCTATTTCAAACTTTTTTTTTTCGAGAAACATAAATCCTTATTGGACAGTGTAGATACAAGATCAGACTGCACGTTCTGTGCAGTCTGATCTTTGATCTACACTGTCCGCAGATGGTCAGTGAGTCGCGCTTGGCATTCGAAGGGTTAAATTTTCTCCTAAACCGATCAATATAGATAAGAAGATTCCGGACGGAATGTACTTTTAAACACCCTTTTCAACCATTGCCATTAATCGGCTAAAAATGTGAAATGAAATTTTCGAGCCAAGAGTAAATCCCCAAATTTTGCGATTTGTATGGTTATTATTCTTTTGGAAAAAAAATATCTTCTTGTCGAACAGTGTAGATCCAAGATCAGACAGTACGTTCTGTGCTATCTGATCTTGATCTACACTGTCCACATAAGGTTCTTCAATCGCAGTTAGTTGCCTTAAAGATAAAACTAAGAATTAAATTTAAAGGCGCACAACATAAAACATAGATGTACTTCAAATACAAAGCAAAACGAATTCAAGCACTGAAATTACTTCATCAAAGCTATAGAAGTGTGCACTTTTGGAAGCAAGGGCGTATACAAAAGGGATGTAAAAAACACAAGAAAATGCCGATGCATAGCATCTATCTACTATTTGGCCTGCGAACATTCGAAAGGGGACTTTCGGACATTTGCGTAAAGCCTCGTCTAGGATCAGCCAGCGCAGTACGCGCAGGCTAATCCGAAACGACACTTTCCGTTTATATTTGATTTTTTGTTTTGCGCATGTCTACTGTAGCACATAATCTATAGTGCAATCGTAAAGTGCCGTCCCGGATTAGCCTGCGCGGACTGCGAAGGCTGATCCGAAACGACACTTTGCGCAAATGTCCGAATGTTCCTTTTCGCGTGTTGTAGGCCGATTTTAACATAAAAACTTCCTTATGTGAATGAACCCTTATGACGGTGCCAATCAAGGCGGGGTGTTTCGCAACGAAAGTGTTGGTCAATCGGGAGGCCAGGTTTCGTTTTTACTAACCATTCTTGAAAATACTATACGTCTTATTCTCGAGACCCTTTAACAAATGTAGCACAACTTCTGATTGGCTAATTGACTACTTGCTTTAGCCAATCAGAAGCTGTGTGTTACTTTATAAATCTAGAATAAGACTAAAAATGAAACTAAGAATGATTTGTGAATGCGGACCCAAGGCCTAACCCGCTCTTAGATATTTAAATGGATTCGATACTTCAAAGCCCAATCTAACATTGGTAAAACCCAGGAAATACTTGTGAATGAGTTGTAAATATACTGTTACATGCAGCATAAAACAAACTGAACAAGCAAAATAATTCATTCAGTAAAAAGGTAAGGCTCGAATTCCATCTCCGAATTAGCCTAAATCATTGACCCGGGTAAGAGATAGGTTCAGATTAGACTAAATATCTACTCTACAAAGGGAGCAGAATGGGATTATCTACCCAAGAGGATTTCTCTTTTAACCCATTACCACACAATCCCTACTTTTGACGACCCTGAGAAAGAAGCCTTTAGAAAACATTGTTGGAAAAGGAGAAAATGCTGGTAACCAGCATTTTCTCCTTTTCCCACAATGTTTTCTACCCTTCACAGAACAAATTTCAAATTTTGAGTCACTTTTGTTTTGTCGTCTGCAAATGCTTTCGATTTGGACAAACCTAAAATTTTGTCGTTTGGTAATGGGTTAAAGGCATGAGACTAAAGAGGGTTAATGTATCTCCGTGATGCGCTATACCAAGCCAATCATCATATAATTTGAATATGGGGGAAGATTGATCCTTTGCCATGCAGAAAATTTACTAAAGGCAAAAAGTTTTGGCTCAGGTCAGCCCATGCATCATGCACAGGCTGACCTGGGTCGACACTTTTTGCAAATGCTTTAAACCCCATTGTCAAAGGGCATGCTCATTTATTTTAATTGGAAAGATACGTAGTTTTTTTCTTATCACTTTATCTGATGAAGTTCTGTGCTTTAAATACGGACAGATAAACGCCAAGAAATTATGAATAGGTAGACTGGTAGCCTAGATATACTGATGAAATAGAATTTATATCGGATAAACAAATAACCCTTCATCAACGAGCTGAATCAACAAAACAAAAAATGTTAGCTTGCAGATGTATTCTATCATAGTTTTTATATTCTAATCTGTTCTTTTGGCTCGGCACGTGATAATATAAATAAAACTATATACAACTTACAAAATATTACAAAGGCCAATAGCAGTTGGTGCTTCCTATCTTCACTCGTTCATTCAGTCTGCGACGATCAAAGAGCGGTTTTATTGAAAGGAGAAGTAAGTTCAATGGCTTAACAGAAACATAACCGAATTGTGCTGAACTACTTTTCGGCCTGTTCGAGTTACGTCGAGTACTACAGACGTATTCTTCCGCACTTTCTTTAAATCTGATTACAGCGGAATCACGCAGCTTAAGTGATTTCGAACGTCAATAGAAATGTAGCGATACTTTATTTGCGTACCTTTACTAAAGTGGGAAGATGTAATCTCACAGAGCTATCAATTAAGCAATATTTCGGTTGAAGAAACACTTGGAAATATCATTAAAAACTGATAGATAAATAGTACGCGCGTCAAGAGAAGATATTTTTGGAAAATATGCCAGTAACATATATAAAAGTTAGCTGAATGATAATCAGAAAGTTGTGGAATTAGTTGTTAGGGTTTGGTGCTTTTGGTGATACGTTTTATGATTTAATTTACATAATTTTGAGACATGGTGGTATTGTCACGCAATTGCGGATCTGATATTTCCAACTTTTAAAGAGCTTAAGATTTAAATAGTGACCCAAACACTTACTGGCTCCAAGATGTCGACCGAACAGGCTTTTAAAGTTGGAGACTATATCGTGTTTTCATTGACAGTGTTGATGTCAGTTGCTATAGGTATTTACTTTGCATGTTCGGGTAAGAAAAACTCCACAACCTTGAACTTTTTTCATGGAGACCGCCAGCTGAGCTATGGACCCGTGGCTCTGTCGCTCGTCGTCACATTTCAGTCTTCCATAATGCTGCTTGGCTTTCCAGCTGAAGTGTATTTCTATGGCTACATGATATGCTTATTCAACATCGGACAATGTGCAGCTATCTACATTGCAACACGGATCGTGGTGCCGTTAATGTACCCGTTAAAAATAACCAGTGTCTATCATTATCTTACACTTCGATACAGTTCACAATCTGTGAGACTTCTTACAGTTGCCATTGGAATAATATCGCAATGCATTTATATGGGGGTAGTGCTGTTTGGGCCAGCAATAGCTCTGGAGTCCGTGACAAATTTTCCTGCTTGGGCGTCAATTCTTTGCATTGCCCTGGCTTCTGTGATTTACACATCGATTGGCGGCATCTTAGCTGTGATCTGGACGGACGTTCTTCAATGTGTTATCATGATACTCGGAATTATAGCTATATTAATCAAAGGTACCTTGGACGCAGGTGGCTCGGGATATGTAATGACGACCAACGCAGAATCTGGAAGATTGGACATATTTGATTTCAATCCAGATCCAACCGTTCGTCACACTTTCTGGACAATTATGGTTGGTTCTTTTGTTGGTTCTTTCTCACTGACACTTAGTCAATCGACAATACAACGATTCAATTCCACACCGTCCATCAAAGACGCCAACAAAGTCATGTATATTGCGGGCCCTGTATTTATTGCGATGCAAATGATGTCGATGTCTGTAGGTCTTGTTTGCTTCTCGTATTTCACGTCTAAGCAATGCGATCCATATCTGTCTGGACAGATAACAAATCCCAACCAGATAGTACCGTTCATGATTGTAGACATTTTCAAACAATACCAAGGATTATCAGGATTATTCATATCGTCTTTATTCAGTGCGTCGCTCAGCACGATATCGTCAAACTTAGCCGGTCTATCAGCTATCACAGTGGAAGACTTGATAAGGCCGTATTTCAACCTCACAGATAAGACACTCACCAAGATAGCAAAACTTTCAGTCTTAGTGTTCGGTGGTTTGGGGATCTGCGTTGCCTTTCTCATATCACGTGTACAAGGGTCGTTGACCCAAATTTTATTCAGCATAATGGGAGCTGCGACGGGACCGTCCGTTGGAATATTTTTCTTGTCCATGTTTTACTACAAATCTACATCGAAGGGAATGATAATCGGAGGAGTAGTTGGGCTGATCATATCGTTTTGGATTTGTATCGGTTCTCATGTGACAACAACCCTTCCAAAGTCACCCATCAAACCATTGCCTTCAACAGATAACTGTTTTGTGAATACATGGAGTCCAAAAAACAACACAGCACTTTTTATGCCCAACAATACAGAAAATCTACCACAAACAACAGTTGCATATTTGTCAAATTCTTCGCAGGCATCGTTGACGTCATCAACAGTTTTCACGGCCAACGACTCAAGGCAATCCAACCAGGCCAATCAACAACACACAGTCACAGGAGTTGAGAAACTTTACACTGTCTCATACGCATTAGTTTCTACTATTGGTACCGGTGTGACATTATTAGTGGGTTTTGTGGCAAGTCTTTTGACCTTTGACCCTGAAGTGGACAAACCGGATACAAAATATATTCTGTCGCTCGGAAAGCAAATTTGTTGTTGTTGTAAGCGACAGTGGTTTGATCTAAACTGTTCGTGTAAGGAAGACCCTGACACAATGAAGCTGGAGAAGGCTAACCGTGGTGACGATACTGAACCTAATGATGTTTTATTGACCAGGTGTTGAATTTACCCCGCAAATCTTTGGCTCGACTGTTTTCCATGAAAAAAAAATCGAAGTATTTCTATAGCCTAATCGTCGTCAACGTCGTCATCTTCGGAAGCCGCTGAAACTCCATTGGTCTATTACAGAATACCAGAATTCTCATTATTGGATACCGTTACTATGAATAGCACATGGGCAACTGTCTCTGTATTGTATATAGTAGGTATTATTTGAAACAGTCGCCGACGTGCTGTTTATGGTCACGGTGCAAATGAAAATTTCGGTATTCCGTGATAAACAAGAGATTTACCAATGTGCTATTTAAACCATTACAACACAATGCCGACTTTAACGACCCTTTGAAAGAACCCTTTTGAAAACATTGTGGGAAAAGGAGAAAATGCTGGTAAACAGAATTTTCTCCTTTTCCCATAATGTTTTCTACCCTATCAAAGGAAATTTGCACCATTTGACCCCCCAAAAAAAATTGTCATCTGCAAATGCTCTCAGTTCGGACTGGCTAAATTTTTGTCATCTGGTAAAGGGTTAAAAGGTTTGCGATGACCCACCAAGGAAATATTAAAGTGTGATAGACGAACTTCAAAGGCAAGTGCCTTGACATATTCTTAGGTTTATGAGCGACACTCTAGCAAAAGGTGGTTTAATGCATCGCCGTAATGCATTACACTCAGCAAGTCACCGTAATTATTACGATTATGAATCCATAAATTCTATTTTGTCTGACGATTGGCTGGATTCGAGGTAGAATGTCCTTAGATATGCAGTAAATCTACCCAAAGGAAAAAGTATTAACCTAGATCAGCCAGCGAGGTCTACTCGACCTTCAGTCTTGCACGATATCAGATTTTCTCACGCTGCGCGAGTTAACCCATTACCACACAATCCATACTTTTGACGCCCCTGAGAAAGAAGCCTTTAGAAAACATTGTGGGACAAGGAGAAAAGGTAACCAGCATTTTCTCCTTTTCCCACATAGTATTACCATTCACAAAACAAGTTTATAATATTCAATTACTTTTATTTTAGGTTTGTCCAAATCGAAAGCATTTGGAGACGACAAAATAAAAGTGACTGTAAATTTGAAATTTGTTTTTGTGAAGAGTAGAAAAACATTATGGGAAAAGTAGAAAATGCTGGTTACCAGCATTTTCTCCTTTTCCCACAATGTTTTCTAAAGGCTTCTTTCTCAGGGTTGTCAAAAGTAGGGATTGTGTGGTAATGGGTTAACCATTTCTGGAAGGAACTATCAAAATCCTTTGCAGTTCTTTTCAATTATTCCCCGTGGCGTACCCTTAAGCATAGCATCAAATTACAATATTACGTCAAGTGCGAGAAATGTTAGGTCAATGACGTCATATTTCCATCTGGTTGCGGAGCATGCAGACTTTCCCTACGTAACTAGAATGTAAAAATCGGTATTTTCACTGGCTGAAACCATCAAATACCGATATTTCTCAATACCGGAAAGAATTACACTGTTAAGTCTACTAGACGTCAAGATTTGAGGGGTATTCAATTTGAAAGGTGTGCAGACGATAATCTATTGTGGCAGAAATGGTGTGATCTGTACTTGAAAGAGTAGTAAACTTTGCTGGAAAAGGAGAAAAATGATGATTACCAGCTTATTGTACTTTTACTATATTGTTTTCATTTTTTTGTCTTAAGATTTGGTATTATTTATTCAATGATGAACTCTTTACAAAATGATAAAATTTAAGACTAGTCCAAACTGAAAGCATTTGCAGACGACAAAAGAAAAGATGACTAAAATTTCAAAGATTGTTTTGGGAAGGATAGAAAACATTGCAGGAAAAAGAGAAAATGCTGGTTACCAGCATTTTCTACTTTTCCTACAGTGTTTTCAAACGCTTCTTTTTCAGAGTCGTTAAAAGTATGGTTTGTGTGGTAAAGGATTAAAGCGTTTCAGTTTGCAATGGTAAATTAATTTCCAGAATATGCCAAAAAAAACCTCGAAATTGTTTCTTTGGCGGCGAAAGCATAAACACATTGAAAACCATAGTCTAGTTTTCTGTCTTACAGCGGAGGACTTTTGAAAACATTGCAACAAAAAGGGAAATTTCACGTGTCTTTGTGGCTCATGGTCGTTATCCACCAACCATTCTTATGATCACCCATATAATATAACTCTCGAGAAATTTCGAAAGT
Organism: Tridacna crocea; assembly: GCA_943736015.1. Taxonomy (NCBI): domain Eukaryota; kingdom Metazoa; phylum Mollusca; class Bivalvia; order Cardiida; family Cardiidae; genus Tridacna; species Tridacna crocea. Next base: position 42,295,985 of record OX031066.1, on the reverse strand, counting down.
TGAAAGTAACATAACATCTGATTGGCTAAACCTCATGGTTTAGCCAATCATATCTTATGTTACTTTCTAAATGCACCAGTAGAATTAGACTAAGAATACTCACTATATACCTGTGGTGAATATGAGTCCATCAAATTTTGTTGATAATTAATCCTTTCCCAAACAGGCCCTGGTTTTTACGTGTCTGCAGTAAAAGTCTTTTGAAAATACTGTGGGAAAAGAAGGAATTGCTCTTTTTGAAAACTTTCTGCCATTTTCCCAAAATCTAAAATTGTCGTCTGCAAACTCTTTTGGTTTGGAAGAGTCCAAAATTTGTCATTTGGGAAAGGGTTAAACTGTGCGAAGACATTTTAGAAATCGTCTGGTACAGAATTGTTTTGAGAGATTTGTGAGCTAAACGACAATTGAGCCAGGTTCTGTGAAAAGAGAGCTTAATGCACCAGTAAAAGATGTCGACCCGCGTCAACCTGCGCAGTCGGCACAGGCTTACGTGGGTTTCCACGTTGCAGGCAATGTTTTGCAAGTCCATGGGCCATGCTACCTCACGATTCGATTAGTTGTAAAAGACAACTGATTTCATGGATCCATTTTCATGTGATAGTTGCTTAACTCTTTACCACGCAATCCCGAGTTTTAAAGACCATGAGAAAGAAGCCTTTTGAAAACATTGCGGAAAAAGGAGAAAATGCTGCTGAGCAGCATTTTCTCCTTTTTCCACAATGTTTTCTACCCTTCACAAAACAATTTTCAAATTTTCACTCACTTTTACGATGTTGTCTACAAATGCTTTCAATTTGGATGAGTCTAACATTTTGTCGTTTGGTAAAGAGTCAATATGGTGTATCTAGATGATGTATTAAGCCGCCTTTTGCCAGGGAATGGCTCAAGTTCAAATTATACGCGCAGTTGTAACTACAATATCCTTTGCAATATTACGATCATAACTGAACGGTACTTTACCGCAATTAGAAGCATGTAAAATATACCTTATTAAATCTGTGTTTGTAACAATTACTCATTTTTTGTTGTTTTCTTTTTTAGTTTTTAACTTTTAAGCGCTAAGACTCATCGACCTTTTGCGGACAGTGTAGATCTAAGATCAGACTTCACATAACGTGCTTTCTTATCCTGGATCTACACTGTCCGATCATGAGTTGTTTTTTTCCCCCGGAAACAGTAACTTTTGAAAAAGTAACAGTTGAGTTTTCTATCGACATGAGAGTTTCATATATTATATTTCATTGTGTTTATTTTTAGAAATTTTATGGGTAAAGAAATGATCAGTGTTTAGTTCCGAAAACTGACCCAGCTCATCGACGGATTTGAATCCGAAACCCCTTGCCTCGGAGGCCAAGGTCACGTTCTTACCCTACACCATTGCCTCCCACCAGTTGTACCTTCCAGTGCATACGATCTAGTTGCATTGTTTATTACTAACGATTTTTTGGTCTCGTTACAATCGATGAAGCGTTCCATTGGCTCCGTGTTGATATGGTTTGGAACTCTTGACCAATGAATTAACATGTGATATTTAAAACTGGTGTGAAAGAGTTTTCTTTTACTATAGTTAGAGACAAATTTTCCAATGCTATGAAGTTTTTTATTGGAACGTTAGAAAAAAAATCTTATTTATTTTCTTTTTGCCAATTCTAGTGACAATTTTCTCAATTTCAGCATGTTTATTAGTTGAATGACATTAGTTTTTATCCCGTTTTCAACCTTACTTAGGTCCTATCACGTCCGCTGCTCTCTAACTCCTGCAAATATCTTATTTTCATCAGTGCCGTGCTAGGCTAGGCTCTGTAGTGTGTTGCTCAAAGTTATACCAAAGAAAAACCCTGCCGTTCGAGTGATGGTAGAACCTTTGGCCATCGGCATTTTCTCTTTTTCCCACTGTGATTTTAAAAGGCTTCCACAGGTCATTTATCAACGCTTTACCAAACAGTCCCTGGTTTTTACGACCATGAGATAGAGGCCTTTTGAAAACATTGTGGGAAATGGAGAAAATGCTGGTAACCAGCATTTTCTCCTTTTTCCACAATATTTTATTCCCTGCCGGAAACAGATTTTAATTTTTGAGTTACGTTTTACTATGTCGTCTGAAGGTACTTTCAGTTTTGGCCAGTCTAAATTCTTGTTGTTTGGTAAGGCGTTAAACACACGCGATAGTTTGGTAAAATATAATTATAAGTCCTGTATATATACATCGGCACAGTATTTTTGAGATAACGAGCTAATGTCTGTAGATAAAAAAAGCTAAGTAAAAAATAATTATGACATCTAAGCTATAAAAAAGTATGGCATGCAATATTATGAGACGAGATAAAGTACCGTTAATATATGTGCTCCAGTAACAGCAATCAACTTTTCGAACTGAACATAGGGCAAATCAAAGGACTGATAGTCCTGACAGTCTCCTTGGCCCGTATTCACCGACTATTTTTGAGAATATTCTTAGATTTATTCTCCAGGATTTTCCAAATTTGTAAGTAACACAGCTTCTGATTGGCTAAACCGAATGGTTTAGCCAATCAGAAGTTGTGTTACTTACAAATTTATAAGATTCTGGAGAATAAGACAAAGAACGTTCTTTTTAGCTAAGCTCGACTCATTGACCTTTTGCGGACAGTGTAGACCAAGATCTTGGATCTGTACTGTCCGATGCTGGTTTACCGTATTGTCCTCTTTCTCCACCATACTGTCTGTTGTTTCACAGATCTTAAAAGGTCTTTCACAGAAAACTCATGTCATTTCAGCAGCCATATTTGTCGTCTACAAAAAAAAAATGGGAAAGAATCAAAGTGTCGCCTACATAAAGTCAGACTTTCTTGTCGACACTGAGGTAAAACGGCTTGACAAAAGGTCAGTATTTACATTCTAGTCTATCCCCTTGATCATAAAAACGCCGAGCTCGGAGTCGCAGTCTGCAACGTACAGGACTTAACTCTATACCAAACGACAAAATGAAAGACTAGTCCAAATTAAAAAAAAAAAAACTGAAAGCAGTTGTAGACTACAAATTTAATGTGGCTAAAATTCTGGTGATTATCCTGGAAAGGGTAGAAAACATTGTGGGAAAAGAAGAAAATGCTGGTTACCAGCATTTTCTTCTTTTCTCACATTGTTATCAGAGGGCTTCCTTTTCAGTGTCGTCGAAAGTCGGGATTGTGTGGTAAAGAGTTAAAAAGGGGAGGAGGTGGAATGCGGAGGTGCTGGCCCAAATCTCCGGCCCGGCCAATTTCTCTCCGGGGATTGATGACAGTCATTGCAACAGGATTTATTCCTCTCTCACAGCTGATAATCGTTTTGAAGATGGTTATGTGGGAAAGCCATTGGCTTAGAAGAATATTGTGTAATGTATTGATTGATCAAGGACACAGCAGGAAAACACAGAAATGTGCAATGGCCTCAGCGATATTACTGAAATAAAGTTGAAAATGGCGTTAAACACACATTATCTCCCGCTAGATGGCATTCTATAAATACACATCTATCTAATTTGGGCATCCTGGGTACAGAAGCGGACTATACTTTTCTACGCGACAACCGTTAATTTGAATTTCAAACTGAAAATAAACGTTTACTCAATAAAACCGCTACCTGGTGCAATTCAGTCAGCTATGATCAACAGTGTAGAGAAATCTGGTGCTAAAACAGGTCTGATTTCTCTTCAAACGTATTAATAAAAGCCATTTTCTCCATTGCTACTTTATAACACGTATTACTACAATCCTCCCATCATGGAGTTGGGGGGTTGGGGGTGGGGAAGGGCGATGCGTCAAATAAGACGACTCGACATTATCTCAAGCTAGATGGCATTCTATAAATACTCGTCTATCTAATATGGGCATCCTGGGTACAGAACCGAATCACTTTCCTACGCGACAACCGTTACTTTGAATTTAAAACTAAAATAAAGGTTTACTCAATAAAACGCTACCTCGTGCAATTCACTCAGCTATGATCAGCAGTTCAGAGAAATCTGGAGCTAAAGCAGGTCTCATTTCTCCTTAAACGTATTGATATTTGCTATTTTCAACATTGCTACGTTATAGAGCGTAATATTACGGTCAGCCCGCTTTCGGGGCTAGTGATGTGTCATATAAAACAGTCGAATCTTCGAAGAATATGACATGCGCAGACAACGGACGGGTCGAATCTTAAAAGAATATGACATGCTCAGGCTAAACAAATGCAAACAAACAAACTGATCATTAGAACACAGTCTGTCGCCTTTTTTCTTTCGAACTGTTGAAGACTTACAAGCAAAAGTTGTCTTTTGCAAATTGATTCAGAGACTGGCTGCTTTCCCACATAACTATCGTAAAGACAATTGTCAGCGGTGGGAGGGGGATGAATCCTGTCGCAATAACTATAATCAATCCTGGCTAAGACAGTAGCCAAGCCAGGGATCGAACCAACGACCCCAGTTCTAAAGTCCTGTACGCTACCGACTGAGCTATACCGGGGCTCTACCTTGTGCTAAAGATTCAAACAGGAAATCTTAATAGATTTTGATGATGTAATTCAGACTTCTCAGACAGTTTATTTTTCCCCTAAGAAAAAAGGCACGAAGAAAGGCGCTGAAACCATTTGAAAGGTGGTCTGAAACAAGGGGGCTTAATGCATCTGCAAAAAGTTTCGATTCAGGTGAGCCTGCGCAGTCCGCGCAGGCTCACCTAAATCGAAACCTTTTGTTATTGGTCTAATTTCTGCTTGTCAAAGAATCAGTCTACCCCAGATTTCAAAAAGTTGTTATACTAAAAAGACTTTATGGATCCATAATCATTGTGATGACTTGTTTTGTACCACTCATCACAGACTATCATCAGACCCCCTTTCGCCAGAGCGCCGGGCATTTCTGTTTGGATTGCCGAACAATCGTGCTTGATAGCACGTAATTTGATGTTCGCTTTCGTGTTATTTCGTTCAAACAATCTCAAACTCCCCTTGATGTGCTTTCAGTTTATCAGAACGAGTCTGTTATCCGACTTCCCTGCACATTTCGCTCTTATCGCTTAATTCTAATTTTGCCAAAATGTCTGGAAATACATTTTATTGATTACCCTTTCGAATGCCAAGCGAAAAATCATCCGCAATAACGGACAATGTAGATCAAGATCAGACTGCACAAAATGTGCAGTCTGATCTTGGATCTACATTGTCCTTTGTTTTGTGAGATATTCTGAAAACATATACACCTCGATGACGTGCAATGATTTAGTCTCGCTTTACCATCGGGAATGACTACTTTATCCATATTCCAAGGGTAAAAGCTTGTGTTTTTTGGGTTTCTGTTTTGTTTAAATTCTGGTTTTACGGAGATATGAGATGCCACATATTATCTTGTAGGGAGGTTTAACCCTTAAGCTGCCTATCGCGACTTGCTGACCTTTTGCGGACAGCGTAGATCAAGATCAGACTGCACAGAACGTGCAGTCTGATCTTGGATCTACACTGTCCGATAAAGAGACATTTTTTCTTAGAAAATATACTTGAAATAGCATCGTTTGGGTTTTTACTATTGGCCTGAAAAGTTTGATTTGATTTATTCAGCAGGAGAAGGGTTAACACAAATAAACGTTTGTTCTTCCCTAGACCAAAGCCGCTTTTGTAGTGAGAGACCTCAATGTTTTTGGTTCGATCCCTGCCTTGAAGAGGGTCTTTATCTACCCGGTAGATTTTGTGCCAAATCTTATAGGCTATGCAATTTAGGGCTGCATTACAATGTCTCATAGCAGTTTCAATGCCATCCATGTCTTTTAAAAATTCGAGGTCAAATTTTGGCAAGGTATATGTAATGTCTTTCATTATAGCTAGCATTTTGTACCAAAGCACTAGAGTTTTTGATTATTGACCCTATAGACGTCGGTTCGATCCCTACCATGTTCGCGTTTTTTTTTTTGTTGTTGTTGTTGTTCACCTGTGTAATTGTGAGAGTATACCAACTGCTCAATCTTACATTCTATCTTTATTAAAACCAGAAATAATAATATGAACTTGTATTCAAAGGAATAAAGGAAGAAAATAAATCATTCAAAGACCAAATACTTTTATAACTAGAAAGAAATGTTATCCCGTGGGAGAAAATTGTGACCCTTCAGTACAAACAGATTTATTTCTGTTGTTGTTCTTTTTGTTGTTGAATTTGGATCAAAACATTCTAATGTTTTTTAGGATCATTTCTATCCACCACGCTAAAATCCGCATGGATTTGATTGGCTGAGCTAAAACGTCCCATCGAATCGAATTTGTCGTTATAGATTTCAGAGTGATAATTCAATATAGATTGGCTACAGAGAGTAATCCTAGTGTAAAGCGATTTTATGTTGTGATGTGTTTCTTGAAGCGCTTAGACCTATACGTTCTATTTGCTTGGAGAAAATTCCAACATCGTAATATTACCTTGTACACAGACCAGCAGTTTTATGGCGATTTTTAGCATTTTTTTTTTTTAATTTCAAGAAGAAAGTAAAAATGAAAGTAAAAGAGCTGCATGCAGATGATTACTTCTCTCAGGTTTACTATGCCAAGCCCCGATTGCTTAGTCGGTAGCGTGCAGGACTTGAGAATAGGGGGTCGTGAGCCTTCGATCCCCGGCTAGGCCAATTTCCTTCCTAGGATTGATGATAATCATTCCGACAGGATTCATTCCTCTTCCACCGCTGACAAGTGTTTCGACAATAGTTGTGTGGGAAAGCAGCCAGTGGCCTGAAAAGAATATTGAGTGGAGTACTGGTAACAGAAACTCCAGGAAAGCATGGATAGGTGCACTAGCCGCCGCGATATAAACTGAAATAATGTGGAAACCGCACAATACAATCAATCAGTCAATAGGCCTGTTTACTATAATTATAAAAGCTTCAAGTTTTCACTAAAAATCTCAAATATGACAGTTCATTTTATTAAAAAATGAAGAGAAAACCCGTAGCGGACAGTGCAGATCCAAGATCAGACTGCACGTTCTGTGAAGTCTGGTTTTGATCTACACTGTCCGCAAAAGTGAAATAAGCCGCGCGTAGAAGCGCAAAAGTGAACTTTTTATCGCTGATATTAATATTTTTTTTTCAAGGGAAGTAATCCCTTTATTGAGAGAAAATGATAATTTGTTGTTACCTCCCTTTAATATTAGAAAAAAAAGTGATGTTGAAATGTTAATTCTGCGGACTCTGCAAGTCTATTTGCTGGAATTTTTTTAGATGAGAAGTAATCATAGTATTTTGCTACCACTGTTTTCTATTAAACGTTTTTTGAATGTTTGTAGTGTGCGAAAGCGCTTCTACTGCCATGTTATAAAGCTTGCTTTTCATGTTAACTCTTTACCAAACGACAATATTGTAGGCTTGTCCAAACTCGAAAGCATTTGCAGACGACAAAATAAAAGTTACTGAAAATTTCAAATTTGTTTTGTGAAGGGTAGAAAACATTGTGGGAAAAGGAGAAAATGCTGGTTACCAGCATTTTCTCCTTTTCCCACACTCTTTTCCAAGGATGTCTTTCTCAGGGTCGTCAAAAGTAGGGATTGTTTGGCAGTGGGTTAATTAAGTAACGTGATGTCAGTATTCGCATACGGACCGAAAAGTTGTGGGATCGATTTCACCTTTAACAGGTTCATTACTGGCCTATTACATGTTTTACTAAACTTGGAACTTGCAGTGATAAACAAGAAAGCATTAGAATGCTTTAAGGTCTTTGTATTCCACAGCGAAAGTAATAAAGATAGAGTAAATAACGAGGTCTTGGTCGAGTATTAGTTGGCTCTTGCACAGCCTTGCTATGCACAGGCTGGCTTTTGTAGCGATATGGTAGAGTGCTCGTGGAGGTTGTGGGTTAGATCCCCGCATTGTACAACTAAATTTACGACCCGTTACATAATAGAAAGGCTCTGTGAAAAGGCGGTTTACTGCATCTCCAAACAGTATCGACCCACGTCAGCCTGCGAAGTCCGCACAGTCTAACCTGAGTCAGTACATTTTGTTATTGGTAAAGGAAAATTCTAATTAGCACGATTTAGCCAGCTTTTAGACAAAATGGGTATAATTATAGTTATGCAACGACTGAGATACTTGGTATGTAGGCCTAACGAGCTTCGTAAATCTTTGCTACCTCAGATGATTTGACTTTACACTATTAACTCATTACCAAAGGACACGAAAACTTAGGTTTTTCCAAATCAAAAGCATTTGCATACACAAAATAAAAGTGACTGAAAATTTGAATTTGTTTTGTGAAGGGTAGAAAACACTGTAGGAAAAGGAGAAAATGCTGGTAACCAGCATTTTCTCCTTTTTCCACAATGTTTTCAGAAGGCTTCTTTCACAGGGTCGTTAAATATTAGGATTGTGCGGTAAAGGGTTAAATGGTCTGCAACGCGCCAAAAGAGGCATTCGGACCTTTGCGTAAAGTAACGTCTCGGATCAGCCTGCGCAGTCCGCACAGACTAATCCGAGGTGGACACTCTCCGTTCTTATGTAATTTCTGTTTAGCGCAAGTCTACTATTGGATAAAATCTATTGTAGTCATAAAGTGCCGTCTCGGATTAGCCTGCATGTCATGCACAGGCTGATCCGATGCGGCACTTTATGCACGTGACCGAATGCCTCTTTTCGAGGGTTGCAGGCCAGGTATGAGAACTTATGGTTCATTTTGCCCCTTGTCTCGTTTGTCGATAATGAACTTTCGATTACAATAAATGTGATCTCTATATTTTATTATACATATTGTAATTTTTTTTCAAAAAGAACAAGTTTTAAGTCTCTCTTAAACGATTTCGGTTTCAAATTGTCCGCCTTCTAAAAGATTTTCTTTCTAGGAACTGTCGGCACTGTGCTATCACCCTATATGGCAAAAGGAGGCTGGTACTTCACCCCGATTGGCTAATTTTTAGTCCAAATAAAAAAAAGTATGAAACTGTCTCCAGAAAACGATAATAAATGAAAGAGTAGTTTCTTTCGTGGTCATTAGGTATTCAAATAGCTTAACATAGCCTTTCTCATGGATTATTTCTTTTTTTTAAATCATTATTAATATTGTGCATTCACCTCCAATCACAGAACGGAAGTCGGTCACTGAAAGCAGGGGGTTGTCTCAAAAGTCTCTGTAAGTAGCTAAATACTTAATTTAGCATAAATATTTCTTACTTTTGTTGTCGATCAATCCAATATTTTAATGAAATCAATTGTTATCTTATTTACATGTGATATTTTTGCTAAAAAAGTTTTCTTATGAATATAAACCAAATATTTCCTTTTGATTCATTTTGTAACTTCCCCTAAATCGGACATTTACCTCAGACCCAATATGGCTGAACTTGAGGAAGGGTTTCAATATGGTCTCTCTGCAAATTCAATTTCTTTATCAAATAAAACCGTTGTTCACGTGAAACTAACCGACACATCTTTAAAAGTGATAGAGGACTATCTGAAACGAAAGGTAATTTATCGTAAAGACTCGGCTTTCCATTTGTTTTTTCCGCTTTTGAATGGACGGACCAGTCAATTTTGCAAACATAGCATTTTCGCTAGGAGATACTCGTGGTGTAAACAAGTATATTTGCTTCTTTTTCGGGAAAATTTCGTGTGATATGATGAAATAGATACCGATATACTGTAAATAGACAAAATAGCAGATTATATGACTAAAATTTGACTGAAATTATCATTCTTCCCAATGACATATGTTGGCGTGAAAACCAGCAGCTGGCAACTCGATCAGCTGTTTTTCATGAGTGATAGATTTTTTTCGGCACTGGTCGAACGGCCAAGATACAGTCAGAGTTACAATAAACACTATTCAATTTCACAATTGTAATAACATTTGATATATAACATACGGGAAAACATGTTGTAAGAGTCTTTTTTTCTTCATTACCCATGCTGTTTTAAAGGCACACTGATAATCGTTAAACATGTGAGAAAAAATATGGCAGCATTGGACAAACTCAAGATACTATGGCGAGTCAGTAATCAATCCAAAATGTTATTCCACTAGAAATTAGACATTTTTTACTTTTTACTGAATGACAAAATTTTAGACTTGTCCAAATAGAAAGCATTTTAAGACTACAAAATAAATGAAAATTGAAATTTGGGTCGGGAAGGGTAGAAAACATTGTGGGAAAAGAACAAAATGCCGGTTACCAGCATTTTTTTCATTCCCCATGTTTTCTAAAGGCTTCTTTTACAGGGTTTTCAAAAGTTGGTATTGTGTGGTAAGGAGTAAACGCTTTCCGTGCACATATTAGACTTTCATTATGGGAATAAGAAGAATTTGCTTTCTGGGAGCAATTTTTTCATTTGCCAAAATGCTATATATAATTAGCATCTGATAGAAAGAAAAATCATTTCAAGAAGGAAATTTTGGAGTGATTTCCAAGGGAAATAGTGGGGCTGACAGGGGACCTGATCACATGCTTTCATGGCGAGTGCTTCAACCACTGAACTATTTATAATGCTTAGCTTCATAGCAAGATTTCATTCTGACATTTCTCCTTGTAATCTTGAGAGGTTATTAGACGTGTCCCTTCTCCGGGTTCTTTGAAAGTCTGATGCCCAGAGAGTTCTATTTACTGAGTTACCCAGACCACAATATGGTAGACATTACTGCAATTGATGAACCCTTGCAGTGTTCCCACTCGCGCAAATTATTGCTTAAATCACGTTACAGAAATGAAATTCACGTAACAAATATTGGTTACATGCAAGACCTCATGTAAGAGAATACATTGACAAAAAAAGACCATTATCTTGCGTAAAATGACAGGTTTTGAAGGTACTTGTAATCCTTATTGAAAAGTTTATGTCAAATCATACGAAAATACCTACCAGAAATTAACAAGCATGAAAAAGTGATGGATCCCCTCCCAAAAAAATGGAAACCCATGACACAATAAAATGACTCCTTGACATTGTCAGTCCTCGCGCTGCCAATCGACATTAACGACATTTGTCGATTTTTTAATTCAGATGTCGATTAATTCTTCCAATTGTCGATAAAAATTGTTGATTAATTTATTCCCCAAAAAGTCGGTAAAATTTCCTTTACATGCCTAGATCACAGGTTAATTTGCGCCGGAAATGTGTGGTAAGTGCTTCTTTCACACCTCGGCGGACGCAGACTTGGGCAATCAACAGGTCACAACGGATTGGTATATCATACAACACTTGTCATATTACTCTAAGCCTTTAATTGACCATTATTGTTTGTTTCTTCTTAAATTTTGATAGACCACATTAACTGACGCGTTGACATTATAGACTTGAAATTCCCGTAACATTTTGCTTACATGCGAGTCCTCACGTAAGAAAAAAAAAAAGAAAAAAAAAACATTATCCGCTTAACTTTTGTAAATGACAAGATTTGAAGTTACTTGCTACCCTTATAGATAATTACAGTCAAATCACACGGAAATACCAATCCACAAATCAACACACGTGAAAAATGCTAGATGCAAAAAACACAGAAACCCATGACACAACGAAATGTTTCTTGTGACATTGCCCGATCAATGTCACTTTAGACCAGCTTTTCTGCTTTTTAATGACTTTAAGCAGTAAATTTCCACAGGTATCTTACTTAAACAGAGTTTTGTGCAGCAAATTATCAATATTGACAACTTTACCTCTAGCAGAGAACGATTATTGTCATACCATATTATGACATCTTACCCCTAGATTTACAGATCCAGGGGCAAGTGTACCATTGAAACAAAAAAAGCTATTGGGATAACTGTTCACTTATATGTCTACCTCATCATTTATATACTATTGAGTGAATAACGTTTTGTCTACAAAGTGTGACTCGCCTGTCACACTGACTTAATTTGAGAATAATTGAAGTTAAAATATAATAAAGGGAGGTTATCATGTAATAGAAAATTTTCTCCATTCACATGGGCATATCATATATTATGATAATAAAAGAATGTTGTTTGGTACAGAAGTACTCTCAAAAGTCCTTATGCTTTTATGCAATATTGTGGTAAAAGGAGCACTGTCCCAGGAAGTAGCACTTAACAAATTTTCCTTTTTCCCCCTTTGTATTTTCTGCATTGTAAGATTAAAACAAAATTGTGTTATAATTATGTTAAAAAAGTAACCATTCATCAAAGGAAACCAAGAAATCAGTCTTTGTGCTTTTATGCAAATCTTGTGGGAAAATGAGCACTATCCCAGGAAATGGTATAGTCAGCAAATGCTCCTCCCCCCCCCCCCCCCCCCCCTTTTCTACAATATAAGATTAAATATATTGATGATTTATTATTATTGACGTAATTATGTGAATGAAAGTTTGAAGCTATGAGTTAACAGTAAAGTTTGTTCAATGCTATATGTGCATATTTATTTTTTTTTGTAAACCAACTTCACAGGCTTATTTTGTCTATTATTTTTTGCAAGAAAAAGTTGTCGGCCATTATTTTACTTGGGCCAGAGCTAGCACTGCATTGTCCTATTAGATTTACTTCAGACTGCCTCTTCAACTGTTTGATGACTTTAAGGAGTATATTTACTAGATACTGAATAAAGCAGACTTCTTTGCTGCAAATCATCATATGGGTTGCTTTACCCCTAGTTTGGGAACCACCGATGTCGTACCCTCTAATATGAAAATTTACCCCCAGATTTTCAGCCCAGGGGGTAAGTGTACCCTTGAAATAAAATGCTAGTGGGACCACTGCCTTGACATAATACTTCAGAGTTTTAATGACCCTGAAGAAGGCTTTAGAAAAAAATCAGCAAAAAAGGTGAAATTAGTTATTATTACTGCTAGCCAGGCCAGACAAAAATTGCCTTTCCAGTTTGAGATGCTGTGGGTAGGGATTTTTTTTTTTTCCAGAAACTTTTTACATGGACCATGTACCTGAATCACACCCAACAGATTTTTTTAAATTATAGATAATAAGTTCTGTATTGGGTAACCTTAATCACAGATATTTTTTGATAGGTCCCAGTGATTCTCTCGTACCCCCAGTGTTGCCTGCCATTTTATGAGCAACACTTATTTTGTTGTTCTTAAAAGGATTATCACTCGGATATAAATTTATTACTTGTGCTTGCTGCAGAGCTACCTTTTGTAGCAACTAGATTTTTGCCCTTGGGACCAAAAGATCCTGGTTTCAATCCCAGCCCTGGAAAGGTCATTTATCAAAACATACATCCATGCCAGATGTGAGAATTGAAACCAAAACCTTCAACTTTGGACCACTTTTGAAATGTTCAATTTGCAGTTACTTGTAGACGACAAATTAAGTTTGGCACAAATAATGGGTTCTTTCTTTAAAATGGCAGAAAACATTGTGGGAAAAGAAGGAAATGCTGTCTGGCTAACAGCATTTTCTCCACATCGCACAATATTTTCAAAGGTCTAGACTCAAAATTTATGTACTTATCCAAAAACAAAGCATTTGTAGATGACAGAATCGTAAGGGTGGTTCAGAATGATGATGCTTGCCTTTAGTTGAATAGAAAACATTGTGAGAAAAAGAGAAAATGCTGGTTGCCACGAGAACTCGGGATAGTGTGATAGAGAGTTTGTTGGAAGGAAGTTGTTTCTCACCATCAATTATTGTTCTACATTAGAAAATTACTGATGAATTTTATCGGTTTTTCATTGGCACTTTGATCTCTTTTGCAATTTGAAGTGATTGATTTTCTGTTTTATAACTAGATATTGGAAAAATTTGGCTTTGATTTACCAGACATAAAAATTTGAGACTAAAACTATATTGGAAGTATTGCAGGCCACAAATTAAGTGATTGGATTTGCCTTTATCAAGGGTAGAAAACATCGCTGGAAAGGGAGAAAATGCTGGTTCCCAGAATTTCCAGTTTTCCCGCTTGTTAAACACTATTTTCAAAAGTCTAGCGATTAATTGGATTTTTCAATTTATAACTTGGTATGGGAAAATGATTGACATCTCGATTAATTGGATTTTCCAATTTATAACTTGGTATGGGAAAGTGATTGACATTGATTTACAAAGTAAAAAATTGAGACAACCATATTGAAAGCATTTGCAGACGACAACTCATTATGAAGTTAATGACAAAATTTTAGGTTTGTACAAATCGAAAGCATTTGCAGATGACAAAATTGACTGAAGATTTGAAATTTGTTTTGTGAAGGGTAGAAACATTGTGGGAAAAAGAGAAAATGCTGGTTACCTTTTCCCACAATGTTGTCTACCCTTCTGGAACAAATTTCAATTTCTGAGTTCTCAGCTTAGGTTTAAAAAAAACCAAAACGTTTGTTTAGGGTAATTTCTCCAAAAATGATGGCTCTCATTGGTTTTCCTTTATAAAGGATAAAAAAACAATTTGGAAAGGGAAAAAGTGCTGGCTTCTTCCTACTTTTCCCACCTGGGTTTTAAATTTATTTGTTGCCAATGACTAACATGCACCAATTGTAAAATGACAGCTTAACATCTTCAGAATTACTTCCATAAGAGCAGTTTCTCCTTTAACCACTTAGTTTTCAGAGGTCATCAGCTTAGAGAAAAGTACCCGGTTGTCTGCATCTTTTGAAGAAGCAACTATCTTTGTAAAACAGGGATAATTAACATGTACATGTAGAACTTAGGTTTACATGTAGTTCTTGAATACAATCGGAAACAATGTGGTAAAAGAAGAAATTGCTTCAAAGAAGCAATTTCTTCTTTTACCGCATAGTTTTCAAAAGTTGTTAGATGCAAGACCGAAAAAGAAAAAGTCTGCCATGGGATACAGGTCATGTGACTCCCCAGTTCTAAAGATGCTGTTGTTGATCACAGAAAACCTGTCTGATATGTGAATGTAACACAAATGTACAGAAGAGTGTACAAGCAGTGAAAAAAAATCTAGTAGCCATGCATCATGGGATAGACACAAATGTCAGCCATCATTTTTATCTTTTATTTATAAATATATTGTACCTTGTTTTGAAAGTAATTACTATTTACATTTTATGAATAAGTTATTACCTCATTAACTCTTTACCTAACAACAAAATTTTGGACTGGTCCAAATGCAAAGCATTTGCAGACGACAAAAAAAAGTGAATCACAAATTGAAAATTGGTTCAGAAAGGGTAGAAAAATGCTTGTTACCAGCATTTTCTCCTTTTCCCACATTGTGTCGTAGGCTTTCTTTCTCAGGGTCGTTAAAAGTCGGGATTGTAAGGTAAGAATTAATTCTGTACCAAATAATCACATTTTGAACAACCCTGAAGAAAGGGGCTTTTTGAAAACATTGTGGGAAGAGGATTTTCTCCATTTAGCTTAATATTTCCTACCCTATTGGAGAACTTCAACTCCTTGGTATTCATTTCAAATCTGTTGTCTGCAGATGGTTTCAATTAAGTAGTTAAATTTATTGAAAAATTAAGCCTTTCCAAAGCAAACCTGTGTTTTTATGTGTCTTCAATACAAGTCTTTGGAAAACATTTTGGGAAAAGGAGAAATTGCTCGTAAAGAGCAATGTCTCCTTTTCCCAAAATGCTTTCTGCCCAACAGGAGACTAAAATCCAACCATTTTTTATCAAATTATACAGTGTTATCTGCAAAGTCTTTCAGTTTGAAAGTCTGGAATGTGCAGTTTGGGAAAGGGGTGTAGAGTTTGTAGAGGAAAGATTAAATGCAGCTCAAAAACATTGTGGGGTTAGAAGAAAATTCTGGTTACCAGCATTTTCTTTTATTTCGTAATGTTTTCTAAAGCTATTTTTCTCACAGCTGTTAGATAATTGTATTAGAGGGCAGTTGGGAAATCTGTAATTTCACACTTTGGTATTCTTATGGCAGCTTCAGGTGATTTCAGTGTTTGAAATTAGCATACTTTGCAGGTAGGAAGTAGAACAACATTTAAACCCGATCAAATTCAAAGCATTTGCATAAGATAAGGTAAAAAACCTTGTTTTGGGAGGGGTAGAAATTAAAGTGGGAAAAGAAGAAAATGCTAGTTTTCCAGCATTTTGTTCAGTTCCCAAAATACTACCAAAAGACTTCTTTCTCAGCGTCATTAAAACTCTGGATTGTGTAGTGAACGGTTAACTCTTTACCAAACAACAAAATTTTAGACCGGTCTAAATTGAAAGCACTTGCAAACGACAAATTAAATGTAACTCAAAAAAAGAAATTTGTTTCCATCAGGGTAGAAAACATTGTGGGACAAGGAGAAAATGCTGGTTACCCAGCATTTTCTCCTTTTCCCGCAATGTTTTCAAAGGGCTTCTTTTTCGGAGTCATCAAAAGTTGGGATTGTGTGGTAAAGGGTTAAAATGATGGGATATTTTGATGTGTTTCTTTGTGTCATGTTATGATAATTATATTTGGTGACAAAAAAGGACTTGACATGTCCCAGTTTGAAAAGTCTTGCAGTGGAAACATAAAGAAAGGTACATGTTATGTAAAATAACTGTTACTGAAATAAAAGATTCAGTATACTGGTATGTTATATGACCTGCAACACACGAAAAAGGGCATCCAAACATTTGCGTATTAGTATAAGCGCTGTCTGGGGTCATTAAAGTTCGGGATTGAGTGGTTAACCCTGGTTACATGTACCACACAATCCCTACTTTTGACGCCTCTGAGAAAGAAGCCTTTAGAAAACACTGTGGGAAAAAGAGAAAATGCTGGTAACCAGCATTTTCTCCTTTTCTCACATTATTTTCTACCCTTTACAAAACAGATTTCAAATTTACAGTCACTTTTAATTTGTCGTCTGCAAATGCTTTCAATTTGGACAAGTCTAAAATTTTGTCGTCTGGTAATGAGTTAATGGTTAACCTGTAAAAAGCCTTTGAAGACTACAGTTACCTTTACAGCGTAGATCAAGATCAGACTACACAAAATTTGCAATTTGATCTTCAATGTCTGCTTCTCCGAGAAATTACATATGAATGGACAAAAAATGCATGAAATTTCATCATTATTAAAGCCGATGGTCTGGAAAGCAAGAAAGCATGGATAGGAGGCTGCTACAATATAACTGAAAAAATGTTGAAAGAGGCATTCAACATCTTTCATTCATTCAATCATTAACTCTTTACCACATGAGAAAATTTTAGACTGGTCCAAATTGAAAGCATTTGCAGACGACAAAATAAAGGTGACTAAAAGATAGAAATTTGTTCTGGGAAGGGTAGAAAACACTGTGGGAAAAGGAGAAAATGCTGGTTACCAGCATTTTCTCCTTTTCTCACATGGTTTTCAAAAGGCTTCTTTCTCAGGGGCGTCAAAAGTAGGGATTATGTGGTAATGGGTTAATAAGGTCTTAATGTAGACTTTATAACTTGTATGGTCAGGTGGCAGGGGACTTGGAAACTTGTTCATGGCTGTGGTGAATCATGTTGCCCCAAGCCGAAGGCGCCATGCCACAGCCGTGAACAAGTTTTCAAGTCCCCTGCCACCTGACCGTACAACAAATTTATTATACTGCATAGTTTTACCCTTTCAAAGTGTATTAAGAGAAATTTTCTTGTTTTATAATCACACGAATCGAGTATGCTGACAAAATAGAAATACCCGTCTGAGTGCCCCAATTCAATGAAAACTGACGTCACTGGAAACTGACGTCACTAAAACATGCACTTTGGTGCATAAACATGCAGTCTGGTGTTCGATTGACATCACCATTCTGGATGTTGTGTTGCATGTTGTAGTGATGTTTACGGGACACTCAAAAGGGAAACTGGCTTTACATGGTTTTTGCCAGGGTACAGGATATATATGTTCTTGTTGACAGGGGTTTCAGGTGCCTTGTTCAATGCTTTGATTGATTGATTGGTGTTTTTTTGCCACTTTTTACAAAACAATTTTTTGATGTTTGAATGATAATAAAAATGACTTAATTATTCACTATTTTTGTGTTGCGTTTTTTCAGAATGTACACAGCAACCGATCAGTGATACAGTTCAGCGGAAACCAAGGAGTAAGTATTGTCAGTAATAACTACATGACTTCTCAGCCTCTGATTCAGAGCTCCAGATAAGAGGGAGTGATGGTTTTCTTAATCCATTATTTCTCTTTGAAACCCTATGTTGTGGGTACTCATTAGAATCGTCTTGATGAGACGATTCTAATGAGTAGCCATAACTTAGGGTTTAGTGGAGTATAATCAATATTTTCAATTTTGAAATCAAAATCACTCCCTCTATCTGGAGCTTTGTATGATTGATTGATTGTTTGATATCTAACACTTACAAAATATTATGAGCTTGGCTGTTTTTTAGGAAAAAGTTGAGGTATTATTATACTTTATAGGCCTGGTGTCATCTTTGTTGTTGTAGTCCTTTGTGCCTTGTGTGTTGTCATCATCTTGCAAAATCTTTCACATTTTCAGAAACTGACATTTTATACTATTCTCATTACTGAATATATTTACTTCAATCCTGGACAAGTTGTTCCCTCTCTTTACCCATTACCACACAGCAGAATTTTAGATCTATCCAAATGGAAAGCATTTGCAAGCAATAATTTCATAGTGACTCAATTTACACAGTTTTTGGATGAGAGTCAAAAACTTTAAACATATTATTTTAGATCGATTGAGATACAAGTTCTTACAACTAATGAATACTATTTATCTCTTGATTCTGCTTCCTGGGAACTTCACCAGTATTTGTGCCGAATGTGTGGGCCAATGAAATACTCCAAAGTTGACACCCATTCCCTAGTATCGAACTCTGGACCATTTGGTTTCGAGGCTGACGCTCTATCTCATAACCTTGGACACCATTTTCTAGACTTTGTGATTTGGTGTACTACCTTATACATGAAAATATTAGACTCGACTACATTTGCCTCCAACATTCTTGGTTGGAACTAAGCATGCTAATATTAGACCAAACCTATTGCAGATACCTTTGGGCGAAGTACAGCAGACCTAAAACCTTGTACTGGTGAAATCCAGGGAAATGCATGAATAAAATTAACCCAGTACCAAACAATCCTGTGTGTTAACAACCCTGAGGAAGAAGCCTTTTGAAAACATTGTGGGTAAAGGAGAAAATACAAGAAACTTGCCTTTTCCACAATGTTTTCTATCATATCAAAGAAAGATCTCACCATTTTATAAATTTGTTTTCTGTGCAACTTTTTATTAGGACCTAATATTTTTTGTTTGGTATAGGGTTAACCCATTACCACACAATCCCTACTTTTGACGCCTCTGAGAAAGAATCCTGTAGAAAACATTGTGGGAATAGGAGAAAATGCTGGTAACCAGCATTTTCTCCTTTTCCCACAATGTTTTCTACCCTTCACTAAACAAATTTCAAATTTTCAGTCACTTTTATTTTGTCATCTGCAAATGCTTTCAATTTGGACCAGTCTAAAATATTGTTGTTTGGTAAAGGGTTAACTTTATATCCATATTAATTGCATTTCTAGAAAACAAGAGAAATTGAAATTTCTATTGTACCTGAGAGGAAACATGATTGTGGAAAATGGAGGGAATGCTTGCAACCAGCATTTTCTCATTTTCATACAATGTTTTTGAAAGGCTTCTTTTCCAGGATCTTCTTAAAAACTTTGGATTGTGTGGTAAAGAGGTAGCTAATGCCTGAAAGATACAGCTGAAGGTCATTTTGATAAACAAACAAATCAAGTATAAATATGAACATTGCATATTATCAATCACATTTAGTGCCGATAAGATATGACTTGTCATGCAATCGTGCCTAGTCTGATTACATATCATCGTGACATTTTCTACATGTCGTATGCTATTATTGGTCCATTCTAATTTCAGATAAGTATGTTATAATTCATTTTTGCACGCCCTGAAACATCAACTCTTTCATTAGACGGCCATGTTTTTTTTACTCATCCAAATACAAAACAGTTTCAGGCAAAAAATTAACATTTGTTCAACTGATTTTTTTGTCTCTTAACTCTTTACCAGTCAACAATATTTTACCCATGTCCAAATTGAAAACATTTTGCAGACGAAAATTTTAGTATGGCTCAAATGGTGCAATTGTTAATTGATAGGGTAGAAAACTCTGTGGGAAAAGGAGAAAAAGCTGTTTTTAAAAGGCTTCTTACCAAGGGTCATAAAAAGTCGTCATTGTGTGGTAAAGGGTTAAAGCATCGAATATACAGGTAGATAATGAGAATAGGAAAAAATCCTGCTATTAATCAGTGTTTGTCCCTTTGCTACAATGTTTTCAGCTGCCTCCTCCCTAAGGTTGTTAAAATACTGGATTGTTTAATGCAGGACTTACTCTTAAATCTTGTGGCTTGATTAACCCTACAACACAATACCACACAAGTTTATGAAAGCAGCCTTTTGAAAACATTGTGGGAAAAAGAGAAAATGCTGGTAACCAGCATTTTCTCTTTTTCCCACAATGTTTTCTACCTTGCTAGAAACAAATTTCAATTTTTGAGTCGCATTTATATTGTCATCTACATGTGCAACTGCTTTCGATTTGGACCATCCGAGAATTTTGTCATTTGGTGAAAAGTTAACCCTTTCCCAAATGACAAATTTTAGACTGTCCCAAACTCAAAGTGTTTCCAGATGACAATCTTGAATTTGATGAGAATGGCAGAAAGTTTTCCACTAGACTGGAAAACACTGTGGGAAAAGGAGAAATTGCTTGTTACAAGCAATTTCTCCTTTTCCCACAGTGTTTTCTAAAGGCTTGTACTGCAGACAAGTAAAAATCAGGGCTTGTTTGGGAAAGAGTTAACTAGTTACCAAACGACAAAATTTCAGACTGGTTCAAATTGAAAGCATTTGCAGACTACAAAATAAAGGTGACTGAAAAAAATGAGATTTGTTCTGGGAAGGGTAGAAAACACTGTGGGAAAAGGAGAAAATGCTGGTTACCAGCATTTTCTCCTTTTCCTACAGTGTTTTCAAAAGGCTTCTTTCTCAGATACGTCAAAAGTAGGGATTGCGTGGTAATGGGTTAAAGAGTCAAGCCATGTTTAGTTAGTCTGAAAAGACTTGCTTTGTAGAAATTTGTGGTGTGGTAAAGGCTTATAAGAAATGTAAAATGATAGTTTTTTTTTCTTGTTGAAAAGTAATAAATCGTTTTCCTGAAGCTTTTTGTCCAACCTTGTACTACATTTTATGCAGTTGCATTTACCGAAATTATCTGCCATCAACAAATCTAATATTTACTCTGTTTTCTGAATATATAGTCCTAACTTGTTAACCTTTTCCTACACAATACCAACTTTATGACATTTAAAATGATGCCCTTTAAAAACATGGTGGGAAAAGGAGAAGATAATGGTTGCCTGAATAACCAGGATTTTTTCCTTTTGCTGTTTTTTCCTACCTATCAGATATCACTTTTTGAGTAACATAATTAACTCTTTAACAAATGACAAAATTTAAGACTGGTCCAAATTGAAAGCATTTGCAGACGACAAAATAAAGGTGACTGAAAAATTGAAATTTGTTCTTGGAAGGGTAGAAAACACTGTGGGAAAAGGAGAAAATGCTGGTTACCAGCATTTTCTCCTTTTCCCACAGTGTTTTCAAAAGGCTTCTTTCTCAAGTAGGGATTGTGTGGTGATGGGTTAAAGGTGTCAGCTACAAATGCTCTCAATTTGATTAAGATTTTATCGCTTGGTGAAAGTGTCTGGCTATGTTCAGTTCATCATCTGTATCGGGTTTCAATATAAATGTATAAAGATATTGGTGTCTGATGAAGGATTAGAAAAATACATATGGTAGTGTTTTTCTGTTGACAAGGTTATTAATGATTTTCCTGAAACACTGTACTTAACCAGTCACAAACAATCCCTGGTTTTTACGACCCTTAAGGAGGAGGCATTTGAAAACATTGTGGGAAAAGGAGAAAATGCTGGTAACCAGCATTTTCTCCTTTTTTCCCCACAATGTTTTCTACAGGCTGCTGGAAACAAACTTCGATTTTTGAATCATAGTTATTTTGTTGTCTGCCAGTACTTTCTGTTTCGACCAGTCTAAAATTTTGTCGTTTTGGAAAAGGTTAACCACAATACTTTATGCTAGTGCTTAACCCTTTCCCAAACGACAAACTTTCGGACTAGACCAAATTAAAAGCATTTGCAGAAGACAATTCAACTCTTGCTGAAAAGATGATTTATGTCTATGATAGGGTAGAAAACATTGTGGGAAAAGGAGAAAATGTTGGTTACCAGCATTTTCTCCTTTTCCCACAATGTTTTCAAAAGGCTACTATTCCAGACCCGTAAAAACCAGGGATTGTTTGGGAAAGGGATAAACAAATTTCAAAGTTTAGATGACATTTAACCCAGACAATTCCAACTTTTTATGACCCTGAGAGAGTACTTTTGAAAAACAATTTGAGAAAACTGTCATGTACTCCTTTTCTAACATTATTTTCCACTTTTCCCAAAACAATGTTCAAGTTTTGAGTTACTCTTATTTTATCCTCTTCAAATAATTTCACCCTTGACACTTCTAACATTTTGTTGTCAGGTAAGGAGTTGAGATGATGTATGCAAATCGATAGGTGAGTGCAACATTGTACAGGCACTTAAAATAGTGTTGCAGTCTCACCTATTGAAATGCTCTCAATTTGAACAAGTCTAAGATTTTGCTGTGTGGAAAAAAAAAATAAAGACGAGAAATTGTGTGGTAAAGGGTCAATTGAAAATACATGGACCATTATTCTAAAAATAAGACTATTTTAGACGGCAAATCGCAAGTTTTAATACATGTGGAAAAAAGAGTAATTTCTTGTATTTGACAGTTTCTCGTATTGACCGACTACTTTTTATAACAATGAAAACATCGTGGGAAAGGGAAAAATGATGGTAACTTGCATTTACTCCTGTTCCCTTAATGTTTCCTACCCTATTAAAGAAAAAATTAGTCATTTTACTTACATTTATGGTATTGTCTGCACTTGCTTGTGATTAAAATGTTCGAGTCTGAAATTTGTCATGTGGGAAATAATTAACTCTGTACCACACAATCCCAACTTTTAACGACCCTGAGAAAGAAAGCCTTTGAAAACATTGTGGGAAGAGGAGAAAATGCTGTAACAAGCATTTTCTCCTTTTTCCACAATGTTTTCTACTCGTCGCAAAACAAATTTTAAGTTTTCAGTCTCTTTTATTTTGTCGTTTGCATATGCTTTCAGTTTGGACTGGTCCAAAATATTGTCTGTTGGTAAAGAGTTAACCCATTACCACACAATCCCTACTTTTGACGCCCCTGAGAAAGAAGCCTTAAGAAAACAGTGTGAAAAGGAGAAAATGCTGGTAACCAGCATTTTCTCCTTTTCCCACAATGTTTTCTACCCTTCACAAGACAAGTTTCAATTTTTCAGTCATTTTATTTTGCCGTCTGCAAATGCTTTCAGTTTGGACTGGTCCAAAATTTTGTTTGTTGATAAAGAGTTAATATGCTTGGTTTTTACAACTTCAAAGTAATTATGTTGGTAAGTAATGTTTTCATTTATTTCTACGTATTTACAGAAAATACAAGTACCCGATGGCAATAACGAACTCCGTACATTCCAGTTTTCTCTTGCTGCAGTGCAGGGGGATCCCAATGGCAGTTTTGATGCTGTCTGTCAGACAGACACAAAGTAAGCTTTTTTCATGCAATTTTGTTGTATTTTATCCACTTATAGTAACACCTGTTATAAAGATTGCCTGTAAAGAGCAACCTACTGCATTAAGAGACCATCATATTGTAAATGCTTCTACAACCCTTCTAAATTTTTCACCACACTATCCAAAATTTGAACAACCTCAGGGGAAAAAAGCTTGAAATATATTATTCCCTATTCCCATAATATTTTCTAACCTTTCAGAGACAAGTCTAACCAGACATTCTCAATTGAATTTTGTTGTCTGCAAGCGCTTTTTCAGATCTTTCCTGGGGATATGTCTGTGAAAGGGAGAAAATGCTAGTTAACAGGAATCAGTTTTATCTTGTCTAAAATTGTGTCTTCTGGTAAAGACTATATGTTGCACTATTTCTGTATTGTTTTGTTTCCATCTTTCAGAACTGGAAATCAGCTGACCCTAGAAGGCAGCATGACCCATAAAGTTCAGGTGCACGCCACTAATGAACTCTTCCAGACAACCCGAGAACGAGTGACACAAGCTGAGTTAGATAGCAAGAAAAATACGTAAGTGTGATTGAGTCATTATATTAACCCTTTCCCAAACAGCAAATTTTGGACCAGACCAAATTGAAAGCATTTTGCAGATGACAAATTAACAGTCACTAAAAAGATGATTTTTCTACATGATAGGGTAGAAAACATTGTGGGAAAAGGAGAAAATGCTGGTTACCAAAATGCTTCTATTCCTGACCCGTAAAAACCAGGGATTGTTGGGGAAAGGGTTAAAACCTTATCATGGCTTTGTGCTATTAACCAATAACTACACATGCCTTATTTTTGACGACCCGGAGAGAGAAGCCTTTAGAAAACATTGTTGGAAAAGGAGAAAATGCTGGTAACCTTTTCCCTTCACAAAACAAGTTTCAAATTTTCAGTCACTTTTATTTTGTCATCTGCAAATGCTTTCAATTTGGACATGCCTAAAATATTGTTGTTTGGCAATGAGTTAAAGAAATCTTGAGTCCTATCAACCAGAGATCACACAGAGGAAAGTAAGCATTGGGAAAAGAAACAACAAGAAAGCATAAACAGGTGTACAGGCCACTGCGATAATAACTGAATTTAGGCTAAGAGTCAAATTAACCCTTTACCACACAATACAGTTTTGTCAACCCTGAGAAAGTATCATGGGAAATGGGGAAATGCTGGTATTTAGCATTTGCTCATTTTCTCATTGTTGCATATGCTTTTGGTCAACCTTACAAAATGGCAAAATTTTAGACTAGTTCAGATTCTCCAAAGTCTTTTTCCACAGTGTTTTATCACTTTCCATATTCAGAGCCATCAGAAACAGGAATATTTGATACAGATTTGAAAAAGATTACTTGTCAAACAACCAGGCAAGAGTGATATAATGTTCTTATTTTATTTCTTTTGTAGGACCAAAGTTATCAAACAAAGTGGTCCGCATATCAGTCGAAAGAAGACGACAGTTCTTCGAAATAGTCAGCCCCAGCCTCAGCCCCGACAAGTCCCCATAGCCAAACCAAAGACATCATCAGCACCCCCGGTCAATTTCATGAAGCGACCTTCACCTTCATATGGCAGTCAAGGTCATGCAGTCTCGCCCCACAACCCAACATCCATCAGCTCAAAACCTTCCTCCCCGAGTCTCTCAGCTGCTCAGACAACAAACAGTAGTTGCAATACTTCCAAAACTACAGGCAATCCTGCGGTCATGTCGATGCCCTATAGGTAAGTGGTTTGTTAGTTTTAGTTCAGATATTCTCCAACTACACCTAAGGTATTGCCATTGTCCTGTTGGCGACTGCAAGAACCAGCTTGCAAAAACATTAACAGTTATTTTAATCTCTAAGTTATTACTGAAGATAATTTCCTCCAACATGGGCTAGCTTTTAAATAAGGAAAGAGAAATCTGTAGTAGAAGAGCAGGTAACCATGTAACACTTTTAAAAGAGTTATGCCCCTCTTGCAAAACGAATCACTGTGAAAAAGCTGATGCAGCATTGACATATTAAGCAAGGAAATGCTGAAGTTTGTTTCACTTTTTATGACACATTAGGGGTCTGTATTTAACTCCCATTGTGAAGATCATTCCGAGTCTTATTCCGAAAAATTTTCTAAATTTAAAATTAATATTCCTGATTGGTTCCTGAAATTGTGTGATTTGTTAGAGGGCCAGGACAATATTTTTGGGAAAAGAAGAACATGCTGGTTACCAGCGTTTTCTACTTTTCCCAAAGTGTTTTCAGAGGTTTTCTGTAGACAGGGCAGTTAAAACATGTAATTATGCTTTAGAAGGTTAATAACACATAATGCAGTAAATTGTTTTACAGATGAACGTTTTGGTTAATTCTTTATTAAATAACAAAACTTTAGACCCGTCTAAAATGAAAGCACATGCAGATGACATAATAAACAGAACTCAGAAATTGAAATTTGTTCCAACAGGGTAGAAAACATTGTGGGAAAAGGAGAAAATGCAGGTTACCTATGTTTTTCTGTTTTCCACAATGTTTTCTTAGGGCTTCTATCTTAGGGTCGTAAAAAACAGGGATTGTTTGGTAAAGGGTTAATTTTATTTTGCACAGATTTTGTTATACATGTAATGTCATGCAGTGCCAATTATAGCAATAACATGTGTGCAAATTATGTTAAACCTTGTATCACATGTGAACAGGTCTGTTTTGTGATTGCTTTTTAACTCTTTACCAAACAAAAAAAAATTTAGACTTGTCCAAATTGAAAGAATTTGCAGATGACAAAATAAACGCAACTCAAAAACTAAAACTTGATGTAAGAAGAATAGAAAACATAGTGAGAAAAGGAGAAAATGCTGGTTACCACCATTTTCTCCTTTTCCCACAATGTTTTCAGAAGGCTTCTTCCTCTGGGTCGTTAAAACCAGTGAATTTTTTGTCAAGGGTTAAAGGAACTTGGGAAAAGGACAATGGCTTGTACCTTTATGTAGTTCTTCCTCCCTTTTTCAGTGCTGTTGGTGAAAACCTTTTTAGGATAAAAAGACAGAATTTTCAAAAAGTCCTTATTTGTGTCGTACATGCTCTGAAAAACAGGTCCATAAATTTTGTCAAACCCTTTACCAAGCAGTGCCATGTTTACACAATTCTAGTGAGAAAAACATGTGAAAATATAATAGAAAAAGCGAGAAAATGCTGTTCACTAGCTTTTTCTCTATTTCTCACAATGTTTTCCACCATTTTAAAGATCAGTCCCATTGCAAAAGTCGCATTTGATTTGTGGTATGTGTTTGTGGAAAGACTTCTTTTGATTGGCTAGCAGAGTTAGAATGTCATGTTGGCCAATTAAAGCAAATAACAAGTCCATAAATCATGTTCAACCTGGTTTGAAAAATATACAACTTGTGAGATCTCTTCATGGTACGCTTTTTTGCCTATCAAACCATTGTGAGGAAAAAGAACAGTTTGTTGTGTACAAGCAACTGTCTCCTTTTCAGTGACATTAGTCTTATGTTTGAAAACAGGTTATTGATCTCTTTTTAACGAATGTTCCAGTTTATGTCATGTTTGTTCTGCATTACAAGTCAGTTAATTTTCTTTCATCTTTATGTCTCTCTGAGAAAGAGGTTGATCCTTGTGGTCCTAAAAATGCTGCACATTCAGTTAAAGAAGATTTTTTTTGTTAGGTGTAATTAAATCAAGAGTTGGAGAATTTAGTTCAGAGATCAGACTCACTTTCTCTGCATTCTAATTTTAATCTACATGATCAGCAATAGCAATGAGGACTGTGAATAGGCCAGTGCTTTTAGGTAGAATCCTCTACAAGATCACAAAATTGTTTGCTTGTTTTCCATATTGAAAAGTTTTGCAGAGGACAAATTTATTAAACTTTGATGAAAAGTAAAGTGTTTTTTGAAAATGTAGAAAAACATTGAGGGAAAAGGAGAAAATGCTGGCAAACCAGCATTTTCTCCTTTTCCCACAATATTTTCTAAAGCTCCTTCAGGTTCGTTAGCACACAGGATAAATTGATAAAGGTTTAATGTTATGCAGTTTGTAGTGATTTATGGTTTCTCTTCAGGGATCGAGTCATACATCTACTTGCCATACGACCTTATAAAAAGCCAGAGCTCATCATCCGATTGCGGAAAGGTAATTAATCCTTAACTAAACTTTTGTCATTTCTGATAACTTCAAACAACAAATTTTTGGACTAGACCAAATTCAAAGCATCTGCAGACAACAAATTAAATCTTGTTAATATGGTGATTTCTGACTTGGATAAGGTAGAAAATATTTGTGGAAAAGGAGAACATGCTGGTTACCAGCATTTTCTCATTTTCTGACAAAATCTTCTTTAAGCTCTATCTCAGGGTCATTAGAAATCGGGCTTGTGTGATGAAGAGTTAACAACCAAAATAAAAAAGGGCTTTGAAAATATTGTGGGAAAGGAGACACAATGCTGGTAACAAGCATTTTCCTCTTTGCCTCAACTTTTTTCAGTCCTGTCAAGTACAACTTTCATTATTTAACTCTTTACCGCACAATCCTGACTTTTAACATTCCTGACAAAGAACCCTTTGAAAACATTGTGGGAATAGGAGAAAATGCTGCAAAGCAGCATTTTCTCCTTTTCCCATAATGTTGTCTACCCTTCCCAGTTCAAATAACAATTTTTCAGTCACATTTTATTTTGTTGTTAGCAAATGCTTTCAATTTGGACCAATCTAACATTTGTATGTGAGGTAAAGACTTGAAACATGTTTAACCCGTTACCATAAAACCAAATTTTTATAATAGTCCAAATTAAAAGCACTTGCAGACAACAAAATAAACATAACTCAAAAATTGAAATTTGTTTCCAGCAGGGTAGAAAACATTGTGGGAAAAGGAGAAAAATGCTGGTTACAAGCATTTTCTCCTTTTCCCACAATGTTTTCAGAAGGCTTTTATCTCAGGGTCGTAAAAACCAGGGATTGTTTGGTAAAGGGTTAACTTGTCTGCAAATAATATTGATTTGGACGAGTATAAAATTTTGTTGTTTAGAGTAGAGTAACAGCTTACTCTTAGTGCTAGAAATAGAAGACATAGATAATTAAAAAATTCACAAGTGTTTTGCTTCCAGGCTATTTGGCAAGGATTTTTCGAGAGATAGCAGCTGCAAAATGTCAAAGATTGTCTATATGCATTAATGTATTGAAATCATAGTTAAAATCAAATTATTGCTGTACATAAGTAGTACTTGATTAAATATATTTTAACTCATTACCAAACAACAAAATTTTAGGATTAATAAAATAGGAAGAAATAGAATGCATTTGCAGACAACAAAATTAAAGTGACTGAAAAATTGAAATTTGTCTTGTGAACAGTAGAAAACATTGTGGGAAAAGGAGAAAATGCTGGTTACCAGCATTTTCTCCTTTTTCCATGATGTTTTCAAAAGGCCTTTTCTCCAGTGTTGTTTTGTAAAATTTTGAGAATGGACACTGTAGACATTGACTATAGACTATGCTTTTGAAACTTTTTTTGATGTTCAGCTTAGCAGAGCCTGAAATTTTGAAGTTATGTAAATGTAGTTTAACCCTTAACCAAACAATCACCAGTTTTGATGAACCACGAGGAAAAAGGGTTTTGAAAGCATAATATTGTTAACATTTTATCAAACAATCCCTTACCCTGAGATAGAAGCCTTTTGAAAACATTGTGGGAAAAGAAGGAAATGCTGGTAACCAGCATTTACTTTTTTTCTCACAATTTTTTCTAACCTGCTTGAAACAAATTTCAGTTTCTTAGTTATGTTTAATTTGTCATCTACAAGTGCTGTCAATTTAGAGCAATCTAAAATTGTATTGTTCGGTAAAGAGTTGAAGACTAGAAAAGATTGGTGGGGATAGGGAAAAATGGTGGTTATCAGCATTTTCTCCTGTTCCCGTCATTGTTTTTTTGCTGTAGAAAGACAAAATTCTATGATTTAAGCCACATTCAATTATGTGGCATGCAGTTGCTGTTACAATAGTTTTGGCAATAATTTTTTTGATGCACTTATCTTCACTACTTGTCCTTGTTTTATACGATTCAACACTTAAATTTTAACCCTTTACCACACAATCCCAACTTTTAACGACCCTAAGAAAGAAAGCATTTGAAAACATTGTGGGAAAAGGAGAAAATGCTGGTAATCAGCATTTTCTCCTTTTTCCACAATGTTTTCTACCCTTTCCAAATCAAATTTCAATTTTTGAGTCAAGTTTATTTTGTCGTCTGCAAATGCTTTCAAATTGGACTAGTCCAAAATTTTGTCGTCTGGTAAAGAGATAACACTTATCACTATCTGTGTATGGATGAAAGGAAAAAGATGTTGTCTGGGCATGTCATATTTTTCAAAGATTTAACCTGTCTGCTATGATGCATCCCCCCACCCATTTTGGGGGGGATTGTAGTGATATGCGCTATAAAGTAGCAATGGAGAAAATGGCTTTTATCATTTGAGGAGAAATCAGGCCCTGAATTAGCTCCGTATTTCTCTAAACTGCCAATCAGAGCGTAATGAAATGTATCAGGTAGCATTTTATGGAGTAAACATTTCTTTTAGATCGAAAATTGGAAATAATGGTTGTTGCGTAGAGAAGTAGTCCACTTCTGTACCCAGAATGCCCAAATTAGAAAGATGTGTATCTGTAGAATACCATCTAGCAGGAGATAATGAAAAGATGTAAATGTAGTCTGACCTGCATGAAAGCAAAGTGTTATGAGGCAGTAGATGTATACAAATTGATATTAATCCATGCTGCCTCCAAAAGAGAAGAAAGTACTTTGAGGAAAATGTCCAAAAAGTTAACTCTTGTTCAAAAATTTCAATTGAAAGCACTTGAAGACGACAAAATAAACGTAACTAAAAAACTGAAATTTGTTTACAGCTGGGTAGAAAACATTGTGGGAAAAGGAGAAAATGCTGGTTACCAGCATTTTCTCCCTTTCCCGCAATATTTTCAAAAGCTTTCCCCTTCAGGGGATTTTAAAAGTCGTCATTGTGGAGTAAAGGGTTAATTAATTACTGCTTTAGTATTTTTAGAAACTGATCTTTTATTCTACATTCACACACAGTTTTCATCTCCCCTGAAGTAGAGCCCCCTGTAGTAGATTATGTTTTAAAAACATTGTGAGAAAAAGAGCCATTGTATGTAACAAGCAGTCCTTTCCATTATGTTTTGAACAGATATTTTATTTTTTTTAATCTGCCATAATTTCTTCTTTTTGCCCACATATATTTTCTAACTATGCCATTAATTTTCTTTTATACAAATGACACATTGCATGGGTGTGCCGTATGCATTCTGTCAGTTTATGTCCCTGAAGTTTATGTGATAAGATGAAATATACGCATGCCATACTGGTGCTGTACAAGATCAGTAAACATTCAATACAAAAAGTGTTGGAAGAAAGTGGGAAATTCATCCTTTATTTTGACCACTCTGATTTAAAAGACTTTTAAACATTGCTGGAAAAGAAGCAAATGTTGGTGAACATTTTATTTGGCAGCAGCAGGTTGCTTGTTAACCCATTACCACACAATCCCTACTTTTGACGCCCCTGAGAAAGAAGCCTTTTGAAAACACTGTGGGAAAAGGAGAAAATGCTGGTAACCAGCATTTTCTCCTTTTCCCACAGTGTTTTCTACCCTTCCCAGAACATATTTCAATTTTTCAGTCACCTTTATTTTGTTGTCTGCAAATGCTTTCAATTTGGACCAGTCTAAATTTTACTTGTGTGGTAATGGGTTAAGAGTGTTGTCCAAAGTACTAGTTAAAGAAACAGCAGGAAAACATGGATGGGTGCACTGGCTAACCACAATACTGTATAATTATACTTTAATGGAATATTTAAGTTGAAAATAGTGAAAGAAATTAAACTAAAAAAACCCCACTCAAACAAGTAAGCATTCAAATAGTGTAACTGTCAAATGTACTCTATGTAAATTACAGAAAAAAAATTAGTATGAAAATGTCATGATGCACATATTTAATGATCCAGTTACCGTCAGGACTGTTTAAACCCTTTATCCAAACAATTCCTAGTTTTTACAACCCAGAAAAAGAAGCCCTCTGAAAACATTGTAGAAATTGTGGTAACCAGCATTTTCTCCTTTTCCCACAATGTTTTCTATTCCTATAAAGTCAAGTTTCAGTCTTTGAGTCACATTTATTTTCTCATCTGCAAATGCTTTCAATTTGGACAAGTCTAAAATTTTGTCGTTTGGTAAAAAGTCAAGACTTACTCCCAAAAAGAGAAAAGTAAATAAAAATTATAACTATGTACCTGTAAACCCTTTACTACATGAGAAAAATTTAGATTTGTCCAAATTGAAAGAATTTGCAGATCCCAATTCAAATTTAGCTTATATGATCCCATTTTGCTGTGATAGGGTAGAAAACATTGTGGGAAAAGGAGAAAATGCTGGTAAGCAGCATTTTCTCCTTTTCCCGCAAAGTTTTTTAAAGGCTTCTTTCGTGGGGTTGTTAATAGTCTGGATTGAGAAAAAGAGAAATTGTTTGAGCAACATACTAGTATGTATTCCCCACACTGTTTGTGCCTTTATTTCTTTTTCGTACTTTTTATGCTGACGTAATTTAATTTTACCCTCTTGCTTAACAATTTACCACACAATGCAGAGTTTAAAAGACCGTGAGCAAAACCTTTTGAAAACATAATTGGAAAAGGAAAAAAATGCTGGTAACAAGCATTTTCTACTTTTCTAACAATGTTTTCTGTCCTTAAATTAGGGACAAATTTTATCATTTCACTGCCACAATTTATTAATTTTCAATCTTTAAAAGCTTTTTATATGGGCAAGTCTAAAACATCTTTGTGAGGTAAAGGTTGAGAAATTTGTGGCGAAGCAAAAACTGAAATGGTCAAAATTGCAATGTTTGATAAGGGGATAAGAAATGCACATACAGGAGAAAATATGCAATATTTTTCTTTCTACCAATTTTCTGCATGAGTTGATCGACCCTTCGCTAGATAATACAAGTTTAGACCTGTTCAAATTAAAAGCACTTGCAGACAAACAATGGAATTATTGTTCCATGTATAGAACATGTTCTAGAAAGGATAAAAACATTTTGGGTAAAGGAGAAAATGCTGGTTACCAGCATTTTCTCCTTTTCCCACGATGTTTTCAAAGGCCATCCTCTGAAGGAATGGATAATACTTGGGGTTGTTTGGGTATGGGTTAAACGACAGCTGGTAAGTACATAGGTATTATGCAAAGACAGGATTGCCAAGGCCTTTGATGTTGGCAGTTGTACTTTTTTTTATTTGTTGAATGAATGTGAGGTGAATGAATGCATTACAACTGTCACATTGTTTTGCAAATGCCATTAAAGGGGGATATTCATATATTTTATACTAAATCTTAATGATAGAACCAAACTTTAAAAAAGAAATATATTTCCCTCTGAATCAGAAGTCAGACAATAACTGTAACTTAAACATGTGTCAGAATCATTTCCACTAAGTATCTCAACTCTTTTCCACACAACTGGACTTGTCCAAATTGAAAGCATTTGCAGACGGCAATTTTAATGTACCACAAACCGTGCAATCTTTCTTTGATGGGGTAGAAAACATTGTGGGAAAAGGAGAAAATGCTGCTTACCAGCATTTTCTCCTTTTCCCACAATATTTTCAATAGTCTCCTTTCTCTGGGTCGTTAAAAGTCTGGATTGTGTGGTAAAGAGTTAAATGACTCATCCTGTCACTAACCAGCAAGTTGTTTTTTACTGTTCTACCTTTACAGCATATTTCATTAAATTTACCTTAATGATGCTCAGAGCCCATTGCAGACATTTGAGGACATTTAAATTTTTGTCTGCAAATGCCTAATAATAAGTTTGTACCAGTCAAATTTTTTCGGGGGGTAGGGAAAGACTTATAACATTGTTGGAACAGCAGAATGTACTGGAAACCTTCATTTTCTCTTTTTCTGACAATGTTTTCAAACCTCTTCATAAACAAGTTCAATTAATACTGCCAAATTTGTCGGTTAAAAATGATTTCACAGGGTTTTCCATGACACACAAATATCCTGCCTCATAGACGCAAATTCAAATGACCCCCAAAATAAATGACAGTGCGTCATCAGTGACGCAACTTTTCAAAATCTGAATCACCTACAAACTTGAATAAAGCGTCATAAATCTAAGCATGTTCTTCCTCCAATATCAACAGGGTTTATCCAGTATCAACAGTGTTTATTTCAGATAAAAGTGGTTTTATGGTAAATTTTTTTGTAGAATCAGACTGGGTTACACATTATTGACCTAAAGTATATTAGACATGTTTCGTAAATATGGGCCCAGTCGAAGTCTTGGTTGGGTTCTCTGTATTTCATAGCTTATTTTACACTACTTCCGGTATACAAAATTACACATTTTTACTCAATGCTGTTTGCAGTAATTTATGTCATGACAAAGAAAACTGTAACATTCTTTACTTGTCTGCTTCGTGCAACTGCAGATCAAACCACGTCAAGTAGCAATTCAGAATAAGAACGTGTCGTCTTTCATAGAGTTAAATCAACCTTTCCATTAGAAATGACTTACAAACTGTCCTTTCTTGTATATAGTTTAAAGGTGAAATGTGTTGTAAATCATGCTTGATGACGAAGAGAATCATTTGTTTTGACCCCCTAAATTGAAGAAATGATCCTTGACTAATGAGGAAGGGGGTCACAATGACCCCTAATTCTCAAAGCCAAGGGAAAACCCTGATTTCAAATTTCAACAAGTTCACAATACTGTCATTTTGTGATGACTCAAATACCTTTAAAAGGTGTTTGCATCAAGGTTTACTGGTTGAAGGATGTTTTTTCCTTGATCTTAAACAGTAATTAATGGGTTAAAACTTGTTATCTTTGTGTGACAAGGCATTTAACCCTATACAAAACAATCCAGTAATTAAACGCTTTACCAGGCGACAAAATTGAAGACGACCAGTAGTTCAAATTGAAATTACAAATATTTGCAGATGACAAAGTAAATGTAACATAAATCATGAAATTTGTCTTTGAAAGGGTAGAAAACATTGTGGGAGAAGGACAAAATGCTGGTACCAGCATTATCTCCTTTTTCCACATTTTCAACAAGGATTGTTAACACTCCAGATTTTGTGGTACATGTATTAAATTAACGGAAAAATCCCATCCTAAAGCTGCATTAAACCACTTTGACTGCTAATTCTTTCAGTTGGGACATGTCTAAAATGTTTCTCAGTAGCTCAGTGTTAACAGTGTCAGACTTATGGTCTAGTGGATGCAGATTCAATCTCCGCTTGAGGCAAACTTTCTTTCTGGGAATTTTTCTCCTCTCACCCAATGCATTCTAAAAAGGTAGTCAGTGGATTGGAATGAAATTTGTGTCAGTACTGGTGTGAGAAAGCCAGGAAGCACATTCTAAGTTGCACTGTGACGACCATCGAGATGATTACCAAAGCTGACCTAATCCGGTTTTGATCTATTAAAAACAAACAAAACAAAATATTTTCAAAAGACTTCCTCTAATGGGTCATTAAAACTAAGGGTTGTTTGGTAAAAGGGTCAAACAAGGGATTGTTTGGTAAAAGGTTAACCCTTCTTTTCCCACAATGTTTTCTAAAGGCTTCTTTCTCAGCGAAACCCTAATAATACTAGTACTATTTCAAAGGATTTTTTTTTTGGGGGGGGAAAAATGTCCTTATCGGATAGTGTAGATCAAAGATCGCACTTCATACTCTGTGCACTCTGATCTTGATTTTCATATGGTTTGCAAAAGGTCATCGAATTGCACTGAGCAGCCTAAGTTAACTTTTTTTTTTTCACAAAATCCGGACTTTTAATGACCCTGAGAAAGAAGTCTTTTGAAAACAATGTGGGAAACGGAGAAAATGCTGGTAACCAGCATTTTCTCCTTTTCCACAATGTTTTTTACCCTTTCCAAATCAAGTTTTGAATTTTGATTCAAATTTATTTTGTCGTCTGCAAATGCTTTCAATTTGGGCCAGCCCAAAATTTTGTTGTTTGGTAAAGAGTTAAATAAGTTATCCGTGTAATTTTTAGTGACTTTTTATGGCTAAATAGTTTAAAATGAAAGTGTGAATAAATGTCAAGATCATTAAATCTAGGCTAAAAGAGAAGACAAGTTATGATTTTTATGTCCGTCAGTTGAGCAATCTAACTAATTACACTATGTCCCGAGGGTGGGAGAATTAGGCCCCAAACATGACAACCAGCAAAGTGCTTTTGTGTAAGTAACATGTATTTGACGTCGGCTGTCAATCATTCTCCCATACAGTATAACCCATAATGCAATTTTTGTCCTTTTTGCCATGGATTTCAGCATACTTAAATATCTCAGTACAAAACTTTGCCCTGTTTAAGTGTCCCTGAAGAAGAAAGCTTTTGAAAAACAGTGTGGGAAATGGAGAAAATGCAGGTAACCAGCATTTTCTCCTTCTCCAACAATGTTTTTCAAGGGCTTTACCTCCTGAAACATTGGATTGCTTGGTTAAGAGTGTAAAAGTTGTCTGACTGGACAGAGTTGTTTTAACCCTATATTAAACAACGATATAAAATTTTCAACAACTCTGGGAAAGAAGTCCTCTGAAAAGATTAACGAAAAGGAGATACCAGCATCTTGTCCTTCTCCACTTTGTTAGAAATGATCATGAAGGCCATTTTTTGATTTGTTGTCTATATATAGATACTTTCAATTTGAACAAGTCTTTAATTTTTGACCTTGTGAACCCTTTACCACACAATCCAGACTTTAACTCATTACCAAACGACGATATTTTAGGCTTGTCCAAATTGAAAGCGTTTGCAGACGACAAAATAAAAGTGACTGAAAATTTGAAATTTATTTTGTGAAGGGTAGAAAACATTGTGGGAAAAGGAGAAAATGCTGGTTACCAGCATTTTCTCCTTTTCCCACAATGTTTTCTAAAGGCTTCTTTCTCAGGGGCGTCAAAAGTAGGGATTGTGTGGTAATGGGTTAAAGGACCCTGGAAAAGAAGTCTTTCGAAAATATTGTAGGAAAGGGAGAAAATGCTGCTGATTAGGCCTACCTGGGTGGCTCAGTGGTGAGCTTGTCATAGTCACTTGACCAGGTGGTTGTGAGTTTGATACCCGGTTGACGCGAACTTTCTTTTCGGCATATTTTTGCCTCTCATCGCTGCTTAAGCATGTTAGAAAAGTATTCGGTGGCTTTTGAAAGAAAGTTTTGTTAGTACTGGTTTGAGAAAGCCAGGAAACATGTGTGTCACAGACCGCCATGATATGACCTAAGCTGTGTAAGTGGCGCTAAATCCCAATGCAACCAACCAACCAAGCTGTTAATCAGCATTTTCTCCATTTCCCACAATGTTTTTTACCCTTCTGAAACACAATTCCTTTTCCAATGATGCTTTCAAAAGACTTCTTCTACTCAATGTTTTCTACCCTGGTGGAGACAAAATTTCTTTTCCCACGATGTTTTCAAAAGACTTATCCCTCAGGGGTGTTAACCATTTACCACTCAACGCCGACTTTTGATGCCCCTGGAGAAGAAAGCTTTTGAAAACATTGTGGGAAAAGAAGAAAATGCTGGTAATCATCATTTTCTCCTTTTCCCACAATGTTTTCTACTATATCTAAGAAAAATTCAATCAATTGATCCACACAGAAATTATCTTCTGCAAATGCTTTCAATTTGGACAAGGCTAAAACTTTGTTGTCTGGTAAAGGTTTAAAAGTAGTCATTGTGTGGTGAAGAGTTAACCCTATACTAAACAACAAAATTTTAGGCCAATCCAAATTGAAAACACTTGCAGACGACAAAATAAACCTAATTCAAAAACTGAAATTTGTTTCTTGCAGGGTAGAAAACATTGTTGAAAAAGGAGAAAATGCTGGTTACCAGCATTTTTTCCTTTTCCAATAGTGTTTTCAAAAGGCTTCTATCTCAGGTTTGTGAAAACGAGGGATTGTTTGGGAAAGGGTTAATTGTGAAAAGGGAACATCATGTAGAACACTAGATAAAGCATAATAGTACATAAAATAATATTATGACTTGAGGGTGATATTCAATATCTCTTTACCGTATTTTTATGACCCCGGTAATGAGACAGCTTTTGAAAACATGGTGGAAAGAGAAGAAATCTGGCTTTGTCTCCATTTCCTACCATGTTTTGTTAATTGTCAGATGGTAAAGTTCATGCTTGAAGTAACTGTTACATTGAGTTTATTGTAGGCAACTACTTTCAATATGGATAGGCGTAAAATTTTGTTACTTTTCCAAAAAAAGGATTAAATTTGTACCAGTAACAATATATAACCCATAACCACACAATCCCTACTTTTGACAATCCTAAGAAAGAAGCCTTCTGAAAACATTGTCGGGAAAAGGAGAAAATGCTGGTTACCTGCATTTTCTCCTATTCCCACAATCTTTTCTTCCCATTCCAAAAGAAATTTTAAATTTTTGGTCACTTTTATTTTGTCATCTGCAAATGCTTTCAATCTGGACCAGTCTGAAATCTTGTCGTTTGGTAAAGAGTTAAGACTGGCTCAAATTGAATGCATTTGCAGATGATGATATATCAATAGTACTCACAAGTTTGAATTTCATTATACATTATGGGAAAAGGAGAAAATGTTGATTACCAGCATTTCTTGTTTTACCATGTAATACTTTTATAAGTCAATTACTCAGGGTAATTAAAATTTGGGATTGTGCAGGAAAGGAATAATCAGTTTACATAGTAATGATATCATAACTTAACAGTACAGGATGATGTATGAATTTTTACTTTTTAGATAACACTTTGAAGTCCAATTTCTAAATGACTGGGAAGAATAAAACTTTTGAAAACATTGTGGGCAAAGAAGAAATTGCTGGTTGCAAAGATTTTCTCCTTTACGCAAAATGTTTTCATCTTTTCATCAGGTACAAATTCCATTGTTTGAGACCAATTTACTCGGTCTTCTTCAAACACTTTTGATTTAACCCTTTACTACACAATCCCAACTTTTATGACCCAGAGATAGAAGCCTTTTGAAAACATTGTGGGAAAAGGAGAAAATGCTGGTTACCAGCATTTTCTCCATTTCTCAGGATGTTTTCTATACTGCTGGAAACAAATTTCCATTATTGAATTACATTTATTTTGTCGTCAGCAAGTGCTTTCAATTTGGAACAGTCTAAAATTTTGTCGTTTGGTAAAGAGTTAAGTAGTCATAAGTGGTGCTTTTCTGAAAAAGAAAATGTTTAGCCATATATATAATAATGCATTACATGTCCAGGTACAACTTTTTGCACCCCTGTACTACTACCCATCAAAGGCTTTGAGGCTCACATAATGTTTTCCACTCTGACAAAGGCACAACCTTGAGGCTTACACAATGTTGTCTACTCTGACAAAGGCACATCATTGAGGCTCACATTTTTTACTCTGACGAAGGCACATCATTGAGGCTCACACAATGTTTTCTACTCTGACAAAGGCACATCTTTGAGGCTCACATGTTTTCTACTGAGACAAAGGCACATCCTTGAGGCTCACATAATGATTTCTACTCCGACAAAGGCACATCCTTGAGGCTCACATAATGTTTTCTACTCAGACCAAGGTACATTCTTGAGGCTGGCATATTTCCTGCTCTGACAAAGGCATAACCTTGAGGCTCACATGTTTTCTACTCTGACAAAGGAACATCCTTGAGGCTCACATATTTCAACTCTGACAAAGGCACATCATTGAGGCTCACATAATGTTTTCTACTCCTTGAAGCTCACATATTTCTACTCTGACAAAGGCACATCATTGAGGCTCACATAATGTTTTCTACTCTGACAAAGGCACATCCTTGAGGCTCGCATAATGTTTTCTACTCTTACAAAGGCACATACTTGAAGCTTGCATAATGTTTTCTACTCAGACAAAGGCCTAACTTTGAGGCTCAAATGTTTTCTACTCTGACAAATGCACATCGTTGAGGCTCACATAATGTTTTCTTCTCTGACAAAGGCACATCCTTGAGGCTCACATGTTTTCTACTCGGACTAAGGCACATACTTGAGGCTCGCACAATGTTTTCTACTCTGACAAAGACAGTGCCATCCTTGAGGCTCACATAATGTTTTCTTCTCTGACAAAGGCACATCGTTGAGGGTCACATAATGTTTTCTACTCTGACAAAGGCACATCCTTGAGGCTCACATAATGTTTTCTACTGACAAAGGCACATCCTTGAGGCTCACATGTTTTCTATTCTGACAAAGGCACATCCTTGAGGCTCACATGTTTTCTACTCTGACAAAGGGACATCCTTGAGGCTCACATGTTTTATACTCTGACAAAGGCTCATCCTTGAGGCTCACATAATCTTTTCTACTCTTTGAGGCTCCATAATGTTTCCTACACCATCAAAGACTCACCCTATAGGCTTACATAATGTAATGAAGAATGTTATTGAAATTTTTGCGGGAAAAGGAGAAAATGCTGGAAACCAGCATTTTCTCCTTTTACCCACAATATTTTTTGCTTTATGCAAGACAGAAAATCTTCATTTATTTGAGTTGTATTTAGTTTGTTGTCTGCAGATGCTTTCTGAATTAAATCTCCACCATTTTATCATTATGTAAAGGGTTAGAGGGAAGAATCCCATTGTTTGAATCACATTTGATTTGTCATCTTTAAACATGTTCATTTGGATGAATATTAAGTTTGCATAACAAGTTAATTATTTTTCCACTGTCTAATTTGTAATTAGTTTTGATTATGTATAGATATTACTCATTATCGCTAGCCTAAATAAAACATATGGCTATATTTGGTCATTGTAATTATGTGACATACTGGTAATATTACAGGTGTATGACTGAAATTGGGCACAGTGTTAACATGTTACAACCTAGCTAAGTGAAAAAAAAACTTTGATATCAACCATTAATCCAGATCTGATCCTGAAGGTCGTTTAATTACACGAAAACTAATTGACCCAGGGTATAACATCTTCGCAAGCCAAGGCTGACAATTCACTACGCTCCTCTAACCCTTGTGGATTGAGCTTGATTTTTACGTTCCCCCGATAC
This sequence comes from Tridacna crocea, assembly GCA_943736015.1. Classification (NCBI taxonomy): domain Eukaryota; kingdom Metazoa; phylum Mollusca; class Bivalvia; order Cardiida; family Cardiidae; genus Tridacna; species Tridacna crocea. The sequence continues at coordinate 42,255,355 of OX031066.1, read as the reverse complement.
ACTTTTTCATTGGATGCAGCCAGTTCTAACTGCAACGAATGAAATTGCTCTTAGCATTTCATCTTTGATGAAAATAGAACAAGGTCGCTACATTTCGAATAGAAGATAAACATGGAAACCCACGTGGATGTCTGCTTATCGTTTCATGTGTATTCATAAGCAATTTGTAAAACTATATTTTATAGGCTTTTAGAAATTTTTATGATGTAAAGGGGCTTTTAACCAGCATCCAATTATTGGATTGAGGGCGCATCGCAGGAATCTCGAAATCGGGTTCAGTCAGCCAAGGTAAGATAAAAGTAGTGATCGTAACCTTGGCTAGCAAAGATGAGGGTATAATTATCACCATGCACAAATATTGCGAATACTGATTTAGTTGAATAGTTCATTGTTTGAAACTCACTGTATTATATTCACAGACATCCTAATGCTTGCTCACTGCCTCAAAATTTTTTGTGCTTGCACTAAAGTTTCAATGTATGACAAAGAAGAATCCATGTGAAGCAGGCTCAATTTAATTCTTTTCTAAAGGTCAAAATTTCAAACATGTCAAAACTGAAATCATTTTCATCAGACAAATAGATGTGGTTTAAATGATGGAATTTGTCTTTTAACCCTTTCCAACAAAGCTAAATTTTAGAAATCTAAATCTCAAGTATTTGCAGGAGACAATTTCGTAGTGGATCAAATGATGCAATTCTTTCTTGATCAATGATAGGGTTGAAAAACTTTGACGGAAAAGGAGGAAATGCTAGTTACAAGCATTTTCTCCTTTCTCCACAATGTTTTCAAGAGGCTTTCTTCTTAGAAGCGTTAAAAGTCGTAACTGTGTGGTAAAGGGTAAAGAGCATGTTGTTTTTGAAAAGCCTTGGAGCTATCTTAGACAGGCAAAACATGGTGTGGTAAATGACTAATGAATATACTTGAACTGTTTGTCTGTCAATAATACAACAAAGGTTGGTTACCTGTGGTGGTATTCCTTCAACCAAATTCTTTCACATACTTTGTCAACATTCTATTTCCTTTCATTCCTATACTTCTGTGTTTTACTCTTACTTTGAGTCCTGCATGACTCAGTGGTTAAGTGCAGGTCTTTTGACCTGAAGGCCTCAGGTTTGAGTCTCACTGGGTCTTTTGGGATTTTTTATGGGAATGTCCTAGGGCAAGACTTTTCAGGGCCCTAGCCAAGTACTGGTGAAATCCAGGAAATACATGAATAGCTGTTGCCACATTATGACTGAAATAATGTTTAAAAACATGTAAAACACCATTCAGCCTATTATTACCAGCATTTTCTCCTTTTCCCACAATGTTTTCTACCCTTCCTGAAACAAACTCTAATTTTCGAGTCACATTAAGTTAGTTGTCTGCAAATACTTTTAATTTGGACAAGTCTAACAATTTTTCGTTTTGTAAAGAGTTAAAATGATCCTGAGGATGGGGTTTGACTACTTTTCGCACAATGTTTTCTATCCTGCTGGAAAGAAATTTCAATTTTTAAGTTACGTTTATTTTGTCGTTTGCAAGTGCTTTAAATTTGGGCCATTGTAAAATTTTGTCGTATAGTAAAAGGTCATGACGGATGCTATACTGAAATATAAGCTAAAATTTGTTTAAGAAGGTAAATTTAGTGTACTTAAGTCATGCTAGGGCCTTCACACCACAGGCTATCTGTTTATTTGGGTCAAATCATTGTTTATCTCTTTTAACAACACGGCAGAATTCTGGACTACTCAAAACCCAAAACATAAACAGAGGTCAATGCATGTAGCAAAAAATGTGAAAGTTGTCACTGATGGGGTAGAAAACATTGTGGAAAAAGGAGAAAATGCTGATTACGAGCATTTTCTCCTTTTCCCATAAGGTTTTCAGTGGCATTCTCCACCAGGGTCGTAAACAAAACTTGGGATTGTGTGGCAAAATAGTTATCCATTTTTATCCTTTAATCTACTGGCAAGCAAGGCTGAGTGTTAATGACACTGAGAAAGAAGGTCCTTGAAAACACTGTTGGAAAGATAGGCAATGCTAATGACCAGAAAGAGTTATTTACCCTTCCAAAGAACGAGTTTTGCATGGAGGCCACTGTGAGTTAATTTGTCATCTGCTAAAGCTTTGAATATCAACCTGTTTTAGATTTTTGCTGTTGGGGAAAGGAGTTTAGCACTCTCTAAGACTGTAATGTAATTAACTTTACATTCAGTGTAGATCAAGATCAGATTGTACAAAAAATGCAGTCTTATCTTGGACCTACATTGTCAATTTGTCAGTATTACGGGGATACACTCTGATAAAAGCAGCTTTCAGACCAGCTACAACAAAGTATTTCATTGTTTGTTTTTTCCATGGACTGAAAATTTTGATCTTGTTATACCCCCAACAACATAGTCAAGGGGCTATACTGGAATCGCCATGGGTGTCTGTCCATCCATCCGTCTGTCTGTAGACACAAATTTGTCCAGAGCAATACTACAACAGTTTTTCACATACTGAACTCAAATTTACACACAAGGTTCCTATATAGATCTATATGAAGTTGTGCACATGTAATTTTCTTGACCCTGCTGCGATTCCTTGCAGAATTATCTCCCCTTGAACTTTTATCAACTTTTACTGTTGTACTAAACCATCCTGCATTCTGTGACAAAGACCTGTGTTTTTGTGGCAAGGAGCTGGTGGGGGATATAATCACGTTTAGTGATAGCTCTATTTTGTTTTGGTATGCTTAGGGTTTAACTCTTCACCATAATGACGAAATTCTACTGTGATCACATTAGAAACTTTTAAAGACGATGATTCAATCAAAGCTTAAATGGTGATTTCTAAATTTGATAGGATAGAGTACCTTTTGGTAAAAGAAGAAAATGCTGGTTACCAGCATTTTCTTCTTTTCCCAGAATGTTATCAAAAGCCATATTCCTCATGACCGTTAAAACTCAAGTATAGCTTGGTGAAGATTCGAACGGAATTTGTGTTATCTTTGTTTACAGTCTATGTTACTTGGCTGAGTCAACTCATCTTAGCTTAACAAGATGACAAAACTTCAGATCTGTCCAAATGCTGACGGCAAGTCGGATGAACTAATTTTTCTTTAAAAGGGTCGAAAACATAATGGGAAAAAGGAGGATATTCTAGTCACCAGCATCTTCTTTCCTTTTCCCACAATGTTTTCTACCCTTTCTGATATAGTTTAATTCATTTAACCCTTTACCCCATAAGGCATTTCTATGGTATCTCTAATTGACCCTGAATAACAGCAAGGATGAAGCCGTTTCTTATGTGTATGTGACACCTTTTGATAGCATAGAAAACATTGTGACAAAGGCTCCTGCAAGCAGAAATGAGTATCTATGGAGTAAAGGGTTAATATCATTTATGGTCTGCAAGATGCTTACAATTTGGAAAAGACAAAAATGTGCTGTTTAGTAAAGGGTTGAAACTGGCATTATGAATGCAATACATGTATAATTATGGGTGTATGATCTTAATGCAGCTTCATTCATCCTTTTCTTAACTCTTTACCACACAACCCTGACTTTTAACGACCCTAAGAAAGAAAGCTTTTGAAAACATTGTGGGAAAAGGAGAAAATGCTGGTAACCAGCATTTTCTCCTTTTCCCACCATGTTTTCTAACCTCCTCAAATTAGATTTTAATTTCTGATTTATATTTAATTTGTTGTCTGTAAATGCTTTCAATTTGGACTCATCTAAAATTGTGTTAAAGAAAATAAGGGGGAGGATGAGCAACTGCATAATTATATGACAAGCAAATGCTCCAGTTTCTCCAGTTTCTGCCAAGTTTTTCTTTATCATTCCAAAGAGTCCCTTTCCTATTCTTCTTGTATATTATCACCTGTACTTAGTGATACAACTATGTTTCGACATTGTACCTTAAAAGTACAAGTCAAATTTATTGTCCCAAGTACAGAAACACTTTAACATAATGACTCTTTCCCAAAACAGGAAAACATGATTGTGGACTTTCCTGTATTGAAAGCATTTGCAGACAACAAAATAAATGTGGCTCCAATAACAGAATTTGTCTTTAATTTGGTCAGAAAACATTGTGGGAAAAGGAGAAAATGCTAGTTACCAGCATTTTCTCCATTCCCCATAATGTTTTCTAGAGATGTTTTTCCTCGCGGTCATTGAAAGTCAGGATTGTGTGTTAGAGAGTTAAAATATTTGCAACACAATCAGGGGTATTAAGTTTAACTTTTCACTAAACTGTGAATTTTTAGTGTAATTTGAAGTTGAAAGATTACAAACCACAAATCAAACACTTCTCTAAAAATGGTTTGAAAACATTATGGGAAAACAAAAAAGTATGAAAATGGTTGCTAGTTTTCTCCTTTCCCAACAATGTTTTTGAAGTCTTCCTTCTCTGGGTCATTCAGCTCTTTACCACACAATCCTGAATTTTGATGACCCTGAGAAAGAAGCCTTTTTGAAAACTAGGAAAAAGAGAAAATACTGGTAAATAGCATTTTCGCTTTTTCCCACAATGTTTTCTGCCTTTCCCAAGACAAATTTCAATTATTTAGCCATACTTATGTATAAAAAGGGATGAATGCGAAAGTTTTCCATCTGCATTTTGGAAAATTTTACACATGTGATTTCTGTGAAAAACATTGTAAGACCGTCTTTTTAGATCTGTTGTGTTGAATTCATTTAACCAATTCAGCACAACTTATCTTAACCCATTACCACACAATCCCTACTTTTGACGACCCTGAGAAAGAGGCCTTTTGAAAACACTGTAGGAAAAGGAGAAAATGCTGGTAACCAGCATTTTCTCCTTTTCCCACAATGTTTTCTATCCTTCACAATACAAATTTCAAATTTTCAGTCACTTTTATTTTGTCGTATGCTAATGCTTTCAATCTGAACCAGTTTAAAATTTTGTTGTGTGGTAAAGAGTTAAAAAGGTGATCCAACAAATCTTTGCAGGGAAGTGAGAAGTTTTTTCCTCACCTTTAAAATTTTCCAAAACACAGATGGACTAGTTTCGCATTCACCCCTCGTGTTGTCGTGACTACAAAATAATGCTTTAAATTTGGATTGGTCTACAATTTTGTTGTTTGATAAGGAGTTAAACTTGGGATTTTGTGGTATTAAAAGTCTCAGTCAGGCATATTCATTTTGCATTGATCGGAAGTACTGACATTATCCTTTACAAAAAAAAAATGCTTATCTCAGGATATGATTTGAACCTGGAAAAGTTTGATAATGTTTTCAGCTTTACAGCTCACCTGTTAACCCATTACTACACAATCCCTACTTTTGACACCCCTGAGAAAGAAGCCTTTTAAAAACACTGTTGGAAAAGGAGAAAATGCTGGTAACCAGCATTTTCTCCTTTTCCCACAGTGTTTTCTACCCTTCTCAGAACAAATTTCAATTTTTCAGTCACCTTTACTTTGTCGTCTGCAAATGCTTTCAATTTGGACCAGTCTAAAATTTTGTCGTGTGGTAAAGAGTTAACCCATTACCACACAATCCCTACTTTTGACGCCCCTGAGAAAGAAACATTTAGAAAACACTGTAGTGAAATCTAGAACACCTGAAAATATCCAAACTGCTGGTAAGCTGCATTTTCTCCTTTTCCCACAGTGTTTACTACCCTTTCCAGAACAAATTTCAATTTTTCATTCACTTTTATTTTGTCGTCTGCAAATGCTTTCAATTTGAACCAGTCTACAATTTTGTCGTTTGGTAATGAGTTAAGGATCATAGAAATCCAGGATTGTGTCCTGTTTCTACAATGTTTTCAAAAACTCTCTTCTTAGATTCATGTTCTTTTCCTTCTAGACATTTTCAGAAGCCCATTTCTTAGTGGTGGGTGAACTTGGGAACGTTTGGCAAAGAGTAAAAGTAGTTATTTCTTTACAAAACAATCCCAGGGTTTTCACGTTTAAGTGAAGGCTGTTGGGCAATTCCGTCTTTTATTTGTGAGAGTTAAGGGACGTAAACCTTAACAACCCTATGTGGAAGGACTTTTACTTGAGAACATTGTGGGAAAAAGAGAAAATGTGGGTAACCAGCATTTTCTCAATTTTTTCCACAATGTTTTCTACCCTTTCAAAGACACAAACTTCATAACTTATATGGATGTATGCAAGTGCTTTAATTTGTACCAGTCTAAACTTTTATTTTACACAGAATTGAGGGTAATCTTTTCGCAGACCTCCAGGTAGAATGAGTGATTTTGATTTCAAAATTGAAAATATTAATTATTCTCCATTAAAACCTATGTTGTGGGTACTCATTAGAATCGTCTCATCGAGACGATTCTAATGAGTACCCACAACATAGGGTTTGGAAGAGAAATAAAGAATTAAGAATACTGTAACTCCCTCTTATCTGGAGCTTTGTTTCACACACAGATATTTTATTTGATATAAGCTGATACAGCTTCTAGTCAAAATAAAGATATGACACGAACACGGCGGGGAATCACGTGACACAACAACAACAACAATGACCGTTATTTGAAAAAATTCCCCAACTACAGGTAAGAAAATCTTCAATAATTCCGTTAATACGTGACCGATTGGAATTTGGTTTGAAGCAGAGAAGGCGGAAGGACTCCGGGGATTACACCTGATAAAAAAGTTATTGACGAGCAAACAAATTATCCAGGGTAAAAATTTTGTTTGCTCGTCAATAACTTTTTTATCACGTGTTGTTTAAAAAATCCAACAGATCAAGCAAATCCCTGGAGTCCTTCCACCTTCTCTGCTTCAAACCAAATTCCAATCGGTCATGTATTAACGGAATTATTGAAGATTTTCTTACCTAAGTCGGGGATTTTTTTCAAATAACGGTCATTGTTGTTGTTGTTGTGTCACGTGATTCCCCGCCGTGACAAATATTTATCATTCTTACCATGATGTATGATCTTTATTTCAGATGGAATTCGAGAAAAAGACAGAGATATGCTCGGAAGTATACTGAACCAAGTCGCTGTTTCTAAAGATAACAGCTTTACACTGGCCAAGCATGCATACGCTGAAGTCAAGACTGACTGGCCTTTTTACACAGATGAAGATCGACAAATCCTGAAAAAGTATGACATTCATATATTTTGGCATTTTGGCCTGTGTCGCATTTTCTCCTTTTACCACTATTGTTTTTCTTGCCATTCAAAGTCTAAGTCCATCATTTAAGCTAAGTTAAGCTAGTAGTCTACTAGTGCTTGAACTGTGAAAGAGTCTAGAAATGTTGGTTACCAGCATTTCTCCTTTTCCCTCAATGTTTTCTACCTTTCACAAAACAAATTTCAAATTTTTCAGCCATTTTTATTTTGTCGTCTGGAAATGCTTTCGATTTTGACAAGCCTAAGATATTGTCGTTTGGTAATGAGTTAAGTGGTAGAAAATAATTTCGGAAAAGGATGAAATGCTGGTAACCACCATTTACTCCTTCACCACAATGTTTTGAAAAATTAACCCTTTACCACACAATGACAACTTGTAACGACCCTGGGGTGGAAGCCTTTTGAAAACATTGTGGGAAAAGGAGATAATGCTGGTAACCAGCATTTCCTCATTTTCCCAATAAGTTTCTACCCTGTTGAAGAAAATTGACTCATTTGAGCCACCATGAACTTATCTTCTGCAAATGCTTTTAATTTGGACAAGTCCAAAATTCTGCCATGTGGTAATGGGCGAATATACAGGATTGTTTGGTAAATAATTAACCCATTACCACAAAATGATGACTTTTAAAGGTCTTGAGAATGAAGTCTTTTGAAAACATTGTGAGAAAATAAGAAAATGCTGGTAAGCAAAAATCTTTCTATACCCCCGTGAAATGAATGTTTTCAGGGGCATACTGGAATCAGCCTGTCTGTCGGTGTGGCCATCAGTTTGTTTGTCAATTAGTCCGTCTGTGTACAAATAATTGCCCGTTTCTGCCAAAGGGCTGGCAGGGGTATTAAGTCACATTCAGTGACGGCTCTAGATTACTCTATAAAAGTAAAGTTGCACATTTTGAGCCACACTGAAATAATTGTTGTCTGCAATTGCTTTCATTTTAGACAAAACTGAAATTTCGTTGTTTGGTATAAATGGTTAAATTTGATACCTTTTGGAAAATTTGGAAAAAAAAAAACTTTTAGCAAACAATTTACATCCTTGTTTGGAATTTATATTTTCAGAATTAAAATTATCTTTTCAGAAGATAGTGGTAGATTGTATGATAATTAAAATATCTTTAATGTGTTATCAGGCCTCAGTTACATGCATGCAATGTCAACTATTAACCCTTCACCCAACAATCCCTGCTTTTTACGAATCGGAGGAAGAAGCCTTCTGAAAACATTTTGGGAAAAGGAAAAAATGCTGGTTACCAGCATTTTCTCCTTTTCCCACAATGTTTTCAAAAGCTTTCTTTCTCTGGGTTGTTAAAAGTTGGCATTGTACAGTAAAGGATAAATGTACTATTTTTCTCTTTGTAGAAAAATGCAAAGTGCCTCATCCATTTCCCCCTCAGCTTCCCCAGCCAATCGCAGTCCGGATAGCCAAACTGCTGTCACAGAACAGGTAAGAACAGACAATTTTGATTGGTTGACATTTTATGTAGTTGTCAACAATAGTACAGCCATATGGAGTGACATCTTTAGAATGAGTTTTAAATTCTAGGTAAAAGGTTGGTAAGTGGGCCTAACTTACATCAACTTTTTATCTGATAATAACAATCATACTCAGAAATGTTTATCTCATTACCAAACGAGGAAATTTTAGACTGGTCCAAATTGAAAGCATTTGCAGACGACAAAATGAATGTGACAAAAGAATTAAAATATGTTTTAGGGAGGGGAGAAAACATTGTTGGAAAAGGACAAAATGCTGGTTACCAGCATTTTCTCCTTTTCCCACAATGTTTTCAAAAGGCTTCTTTCACGGGGGTGTTAAAAGTCGGGATTGTGTGGTAAAGGGTTATTCAACTATTTACCACAGATTGACAGATTTTAATGACTGGCAGAAAGAAGCCTTTTGAAAACATTGTGGGAAAAAGAGGAAATGCTGGTAACCAGCATTTTCTCTTTTCTTGCAATGTTTTCTACCCTATCAAAGACGAGTTTCATTATTTGAGTCACTGTTAAATTTTCTTCCACAAATACTTTCAATTTGGACAAGTCTGCATCTTTATACACCCAAAGGGTCGTATTGTCTTACAGCCTCTTCGGCCGTTAGCAGTGTCTTTTGTGCAGAACTCCTCCTACAGTTTTCATTGCAATAAATTCAAACTTGCCACAATAAATCTCTATGATGTGTAGTTGTGGATGTGACTCATAAATCTCTACCAAAAGGCAAAATTTTTGACTGCCCCAAAATGGATGCATTTGCAGACAACAAAATAAATATGATAAAAGAAATGAACTTTGTTTAGGAAGTGAAGAAAACATTGTGAGAAAAGGAGAAAATGCTGGGTACCAGCATTTTCTCCTTTTCCCACAGTGTTTGCAAAAGGCTTCTTTCACAGGGGGTGAATGTCGGGATCATGTGGTAAAGGGTTAAACTTGCCAAAGTTGGGATCATGTGTTAAAGGGTTAAATTTGGATATTTTCAGGTGTTCTAGATTTCACTGACAGGCCCCTTCGGGTGTATATGCGCCGCTTTACGAAGCTCTCGTTGTCATTTGTGAAAGGACTACCTTCAATGTCTTTGCATGGCATTGTTTATGATTGAATTCCTTATTTCTTTAACAGAAAAGATCTGAGCCCCATAAAAGACCCAATGATGACTCCCACTCTCACCACAGTTCAAAGAAGAAGAGAATATCACTATACGACAAAACTTCAAGTAACATGGACTCCCACCATTCTTCGTCAAATGATAGACGATCTAATGGTTCCTTCAGTACAGACAGTTCAGACAAGAAGGAAAATATAATTGGTATCAATGCCTTTGTAATTTATTTCTTATTTAACTCTTTACCAAATGACAAATTTATAGACTGGTCGAGAAAGCATTGAAAGCATTTGCAGACAAGAAAATAAATGTGACTGTAAAATCGAAATTTGATTTGGGAAGGGTAGAAAACATTGTGGAAAAAGGAGAAAATGCTGGTCTCCTTTTTCCACAATGCTTTCAAAAGGCTTCTACCTCAGGGTAGTCAGAAGTTGTCATAGTGTGGTTAAAGGTTAAGAAGTTATCTTATTTCTATTGTGGTTTTTCGTTCAATAAACCACAGTTATGAGTTATGAGGCACAATAAATAATCCATGAAGGCAATAGCCTGAGTGTGTGGTTCATTGCCCTTCTTTACTCAAAACATAGAACACCATGATAGAGAGAAAACTATTTTGATTCCTTTATGACCAACTCTTATTGAAAAGAAAACAAGGAAACAGATGCAGATTACATTCAGTTGGATAACTTACTTTATACAGGATGACATCACTCTTTATAGAATGATATCACTCTACATAGAATAACTTTTACCACGCTTTGTTGGGCTGCCACCACAAATACTAAAACTGACTCAAATAGTAGAATTTGAAAAGATAGGAAACTGTTAGAGAAAAGGAGACAACAGGAGAAAAGGTGGTTTACAACAATGATTTTGATAGTGTTCTTTCTTAAGGCCATTGAAACTCATAATTGTTTAACTCTTTCCGAAACAACAAATTTAAGATATTTCTAAACTAAAAGAATATGCAGGCAACAGTTTTACATTTGATATAAATGATGGACATTTCTCCAATAGGATATAGAAAACACTAGGAAAAGATGAAATTGCTTGTAATTAGTAATTTCTCCTTTTCCCACAGTGTTTTCCAAACACTTTTTCCGCGGACACATAAAAATTTGACAATTCTGAAGTCCCATGTCATTATTTTACATATACTTGTACAAAAAAGCTCATGCTTGTACAAAAAAGCTCATATACTTGTACAAAAAAGCTCATATACTTGTACAAAAAAGCTCATGCTTGTACAAAAAAGCTCATATGCTTGTACAAAAAAGCTCATATACTTGTTAAAAAAAGCTCATATGCTCGTACAACTGACTTCTAGAATGACTTACTTTACAAGACAAGCAATAGTATTGTTTGTTTGAAGTCAGTATTAATTCTTTACCAGATGAGGGAATTTTGGTCTGCTGAAATTGAAAGAATTTTCAGACACCAAAAATGCGCTTTATGGGCATTTTCTCCTTTAACCACAATGTTATCAAATGCCTTCAACCTCAGAGCCGTTAAAACAGGGCTTGTGTGGTAAAGGTAATAGATGTTGAACTTATATGACCAGTCGATGTAGAAGAAAAATAATTAACTTAATAACATTAAAACCCCAAATATTTGAACTGGCCCGAATTCATAGCATAGGAAAATGATAAATGTTGCTTTAATGGATAACATTTCCCTTATTAGAATAGAAAACAAAGTGGGAAAGGAGAAAACATAAGCATTTTCTCCTCTTATCACGTTTTCAAAATCCTTACATGGGGTTATTAAAACTTGGGATTGTGTGTTGTAAAAGGGTTAAACCAAATTAAATTAACTGAAAGTTGTATGTAAAATATGGTAACTGGCAACACTTGGAGATGATTGTTGTAGATTTTTAAGTTGGCCTATCAAATTTTTCAGCTACAGTGGATTCAACGTCTGATATACCTGCTTATATGTCGTAAGTGTTCTGTTTTACTGCACCTTCTACAGTAGATTACTATGACCTGTATATGGTGTGTTGCTTTTCTACAACACCGCTTTTATAACAGTAAAGGGAGTGAAGACTAACGTTTTTTCGTTGGTAGTCAACTTAGCTCCTTGTAGCATAGATTTAGGAAGGTCAGTCAAAAACTTGGGGCCAAGATCTAAATTTTGGTGAATGGTAAGAGCTTTTACAAAAAATTGGAAATCACCAACCGTTTTTCAGAACATTCTTAGTCTTACTGTTCAAATTTCTGATTGGCTAAGTAGTTTAACCAATCAGAAGTTGTATGACTTTCAAATTGAAAAATTATAGAGAATAAGACCAAGAATTTTTTTTTTTAAGAATTGTTGGTGAATTCGGACCCTTGGATGAATCACCACATGATTTTGGCAATTAATAACCCAAGTTGCTCAGAAAAACAAATAATAAATCTACTTCATCATGGGAACAGCCATTTTTAAAGGAAGCATTAAAGAAGGAAAAAGTTAGTACAACCATTAATACCAAAATGAGGGGGAGTGGATGCACCTGTATACAGCAGTGAGCCGAAAGAGTACTGAAAGACCAATGTTTTGTGAACTTTCCTTGGGATTACTGTATATGTGGATATATACACGTGTCAGAAAAATTGCGAAGTACAGATTGTAGACATTTTACTTTCAGAAATATTTGCAAATCTGGAGGAATGGTTGTCCTTGGTCATGGGAAAAATTGACCAACACCAAAAATTTCTGCAGAATGCGCAGGCTGACCTGGGTCGACACTTTTTGCAGGTGCATTAGTACCCTTTTGACAGAGCATGACTCATATAGTTTATACAGCATGGTCTTGATCTACATTTTCATCAAGCAGATATTGTCCATTATATGGCTTGCAACACGTGAGAAGATGGATTCGGACATTTACGTAAAGTGTCCTTTTGGATCAGCCTGCGCACTCCGCGCAGGCTGATCCGAAACGACACTTTCCGTTTTTATGTAAAGTTCTGTTTTCTGCAAGTCTACCATAGCACAAAATCTAATGTAGTCATAAAGTGCCGTCTCAGATTAGCCTGCGCAGGCTGATCCGAGACGGCACTTTACGCAAATGTCCCAATGCCCCTTTTTGCGTGTTGCAAGCCATATAAGAGATTTTGCTGTTAATTGCATAGATAAAACATTCAGGCCTCCACATAGGGTAGTTTTCAATGATATTTGGAAAAGCTAGATTCTAACACAGGCATGTAGTTTACCTTGTGTTGTCCTGTAATATATGTCTTAAATACTCGTTTTTTTTTTTTGCACAACAGAAAATATTTCTCGATATCTGATGACACTCAGCGGCAAAAATACAAACATGACTTCAACACAGAGTATGCGGAATATCGTGAACTTCACACGGTCATAGAAAAAGTCTCAAAGAAATTCTATGAACTACAGGTGCTACTCAAGAAGACTCCAAAAGATACCATGGAATATGAGGTATTGTTTTATTGTGACAGTTGTTGAATGTTGATCTTATAATTCAATATTAGTTGTTTTCATGAGCATTGGCGAGTTCTGATTGGCTGAACATATCTTTTCATAGCTCCATGAAAAAAAAAAATTCAGCATTGCTGGGACTACTTTTGCAGTCAAAGTGCTGTAAACACTTTGAGCTTTTCTGTTCATATCTCTCATTACCTATGATTTTTATTGAGCTCCATTAGCACAGTCTGTAGTGTCCAGGGTTCACATTCCCCAACCATTCTTGAGATTATTCTTAGTCTTATTCTACAAGGTTTTCTCAATTTGTAAGTAACACAACTTTTGATTGGCCAAACCGAATGCCATTCGGCTTAGTCAATCAGAAGTTGTGTTACTTACGAAAGTAGAAAATTCTGGAGAATAAGACAAAGAACGTTCTTGAGAATGGTTGGTGAATACGGCACAGGACTTGAGAAAAGAGTTGAATGCAGATGAGTCTTAAGAATTTGTCATCTGATGGTGTAGAAAATAAACAGCTGAACCATGCTTTGTAGAAATGGAGCTTGATGCATTTGCAAAAAGCATGGACCCTAGATCAGCCTGCACTGACTGCGCAGGCCAACCTGAGCCAAACCTTTTGGCTATTGGTCAATTTTCTATGTCCAAAGACTCTACCTTAGATAAAGTTGGTTGTTGGAAAAAGTGAATATGATGTGTCCATTAGTATGTGATGCTTGCTTGCCTGGATCATGGAGGTGCATTAAGCCCCCTGTTACTGGAGCATGGATCAAATTGATTTGAATTTCCTTTCAGGATCTGGAAGATCGTATACGCAAGGAATATATTCAACAGAAAAATGACCCAAAGTATATGGAACAAAAGAAGCAGTTTGAATATCTACACGGAAAACTTGCCTACATTAAAAAGTTGATATGTGACTATGATCAAAAACTAGTGATGGCAGCTTCATAGCATCGGCTTCTACCCGGCAGCAGGGTACCGAAATACAGAGCTTTATCGATCTATGAATGGATTTAATGACATGGACTGGTTCTATTCGCGAACTCTTGTCATTGTCAATTTTTAAAAAAAATCTGGTGTTAGTGCTGTGGAAGTCAAAAAGAGTTTGACAGAACTTGGTTCTTTGCTTTTCCTCAAACTTTATTTTCTTTGAGCTCCATAATTGAAACCACCTTCAAATGACACATTTGAATTTGTGCCAATAAACCAAAGTTCTCTGTCAGAATGAAGAGGTTGGTTTTCTCTTCAGAAGTCTAGAAAACATTGTGCTAAACAGGAAATATGCTATTTTCCCGAGGATCTTTTATGAAATGGTTATCCCTCGGAGTCATTTGGTAAAGGAGTAAAGACCATCTTGAAATATATCGAAGTGAAAACCGATGTACTGTCAAACAACATCATATCTACAGCATAAATGTTCTGCCTGTTTCAAATTAACCTTTTCCTAAATGATCCTTGATAAAAACAACCCCAAGAAAAAAGGCTTTGAAAGTAGTGTGGGGAAAAATATGTGGTAATCAGCATTCTCCCCACTCCCCACCCCAACAATGTTTTCTACTCTATTGTTGACAAATTCCCTCATTTTAGATTGCTTTAATTTGGTATAAGTAAAATTAATGTTTTCAATATGTACCAGTTCTAGAATTTTTAAACTGCCAGGGGCATAGCTGTCTGTATGCAAAAATACAGTTGTGTACATGTTACTAGAAAAAGAGAAAGACAATAATTATTGTGTTAAAAAAATGTCATCAAATAGTTTCTACTATTCATAAAATTTCTGGGGAAGGCCTGTAGACTCTGCTGGGAAATACATTCCTCCCTTGTGGCTTGTAGTGCCTCAGATAATACCTTTGGTATTCTTTTTGCCTATATTTTATTTTTGGCCCCTGACTGGAGGATATTTTAACTCATTACCAAACAACGAATTTTAGGTTTGTCCAAATCAAAAGCATTTGCAGATGACAAAATGAAAGTGATTGAAAATTTGAAATTTGTTTTGCGAAGGATAGAAAACATTGTGGGTAAGGGAGAAAATGCTGTTTACCAGCATTTTCTCCTTTTCCCACAGTGTTTTCTAAAATGCTTCTTTCTCAGGGTTGTCAAAAGTAGGGATTGTGCGGTAAAGGGTTAAGTACTTGCAAATGACACATTAGATTTTGCTCAGATGATGGGGTTTGTGCATAGAGTGGTATAATTATAATGTTGTGGGGGAAAAAGAGAAAACTGATTACCTACAATATGTTTTAACAGCTTTTTCTTCATCTCCCACAGTATTTTCTGAAGCCTTTTTTCTCAGGGACAGTAAAGGGTTAGCAGAAATTAATATTTTTCACTTTGACCTTGACAAGAGTTCCAAACAGTGTATTCTGTGATCTTCTTGCGTAAAATGTGCATGTTGTTCTATCTTATTTTTTTCATTTAATTCTTTGGTTCTGTAACTTTTTTGCTATTTATTATTTAAGATAAGATACATTGACAAGTTGTTCTCAAACTGTTCACATGTGCACCTCATCTAGACAAGAATATATTGTGATATTAAGCATGTATGTCATATAGAAAATGGGATCTTAGTTTGGGCTTACCTGGTGCTTTGGAAGTCAAGCCTGTAAATGAAGGGCTTGAAATTAAGGCTCTTTGATAGCTTACTCAACCCCTGCCAAATTTTTCAAGGATTTACGAAAATCTGTAATTGTCAAAGAACAGATTCACTGCTCAATATGGCCTGTAACACGCTAAAAGGGGCATTCGGACATTTGTGTAAATTGTCATCTCGGATCAGTCTGCACAGTCCATACAGGCTATTCGGAAACGACATTTTTCGTTTTATGGAAATTTCTGCCCTAGTCTAACAAAGAACAAATCTAATGTAGTGGTTAAGTGCCACGTGGATTGCGCAGGCAGATCTGAGACAACACTTTACGGAAATGTCGGAATGCTCCTTTTCATGTGTTGCAAGCCGTATTGTTTCTTCAATGTGTATATGGGAGATCAGTCAGCAGCCAGAAAAGAGTGAAGCACCAAGTATGGTCAAAAGAACTCCATGATATGACTGTAGTTATGTTTTAAATGGGATTGACACCAAATAAACAAACACAGGCGTTATGAGTTTGAATATGACAAATTCTCCCTTGGGATTGATGAATGTTAATCCTGTATCATAGCAAGACTTTATCTTGTTTCTGTTATGATGGGAAAGCAGTAAGCTTTGAAAGGGTTTCGGGTAAATGAGGTTAGAAGAGCATATAATGAATTGATTGTGATCTAGCTGCCATTATGTTGCGGAAATGATGCTGAAAGTTGTGAAGAACCTCATACAATCAAATATGTACTAGTGGTAACTGTAAATATATATTTTTTTTTTTTTGGGGGGGGGGGGGGGGGGGGCGAGGTGGGGTGAAACAGCAGGGGGTTGGTGAAGGGTGTGTTAGAGAAAAGCATCATTATCTCTTTACCACGCAATCCCGACTTTCAATGATCCTTTGAAAGAAAGTTTTTTAAAACATAGTGGGAAAAGGAACAAATTGTAGTAACCAGCATTTTCTCCTTTTCCCATGATGTGTTCTAACCTTCTTTCAAGATGGACAAGTCCAAAATTTTGTCGCTTGGTAAGAGTTATGTGAGAATTTATCCTGTTTTCTAGATGACAGACATGTATCAAAAAATAGTCATATAATTTTTTTGTTTGTTTGTTGTACAAGTTTCTTCTGCTCATTACTTCCTGAAACGAACACTCCAGCAGTCAACTTTTTAAACTTCCATGAGTGTGATTAATCCAATGAGTTAGGATTAAGCTAAGAGTAAAGGGGAGCTAGTTAGATTTTTTGCAGCATTATTTTAAGGAAACATGTGAAATTGCTTTTAACCAGGAAGTGTTACCTTTTCTACCAGTTTATATCACAAGTCTGTCACTTAACTGTTTACCACACAATCCTGACTTTTAACGACCCTGAGAAAAAAGCCTTTCGAAAACATTGTGAGAAAAGGAGAAAATGCTGGTAACCAGCATTTTCTCCTTTTCCCACAATGTTTTCTACCCTTTCCAAACTAAATTTCAATTTTTCAGTCATATTTATTTTGTCATCTGCAAATGCTTTCAATTTGGACCTGCCTAAAATTTCGTCATTTGGTAAAGAGTTAAGTACCAATTGATTTGTTGTTAGGAAATACCTTCCTCTCTGGATGAGAATAAAATTTTCATGTCTTGTGTAGTGGTATTTGTGGAAAACATAGATGAACAAGGAGAGAAATAACTTGTCACAAACAGTTTCTCCTCTTGCCCCCATTTTTTTTTTCAACATTTTTGCTATGTGGAGTGAAAAGTTGAGGAAAGATGAAATACATGAATGCCTGTGAAAAACCTTCTGGCTGAGAAGAAATTGCTTATAACATGCATTTTCTGTTTGTTTTTTTTTTCATAGCTGAAAGAGTGTTCCTTCAGGAGATAATGAGTGTAAAAGTTAGTCAAAATATAAACTACAAGGTATGTGAGATAGAAGTTGTATATAGCTTGTGACTTGGTGGATAGTTGATGCTATGATCTTTTTTATGACAATATTTTGTGTTATATTACATTTTTTTTTGTTCCTATTTATTACGTTAGGTCTGTCAAAGAGAATGGCAAGAGTATTTTAAAATTTTAGAGGGTATTTTCTGGACAAATGAAATTGATTATGCCTTTTCTGCACAATGCCTACTTTTAGAAAGGAGCTGTTTGAAAACATTGTGGGAAAAGGAGAAAATGCTGGTAACCAGCATTTTCTCCTTGTCTCACAATGTATTCTATCCTGTTAAAAAAAAATTGCACTATTTTAGCCACACTTAAACTGTCATCTGCAACTGCTTTCAATTTGACAAAGCTAAATTTTGTCATTGGTAAAGGATTTTTAGAGTGAAGAAAACCTATTGACTGTACCAATGCAACATCTTCACCTGTGCTTACTTTTTTCGAAGAAAATTTAAACTCTTTACCAGTTGGCAAAAGTTAAGACGAATCCTTATTGAAGCGTTAGCAGACAACCAAAAACCGTAAGACTCAAAAGACAGGGTTTGTTTCTGAGTGAGCAGAAAACTTGCAGGAAAAGAAGGAAATGCTGATTACATGCATTTCTCTTTTGTCAACAACATTCTCAAAAGCCTTATTTTTCAGGCTCATTAAAACTTGTTTTGGATTGTTGGAAATGTCTGGTAAATGGCTAATGTGGCGTCATAGCTCTTCGGTCATGATGCAAACATATTGACATTTTCTGATTTCTCTGTAACCACTGAAGAAATATACTTCATACTTTGGCCAGATGTTAACTGTCTTTTTTTGATTGCAAACTCATTACCAAACGACAAATTTTTAGACTGATCCAAATTGAAAACACTTGCAGACAACAAAATAAATGTAACTCGAGAAATGAAAACATTGTGGGAAAAGGAGAAAATGCTGGTAACCAGCATTTTCTCCTTTTCCCACAATGTTTTCTACCCTTCACAAAACAAATTTCAAATTTTCAGTCATTTTTACTTTGTCTTCTGCAAATGCTTTCAATTTGGAAAAATCTAAAATTTTGTCGTTTGGTAATGGGTTAAGAACAATTATTTCTTTAACACTGGGCAAGGCACCACAGAGCCCTAGCCTAGCACTGGTAATAGAAGAAGTGAGCTTTTGCAAAAGTGTTGAGTGTCATAACTCCAACCTACTCTACTTCCAATACATAACTCCATCCTTAAACACATAACTTCCACTTTAAATACATAACTCCCACTGCATATACATAACTCCCACTTTAAACACATAACTGCAACTTCAAACGCATGTCTCCTCTCCTAATACATAACTCCCACTTTAAACACAGAGTTCCCACTCCAAGCACAACTCCCACTTCAAACACACAGCACCTACTTCAAACACATAATTCCCACTTCAAGTGCATAATTTCCTCTTCAGACACATCACTCCCACTTCAAACAATTTCTCTTTCATAAGATCTACCGGTATGCTGTGGAAACTTGATTAAGCTGAAATGTTGATGAAACTCATATGTGTTGTTATAGATTTTTTTTCAATTCATGAAACTTAATAGAATTTTCTACAAACAAATCTTAAAATACCAGAAACAGTGATATTTGTGATTAATAGTGAAATTTTCTTCCAAAATATGCCCCTTAATAGTTGCTATTAACCTGTCTTCCATTTTTGTAATACTATTGTATCATTTCTTATTTTCTGCTGTTCTGTTTACTCAACTGTATTCTTATGTGAAGCATTCATAAGTGCAAAGGATTGAGTAAAGTTCCCCAATACATACTGTGGAAATTCAGGATCTGGGGCTACATTTCCAACCAATTTAGATTACCATCTGATTTTAATTCACAAGATTCTTTTTATTCAAATTTACACATATTAATTTGCTAAACCATTTTTTTTTTTAACTCTTTACCACACAATCTCGACATAACGACCCTGAGAAGGAAGCCCTTTGAAAATATTGGGGGAACAGGAGAAAATGCTGGAAACCACAATGTTTTCCTTGCTTCTGAAAACATTTATTTTGTTGCCTGCAACTCCTGTCAATTTGGAACAGTCCAAAATTTTGTTGTTTGGTAAAGAGGCTAGCCACTGATTGGCTTAACTCTTTACCACACGAGAAAATTTTAGACTGGTCCAAATTGAAAGCATTTGCAGACTACAAAATAAAAGTGACTGAAAAATTGAAATCTGTTCTGGGAAGGGTAGAAAACACTGTGGGAAAAGGAGAAAATGCTGGTTACCAGCATTTTCTCCTTTTCCCACAGTGTTTTCAAAAGGCTTCTTTCTCAGAGGCGTCAAAAGTAGGGATTGTGTGGAAATGGGTTAACCAAAATGATTGGCTTAACCATATTTTAGCCAATCAGAAATTGTGTTTCTTTCTAAATATAGTATCAAACTGTACTCGCTGTTTAGAATGGTGTGTAAGACAGACTCATCTCTTTTTATTGCTTGTTTCTACAATTACTCATCTAAATGCTGAACGAAAATGCATTTATGGACTCTTTTACGAGATCATTCAACAATCCAGAGGCAAAATGCTTTTGAAAATATTCTCAGAAAGAGGAGGAAATGCTGGTAACCAGCATTTTTTCGTTTTTTCACAATATTTTGTATCCTATGAATAACAGAAATCATCATTTAAGTTACTTTGAAATTGTCATTTGCAAAGTCCTTCCATTTGGTCCAAAATTTTATTATTTGGTAAAGAATTTTTCCAACGAAATGGGAAATTGAATGAACCAGGGTGCAAGAAAGGAGAAGTTATTTTTTAATCGTCATAATAAAACAGGCCTTAAAGCAAGAGATGTCTTTCTTGTGTCAGAAAATATTAAGATTTGTCAAATTTTTTTCAACACAAAAACAAAGGTTTTGTTTAACCCTTTAAAAAAACAATCCTTGGTTTGTACGACCTTGAAAAAGAAGGCTTTTGAAAACATTGTGGGAAAAGGAGAAAATGCTGGTAACCAGGATTTTCTCCTATTTACACAATGTTTTCTACCCTGCTGGCAACAAACTTAAATTTTTACTTGCATTTATTTTGTCATTGTTCTTTCAGTTTGGACCAGTGTGAAGTTTTGTCATTTGGGAAAGGGTTAAGTTGATGTGTAGCTGATAAAATCAAAGTAATTATAATAATTTCATTCTGCAAATTTGTGTGAGTTTTGAATTGTTTGTTAGTGCACATGTGGGCTGATGGATAAGTTGTGAGTCTTGTATAGAAGGAGCTAAGCAGGGATGTTCTTATTCCGCAATACCATATCCTCCCTGACTGGTAAAACCTTTACCACACAAAGAAATTCTTGTTGTTTATAGTTAGTATTGGGGTTAACTCTTTACCACACAACTGAATTTAAGACTGGTTCAAATTGGAAGCAGTTGCAGATGACAGAATAAACGTAACTCAAAAATTGAAATTTGTTTCCACCAGGGTAGAAAGCAATGTGGGAAAAGGAGAAAATGCTGGTTACCAGCATTTTCTCCTTCTCCCACAATGTTTTCAGAAGGCTTCTTCCTCAGGGTTATAAAAACCAGGGATTGTTTGGTAAAGGGTTAAATGCCATTTGAAGCTTAGATCATATAATGGCGGTGACTGATGCACCCACATGTCTCCTGGCTTTCTCGCAGTACTGATCCAACTTTCTTTCCAAAGTCACTCTACTTTCCTCACATGCAACAAAGGTGAGAGGTGAAAAATCGCCTCTGAACGCACATGGAGATTAGAAACCAAATATGGCTCATGTTATAAGGTTTGTCTGCGAAGAAAATAATGTGGAAAAAGGAGAAAATGCTGGTTACCATCATTTTCTCCTTTACCTGTGCTGTTTTCAAATGCCCTCTCCATCGGGTGCGTTAGAATTCAGGATTATATGGTATCTGTTTAAGGCTGTATTACCAAAGACTGGTGTTATTTAGTGTATGTCAGAGAGATAGCACTCTAAACAAGGCAAGAAAGATTTTTTCATAATTGTGTCATTCTAGCATGAGAATATCCCTGTTCACAATTAAGTAATGCATGCCATGGCTGCCATCAAGAATTGTAGCTTTGAATTGACTGAGCAACCACTTGATCTTGCCATGTAAAACTTTCACTTATTCCCATATTTTAAAAAAAGGTAATTTCATGTATCCACTTTCTGTCAAGCAATGACTTCATACATGTAGTGGAGTACTTTCTAAATGGTCAAGAAAGGAATGTGTGACATTGTTGCTTTTTAAACATTGCTTGCAAAAGTGTTTAGATCTTGAAGGAGATTATGTGGAAAGGCGAAATATGTCCACTGAAAGTCAAGCCTTTACATGCGAGGTTCACAGCTTATCTATCTAACCTTATATGGTTGATATTTACGTCATGTAAAACAGAGAGACTAGAAGAAATCAAAGAATGTATGTTGGGAATGTGTTTGCCACTTTGAGAGGCAAAATACATTCTTCTGCTCAGAATATGCAAACCAAAGACAAACTGGTGCCATGTGAATGAAACCTTGGTGCTTTTGTATCACTTCTTTGCTTTGCAGATATGTGACATGTATTCAGCTAAACTTGCTTTTCTCTGTATTTTTCAAATAGGCTGTGCTAGGATTTTTTTTTTGACATTTACCCGCTGTAATTTCATAAAGAGAGGTCATTTGATAAGTACAATTATACAGCCATAAATCTTTAACACACAGACCAACTTTTAACGACCCTGGGAAAGAAGCCTAGAGAAAATTTTGTGGGAAAAGGAGAAAATGTTGGTAACCACGATTTTCTCCTTTTCCCACAATATTTTCTACCCTATCAAAGTCAGAAATTATCATAGTAATTTATTTTGTTGCCTGCTTGTTAATTTGAAGAAAGAATTGAGTATGTTTCAAAAAGCACCCTTGTCCAAAAAATTAAGAAGGAAATTGGCTTGTTTCCAAATGCATCCATGTACTCAAATTCTAGGAAGAAGATGTGCCTGTGTCTAAAAGCACCATTGTTTTAACTCCTTAACAAAAGACAAAATTTTGGACTTGTCCAAAATGAAAACATTTGCAGACGACAAAATAAATGTGATTCAAAAATTGAAATTTGATTTGGAAAGGGTACAAAACATTGTGGCAAAAAGAGAAAATGCTGGTTGCCAGCATTTTCTCCTTTTCCCACAATGTTTCAGAAGGCTTCTTTCTCAGGGCCATTAAAAGTAGGGATTGTGTGGTAATGAGTTAAAATGTGACAGAAGATAAAGGACTGTTACAAAATTCATGTCTTATCACATATGAGGAACAAAATGGACTTATTTCCAGAATGTACTCTTACTGTATTATTTGAAGAAGGAAGTGGGCTTGTTTCCAACATATTTTCTCAAATACGAGGAAGGGAATGGACTTGTCCCAAACATGTAGAGTGGAATGGGCTAGTTACCAAAATGCATACATGTACCAAAGTATGAGGAAAAAAACAGGCTTGTTATCCAATGTACATTTGTCTCCGAAAATGAGTAAGAAAATTGACTCTTTACCAAAAGCTCTGTTGTCCTCAAATATGAAAAAGGAATTGACTTTCAACCAATGAGGACCAATGAGGCTTTTTCTTAAATATGAGGAACAAAATGGGCTTTGCTACTCTATGCATACTTTCTCCAAATTTGAGGAAGGAAATTATTTGTTACTCAATGCATTCTTATCCTCAACTATGAGTAAGGAAGTAGGCTTGTTACTAAAGCACTGTTTTCATCAGATATGAGGACGTTTGTTACTAAAGCAGCCTTGTTCTTAAACATAAAAGAAATGGGCTTGATACAATATGCACTTTTGTCTCCAGATGTGAAGAAGGAAATTGGCTTGTTACTGAAACTGAATGCATGCTTGTCCAGAGAAATGTGGAAATGGGTTGTATTTGTGTTTGTGTATATCTGATCTGTGCCAAAATAAATAGAATGGCATCGTTACACCTGTAAATTAGTTGACTTACTGTATCATAATTTATTGTCTTGTCCATATCAATATATTAGTATTTGGCAAATGAACTGTGGCTCCCATTTTTAGCTTGACTGTTTTTTAAGACAACAATGAGTCAGTGTCATAACCTTGACACTGTAGTAGTCGGTGTCATTCTGCCAAAAAAATAATAGTATGTACTGTCTCTGTTATTACTGAAGTGAAATAACCAATTTCAATGTGTGGCCATTCTCTCCTGCAGTTTCTATCGGAATAACTCAAAACTTACCACAATCAGAAAAAGATCCAAGAAAACTTGGTTGAAAGAGGAGAATATGATAGTTGCCAGCATTTTCTCTGTTATCTTACAATGTTTTCAAAAGCCTTGTTCATGAACATTAACCCTTTACCAAACAAGAAATCTTTAGACTGGTCCAAATTGAAAGCATTTGCAGATGACAAACTAAAGATGAATGAAAAAAAAAATGGTTTGAAAAGGGTAGAAAACACTGTGGGAAAAGGAGAAAATGCTGGTTACCAGCATTTTCTCCTTTTTCCACAGTGTTTTCATAAGATTTCTTTCTCGGGGTCGTTAAAAGTCGGTATTGTATGGTAAAGAGTTAAAACTCGTGATTATGTTGTAAAAGATTAAGGTCTTCCAGATCTCCTAACAATTATGAATATCAAGATCTTTGGTTTAGTTTATCATAAGATCATACACAAGGTTATCTTGTATAATAATTTTCTGTGTAATGTTGTGCATCATGATTTGGCTTGCAATAGCAAAAAAGGGCATTCGGACATGTATATATGCTGTTGTTTCAAATCAGCCAGTGTAGTCCAAGGAGACCAATCCGAGACAACAGTGCGACTAAGTTAGATATTTTGCCACAGTAGACTTGTGCAAAAAAAGAAATTACATAAAAATACTGTGTCCTTTTGGATTAGTCTGCAGTGACTGTCCAGGGTGATCCGAGACATCATTTTAGGTAAATGTCAAAATGCCCCTCTCATGTGTTGCAGGCCAATTAATGTCTTTCAGACTCCTTTCAGTCATCTAAAGATTGTATTCAAGGATCTTTTGCTTGGTATATTTTAACCCTTTCCCAAACGACAAATTATGGACTCTTCCAAACAGAAAGAGTTTGCCGACGACAATTATTTGATTTGGAGAAAATTGCAGATAGTTCTTAAAAGGGTAGAAAACACTGTGGGAAAAGGAGAAATTGCTCGTTACAAGCAATTTCTCTTTTTCCCACAGTGTTTTCAAAAGACTTTTGCTGCAGACACGTAAAAACGAGGGCTTGTTTGGGAAAGGGTTAAGATCTTGTTTTAGATTATCTTGTATAATTACATTATTTGTTTGTATTTGAATGTGACTCATCATGCAAGAAGGGACCATCTGGGAATTCTGTACATCAATTAGTCTAAAGCAGATCAACGATAGTGCAGTTGATAATTAAAAAATGATTGTATAACAAAGTACTATGACCACTTTTCATACAGAAAATGTCATTAAAAAGAAAAGTGTCAACTCTGGTCAGCCCTCGCAATCTGTGCAGTCTGACCAGACTTGACACTTTTCGCAGTTCCCAGAAGGTCCCTGTTTGCATGATGGGTCACAAATGCATCATGATTTAATGTCTTTCAAAATTCCTCTCAATCATAAATCTATATAATGTTTTCTGGTATCTTTAACTCTTTACCACACAAGAAAATTTTGGACTGGTCCAAATTGAAAGCATTTGCAGACGACAAAATAAAGGTGAATGAAAAATTGAAATTTGTTCTGGAAAGGGTAGAAAACAGAGTGGGAAAAGGAGAAAATGCTGGTTACCAGCATTTTCTTCTTTTTGCACAGTGTTTTCAAAAGGTTTCTTTCTCAGGGGCGTCAAAAGTAGGGATTGAGTGGTAATGGGTTAACCAACTATATCTCAAGATTTTATGCTTAGCTATCTTTTGTCACCTATTTTATTTGTATTCTTGTGCATAATGATTGAATGTGTTTCAAAGTTCCTCTGTCATAAGTCTATAAATTATATACTAGTAGACATACCTAGTATATTGATATTGTACACTTATACCCAGTATTTCTTGAGATCCTATGCTTAGTTACTTTGTGGAGATCCTATACAAGGTTTTCTTGTATAAATATCAGTTTGTATTCCTTTGCAATATGATATATTGTGTTTTGAAACCTCTCTCAGTCTCAAAAAAAAAAAAAATGAAGATTTCTATCCCAAGATCTTTTTACCATTCATGCTTTAGATGATCTTCACTAGATTATCTCATTTCCACAGTTCATTTTGTATTTTATGCATCAAGATTAAACTCTATATAAAACTATGTCCATAATCAAAGCGTTTACAGAGGACAAAATAAAAGTGACCCAGAAATTAAAATGTATTTTTAAAAAGGTCAGAAAACATTGACCAGCATTTTCTTCTTTTCCAACTACGTTTTCGAAAGGCTTCTTTATATTATTTGCTAAAAGTCGTCATTCTGTCATAAACTGTTAAGCAATTAGAAATGATGTCAATCCTTTCCCAAAGGATTTTGAGTTTTGAGTTTAAATTAAGCTAAGACTCTTGAAAACACTGTGGTAAAAGGAGAAATGCCAGTTACCCATACTGTTTTCTACCTATCCAAAAACAAATTTCAGTTTTTTGTCACATTTGTTTTTTCGTCTGCTGTTTTTTTTTTTCAATTTGGCCTAGGTAATGGTGTTGATATTTTCTGAGGATAATATTTCTAAAATTGGAACAAGAATGCAGTTTGGAACCAATGGTTTGTGAAGACAGACTCTTGTGACTTCAGACCTAATCACAGTCCATATCACAATAAGTCATGTTTTGTTGTATGTTTATCAGGTATTGTCTGCTTCATTTAACCTTCCCTGGACCTTAATGCTGAATATATAAGTAGGTATATAAGTAGAACTCTGACTTATTCTGAAAATTATATATACACGAGAATTCACTTGTATACACAGGTAAATAGCATTTGCCTACAAAGCGAGAATCAAGGCACTTTTGAGGTCAGTGTAAATCAACATCAGACTGCATGGAACATGCAGTCTGATCTTGATTTTACACTGTCGGATAAAGAAACATTTCGCCCTGAAAACAACTTTTTTAACTCTTTACCACACAAGAAAGTTTTAGACTGGTCCAAAATGAAAACATTTGCAGACAACAAAATAAAGGTAACTGAAAAATTGAAGTTTGGCTTGGGAAGGGTAGAAAACACTTTGGGAAAAGGAGAAAATGCTGGTTACCAGCATTTTCTCCTTTTCCCACAGAGTTTTCAAAAGGCTTCTTTCTCAGGGTTGTTAAAAGTCGGGATTGTGTGGTAAAGAGTTAAATTGCAATATTTTTTTCTTAATTATCGACATGAAAGACTTAATTAACTTTTCCAGCATTTTAAGGGTTGATTGGCGTGATGTCGAGGGTAAAGATAGAATAGTGATTTATAGGAATGAATTTGACCTGGTCAGGTTAAATGTAGTAGATAATACCTGTAGTTCACACAAATATAGTGCTAGTGGTGAGTGCCTGGGATGGAAGGGCATCAATGTGTGTGAAAATGTTGAGGCCAAAGAAAGAAATTGTTTGTTACAATATTTTTAACCAGTATGTTTGCATTCCTGAACTTTCTTCACCCTTTCAAAGACAAATAGAGCCAAGTGTAGTTTGTCACTTGTGAAAGTTTTAAAAAGTAGGAATGTAAATACCAGTAGTTGTTTCGCAATGAAGTCAAACATTTTGTAGAGAAAGCATATCAAATGTTAAATGAATATATCCCAGTATGCATAAAATATGAGTAGATTTGTGAATGAATAAGATGCATAAAAGATGGATAAAACATTGGATTGCCTAAAATATGAATTCATAAAAGATGGATAAAACATTGGATTGCCTAAAATATGAATTCATAAAAGATGAATAAAACATTGGATTGCCTAGAAGGTGATTTCATAAAAGATGGATAGAACATTGGATTGACTAGAATGTGAATTCATAAAAGATGAATAAAACATAGGATTGCCTAAAATATGAATTCATAAAAGATGAATAAAACATAGGATTGGCTAAAACGAATTTATCAAAGATGAATAAAACATAGGATTTCCTAAAATATGAATTCATCAAAGATGAATAAAACATTGGAATGCCTAAAATATGAGTTCATTAAAGATGAATAAAACATTGTATTGCCTAAAATCATGAGTTTAAACGGCACTGAAGAGAAGGCTTCTGAAAGCATTTTGGGAAAAGGAGAAAATGCTGGTAACCAGCATTTTCTCCTTTTCCCAAAATGTTTTTCTACTTTTTAGCTCACCTGAGCACAACGTGCTCAAGGGGAGCTTTTAGGATCACCCGGTGTCCGTCGTCCGTCATGCGTCGTGCGTCGTCCGTCGTGCGTCGTCAACAATTCTTTAAAACATCAACTCCTCCTAAACCGCTGGGCGGATTTGGACCAAACTTGGCAGGAATGTTCCTTGGGAGGTCCTCTTTAAAAATTGTTCACAGAATTTGATTCCATCAAAAACTCTGGTTGCCATGGCAACCAAATGGAATTTTTTAGCAAATTCTTTAAAAATCTTCTCCTCTGAAACCGCTGGTTGGATTTTAAAATAATTTCACAGATATCTTCCTTGGGTGACCCTTTTCAAAAATTGTTCGTGAAATTTTGATTCGTCAAAAAATGTGGCTCTGGTGAATGGGGGCTTCTTGCACTATACAGAAATGAAGGAATTCTTTAAAAATCTTCTCCTCTGAAACCGCTGGTCGGATTTTGAAATAATTTCACAGATATGTTCCTTGGGTGACCCTTTTCAAAAACTGTTCGTGAAATTTTGATTGGTCAAAAAATGTGGCTCTGGTGAATGGGGGCTTCTTGCACTGTACAGCAATGAAGGAATTCTTAAAAAATCTTCTTCTCTGAAACCGCTGGTCAGATTTTGAAATAATTTCACAGAGATGTTCATTGGGTGACCCTTTTTAAAAATTGTTCGCGAAATTTTGATTGGTCGAGAAACATGGCTCTGGTGAATGGGGGCTACTTGCACTATACAGAAATGAAGAAATTCTTAAAAATTCTTCTTCTCTGAAACCGCTGGCCAGATTTTAAAATAATTTCACACAGATGTTCCTTGGGTGACCCTTTTCAAAAATTGTTCGCGAAATTTTGATCCGTCAAGAAACATGGCTCTGGTGAATGGGGGCTACTTGCACTATACAGAAATGAAGAAATTCTTAAAAATTCTTCTTCTCTGAAACCGCTGGCCAGATTTTGAAATAATTTCACAGAGATATTCCTTGGGTGACCCTTTTCTAAAATTGTTCGCGAAATTTTGATTGGCCAAGAAACATGGCTCTAGTGAATGGGGGCTACTTGCACTAGATGGAAATGAAGAAATTCTTGAAAATTCTTCTTCTCTGAAACCCGTGGTCAGATTTTAAAATAATCTGACAGAGATGTTCCTTGGGTGACCCTTTCCAAAAGCTGTACATATAATTTTGATCCGTCAAGAAACATGGCTCTTGTGAATGGGGGCTACTTGCACTATACGGACATTATGAAATTCTTTAAAATTCTCTTTCTCTGAAACCCCTGGTCAGATTTTGAAATAATTTCAGAGAGATGTTCCTTGGGTGACCCTTTTCAAAACTTGTTCGTAAATTTTGATCCATCAAGAAACATGGCTCTCGTGGATGGGGGTTACTTGCTCTTATACAGAAATGAAGAATTCTTAAAAATTCTTCTTTTTGAAACTGATGGTCAGATTTCGAAATGACTTTTACAGGTGACCTTTTGAAAATTGCTTGGCAAAATTATAAATTTGGTTCCAATGTTTCAACGCTAAAAAAGAAAAAAAAAAAAATAGACTATGGTCATCTCAAAAATTCAGGTGAGCGATCCAGGGCCATCTTGGCCCTCTTGTTCAGAAACAAATCTCATCATTTAACTGCTTCAAATGCTTTCATAAGAGATTAGTAAAAGATTTTGTTATGCGGTAGAAGGTTAAAACATTGGGCTGCCAGAAAATATGAATAAAACAAAGCACTTTTGGCAATGCAAATAAAATACTGTGGTGCCTGATATATGAGTAAAACACTAGGTTGCCTGAAATATAGTTGAAATATTGGGTTGCCTGAGATAAGAGTAAGGGAGTGAGCTGCCAGAAATAGCAAGTATCTCTTTACTTCATGAGAAAATTTTAGACCACTTTAAATTGAAAACATTTGCAGACAATAAAATAAATGTGACAGAGAAATTGGAAATTTTGGTTGGGTGGGATAGAAAAGGTTGTGGGAAAAGGAGCATTTTCTCCTTTTCCCACAACATTTTTGAAAGGCTTCTTTCTCAGGGCCATTAAAAGTTGGGATTGTGTGGTAAATAGTGATACAAAGGGTAAGTTGAAATATGCATTCAAGAAAATGCTATAATTTGGTTGTTAGTTGTTGAAAAGTACAGGGATGTTGGCTCTATGACTTTGATTGATAGGTTGACAGTACAATAGATGTTTAGCTGCAGTTTGTAAGAAATGCGATAGTAACCGAATTTGTAAATGCAACAAAGTTCAAAAAGTGTATTTGTAATCAAAACTGTTATATGCTAAGTCTCGACCACACCAGAAAAATGTAGACTTGTCCAAAATGAAAGCACTTTGGGATGACAATTCAAATATACTTCAGAATATGAAAGTTGTCTTTGATAGGGTAGAAAACAGTGGAAAAAGGGAGAAAATGGTGGTTACTAGCATTTTCTCCATTTCCAACAATGTTTTTAAAAAGCTGCTTTCTCAAGACCGATAAAACTCGGAACTGTGTGGTAAAGAGTTATGCAAGCAGCTGAGGCGGCAATTAAAGAGAGGTTGTTCCAGACAGGTGTTTGTTTATTCAAGGTGAACTGCTGTCTATTTTTTGAGACAGACTGGTTGCTCAATAAAGGTGGACAATGACATAGATTTGACCGTGTCTTACATCTTATTAATATTTGCCAGTAAAGAAATAAATGTTTGCGAAATGCATATGGTCATGGTACTTATGTAAAATAGGTTACCATGATGCCAGAAACTAGATGTAGACTGTGTTACCAAAAACAAATATTTATCAGTTCTGTAGACTGTTTAACCTACTACAAAACATTATTATACAAAGTATTGGGTAGCATGTAATTTGAAATAAAAGTTGGAATGTGGGGGTCGCACATTGACAAGTTTTATTGTCATTGGTTAAAGATCCGAGTACTGGATTTTGTTTGTTACATTTGCTCATGATATTGACTCGGACCAGTTCAATGGACAGTGAGATTGTTTCTTTTGTAATTTAATTTGCTAGCAAAATGTCTCTTTGCATCCTAATAAACAGCATTGCAAAACTTTATCCTTAGTGTTCCTGTTTTATTTTCTGTTTAACCCTTAACAACACTATCCGGACTTTCAATGACCCCAAAGGACAAAAATTTTGAAAATCTGTGGAAAAAGATGGAGAAAATGCTGATTTCAGCATTTTCTCCTTTACATTTTTATACGCTCGAAGGCTCTTGTTAGCTCACCGGAGCACGTAGTGCTCGTGGTGAGCTATTGTGATGGGTCATTGTCCGTCCATCCATCCGTCCGTCCGTCCGTCCGTCCATCCGTCCATCCGTCCATAATAACCGCTTATCAGATTTCATTGAACTACACAGAAATTATCTCTAGGTCATGCACTTTCAGAACACTTCGAAGATTTGAATTCCATGAAGAATTCTGGTTGCCATGGCAACTGAAAGAAAAAAACGTTAAAAATCTTCTTGTCCAAAACTGGAAGGGCTAGAGCTTATATATTTGGCATGTAGTTGGCATGTAGTATCATCGTACATTGGTTTTATTACTAGAATAAACGAGATATGGCAAAAAATTGTGACATGGCTTTATAGATAGATAGATAGATTTTATTGACTTATACAAATACATGTATCTCGTCACATACAATATATAATAAATATAAAAAACCGACAGTAAACCAAGAAATGTTGCGTGTATATCATCTAGTGGCCCTCTATCAAAATAAGTTAAATTATGGCCCTAGTGTTGAGAATGGCCCTATGTTGTGAGTTCTTGGATTTCACACTGAGATAAAGAGGGAAATCTTTAGAAATCTTGTCCCATACCGTAAGGGCTTAAGCTCTCATATATGGTATGTAGCATCATACATTTCCAACAATGTTTTTAAAAAGCTGCTTTCTCAAGACAGATAAAACTCGGAACTGTGTGGTAAAGAGTTACGCAAGCAGCTGAGGCGGCAATTAAAGAGAGGTTGTTCCAGACATGTGCGTGAAGTTAGCTGCCAGTTGACAGTTGACAGTTAACAATTCAATAGCGAATTGGCAACTGTCAGCCAACATCACTCTTTAGCTGCCAATTCGTTTTTAGTCTTTGAACCGAATTGTCAACTGTAAGCTGGCTGCCAATTCGAATTTAATGTGCTATAACAGCGAATGGGCAACTGTCAACCTTCAGCCAACTTCACACTTTGGCTGCCAATTCGTTTTTAACAAAACCACCGTCTTTGGATCGAATTGTCAACTGTCAACTGTCAGCTGGCTGCCAATTTGAATTTGTTTTTGTGTTAATAAAGCGAATTGTCAACTGTCAACTGTCAGCCAATTTCACACTTCAGCTGACGATTCGTTTTAAGTAACAAAAACTGAGGCGAAATGTCAACCGTCAACTGTCAGCTGGCTGCCAATTTGAATTTAATATGCTGTAAAAGCAAATCGTCAACTGTCAATTGTCAGCCAACTTCACACTTCAGGTGCCGATTCGTTTTAAGTGAAAATACGGTGTCTGAAGCGAATTGTCAACTCAGCTGGCTGCCAATTCGAATTTAATATGATAAAACAGCGAATTGTCAACTGTCAATTGTCAGCCAACTTCACACTTTAGCTGCCAATTCGTTTTTAACAAAACCACAGTCTTTGGATTGAATTGTCAACTGTCTACCGTCATCTGGCTGCCAATTCAAATTTGATAACCTATAACAACGAATCGTCAACTGTCAACCTTCAGTCAACTTCAGACTTCAGCTGCCAATTCTTTTTGAACAAAACCACTGTCTTTGGACCGAATTGTCAACTGTCAACCATAAGCTGGCTGCCAATTCGAATTTAATGTGTTAAAACAGCGAATTGTGAACTGTCAGCCAATTTCACACTTCAGCTGACGATTTGTTTTAAGTGGAAATACGGTGTCTGAAGCGAATTGCCCACTGTCAACTGTCAGCTGGCTGCCATTTTGAATTTGATATAATAAAACAGGGAATCGTCAACTGTCAACCGTCAGGCAACTTCACACTACTGCTGCCAATTCGTTTTAAGTTACATTACTATATCTGAAGCGAATTGTCAATTGTCAGCTGTCAGCTGGCTACCAATTCGTATTTAATGTCCTGTAACAGCAAATTGTCAACTGTCAAGCGTCAGCCAACTTCACACTTCAGCTGCCAATTCGTTTTTAACAAAACTGCCGTCTTTGGATCGAATTGTAGACTGTCAACCGTCACCTGGCTGCCAATTTGAATTTTTTGTGTTAATAAAGCGAATTGTCAACTGTCAGAAAATTTCACACTTCAGCTGACGATACGTTTTAAGTAAAAATACTGTGTTTGAGGCGAAATGGCAACCGTCAACTGTCAGCTGGCTGCCACTTCGAATTTAATATGCTTTAAAAACGAATCGTCAACTGTCAATTGTCAGCCAACTTCACACTTCAGCTGCTGATTCCTTTTAAGTGAAAATACGCTGTCTGAAGCGAATTGTCAACTGTCAGCTGGCTGCCAATTCGAATTTAATAAAACAGCGAATCGTCAACTGTCAATTGTCAGCCACTTCAGCTGCTAATTCGTTTTGAACAAAACCACCGTATTTGGATCGAATTGTCAACTGTCAACCATAAGCTAGCTGCCAATTCGAATTTAATGTGTTAAAAAAGCATATTGTCAACTGTCAACAGTCAGCCAATTTCACACTTCAGCTGACGATTCATTTTAAGTGAAAATATGGTGTCTGAAGCGAATTGTCCGCTGTCAAACTGTTAGCTAGCTGCCATTTAGAATTTAATAAAACAGCGAATCGTCAACTGTCAACCGTCAGGCAACTTCACACTTCAGCTGCCAATTCATTTTAAGTGACATTACTGTATCTGAAGCGAATTGTCAAATGTCAACTGTCAGCTGGCTACCAATTCCAATTTAATGTCCTTTAACAGCAAATTGTCAAGCGTCAGCCAACTTCACACTACAGCCGCCAATTAGTTTTTAACAAAACCGCGGTTTTTGGATTGAATTGTCAACTTGTCAACTGTCAGCTGGCTGCCAATTTGAATTTTTTGTGTTAATAAAGCGAATTGTCAACTGTCAGCCAATTTCACACTTCAGCTGACAATTCGTTTTAAGTAAAAATACTGTGTTTGAGGCAAAATGGCAACCATCAACTGTCAGCTGCCTGCCAATCCGAATTTAATATGCTGTAAAAGCAAATCGTCAACTGTCAGTTGTCAGCCAACATCACACTTCAGCTGCCGATTCGTTTTAAGTGAAAATACGGTGTCTGAAGCGAATTGTCAACTATCAGCTGGCTGCCAATTCGAATTTAATAAAACAGCGAATTGTCAACTGTCAATTGTCAGCCAACTTCACACTTTAGCTGCTAATTAGTTTTTAGCAAAACCACCGTCTTTGGATTGAATTGTCAACTGTCAACTGTCAGCTGGCTGCCAATACAAATTTAATAAACTATATCAACGAATCATCAACTGTCAACCGTCAGCCAACTTCAGACTTCAGCTGCCAATTCGTTTTGAACAAAACCACCGTCTTTGGATCGAATTGTCAACTGTCAACCATAAGCTGGCTGCCAATTTGAATTTAATGTGTTAAAAAAGCGAATTGTCAACTGTCAACGGTCAGCCAATTTCACATTTCAGCTAATGATTTATTTTAAGTGAAAATATTGTGTCTGAAGCGAATTGTCGACTGTCAACTGGCTGCCAATTCGAATTTAATATAATAAAGCAGCAAATTGTCAACTGTCAACCGTCAGCCAACTTCACACTTCAGCTGCCAATTACGGTGTCTGAGGCGAATTGTCAACTGTCATCTGGCGGCCAATTCGAATTTGATACAATAAAACAGTGAATCGTCAACTGTCAACCGTCAGGCAACTTCACACTTCAGCTGCCAATTAGTTTTAAGTGAAATTACTGTATCTGAAGCAAATTGTCAACTGTCAGCTGGCTGCCAATTCGAATTTAATATAATAAAGCAGCAAATCGTCAACTGTCATCCGTCAGCCAACTTCACACTTCAGCTGCCGAATTGGCAGCCAGCTGACAGTTGACAGTTGACAATTTGGTTCAAAGATGATATTTTTACTAAAACGAATTGGCAGCGAAAGTGTGAATTTGGCTGACAGTTGACAGTTGACAATTCGCTTTTCTAACACATTAAATTCGAATTTGCAGCCAGCTGACGGTTGACAGTTGACAATTCAATTCAAAGACGGTGGTTTTCCTAAAAACAAATTGGCAACTGAAGTGTGAAGTTGGTTGACAGTTGACAATTCGCTTTTTTAACATATTAAATTCGAATTGGCAGCCAGCTGACAGTTGACGGCTGACTTTTCGCTTCAGACACAATATCTTTACTAAAAACGAATTGGCAGCTGAAGTGTGAAATTGGCTGACAGTTGACAATTCGCTTTTTTAACACATTAAATTCGAAGTGGCAGCCAGCTGACGGTTGACATTTGACAATTTGATTCAAAGACGGTGGTTTTGCTAAAAATGAATTGTCAGCTGAAATGTGAAGTAGGCTGACAGTTGACAGTTGAAGATTCGCTTTTACAGCGTATTAAATTCGAACTGGCAGCCAGCTGACAGTTGACAATTCGGTTCAAAGACGATATTTTTACTTAAAACTAATTGGCAGCTGAAGTGTGAAGTTGGCTGACAGTTGACACTTTGCTTTTTTAACTCATTAAATTCGAATTGGCAGCCAGCTGACAGTTGACAATTCGGTTCAAAGACGATATTTTTACTTAAAACTAATTGGCAGCTGAAGTGTGAAGTTGGCTGACAGTTGACACTTCGCTTTTTTAACTCATTAAATTCGAATTGGCAGCCAGCTGACAGTTGACAATTCGATTCAAAGACGGTGGTTTTGCTAAAAACGAATTGGCAACTGAAGAGTGAAGTTGGCTGACAGTTGACAGTTGACGACTCACTTTTACAGCATATTAAATTCGAATTGGCAGCCAGCTGACAGATGACGGTTGACATTTTGCTTCAGACACAGTATTTTTACTAAAAACGAATTGGCAGCTGAAGAATGAAGTTAGTTGACAGTTGACAATTCGCTTTTTAAATACATTAAATTAGAATTGGCAGCCAGCTGAAGGTTGACAGTTGACAATTCGATTCAAAGACGGTGGTTTTGCTAAAAAGCAATTGGCAGCTGAATTGTGAAGTTGGCTGACAGTTGACAGTTGACAATTCACTTTTACAGCATATTGACTTCGAATTGGCAGCCAGCTGATAATTGACAATTCGGTTCAGACGCAGTATTTTTACTAAAAACGAATTGGCAGCTGAAGTGTGAAGTTGGCTGACAGTTGATAGTTGTCGATTCGCTTTTTAACACATTAAATTCGAATTGGCAATCAGATGACGGTTCACACAGTTGACAATTCGATTCAAAGACGGTGGTTTAAATAACAACGAATTGGCAGCTGAAGTGTGAAGTTGGCTGACAGTTGACAATTCACTTTTTTAACACATTAAATTCGAATTGGCAGCCAGCTGACGAATGATATTTGACAATTCGATTCAAAGACGGTGGTTTTACTAACAACGAATTGGCAGCTGAAGTGTGAAGTTGGCTGACAGTTGACAGTTGACAATTCGCTTTTTTAACACATTAAATTCGAACTGGCAGCCAGCTGACGGTTGACAATTCGATTCAAGGACGGTGGTTTTACTGAAAACAAATTGGCAGCTGAAGTGTGAAGTTGGCTGACAGTTGACAGTTGACAATTCGCTTTTACAGCATATAAAATTGGAATTTGCAGCCAGCTGACAGTTGACAGTTGACATTTCGCTTCAGACACAGTATTTTTACTAAACACAAATTGGCAGCTGAAGTGTGAAATTGGCTGAGAGTTGACAATTCGCTTTTTTAACACATTAAGTTCGAATTGGCAGCTAGCTGACAGCTGATAGTTTGCTTTAAGCATTTAAAAAAATTGAACTGGCAGCTGGATGAAAAATTGAATAGGCAGCCACATGTGAAGTTAGCTGACAGTTGCCAGTTGACAATTGAATTGTCAACTGTCAACTTTCAACTGGCAGCTAACTTCACGAACATGTTCCAGACAGGTGTTTGTTTATTACAGGTGAACTGCTGTCTATTTTTCGTTTTTACAAATGAAGTCCCCCTTAAGTATAGTGCGTGGTCTTATATAACGAGATGCGAAGTATATTAAGCCTTTACCAAATAACAAAATAGTAGACTGGTTCAAATTGTTAGCACTTACAGACAACAAAATAAACGTAACTCAAAATTTGAAATTTGTTTTCAGCAGGGTAAAAAAAAAAAAAAACATTGTGGGAAAAAGAGAAAATGCTGGTTACCAGCATTTTCTCCTTTTCCCACAATGTTTTCAAAAGGCTTCTTTCTCAGGGTCGTAAAAACCAGGGATTGTTTGGTAAAGGTTTAAACCCCAAAAAAGAGAGAAGATTCCGTTAACTGAAGGCCCCTTCTTCGATCCTAACTCAAAGAGTTGTTTATTTCAAGTGAATGTCCTTGGACAGAAAACTTTGGTATGACTAGAATAATGTTGAAAGCATCTTATAGCATTCATCTATCCATCCGTCCGTCCATCAATCTACCAAAATACTTCAAATTATAGCCCTATTGTGGAAATTGGCCCTATGTTGTGGTTTCTCGGATTTCACATAGAGATAAAGAAGAAAATTTTTAAAAATCTTCTTAAGAGAATTCCATACTATCTAGGGGGTAAATCTAAATGCATTTTATGCCCCCACATCGATAGATCAGGGGGCTACTCAGGTGAGCGATATAGGACCATCATGGTCCTCTTGTTATAATGTTATATATTATAAAAAAAAATCTGAGTTTCAGTGTAATGTGTTTTCAGCCAGCGCAAGAGGTCGAATTTATATCCTTGGTACTAAAAAGGTTAATGTATTTCTGTGATACATCGTACGATTATCGAATCGTATAATTTATTTCGTCGAACAACCGACTATAAAGAAATAGACTGGTTCCTTGACATACAGAGATTTGATTGACGAATTGCAAAACGTTTCAACCCATGTCAGCCAGCGCAGAATTGTGGGCTGGCTGACATGTGTTGATACTTTTCTTGCTGTGGCATTAAGCCCCCTTTTTTCAGATAGCATAGATCATCTACATGGAAGTGCAACCATTCAGGGCCATCATTGCCCTCTTGTTTTTACAACTAAAGCTTCCCTTAAGAATAGTCCGTGGTCTTGTATAAAGGGATGCTGAGGGCGAAGTATATTTACCCTTTACCAAATAACAAAATAGTAGACTGGTCCAAATGGAAAGCACTTGCAGACAACAAAATAAACGTAACTCAAAAATAGAAATTTGTTTTCAGCAGGGTAAAAAAAAAAATATTGAGAGAAAAGGAGAAAATTTCTCCTTTTCCCATAGTGTTTACTACCCTATCAAGGACGTATTTGACCATTTAAGACATATGTAAATTTTCGCCTACAAATGATTTAAATTTCAACAAGTATACATTTCTGCTGTTTGGATTAAAAAAAGTGTTAGATATGACTTACAGTTTTATATTATTGTGAACGATCAGCTGAATAAATATTTTAGTTTGTTGTCTAGCATTTAACCCTTAAAGTTCTGGAACCGACTTAACTTGTCTTTGTGGACAGTGTAGATCAAGATCAGACTGCACAGAACGTGCAGTCTGATCTTGGATCTACACTGTCCACTGTTTTGTTACATATTATAGCCAATAAAACCTTGGTACAGCAATATTTCAGATGTTTTTCCTATAAAAACGTCTCTTGTGTTAATTCAGCACTTTAAGGGTTAAACAAATATTGTTCAACTTCAGTATAAGTTCAAATGGCGCGCTAAAATCGATTAAGCCACTTAGGCATCGATTAAGGGTAATGATATTTTCTATCCTAGTAGTTTAAAATAAGAAATATATTGCTTTGGTGTTCGAGAAAAAAATAAAACAAGAGGACCCGGGTAATCCTGTAACGCTCACCTAAGTATCGAGTAAATTAGATGAAATTTGATAAAATGGCATTTTTTTAACCTTTCTTCAAGAATTGCCAGGTGATGCTACATCAAACAAAATCTGAAAGAAGGATAAACCAAGTTTTTTCCTTACCAAGACAACTTATTCCTCACCTATTAATCTGTCAGTCCTTTCAGTACTTTGATAATAATTTCCGTCACTTGCTATAAATCCTATTAGAAGGGTTTTAGAAATAATAGAGGCAGACTAATTATGTCACGTGAGAAAAATGAAGTTGTGTTGCACTATTTTCAAGGCAACGTTTCATAATTGTGTACAATGATGAAGAGGGGAAAAATTGAGATACTTTTTCCGGTCACTGGATGTATTTTAAGTTCATCAGCTAAAATTATGGAGAATGCCTATAAAAACGACGAAAATACTGTAGGAAAAGAAACAAAGTGATCGTGATAAATAGTGAATGATTAATTATTGCCGCCAGAACACAGTCTATCTGTATCTTAACCCTTGTGCTACTAAGAGTGACTCACTGACCTTTTGCGGACAGTGCGGATCAAGATCAGACCGCACAGAACGTGGAGTCTGATCTTATATCTACACTGTTCCATAAGGATTTATCTTTCTCCTAAAGACACCTTTGAACCAGTAGAGTTTGAATTTTTTACAATAGAATTGAAAGTTTCATGTAAGTTATCCAATGAGATAAAGGTTAACTGATATACACACTCTGTATGGCCTGCAACACCCAAAAAGGGACATTCGAACGTTTGCGTAAAGTGTCGTCTCGGATCAGCCTGCGCAGTCCGCGCAGGCTGATCCGAGACGACACTTTCCGTTTTTATGTAATTTTCTGTTTTGCGCACGTCTACTGAAGCACAAAATCTCATGAAGTCGTAAAGTGTAGTCTCGGATTAGCCTGCGCTGATTGCGCAGGCTGATCCGAGACGACACTTTACGCAAATGTCCGAATCTACCTTTTCGCAGGTTGCAAGCCATATGAATTCATCAAAATCGACGTCTGCATCATGTGGACTCGGACATATTGGTCTGTATTTGGCTCAAAAGACGCGAAAAGGGGCACTCGGACATTTGCGTAAAGTGTCATCCAGGATCAGCCTGTGCAGTCCGCGCAGACTAATCCGAGACGGCTTTTTAAGATTGCATTAGATTTTGCCCTACAGGAGACTTGCGTGAAACAGAAATTATGATATTAAAACGGAAGGTCTCGTTT
This sequence comes from Tridacna crocea, assembly GCA_943736015.1. NCBI lineage: Eukaryota > Metazoa > Mollusca > Bivalvia > Cardiida > Cardiidae > Tridacna > Tridacna crocea. The sequence continues at coordinate 42,215,261 of OX031066.1, read as the reverse complement.
CGGATTGGCCTACGCGGATTGCGCAGGCTGATCCGAGACTACACTTTACGCAAATGTCCGAATGACCTTTTCGTTTGTTGCAAGCCGTTTAGGAATCAATCAAAATTGCATTCTTTTTCTAATTTGGATTTGTCAGCTGGCTGCCAATTCGAATTTAATATGCTGTAAAAGCGAATCTTCAACTGTCAACTGTCAGCCTACTTCACATTTTAGCTGACAATTCATTTTTAGCAAAACCACCGTCTTTGAATCAAATTGTCAAATGTCAACCATCAGCTGGCTGCCACTTCGAATTTAATGTGTCAAAAAAGCGAATTGTCAACTGTCAGCCAATTTCACACTCCAGCTGCCAATTCGTTTTTAGTAAAAATACTGTGTCTGAAGCGAAAAGTCAGCCGTCAATTGTCAGCTGGCTGCTAATTCGAATTTAATATGCTGCAAAAGCGAATTGCAGCCCTCCAGATTTTGGGACTAAAATTTCACAAAAATACTAAGAGAAATCATACACACCCAAACCCTTTTAATCTTCATTCATAAAATCCCAGTATTCGAAAAGCATCCGAAAACAAGAGAAATTAGAGATTAACTACAGCCCAGGTCGACGTCGATGGGAAACACAGTCTATTATTACATGAGCAACTCGCTCATATACATACCGGAAACACACAGACGAAGCTTCAAACATAACGTCTAAAAAGACGTTATAGAAAATAATTATATGTTTGTTATGTTATGGAATTTAAGCGTCCTTAGTCACGTGCAAGACGCTTGACATTCCCACAATGCTTTTTTGACTTTTGGCGAGAAATCTAAAATTACCATAAGAGACTACGTAGCCATTAAAGGGAACGCCATCATTTATTAATGTATTTAAGTTTTTTGTAATCGTATTATTCTTACTTGCTGATGATTTGTATTCATTTTTTCATATAAATTTCAGTGATATATACATTTTTCTAATTTGGTGAGATGTGCAAAATCTAAATATCCACCTTTAATATCAATTGGGAAAAGGGTAAACCCTCTATGACATCTCATTATAATAAAGCCCTTCTAAGAGAACGGTGAACTAAACAATACGAGGTACTTAAACTATACTGTATTGGATGTAGACATAATAAGGAGTAGAGTTTATTGAACGGTGTTTTGTGTAATAAACTTGAGACGGATTTTAAACACATGTATAGTGATTATGTCTTAGGTTAGTCTGGTTTTTGAATTCTATTTCATTTTGCTTAACCATTTTTTAATTACTATAATTTCGATTTCTGTCTTTGATCTCTACATGTAGTAGATTTAGATCAATATATTGATCAGTATATTTATATATTTAGGTTTTTTTTTCCAGCCTAAATCTGCTATCGATTGTCTAATCACCAATCCATGAAAGAGCTATTCATTCATTCGTTGGTTGATTGATTGATTGATTGATTGATTGATTGATTGATTGATCGATCGATCGATTGACTGACTGATCGATCGATCGATCGATTGATTGATTGATTGATTGATTAATTGATTGATTGATTGGCTGGGTGGCTGGCTGGCTGGCTTGCTGGCTGGCTGGCTGGTTGATTGATTGATTAATTGGTCGATCAATCATTGATTAATTAATTAATTCATTCATCGGTTCAGCACGTCATACTGGTATTTCTTCAAGTGAAACGAAAAAATCAGTATGAAGAAATGATAGACATCATCAGAAAAGGAGCAAATTGCTGAGTATCAATGATTTCTTTTCCAATCTTGTTTTTGAAATAGGGACATTTGAAGTTGTACGTTTTCTATCCAGTTAAATTCCCTCGCTATTAAATTAGCCTGGCGATCTATATTTTTTGAGTGCTGTTTAAACATAAAAGTTTTCGTCCTTGACGAACAGCAGCTTTTGTTCTCACTTGAGAATAAATTAAAGAGGAAAGCGGAAAACATAGTTTAGAGATCAGATTAAACGTTCCGTGCAGTCTGATCTTTTTTCTGCTTTTCACAATAGCTACATTTGCCAATGATGACCTAAGGTGAGTAACGATTAACCCTTTCCAAAATGACAAACTTTTGGACAAGACCAAATTGAAAGCATTTGCAGACGACAATTCAACTCTTGATGAAAAGACGATTTCTCTCTATGATAGAGTAGAAAACATTGTGGGAAAAGGAGAAAATGCTGGTTACCAGCATTTTCTCCTTTTCCCACAATGTTTTCAAAAGGCTGCTATTCCAGACCCGTAAAAACCAGGGATTGTTTGGGAAAGGGTTAATTAAAACAAGATGGTGCGATTGCTAGATAGACCTTATTCTTTCCCAAAAGATTTCCTTGTAAAAGTTGGATAAAAGTTGATCTCAGACCAAACGCAATGTTCTGTGTAGTCTAATCATGATTATTTTTTTAAGTGTTTGGTTAAACAATCAGTTTTGAACACGACTTCCTTATAATAAAAGGCTCGCAACACGCAAAAATGGACATGCGGACATTTGCATAAAGTGTCGTCTGGGATGAGCCTGCGCAGTCCGCACAGAATAATCCTAGAAGGCATTTTACGACCACATTAGATTTTGTGCTACAGTAGACTTGTGAAAAACAGAAAATCACATAAGAACGGAAAGTTGCGTTTCGAATTTGCATGCGCACACTGCGCAGGCTGATCCAAGACGACACTTCACGCAAATATCTAAATGCCCCTTGTATTGTGTTGCAGGTTATTTTAATGATTATTACAATTCATTCCTTCATTGGGTCACTAGATCAATGATCAAGAATAAGATAACTGCATTATTATTGGTTATCATTTTAAAGATCACTGGCTTGAAATATTGTCTATGTTAACAAATTGAGATTCTCCATGCTTAACTCATTACCAAACGACAAAATTTTAGGTTTGTCCAAATCGAAAGCATTTGCAGACAACAAAATAAAAGTTACTGAAAATTTGAAATTTGTTTCATGAAGGGTAGAAAACATTGTGGGAAAAGGAGAAAATGCTGGTTACCAGCATTTTCTCCTTTTCCCACAATGTTTTCTAAAGGCCTCTATCTCAGGGGCGTCAAAAGTAGGGATTGTTTGGTAATGGGTTAAGTGGTTAGGGAATTGAATAAGGAATCCACGGAAAGATCCATGTTTGTAACAGTTGAGTGCCCTTGAGCAAGGCATTGCAGAGCCCTGGCCGAGTACCAGCGAAACCAAAGAAAGACATGACAACGTTTGCTGTACCCGTGATATAGGAATATGCTAAATTCATGCGATGGAAAAAGGGGGTTAAATGCATCTCCACAAATCTTGATACAAAGGCAGTCATCACATACCTGTAATTATGATCTTTAAAATCCTGCTCTGAAAACTTGCTGAATCCCATGGTAGAATGGTCCTTAGACAGGCAGAAAATTTACCAAGGGCAAAACTTCTCGACGCAGGTCAGCCTGCGAGGACTGTGCAAACTAACCGAGGTCGATACTTTTTTTGTAGTTGGATTAATCAAATCCCATTTTAAAAGAGCATGGCTCAGTTTTTTAACCCTTTACTCCATAGATACTCATTTCTACACATTGCTTGTAGGAGCCTTTTGAAAACATTGTGGAAAAAGGTGAAATTGCTTGTGACGAGCAATTTCACCTTTTGTCACAAAGTTTTCTATGCTATCTAAAGGTATCATATGCCCATAAAAAACGGCTTCATCCTTGCTGTTCTTTAAGGTCAATTAGAGATACCATAGAAATGCCCTATGGGGTAAAGGGTTAAGCAATGTCACAAACCTCTACGTTCTTGTATCTTTTTTCGGAAACTTCGCCTCTTTTAACCAAATACATATGAGCCGTGCTCTGTGAAAAGGGGGCTTAATGCATCTGCGAAAAAGTGTCTGAGTGTTAAAATTTTACTCAGGACTATATTATCTCTAATATCATGATTATCATTACAATAAGTACTTTACTAACAATACCTTTTATTGAAATGCTAGTTACATTAGAAGTGTTAAGGGTCTACTACCTGAAGAAAATAAAAAAAATGATAACTATTTTATTGCAGGAGAGCCATAAAAGTCCCAATCAAATTTTCACGCCATAATGGCGAACACGGAAGAAAAAAGACCTTTGGTCCACCGTCAATCCGAGGTGATGCATCCATTTAGTGACCATAAAGACGGACAAACGGTCGACATGGAACAAAAACAGATTTCAGCCAATCCAGCCCTGACAGTTGTTTTTCAGAAATACGAACTTTGCACGAAGTCACTGCGTGATCCAACAAAACGCAAAGCTGAGTTTTTTGCTGAGATGGGTCGAGAACTTGAGAAGTTCGTGGGGTATAGTTTTACTAATTTTACAGATGAAGAAGACAGAAAGCTGTTGAGCAGCCGACTTGTAACTGTTGGGTAAGTTCATTAATTAAAAGGACTCTTTAGATTTTCACAATCTTACCAAACTTTAAAAATGACCCATCACACAATACGATAGCAGGCTCACCACTAGTAAAGAAATAAGACAAATTTTTTAAGTGGTAATACTTCTATGGACTACGTATCCTCTTAAGATACTTTTAGATTTCGCACCAGAATTTCACGAAAGTTTGTGAGACTATCACGTGATCAATAACATGCGTTAATTTTATGGGAGCTTATTTATATGAATACGGTGATGTCATAGTTGACGCCATAAAGGTACACGAGATTATTAGTTGCAATAGGCTACGTTGTGCAAAGAAAAGGTTTTTCTTTAAATTTATCAAACGATCTATTGAACAAAGAACTTAAGTCTTTAGCAAAGAAAATTTGAAAGAAAAAAAGAAAATTCCTTTTCAAACCCAGTCTCGATCACGGGCAAAATCATGCATTTTGTTTGACAGTGTGGATTCAAGGCCATATGGCGCAGTTCAAAGTCTTGTCTTGACTGATAGACAATACTTTCAAATTTTCTTAACAAAAATGCGGAAGATTCAGCTCGGGGAGAGATAACTCGTTCATTTTTTTGTACGAGCTTTTTGTGAGATTCTGTCAAACACGAAGTTAGATGAAAAGCACGGACGTGTGTAGATATGTATTTTATTGACCGAATCTGTCCATTTCATTTAACTTCAATTGATGCTCAAATAGTTACTTTCTCGAAATCTGTATAAAATTGTTATTTTTAATAATAATAATAATAATAATAATATTTGTTGTCAAGATGCAACAAAAAATATCATTTTACTATTATTACCCTACATGTATATATAGGTATACATGTTGTTCATACCAGAAACTGTTTTCCAATACAATCGATCGAACACTGAACTGATCTTTTTTTCCTGATAACAATTATTTCATGTGTTTTCAAAATGGCACTTTGATTTTTTTGTGATTCATATTTTTTTATATTAGTGTAAATTATGTTCGTCCAAATATCTGTTCTGTTTTCACATCGATCGATTTTAAATGAGCAATGCTTTGTAAAATGGGGTCTATATAAGTTTTTAACACATGACAAAATCTTGGACTAGTCCACTCATTCAAAGCAATTGCAGACGACAAAATAAATGTTACTCAAAAATTGAAATTTAATTTTCGAAGGGTAGAAAACATTGTGGGAAAAGGAGAAAATGCTAGTTACCAGCATTTTCTCCTTTCCCCACATTGTTTTCAAAAGGCTCCTACATCATGGTCGTCGAAAGTCGTCATTGTGTGGTAAAGGGTTAATATACATGTATCTACAAAAAGTGAGTCAGGTCAGCCAAGGCAGTCCGCTATAATAGTATCTTTGCGAGCCAAGGTTAAGATCACTACGTGGATCTTACCTTGGCTGACTGAGCCCGATTTCGAGATTTCTGCGATGCGCCCTCTAATGGATGCTGGTTATTACCCCCTTTTACAATATATTTCTGAAAGGCAATGAAATATCGTTTTACAAACCGCTTACCAAAACAACATGAAGCCGTAAGCAGACATACATGCGGGTTTCCATGTTTACCTTCTATTCGAAAGGTCGCGACCTTATTCTAGTTTTGTCAAAGATGAAATGCTACGAGCGATTTCATTCGTTGCAGTTAGAGCTGGCTTCATGCAATGAAAAAGCGTATCGGGTGAATGTAAAAATCAAGCTCGATCCGCCAAGGGTAGAGTAGCGTAGTTAATCGTCAGCCTTGGCTTGCGAAGATGCTATAATATATACTACATGTTTTTGTAGTATTTGGATGTCAAATGACCGTTCTACCCTATGATACGTCGCTTGTTAGACAGAATGGATTTCATGGATCAATAATTTTGTAATGACTTGCTTGGTATAATTCATCACGGAGATGCGGCAAACCCCCTTTTGCCAGAGCACGCCTCAAATTTATTTGACTTTTTTTTTTCATCAATACATAAACTACGTACGATGGTTTTCTACGCCCTACACCTAGTTTACTTTGAAAAGATTTTGAAATACTAAATAAGACGTTTAGAATTATTCTGTCAATCGCAAAATCTTAATATATTGAGATTCAAAGTATATAATTTTAAAATATATAGTAGTTTTTTTCTTTATATGGGCTACGTAGCCTCCTTAGGTATTTTTAGATTTCGTGCCGAGTTGGCGACCAAGCAATAAACCAATCGCAACCGACCGACCAACCAATCAATCAATAAATTAATCAATCAATCAATCAATCAATCAATCGTGTTTCAGTTTCGTTGAGAGCGTTATAGAATACTACACGCTAGTCCTAGATGAGCTCGGTATATCGGCAGTTACCCTGGACTTTATGACAAGTGTATCACAAGATGTGAAAAAACAGTGAGGGATTGTGTACAAAATTAGAGAAATTCTGTGGAACTTTTCTGACAGCAGTAACAGTTTCTCCGAGGCGATCGCAAAGACAGACCTTTTTGAAAAACTTGCCTCTGATCTGGACGCAATGGCTGAAGATGGAATGGATCGTCTTGAAGTGAGTTAAATCTACAGTCAGTTTGATGAGAATGGCGGAAAAGAAAATCAAGTATTCCAATATGAAAAGGGATAAACAAATTATATGAAGGCAGTCACGCTCCTTAGGGTCGTATATGGCCAATATTTGTGCGCATCCTACTGCGCATTAAATTTTGTCGTGGATATTGATTGGTTGTATTGGGGTTTAACGCCGCTTTAACCCTTTACTCCATAGATACTCGTTTCTACGCATTGCTTGTAGGAGCCTTTTGAAAACATTGTGACAAAAGGTGAAATTGCTCGTCACGAGCAATTTCACCTTTTGTCACAATGTTTTCTATGCTATCAAAAGGTGTCATAGACACATAAGAAACGGCTTCATCCTTGCTGTTATTTAGGGTCAATTAGAGATACCATAGAAATGCCTTATGGGGTAAAGGGTTAACAGCTAAGGTCATATCATAGCGGTCGGTGACGCACATGTGTTTCCTGGCTTTCTCACACCGGTCGTGGATATTGAATCATTGGTGCATCTATGCATTTTTTTGCACATAATGGTACTACTATTAATGCACTGAAACAAGCAGCACTTTCTACGGGTAGTATTTGTGAAGGGAAAAAATAGATCTTTGAACTGTCACCGTGAAATAACTAAAGTTGCCTTCTTCTGACACGACGTTATACACTAAACAAGGATACAAAGGCAGGTAATTTGACACTGTGGAAGTAAAGTTGTTTCCATTTTGAAAATTATTGTTGGAAAAGGAGAAATCATTCTTATTTAACAATTTCTCCTTTTCCCACTATGTCTGATGAGCTTTCAACATAGTTTTCCCTTGAAAAAAATACTTCAACCCTGTTTTCTGACGAAATAAGCAGGTATAGGTGCCAGTTTTATTTTGTCTTAATGTCTAGAATCATAAATACTAAAACTGTAGAAACGTTTGAGAAAAATATGTCCGTTCGAAAGTATGTATTTTGTAAAGATTAACTTGTAATTCCGGATAATTTTTAACTCTATGGTCGTTATGTTACATGCATATTTGTACATTTACCATGCTCAAAATCAGGCTTTCATATATTGTTTGGTACAAAATTGTATAAATATTCATTAAAATAATGTGCATTTGAATATTTTCCTGTAATTTTCCTGTAAAACTGATTATTAAAGAAAGGCAATTCAAATATAATATTAGCTGTGTATACCTTTTTCATTGTCAAATTTCTCAGAAATGAGCACGAGAACCTATACTTTTTTTACTTTAATCTCCTAGAGACATGATATATATATTTTTTAAAAAATCTGCCTGCTAGAAAAATTTGTCGTATACATGAATGTCGTTAAAAGAAGCATTCATATTTTTACAATCTCAATTAATTTAGAAAATGATTATCACTGAAATAAGTAAGGAAATACGTAGTAAATCATTAGTATAAGAGAAAAACATAAGTAAGGAATTGTTTTTCCAATGTATTTCCGAAATGGACTGTTTAACCTTTACATTTACTTAAAGATTTCGTGCAATACTTTTCCAAAGAATGTCACATGCTCGGTAATACGCATCGATTACGAAAATTTGCTATCCAAATTAGTCTGATGAGGCCACATATGATAAAAATTGATTGAGTTATCGATTGCAAACGGCGGCCAAGTTGTTTAAATGTTTCACATTTTCATTAAATTAAACCGTACAATTTATATTATTGCAAACAAAAATGTATCTAAAAGTATTCATTGTTGAAACTTTTTCAATTTCATTATTATCAAACTCTTGAGGATACCATTATACAAGACATAAATATTCCAGACCGTCTACGCCTTACCTCAGTAATGATTCTCAGTTTTACGATTATCTCTTCTGGGTTCGTTTTCATCAACCATTCTTAAGGACAGTCGCAGTTTTATTCTCAAGAACGTTCTAAACCACATGGATTAGCCAATCAGGAGTTGCGTTATTTTCTACAGAATAAGACTAAGAATGAAACTAAGAATGGTCTGTGAATACGGGCAGGGGACAACCCAGCTAACCAGATAGTTTGTCTCTGAATTAAGATTTAGTACAACAGTGGTTGTTGACTACGGTCCTAGACAAACATGTCTTTTCCAGAACACCGACGAAATTTTCCCGTTCAATTCAGCTGTTGGTATCATACACAACTGTGCAAGAAACCCATCAATAGACAAGGGGATCTTTAGAAATATTGGAATCGTAGGGTCGCTTATCCCGTTCCTTAGGTCGAAGAATTTCTGTAAGTAATATTATTGTCACAGTATTTTGATTTCAATATAACTATCCATGATTTACCGTATTTAATTTACTAATAAATGTTTTATGACGCTTTGATAATTTTGTTTTCAGATGCGTACATCTGTAAGATGCATACTTTGACTGCGTATAAGGGTTAAATCTGACATTTACCGTTAACAGAATTTAAGTACCGTCCGATGATACCCTATGATATAAATATTCACTCTCTAATTATTCTTTGCATAAAGGTCAATTTCAGGTCAATTTATTCTGGTAATACACATAATAAGAACTTCAAAACTTTATAACACAAGCTATGTTACTTTAAAATAGTTCATACATTTTTTCTCTCCTTTGATTTTACTACAGAATTAATAACGATAACAATATTAGCCCTTTGGAAAAAAGTAAATATTCGGACATTGCTTTAGAAATGAACTTACACGAGTCCCCTTTCTCTATTCTATCTAGATGTAAAAATGATAACCATACTTGCACTGGGAAACATTATAAAAGAAAACGAAGTACAGACACTGGATGCAGACACCGATATATTTGACTTTATCCTTACTGCAATGAAACAGGCCTCGTACTCCAAACATCGGAAGGAATACGGATTCCACATATCCGAGCTTTGTGACGGCCTGGCTTCGCTCGCCAAAAGTGACCAAAACAAACACCTCATAATGGAAAAAGATCCTTTACGTTTAGTCAAAGATCTCCTTAGAGGACATAATGTTGCTGAAATACTAGCTGCAATAAAACTTGTTTGGGAGCTGGCGTTTCTGGAGTCGAACAAGGTTTTGATATCGGTATGTATTAGAGTAAAAAAGGGTACAGTTCTGTTTCTTTTACGAATTGTTTTGTGTTTCATTTCCGTGCAGTAAAACCCTCCGAGCGCCAAATGAATGAAGCTGACTTTCCATTCAGATTAAAAGATCCAAAGATTGTTCATGACCGTGAGTACAACAAAACTTTTCGTACATGATATTTGACAGCACAATTTTCTCATGCCTCTGTTCAAAATATGGAGTTCATAAATGTTTTTTCTCAAACAAACCATGGATAGCTTTGCAACAGTTTAACAAATAATTGCTAAAACGCTAGAACAGTGGAACATTACATTCATATTTGTTTTAAATAGCACTTCGTCGACTTCATGCAGGCCAGGATGCACAACCGGTGTTATGCAGAGAAATGACCTTCCCCTACAAAATGACTCATGCGTCATTTCTCTACGAATAGGAATGACCCTGGTAATTATTCTACGTAGAGAAATGACCCCAGAGGGTCATTTCTCTACGTAGAATAATGACCCGGGTCATTCCTCTATGTAGCGAAATGACTTTTGGGGTCATTTCTCTACGTAGAATAATGACCCGGGTCATTTTGAAGGGGAGGGTCATTTCTCTGCATTACACCGGCCTCTACCAAGCTCCTACTTGTATACAGTTATAAAAGTCACTGGCTTCTTTAATGCATAGACCAATTGGAAACGTTGATGAAAGTAATGACAAACAAAATTTTCAACCACTTCAATGGTTGAAAAGTTTGGTTGCCATTACTTTCATAAACCTTTGCCTAAAGCCTAATCCATGTTGAAATTCGAGCTTGCAGACGCCCTGGATCAACAGTTCCTCCTGTGACTACTAAGCTGACGAAGCCAATATCAACCAGCTATTTCTAATTTCATTCTATGTGTAACTTTAGATTTAGATAGTAAAGCAATTTCTGATCGGCTAAACAGTTTGGTTTAGCTGAATAAATGTTGTTTTACTTGAAATTCAGAAAATTCTAGATAATTAGAAAAATATGTTATGAAGAATGATTTTTGAATACTTGAATAAATTTGAATACAGCAGAGAAATGATTATTTTTATATGATTATATATTAAACAGAGAGACAAAGAGATAGTGATGGCCATCGACTCACTAAGAAAGAATAAAAACGAAGGAATAAGTCTGGCGGCAACAAAGGCGTGGTTTGTTCTGGCAGGAAAGGATAAGAAGTTACGAGATGGTTCGTCATCTATAGTCTTCGATTGTAGCGTTAATTCTTTACAAAACGACAAAAGTTTGAACTGGTCCCAGTTGAAAGCATTTTTGGACGAGATATAAATTTACATCAATTAATTGTATTTGTTTTTCATCTGTTTTGAAACAAGTTCTTTCAACTTCTACTAATCTCTCTAGATTCTGCTTCCTGGAAAATACAGCAGTACTAGCGTCTAATGCGTGGACCAATGCACATATTAAATTAAGCCGAAAAGATGGTAAATGATTGTGAAAGTATACTAAAAAACATTGTTGGAAAGGAGAAAAGGCTGGTTAAAAACATTATCTCTTTTCCCACAGGGGTTTCAAAAGCCTTCTCTGTCAGGGTCGTTTTAACTCTGAATTATGAGGTGTGTATGGTTAACTAGGTGTCAGAATCCTAAAAAGGTAAACATGAAAATTTTATTATGGGTCATAAAGTTGCAAATACAAAGCGATAAGACGGATTGTGGTGAGAAATGGGTAGCAGTTTACTCTGGTTATTTTAGACCAAGACTGCACCTCCTGAATATATTGACCATTATCTACTCTTTTGTCTAAACAAATGTTATACCTAATCCATTTTTTCACTTTTACATTTGTTATTTCTTTTCTTCAATAAAAAAGTGTGAATTTCGTGAAAATATGAAACTATTAAAATACTGTCCGATAGGGCAATGTTGTTTCCCAAAACATAAGTTTGAAATGACAATATTTGGAGTTATACTATCGAACCGAAACTTTCATTTTAGTTTTTTTTAACAGGATAAGGGTTGAAAACTTCGATAATGGGGAAGTCTCTTTCGAACAACGCAACAATATCATCTAAGATTTATAAAGCATCGTGATAGCGCTGGTGTCGATCATAAGCTTTGCTACAAGTCGTACAAGATAATATTTCTTTTCAGATGAATCCAGCGGTGGAGCACCGATATTACGTGGAAAACATGTCATGATGAGTTATCATGCAGCAGATAAAGATGTTGTTCACAAGGTACTCAGACATGATCTTAAAGTAATTGAGTAATCCTTTTTCATTTCAAATACCCGAGTAAAAATGAAAAAGAAAATCATTTTCGCTTGCTCCAGAAAGATTTATACCTACACACTAACACAATGGTAAGTACGCTTATAATTGACCACTGAATCCCAGTGGTTACAAAAATGCCACGATTAAGTACATGTACTTAATTTATTCCATGTTTTCACCGGAGGAGTTCATTTTTTGTTAGGTCAAATTTATAACAAAATTATATGCTACTACATTTATCAACAAGTTGCTTAATTGATGAAGGTTTCATCCTGCGATTTTTTCTATGTATCTAACTTGTATCAATTGTATCATTTTATAGATCTATGAAGAACTCAAGGCAAAGGGTTATCCGTTATGGATAGATACAGCTGAGGCTGGAAAGTTTGATAGCATAGTCGATGCAATGATCTACGGGGTAGACAATGCTTATGTTATACTTGTTTGTTTCTCAGAAAAGTATAAGAATAGTCAAAACAGCAGAACAGGTAATCCTTGATATTTCAATCTGGGTCCGTATTCACTACTCTTTCTTAAGAACATTCTCAATCTTATTCTTCAAAATGTTGTCAGTGTGAAAGTAACAGAACTTCTTTATAGATTTGTTGTAGTATTTTCCTGGGAGGTTTTTTCTAGGGTTTGCTTCGTGTAGATAAGAACACGTCACTTGAATCATTAAAAAAAAAGTGGTATTCTTCAAAAGTTTTGGTTTGTCCTCTGAAGTGGTACATGAATACTATACAAAACTTTCTTGCAAAGCAAAATCAAACTCACTTTATATATTTTTTCAAACGCAACACTTCAGTTGAAAGTAAATACTTTATGTCACTGTTAATTTATTCATGTGAAATTCAACATCACAATAATGTCAACAGTCGTAACGGAAATATATGAATAATTGCGTACCTGTTTGCTTAAATTTTCACTAATCTGGCAGTCCTACAAGGGAAACAGTTCCGGGCGAGAGCTCAGTACCTGTCGCTTTAACAGGCTAGCTTTCAGCTGTCCAATTGCCCGTACCTGAGCTGTTGTGGTCAATCGGCATCGTCCGTGTGACATAGTTGTACAGTACATGCGTATATAATGATGGAAAGCTTCCCTCAACTCGCAAAAAGAGAGGCGATATCCGCGGCTATGCACGAGCAGCACGTGAAATTCATTTGACGCCAAACTCGCACTTGTTTGAAGTGTTTAGTCAACTGTGACACTCAATCAAATTAAAATAGCGACTTTCACTATTTGTTGGAAGAATTGGTTGTAAAATGTTACACCCCTCACAACGTACGTCAGTGTGACGTCACAGGCAGTGATATCGGACCCTTGTTATAAAGTCAGTTTGCGGGTTTGGTAAAACTGTTTTTTTTTTGTAATCGTTCCTTTAAATGATCTGGAAAAAGTCTTTAAACCTCCAAAGCGTACAATGCCTAAGGACTTTGTTATTTGTCAAAGCTTTTGTTAACTACTTATAATAATGGAACAGACTTCGACCAACTACTAAAACCCAATCACTTTTTGAATGAATGAATGAATGATCAGTGTTTTATGGTCCGTCGACGGCTAAGGTCATATTGGGCGCATTCATCACTTTTTGATATTTGGTCAAGGTGTTTGTGCATATAGACATCTGCTTCCTGTTTAAAACATCAGAATATTAAATGTATTCATCTAATGTCTCTGATAAATACATGAGAGTCTTTGTAGTCCATTTGTATGACGTAGGTTGTTGCCCTTGATGTTAACACCCTAAAAAATACAAGTAATTCTGCTATTACGTGGCAAGTTTGATGTAATACTAGTACTTGTTTAAATCCAGCTTTTATTCTTCTGTTTCAGAGGCAGACTTTGCTTTTACTCGCAGAAAAGAAATTATTCCATTAAAGATGCAGCGAGGTTATAACCCAGATGGTTGGCTGGGGGCCCTAATTGGTGCTCGGTTTTTTGTGGAATTTTCGCCTCAAAAACCGTTTGACAAACAAATTGCTGGTACTATACAACAATTAGTGAGTTGGGCAGATTTTCTTTAATTCTCAAGCTTCTAAGTGCAATTCGATGGGATTTTTGCGATCATTGTAGAACAAGATCAGACTGCACGTTCTGTGCAGTCTGATCTTGAATCTAGACTGTCAGACTCGATGAGACTTTCTGGCAAAAAAATCTATTGAACACACAGTATTTGGGGTTTTACAATTGGCTTGAAAGCTTTCATTCAATATAAGAGTTAAGGGTGTTTTTTAATTCACGCTGCTGACAGTTTTTCATTTGTATGACGGCTGCATTATTGTCCGTGTGATGTATCGTCGCCATGAAAATTAAATCTACCTTTTATGGACTTATGTGAACCCTTCGTTAAGATACATGTATATGCACCAAAGGTGGAAATACCTAGAACATCAGTGAGCATCGTTAGTGGAACCAGGAACCATATTTATGGAATCACAAGCACAATTAATTTATGGAATTACACCTTTTGCAACATTACATGCGCCATAAGTGGAACAACATATTGTTACGATCTTCAAGTCGTAATAAAGAATAAAACAAAGCAGACTTACATGGTGAAGGCACCCAGCTGGGGCACCAAACGCAGATATACAAAATGAAATATCCGACTGTTTTATAGAAATACTTCAGCTTCAGCCGAAATACCTGCATAAGCATTCAAATACTTAGCATGTCTCGTCTCATTTGCATTCAAGAAAAGGAGGATAATATGCTAACTATATTAACGATGCATATTACTTTTTTTTTTCTAACGGACAGATTTTTTTTAAAAAAAGCTTTGCACATATAAATCTTATCTTGTCTGTAGGAGATGAGATTACAGTTAAAAAAGATGTGTACACGTCACGGTGCTCGTTTCTGAGAAATTTGCCTTTGAAAAAGGAATATACATTTCTAAGCTTATACTGGATTTAAAGAGCCTTTCTTTAATAGTCAGTTAAACAGTAAAATTACATGAAAAATAGACAAATGCACACGATTTTCATGAAAAACAAAACGAAAACACACAGTTTTGCACAAAAATATGTAAAAGCCTGGGTTAGAGCATAATAAATGTACAAATATGCATGTTATATGCGAGTCATTGAGTTAAAAAGGGAGATTATAAACTGTATGTGACCGAATTAAGGAGTAATCTTAAAATGATACATTTTTTCAAACGGGCAGATTTTTATTAAACTTTCCACGCTTATTGAATTTATAATTCTAAACAATAAGAAAAAATAAAAATGGCACCTATCCGTGATTATTTCGTCAGAAAACAAGGTTGAAGGTCACTGTTGAAGTTATTCTTTAAAGGGAAAAATAGGTTAAACGCTCAGCAGACATAGCGGGAAAATGAGAATTTGCTTAACCCTTTATTCCATAGATACTCATTTCTACACATTGCTTGTACGAACCTTTGGAAAACATTGTGGCAAAAGGTGAAATTGCTCGTGACGAGCAATTTCACGTTTTGTCACAATGTTTTCTATGCTATCAAAAGGTGTCATTTTCACATAAAAAACGGCTTCATCCTTGCTGTTATTTAGGGTAAATTAGAGATGGCATAGGAATGCCTTATGGGGTAAAGTGTTAATAGGAGTGATTTCTCCTTTTGCAAAACAATACTTTTCAGAGTGGAAACAGCTATATTTCCGCAGTGTTAAATTTCCTGCCTTTGTATCCTTGTTTGGTGTGTAACGAAGTGTCAGCAGTATTTTAATTATTGTACGGTGACTGTTCAAAGATCCATTTTTTTCTCTTCACTTAACACTTATACAACCCGAAGAAAGTGTTACTTGTTTCAGTGCACCAATAGTAATTCCATTACGTGGAAAAAATTCACAGGTGCACTATTGATTCAATATCCACGACAAAAATACATGCGCAGTAGGATGCGCACGAACATTTGTCATATACCTCCTTTATATGCCTTTTTCTGTTTTATTATTTGCATACGAGGGATTACGCATAGGTTCTATGCAATTACGTATGACATTATACCATTTCAACAGAATAGCATAACATTCGATTCATATTTGAAATTTGAGAGAAATGTCACAGCACCGGCTATATTCTTTTTAATCTTTTTTTTTTTTGTCTGAGTTAAAAAACGTTTGTTTGCAGTTTTTCAGAACTTTATTTTTTGTGCAGGAAAAATACAAAGTCTCAGAAAAAGATTCACGAAATTCGTCTTTCAAACCAGAAATACCACGAGATCACGAAGCGGCTAATCTAGGTTTGTTACGCCATGGGCAGACTTTCTCTGCAAGAGCTCGTCCTCCATCTATGATAACAAAGAAAGTAAAAGACTGGAAGAAACACGATATCGAGCACTGGGCAAAAGAAAATAAGATTATGTAAGCAATTATGTTCTCTTTTTATTTTTTAAATTATCAACTTCAACTCTAGATTTTGAAGTGCAAGGTGTTCGGTCTAAAGGAAGTACGTTTTATTTATCGAGTTTTGTTCTTTCATTTGGCTTTTTTTTTCAACTTCTTGTACTGGTATTGCATTTGATTTAGAAAACGTATAGAAATATTCAATTTAGACGAAATAAAAGCGCCTGCCTTTGTAAAAGCACTCTTTCAGCTTGTTTAGCAATGAATTAATTGTAAATACCTTTTATAAAGGCGCAATTTGTTGCAAAGGTACATCGTATTGCAACACTAACAAAACTTTAATTATAGTGCAATGGCAATGTGTTGTGCAGGCAAACTATAACACTGTGTTCAATGCCTAAAACTATTTTTAATGTTCT
The DNA here is from genome assembly GCA_943736015.1 of Tridacna crocea. Taxonomy (NCBI): domain Eukaryota; kingdom Metazoa; phylum Mollusca; class Bivalvia; order Cardiida; family Cardiidae; genus Tridacna; species Tridacna crocea. Next base: position 42,198,334 of record OX031066.1, on the reverse strand, counting down.
TTAAATTGACTTAATTCATTTTGTGAGCCATGTTAATATATAACGAAAATTTCATATTTGTAAAATATTCAGACTGAATAGGAGATTGCCATTACACCCAGTAATCAATCTGTACATACATGTACGTTTCTGTTCTTCAATTTAATAGAACAAACAGATATATAATTTGTTTTTTTTTTTGCATCTGTTTTCGACTTCCAGTGTTGCTTGCTAGCTATAATGTAATTCGAAATTGCAAGCTTGATTGTTTTAAGTATCATGTTGTTGTTGATTAGTCCAATTAGGGTGTTTCTTTTCTTTACAGGGGTTACGCATTTAAGAGAATCACAATGCTTACTGGGGAACAGCTTTATTTTGTTTACACTTTACTCGTTAAGGTAAGGATCTGCTATTTTGATATGTAACTGTATTTTTAGAAGCATTTCATTATTATCTTGATCTTGTTAACCAATACTTAGATCAATACTCTTTCCAAGCTACTGACCACATAAACAAAGCCGAGGCAGTGTTTAGGTTGACAGAATGACTATTCTTGTCGCTATCACTCCATCAATCGCTCGAGAAATCTTTTCAGCCGAGTAGAGGCTCGAAGGCACGACCACTTAATTTATTTTATAACGTTGCCAAGGAGCAGACAGGGGCTCTGTATGGAGATAATTAAAAACAAAGGGAAGTATGCTTCGATAGTTACACAAACATGATATCAATGGTCATGACTGAGTGTGTCCAAAGAAAGAAGGAAACCTGCAACACTTACAAAAAAGGCATTCTTTGAACAAACTTGTATTACTACTGTATATTCCTACGAACATGAAAGCTCTCAACAAATGCATAGCTGAAACATAAACTGCATCTGGCCAATACCATAAGCACTGAGCCATAGAGATGTCCCCTGACGCAATTGTTAGGTATTGTATTTAAATCGGAACGATGCCATGGATGAAGGAGTGGTCTCTGTAACAATAGTAGATTACAGCATGTAAATGAAAACAGAACCACAGTCAGTTGTTGGAAAAGGGGCTACTATTCCTTTGCCACGATTTTTTTCAAAAGTGTTAAATTTGATAGATATGAAAAAAGAAGGCAAAGCAGTTTCTGTCATTTTTTTCCAAAAATGTGCTGCTACTTGGCACGTAAATGTTGTATATTGTAAATTTATGTCAGATTGATTGGGGTACACTCAACAAAACAAAAATTGACCATCACTTCATTTTTGAAATAGCGAAACATTCGAATTATGCATGTTTGAAAGAAGAAGATAAAGATAGTTTTCACATTTTCAGAACCCAGACACCTTCTACAAATGGGCAGAGACCAAGTTACGATTAGGAAGTATCGAAGACTTGATGAGATTTCACGATGCTCTAAAGTGTCTAGTCACCCATGTGTAACCGAACTGTTAGAAAGACGACAAAGTCTATATTGAAATAATTTGCAGACGAAAAAAAATATATGACTCATATGTGGCCATTGTCTTCATATGGTAGAATAGATTATGAGAAGATGATAAAAGACCGATTACTGCGTTTTTAAAAATCTTTTTCATCAAGTAAGCTAAAAGATGGAATTTTTTGGTAAAGGGTTAATCAATCAGTCAAATAATTTTTGTACAACCTGTATTGAAATTTACCGAAAAAAAACTTGTGTTGAGAAGAGATGAGATAATCTTATTTGTGCTTAATTTCTATAGTAAAATGTGGTAAGTTGTTGAAAGATAGTCTACTTGCAGACCATAGATTTGTTTGAAAAAAAAAAAATCACAGTAAATGTTTACTGTAAAGTGCAAGTCACTTAATGTTTGAGCCATGCTCTTTGAAAAGGGAGCTAAATGCATATGCGAAAAGTATCGGCCCAGGTCAGCCTGCGCGAAATGCGCAGGCTGACCTGGGCCGATACTTTTCCCTATTGTTCAATTTTCAGTAGGTTAAAGGACCAGATTGCTTCATGCTTCAGAGGATTGTCAAAGCCTATTTTATAGATGTATCATACTGTGATGACTTGCCTGATATCATGCATTACGGAGATGTATTAAACCCCCTTTTGCCAGAGTGTTGCTCATTTATACTTTTAACTTGTTTATTGCACATTGATTGTGAAACAGTTTCTTCAGGCTATATGACAATAACTTCTCCCAATGATTGCTTCCTGGAAGTCTTAACCAGTATTCACGCCACGTTGTGAGTACTTCCAAAATTTGAGCCTATTCATCAGGAGATTTGAACTCTGAAACTCTCTTGTGGCAGACCGACCCGCCAGTCCTGCACAACTGTCTTTCTCATATCGCTTGATATTTTATTAGAGTGGATAATGAAGAACACTGAAGATTAAGAAAGTCACAAGTGATAAACTAGACGATGCCAGCGTCCTTTGCCATACTATGAAAGATACCATCTGGATTTGCCAATAACACTTCCGGTTTATCAAACTCTTTCACAACACCTCGATCTAACACAAGTATTCTATCATAGTCTATAATAGTGTTGAGTCTGTGAGCAATTGTTATAACAGAACAGTCTTGAAATTCTTTCTTTATTGTCGTTTGGATAAGTTCATCTGTCTCCATGTCAACCGCCGCTGTGGCCTCGTCAAGGACTAAGATCTTACTCTTTCGTAGTAAACTTCGGGCTAAACAGATTAATTGACGTTGTCCAACACTGAAAATCAATACATAACATAATGATGCCCATGCTCATTGCATATAAAACTAGATTGCAGGATGCATTTCCATCTGCCATGAGGTATTTTTCAAACACTTTGAATCCGACCCGGCGACTGAACATAAGCACACAATCTAGGAAATAATCACGCGTGCCATCAGATATCTGGGCAACTGGTCGTTCTATATCAATAAAAATGGATCAAACAACTACATATTTAACCAATTTATTGATTAGTCAAATTTATTTACGCGCACCAGCCAACCAGCCAGCCAGCCAGTCAGACTACACGCACCTATTGATGCACCTGCTGTTTTGATGTAACTGAAATAATTTACACAACAAACCGATAGTTAACGCACCTGAGATTGTGTCCATCTTCTCCACATTGGAAGTCAAGCTTGTCAGATAAAGTATCAATAAGCGGTTTAAGATTGGCATTTTCTAAAGTATCCAAGATTTGCTCATCTGTATGGTTTCCAAGGGGATCTAAATTGTCTCGTAGAGTACCGCAAAACAAAACTGGGTCCTGCCGTATATAAACAGAAAAAAAAAACAAGATAATGTTTTCGTGATATAAAAATGCGTATTTGGTTAAAGACGGGCATAGACTACGGCGTTAAAGGCTTGTTAATGTATATGTGATTCAAGAGGGCCTGAGTTAACCCATTTATGTGCCGTACAACAGAAATGCAAGAGGAACTAAGCGACATGACTGACAAGACAATGCAAATGACATCAAGTGCAACAAAGTAAAAGGAATATCGAATGAAAATAGTGGTCAATGGCTTTAAGAGAGTGTTGTGTGTAACTTGCGTAAAATTCCTCGGAAAAGCATGGAAAAGTGAAATGGTAGCCCAAACCTATTGACAAGCTTGCTTTTACCTGGATGTAACTCGAAGTCAGTTTACACTGTGTCATATTCCAAGAAATCCAATAATAGCCATATATTGAACTAATCATATTAACAACAGACCTGTGGTAAAATCGATAGTTTTGATCGAAGGTCAAACAATCCAAGGTCACCAATATCTACGCCATCTATGCAAATAGTTCCCTGGGTACCCTCAACCAATCGGAACAATCCATTCGTCAGGGAAGTTTTACCAGCGCCAGTACGTCCAACAATGGCAATCTGTAGAATATTATTTTTCTATCATTAACAGTTAGCCGTTAGTTTCCGTTAATCGTCACAACAATACTTTTTTCAGTCGATGTAATTTGCCTCAGACTGAACGAGTACAGGTATGGTGAATATCACAAACAGGTAAATAAACTACTGAAGTTCCTTTACAGGTATTTAGACAATCCTACCTAAGAAATAGCCGTTTTCCTATGTCCACAAGTCGGTACAATATTTAGGGTGAGACTGGAATGAAGAATGAATTCCTATTTATAGCTTACATAAAACCTCGGTAAAAGGTTGTGAGTTTGGAAGGACTCGGACTCATAGCCACTATATTACTACTGCTTACAACGCCACTGGGTTAACTTGTATTGGTTTGAGGGCTTACAGTACTATCTTCATTCAGCCAGATGAAGTTATTTATCATACCTTTTCTCCAGGCTGGACAGACATATTAATTCCGTCAAGGACAAGATCTTGGCCGTCTCTGTATCTCATAGAATAATCTTTTATCTGAATTTCACCTCTAGATGGCCATGTGTTGGGTGGCTTTCTAGATGTATGTACTGTTGCCTGATAACGAAAGAGAAATACAACCTCGTTAATAACAACAAATATTTAACGTACGGCTCAATTTATATGGAAATTTACTGATAAATTTTGTGATTTGTTTTCGATTTTGACCGATGTGTGCATCTTGTTTGTTTTCGTCACACAGCACTTCTGCAATAACGGTGCTCATTATATCACTGCAATTAAAAAACAAAACAAAACATATAAAATCCTTATGACTCTGTTCTATTTGAACAGTTTACCAAAACAATATCCCACTTTTACGACACTGAGGAAGAGAGCGTCTGAAAAAAAATAGCAAAAAAGGAGGAATGGCGTGTAAACAGCATTTTCTCCTTATCCTATAGCGTTTATAATTTAACGACCTATACGACGATTTAACGGATAGATTTTTTTAAAACTTGGCACATACAAAGTTCATTATGTCTCTAGGTGATTACAGTAACATATGCCTTGGGTCACCCTGCTTGTTTCTGGGAAGTTTGCCTTTAAAAAAGGTATATACAGTTCCGAAATTCAGCTTATATTGGACTTAAAGCGCCTTTCTGTAATAGTTAGTTAAACAGAAAGATATTAACATCCTAATATACATGTACATCATTTTAATGTAATTTTATATATTTTTGCACAAAGAAATATACATGTAGTGTATATAAAAGCCTGGTTTTAGGATGTTAAATGTACTTATATGCATTATGTTTAACTGACTAAATATTACAGAAAGGCGTGTAAACAGCATTTTCTCCTTATCCTTATCCTATAGCGTTTATCGTTTAACGACCTATACAACGAATTAACGGATATATTTTTAGGCCAGGGAATCCCTCTCAAGGGATTCCCTTGCCTATAGGGATCGTAAGCTGTCTATTCAGACAAAGATGTTGGTTGGTGTATCCACTCTATATCGCTGAGTCCGCCAAAACAACTAGTTTCCCAAGTATATACAGAGATTGCTTATCACACGGTGTGAATGCTTTCCTTTCCTCAAAGCTTTTTTTTTAAAACTTGGCACATACAAAGTTCATCATGTCTCTAGGTGATTACAGTAAAACATGTTTTGGGTCACCCTGCTTGTTTCTGGAAAATTTGTCTTTAAAAAAAGGTATATACAGTTCCGAAATTCAGCTGATATTGGACTTAAAGCGCCTTTCTGTAATAATCAGTTAAACAGAAAGATATTAACATCCTACTATACATGTACACCATTTTAATGCAATTTTATACATTTTTGCACAAATAAATACAGTGTATATAAAAGCCTTGTTTTAGCATGGTCAATGTACTTATATGCATGATATGATATGAACCATTAATTAGATACATACTTTCTAACGGACAGACCTTTTTTTTTTAAAAAACTTCCACACTAACAGTATTTATAATTCTAAACAATAAAGCAAAAACAAAAATTGCACCTATCCGTGCTGATTTCGTTAGAACAATGTTTAGGGCCACCGCGAAAGTTATTTTTCAAGGAAAACAAATGGACAAAAGCTCATCAGACATAGTGTGAAAAGGAAAAAATAGCTCAATAGGAGCAATTTCCTCTTTTCTAACGGTAATTTTCAAAGTGGAAACAGCTTTACTTCCAAAGTTTAAAGTTTCCTTCTATTGTTTCCTTGTCTAGTGTGTAAGGCAGTGTCAGCAGCCTTTTAACTATTTCACGGTGACACTTAAAAGATCCATTTTTGCTCTTCACTGATACTACCCGAGGAAAGTGCTAATTGTATCCGTGCACCAATAGTATTGCCATTATGTGCAAAAATATATAGGTGCACTTTTGATTCAATATCCACGACCAACATATATATGCAGTGGGATGCGCGTGAACAATGGTTATGTTCATCGTTAAACATAAACTCAAGTATTTAAACCACAATAAATTGGTCGTCTGTAAATACATTAAATTTAGGTTACAACACAGCGAAAAAAAAATTTTATAAATGTCATCTTACAAACACTGAACTTCATAAAAAATCGTATATACCTCTGTTTCCATATTGGAATACTGGTCCATTTTTTCCAAACACACCATATCCTTTTGCATCTGACTCATCGATTTAACAAACCCGACTAAACACACATGTAACTGAAAAGATAGTGCAGCAACTACCTCATAGTATCTCAGGAAGCAAAAGTATCTCGTGGATCCACACAGCCAAACGGACAGCTTAGCAGATTTATTTCAATATTCCTCCAAGTCGCGTGTTCGTTTGGAACTAATAAGCTCTGACTCACTCCTTTTCATGTTTGTTCAGCTTAACTATGCCAGAAGCATACCTTATGTGTACCAAGTTTGTCTGACCGATGTATATTTTTCTAGAACCCTGAAAAAATTTTGAATTATATTTAGTGATTTCAATAGGAGTACTCGCGAAATGAATCTCAACTTATTTTGACTTAATTTGCTCTTTTATAAGCTGCAAAAGTTCCTTGCGGTCAGGTCTAAAGCTTCACTGTCGGGAGCAGCTGCTCGTCAAACTTCATATTGAAAGCAAGAGACATTATTTAACTCACCAGTGCAGAGCTTCCAAATCCGATACCGAGAACAGGACCTGTTAAAGACTCTCTATTCAGAACTGCTAACAAAGCTGTTCCAACGATAAAAGCAGTATTAAGAAAGTCTAGTCGTACCGCGATCCATCTATATGAAAATAAAATAATAACAGGATAAATATTATGGACTGACTAAAGGTAATTACGTCCATGATAATTTAAGGAGGAGTCGTTTTCTTTTTTTGCCATGTGGGTTTACATCGTATCATATAATAGAATATAGAACTTTTATTATATAAAGTCTCAGAGAGACATAGAGGAAGAGAAAGAGAGAGAGAGAGAGAGAGCAAACCTAGTTCCCCGTCAAAGGTTTGGACCTAAGAAGTGCAATATGCATTATTGTTTACCCCCAATAAACAAACAGACATGTAAAACAATATCAACAAATTACCCATAGAGAAGCGGAACATTGAATCTCTCTCATGAAGCGAATTGGAGTCTTCTTACAAAGATGAATATCACGACCTCATTGTAATACATATATTTATATACATTACAGTGGATTGGCGACTGTGTATTAGCGCTTACAGCGACTACTGGTTAAAGTTCTCGAGAAACTCAGAGCCCTTCGTAATATTGCAACTGGAGGTCAGTGTTTTTAAATCATACAGGTGAATCCATTTCTGACGTATCTAAGGAACACCTGGAGCATGAAAAGTATCGGCCTTTGTTAGAACCATTTTTGAAATAAAATCCATTTTTGAAATAAAAATTTCCACCTGACTATAATCCTTTAGTATTCATCCATCTACTTCAAAATGGATATATATGAAAGTTTTATTTAAAAAATGGATTAAAATGAAAAATGGTTCTAACAGGCCTCCCTACACCATTACACAAACAATAAAGACGGCTAGGCTTGCTTAGCAATGGTTAATACAGACATGCTTCTCAAAAGGAAGAATTCTCAAACAGGCTTTGAGACAGTACATCAGTGAGAACCAACGGACTGCTAGCGTAAGGGGACGAAGAAATCATTGACTATACATCGGACAGTAGAAGATTCAATGATCTATATGTTTGCTCTGATGTCCTTATAAAGCCTGTTTATAGAATTTCATTAAATTCAGTAACCTGCAACGAGATATTGTTTACTTACAAACTGCCAAACCAAAAACGGTCAGAAGCAATCACAACTTGAGACACTCCGTGTTCCGGTGAGATGGAAAGAGTGAATTTGACTTTTAAATACCTTTCAATGCCAAAATCCATAAATTCTAGCTGGTGAAATTTGTCCACTTTTTCCCCGGATTCGTTTATGACCTTAGTCTGTTTCACGAAAGCTCTAATTACAGAAGTTCCACTTAGAACCTCCCCCAGATGGCTGGTAATTGGTGAACGTAACTTGGACCTCATTCTACTAATTTGGCGTTTGGTCGGTACAAAATATTTCTGTAAAAGATATGATTCGTGCATGTGTTTTATTCCGTATTCCACGGCAAATTGCTTCTTTTTCATTTTTTAGATATAGAACATCAAAATCAAAACCAGTGAATGTCAAAGGTTTTTGATTATACCTTGATTGAGTTTTATTGATTATAGGGCTGTAGCTCTAGAGCATGTAGAGTAGTCTTGGATATTAACTAGTCGCTTTTCTGTAAGACAATTTAACCAGTATTTCTGCAGACTGTGCATCCAACTATCCTAAATTTACATTTCAAAGGAAAACATATGTAACATTCGTAGGGCAAACTTCGTTCCTTTCTAGATTTAGAACAAAAATGTTGATGTTTTATAGCAAATTTTCTTTTTTAAACATTGGCGTAATATAAGGTTAAATAGAAAATGAACTATGCTCTCAATTGCTAGATTAACAAATAAAAGGATACTGACTTGCATAAAATAATATGACAGCATAACAGGTGGAACAATCACGAAAAATTGAGGTAGGCTGAACGACATTATAAAAACCACCTTGAAAAAATCAAGCATACAACTGAGAAACAGTATCCCATCTTTGTCTATGTTGTCATCTAGAGGTTCCATATCAGCTGAAAACCTGAAAAGTAATTTCCTATCTTTTTGCCATTTTTAGTAACTAAATATCTACGCCCACAAATGAATAAGGTTTAAACTTAAAGGATTTCATATGCCTTAAATCATTTGCTAAAAGAAAAATTAAATGATGTATTTAACATAAAAGAAGTCGACCGCGGTCCTCTTATAACACTTATTTGAGTTTAAAGGACTTGGACCTGTGCACTGTTAAAGACATCAGTAGTGTTGTTAAAGCACCAGCTGCCCCGATTGAGGAGAATGAGGAGGAGGTTGAGGTGGAGTGACCTTCACCGCCGCAATTTTGGATGTCCTTCAGGTCATCAGGTGATGTCAGGACTAAAAATAGAGCTAAAAATTAGGTCAAAGCGTGTTTTCGTCGTGTCATTACTAAAAATAGGTAAACAGGGCAATGCATGTTTTTGCTCGAAAAAATTGTGGAAAAGGAGAAAATACTGGCTACGTTGGAATGGAGTCATACGTGATTGGGTTGACACGTGTCAGTGTTAAACGTCTTTTCATTTCAAATTTAGTGCTCATTTTGTGGCTTATGTATAAGCCCATATCGTGTGTACCATACCGTGACACCTACACCGTCTACCGCCCCTTTACCCGCTGTTAAGCGTTCCAATAAGATGATTGAACTATCGAGCAATAAAACGTTTTTTGAAAACATTGTGGCAAAAGAAGAAAATGGTGGTGACATGATGGAAGAGAATCAAATTAAGGAACAGTAAAACGATGGGTGTTCTACAACATTAAGGCAAAAGGAGAGGAAAATTAGTGGGTTACGGATTGTCAACAAACGCTCATTTTCGCGAAAGAAAACATTGAGGCAAAACGAGAAAAAATGACTCTCTTCAAAAAACGTTTTATTGCTCGATAGTTCGATCATCTTATTGGAATGTTTAACACCGGGTAAAGGGGCGGTAGACGGTGTAGGTGTCACGGTATGGTACACACGATATGGGCTTATACATAAGCTACAAAATGAGCGCTAAATTTGAAATGAAAAGACGTTTAACACTGACACGTGTCAACCCAATCACGTATGACCCCATTCCAACGTAGCCAGTATTTTCTCCTTTTCCACAATTTTTTCGAGCAAAAACATGCATTGCCCTGTTTCCATCTACACCTATTTTTAGTAATGACACGACGAAAACACGTTTTGGCCTGATTTTTAGCTCTATTTTTAGTCCTGACATCACCTGATGACCTGAAAGATATCCAAAATGGCGGCGGTTAAGGTCATTCTACCTCAACCTCCTCCTCCTCCTCAATCGGGGCAGCTGGTGCTCTAACAACACTACTGACATCTTATACTCTGAATCCCTCTATTTTCTATATTATAACAGTTCCACTGACTCTTACTTCAGTTAAACATTCATGCTACGTGATATATTTACATATTAAGATCTTTTATCGTTGGAAGTCTGGGAAAGGTGACTCAGATCTTTTAATAATGGCATACTTGTATTCACTCTTATGTTTATGTAAGTAACAGAGAACCTTAACTTTCATTTTATTTTAGGCCTGCACTAAATTTAAACTTCGGGGCCCAACTGTATATAAATTTCATGGGCCTAGCTCTAAAAGCCAATAACTGCAAAGAATAATATGCATTTAAACTTAAAACATACCATCTAATGGTACGGAAATTATTGTGATGGAGGCAATCTGTTATTGGAAGGTTGACCAAAATATTTGTCGCCGACAATAAAAAGCATATCAAAAATAGGTGAAAAGTTGCTAGATCGTTCTATCTTTTGTTTACGTTTTTACCCGAGTTAAAAATTCACTTTTACCCTTGTGACTAATACTTTGAGCGACCGTGTATTAATAGAATGTCCTGGTGACAATAACTTGCATTCTTTCTATCGTAGCTACAACACTGCTGAATTTATTGCAGACTTCATTTCTACTATTCTTAGTTTCCCTTGTACTGAGATCGATGTAATTACAAGACTAAGTTAAAAAATGTGTCTTTTCCCACAAGAATAGCTAGAGCACTTTGGTTTTTGTTTGAAAAATCTAGGATAAAAAATGAGCCTAACGATTCCAAATTGTCTACTTATGTTAATCTTTATGAACAATATATAGCCTTGATTTCTTTTTCAATAGATCTAACAATCACGTGATCTTTTCTATCTCTAAATTTTCTTTATCAACTTAAGTTTCAGGGAAGGTCTTATGTTGTACCCGCGTACAGACGACGTAAATAAAGAATGTAGTTTGTTTTGTAGAAAATATTCCACGTCTTTGAATCAGGTTAATACTGTACTTATAAATTCGAAATTTATGCATGTCCGTATAAATTATGCAAATTTTTGCATGTCCGTATAAATTATGCAGATTATATGCAGATTTCCGACGACTCTGACTTGTTTGCTATCTAGTAAAAATGAGTCAAAAGAAAATATTTCTTGTCCCACTTATAGTTAGAATCCTAATATATTATTTGTATTTTCTATGGTACAAACCTGTGAACGATCCTTCCGACAGGTGTTTCATCAAAGAATGATATCGGACAGCAGAGAACATTGCGGAGCATTTTGCGATGTAGAATATCTGATGCCTTTATGACACGGTTCGTTATTATCACCTGATAGGTGACGTCGCACAGTACTGTAAGATGAGTAAATAGAGTTTATTTCATCAGCTTGTGGTTAATATGGGAAAAAATTGCCCAAAAAGGGAAAGGTATGCGAAAATAACATTGCCGTAAGGCACGAGTTATTTTTGCGGACCTTTCCGTTTTTTTACCTGATTATTTTGTCAACGAATGCCACTTTTAGAACTAGTGATCTCAAGTCAATAAACCAGATTTTCGGTAGGAGGAAATAATTCAATGTGACGGGGAAATAATTCCCCCCAGCTTAAATTACGTCATTTCTTCTTCACCTATAAAATTTCTAAAAATGGTCATATGAAACATTATATAATAAATAAATAGAACTATCGAAAAGAGACTGAAATTTTGAATGTCTAATGAAAGTTAAGACAATTCTAAAGCTGAAGAATGTAATGCATTTTGGTTTCCACTGATCAAAATTTGCCCGGCTCACAGAAATAATGCCACGTAGGACATACTTTTAAGACAATTTGTCAACTGAGTTACAGTAATTGCAATGAATTCAAGAAAAACGCACAACAAGGTACATTTATATCTTGCTATTATAAAGATTTAATCAGTTTAGGAAATATCTCAAAACAGTTTAAGAATTTTTTGTAAGGTAATCAGTGTCTTTGCTAATCCCTCTATATACAAAAAGGAATGAAGTTCAACCATATTATCTGTCACATTTTCTACAAATCGGAAAACGTATACGTGAAAGACAGATGTCACATTGCACTCACATTTTGATATCCCCATCGTCACGTAGATTTTCGTGTAATACCCATTTCGCATTAGCCGTTCATCGTGTGTTGTCGCATTCTGTAACTTAACATCGCCTGTCCAGTTTTTAAGATTGATATCGCCCACCACTTCCAAGATTCTCCCAGTAATGAACAGGATCATAGCAGTGATGCAAAAATTGAATTTAAGAGCACTGAGATACGTTTGTAAATGACAAAACTGTACCTAGAAAAGATAAAACATGCTATACTTTGTGTTTCTCCTATTTGCCTTATCATGGTGTAATAAGTTCACTTATAAACTGTAGAACTTGGTTAAAGGGACAACGCCATGGAAATCTAGAAAGCGGTCTCTTAAAGCAGGTAGATCTCATGTATTGAGGGGTTGAACTTTGCAACTTGCACTTGAAGTTTTGAGGCCATTTTAAGATTATGATAAATACTAGTATGTTAGAGGAGGGTTTTTAAAAATTGTATGATTCAATACATGCAATAGAATAAAAAAAATACGAGGGCCATCCAAAACATACAAGGGTATGGGCATTTTGTTGAAACAAAACCGTAATTTGCATGGCTGCTGGTCGGAGACCTTGGGAAGATCGCTTATTACAGGTAATTTTATTAGGAAATTACATCTAGGGGACTTTGTGTGGTCGTTTGCAACAGGCTTCGTCAATTGCAGTTGGTCGTCTGAGCAGGTTCGACCATACTTTGAAACGGAAAGGAACACTGATTCAAAGCAATTAAATCTATGTAATGACTGATGTCACTATGATAGTCAAATGCTTATGGCTTATTGCCAAGTACTTATGCAACATTTCTTTCAATTCCAACGCACACTTTATTATTTTCTTTTCTATATCATTTTCTTTATATTTTTCAATTTTTCTTTCAAGTAAACAACAGATAAGTTATAAGGATTAAAGCTTGCATACCATATTTCTTGTCCAAACTTTATCAGTGTATTAGTGGGAGAGCTTAAATAAAACCTCATGGCTTTTCACAAATATTTAAACATAGTGCTAACAAAATAAAGAATAACATGCAAAAAAATGCGTTTCCAAAGAAAATTATCTCTTCATGTTGTTATTGTTTGTGATTTTGATGTAATGCAACATACCTCAAACCTTACTGAGTCTTTTGACTAATATTTAACTTTTCCCATTACTCTTTCAACATAATTTGAGTCGTAAAAGGTACCGTTTCTCCCTCTCTTCATTCACTAAAGTAAGAAGAAAGAACGGACAACTACATCAAAATCTCTCTCATTCAAACAGTAAGAAAGTATTGCAATTTAAAAGTCAAACGCAAGTTGATAAAATAAATTTGTAAACCTACATTCCCCGTCTCTGTCTCTTCTTCTTCGATCATTTTTCCATTGTAATCTTCAGAACCGTCTTTAATTTTATCGTCTTTTGTTTGAGTTTGTGTGTTGAAACCATTTAGCGTTGGAGTCATACAGTTTCGTATGTTATCAACGTACTTTGTTTTGTAATTGGCTTCCAACTTTGCCTCTTCAAATGTCGATTTGGTGGTTATAGTCAGACCTCTTCTGTGTATAAGGCAGCTAGACAAAGACGGTAATTAAATAGGAGTCATGCTCTAGCAAAAAGGGATTTAATGTATCTCCGTGTTGCATACCAAGTCATCTGCTTATGGATCCATAAAAAAATTATTCTAATAACCAAATGAGTCTGGGGACAGAGTCGTCTTTGAAGATCTAGAATATCGACCAATAGCAAACTGTTTCGACTTCCGACCAATAGCAAACTGTTTCGACTTCTTTTGACAGGAAATGGCTTATATGAAAATTTCAGCATAACATGAGACTTTATTTCTTTTTACTGATGATAGGGCTCAATTTCGGACCGTAAAGAATAGGTAGTCTGGTCTAGACATTATGCGAGGTATTTCGTGCGCTTGAAATAGAAATAGCCGCTTTGCTTAATTAATACTTCATTTCACTAATTCAGTACTTTAATGGTGGACAGTATAACAAGACGGCTGTAAACTTCTTAATTTGATTTCTACTTTAAGACATCAGTTCATACGATTGGTTTTTGACAAAGGACCTGAGACAAATATCATCCGTACCCGTCTTGTTTAGAATAACTTGCTGCTAACCATGTGTTATCATCGTCGATCTCATTTGAAATAAACTTGATCTCATCATCAGAACTTGATCCCCCAGACGTGTACCCGCTTTCTTCTATTGACAGTGTCAGACCGTTTTCTTCTGAAACATAGGCGTAGAAGAAAAGGAATCGTGAGGCATATTCGTGGCAATGGTCCCCATTACATGTATTTTTGAAGACAAAGGAAAAGGAAGAAGACGTTCAGGACGACAGATAAAACACAGAGAGAGAGAGAGAGAGAGAGAGAGAGAGAGAGAGAGAGAGAGAGAGAAAGAGAGAGAGAGAGAGACGTAACGTAAATACCTTCAAACGAAGATGTGCTGTCGCTCTTGCGTAGACAAAAGTCCCTGATGAACGTTGCAAATGCACTATTCTTTATCATTAACTCACTGTATGGACCTTGTTCTGTAATTTGACCGTTGTCCATCACCACAATATGGTCCGCACATGGGAACCAAGTTGTGCCATGAGTTACGAACAGACGTGTCTACAAAAAATAATAACGTCGTAAGATTCATCTTCGTTAATCCAAACAAGTTAATCTTCCAAATGTCTTTTTCTATGAATATTAATCATGTCATGGTTGTGTAAAGTCTTGCTGCTTGAAATTTCGGTACACGCTGCGGATATTTTCTTCTTAGGTAAATGGGGAAAAAAAAACATGACCAAATTATATTAGCATCAAAAGGTATATACATCAGTTTAAACTAGTGACGACAACTTTATCAAATAGGTACATGATATACTAAGAAGACTGATATCACACCTCTAGTTCTCCAATTTTGAACTACTGGCATCATTCTTTTTCTGCAGACACACATGTACGCGAGACAAAATCAGGTGATTATAAACAGATTTTTTTTTGAAAAAATATTACGGCAATCAGTAATCGCAGAGTTCTGGACGTATTCTTCATTGTCTCCTAATTATAGTTCTGAGGAATTTCATAAAAATCAAAGTAACTCAACTTTTGGTAGCCTTAACAAAACGGTGCTAGCAAATAAGACGTAGTATTACCGTCCAAATGAAGAATTTGACCAGAAATGTTTTTGAAAGAGGTTGGCACATACAGATACTTATAGCAGCTACATTATTTTTCAAATGCAATGAACAAATTCAGAGAACTGCCTGGTTTTCCATCTATTGATTATTTTCTCCCGAAGACCACTCGTTATGTGATGCAGCAGACTAACTCTTCAAGGTTAAAGGAATAAGTTTTCCTTACTATTGCTTGTTATTGTCCATTTGTATTTGTATTTGATTAAAGTATGCAATAGTTGAACATATTTCATACTTTCCTATTACACACTCAAGAGTTTTTCCATTTGCGTCACTAAGAGCAAAATTATTTTAAACGCGCATTTCTCCAAAACCAAAACACGAATAGCGGCCATTTTATAAATTTCATTTTTAGACATTATGTTTTAGGAACTATGCATAGTACTTAATTTGAAAAAAAAAAACAATAAAGAATAGATAAAACATTTGATTCCCGATTGACAGTCACTACAATGTTATGAAAACTTTGTATATCGAACATGTTTACCGAACATGCAATTATTCAGCGATGGAAAACAGGTGCTCGGTCGCCATCTTGTTTGTTCACATACCTTTAGCAACAGAGACGTTATCAAAAACCAAAATTAAAAATTCCGCGAGAGCAAGTGTAGCGACGAAATAGATTTCTTGTCGCTTTAGAAATAAACAAGACAGTTCAAAGATAGACATTTTAATTTGATGAAAACACTGTTATATCACATAATAATATGTAAATAATATCAAGATGTACAATTAAAAGGTTAGTGTATGAAAATATATATTGTTGAACTCGTTCTTTTTTTTAAAGTCGTCTACTTCACGAATTTGTTCCAGGAAGTAATCTTTAATTTGAGAGGTCATCAGACCTCTACAACAGTGGTGACTTTAAAAGACAGACTTCCACTGAGTTTGCATCTTTACCTGTCTGTTTACAAGTACCAAAATATAGTGAAATTAAAAGCCAAAAAATTATTAGAAAATACTGATGCTGACCTCTCCTGGGTTCTTTTGTATAAAAGCCAACTTGTCCAGATAGCACCTACCTTATCTTTCAACAACCCACTATTGCTGATCACGTGCTCAAAGATATGTTTGCCAACATGGGCATCAACTGCACTCAATGGATCGTCCAAAAGATAGATATCAGCGTCATGGTAGATAGCTCTGGCTAGACTCACTCTTTGCTTCTGGCCTCCACTAAGATTCAAGCCCTGAAGAGGTTTTTACATTTTGGATAAGTAAGGGGGATAAGTTATCAATTTGTTTCCGCAGATAGAGCTCGTAAATATGGAAAGACTGCGTTTAGGGTATAGAGTTGCCTATATTTATGGTATATTTCACATTTTTACTATTTCTATTATCTGTATAACCTCCAGATTTCTGTAATTAAAAATTTCAATAATGATTACTGAACGGAAACAAAGTCGTCTTATTTAGTCATAAATTTAAAACAGTATAAAACTCATCTTTTCTTCTAGATAAGCGTGGGACAGTCTTTTCATTCTTATATTTAACCAACATCTGTTTGAAAAGGAAGAAATGACAGGAAATCAGAGGGCAAATTTATGAAGAAAAGCAAAATTTGACATATGGCAGACTTTCGTATTTCTATTTTATACCTACGAGGAAGTGTAACCGATCGGCTGAACTTTTTTTTTCAAACTAAGTTGTCTTCAAATACCGACCTTTTCTCCAATTTCTGTCTGATCTCCAGCAGGAAACAACTCCAGATCCTTTCTCAGAGCACAAGCTTCAATAACTTCATCATAAAATGTTTGTCTCATTGTTTCGCCAAAAAGTATGTTGTTCTGTAAGGTTACATTTTGTAGCCAGGCTTGTTGAGGAACGTAGGCTGTGGTACCCTATAGAAAAACGATTCTTGCACTGTTTAAACTTACGAACCTTTAAGTTGTTCTTTTGTTGAAAAACATTATTGTAAGATGATAATGCGGAGACAGTAAAATCCCTAAAGTCGATTACCTTATGCAGAAAATGTTTTTTTTTCTGTGGTTGATAGTTTAGGAAAAATATGGCAATAAATAAAATTGCATTTCTCTCAAAGTTGGACAACCTAGTCTCTTTCCTATATTATCGTTTTTTGATGTTGTATTCCGCCGGTTGCAGCATTTGTTTACACAGATCAAGATCAGACTGGAGTAAGAAATGGAAATATACTCACATTTACATTAACTGTCCCTTCCTTTTTCTGGATGTTTCCAAGTATGGCAGCCAACAAAGATGATTTACCACTACCTATTTTACCGACTATCGCCACCAGGCTACCTTTAGGAATGTCCAGATTGATACTGTACAAGTGGAAAAGCAATTACAATATTGTGTCGCATCAGTCAAAAGGAAATGGTTGAATGTTAACTAATCGTTAACAGAAATATCAATGCTTACTCGTTATATAAGAAAAGGTCTTTAGAATATGTGAACATAAGGTGCTTTGTTGCTTACAGTGAACACCGACAGAACTTTACGTGATAGATCCGCAACAATTCCTTAAATTCATTATGTGCATTTCATTATATGGACTGATTTATATGACTGTGTTGATCGTAATGGCAAAAGGTATAGTCCATTTGGTTGATAAAAACACCCTAACGTTTGGCTCAAAATCACATATCTAAAAAACTTTTAGGGATTTTAGTTTTATATTAATCTGATTATTTTACAAAAAATATGAGAGAAAAAAGAAAAAAAAACTTGAAGAATATAAATTTGTATTATAATGATTTTGTCTATTAAAGTGATTGTTAATTTTGGTAACTGAAAAGGGGTAGAGAAAGTGCAATAAAGAGAACAGCATACTATTGGAAATGATATTGTCAATTCTCTGAGTTATGGATAAATTTTATCACATCTTTCGATTACGAGGATTGATAGAGTTTCTTTCTGTATATAATGGCAGAAGAATTCATAAAGGTATATAAACATATTTAAATAATTCAATTCTTTATGTTTTTGGGGTGATCATTGTAAAAAAAAATGTTTCTATTGTTATTGTGCTAGTTATGTGCATGAAGTAACTGATGAATCTAAATATGAATGAAATTTCTACAAAAACACATGGTTTTACTATGATTTGTTATTGTTTATGCTTGCTCTCTAACAGTCACCCACTCTGCTGTGGCTAAGACCAAAAATGCTAAGATATTGCTATAGAAATAAGTAGTAAACATCATGAAATTCAAATTTAAAGAAAAAAAATGTGGAAATTAGAATTCTACATTATCTTTGTCAATAACTAAGTAAAATAACACAGAAATAAAAAAGAAGTTGTTCCATTTGAATGCATTTGATCAAAATGTTAGTTTTTATGGGAATCAAATGGTCCGTTAAAAGTATTTTGATATTATGTCTGAAAGATTGTTCAAGATTTTCTACTAGATCATTGTTACACTGAATTACCTTTTCTTTATAAACAAGAATAGTAATGATTATAAGTTCTTACTTTTTCAAGCAAGGTACAAGTGTTTGGCTCCATGTGAACTGACCGTTTGTGATTGTAATAGCATCGACTGAAAATAATCAAAATGCTACATGTATTTACTCTTGCATGTGCCATGCATAAAAACGGAATTATTGACAAAGGCGTTGTGTTTCGGATGATGATTTTCTCGGAATACAGACGAGAGTCAATAAGTAGAGAATTTATTTCTATCCAACCAATATATGAGCGTATTTTGGAAAGCTATTTTTCCTACAACATTGAGTTTAGAATACAACTCTGAAATATGAAGTACAAAGATAAATTTTCCTCTATATTATAAATGAAACTTCAAATCAATTGGTCGATTTAACGTTCTTCGTTGAATTCATTTCCATCTCCACCAAGGAGGGAAATGCTTCGCTTTGCCATCCCTTATCACACTGACTTTTTCACTTTAGACTGAATGAGTGTATGTCCAGCTCTTGGCGGTTTCATTGGGTGAAGCAAATTCTAGATGCACCGGTAAAAAGATAGCAGGCCAAAAGGATCCTACATGGTAGGAAACTATGGCCTTTTGTGAAGAAAAGCTACTACTGCAAACAGATCAACACTGAAATGGCTGTGATTGTGGAGACATAGAAACATGTAAGAGATAAAATAGATTCTCCAACGTTCTATATACTATGGTTGCTTCTTTATTCTTGGTAGAATACTTTCACTAAATTAACTCTAGTTAGTGATTTTGATAACATTCATACGTACCTGATTCCATGCGCGTTATGTCCCGTGGATCTATCTCCTCTTTATTAAAGAACTCTTCTAACCGTATCATTGAGGAATACGCCCTAGTAAAGCGGGCAAGGTAATTGGGTATTGCCTTGAAAGTGGTATTCAATGCTCCAAATATAGACATAGCCATGAACGCAGTGCGAGCAGTGAGGATATTCCTCTCGTCCATATAAACATAGGTTGTAAGGGTCGTGAACGCCATCTAGTGAATAAATTTACACGAAGTCGCTGTATCCCGCTTTTGACATTCCATGTTCATCAACCTTCCTTAAGAACATTCCTTTAGTCTTTTTCTCTAATATTCTCCAAGAGTTTCTAAATTTAGAAGTAACACAATTTATGACTGGCTGAAGCAAATAAAAGATGCTTGCAAAATTTAGAAGGCTCTGGAGAAACAAACAGCGTACTTCCTAAGGAACGGTTGGTGAATATGGACCCTGTGTGAAAGGAGCATCATTTGTTACCCTTTCTGATCTGAATTTCAAATTGATTTTCATACACAGCTATGTGATCGAATGATATGCACCAGTCATATAGCTAATCTTTAGGATTTAGCATACGAACACAAATTAATAAAATCACAAGTGTTAGAAGGCAGCTTTACCAAGGCATTAGAGCTGTGATTCACATTTTCATGATTTCGGCACTCACCAAGGATTCTAAATATTATTCTTGTACCAAATTCCAAGAATTGCTATTTGACCGACTCAAAATCTCTAAATATATGAAAATGGAGCAACTTCTGACATTTCAACAGGTTCAAAGACGACATTCTGAAATCAAAATACACTTGGCCTATTCTATGCACTGTGAGATTGTTGTTGTTTTTTTTTCTTTGTAGAATTAAAACAGCCTCAAATAAGAGTCAGTCGAACAATATCTTAACAAAGTTGTATATCAATGAACGCCTCTGTGACTGTCTGTCTATCTGTCTCTCTTTTTTTGTCTCTCTTTCTGTCTATCTGTCCGTTTGGCTCTAGTTTTATCTATCTTTCTATCTAAGCAATGATCTGAACTTACTAAAAAAGGGGTAGCTCCCCAGAATAAATTCCTTAGGATCTCCAAATTGTTCCTTTTTCGTAAAATGTTCAACTCTTTTTTCCTAATATCCAAAACTTTGTCTCCAAAGGCTAATTCCCAGGCGTAAAGCTTCAGAATCTGGAAGGGAAGGTTAATGGAGATGTTAAGATTACTTTTTTGAAAATTTTAATTTGCACTATTCTGATCTGTTTATAATATAATATGTAAGAAGCTCAAATTATGAAACCAGCATCCACTAACTTCTCCAGGTAAAAAAATATATGCATTAAAAGCTATAATTGGAGTGCAACACGCGAAAAGGTGCATTCGGGCATTTGTGTAAAGTGTCGTCCCGGATTAACCCGCGCAGTCCGCGCAGGCTAATCCGAGACGGCACTTTACAACTACATTAGATATTGTGCTACAGTAGACTTGCGTAAAACAGAAAATCACATAAAATGGGAAAGTGTCGTTTCGGACTAGCCTGTGCGGACTTCACACGCTGATCAGAGACGACACTTTACGCAAATGTCCGAATGACCCTTTTCGCGTGTTGCACTCCATATAGAGCGTTTAGGAAAAACAATCAAGTCATATGCATATCCTTAAAATGTTTTCCTATGAAATATTGAAATTCTTGATTGACCACATACCAAGTCAGAATATTGTCAGACGATGTCTTGTTTGTCATGATCCTCGTCCTTTAAATGGAGTCCTAAGATAAAAGTAAATATACATAAAACAGCTTCTTGAACTTAACTTTAGACTGAAGAAGAATTTAGAAATGACTATGCTTACCTTAATTCCACTCAAAACTTCTGTAAGGAGTCTAATTCTTTCACCTTTCACACGCAATTTTTCTTTTTGTATTTTGTGGTCCTGTTTCATCATATATCTGTTAAGGGGTATCGCTAAAAATAACATTGCCACTGCAATAAACACAGCATTTCCGACCACGTGGTACAGTAAAATAGTGTAGGAGAGGCACTCTAAGGGAACGGACCAAATCATCCAATGAAAAGCCATCCAGTGCTTTAAGTAATCGACGTCTTCGTTGATCAGATTGACAATATCTCCGACATTCTGCTCTTTTCGTGAATGATTTGTAAGTTTCAGGCTCTAGAGACAAAAAAACAAGTGTCGTAAGTATGAAGTTACAGGGCTCATGTTCAATGACAATTCTAAATACTAGATCTAAATTCGAACAGCGCTGTAGGCCTCTTATTAACTTAGGTTTTCTGTCTCAGCCAGTAAAATGGCTAGTTTAGGAATTTTGAATTATGACTAAGACCGCAGTTCTAATGACTACAATGCCCGAAATTATTGCATCGATGCAGAAAAAGTTTTATTACAATGCACTGAAAGTTTATTCCACATTGCTGCCATATTTCATAGTTGCCGTAACCCAAATGAAATAACGTTAAAAGGAGGATAAAAGACACCATTAAATCATCTTTATTAAAAAAAAAAATGAAAACATTTGTGAACGAGAACATTGATTTCTTGGTACAGTTGGCTTCTACCTGAAAATGGTGGCCAACTCGGGTTTTACCGTAGAAACACCAAAATAATTCCCTACCAAAAAACACAATTTTGGAAATATCTAAACCGAAAACATTTGCGCACGAAAAAACATACGTGACTCAAACATTGGAATTTGTTTTTTTTGAAGAGAAGAAATGTTGTGAAATAGGAGAAAATTCTAGTTATCAGCATTTTCACTTTTTTTTTCCACATTTCCAAATACCTTCTTCACCAAAATCGTTAAAACTCGGGATTATGTAATAAAGCGATAAAGGGAGTGATATCATACCTTTTGCAAGACCAAGTGTATCAAAGCAGCACGCATTCGTTTCGCAATACTCAGACAATTGTGCCAGATGAAGTTCAGGTTTATACTCTCTCCGACACAGCACACCAAATAACCAGTCAAATAAACAAACGCTTTCCATGTAGGCTCTGAGTTATTATCTGCAAACCCAACCAGGCAACTGTGGAAAAAAAAAAAGACTACAGCATCACTGATATAAGGACTACAATGACTTTGAACTCCCATCTTTTTTCCATTCCGCCCGTCAACTGAAAACAAAGCGTGTGTAATGGGTGGAAATTGCGGTGGAAAACTGACAGAGTCCTCGTCGCTCCTCTGCGTATAGTTTTTAGATTTATTTATTTTGAGGCATTGTCATCTGCAGAAGTCATCTTATCGCTTTATAAAATTGTTAAAGAACCTGAATTCAGATTTGATAGACAAATACTTACTATACCGCAAAGAAATTTCACGTGATCTGATTGGATAATATGCCCCGAGCATATATCATGTGCACTGGCAAAACCAACGTAAAAGCAGTTTCCCTTTCAGAGCCTCGTATACATGACTACACTATCAACACAACATCCAAAATGACGGCGCCAGTCAAGATGAACATCAAGTTCATGCGTCAAGCTGCACGTTTTAGCACAAATTGCCAAAGTTTCAGTGACGTCAATGCCCAGTGACGTCAGTTTTGAATTGGGGCATTCAGAAGGGAAATTCTACTTTTCCAGCGTACTCAATTTAAAGAAAAAAGGGTAAAATTCGCTTAAAAACGTTCGAATGGTAAAACTTTGAAATATAATCAATTCGTGGTTGGGTCAGATGGCAGGGATTTTCGAAACTTGTTCATGGCTGTAGTGAATAATGTTGCCCCGAGCCTCTTCGGCAACAATAATGTGTTACAACTAATAACATGTTAGATGATTAAGACCAATAGCTCTATTTCTTACAACGCTTTCAAAATTCAGCTGATCTTAAAAGAACAAAGGCCCTCTGCAGGTGTTGGTATCTTAAAATGAAAGCTTTAAAATAGTGACCGTTCGAATTTGAAGAAGTTTGTTATGTTTTGTATAAACAAAACACTAGTCAAAATGTTGATAGGTGAACATTTTATTTAAAAATGTTAAAAAAAAAATGAGTACATATATTTATGAAATCATTTTGTCTTAACACAATGGAAATAGGATTCTCTCCCTTTTTTGTGATAACCGTGGTGCTGATGTGCCTGATATACTTCTATGCATTTCCACCATATTTGACTTTTTATTTGAATATCTTGTGTCTGTTAAAACCATATTGTGTACATTCAGTACTAAACAAAATAACTAAATGAAATGGATATACAGATAAAAACAATCCTCCGAGGCCAGGTTGTTTAGAGGTTCAAATCGTAACCAGGAAATGCTAATTCGGTTCTCGGGCGCCCCATATAGGCATTTTTTTTTTTAAATTACACATGTATCTAACTACATATAAGTAAAATAATAGATTATTCAAAATTCATTATCTGCAAATGGTTTCTTCAAGGGCTAGTATTGTTTTTGTTGTAAAAAAGGTTTTCGCCTGTTTAAATAATCGAATTTGTTTTTTTATCTTACCCTACTATAAACGGCTTGGCGAATTTCAGCCCCAGATCAAGGATACGTAGAAAGTTGCTGATAACTAGATGCGGGTAGTATGTCCTTAATAAAACTCGGAATAACGACACTCTCTTGTTTATCTGTCCGTTTCTGTTTTAAAAAGAGAAATGCAGGATTATATATCATAATGGTTGCCAAAAACCTTTTCTATAGTGCAAAGTAAGGAAAACTAGTAAAGAGGAATTCATACGTTACAGCCGATTGTTGAAACTGTGCTAGTAATTCACTGTGTTTTCTCTTCCTGTTTTTTTTTTTTTTTTTTACTCTTCTTATTATTTAATTATAAAATGAACACAAGCTTTCGGCGGTACAACGGCCTTCTTCAAGTGTGATCCTGTAATAGAATCTATGATTCTATCACAGGATCACACTTGAAAAAGGCGGTTGTACCGCCGAAAGCTTGTGTTCATTTTATAATTAAATGTTACATATCTCAAGAAGAGGATATACCATGGCTTCTTATTATTCATTAATCCATCCGATAATAACAAACCATTTATCCATCTAACCAACCATCCTACCCACTCACTAACCGAGCGACCGACAATCAAACAAACAAACCATGCAACTCCCTGTCACAAGTTTGCATCTCCCAAACAGTCACTCTGAGAGCATATGCTCACGTATTTAAATGTTTGAAGAGATCCATACTGTTTCTGCCCCTGCAGTTCCCAGTTTCGTAACATCGCCGCGCCAGTTGTCCTTGAACGATCAGCCTCAACTAGGTCATCAAAGTCGTTATCCAAGAATGTTTTTGACTGGCCACAGATGAGGTACCTGTGAACAGAGGAAAGATACACTGTGCGCAGGCTGACATGGGTCGAAAACTTTTGCTAAATTATTGATAATTTTCTGGATTGACGAGGATCAGTTTACCTCATGATGTAGTAAGTTGTTTGACAAAATGGATTTAATAGATCAATAAATAATGTGATATCTTGCTTGTCACAATACATTACGTAGATGCATTAAACCCTCTTTTGCCAGGGCATGGTTCATTTGTATTAATTTCAGATTTTATATATATTTTCGTTCACATAACCAGAAGAGAGTTACTTATTTGATAACTCTTTTTGGACATGTATCATGACCCACTGCTCCCAATGATATTTTAAGTAAAGTTGCAAGATTGACTGGAAGAAAAGAGCTTTCACATATTTTAGTATGGAAGTGTGGAACAATATTCCTACCTCCACCGGAGATTCCAAATCATTAAATATTGTTTTTCTCCCTATAAAAGCTCCCGGGGCGATGCAAAACATAGGTATAGGGAGCCATTATTTTGTACCCAATTTGCAAAGCTAAAGGCCTGTCTAATTTCGAATTTTCTTTGTTTTTGCTAAGAGAAAATATTATTCAAATTAGAGGAAATAATCATCAAATTCTTCAAATACTGTCATTTTAATCAACCGATGTACATGAGATTACCATGGTTTACAGGTTTTCCTACGGATGGGGAGCTGCAATTAGTGAGAGCGCTTTTATTAGGAGAAAATACGGTACCTCTTACAGTCAGGAAAACATAGAATTCACTTTCAATGAAAAGATTGTTTAAGGCAGTTGCAGCATATATGGACCCAGGTCTACCATGTAGTCCGCAGGCTAACCTGGATTGATTATTTTTGTCTATTGTAATATTCCTGCATGTCAACGGACCATTCTACA
The DNA here is from genome assembly GCA_943736015.1 of Tridacna crocea. Classification (NCBI taxonomy): domain Eukaryota; kingdom Metazoa; phylum Mollusca; class Bivalvia; order Cardiida; family Cardiidae; genus Tridacna; species Tridacna crocea. The sequence goes on along the minus strand of OX031066.1, from coordinate 42,172,528 downwards.
TCTAGATACAGTCAGTTGACAGACAATACGGGTGTTTTGTACAGAATTTCTCAGTTTTAATGTATCACGGTGATGCATTAAACCTGTTTTCCCAGAGCGCACCTTACATTTATTGGACAAACGGAGCACATGGTAAATGTATTAATATTTTCGACAAACGTTAGCACGGAGAAAAAATGGGTTCCTGTGCGCAGCATCTTGAATTGTTACTAATCTTACATTACTTTAACTTTTCTATCTACACGTTAATCTGGCTTGCAAAATGTGAAAAGTGGAATTTGGACATCTGGGTACAGTGTCGTCACAGATCAGCCTGCGCAATCGGTGCAGGTTCATCCGAGACGGCCCTTAACGACTACATTAGATTTTAGGCTAGAGCAGACTAGCCAAAACAGAAAGTTAAATAAAAAAGGAAGGTATCGTTTCGGATAAGCCTGTGCGGACTGGGCAGGATTAACCGAGATAATCATGACTTTATGCAATTGTCCGTATGTCCCTTTTCACATGTTGCAGGCCTAATAATAAATTATCATCTGTTTTTCAGTACCATTAACGTTTTCGTCGTAACGTCCATGTTTCACTTCAAATCAGAAGAAAGTTTTGTGAAAAAGAAAGGTTGTTTTTCGGGTTTGACTTGTCTTAATGTTTTACCGTCACAAAATCCGGCGGATGAATCTACCTAACGGAAGATGTCGATTCCAGAAACAGAGACACGAAAACTTACTTTTCAGCCCATGTGTACAGCAATCTACTCACAAAGGAGACCTGCGAAATTGGGGATGAATCCTGCAAAGAAATATGCAAAATATATAAACCATGCTCTTTAAGAAAGGGGTTTAATGCATTAAAAAAAAAAAAAAAAAAAATAGACCTATGTCAGCCTGTGCAGTCCGCGTCTGCGAAGACTGACACGGATCGATCTTTTGCTATCGGTAAATTTTCTGCATGTCCAAGAACCATTCTACCCATGATTCTGTCAACTGTTTGGCGAAATAGATTTTGCATATTTAGAATGATGCAATGTATTGCGTGTACAAAGCAACACGGACTTGCAATCAGTGAACAATAGCTTAGTCTTGGATTTATGCATCTTTGCCAGTCGGAGGTAGTGCTCAGGTAGATTACTCCGGCATTATATTGAACTTTGATCCTCAGTTATCGAAGATATATGTAGTTTCAATTCCTTTATGGCCTTATTCCAATTTTCAAGATAACAAATGCCTTCGTTTCTAGAAATAAGTAATAAAGGTACAGTTCTTTGCCACTGTGAATTACTATCTGAGTGCCACATAAATAAGCAGTGCACGGTAAATCCTAATGTCAAGGGACGTTACTCCTGACTCCCAATGATCAAAGGGAGATTACCGATACGCAAATAATGCTAAGTCTGTCGTGTGTACTCTCTCTTCATCAAAATTTAAAGTATTCATTTGCTTAGTAAGTTGACCTTCATACAAATATTTGAATACTTTTTCTATTTTTCTTTCATATTACCAATTTCACACAATGGTTTCCTGGACAAATACCACTTCAGCGTTCTCAACGCTTTGATTTTTTTAGTTACCATTGGCCCCCTATCGTTGATAGTCTAGCACTTTATGCAGAATTACCTCGCCTTGTTGCACAAAAGTTGATTCAGCATAACAATGCAAGATTAGTTGTAGGATCGAGCAAATGACCCCGAATAGGAAAGCCTTCATGGAGATGATCATATCATTCTGCAATTAGAAATATTGTATTCCTGCAGCTGTGTTGTTTGTCTTCGTTTGTTTGAATGTTATTCAACACCGATTTAACCCTTTCGGCACCATAACCGAAATATTAACTTTTGCGAACGGCACACACAAACATCAGACTGCACAGAACGTACCGTATGATCTTATATCTATACCGTTCGCAGGTGAGGTCGGTACATTTGGCAGATGTATTTAAAGCCCTTTTTCACAGAGCATAGCTCATTTGTTTTGTATCGATTGAGAGACAAGTTCTAACAACTTACACTAACATCTCTCGATTCTGCTATTTGGGAACTACACCAATACTCGTGCAATGTATTGGCCAATGAAAAATCCAAAAATTCACACCCACTCCCAGGTATCGAACTCGGGACTTCATAGTTATGAGGTCGACGCTCTATCTCATAACCACAGACACAAGTAGCTTTAGTTGACAAAGATGTCCCGATAATGTTATTTGACATGGTCTGTACTTTCTCCGCAAAGTACTTCCGGTACACAATCGAAAAAAAATCAATATTTTTGAAAAAAAGAAAATCTCAAGTATACATATGTCTACAACACCAAGTTACCTTTTCCATAAGTTTACAATAGAATATCGTTATTCCACACGCAGAGGACAGGAACCAGTATATTGTCAACACAGCGGAAGTGATGTATTTCCTCTTCCATTCCAAATCGACTAACACCATGGAAATCATCTATTATAAACGAAACAGATTATTGTATTCTATATTTTGTAAGAAAAAAACAAAACCTTTATTCTTGACTTCAAATCTTTGCTTGTATAACTTCTATGTATTTCTCGAAGTTCTACTTTTAGTACAATAATTTTTTTGCAACAGGCAAAAAGGGGCATTTGGACATTTGCGTATAGTGTTGTCTGTCCTCTTTGCACACTTTCTGGGTCCGTATTGACCATTCATTCTTGAGAACACTCTTGGTCTTATTATCCAGAATTCTCTAACTTTGAAAGTAACACAACCTCTAATTGGCTAAAATATTTTGGCCATGCTCTGTACAAAGAGGGCATAAAGCATCTGCCAGAGGTATCGACCCAGGTCAGCCTTGGCAGCCTGCGCAGGCTGACCTGAGTCGAAACTTTTAGCTATAGGTCAGTATATAGTATATTTTCCGTATGTCCAAGGACCAGTCAGCCTCAGGTTTAAGTCGATTGTTAAAAGAAGTGGCAGTTATGGATCCAAAATTATGTGATGTCTTAATTGATACCATGCATCACGGAGATAACTACGCTCCTTTTTTGCCAGCGCAAGTCGTGCTGAGCTTTTTTAAAAAAAAAAGCTTGACTAAGAGAAAGATATGTTTGTTCAATTTCGGAAGCAAAAAGAATGCTGGGATAGATCCGCCGAGTCATTTGCCGTCGGCTCCATTTGCACTGTGTGTAGCCTCTATACGCAGATGTGCTTCAATGGTGCATCTTATCATGTCAGCAACATTTAAAGTGTCGTATTCCTCTGTAAATCCACTTAACGGTTCATGAAAAATGGGCGAGTCTTATAAAGGAAAGTAAATACACCAGTTGAGAGTCAATGAAGGGAGTCAATGTGATATAATGGGCTTGAGCCAACTTGACCGTTGTCATAAACAGAAAAAGGCCGGAAACTGTAATTAATAACTTCTGAACCCAAAACGATAAAGTGTCAAAAATTTCAATCGATTGGAAGTTAAAAAGACCAAGAAATTGGTTCCATAAATCGGAGCATACTGAATATTTATTAACAACTCAGGTTTTTTTTTATATACAGAACAGCAAAGTGATTGCTTGTAAGCGAAAGTAGACTTGATTTATTAAACAAAATTATGTTCCTCATTTTTATAACAAATTCAGTGAAATAGTAATTTGTAACTGTATTATAAACATGATAAAATCACCAGGGATAAAAGCTCGACAGTCTGGATGAAAACACGCGTCACTGTCACGTAATTTCCGGTCTCGTTCCTGTTAACTAACTCCAAAAGCAGATGGAACCGTATTGAGATCTGGACAACTGCCAATGCCTGAAGTAGAAGATGCGAGGTCAAAGGATGTTGTAAAATTTTCCGCAAGATATATTTGATTAGCCCAGGGTCCATATTCACCAACCATTCTTAGGAACGTTCTTTGTCTTATTCTTCATTTTTTTTGACGGTGAAATTAACAGAACTTCTGATTATATGGTTTAGCCAATCAGAAGTTTTGTTACTTTCACACTGACGAAATTCCGGAGAATAAGACTAGGAATGTTCTTAAGAATGGTTGGTGAATTTCGGACCAAGGCTTCACATTTCTTTCACACGACCCTGGACATGTGCCGTTAATATTAAAGCTGGCAATGCAGGTGAAACTGGGGGAAGTTACATGATTGAGATCTCCTTATCATGTGACTGAAATATTTGGGCTAGTCACAGCGTCTTAAAAATCTATTCAAACTACAACAACAACAAGAAAAAACATTAATTAGAAAAAAAGATGTACAGAAGTAGTCTAGAGAAAGCAATGTCACCTGTTTTGCTTGGTAGAGTCGGCTTTTCCGGGACACAATATCTTTTGTGCTTGATAACATAAACAGATAAAGTGGCAATGAGGTAAGCAGCCAGACACTGGGTACCGAGCCTAAAATAACATTCTGGAAACACTCGGTCAACATCGGGTATTTCCGGTGATTTCCCCATGTCAAGTTCTGGTCCTGAAAGCACAAACGTGATTCAAGAGCTCCCGTTAGGTAAAATTCGCTCAAAAAAAAGTCGGAATGGTAAAACTTTGCTGTATAATAAATGCACTTTACGGTCGGTGGCATGGGACATGGAAACTTGTTTTAACACACAGGGAAAGAAAGCTTTTGAAAACATTGCGGACAAAGTATTTAGCCATTACAAAGTTAAATCAAACTGAAAACAAGTGTCAGAATATTGTCCTTTAACTGTCCATCAGTATTTTCATTTTCATCCATATTAAACTTCGAAGATTGCATACAACTTAGCTTCTTGAATGTTTTTTTTTTCTTAAGGTAGTAGACCCCTATTACCTCTTGTGCTGCATTGAATAAATTTTTTTTGATAGTTGATAGATACTGATTTATACAGGTATAATATTTTTGCACATTTTTAGCCGACCAGAAATTTCTTAACCCATTACCACACAATCCCTACTTTTGACGCCCCTGAGAAAGAAGCCTTTAGAAAACATTGTGGGAAAAGGAGAAAATGCTGGTAACCAGCATTTTCTCCTTTTCCCACAAAGTTTTCTACCCTTCACAAAACGAATTTCGAATTTTCAGTCACTTTTATTTTGTCGTCTGCAAATGCTTTCAATTTGGACCAGTCTAAAATACTGTCGTTTGGTAATGGGTTAATGCCTATCTTGAAATTATTTGTAGATAATTTTGTTAGTTTTCAGAAAAGGGAGGTAATTACTATCTCACTTTGTAATGAAAATATAGTGATCTTTAATTCATAAATTATAATTCTACAAAAGACAAAAAGGGAAAAAGTGGCTTGGTTAAAGCAGTAAAATAACACTTTTTTTAAACCATAGCAAATTTTGCAGGATGATGTGGAAATTGCTGTTTTCTATAAGGGGTCCACTACAGTAAGTTATGTGTAAATATATCTATATTTGAGCCTTGCTCTGTGAAAAGGCAGCCTAATGCATTAAAAAAAAAAAAGAAAAAAAAAAATCGACCCATTGCTTGAAACGTTGTGCTATTGTTCAATTTACTCATTGACGAGGACCATTATTCCTCCAGATTCAGCCAATCATTAAATGGGTTTCATAGATTCGTGAGTATGTGATGACCTGCATGATATGATAATGCATCATATAGAGATGCATTAGGCCACCATTTGCTCATATTTTTTCATCGATGCACTCAAACAGGGATTTTGATCTCTTTTATCAAAGTCTTCTAAATATACTGTTCTTATAGATCTACATATTAGTAAATAATGGTATTCATTTTCAATATCATTTGTCTCTATGTATCATTACGTAAACAGAACTATTCATTTTGTTTCTAACATTTAAACCTGTACAATATGATTCAGTCAGGTTTAACGACCATGAGAAGAAATTCATTAGAAAACATTGTGAGAAAACGAGAAAATGCTGGAAACCAGCATTTTCTCCTTTTCCACCAATGTGTCCTACACTACCATATACAAAGCCAATCATTTCTCGTCTGCAAGTGCATTTAATTCCTACAAGTCTCAAATTTTGTCGTTTGGTTAAGAGTTAAAATGTCGCAAACATTTGAGAAAATGCCGTGTCAGCAATTTGCACCTGCACATCACAAACAACTTATAAAATTGTTCTTTGCGATAGATTAAACGAGAGTAATATTGATTCAGCATTTAACACATTTATAGATCGTGGGAAGTCTTTTGATGCGGGTATAAATATCACTACTCTAAATACATAAATCTTCAAAAAACAGCTGGTCTTAAATATAACGTATTGCTAAAGCCGATCAAACAATTTTACCATTCAAAGCCCGGCAAAGGATGGAAGGAAGGAAGGAAGGAAGGAAGGAAGGAAGGAAGAAAGGAATCTTTTACAAACAGCTGATCTAAAAAGAACTTACGTATTGCTAAAGCAGATCAAACACTTATTTAGAGGTGATAAACCAGGCATAGGAAGGAAGGAATGAAGGAATGAATGAAGGAAGAAATGAAGGAATGAAGGAAGGAAGGAAGGAAGGAAGGAAGGAAAATCCGAAAATGTATTCTAGTTTATATATTTAGGATTCCTGTTTGACCGTTTACTAGACAATACCGTATTTACACGATGCTAAGGAAGAAAGATGTTGAAAGAAACATTTTTGATAAAGAAAATAATACTGCTAACCAGCATTTTCTCATATTACCGCGATGTTTACTGGCATTTGAAAGAAATATTTTACCTTTTGCATCAAATTCAATTTGTCGTCTTCAAACGTTTTCAACTTGGTTTAGTAAAGATTTTGTCGATGGTAAACATGGACATTATTGTAGGCAAATAATAAGTTCATTAAATGAAGGCTAAGTCTAAAGACCAACATAATATTATTAAAAGATTGTGCAATCTCTTGAATCTATTTTGTATCAAACAAAATATTTACCATTAAATACATTTAAACCTGATCTCTTTCCATGGACGGCCGAAATTAAAACCCGATGAAACTGAGAAACCCAGAAACATTTTTAGCCCATAAGTTGAACCATACAAAAGGACGGTATAGATCCAAGGTCAGACTGCACTTTCTCTGCAGTATGATCTTGATCTAAACCGTCTGCAAAAGCTCTTGTCTATGACGCTAATACGGTAAAATAGAGAATCACAGTCCATTACACAAGAATAAAATGGAATACAGAATTTTATAGATATGCTCAATGATTTTGATCTCGAACAACACTAACTTGTTTATAAATAACTCGAAACGACCTTAGAATCGAAATATGATTATGAAAAAAATGAGTGAAAAGAAATAGAAAACGGTTGTGAATATTTGATATTTTTTTTCTTTTAGAGAAACACTATTTCGAAAATGCAGTTTGTAGATCTGGTTTTATGGAAACGAAAAGAATACAAAAAATATAAGACGAAAATAAAAATTCAGTTACCCAGAGCGGATCATCGCAAAGTTTTTCCATTTTTAAAAGCAGTAACGTTAAATATTTTGTCAATATTGTGTAGAATTAGAATATTCGCGGAGCTTCCCAACTCAAGGTTTTCCAGTCCGCTAGTGACTGCACCTGTAACCGCAGAATATTTGCAGCTCCGGAAATCGACATCAAATTTGTTATTTTTAGTAACAAGAGAAAAATCGATTTGATATACATGTATACTAAACAAGAAAAGTACTTCTGCTGATCAAAATTTGTATAATAATTATGATACAGGTTCGATGGGTATTACACGGGTGAGTTTACATCATGAGAATTAGTGATTCTATTGGCAAAGAAAAAAAAGAAGATGTGCATGATAATTATGACTATTAGATGATCAGCCAAAGGAAATCGAGCGAAACATTGTCATGGCTCATTTGATTGGTCCATTTGGCGAGTCATTTTATGAAACGCCTTTCGATTGGTCCAGGCACTGGAGATTGGCACAGTACACCTTTCACATGTATAGCAAAAAAAAAAATATTTAATATCTCCATCTTATCAATGTGACAGATTAAGTGCATTCACTGTACCTTTTGATATGCATTTACTGCATTGACTATTTACCACACGACCCCGTTTTTTTACGACCTTGAATGCGAAAGGCTTTGTAAAACATCATTGAAAAAGGAGACAATGCTGATTGTCAGCATTTTCTCCTTTTCCAACGATGTTCTCTACCTTTTCAAAAACACCTAACATCGTTTAAATTACGTTAAATTTGTCCTCTGCAAATGCTTTCAATTTGGACGAGTCTTAATAGTTATCTCAATATTTGTCGTCTGGTAGAAAGGTAAACCCTTTTTTATTACTGTTACAACTTAAACCTTTAACCCTTTACCAGATGTTAATGTATAGAATCATTCAAAATCAAAGCATCTGCAGAGGAAAAATATAGTAAAAGTGTAGAAAACATTGTTGGGTGAGGGAAACAATTCTGGAAACCAATAGGCCTATTTCATGCTTTTTAGATTGCTTTTTTGTAAGAAGCCATTTAAGGGTCATTCAAACACGTTTTACAAACAATCCAGTCTTTAACTGGTCTGTAGTTGAAGGCTCTTAATGCGAAAAGAAAAACGCAGTTTTAAACTCTTAATTAATTATGGTTTCGATTCTATATGAAATATTCAGCTCATTTGTAGCCTGTGCACGCTTTCAACTCATCTTTATCTCCAAGATTTTCTACATTTGAAAGTAACAAAACCTCTGGTTGGCTATTTGGTTTAGCCAATACGAAGCTGTGTTACTTTCAAATGTTGCAAATTCTTGAGAATAAGACTAAGAATATTCTTACGAATAGTTGGCGAATTCGCCAGACCGATTTTAGAAGGAGACCGTGGTTATCCATAAACTGCTCTCCCATATAGAACATAATCTTCATCCCCGTTTTTACTCTAGGTTTGAACTTGTTTTCCTTTCATTTAGAATTGGCCATTTTTAGAATCGAAATAATCTTCTTTCTATCGTGGTTTATCGTTCAATAAACCACGTTGTCAGTTATGAGGCGCAATGAATAAACCACTCGGGCAATCGCACTCATGGATTATTTTTTGTGCCTCATAACTCACAACTGTGGTTTATCGAACGATAAACCACAATAGAAAGAAGATTATTTCGTAACTAATCTATGTAGAGTGACGTCAGTCTGTATAGAGTGATGCCATTCTGTACAAAAAAAAGTAAGTAAGTATATAAGTCACTCAGCGGAATATAATATCAAACTTTATCAAAACTTTATTTCCACAAAATATTTCAATAACTTGAACAAAAGTGGAATAAAATTAACAACAATTAAAAAAATAATGAAGATTAAAATACCCTGATTTGAAGTTAAGATTGCATTACTTTTACCCTTCTCTGTTAAAGTGCTTGTAATTATCCACTTTACAGGCAGCTTAGATCTAGATCAGACCATAGCTTGATCCTCGGTTACACTTTTTGAAACTCTCTTAGAAATCTTGAAGCTGAGATAATGTTATTTTTCGCCATTATCTTGAAATGGAGATTGCTTTGTTAACCCTTAACTCTTTACAAACGACAAAATTCTAGACTGGTCCAAACTGAAAGCATTTGCATACGACTAAATTAACGTCATCTACAAAAAATTGAAACTTGGAATAAAAGGTAGAAAACATTGAGTAAAAAGGAGAACATGCTGGATACCGGCATTTTTCTCTTTGTCATACAATGATTCTAAAAGGCTTCTATCTCAGAGTTGTAAAAGCACGGAACTGTTTGGTAATGAGTTAACCTGCTAAATAAGCCGATAGTTAAAAACAAACCATAAACAGCACTAGTAAACAGAGTCGATTTATAAGCACGAAATGAACACTTCATAATTTGAACAAACAACCGTCATAATTTACATAAGATACGAGTACCATTAGATTTTTATATCCGATTTCTTTGCAAGGATCAGCCTGCGCAATCCGAGACGGCACTTTACAAATACATTTGATTTTGTGCTAAAATAGACTTGTGCAAAACAGAAAATTACATGAAAACGGAAAGCGTCGTTTCGGATTAGCCTGTGGGGACCTCACAGTCTGATCCGTGACCACACTTTACGCAAATGTACGTATGATTCTTTTCGCGTGTTGCATAAAAAAGGAAAGCGTCACTTCGGATTAATCTGTGCGGACTGCATATAGTCTAATCTGAGACCGCACTTTACGGAAATATCCGAATGACCCTTTTGCTTGTTGCAGGCCGCATCATACACTATAATTTTTTCTCTTTTACTTAAAAAATTGATCTAATATCTAAAATTCTAATTCAGAACAAATATCATATAATGCCAGCGTCCTTTGCCATGCTATGGAAGATACCATCTGGATTTGCCAATAACACTTCCGGTTTATCAAATTCTTTCACAACACCTCGATCTAATACAAGTATTCTATCATAGTCTATAATAGTGTTGAGTCTGTGAGCGATTGTTATAACAGTACACTCTTGAAATTCTTTCTTTATTGTCGTTTGGATAAGTTCATCTGTCTCCATGTCAACCGCCGCTGTAGCCTCATCCAGAAGCAAGATTTTACTTTTTCGTAGTAAACTTCGAGCAAGACAGATTAACTGGCGTTGTCCAACACTGGAAATAAAAGAAACTTAAGAAATGAACGATGGTTTGGATTTTAATATCTGCTATAACCTCCCTTACACGTGCTGTTTATCATATGTAAATAAGTGTAACAAGCACAAGGTGTTAATGTATTTAGAATTGGATATAAGATGAAGTTTCTCCTTTAAATATTAAAAAATAATAATTGTTTGAAATCTGTTTAAGTCTTATATCATGGCAGTTTCAACGCATATAGTATTACATACTTCATTTAACCTGACTTCAGGTCAACATCATTTACATAATTATATTAAAATTGTTTACTGTTTGTAAAACAGAAATATGGTTACCTCAAATTCTGGCCTCCCTCCCCGCATTGGTACTCTAGTTTATCTGGGAGAGATTCGACAAATGGTTTAAGATGAGCATGTTGAAGGGCGTGATAGATACTGTCTTCACTGTGGTCCCCGAGGGGATCCAAATTATCTTTTATAGTACCAGAAAATAACGTTGGGTCCTGAAAAACAGAAATGATACCATGTGTTTCATAAAGTAACGAAGCAGTTTTTTTTTTATAGTGTTTATTATTGTATATCGTCGGTTTACTTAAAAAAACCTCGTAACTACAGCTTGTGTCAAGCTGTAGTTACGAGTTTTTTTTAGGTAAACCGACGATATAAACATTATTCAATTCTATCGAGACGGTTACTGTACCTGTCTTTGCTACCCCGAAGTTTCTCTTAGCCGTGCTCTTGACAATATTATTCCAAAGCCAATGGCTGCTCTTTCACGTTACAATCAGCGAAACAGCGTGTTTTGCAAAATTATAAATAAAAATTTGTTCTATTTTTCTTTTCAAATGTATGGAGACCTTTTTACACATAGGAAAATGAGAAATTTATATCTTTAGGGTGTCACCTGTTTACAGACGCAGAACACCAAATTGTTACAGCGCTTAATTACATGCTTTCATTAACTCAAATAAGAATAAAAAAGTCTGCAAAAACGATTAAGTAATGAAAAGAATGAAAGGTAAAGAAGAGATTCTATTTTTGGGATTCAGCTACTTACTTGAGGTAGAATAGTTAGATGAGAACGAAGGTCAAACAATCCAAGGTCACTAATATCGTAGCCGTCCAATGAAATCGTACCCCGAGCAGCTTCAACTAATCGGAACAAACCAACGGACAGAGAACTTTTACCAGCACCAGTTCGACCAACAATACCGATCTGCAAAAGTTATTGTAATAATGATTTGATATTAAGTCCGAAAAAGTTGCGTTGCACGTTATTTACATTTTCATTATGCACAATAAATAGAGTAAATCTATTGCACTCGTGGTCAGGGGTTCACAGTGGTTTTCTATTCATTATCTTCTAATATTTTTGAGAGCATCCATAACTGTAACCTTAATAATCGTTTTGTAAACATCAAAATTCGCAGTGTTTACTTCAGCATTTTTGTAAACATCAAAATACACAGTGTCTACTTGATCATTTTGTAAACATTAAAATTCGCAGTGTTTACTTGATCATTTTGTAATCATTAAAATTCGCAGTGTCTACTTGATCATTTTGTAAACATTAAAATTCGCAGTGTTTACTTAATCATTTTGTAAAAATTAAAATTCACAGTGTTTACTCCGAATCTGTGTGAAACTATAAACTTGTTGACCCTTTCCAACACACATTATGCCTAATCTTTTTCTTTGTTTGTTTTGTGTGTAACGACGTTCTTACCATTATTTCAAATCAAACAAAGTCCATGATTTTAATCTTGATTAAATCTGTCCTCTGCCAATGCACATGCACTTATTTTGGACAAGTATTAATCTTTAGTAGTTATGATGAAAAGTTACAACAATGTGGCAGTTACCTTTTCTCCTGGCTGTACAGAAAGGTCTATTCCTTTAAGAACCAGTTCTAGTCCCTCTCTGTATCTCATGGCAAAATCCTTTATTTCAATTTGTCCATGCATTGGCCAGTCTTCCGGCGGTTTGACCGAGGTGTGAAGCTCAGCCTACAGTAAGAGAACAACAATAATAATAACAATAACGATAAACGCGACCAGTGTACCTATCAAATCTGATTATGGCAACAGGTCATTTAACATAGTCTTTTCTGGTTATGCTCAGTAACGTTACTAGACTAGGTATTGGGCTGGTCCGAAATGACCTGGACAACAAATAGCTTGGGTACAATTCCTAGTATTTTTTTAAGCCTGAAAGTTCGAAATTCGTTACAACATATTAAATACTACGCACTCTGATAGTTTCCAAAGAAAACCTTAGTTAGATTCGCCCCGTAATGTTTTTAGTGCCTAAAGCTTATCCCGTTTAAGACAAAAATCGATCCCAGACCCTCTGATAGGAGGGATGACGCTGTAACCCAACAATACTGTGTCCAAAAACAACAACATCAACAACAAAACAAACAGTTACCTCTGTAGGCTTGGTGGAGTACTGGTCAACTTTTTCTAGGCAGACCAAATTCTTCTGTACCTCACTGAAAGATCTCACGAATCCGTGCAAGCATCCGTGTAACTGGAATATGACAATAAAAGATGATCATGAACAGCTACTATGTAACTAAAAAAAATCTTGCGCAATTCAAAGCTAAGGAAAACATTGTGGAAATAAAGAGCAATCGCTTGTTACAAGCGATTGTTCTTTTAAATCCATTTATGCAGTTACCAATGCATTTCATTTATGTAGCTTGAAATGGCAATTTCATTCATGCAGCCATCAACAGATTCATTTCATGTGACTACCAGGAATGATTTCCATCCATGCAGTCATCAATCGATTTTATTTAAGTAGCAAGCAATCAGTTTGATTCATGTGACTTTCATTCATGCAGCCATAATTTGATCAGTCCTGTAGATATCAGTCAATACTACTTATGCAGTTATTAATCAGTTCCAACACTGCAGCTATCATTTACGCTTATATCATCTTCTTACTCAGAAAGAACTTGTTGTTGCTAAATAACAGAATAACAGACAAATTGAGACAAAAAAAAAAAGAGAAAGACAGAGAGGTAAGGTGAGGGAGGAAGAGAGTTGTTACTATCTAGGCACCTACCAGGGCAGCTGTTCCCAATGCCAGACCCAAAACTGGACCACTTAAAGAATCTCTATCAGACAGCGACAACACGACAGTTCCAACAATGCATGCAACATTCAGAAAGTCCAGACGAACAGAAAGCCACCTGAAAGTATTGTTGATATTGATAAAACCTTATGCTGCTAAGTGCGAGACACTGACCTTTTGCGGGTAGTTTAGATCCAAGATCAGACTGCACAGAACGTGCAGTCTGATCTTGGATCTAAACTGCCCGATAAAGAGATATTATTGCCCATAACATAACATTGAAATAGCAGTACTTGGGTTTTAATTATCAAATCGAAAATTTCATTTAGTTACTTACCAGGAGAAGAGTTAATACCATGGCCACATATTGGTTAGCGACATTTAAATATACAAGAATTGAATTTCTTCCATAAACCACGTTACTTTATATAAACACAAAAGCAAATATGGGCCTGAAACATTTAGGTAGTATAACAAACTAAACCAGTCTTTCATAATGTTGATGTGTACGTAATTGTTTATTACAATTTAATTCAGGTCAATTATTCCCCTGATTATTGCCAACTCAAACTGAGAGTCAAATAGATGAACTCGATACTTCCCATGCCCGAAAACAGAATCTTCTGAGACTCATAAGGATTTTTTCTTATAGGCTTGACTAGATAAACAATTGGAACAGATCTTAGATCAGACTGCACGTTCTGTGCAGTCTGATCTTGATCTATGGCATCCGCAAAAGTCGATATTTTCACCTCTGGCGTCGAAAGTCCTAAGTCGTCTTTTGCAGTATTTTTTTTTTCAGGCTAGTGCATGCTAATATAATCAAGCACGTTGATTACATACCTTTCGATCCCCATGTCCATGAATTCAAGTTCGTGAAAGTAGTCCACTTTATCGGCATTTTGTTGTATGAATTGTCCTTGTTTGGAGAAAGCTCGAATAACGGGCGTTCCATTAAGAGCTTCGGAGAAATGGCTGGTGATGGGCGAACGTCGTTTGGATCTCATTCGGCTTATTTGTCGTCTGGTTGGTACAAAATATTTCTGTGAAAAAAAAAGGTATAAAGTAGAGTTTTGTTGAAAAAAAAAAGGCAAAATGAAAAGTTATGTTTAAAACGGGACAAATGAATCTCTGTTCAAAGAAGTGAAAAACTGAAACTCTGTAGGACAAAATGAGAAAAGTGCAAAACAGTGCCCTTACAAGCCATTGGCTGTTTTCCAGGAAAAAAAACATTTGTGGACGCCTAGCCATTGGACGGCTATAAGTCCTATCGCAATAACCTTATATTAAGATTTGAATGAGCAGCGAAGCTGTGGCAACGACTTCGTATATACTTAAAAAAACAACAAAAAAACACGAGTTTAGACTCGAAGTCACAGCCCGTCTAGATAACGATTCCTGAGTAGGTGAGCTAATTGCACAAGAACATTACCTGTATGTAGTAGTAGGCAATCATAATTGGTACAATCATCAGCAGAAACTTTGGCAAGGTTATGGTCACAACGATGATGACTTTTACAAAGTCAAGGACACATCTCATAAGCCATCGTCCACATCCGTCCAGAGTACTGTCTAGAGGTTCTAGATCACCAGAAAATCTACAGAATGGTAAAACATTGGATGTTAATCTTGAAAAAGTATTTAAGTTTAGACCTATTTGAGGCATGCACTGTGCAAGGGGAGCGTAACCCATATGCAAAAAGTATCGGCCCAGGGAAGCCTGCGCAGTCCGCGCAGGCTGCCCTGGTCCGAAACTTTTTGCTTTTTATCAATTTTCGGCGTGTCGAAGGACCGGTGTACCTCATGATTCAGTTGCTTGTAAGAGAAATTAGATTCTATGGACCCACAATTATGTGATAACTTGCTTGGTATCATTGATCATAAAGATGAATAAAGTCCTTTTTTTGCCAGAGTATGGCTCATATCGTTGGTTTATATCAAAAAGCTCGTAACTACAGCTTGTTTCAAGCTTTAGTTACGAGGATTTTGAAGTAAACCGACCACATATTCTGCATCAATTGTGAAATAAGTCCTTACAACCTATATCAATTACTATCCATAATCGTTGTAACCAGCACTCGTGCTATGATGCTATGATGTGAGCTGTTCCAAAGTCTGACCCCGCTTATCTCAGTATTCGAACTCGAAACCTTTAATGTAAGCAGTTGACGCTCTATCCATTGACCTGTGTCTCTAATAAACTAAATGGCATAGCCAAACAGTGCTTAAGTTACTTTCAAATTTAGGAGATTCTGGAGAATAAGATCTAGAGCGGTCTTAAGAAAGGTAGATGAAAACATATTAACATGTAAGTCTATTAAAGCCGCTTACCTGTGCACGATCCTGCCTACCGGTGTTGTATCAAAAAAAGACATTGGCCCTCGCAGAACGTTTCTCAACATTTTACGGTGAAGGAGATCCGCAGCATGGGGAACTCGGTAAGCAAAAATTATTTGGAATATCATGGTGACGACCACTGAAAATGAATGAATGAAAGAATGAATGAATGATAAAAAACACGGCATCGTTTGGTCAAGAATTGATCATCTACGGACGATGAAAAAATTCAAAGTACTGACAACACTGATGGTGCTTTGACTGTTTCTTATTTTCACAGTTAACTTGGTAATTTCGTCGGTAACGTACAAGGCTTGAGACCTAGAAGCTGCTGTTTCCTATCAAAGTACGGCAAAATTATTTCTGAGGATTGGTGATAGAAAGTACGAAAGCATTCACCTATCTCTGATTGCTGAACATGTTTCGACCTTTTTTATGTTGGAAATATTTATGACAGAATGACAGAAACAATTGATATTCTAAGTATTTTTTTTCATTTGTTTGCCCATATGAATGCCCATGGCAATACTTTTATATCTTAAAATTGAGGTTTTATCGATCCGTACCGAGTAAAAAAAAATAAATAAATATGTACTCACCTTTAGCCAGAACTATCACGACGTGCACTTTCATGTAATATGCATTTTTCTCCTGTCTGTATTCGCTGTCACGTCCAAACTCGGTTAAGTTCAGAAGTTCGTCATCGCTCGTCCAGTTTTTCACATTGAAGTCACCATAAAATTCAACAATCCGGTTTAAGGTGAAAGTAAACAAAGCCAACCAGCACCAGTTTAGTCCAACTGCCTTGAGGTAAGTCACAAGATGTTGAAATTTTACCTGCAGAAGAAAGTAAGTAATCGTAACCAAGAAGTCAACAGCCTGAACTTAGAAAAAATGGTTTACTTTGTGCAAATGAGCTTAAAAAAACAATATGTATCAGAAATCTCTAAATAGTAAAGTTGGGTTGAAGCCAGTCTATCTTGCATCCTTGGTCTAATTGTTACTTTAGAAAGTCACATAATTTCTATGAAAATATAGAAAGTTCTTCAATAACTAGATTAAGAAGATCCTAGATTAAGAAGATCCTACATTACCTCTTATATTGCTGAATAACTAAAATGAAATTTTCAATTCGATACTAAAAACTTAAATATTACAATTTCAAAGTTATGTTTTGAAAATGATATCTCCTTATCGGACGGTGTAGATCCAAGCCAGCCTTGGGGTTAAGAAAACCGATGAGTTAGGGCACTGTTTAACAATGAAACAATAGCAACTTCTACTCAGACAATGCTAAACTCACATTTCCCTCTTCAATTTCGTCGTCCTCCATTAGTCTGCCAGTATCGCTCTTCTGTGTAGACTTCCCATCGGTATCGTGTTTCATACTCTCTTTTTCTTTATCACCCTGTTCGGTAGCCTCAGATCTTGTGTCTTCTTTTGTAGAATCGTCGCCTTGATCTTTATCTTCAGTAGCTTTTGAGTTCATGTCTTGTGTCGTGTTTTCTTCCTCTCGAGACAGTAGTCGGTTTAATCTTCTTTCAATCGTGTCGATATTTCTGTCCTCAATGGAAAATGACCTTGAGATTGACCTTCTGAATGGCGGCTTTGGCTTCTTTTTCCTGTCATTCAGTCTGGAATGGAAAAGAAGGACTTATTTTTTTGTTCTAAACAAAATCTGCCACATGAAAGACCTAAAAAAACATTAAATGTCAAGTATTTATTGTATATTGTGTGGAGAACAGAGGCATCAGCGCTTGTTAAGAGCAATCTCCGTTTGTCACAACTTTTATATTCAAAATAGGTTTTCCGGCAATCAGAGGTGGTTTTGATTTTATAGTGCTCAATCTTGTCTGTAGCAATACTTCTTGTATTTTGAAAGGACAAATTTTACCAAATGTCTTGTTTTAAATCACTCAATTGAGTATATGGTAGATCTTGACTGAATACTTCATCCTTGTTTGAAAAGGAACGCTTTTGACATCATCGGCGGAAAAGAAGAAAAGTCTTGGAAGTAGACAGGTCTGAAACACTGTCGATGAAAAAATGTACCTGCTCAACTCCAGTTCGTTCACAGTGTAGACAGAT
This sequence comes from Tridacna crocea, assembly GCA_943736015.1. Taxonomy (NCBI): domain Eukaryota; kingdom Metazoa; phylum Mollusca; class Bivalvia; order Cardiida; family Cardiidae; genus Tridacna; species Tridacna crocea. Next base: position 42,154,568 of record OX031066.1, on the reverse strand, counting down.
TTGGCATTGTCAATGGTGAACCCAGGGACCTCTTCGTCTGTGTCTGAACCCGAGACCCCGGACATGTAACCGCTTTCTACAAGGGTAGGTAGCATCTTTGTGACTATAACATCGTCATCTGCTGATAAATCATTTAATATCTAATCATGTGAGAGTTTGTATGTTTAACTCATTACCAAATATGTCTAATCGCCTGTTTTAACGATTTGCAGAAAGAAAGGCTTTGGAAAACATTTGGCAAAAAGGAGAAAATGCTGGTTGCCAGTAATTTTCTCCTTTTCCCATTTTGTTCTATACTATTTTAAGTTCAAATCCTTTGATACGGATCAGACTGAAATTTTCTGTCAGAAAAAGATTACAATTTAGAGAGAAATACATATTTTACTTTTGTTCAATATCTAAAAGTAGAACTGAAAATGATTTTGGTCATATATAAGGGTAAGGTAGCGGACACTGTAGATCCAAGAACAGAGCTGCACCTTCTGTGCAGTCCTATCTTATTCTACGCCGCCCACAAAAATAATTTAAGATGCAACTGGTATCCCATTTATACATGTCCAATTCAAAAGTGTTTTTCAGCATTTAAAACTCTCCAGATCGAGCAGCGTAGATCCATGATTAGACTGCACGTTATGTGCAGTCTGATACTGATCTACATTGTCCTAAAAACAGGACTGAAAGCGGCGCAAACCAACCAGTGGATAATAACAAAAAAAAGAAACGCATTAAAAAGTGTACACAAAAAATCATACCTTCCAGTGAAGCAGAACTCTCACTTTTCGTCAAGGAATATTCCTTTATAAACTGAGCAAAGGCTCCGTCATTCTTCATGAGATCATCGTAGTGACCTTGCTCAGAAATTCGACCTTTATCCATGACTAGAATACTGTCCACATATGGAAGCCAAGTTGTACCATGCGTCACAAGAACTCGGGTCTAGAAATACATCGGTCAATAACTGGCTATACCAGAGTTATATTTTGATTGTCCATTTCAATTGATCGTTTTTTTAATGATATACTTTGCATAATCATGACAATTTTAACGTTTTTATTTAATCAGTTTGTTGATGTAGATTATGAGGAACAAAAAGAGTGTTCAGGAAGAAAAGAGTAATAAGCTATGGCAGTATGGCAGTATGACAGTAACTCATGAAGATGGGGTCGTGCAAAAAAATGTATCTATTTGACACACTCTATACAGGCCTATTTCTCCGAGGTCGTCAAACAAAACTAGAAATGCAATTTAAATCTTTTAGCGAGTAGATGCCTAAAGATGTTTCCAATTTTAAGTAATTTGAAGCCTATTAAAAGGCGTAATTAGATAAACTTGTTTGTGAACTGGTATAAAGCATTGCGAGAAGATGTGCAAATTCAGATTACCTGTATTTTCTCCCTTTCGCTCCAAAAGTTTTACAAGGTTTCTTCATAATTAGACGCTAAAACACAAGACTGTAAAGATTTAAATGTGTTGCAATATCATACCTTGTTTCTAAGAAATCCGGCGCTGCCTATCACGTGATCAAAGATGTGCTTTCCAACATGAGCGTCCACGGCACTCAGAGGATCATCAAGTAAGTAGACGTCAGCATTACAGTAGACAGCTCTAGCCAAACTCACACGCTGCTTCTGGCCGCCACTAAGATTAATACCCTGAATGATATACAAAATAGTTGGTTATGTCAAATACTGGACACATTTCTGTGAGAACTATGGTTACTGTTGAAATTTCAAGGCCCATTACCAATTTTCAGCCTAGTTTTACGATACAGTTTTCTACCATCAACTCAAACTTTGACATAATACTGTTACACATTATCTGACTCACAATAATATCCAAATGGTATTTTTTGAATTCGGGTCCAGATTCTTTTTGCGTTTGACCACTAGAGCGCCTCTAATGGTATTTAGAATGATATGAAAAGACAAAGTCTATGAACAGTCGCAATAGAATATTTCACTATAGTAATTAAATCTTAGATGCTGTATAATGGTGAAAAAAAGTTTTTTGAAAATTGTGCTCAGCTAATGAGTTCAGAGCTTTGTGTGAGGTAACTACGTGATTTAAAATATCAACTTTAAAGAAGTTTTTTTTATATAAAACAAAAAGATCAGTAGCTATACCTTTTCTCCAATTTCAGTTTGGTCCCCAGCAGTAAACATTTCCAGATCTTTAGTCAGGGCACAAGCTTCGATGACTTCGTCGTACGTCTGTTTTCGTGCTTTTTCACCAAACAGTATGTTGTTCTTCAGGGTCGCATTCTGTATCCAAGCTTGTTGAGGTACATATGCTGTGCTTCCCTAAAGTTGAACAGGATATGATCTTTATTTCAAACAATCCCGAGTTTCAACGACCCAAGGAACAACGGCCTTTAAAAGCACTGTATGGGAATGCTTGTAACCAGCATTTTCCTCTTCAACCACTATATTTTTACCCTGTCACCCGGAAGCAGATGAGTTTCTTCTTCTCCTCTTCTATTTGGCCTAAACATTTTAGTGCGATAAAATTTAATACCAAGCTTTTTTTCCTATTTTTCAAAATCCGAATAGATTAAAATGTTGGAGATAATAATAGGCGTACCGATTAAAGTATTTCAAAAAGAAAATAAGTGGACCTCGTAAGTATAAGATCAGAGTGCACAAGCATTGTAGTCTGATTTTGATTTACGCCATACAACGTGCACAAAAACGACAAACAGTAGAAGCGTAATAAAGTAAGAAATACTCACATTTACATTGAGTGATCCTTTGTCTTTCTCAACATCTCCAAGAATGGCCGACAATAAGGAGGATTTCCCGCTGCCAATTTTTCCAACAACAGCTACCAGGCTTCCCTTTGGTACTGCCATGTTTATCCTTCAACATAAATTAATAGCAAGAATGATATTGACGACGACGATGATGATGATGATGATGATGATACATCTAAGGCCAATGACTTGATAAATGATCACAACGGGGCTGTTCCGATATTCAATATACTAGTACATTGTTTGTCAAAACAGTCAAATAAATAGAATTATCTTTTACTTGTGTAAATTCAAACAATAAACTAAAAAAATCAAAGTACTGACAACACTGATGATGATTTGACTATCTGTTTCGTTTCTTCACAGACAAGTTGCTAATTTAGTCAGTAACGTACGAAGCCTGAGACCTATAAGCTGCAGTTTCGTATCAAAGTACGGCAAAATTCTTTCCGAGGGTTGATGATAGTATTCACCTATCTCTCAGTGCTGAACATGTTTTCTTGCAAAGAATTATATTTACTTACTCTTTTAAGCAAGCTCCAAGCTTAGGGTCCCAAGTGAACTGACCATCTTGAATCTTTATGGCATTGCCTGTATATGTTGAAAAGAAAGAGATAACGAAACTTGAATAGAGTTTTCTGTAATTTAATACTAATTAATACTAATAACAGCAGCTCACTCATAAAGCAGCTTCATGGCTAATCTAAGCTTAATCTAACAATAACACAGTTTCTGATATACTAAATAATGTAGATAAATTCTGTAAAAGAACTGATTAGTTAAAGTCATTGCGACAGAATCCATTCCTCTGGGACCACTTACCATAAATTCGAAAAAATTGTATTTGAGAAAGCAACCGATGACTGGGGAAGACTGTCGTCGGTTTTCTTCAAAATGCTCGTAACTACAGCTTGCAACAAGCTGTAGGTACGAGGTTTTTGAAGTAAGCCGACGATGTTGTGTAAAGTACTTGTAAAAATAACTAAAGAGAAGCATGGACGTGTATAATAGCCGCAGAGATATTTCTGAAACTTTCTTCAAATCTTGACCGAACAAACTAACAAACCTGACTCAGTGTGAGTGATATCATCTGGATCTATATCGTCTTTATTGAAGAATTCTTCCAGACGTTTCATGGAGGTGTAGGCTTTCATAAAGTGGGTAAATATATGTGGCATCCCGGAGAATGTGCCGTTTAGTGCGCCAAATATAGACATAGCCATGAAAGCTGTACGGGCAGTCAGCACATGGTTCTCATCCAGGTACACATAGGCTGCTAGCGTCGCAAACGACATCTGGTGAGTAGAATAAATGAATGGATCAATTAATCAATACATCAATCAATCAATCAATTATTAACAAGAATTCATCGTCCATATAAGCTCCTGAAAAGGATGATTCTTTTTTGCATTTTGTTGTCTGGTGAAAAGTTAAAATCAACAACTAGGTCTAGAAATGGTTTATCGTTGATATGGCTATACTTAACCATCAGGACCATGGATAAAGGCCTTCTTGACGAGAAAATAATGACAGACGGATATGCCGGGGGAAAATACAAATACAGACAGATAGAGATACAGGAAAACGAACAGCCAGCCAGACAGGCACATCGGCCCAAAGACACAACAGAAAAAAACACAAGTAGACAGGCAAATAGACACGTGGAGAAAGCACTTACCAGGAATGGGGCGATACCCCATACAATTTGGGATATAATGGCAAGAAGCTTCCGTTTTTTCAATAACACCATCTCTTTCACCCAGATGTCCAAAACTTTGTCTCCAAATGCCAATTCCCATGCGTAGTATTTTAAGACCTGTCAAGAAAAAAAAAAAAAGATAAAAGCTTGTAAATTGGTCTTGAAAGGGGTAGAAAACTTACTACATAATCGGCCTTTGTGTTATAAATATAGTTTTTTGGAGGGTCAAGGCATTTTTCGCCAATTATAGGAACAATTTAAATACAAACACTTAAACAAAACAACCCACCTTGATTCCATTGAGAAGTTCAGTCAACAGTTTGATCCTCTCGTCCTTCAAATCTGTTCTTTCTTTGTGCACCTTATGGTCTCTTTTGGCTAAATAACTGTTTAAAGGCATGGCAAGAATCAATACTGCCAGGGCAACAACAACTGCATTACCGACCACGTGGTATAGGAGAATGGTGTAGGAGACGAACTCAAAAGGCACAGACCAAACCACCCAGACAAAAGAAGTCCAATGTTTGATGTACTCGACATCTTCTACGACCAAATTGGTCATGTCGCCGACAGTCTTCTCAGCGCGTGCTCGATGTGTCATCTTGAGGCTCTGAAATATTATTGCTTGCTATTTTTAGATACGGTAAATTTAATTTGCAACCGTGTTTATTCGAGCTGATATACCAAACTTCACGGCATGCTGAAAACTGTTAAAAAGTTGTCGTTACTGACAGTGTAGACCAAGATCAGACTGAACATAGTCTATAGTTCTAGAATTGATCCAGATTATCTGATATTTTGGTTGCCTAATATTTTCAGTAATACTTTAGGTCAAAACAGCTTTAAAAATATTATATATGGTTTCTGTTAACAGACCGGAAAAGACTCAGCAGTAAAAGAATGAGTTCAAGTATGCATATTCAAGATTTGACGTCACTTACCTTTTGAAATGTCATATTGATTAAGGCCGCTCGCATTCTCTTGGAGAGTCGGTCACACTGGTATAAGATGTAGTTAAAGTTAACGCTCGCGCCGAAGTTGAACAGCAAAAACCCGGACAAATACACAAACGCCTTCCATGTGGGTTCAGAACTGTCGTCTGCAAACCCGATTAGACATCTGCAACAGAATTAATGTAAAAAAATAAGTTTTATATCTTATGTAAAAAAAACAACAAAAAGTAAATGTTTGTCCAATATTCGAAGTACGGAGAGCCTTACGACTGGCTCCCACGCTCATTAGTCAAATAGAAAATCTGGTCCGTATCTGTTCTAGTACGTACAAATAGGGAATTTACCTAGAATTGGAGACATTTCGTGACTTGGTAGATAATTGGTTAGATTTATAATAAGGAACTGTTGGTTCGAACCGTGCTGGCACTTGCATTTATGTTTGTGTGTTCTTGGGATAGTCACTACTATATCCCAGCCTAGCACTGGTGAAATGCCGGACAAAAAAGACATGTCGACGTGACATGACTGAAATAGATAGGAAGTACTTAATATGTAAAAACCGGAAGTGGTCGTGTCAAGCGGTCATGCCATAACAATCGTAGACCTAGGTCCTTATTCACCAATCATTCTTAGAGCATTCTTTGTCTTGTTCTTCAAGATTTTCTAATTGTGAAAGTAACATATCTTCTGATTGGCTAAACCATTTGGCTCATGGTTCGAGTTCCATGCCCTCCGCAGTTGTTCGCGTCGAGTTCCATGATAATCCTAAACCGATATCTAAGACTACAATTGCATTAGGTCCACACATACCCAATTATAATAGGCCTTCCCACATCTGTGACAAGATCAAGTACCCGAAGCATATTGTTGGATATCAGATCGAGGCCGTAGGTCCGGTATAAAACCCGAAATAGTGACACCTTCTTGTGTTTCGTTTTGTCGCCTTGGTTCCTGAAAACGATTAAAAAACTCATAAAAGCTAAAATTACTAAATAAAATGAAAAAAAAAAAATCTTTCAAACTGATAGCAAAAACCTAAATGTTGGTGTTTCAAGGTTATTATTAGTGCAAAAAAAATAATATCTCGTTATCGGACAGTGTAGATCCAAGATCAGTCTGATCTTGACTTCGGTGTCCGCAAAAGGTCAGTGATTCGCACTAAACAGCCAAGCGGTCAAACCCAAATATTGTACAAATTTGCACAAGGTATGCTATTGTGAAATAGATGAGGGGTTATATAATACAACTCGGACATTTGACCCAGTATTCAATGGGTCCTGAGTGGCAAAGTGACCAGGACTAAATGAGTTGTTAAGTGGCTAGGGTTTTAAGAACTCTGAGCTAGACGCCTGTTGTAAACATTGTGGAGAAAGGAGAAAATGATGCATGGTCACAATCGTTTTCTCCAGTTCCAGAATGTTTTCTATATACCCTTTCATTGATATATGCAACTTTTTCAGCTTTATTCTATTTGCCGTCTGCGAATGCTTTCAATTTCGACAAGTCTTAAATTTTGTCGACCGACATATAGAATTAATTCTTAACCGTTTACCACACAATGACGATTTTCAACACCCTTTAGGCAAGAAGCCCTTTGAAAACATTGTGAGAAAAGGAGAAAATGCTGGTAACCAGCATTTTCTCCTTTTCCCACAATGTTTTCTACCCTATCAAGATCAAATTCCATTATTTGTGTCACATTTAAATTGACGTCTGCAAATGCTTTCAATTTGGACTTGGCTATAATTTTTTCGTCTTATATAAAGAGTTAAACTGCCTTTCAAAACCAACGTTGATTTTGCAACAAGTGTACATGTATATCAATATTAAAATACACAAAGCATTTTTTATTTACATTATTTACCCTATCAAAGGTAGAATTCAACATTAAAGCAACATTTAACTCATTACCAAACGACAATATTTTAGACTGGTCCAAAATGAAAGTATTTGCAGACGACAAAATAAGTGACTGAAAATTTGAAATTTGTTTTGTGAAGGGTAGAAAACATTGTGGGAAAAGGAGAAAATGCTGGTTACCAGCATTTTCTCCTTTTCCCACAATGATTTCTAAAGGCTTTTTTCTCAGGGGCGTCAAAAGTAGGGATTGTGTGGTAATGGGTTAAATTAATTGTCTGCAAATGCCTTGAATTTGGTTCAGTCCTAAAAATATTGTCGTTTGGTGAAGAGGTAAAAGATTATTTAAAGCCTCACTGTTTCTGCAGTTCCAGCTCCCAGTTCTGTATCAATACGGACGCTGCCTTGGTACACTGGTCACTATCCACAAGGTTGTCAAAATCATCATCTTCTAAAGTTTTCTTGAAGCCACAAACCAGATATCTGCAACAAAAAACAAAACATACGAAAATTCTGTAATATATTTTATATAAGCCGTGCAAGATGAAAAGGGGGCTTAATGCATCTGCGAAAAGTCTCGACCCAGATCAGCCTGCGCAGTCCGCGCAGGCTGACCTGGGCCGAGACTTTTCGCTATCCGTCAATTTTCTGTATGTATAAGGACCAGTTTACCTCATGATTGAGTCGATTTTTTAATGAAGTGGGTATTATGGATCCATAAGTATTTTATGCTTTGCTTGGTACCATGGATCACGGTGATTCATTTAGCCCCCCCCCCCCCCGGTACCTATTACGGCGTACACTGTTTTAATCGTACATATATACCATAAATACTAGGAAAAATAACTAAGGGGAAAAGCAGGAGTTAGTGCTGGTAAAAGAAACTCGATGAAAGCATGGATCGGTATACAGGCCGCCGAGATATAAGAAAAACAATTTTGAAAACTGTGTTTAACACCATACAAAGCATACAAACATGGCGCAAAGAGGGCTAAACTGAAAATCTTTAGCTGTATGGTGGGCTGTTGTCGTTTCTGTTTACAATGAATTTATACGTATAATATGAAAAGGGGCTAAATGCATAGATCTGCAAAAAAAAAAAAAAAATCGACTCATGTCAGCCTGCTCGGTCCGCGCAGGCTGATATGGGTCGACATTTTTTGCTTCCTGTAAATTTTCTGTATGTCAAAAAATCATTCTATCTCATAATCAAGTCGGTTTTTAGGACGAAATAGATTTGGAGATCCATAATTATGGAATGACTTGCTTAGTATAATACATAGCGGAGATGAACTAAAAGCCCTTTTGCCAATGAGCCGGTCAAATATAAATATGATCGGGTGACACGTTATTTGACCATGTCAAAAGATCATTTCAATCTTGCAAGCTTTATAAATAGATTTATATATGAGGAGAGAAACTTTTAATACTAATGCAAGTTTATTCTTTTCAAGCTGGACTTCACTTTATTTGCTTAACCCATTACCACTAAAACCCTACTTTCGACGTCCCAGAGAAAGAAGCCTTTAGAAAACATTGTGGGAAAAGGAGAAAATGCTGGTAACCAGCATTTTCTCCTTTTCCCACAATGCTTTCTACCCTTCACAAAACAAATTTAATTTTTTAAGTCACTTTCATTTTGTTGTCTGCAAATGCTTTCGATTTGGACAAACGTAAAATGTTGTCGTGCGGTAATGAGTTAACTCTACACCCAAGGACTTAATTTTAGTGTCTATACTTACTTATCAGCCCACAGGTAGAAGAGTCGCGATACAAAAGATGCACTTGCCAGGGAAGAAGGTCGCTGAAAAAGATAATTAATCAATTACAAGCTGATTGCAAAAGTCCAAATTTTGCTATTTTAAAGTTCTATTTTGGAAAGAAATATAAACTTAACCCATTACCACACAATCCCTACTTTTGACGCCCTTGAGAAAGAAGCCTTTAGAAAACATTGTGGGAAAAGGAGAAAATGCTGGTGACCAGCATTTTCTCCTTTTCCCACAATATTTTCTACCCTTCACAAAACAAATTTCAAATTTTCAGTCACTTTTATTTTCTCGTCTGCAAATGCTTTCGATTTGGACTTCCTAAAATTTTGTCGTTTGGGAATGAGTTAAGGGACTATGTAGGTCCAAGATAAGGCTGCATATACTGTAGTGTCTTATCTTATTGAAAGCATTTGCAGACGACAAAATTAATGTGACTAAAGAATTAAAATTTGTTTTAGGAAGGGAAGAAAACATTATGGGAAAAGGAGAAAATGCTGGTTACCAGCATTTTCTCCTTTTCCCACAATGTTTTCAAAAGGCATCTTTCATATGGGTGTTAAAAATCGGGATTGTGTGGCAAAGGGTTATCACATGCAGCCACTCTGACAGCTGATATTGTATATTTATTAGAAAACATGAATAAAATCCTATATAAACCTACCTCTCCCTGTCCGACAAAGTTCGGCTCAGCGAAAGAGTGTAAAGCCAATTGTAGGATCGAACATGCGACTCCAGCTTGGAACGTAAGAAATTCGAACGAGTCCAGGTCCTCTTTCTGCAAGATAGAGTAAATTTATGCATGATACATGAAGAACAAATTTGAACCACTATACTGACTAAATAATTCCGTGTTTTAGCGACCCTGATGCAGAAAGCCGTCGGAGAAAAAAATGCGGAAAAGGAAGAAAATGTTGGTAACAATAATTTTTTTTCTTTTTTTTCCCTACTATGTTATCCATCCTTTCGTAAAATATTTTCCCTTGATTAAGCAGGAAACTTATATGACAGTTATTCAGAGTGATTTGGCCTACGGAACTTATTAGCCGCTCGGTAGCCTATGCATACTGCATAGGTCAAGATCAGACTTCACAGAACGTGCAGTCTGATCTTTGCTATATGCCGTTCACTTGTTTAGTCTAGCATATGGGACAGAGTTCTTCATGAGTTTCAATAGATTCCATTTTGAGCCTTCAAAAGAAGCCGAGTTTATGTATTTGGTTCTGAAAAAGTTACAAATCATCTGAAACTCAAAACGAAAAAAAAAAAACGTACATAAAACAAAAAGAAAATATTTCCGGTTGCAGAGACTGCTCGTTAGATGCTGGGTTTTTGCCCGGGAGGGGGAAGACTGTCTTAAAGCCTTTTGCATAAATCAGACTCTTCAAAAGAAGGTTTTGACATTCAGTAATAGATGATACTCACTGGTTCCATGGTTTTGCAGTAGAATATCATTATACCACAGGTTGATGCTAGGAACCAGTATATGGTCAAAACAACGGAAGTGACGAAATTCTTCCTTCGTTCCAAGTCCAATAGCACCAGTGAACTGAGCTGTAATAGATCGGTGTTAACTTTAGATTTTCATTGAAATAAATAAATAAATAAATAAATAAATAATATTAAATTCGGTGCTTTGAGCGTGTACTAGTAGTTACATTTAGATTTCGACATTTTTTGTAACCAAAGCACTTGCAATACAGTTTGCAAATTCAAAAATCGAATGGGCTGACATTTCCTGAGTTTTAACTACATGTAATTTCACTTCGAAATGAAATGCTCCATTTTGTACGTGTGCATTAAACAGTATATCAACGGTTTACTTCAAAAACCTCATAACTACAGCTTGAAACAAGCTGTAGTTACGAGGTTTTAGAAGTAAACAGACGATTATGTAGATTGTATTGACTTTGCAAAAAGTAGCCAAGAGAAAAAATGGTGCTGATCAAAAAGACATGTTGTAGGTGTGCATGAATAGGTACAATGACCGAGATGGTTTAATTCAGTTTAGTTGAAATTGGTATTTCTAACCAAACTTATAAGCAAAAACCAACTTACCATCGCTATTACGTCAAGAGATTGTCCCATCAAACGTCCATAATTCATGTTCATTCCGGTTTCATCGACAGAAGTGTAGAGTTTCAGTAACTCGCTTGCTCGTATGGAAAGCTGAATGAATGTTAGGCCCTTAAAATATAAAGAAAGTAATATGATAATAGTGAAACCCTCTATGTGCTTGTCTAACTTTTTCGGACAGGGAAAAGCATTGTGGGGCAAGGAGAAAATGCTGGTTACCAGCAATTTCTCCTCTTCCCACAATGCTTTCAAAAGCCTTTTTTTTCCCTCGAGGTTATTAAAACAAAAGATTAGTTGATAAAGGGTCCATGCAGGCAGGACAAAAAAAAAAAAATTTTTTTAGTGACAATAACTTAGATCAGACTACCATTATAATGGAGAGTATACATCAAGATCAGAAGGTACATAACGTGCAGAGCGAAAATGGAGCTCAAAGGACGAAAGCTGTCTTTCAAAAGTAGAAAACACTGAGGAAACAGGAGAAAACCTGTTTTCAAAGATGTAGATGAAAATCAGAAAGTACAGAACGTGTACAATAAAACTGGGACCAAAATTACCAAAGCTGTTGTAGAAAGAGTAGAAAAGATTGTGGGAAGAGGAGAAAATGTTGGTTACCAACATTTTGTCCTTTTTCTTCAATGTTTTCACAGACCATCTCCTTGGAAAAAGGCGAAAATGCTGGTTACTAACATTTTGTCACTTTTCTTCAATGTTTTCAAAGACCATCTCCTTAAAGTTCACACAGACACTGGACCACTGGTAAAATGTATTACAAGGCCTATACAGCAATCAATTTAAATGATTAATTGATTGGTGTTTGAAGTCGCTTTCAACATTATTTCAGTCACAGGACGGCCACAGCTGATACATTGATTGCCCTGTGTTTGACCAGTAACGTTACTAGGCTAGGGCTCTAAAATGTCTTGTCCAAGGAAACTGCTCCATGAAAACCTCTGTACTTCCAGCGAGGCTCGAACTCAGTGCCTCTAGGTTATCGATTTACACTGAGCCACGCAGGGTCCATTGCAATTGATTCTTGAAAAGTCTGATGCATAGCTACATGTACCTCTGGAATCGAACCTATACTGTGACAGTTTACTAAATATTGCCCTCGCAAGTGGTTCAAATACTAGGTCAAAATTGTTGTATTGAATTATCTACACTCAACAAACTTTATGTCAATTTTTATACGCGTCGTAGGAGAAATTTAACATCAGCTTAACCCAAATCTAGCAAAATGTCAAAAAACGTGAGTCGCATTGGACAGATTGAATGATTCGTTATTTTGAAAACATTGTGGAAAATGGTGCAATTGCTTGTAACAAGCAATTGCACCATTTTCCACAATGTTTTCAAAAACCTGTCTTAAAACAGAGTTCGCAAACATATCAAGGAAATTAATATTGTTATGAGTGAATGGAAATCAATATATTGATTATAAAAGCGATTATAAATCGAGGGTTGGTGATTATGTAAGATTTAAAGGTCTTGACCTCGAAACGGAGCTGAAATTTAACTTATTTGGGACGGGGTATCGTTTTCAATGCTTCAAATTTGAAATCATTGTGGCAGATAATACCGGTATGCTAAATAGAAACTGAGGACTGTTGCAATATATACAAGACTATGCATTGCCCATATCAATGACAATGACTCTCACAAAACATTGCAGAAAAAGTTAAGATAGCTATAACTAGCAAGCAGAGCTGCTGCTTGCCTTTTTTATTGCCTTTTGTTTGGTTTTCCCTCTTTTTTCCCCAAGATAGACTAGCTATCAAATCGAGAAAATTCTTTAAAATCTGTATAAAAAAGGCCAGTTTTAACGATCACAAGAAAGACGGCTTTTCAAAACATTGTGATAAAAGGGTAGAATGCGGGTGACCCTTATTCCTTTACCATACAATGTCGACTTTTAACGACCCTGGCAAAGAAGCCTTTCAAAAATACTGTGGGAAAAGGAGAAATGCTGGTAACCAGCATTTTCTCCTTTTTCCACAACGTTTTCTACCCTATCAAAGAAACTTTGCATCGTTTGAGCAACATAGAAGTTATCGTCTGGAAATGCTTTCAATTTGGACAAGGCTAAGACTATTTTGTCGTCTGGAAAAGGTTAACGTGCTACATAAGTAGAATAAAACTTTCAACTCCATGGCAAAGAACCCGAATGTTACTTTTCTAAACTCATTATTTGAGGGAGCAAAAATATTTCCTTTTCGGATAGTATAGATCGAAGATCATACTACACCTTCTGCGCAATCTAATCTTGATCTACACTGTCCGCAAAAAGTCATTGATATGCGTTTTTCATTAGACCTAGGCATAAACTAATCAAATTACACTTAGCCTGTAATATATGCCATTGAAGACTTACCATCTTGGCTTGGTAAAACCAGCTTCTTTGCAAAGCATGCTCTTTCATTCCCGACAAAACATATATGTATATCGGAAAAGAAGCCAGCAGCCATACGCTCGGCATGGTACCCAGTACCATATCTTGGAAGCATTCGGTAAACATCGGGTATTTCCGGTGATTTCCCCATGTTAGATTATGGTCCTGCGGAAAGTAAATAGAAGAATCATTCTTTGGTAAAAGAGGTCTTAAACTTTTACCACTCAATGACGACTTTTGACGACCCTGAGGAAGAAGCTTTTTTAAAACATTGTGGGAAAAGGAGAAAATGCTGGTAACTAGCATTTTCTCCTTTTCCCACAATGTTTTCTACACTTCCCAAATCAATTTTCAGTTTTTGAGTTACATCTTTTTTGACGTCTGCAAATGCTTTTAATTTGGACAAAGCTAAATTTTTTTTAGAAGTTTTTTAATATAATTATTGTTTTATGGATACAAACAAACAACAAAATATTCCGTCCTAGCTGGTCAGACTGTCCCGATTATAACAAAGAACAGACTCTCTCTATCTCACGTTCGTTTCAAGTTACATGCGAGTTTTACATAATTCTTTATTCTAAACAATCATAGCTATAAAGTTGTCCATAAACAAGTTGGCGGGTATAAGTTTTATAATGTATAATTTCATGCTATATGAATATCAAAAATCTGTATATATCTCATTTCAGGGGTGGGGGGGTCCAGGATTTCATCAGCGGGGGGGGGGAGGGGGTGGGGGGTGGGGGTGGGTCAACTCGGACAATCTCAGATATGCAGACACGGATCCAAAGCAAAAATCTGTTGCCAATGAGTTGGAAGTCAACCCCCCCCCCCCTTCCGAACCTCCCCCCACGATCCGCCAGTGCATTTGGGAGCCTAACACTATATCAGACGGCAAAATTTGATGCAAGTCCGAATTGAAAGCATAAATTTCAGACGACATTTCAAACGTACGTCAAATGGTGGTGTTTGTCTCGTTTTCTTTATCGAAGAGTTTATCTTTCTTAACCCTTTACTGTATAATGCCGATTTTCAACGTCCCTGGAAAGAAAGGCTTTTGAAAACATTGCGGGAAAAGGAGAAAATGATGGTTACCAGCATTTTCTCCTTTTCCCACAATGTTTTCTACCCTGTCTAAGAAACACTGCACCATTTTAGTGAGCCACATTGAAATTGTCGTCTGCAAATGCTTTCAATTTGAAAAAGCTAAAATTTTGTCGTATGGTAAAGGGAGGTTGTATTAACGAGCAAATAAACCAGCTACTGACAGACAAAACGAAACTCAACGAATGGAATGACCGAACGAATAAGCAAAGTTATAAACGCACGAATGTATATAAATCTTTAGTTTAATTTCAGCGTGACCTCTGACCTGGTCATTAGACGTCGTCAAGTTAAAAGTCTATAATTACTATGCAATAAACACACTTTTTATTAGATTTAATGTGTTATAACTATTTTCCATGACTATAATAAAAATGATTTTCGTTGCAAAATATTTGAGAATTTTAGTCCCCCCATCCCCAAAAATTTCGCCGGTGTAAAAAGGTCAGCATCGCTATTTATATTTACTATAGTTTCCACATCATTGTGAAATATCTGTAAAGTAAATACACCTAAATACACCTGTTTTTATTTGAGGTCGTTCAGCTAGTCTTACTTCAATGTTTTATACTTGGTACTACGCATAATTAGTCCTCGAAAGTACTTGGTCGAGATCGGGATCGGATCAGACACCCCTTGCCTTATACAGCCTTGCACGTTACCAGTTGAGCTATCGAATTCGGTGCCATACTTCATCTACCACGTGCTGAACTCTGCCCATATTTGTGAAGAGTTGCTGTACAACTTTCACTTATGCTTTTATTATTTGTTTGTAGGGTTTTTAACGCTACTTTAGTTATATCGCGGCGGCCAGGTCACCTTTTCACTCTCACCACCATTCTTTTTTCAAGCAGTTCATTATTCTCCCCGAGTCATTAGCAGCTTTTGAGGCTTATAAGCAGTCCCTAACGTTTACCAGCATTTTCTCCTTTTCCCACAATATTTTAAAACACTTCTTTTTTTTTCGGGACAAGGGAATAACTGGTGAAATGGTTGGAAGAAAAGCAAATTATATGTTACCCAACTAAATTAGTGAAAATAGAAGTTCTTTGTCAAGTTAGATAAATTATCATAGCGAAACCGAAATACGATAAGCCAGGCACTACCTCTGACGTAGCTTGGGCAACGTTTATATCATAGACCAGTAATTTATAGATATTTTAGGAAGAAAAATGCGTGTTTAACTCATTACCACACGAGAAAATTTTGGACTGGTCCAAATTGAAAGCATTTGCAGACGACAAAATGAAGGTGACTGAAAAATAGAAATTTGTTCCGTGAAGGGTAGAAAACACTGTGGGAAAAGGAGAAAATGCTGGTTACCAGCATTTTCTCCTTTTCCCACAGTGTTTTTAAAAGGCGTTTTCTCAGGGGTGTCAAAGTAGGGATTGTGTGGTAATGGGTTAACACTTTTTTTTTTCTTTTCCGACTTGTCAGGTCACAAAGCGATAGTCGACAGAAAATCTCAGGATTTTTAACTTTTTACCGAATGATTCTGTAATCTAACGACCCTGGGGAAAAGAGCTTCTGATAATATTGCTAGGAAAAGAGAAACTGCTTGTAACCTGCAATTTTCTCCTTTTCCAACAGTGTTTTTTTGTGCAAGGTTTCAAGCATTCTTAAATTTTAGGGTCAGGAGGAAAGAGATAGGGACAAACCTCCACGCCTCTCCCTGTAGGAACATCCCCCCCCCCCCGCGTCTACCATTTCTTCGGTACCGAATATACCCTATGTGGCTATGATAATAATAATAATAATAATAATAATAATAATAATAATAATTATTATTATTATTATTATTATTATTATTATTATTACAAGAATAAAATGGACCACCACATCAAGATATTTCTTTCAAATTTTTAGCACAACCTTTACAATTTACCAGTATCGCCTATCTTTGGAAGTAGAAAATCTTTTTTTTTTCCAAAGAAAGAATATTGCAATATCTTGTGAAAGAATCCCCTCTTCCCCATCGCAATCCTCTGATAGAAAAACAAATCACAAATCAATTAACTCACCCAAAGTGCGTCTGCACAAAAACTATCCATTCCAATCGGGAAAGTAACTTTGACGTTCTTTCCTATAGTAGTCTATAATAAAATTGCCTGCAATTCGCTGAACATACACCTTTTATATTCGACACTATTGGGTTTTTACTGATTAGGGTAATTTCGGTTTTCTATATTTAGACATTACAATTGAGTCAAAAACTAATTCGGCCTTGAACTATGAAGGAGTTCCCCCAGAGCGAGAAGTGATTGGACCGATATATGAGAAAACGGTCCGTGATCGTATTACAGTAAAGTATGGATTCGGATCAGCCTGCGCTATCCGCGCAGGCTGATCCAAATCCATACTTTACGTCAATGACTGGTTTTATCTTTAGTTTCATACCGACTTATTTTTGTTTCCACATCGTTATTCATGTAGTGCGTGTCAAAAAAAGTTATGTCGCGCGCTGGGCTGTTTGCCTCATTACCATACGGATATGACCTTATTGCACTAATTTTTACCTCCAAGGTATTTTAAGGTATTTTAATGGTGTCACCGTATTTTATTTATATCCCGTGCACTTTAACGCGTATTTTCCTGGCTTTCACTGGTACAATGCAGGGGCTCTGCAGTACCTTGTTTAAGGATATATCCACTTATCTAAGATTAAACCCAAATTCTTTGGTTTATAAATAGAAAACTTAAACGAGTTACTCATTATCAAACGACAAAATTTTAGGTTGGACCAAATTGAAAGTATTTGCAGACGATAAAATAAAAGTGGCTGAAAATCTAAAGTTTGTTTTGTGAAGAGTAGAAAACTTTGTTGGAAAAGGAGAAAATGCTGGTTACCGGCATGTTCTCCTTTTCCTACAATGTTTTCTAAAGGATTCCTTCTCAGGATCATCAAAAGTAGGGATTGTATGGTAATGGGTTAAGTCACGCAGGGGGGCAAAATGCAAATGCAGTGTACAGATCTTCAACGAAAAAAAAAAAAAGGACAATGTCAGAAAAGGAGAAACTGCTTAATGCTTCTTGCAAGTCTTGATTCTTTTATCCAAATCGATTGCACGCAATCCGATAAAGTTCTTCATGTCACTTACAGTTGGAAGCTCTGTGTCTAAGATCAATTTTTACGAGTAATTACGGTCATGATTGATTTAATGATTTATAAAGCTGTTTTCGCCACTTTCAACATTACGATGACTCACTAGTTTATGTGTGTTTGGGGTTTCAGAAGACCAGGACTTTGAAATGTCTTACCCATGGACACCCCAACGAAGAACTCATCATCTCTTGCTAGATGGCATTCTACAAGTGCACATCTATCTAATTTGGGCATGCTGGGTACAGAAGCTGACTAAATTTTCAAAACAACAACCGTTTCTTTGAATTTCAAAATGAAATAAAGGTTTACTGAATACAACGCGATCTAGTGCTATTCATTCAACTATGATCGGCTAGCATGTCACCTATGTACCGGCCATATATGAAAACGGCACCGACATGCTTGGGTAATAGGCTTTAATATAAGCCATAGTTTTCACAAGTATCAGGGGGTGGGTGATGCATCAAAGCAGCCTGTTCGTGTTTTCGAAGAATATGACATGCGCAGACAACGACGAACATCCGATAATGTAATCCCGCGCTGGACCCCCGAATTGCGAATCCCCCATCTCCACTCATGATCCATGCACGGCCTATAGATATAGAAATGTATCAACATTTCGAAGGCAACACTTTGTGATCATTATTCAAAGAGTTAGTTTTGGAATCAAGGAAGATGTTTTTGAAAACATTGTGGATGATACGCTGCAATTGATTGCATAATAATGGATCCAAACAATGTATTGTGTGTAACAGCCGGTAGAATCATAATGTACACTGGTCCTTTGGGGTGAAAATTAACAAATAACAAAAAGTTTCGGTCCAGGTAAGCCTGTGCAGACTGCGCAGGCTTACCTGGGTCGATACTTTTTGTAGAAGCATTAAGCGCCCCTTTCACAGGGCATTGATTCATAATTATATGTTTTGCTGTCAGTGTTAAGGTCTGATAACTCTAATATCTAACTCTCATTCTATAAGACGGAAACTGCCGAGAAGGACCGAAAAGCCTGTACGAAAACGTCGTTGAAGCACGACGTCCAATGATGAATTAATGGTTTATATACCTAAATTGAAAAGCACGTGACAAAAAACTTAATGGCACGTGGTTAACATACATACCTTAAATTCGTAAACCGGAAAAACGTGAGGCTGAAAAGATTCACATGACAACAAAGGTATTTCGTTAATTTTCGTCGGGTTTTACAGCTTTTGTGCCGGTAAACAATTATACGGTTATTGCTCTCCAGCTCGACGGTTTTCTTTCCGAGAATCGGTAATAGTCATTTGCGACAGCATTCATTTCGCTTTCACCACTAGAAATTAGTTTGACGGTTTTATGTGGGAAAAGCAGTCAGTTGGTTTGAAAGTAAGTTTTGCGTACTACTGATTAAAAAAAGTAATTGAAAGAATAGATAGGTTCACTTATCGTCGCAATATAACTAAACTTATGTTGCAAAAGGATTAAACGCTAAACCAGAAAATACAAAAGTTTAAAACGTGCTTTTACCACAAAAACGTCGTAACTACAGCTTGTATGGGAATGTCCTTGGGCAAGACAGAGCAGGGTTTCAGTATTTCATAAATGTGCACACGGAAACACACGAATAACTAGACTTTAGACGTGGTATATCAGAAATTTAGTGGAAAGCGACGTAAATACTTAACATGAACAAAAGGTTTGGACCACGTGAATGTTATTTCACAACATGTTTCAGTGTGTTGAGCAAGATAGAGAAACGGGAAAGGAGCGGCCAAATATTGTTTGTTGAAGAAAAATAAAAGATAAGCAAAAACTATGTCGCGTGATTCTGATAAAGAGAGAAAATGAGATTAAATCATCTGCCAAAACTGCGACAATTGTCGGTTTTATATCAACCGTCATCCAAGACTACCTCTTTTTTGCCACTTCATCTCCCGTGTGTTTGCGCGTTAGTCTGTGTGTCTTTATTTCTTTGAGTAACTCCACAAATAATTGCAATTTTTCCACAGGCTGCTAAGCGCAACTCAAGGTCCTGAAGTGCACAGTGTAGATCAAGATCAGACTGCACTGCACAAAACGTGCAGTCAGATCTTGAATCTACGCTGTCCGATAAGGAGACCTCTTTCCCCCTTAACCGTTTCCCAAACGACAAATTTTAGACTCTTCCGAACTGAAAGCGTTTGCAGACGACAATCTTAGCTTTCATAACAATGGCAGAAAATCATCCGAATGGGCAGAAAACACTGTGGGAAAAGGAGAAATTGCTCGTTACGAGCAATTTCTCTTTTTCACACAGTGTTTTAAAAAGACTTTTACTGCAGACACGTAAAAACCAGGACTTGTTTGGGAAAGGGTTAAAACATTTTTAACATGGCAAAATTTGAGTTTTTTCCGTATCAGGTTGAAAATTTTATTTCACTTATTTAGCAAGGTAAAAGTTGACCTATTACCAGTCAAACACGACTTTTAAGTCCCTTCGCTATTGAACACATTGCAGAGAAAGGAGAAGTTGCTTGCATCACGAATCTTAAAAGAAATTGCTCCATGCTCTGAAAAACGGGGTTTAACCTTTTACTCCATGAGGCATTTCTATGGTACCGGTATCTCTAATTGACTCTAAATAACAGCAAGGATGAAGCTGTTTCTTATGTGTATATGACACCTTTTGATAGCATAGAAAACATTGTGGCAAAAGGTAAAATTGCTCGTCACGAGCAATTACACCTTTTGCCACAATGTTTTCCAAAGGCTCCTACAAGCAATGCGTAGAAATGAGTATCTATGGAGTAAAGGGTCAAAGCCACTATAAAGAAGCAGTCTGCGCAGTCTGACCCAGGTCATTTTTTTCATTGTAGTATATAATCAGCATGTCAGGCAGACCATTCTACCTAATGATTCGGTTGGTTATTTGACAAAATATATTTTATAGATCCATATTTATGTACCGGTTACTTACTGCCATGGGTATAATGCATGCAGATATATGTGACCCATCATGCAAAAAGGGACCTTCTGAGAATTCTGTGCGTAAATTAGATGAAAACGGATCAACGATTGTGCAAGTCAGTTTAAGGTGATAATTCAAAAATGATTGTATAACAAGGTACAATGACCACTTTTCATACAGAAAATGTTATTAAAGCGAGGGATGTCAACCCAGATCAGCCTGCGCAATTCGCGTAGTCTGACTAGGGTTGACACTGCTAGCAGTTCCAAGAAGGCTCCGTTTTGCGTGAAGGGTCACATATTAAACCCACATTTTAGGAGAGCGCGGTTCATTTATCTTTATTTGATGTGTATCATCTAATTTCTAACTCTGTATCGTATAAGGGATAGAAAAACATAAAGGATTTGCCCTCATCTGAAACTGGAAACGCCAACAGCGATTGCTTTGAAAGCTTACAAAGCCGGAAGTGCATTTTCAATCCGCAGTAACTATGCAACCTTGCAGCCATCAGGGGCAATATTTGGCATAAAGATACTAGAAAAGCAATAGTTTCATAAAACGAATAAGAAAAGTTAAAATGGGTAAATCTCTGGCTGAAAACTGCCTGCAAGAATATAGTTTAAACATATTTTATTGCCATACATATGTACATGTCAATAACAGCAATACATAAATACAATTTCTAGTATACATGGAATGACAAATGTACATTGGCAAAGGAGTCTGGCCACAAGTTCTCACAACTTAGATTCGACCATTCCCCTCCTGCAAGAATATAGATGTACATGTACCTGAAGTGATAGGAATCAACGGTTGCTTGGTAATTGGTCAACCCTGAGCCTACATCTCCAAAGTACTTTCTTTTTATGTCTGTTTGCTTTTTTCATTTTTTTTTGTATACCTACTGTTCAGTAATCAAAATATGTGTGTGGCACAGGTAAAACCATGTTAAATTATATTCTACATATCTTCTCACTTTGCTGAAAGTGCTACACACAAGTATTGTATAATGTAAGTCCTTTTACAATCTGTCATACTCTCTAAATCTAGTATTATTTCACGTTCTTAAATGATATTTTTTGTGATTATGTACAAATGTGTGCACTTGTCTTTTAATAACTTCTGTTATGTTCACTTCATATACCAGACGACAGAATTTCAGCCTTATCCAAATTGAAAGCATTTGCAGACGACAATTTCAATCTGGCTCAAATAGTCTAATTTAACTAATTTTTGTTTTTGATAGGGTGGAGAGCATTGTGGGAAAAGGCTTCCTTTTCAGGGTCTGTAAAAGTCGCCATTGTGCGGTAATGGGTTGAAAGGTAACAGCTCTTTTTTCCAAATAGTCTGCGATTGTGATTCATTTACGAATCATGTGAGTGACCCGAGGTCAATGACAAAAGGAAAAGAAAAAAATCCCCTTCTTCGCTGGGGATCAATTTTATTGATTTAGATTTATGCTATTAGATTTTGACCCATTCCTGACACTTAAACTTATTTGGTTACTCCTCAACACTTTTCCTTAAGGCAAAGTTTGAGAACGATTAAAATTGAAAGCGTTTGCAGACGACAAATAACGCTGACTTGTTTTTGAAAAGGCTTTTGAAAACGTTGCGGGAAAAGGAGAAAATGCTGGTTATCAGCATTTTCTCAATTTCCCACAATGCTTTTAACTCTTCACCAAACAAACTCTGGTTTTTACCAACCTGGGAAGGAAAGCTTTTGAAAACCTTGTGGGAAAAGGAGAAAATGCTGGTAACCAGCATTTTCTCCTTTTCCCACGAGGTTTTCTACCCTTTCGGATATGGAATTTATAAATCGAGACACTTTTAATTTTTTCTCTTCAAATGCTTTCTATAAGGACCAGTCTAACATTTCAACGTTTGGTAAAGAGTTAAAAGCCTTTCTTTCTAAAATCATAAAAAAGTTCGGGTATTTTTCGATAAAAGACTAATTCAAATAATCTCCTTCAGTTTCAAAGATCCTGATGATCAGCTTACACAAACGTATAATCTGATCATTGTTCATCATCTCCGTTGGTCTTCAAAAATCGTATTTATAAATGCTTTCAATACCAATAAGCATTACCAAGAAATATCATTTCAATTCAATTCCTTTACCAAATAATTTCATGTTTTAACGACCCTCGAAAACAAAAGCTTTTAAAACATAGTGGGAAAAGACGTAAGTGCTGGTAACCATGCAGTATTTATCAGTTTATCAGATCTAAGTTGATTTAAGCCTCGATACTAAACGTTCCTGTATTTTGCTGATTACAAGCATTTTCTCCATTTTCCATGGTGTTTTCAACCCTTCATTTGAGTCACATCTAATTAGCAGCAAGCAAATGCTTCAACAGTTAGACTGTTAAACTCGAGTCAGTGTCATTTTGCAGACAGCGTAGATCAAGATCAGGATGTACAGAACATGCAGTCTGATCTTTGATCTACACACTCCGACAAGGAGATATATTATTCTCCAAATAGAGCTTGAGTTTCACGGCATTAACTTTTTTAACGGACAACAATGCAAATTTCAGTCTTTTGTTTGTTTAGAGCTAAATCATTTTCCAAACTATCTCGATTTTAGAAGACTTTTGGAAACATTGTTGTAAAAGGAGAAAATACTGGTTACCAGTATTTTCTTCTCTTCCAACAACACAAATGTTCATTTTTAACCCTTTACCACACAATTCCTGGTTTTTACGACCTAGAAGAAGAAGCCTTTTGAAAACATTGTGGGAAAAGGAGAAAATGCTGGTAACCAGCTTTTTCTCCTTTTTCCACAATGGTTTCTATTCTTCTGAAGTCAAGTTTGAATTTTTGAGTCACGTTTATTGTCGTCTGCAAATGCTTTAAATTTGGATTGTTGTAACGTAGTCAGTCAGTCAGTCAGTCAGTCAGTCGATCCTTCCATCCATCCATCCATCCATCCATCAACAACCAACCAACCAACCAACCAACCAACCAACAAACCAACCAACCAACCAACCAACCAACCAATCAATCAATCAATCAATCAATCAATCAATCAATTAATTTGAAATTGTTGAAATAGCATGCATGGAAAACGTCCAATAGCGCTATGAATGAATGAATGAATGAATGAATCCTTGTCGACAGTGTAGATCTAAGATCAACTTGGACGTTCCACGAAAACCCTTTTCTTCGTTTTTGACACGTCAAGGGTAAGGATAAGAGAATAGCGATATCGGCAATCGTCGTTTAATTTTCTGCCATTTGTTTCTATTTACCATCAAAGTAAACACACAGTAACTACGTCAACCTTTTATCAGACGACAACAATTGTTACAGGTACAAATTGAAAGGTTTTTGCAGACGACATCTCACATGTGGCTTAAATGGTAGTATTTGTTTTTTACTGAGTTGAAAACATTGTGGGAAAAGAAGAACATGCTGGCAACCAGCATGTTCTCCTTTTCCCACATTGTTTTCTAAAGCTGTTCTTCCTGGGAACGGAAAACAAGGGGACTGCTGGCTTACTATGTTAAGATAGGTTAATTAACAAGTGAAGCACTTTGTACATGCACTGGGCAATGTCGATCAATAAGTTATTCCAAATATAGCCTTGGTTACAGCTGCTTTTGTCGCAATATGACGTAGCAGTATCTAACATCATTGGTTCAAGATCAGACTGCACGTACCGGTAGCACTCTCTGTGAAGTAAGATCTTAACCGTCTCTTTACTATTAAAAAGTACAAACAAGTTTGCTTTTTTCTTTATATGAAATTCTACATTATAAACCATTTTGAAATAAAAACGATAAAAACCAAGTATACGGTATAAATATTATGATTTGACGTTTGTGCAGCGTAGACAATATACGAATGTGCTAAAAATAGACTTTTTGTGACAATATACAATTGTCGATTTTAAATACTTCAGTTCGGAAAGCGTTAAAGAAGTGTAGATTCTATTGCTAAATACAATGTCGACCTCCTTAAAGTTCAAATACAGAATACAAGTTATTTACGTATATCAAATGACTAAGATTTCTTCTTTCTCTTATAGAGCGGTTTTTGAAATAAGTAAAATTAGATATTGGAAAAAGATGAATAACCTCATATGGGGACTTAAATCACCCTTAACACCACAATCCCGACTTTTAACAACCCTTAAGAAAGAAGCCTTTTGAAAACATTGTAAAAAAAGGAGAAAATGTTTGTCACCAGCATTTTCTCCTTTTCTCACAATGTTTTCTATCCTATCAAAGAAATAAATCACCACTTGAGTTACAATTACTTTGTCGTCTGCCAATGGTTCAGTTCAAAATCTTGTGTTTTGGTACAGAATTAAGCCATCGGCTAAGCATGTAGACTAACCGAGACTGCGTCCAACTGCATGTACAGTTACCCGTCGGGAATTTTCGCTCGCGGTCTGCAATGTATGATCCATCCATCCGTCCGTCCGTCTATCCATCCGTCCGTTCATTCATCCACCCACCCATCCATCCATATACTCACACACACACCCATCTATCCATCCACCCATCCATCCATCCATCCACCCATCCGTCCGTCCCTCCATCCACCCACCTCCCCACCCACCCATCTAGTTACTTATCCATCCATCCATCTATCTATCCGTCCATTCATCCATCCATCCATCCATCGTGCCATCGATCGATTGATCGATCGATCGATCGGTCCATCCGTCAGTCCGTGATTACAGCCTAAAAGTCTGACCTTTTAAAACTTATGTCATGAAGGACCCGGACAATATCGAGCGCTGAATGGCCGATGGAAAAGGTATTCGATTTGAAATGGGAAACTATACGTGCAGGCCATATTATAGCGACGATAAGTCTTTGAACAAGACACCGTTAATCCTCGGCCTCTTATACATGAAATAGATGAATAAGTGAGCTGTCGCCGTGATATAACAGATGATTATTGTAGAAGAATTGAAACAAAAGTGAACATGTATGTATGATACATACTCTGTCAAAAGGAGGTTTAATACATCGCCGTAATTCAAGCTACCAAGCCAGTCATAAATAGACACAGATCCTTCAAATTTATTCCGTCTTACTACTGACGAAATACTGAGGTAGAATGGTCCTTACACATGCAGAAAATTAACCAACAGCGAAAATAATCGACTTGGGTTCAGATCAGACTGCGTGGATCGTGCAGGCTGACCTGTGTCGATACTTCTTGCAGGGACAATAAATACCCTTTAACCCATTACCACACAATCCCTACTTTTGACGCCTCTGAGAAAGAAGCCTTTTGAAAACACTGAAGGAAAAGGAGAAAATGCTGGTAACCAGCATTTTCTCCTTTTCCCACAGTGTTTTCTACCCTTCCGAGACCAAATTTCAATTTTTCAGTCACCTTTATTTTGTTGTCTGCAAATACTTTCAATTTGAAGCGGTCTAAAATTTTGTCGTGTGGTAATGAGTTAAACAGTGGATGGTTCATAGACATGTGGGTAGATTGAATCTGACGTAAATAATTATGTCCATGGGATAAAGGTATTCAAAAATGCTAATATTGGTAAAGCTGTGCGGGCGGTTAATCCTTTGCTAAATAATTCGTTTTTTTTTCTTTAAAGAAAGGAGGATTTTGAAAACATTGTGGGGGGAAAAGGAGAAAATGCTGGTAACCAGCATTTCCCCCCCCCCCCCCCACGATGTTTTCTCAGGCCTTTTAGATTGAAATGCCAACAATTGACTCAAAGACATTTTGAAATGTCATGGAACTGCGTCCAGTATGGACAAGTGTAGACTTCTGTCGCCCATGGTGAAGAGTTTAAATCGAGTTGAATCATTGACTGCCTTACTGGAAGAAGAAAAATCCCCTTATAGTATTGCCGTATTATACTGACGAACAATTTGTATAATATATGAATATATGTGAAATCGATTAAAAACTGCTAAAAGAAAAATTCCCAAAAATTCCCCGTGACCTTTACAAATATCTCTAAAATCGTTGCCCGGTCAATTCCGTTAGTTCAGACGGTACAGGCATAGGGTTTGAAGCCGTTGTGTCGCTGGTTTGAATCTCGGTACCGCCTAATTCTTGCAGAGAATTGAGGAAACTATAATAGTTATTAAACAGGATTAATTTCTCTTTTACTGCTTAACAGCGAAAAAAAGCCTTAAAAAGAAAAAAAGACGTTTGAAAACATTGTGAGAAAAGGAGAAAATGCTGGTAACCAGCATTTTCTCCTTTTCTCAAAATATTTTCTATCCTATCAAAGAAAGGAATCACCAGTTGACTTACAATTACTTTGCCGTCTGCAAATGGTTTAGATTTGGTATGAATTCAAATCTTGTCTTTTGGTAAAGAAATGAGCCATCGGCGAAGCATATAGACCAAAAATATGACTGTGCGTCCAACTGCATTTACGGCTTTGACGACAGCTATGGGGGAAAGCAGTCACATATTCTTCGAAGATTCGACCTCGATTGTAGTAATACGCACTATAAAGTAAGAATGGAGAAAATGGCTTTTATCAATATGTTTGAGGCAAAATCAGGCCTGTTTTGGTTACAGATTTCTCTAAACTGCTGATCATAGCTGAATGAGTCGCATCAGGTAGCGTTTTATTGAGTAAACGATTATTTTTGTTTGGAATTCAAAGTAACGGTTGTCGCGTAGAAAAGTAGTCCGGTTCTGTACTCAGGATGCCCAAATTAGACACGTGAGTATTTGTAGCGGGAGATAATGCTTATTGATGTGTTAAGCAACGCGAAGTTAGTTGTGAAGGGTCAGAAAATATCATACAAAAATGCTGATTACTAGATTTCTGCAATATTTTTTAAAACTTTTTCTTTCTCATCAAAAGAAAAGATTGGTATGTAAAAGGTCAACTGCTCACCGATTTGGATGAAATTCTGAAGTCGATGAACCATTCATGCCCACCTGCCCCCCCCCCCCCCCCCACCCCACTCCCATCCTTTCGAAGTTTTGCTTTTTCAAGGCTTTTTCAAGGCAGTTTCCGCTCGGAAAAACGAAAAATCTCGTCATGGTGATTATATGGATCAAAGATCAGACTGCACTTTCTAGGAAGTCTGATTTTGATCTGCACTGTACGTAAAGAAACAGGAATCGACTAGCTATAAGCACCCTCAAGCTTAACCGATAATTATGCTGAATTCAAAGTGTTTCCTAATTCAAAAACAGATTTGTTAATCGTGATTGCTAAGATTTAATGACTAAAACCATAACAATTATATGGCTTGCAACCCGGCAAAAAGGGACATTCAGACAGTTGCGTAAACTGTCGTCTCGGATCAGCCTGTGCAATCCACGCAGCATTTTACGACTACTTTAGATTTTGTTCTTCATTAGACTTGTGCAAAGCAGAAAATTACATAAAACAGTATCGTCTCGGATCAGCGCAGGCTGATCTGGACCTATACTTTACGCCCTTTTTCTCGTGTTGCAAACCATATAAAGAAACAGAAAGTGTAGCTAAGAATCAGACGACTTGATCCTCTTCTACACTCTCGGCAAAAGCTATCCACTATGTTTGTTTACGGTCGGATTAGTTTGTATAAAGGGGGGGGGGGGACGCAAGGGAAAAAACTGTGTGAAATGTCCAATAGACTGCTGAACTCAATTACTTCCCCTCGACTTTGATACTTGCAGTCTTGAGTAAAGCATGTACATGTATGTACCTGAGAGAAAAATCAAAATTCGCTTGCTTTTAAAATAATGCAGGGAAAGGGGAAAAACTTGTACAAAACATTTTTACCCAATTGTTATTTTAAAGAAAATGAAAGAAGAAAAAAAAAATTGTCGGAATAATGAGACAATTACTCTTGAGGTTACTTTCCATTATTTACCCTCATTTTGAACCACCAAAGAACTTAAGAGCTTTAAAATCCACATTTTCCATGCATCTCTTACACCGTCTATAACTTTTTGAAAGATATGTCCTTTTCTTTCTTTTTCTTTGTTTTATCAAACGAGAAACAATCAGTGCGTTAGTATGTTTTTGCAACTGCAGAGTAAGTCAAATGAATGAATGGATGAATGGATGAAGGAAGGAAGGAAGGAAGGAAGGAAGGAAGGAAGGAAGGAAGGGAGAGAGGGAGAGAGGGAGGGAGGGAGGAAGCAGTAAGGAAGATAAGAAGGAAGGAAGGAAGAAAGGAAGGAAGACAGGAAGACAGGAAGGAAGGAAGGAAGGAAGGAAAGAGGGAGGAAGGAAGGAATGAAAAAAAGGAAGGAAGGACTCATGGATGGCTTTACGGACTTATGGATGGATGGATGGATGGATGGATGGATGGATGGATGGATTGATGGATGGATGGATGGATGGATGGATGGATGGATGGATGCAGATTGCTGTATCGGTGTTTCGATCGATGGACGGACTGATGGACAAAGAGACAGGCAGATGAATCTATTCTTTATTACCAGATTCATTCGAGGGGTCCAAACGAACAAAAAACGATACTCAAGCACTAGACCCAATAAAGTTTACCCAAGTTATAAAACAATACAAAACTCTATTTGTCTTAAACATCACGAGTAAACCCCAAGTACAGGCCTAAACTATATCACAACTTGTCTTAAACATCAGTTTTGATGTTCACTATAAACTTTTACAAGCTAATACAGCCTATTATACCCTTGGCTGCTACGGGCGTCTCACTGACCTTTTGCGGACAGTGTAGATCAAGATCAGACTGCACAGAACGTGCAGTCTGATCTTGATCTACACTGTCCGATAAGGAGATGTTAATCCCAGAACATAATTTTGAAATAGCAATATTGGGTTCAATACTATCAACTTGACAATTTCATTTTAGTCATTTAGCTAGATAAAGGGCAATCCTTCACAAAGCAAACCCGAGTTTAACAACCCTGGCGAAGAGGGCTTTTGAAAAAATTGTGGTGAAAAAGAAGAAAATGCTGGTAACCAGCATTTTCTTCTTTTTTACCACAATGTTTTCTACGCTTTGTGAGACAAATTCTGCCATTTAAGCAACATTTACTAGAAATTTGTCGTCTGCAAATATCTAAAGATTTGGCCAAGTCTAAACGTTTTTCGTTCAGTAGAGAGTTAACGGATTACCTTCTGTCCTTTTTTTTTGTCTGACAGAATATTGCTTGTCGCCTTTTGTCACAATATTTTTACACGTGTCAACGTATCAAACTTAAACTTATGTTTATCTCCTATACTGCTTTATATGTTTATTTTCTATACTAATTTATATGTCTATCTTCTATACTAATTTACAAGGATATTTTAGAATTAGATTGAGGAGCTCTATCGAGACATAAGTTGTTAAGACCAAACCTTTCGAGCGGTTTTCAGAGCAATCAACTTGTAGAAGTTAAAAAAAATCAAATAAATATTCACTGTAACAACAGGAATACATGACATGACATTTCTTTCAACACAGAAAAATGTTGTGGGAGAAAGAAGCATTTGCTTGACACAAGAAATGGTCCTTTTCGCACAATGTTTTTTCAAACATTTATGACACGATCGTAAAAAAATCCTCTTTGAATGATAATGGGTTGAAACCTTTACAGCAAGCTTTCTTCTAAATCATTTTCAGCCATTCTAATGACAAGGTCTCGATAGTAAAAAATTATGTCGCTTTGATTAAAACAATTTGTATAAGAATAGCCCTCTTTTGTCACGATATTTAGGTAGAATTTCACCTTATAATCGTTACCCATGTAAAGAAAAAAATGATAATAATGAATTATTTTCCATGACTCGATCAAAAATCGAACCTAAAATCAATCAGAGAGTGGGAAGGGTGGTATTGTTTTCCTTCAGATATATAAGGCTGAAAATACACAAGTATTATTAGACCAATTTATTTGAAACTTTTAACTTGATAGATTTGCAAATAGTTCCGACCTAAAGTGTATTTACTCGCCTCTTGTTATCCGCCCCTAATAGTCACCAATAGAAAATGCCTATCCCTTTAAAAAGCTCTTAACCCTTTGCCACAGAATCTCGACCTTTGAAGAAGGCTTTTGAAAACATTGTGGAAAAAGAAGAAAATGCTGGTTACCAGCATTTTCTCCTTTTCCCACAATGTTTTCTACCCTTGTAAAGACAACTTCCACAGCCTAAGTCGACATGTAATATGCCGTTTGTAAATCATGTGGGTTTGGACTAATCTAAAATTTTGTCGTGTTGTGTGGTAAAGAGTTAAACCCAATGGGTGTTCTGCTAAAATAATCTGTGACAATGGTCTGTTGAATTAGGAACGAGAAATATCGTTATGAAAGATGGACGGCGCAAATTTGCCCGCAAACTGGCAGAGGGCCCTTAAAATAAACATGTCTATATTTTCGACCAATCACAAATATCTATTTATTCATTTGTTTCTATCACAACCTAAAAGTAGGTCAAAAGCTTGTACATTGAGCTACACACGAAATAAAAAAATGCGTTTTATCATAATATATTATATTTCATGTGTCTACTTTTAGAAATGTTATGGGTAAAAGAAATGTCGTAATTTAAGATGAGGGAATTATTTCCCCGTCACAGTGAATATTTTCCTCCTGCCGAAAATCTGGAACTACTTTTTTCGTTCTACTTGAGATCACTAGTTTTAAAAGTGGCATTCGTTGACAAAATAACCAGAGAAAATATTTCATTAGCTTGTGGTTAATATGGGGAAATATTTGCCTCAAAATGGAAATGTCCGTGAAAATAACTCGTGCCTTACGACACCCGTTATTTTAGCATACCCTTCCCTTTTTCGGCAAATATTTCCCCATATTAACCAATTAACCAAAAGCTGATGAAATAAACTCTGTTTATACAGGGTGGGAAATATTGTGTTCTTTTTTTACAAAAGAAAATGCTGATTAGTCTTCGGTGTATTTGTCTCGCTTACTCTTTCAGTAGACAGGCCCAAATTGAAAGCATTTGCATACGACACATTATTTAATGATTTAATTTGTTTGTGATAGGGTGGGTAACATTTTGGGATAAACGGGATTGTGTGGTAAAGGGATTATTTGAGAAACTCCTAAAGTAATACCTATTTTAGCAAGTTTCTGTGAAAATAATTGGCCTTCTTTCTGAATGATTCTCGACAGAACACTGACACCCTATGGTATACAAATTCATGTTTTCACAACCCTGAGGAAGACAGGTTTCTGAAAACATTGAAGGAAAAACGAAAAAATGCTGGGAAGCATTTGTTTCTTTTGCTGACATTTTTTTTATGATTTAATCCCAAATTCTGTCATCTCATCCGCATTTTAACAGTAATTATAGGCAAGGTATAGGACGGTGCAGAACCATGACTGGAATGCATGCCTACAAGTTCAGTCTAATATTCACTGTCCGCATAAGCACATTGAGTCATGCTTCTTATACGGTTAAGCATCCTCGCGCACCTTTTCTACCCTTTTGAACCTTATTTGTTCATTTGCTATACGGTTTTCCCCTGAATAAACATACCTCACCCACAATTATAATTATGTCTATTTTCCAGGGCCCGACATGCTTTCTCAATGAAAATAATTGTAGAAGAGCGCTCTAATCGATTAGATCAACATCTATAATTCTTGGATTTCTAAACAAACTAATAAACAGTCAGATCAACGCTTAACCCTTTACTCCATAGATACTCATTTCTACACATTGCTTGTAGGAGCCTTTGGAAAACATTGTGGCAAAAAGTGAAATTGCTCGTCCGAGCAATTTCACCTTTTGTCACAATGATTTCTATGCTATCAAAAAGTGTCATATACACATAAGAAAACCCTTTACTCGATAGATACTCATTTCTACACATTGCTTGTAGGAGCCTTTGGAAAACATTGTGGCAAAAAGGGAAATTGCTCGTCCGAGCAATTTCACCTTTTGTCACAATGATTTCTATGCTATCAAAAGGTGTCATATACACATAAGAAACTGTTTCATCCTTGCTGTTATTTAGGGTCAATTAGAGATACCACAGAAATGCCTTATGGGGTAAAGGGTAAAACAACTCTTTCACAGCGCAAGATATGAACTCGACCCATTTTGACGGTTTGAAAAAAAAACATTCTATGAATCTCAGGAAGATTCTTTTCCTGCAGGCTTGACTATAAAAGCGATTGGCATGGGCATAGGTAAGCAGCATTTTATTCTTTTCCAACAATGTTTTCTACTCTTCCAAAGTCAAGTTTCCATTTTTGAGACACTATTATTTTGTCGTTTACAAATGCTTTTAAGTTGGACCAGACTAATTTAGGTAGATGTAGCTATCAATGTTCTTAACCCTTTACCAAACAATCCCTGGTTTTTACAACCCTGAGATGGAAGCTTTTTGAAAACATTGTTGGAAAAGGAGAAAGTATTCAGCATTTTCTCTTTTTCTCAAAATGTTTTCTACCCTGCTGGAAACAGATTTCAAATTTTTAGTTTCGTTTATTTTGTCGTCTGCAACTGGTTTCAATTTGGACCTGTCTAAAATTTTGTCGTTTTGTGTAGAGTTAACCCGTTGCCACACAATCCCTACTTTTGACGACCCTGAGAAAGAAGTCTTTCGAAAACATTGTGGGAAAAGGAGAAAATGCTGGTAACCAGCATTTTCTTCCTTTCCCACAATGTTTTCTACCTTTCACAAAACAAATTTTAAATTTTCGGTCACTTTTATTTGGTCGTCTGCAAATGCTTTCGATTTGGACAAGCCTAAAATATTGTCGCTTGGTAATGAGTTAATCTTACCTCAAGAAAAAAAACGGGTGCTCTTACGGAAGGAATCATCAAGATCAGACCGCACAGAATGTGCGGTCTGATCTTTGTTTAAGACTGTCAGACACGATCGGATTAATTCTATTTTTCCTGATGATGGGAACTTTGGGGGCGCAATATTTGGTTTACACTACTCATAATTTATAGGTTAACCATATACCCGACGACTTAGCCATGTCCAAATTGAAAGCAATTGCAGACGACAATTTCAATGTGGTTCAAATGGTGCAGTCGTTATCGATAGGGTAGAAAACAATGTGGGAAAAGGAGAAAATGTTACCAGCATTTCCTCCTTTTGTTACAAAGGTTTTGTAACCATAGGTTCATTTTGAGACGACCAGGTAGTTGCCCTGTGTGTATACATGCTTGATAATGTCTTTCATGTATCTTATGCTGTCCTTTGTTTATGTGAGATGTGATCGGAGAGAAAGTGTGTATGCATGGTTTTTTTTTTATTAATTTCTACTCAGTAACAAGTTTTTCTCCCTCTGGCACACTAATTCTCATTCACTCTGTATTCAGTCTACATTGCAGCAACATAATTTTTTCCAGAGAACCCAACATTGATCATTTCACCATAATCTTTTGGAAACTCAATTTGCTGGGCTCCGGTAAGCTATTTTTTGTTATTTGCTAAAGTTTTGCATTATTGTATTTCTGGATTTTGTTTTAACCATTGGCTTACTTTGAAATATTTTTTACTATTGTGCTTAAGCATTGAAAAGATACTTACTGTTCTTTTCAGGTTAGTTTGGTATGCATCTACCACAATGTTTCATATAGAATAAAAAACAATCGAACTCATCCCAGAACTTCGTGTCCTTTTAGTAAATATATTTCATAACATATTGTTATGGCCGAAAGCATGTTTTGTGCTGATTTGTCGAATAAATGAATGAATGAATAAATGAATGATTAAACATCCGTTGACATTTTCAAAAGGCCTCTTTCCAAGGGTCGTCAAAAGTCGTCATTGTATGCGAAAGGGTTAATCAGGGAATAGGTTAACCCTCTACCCCATGAGGCATTTCTGTGGTATATATATTTGACCCTAAATAACAGCAAGGATGATGCAGTTTCTTATGTGTATATTACACCTTTTGATAGTGTAGAAAACATTGTGACAAAAGGTGAAATTGCTCGTTACGAGCAATTTCACCTTTTGCCACAATGTTTTCCAAAGTCTCCTACAAGTACTGCGTAGAAATGAGTATCAGTGGAGTAAAGGGTTAACCTAACCCCCTGACCGCGTCATGTTTATTTCAATGTTGAATTCAACCTTGTCTATTACGTACGTGTTATTTTTGGCAGTTGCAACAGAAGGGGTATTAAATTTCACAGGGATGTTGATCTTTCCATGTACCAGGTCAACAAACATTTTAGACCTGTTTTAGATTGGAGCATTTGCAGACGACAAAATAAATGTGATTCAAAGGGTAATAAGCTGTATCTAATTGGATAGAAAAACATTGTGTGAGAAAAAGAAGTTGGTTAACAGAACTGTTCTCTTTGTCCAGGAGTGTTTTCAGGGGTCTTATTCTTTGGGGTCGTAAGTACACGAGGGCGTTTGGAAAAGGATTAATTCTTAACCGGTTAGATAAAGGAAACGACATTTTCAAATCAATAATAAATACCTGAATAATCCTATATCAAAATTTTTTCGTGTGGAAAGGAACGTCTCATAATCGGACAGTGTAGATCCAAGATCAGACTGCACGTTTTGTGCAGTCTGATCGTAATCTACTCTGCCCAAAATTGCATATTTATTCGCGCGTAGCAGGCTAAAGGATTAATGTGCAATAACACTCGTGTTATATAACACCCACCTGATGCAGTCAGGGTGGTCATCCTGACCCCCTAGTGACCCTTGACCATTTCCGTATCTTCACGAGATAGCGTCCCCTCTAGGGGCCACTCTCAGAGTATAAACAAGTTGCTCCGTCTGCGGGGAAAAAAATTCCCAGGCTCGTGGACGTTTTTCCCGCGCGAAATCTTGAAGAAACAATCGTTGTTTGGGTGTTCTTAATCCTT
Source organism: Tridacna crocea (assembly GCA_943736015.1). Classification (NCBI taxonomy): domain Eukaryota; kingdom Metazoa; phylum Mollusca; class Bivalvia; order Cardiida; family Cardiidae; genus Tridacna; species Tridacna crocea. The sequence goes on along the minus strand of OX031066.1, from coordinate 42,119,213 downwards.
CATCTGTGTGACTAAGTAACCTGTTGCGGACAGTGCAGATCAAGATCAGACTGCACAGAGCGTGCAGTCTGATCTTGGATCTACACTGTCCGATACGAAGATACTTTTCTTAAAGAAATAAAAGTTCGTTTCGGTTTTTACTGTTTAGAGGAAAAGTTTCATGTAATTTAGTCAGCACAATAAGGGTGAACTCTTTACCAGACGACAAAATTTTAGCCTTGTCCAAATTTGAAAGCATTTGCAGACGACAATTTAAATGTGACTCAAGTAATGAAACTGGATATCGACAAGTTTGAAAACATTGTGGGAAAAGGAGAAAATGCTGGTTACCAGCATTTTCTCCTTTTCCCACAATGTTTTCAAAAGGCTTCTTCCTCAATGGTGTTAAAAGTCGTCATTGTGTGGTAAAGGGTTAACGTTTTGGGTCAAAGAAAACAGCTGACTTTTGGAACTTTTTCTTCCTCACAGTGAGGTACGTCGTCGGATTTACTGGTTTCAACCGTTATCCATCTAGGCAAGTGGAATTAAACTTTCAAACCGCGAGTAAAACACAAAGTTTTGCATTTTGCTGTTTGCTGAAAAGTTCCATTTACTCTTATTTAGCATCATTCTTTTACTTTTCCCACAATGTTTTCTACCCTACACGAGACAGAAGTCATAACCTAAGCTGCATGTTATGTGTTGTTTTCGACTGTCTTCATTTTAGTCCTTTTAAAAATTTGGTCGTTTGTTGCGGTATGGCTAAACAGCGAATTTGGACCAATGAAAGGATTAAGCCGCTGGCCATTTGCGGACAGTGTAGATCAAGATCAGACAGCACAGAACGTGCAGTCTGATCTTTGATCTACACTGTCCGATAAGGAGATATCATTCCCCCAAAAATTACCTTTGAAAGAGCAATCTTTTGATTTTTACTATCGAGTGGAAAATTCACTTCAAATCACTATTTAGCAGGATAAGGGTTATGCAATGAAAATGGCGACGATTGGATTTTTTTCTGCTTTAATAGATTTACAAGTATCATCAACACCATCTTTGCGTGTCGACATCGTTTCGTTTAATTTACGTAACAAAAGGGACGCGCGTGCATTCACGATGACATTTCGGTTGACCTTGTCCTTGACATAAGGGCTTTTTGTTGTTAACTCTTAACCCAGCGTCATTCTCTTTATGTGATGTGTAAAACTGACAGCCGGGGAAAAGGAAAGAGTTTATAACAGTGCAATTCTTAGATTTTAGATTTAATAAGCTTTTTCTTTTTTAAAATCTTAACATGCCATTCCCAAACAACAAATTTTGGACTCTTCCAAACCAAAAGAGTTGGCAGACGACAATTTTCGATTTGGAAAAAATGGCAAAAAGTTCCTTAAAAAGGGTAGAAAACACTGTGGGAAAAGGAGAAATTGCTCGTTACGAGCAATTTCTCCTTTTCCCACAGTGTTTTCTAAAGACTTGTACTTCAGACACGTAAAAACCAGGGCTTGTTTGGGAAAGAGTTAAATCTTACGAAGAACTGCTGTTACTCTATTATGTCTGACTGAACCTTATCCCAAACAATCCCTAGTTCCTACGACCCTTAGATAGAAGCCTTTTTAAAACATTGTGGGAAAAGGAGAAAATGCTGGTAACCAACATTTTCTCCTTTTTCCACTGTGTTTTCTACCCTGCTGGAGACAAGTTTCAATTTTTGGTTGCATTTTTTTTGGGTCGTCTACAGGTGCTTTCAATTTGGACCAGTCTAAAATTTTGGCGTATGGTATAGAGTTAAAACGTAAAAGGAAGAAATTACACGCAAGAGAAATGTTACAACCGACACCTGCCTCCTGTAATCAAACAAAGGTCGATTTAAATTCATTTTTGAAAAAAAAAGAAAAATCTTCTGAATTAATGAGGACGACAACGACTCCTGACAAAACGTGTATTTAGCCTAGCCAGCACCTGTTCGTGACGTCATAATGAGGGGTTGTTAAGGAAATCACCAGGTGATGCGTGAAGAGTAGCCCGCCCTTTTGTTCCGAATTTCTCCGTTTCTTTTTCTTTTTTCCATTATTCAAGTCGTAAAATTGAAGTCCAGGCCAATAGTTTCCACATTAACAAATGATTTTGATAAATTGCATGTCATATTTGGAGGTTGGACGACTTTTGTTCAGGAAAGAAAAGGGTCGAAGTTCAAAACCTGTTTCGTGTAGGAGAAACCAGTTTTCTACGTAGTTAAATATTTGATTAATCATTCAACTAACTTATTTTCTGTTTTAACCTAAAACAGAACAATTCCATGGTTTAATTGGCTTAAAAAGGACAGCTTTTGAAAAGATGAAAAAAGAAATATGGAAGAAGAGTAACCATCAACGATGTCATTCAATCATTTGAACCACTTATAACTTTTTCCAAATATAAAGCTGTAATTATGAGCTTAAATTCCAAATCACTTACGTGAATATTTATCTATCTAATCTATCTTTCTAGTCTATCTGTCTATCTATCTTTAGATCTATCTACCGTATCTGTCTATCTATCTATCTATCTATATAAGATCTATCTCTCTATCTGTCTATCTATCTACTATCTATCTATCTATCTATCTATCTATCTATCTATATCTGTCTGGCTGTCTGTCTATCTATCTATCTATCTATCTATTCTATCTACATCTATCTATCTATCTATTTATCTGTCTGTCTGTCTGTCTGTCTGTCTGTCTCTTGATAAAAACTCTCGCGTATCACTGTTTAACGAACGAAGATCAGTACAATAGTCGCTCTAGTTGTTGCCAGGAAACGATTATAGAAGCATGAAATCTCTAGACAAGACATCAGTTAATAGCAGCCGCCATGTCGCCCTCGCCTTCAGTGTTTTGCATACAGATGAAAAACATTTTTGTTGCTTCCGCGTTTTCTCTCATATCATCTGCGTGAATTGGTCGTCGAGTATTAATCCCCAATTACGACAATAAAAGTCATTCTCGTCAATTTCCGGCAATTAACCACGGTGTCATTTTCTAACGACAAAAAGTAGTCCGTGAAATCGCAATCTTTCTGGTCCGATTTCAAAGGCGGGGTCAATCGTAAAATTGACCCCCTATTAATTCCATCCCCTGCCCATCATTTAATGATGAAGGCAGCGAAAACTACCTGTCGAATCGAATAAGAATGTCGAAAAGCAACCGGAGTAGAGGAGAGAAACTGTGATCCTTAACAATGAGTCCAAGCTAGATTAACCAATTTCCTCATATGAAATTTCAGGATTGTTCGAAAAAAATGCAATCAATTTGTCCGCCGATTTTCATTTGCTTTAACTTTGTATTTCGTCAAAAAAAGAACACCCAAATGATCTAGGAAAGAATTTGAAAAAAGTCTTTGTACGTTTGAGCTCTGTGAAAAGGGGACTTAATGCATCTGCGAAAAGTATTGTCCCAGGTCAGCCTGCGCAGTGCGCGCAGGCTGACCTGGGCCAAAACCTTTCGCTATCGGTCAATTTTGTGAATGTCAAAGAACCAGTCTACCTCATGATTAAGTCGGTTATTGAAAAAAGGTGGCTCCTATGGACCCATGATTATTGTGATGACTTGTTCTAGCACCGGGTTTAAGCGAGATGCATTAAGCCCCCTTTTGCCAGAGCGTGGCTCATTTGTATTGCTCCGTTTTGCTCTAATGTATTTTATAAAAAAAAAACTGTTTACTAGATGTACTTCTGTACTTCTCAGCAGTTGAAACATTTCACTGAATCGTACAGTTTAAAACCATTGTTTGCAAAGTACAAAACCAAGTGTGACTAAAATAATTTAGTTTATAAGTACTACTATGAATATCTTTTTTTTTTTTAAATGTCGATAACATTGTGGAAAAAAAAGAGAAAATGCTGGTTACATGAAATTTCTCTTTTTTCCCCCTCAATGATTTTTTTTTTCAAAATCCGACTTCCAAGCGATTTTCAAAGTTAACACGATTCTTTTAGGATTCAGGGTTAAATTTCAACCCTATAGGAAGGAGTACACGACTTCTGTACAGCAATTTCAACTGAGGGTTGATCCTTATTAGGCTTATAAACGCGACTCATTGACCTTTAGTGGACAGTGTAGATCAAGATCAGACTGCACAATGATCTTTGATCAACACTGTCTAACAAGGTGATATTTTTCTTAACACTTTACCTCATAAGGCATTTCTATGATATCTCTAATTGACCCTAAATAACAGAAAGGATGAAGCTGTTTCTTATGTGTATATGACACCTTTTGATAGCATAGAAAACATTGTGGCAAAAGGTGAAATTGCTCCTGACGAGCAATTTCACCTTTTGCCACAATGTTTTCCAAAGGCTCCTACAAGCAATGTGTAGAAATGAGTATCTATGGAGTAAAGGGTTAAATAAAAGAGTTTGAAACAGCATTGTTTCGGTTTCACTATCAGCTTGAAGTTCCTTCAAAATACCTTTGATATATCAAAATCTCGGTTTTTAGTTTTTTACTGACGAATTGAAAATTTAATTTCAGTTGATTAGTAGGAAATGGGTTAATACTGTTCCAAAGCATATTCATTTCATCCAAGATTTTTATACACGTATATACGTTTTAACCTTGTATCAAAAAATTGCCTATTTTAATGACACTGGTTGAGAATTTTTACACTACGCAAAGGAGAAAATAACTGCAACCATTATTTTTTTTTCTCTCTCTTCCTTTTTCTTTGTCGCCTTGTCAAGAGTTGCAAAAAGATAAGCAATATAGTCGAATTATTGATCACCCGCTATTTGCAAGTCTATATTCCCTTGATCGTAACGTTTACTACATAATGTGTACGATTGTGCTCATTTGGGACAGAAATTTAAGATGTAGACTTAACGCTATACTAAGTGAATTAGGGTCGGGGAAAATATTGTTTTTATGGCTGATTCCTGAACAAGTCCGCGGGGACGAAGCCCCGTGTTGGTAATCCTAAATGTCTGCAGATCACAGGCACTCGATTTATTGAAGAACCTTGCTATCTACAACCTGAGACAAGGCAGGCAAACGCACTGCTTGACAAACACGATCCTCTCCAGTCACATGCCAAAATCGCTCGCTATTTCTAAACTGGAATTGAAAAGCAGTTCCTTTAACCGTGGTCAGGGATAATATATCAGATCAATGATATATGAGAACGGAATATGCATACAAATATTTAGAGAGTTTTTGAAATTTTTGAATAGGACATTTATTTCCAAACGTCTCGCCGTGATATGGAAATTTCAATACCGCATTGCCTCTATTGTAAGCCGAAAGTAATTGGTCTGTATTGTTTCTGCAAAAAGTAGTCACTGTTTCAAAAGCCTATGGCTAAGTTCAACTGATCACTTAGATAAATAAATAAAAAGGACGGATAACTTTGAAGAGAGCTAAAAAGGTCGGAATTCATGAGGCGAACATATTTTTTATATCCCACTGTGAAATCTAAAAACCATTTGTACAATTAATATCATTGACGAATATTATTGGTCAATACCAATATATTCCTTGTCACGTTGGGATGTCCCAATGAATGCCCGCCTCAAATATTTTGTCTTCAGAACTTTTTTACACCTTATAAACTCACAACCACAGAACAAAATTTTAGATTTGTACAAAGTGAAAGCAGTTCCAGACTACTAATTCGATACTGCAAAAAAAGAATTGAATTTGTCTCTGAATGTTTGAAATCATTATGAGAAAAGGGAATAAATGCTGGCCACTAGCATTTTTTCTTATTCCCACAATGTTTTCAAAAGACCTTCAATAAGGATCGAGATTTTTGGAGAAAAAGGTCTGGATCGAAGAGAAAAGATTTGTCTAAACAAGTCAAATATTATTGGTAAAAGTCAACAGGAGCCTGTGCTGCAGACGCCATCTTGCGTGTATTGCTTCCATTTACCTAAGAGTTCATATCGTGTTTTTAGGAGATATCCGGGAAAATAATGGTAAAAAATATAGATGCTATCATAAAATAGGGACTATATTGCCAAAAAATATAGAAACATAAAAAAGGAGTTTGATAGATTTGCCTTTTACCCTTTTACAGTGGTAACTCTTTACCAGACGACAAGATTTCAGACTTTTTTCAATTTGAGAGGATCTGCAGACGTCAGCTCTAAAATGGCCAAAATTATGCGAATCTTTTTTTTAAAAAAGCTGAAAATATCTGGGAAAAGGAGAAAGTGATGGATGTCAGTATTTTCTCCCTCTTCAATTATGTTAAAAAAAAAAAAGATTCGTCTGCCTTCCAGCTTCCCCAAAGTTAGTTTTCAAAAGTAATCCTCTATATGGTCGTTAACCCCAGATTTTCTACATGCAAGTCAAGAATCTTTTGCCGATTGGATCAAGATCAGACTGCACAAAACGTGAAGAGTGATCTTGATCTACACCGTCCAAAAAAGGAGATATATTTATCTACAAAAATTTCTCGGAAACAGAAAAAATGGGTTTTTGCTTGAATATTTCATTTCAGTGATTTAGGAGGTTAAGTGTTAGCCCTATTCCACACAATGACGGTTTTTAACACACCTGAAAGAGAAAGCCTTTGAAAACATTGTGGGAAAAGGAGAAAATGCTGGTACTACCCTGCTGGAAACAAATTTCCATTTTTGAGTTACGTTTATTTTGTAGTCTGCAAATGCTTTCAATATGGACCAGTCTAAAATTTTGTCGTTCGGTAAAGAGTTAACCCTTTACTTAATATGCTAATTTGATGTTCTTCTATTTCAGCAGCAAATGAAGATATGATGACAAAAATATGGAGAAATGAGGATACAAATATCTAATTGAGTGGAAAACATTGTGGGAAAAGGAGAAATTGCTCGTTACGAGCAATTTCTCCTTTTCCCACAATGTTTTCAGAAGCTATCTGTTGTTGATACGTCAAAATGAGTATCTTTGGAGTAAAGGGTTAAGTGACTGGGTTGTTAAATAAGAGGCTGGGAGATTTTGCAGTCAGCGTACATTAAGATCAGACTTTACCGGAGTAGTCAGATCTTGGATTTTTATTTTTGCCTTGTTAAGTTAAATCTATTTTTTAGATTTTAGCTGATTGTATTTTGAACCGTTGAAAATGAAGTCAAATTTAGAACCATGTTTACCGTTACAAGAGCTAAGGGTACTTACATAAGCTGGCGAATCATCCAAAATGTTTATTGTCAAATTTGGCACGCAAAGCTTCCAAATTGAAATGCAATTCGTGACTGATAATAGTTCGGGTTAGTTATATACATTTATTACTTTGTATGAATTTAAAGATCCGTTTTCGACATTTCGCTGATAGATACAAGAAATAAATTCGTTGTTAATGGCTGCGTGTTAGAGTACCTCGTCTCGCAAGGGTATCATAAGTGAAAAAATTTTAAGACTTTACCGAACGACTGAGAATTTTAGACTATTCCAAATCGAAAGCATTTGAAGACATCAAATAATTCATGATGGAAACATGAAATTTGACTGTAAAAAGGTAAAAAGGCATTGTGGGTAAAAGAGACGCTGGTTGCTGATGCCAGGAATGGAGCCCAGAACCTCAAGTTTCCCGAGATTGAAACAAATGTATCTAGTCAGATTCGCTCAACTGGTAGAATAAGGGATTTATACGAAGTTTTTGCTCTTCCACTTTAGCTGATCTGGCTGGTATGACCATTCTTGTGTTTTTTATTTGAGCCATGCTCTGGCAAGAGGGGGCTTAGTGCACCAGGATGGGACATGATCCTGGCCAAATTCATCACATGATTATGGATACATAATAGCCACTTTTTTGAATAACCGACTTAATGATGAGGTAGTCCGGTTCTTTGACATAAATGAAATTGACCATTTACGAAAAGTTTCGGCCCAGGTCAGCTGGCGCAGTCCGCGGTCGATACTTTTCATATATCCATCAAAGCACGGCTCATTAATTCTTGCGTTCATTTATCGCCGCCATCGGATTCCCATATGGGGGACGCCCCCATGAAGGCTGTTAGTATTGTTACGGGTGATAAAGTTAGATATAGGAGAAACCCAGTCTTAAGTTACGTTTGATGCCTTAGCGTGCTCGGTGTATAGCACCATCACACGGGACTTTGGTTTAACGTCTCATCCGAAAGATAATACGTACTTGTAAATGGGTTGTTGTGGGGATCGAATCCACACCCTGAGGTGACCGCAGACTTGATGCTTACAAGTCTTGCCTTTACTGCCTGACCTGATCTGGTGTAGTAGGATGACTTTGTAGGATTCAGGTTCCTCCGTGCTTTAGGCATATAATAATAAATTTGGAGTGCAACACGCGAAAAGGGTCATTCGGACATTTGCGTAAAGTGTCGTCTCTGATCAGCGTGTGCACTCCGCACAGGCTAATCCGAAACGACACTTTCCGATTTTATGTGATTTTCTGTTTTACGCAACTCTACTGTAACACAAGATCTAATGTAGTCGTAAAGTGCCGTCTCGGATTAGCCTGCGCGGACTGCGCAGGCTAATCCGAGACGACATTTTACGCAAATGTCCGAATGTACCTTTTCGCGTGTTGCACTCCATATGGTATGGACCATTGGAGAAAAAGAATCGGATTCAAGGAAATCCGGATACAAGCCCCTAGCTCTTCTTCGAATAGACCTCTTTGGTTCTTTAACGCGCCCGGTGTAAAGCACCTATACACGTGAGGCTACCTCTGGGCACCAAACCAGTTCACCTCCAGTTGGGTGGGAAACACAATGCGTCTGAGCCAGGTATCTAACCTCAGGCCTTAGGGTTGATAGACCAGCAGTTTTACCACTGCAGTACCGGGCCACCCGTCCGGTGGCGTATCATCATCATTTGCTCTTTTAATACCCTCGCAGTGCGGTACAAAGTCATGAGGCGGGCACCTGGTCTGTAACACAATAATCTCCGCGATTAAAGAATGATAACTAACAAATGCCAAAATTGTGCTCACGAGTCCCAATAATGATACGTAATCTGACTATCAAATAACGTTTATGGCACATATTACTGACTTTGTCTTTTTGCTATGATTGCTTGCAATTTCTTTTAGACAATAGCAAAACATCTAACAACGCAAAGATAACCATCAGGTTAGGTTCCAGCTTAGGGTGTAGCTTTACTATGTGACACATAATATCCTCGAATGAGCAGTCTGATACGCAGAAATAAAGACCAAAAGTAGCTTCCGTATATAGCTTTAAAGGTTAAACCGTTGTTGCGTATCTAATGCAACGCCTCAAAGATTAACCTTTGCCAAAGTGGGACTGCAACTGACGGCGTAGCATAATGACTGATGTATAGAATTGCTCCAATGAGCTGACAGTTAGACCACGATCGAGATAGACCTAAAGCAGTTTCCGTAGATTTAAAGGTTAAAACATTGTTGCATATTTTATGTGATATAATCGGGCTCAGGAGACTCATGCTCTCTCCGAAGATAGCTCCATTACCCATAAACAATTATGTCGGCATATAGTATCTCTTACCAACAAATTTACATATTCAATATTTAATAATTTTCTATCGTTGCTTCTATCAGGAATCTCTTTGCATCTGTACCCTTCTGCTGCTGTACGCTACTCCATGCGGGTTTCTTTTTGTTTTGTTTTGTTTTGTTTTGCGGACAGTGTAGATCTATGATCAGACTGCACGTCATAGATCTGCACTGTCCTATACGAGGAGTTCGATACCGTGAGATATTACCGATAAGCAGAACTTCGAAATTTGTTATAGTTCGGATTTTTTTTATAGTGAATGGAAATGTTCCTTTAACCTTTTCTTACACAATCCGGAGTTGTAACTACCTTGAGGGAAAAGCCTTTCGAAAACCTCGTTGAAAAAGATGACATGGTGGTATTCAGCATTTGATCCTTTTGTCACAATGTTTTCTAACATGTCAAAGAGAAATTTCGTCTGTTGGGCCACATTTAACTTGTTGTATACAAATGCTGGCAGTTTGGTGAAGACAACAACTTTATTTTTTTTCCTTTGGTAAAAAGTAACGATTTTGTCATATGGAAATTTAAAGAAAGATCTTTACTCATTTTCATCAAGTTTTTTTTTTTTTAATCTAATTTAATTTTTGTTTTATGAAACTATAATCATTCCGATACCTCTGTGCCACATGCTACCCCTGAAGGTTGCAGGGTTACATAAATTACAACGGATAGAAAATGCCTTTTACTCTCTGGAGACCATCCCTAGATATTGCAACCACAATTTCCGGTTGAAAATCGAACTTAAATTCATCGCGTTTCTTTATCCCGTACACTTTATATCGATTTTTTTAATCTACGTTTACACAGCTAACTAGACTCTACACACTGTTGAGTTTTTAATAGCATTTGTTTACTCCCTGGCTGCAAAGGTGCATCTTTAAGGGTTTGATCAAAGAAGAGTCAATAACTGAACTAAAGCTCAGTGCATTAAGGCTGAAACACCATAGAAGAAAAAATAATTAAACAGGAGAGGTCGAGGTAGAGAAAGGAAAGAAAATATAGGGGAACGTAAAACAAAGAAAAAAGCCTTAATTCATCTATACTTTGAAATCACTATCTTTTCCGTTCACATTAATAGGCATATACAAGAACGGGTCATTAAGGCATTTCAGCTGCATTTAGAAAATATGGGGGTTGTAATCTGTAATCGATAGATAGCCTTCTCTTTCGTAAGAGCTGTGTTTGTCTGTTTGGCTGTCTGTGTGCGTGTGTGTCTCTGTGTAAAGTCTGTTTGTCTGTCTGTCTCTCTCTCTGTCCCATCTCTGACCCTGTCTCTCTCTGAGACTATGTGTCTGTCGATAGCTCTCCCTCTCTCTCACTCTCTCTCTCTCTCTATTTCCTCCCCTTTTGTCTCTTTCTTAACGTCTGTCTGTCTGCCCTACTATCTCCCCTATTTATGTTTTTTCCTGTTCAACTTCTTTCTTTCTTTCTTTCTTTCTTTCTTTCCTTCTTTCTTTCTTTCTTTCTTTCTTTCTGCCTTTTCTTCTCCCGCCCTCTTTTCCTTCCTTCCTTCCTTCCTTCCTTCCTTCCTTCCTTCCTTCTTTTTCTTCCTCTCCCAGTTCTTATCATTACCACCTTTTCCTTTTTCTTTCTTTTTCCATCCTCTGCCCATGCGCAAGCATGTACATTCCCAGCTAATATATTCAATTTAGGCTTATCTAATAACTATTATTGCCCACAAGACGTATCGTAAAACGACATTAGTTTCTAATGTGGGTTACAGGTCATAAAAACAGCATATTACCAATAAAAACCAGATTTTGTTTCCCACAGAAAAAAATCTTCCACCCTTCACGACAACACCTATCCATGGGGGGACGATGTAGATGAAGATCAGACTGCACATTACGTGCAGTCTGATCTTAATCTACATTGTCCGCTTCTATATTCTTAAAAAGACGGAAACATCGCTTTATCTAACGCAGATATGTATTTTCAATCCAGCAATGAGGTTGTGTTTGCTTATATGGCATAGGTAGAGAAAACCCTTTTACAAAACAATACCATGTTTAAACGGCCCTGATGAGAACGGCCTTCGAAAACATTGTTGGTAAAGGAGAAAATACTGGTACATCAGCATTTTCCTTTTTTCAAAAATGTTTTCTGTCATTTCTAAGAATAAATCCATTATTTGAAACATATTTAATTTGACTTTTGTCATTTTCTTTTCCAGTTTGACGAATTAATCCGTATTGGCTAGTAAAGAGTTAACCTTTACTTAGAAGAATCCACGATTCAAAACGAATCAGAAACATTCCTCCACTAAATTACCATGCCACCCAACTTTGATTTTCTTTCTTTTTTACTCAATGCAGGTGGTTCACAATTTGAAAACAGAAAGGAAAAAAGGGCAGTTGCCTATTGAATTATGTCTTGTCGCTATACAGTGCTTTCCCCCATTATGAAAAGTGGTGTCCTTTCCCACAGAATATTTCATTTTTGGCCACTTTTCATAAGTTTGGATCGGTCTAAATTGAGTTTGGGCTTACATAACCTCAAATCGTATATTGTGTTATACATACAGAGACAAACAGTTCCCATTCTGAAAATGGTACTAGTGATTTGGAACTGGTTGTGACGTCAATGAGGAGGCAAATTACCGAAAATTCCACGGGCAAGATCATTTCTGGTATTTCTACAGAACTCCTCTCTTCCAGATAAGAACTTGTATTGAACGAAAATAAAAGAAACCATTAATCATTTCGTTCCGTTTCTTTATGGCTAATATTTGATAACGCACCAACGAATGGCCCAGTAAAACATTGGTATCTCTAAGCAAACGCGCATTGATTCGCTTTTCGAATACCGTAGTGTTCCCAATGAAAGAGCCGAGCCGCGGTTGTTGACTCAACAGCCTACAGGACTTTAGAACGGGGTTCTTAGGTTTGATCCCCGACTCGACCAATCTTTTTCCGAGAATTGAGTATAATTGTTGTGACAGGATTCATTCCTCTCTCACTGCTGATCATTTTTTCGACGAAGGCTATGTGGGAAAGCAGCCAATGGCTTGGAAAGAATATTATGCGGGGAACCGGTAGAAGAAATTCCAAGAAAGCATGGATAGGTGCACTGGTCGCAGTGATTTAACGGAAAACGGTGTTAAACACCATATAATCAATCAATCAATCAATAAATCAATCAATCAATAAATCAATCAATCAATGATAGAGCATCACTCAAATGTTAGATTTTACACGTATTTACAATATCTCTTTCTTTTCTTGTCTACTAAATGATAGCAAAACTGAACAGTACAGATAAAGATCAGACCCCTTGCAAGAACTCGGTGTCTAATCTGGAGACATCACATGATTATTATAAATAATTTGCACGTGAACGGCAAAAATTAATACTCTATACAAAGACGGGATACACATGTATATATAATGATTTACCAGGTTGGTTTATTTTTCATGGTCACAAGAAGTAGCGAGAAACAGAAATTGTATATGCACAGAGCAATAAATGCAAAGCTGGCAGTTTTTGCTGCTCCAAAATCAAAGTTGAAAATGAAAAGCAAGTGAACTCTCGACATTTTGTATTTGGGGAAACTCGCTAGCAAAAAGGGGGCTTAATTCATATTCTTGATCAATGAAACCAGGCGAGTCATCTTCTCATTATGGACCCATAAAATGCATTTGTCGTATTAATCCGTTTCCGGACAATCCATCCTTTTAACAACCCTGGTAACCAGCATTTTCTCCTTTTCCCACAATATTTTCAACCCTATCAAGGACACGTTTTATCATTTGAGCAACCTTTAATTTGTTGTCCATTAATGCTTTCAATTTTGACCAGTCGTAAATTTTGTCGTTTGGTAAGGAGTTAACTGACTGAAGTATCAGATTCTCTGACAAGCTGAAAAATTGAACTGTAGCAAAAAGTTTCGACCCATTGCGCGGATTGCGCAAGCTGACAATGGTCGATACCTTTCTTTTTTTTCCACAGAGTTTGACACATTTACGTTACAGCGACAAAAGTTGTGGTTAATTGATTGATTGATTGAATTGTAAGCAAGCAATTTCGTTGAAATAATATCCCCCGCCGAAAAAGACCTCCCAGTCGGCCATTTTGCATCGAATCAAACATATGGGTTAAACTGTACACGTGTATAAAGCTTCCCGAAATTCCGTTCAACGGTATTGAGGATATTCAACAAGACGGACTGACGGAAGGAAGGACGGACGGATGGACGGATGGACAACGCTAAAACTATATCCGTCCTCCTTCAGCGGGGGGGTGATAAAGAAAACAGTGTGTCGTATCAGACAGATCTAGACATTTATTTTTCCGAAGCGTTTCCTAAGTATGTCACATTCCATGTTGATTTCGTACTTTTTAAAACTACTGACATCTCGATCTTTTTTTTTTTGTCTTACACATATGCATAGTCTTCTTTCTGGTCTTTTATTAGATAAAAATCGGTAGACCACGATATCGTTCGAGCAATCAATCTGCGGTTTGTTCCAGACGAAAAACGTCAGCCCTACTAGCCAGATCGCCGAGTTCATCCATTACTGATGTCACGTGGGGGGTGTCACGTGGTTGTTATGTAACAGAATAACAATCTTGCTTTCTCTGCAAATAAGTTAATTGTTTACCCAGTGTAATACTGTCTACTTTATCCCGTAATTAAACGCATATGGTTCCATCTTCGTAACGTTTCTTGTCTGTGGTTTTTTCAGCTCCTGCAGCTAGCCAAAATGAACAACAATGTTAGTTAAGTAACACAAGTTTTATCGTATTTGTGATTTCTGTACTCTGGTAAAACGACCACGATGTTAACAACAATTTACGAAAGCAACAAGGAAGACGACGACAATAACAACAACAACTTCATTTGTAGTACGGTCAGGTGGCAGGGGACTTGGAAACTTGTTCACAGCTGTATAGTGAATCATGTCGCCCCGAGCCGAAGAGCGACATGATTCACCACAGCCGTGAACAAGTTTCCAAGTCCCCTGCCAGCTGACCGTACAACGAATTTATAATACTGCAAATTTTTACTATTCTAACGTGTGTTTAGCGAATTTTACTTGTTTCTTGGTTTTAAAATTGAGTACGCTGACGAAATAAAATTTCCCTCCTGACTGTTCAAATTGAATGAAACTGACGTCACTGGAAAGTGACATCACTGAAACGTTGGTAATACGTGCTAAAACGTGCAGCTTGGCGCATAATCTTGATGTATATCTTTATCGACGCCGCCATTTTTATTAGCTTTTGAAAAGTGCTTGCAGATTTTGTTATCTTGTTTACTGTATGGACTTGTTTAGTTTCTTTTAAGGTAAGACCTGTGCAATGCACTTCCGGTGATAATGGGGCAAAAATTCTAATTGGTTAATAAGTAAGGATAAATAAGGATTTACCCAGAAATAATATTTTTGCACATTTCTAACAGATCGGAGTTCCGCTTATGTCTCTTGAAATTATGTTTTGATACTTTTGTTAGTTTTCTGAAAAGGGAGGTAATTATTATCCATTTTTTAATTGAGAATAGTGGTTTTAGATTTATAAATGATAATTCATCTTTTCTTCTTTTTACCTCTCTTGTCTTTTTCTTTTCTATTTTTTTCACTTTTTTTGTGTGATTTCTTTACACATACTGCTTAACCGGAGCTTGGAGAGGAACTATATAAGCTTAGCTTTCGTTTCGATCCATTTTATAGAATTATTCAGCTTGTTAATCTGATTGATATATATTTCTATGTAATACTATGTAATTCGATGAATAAAATATGTTTATACTAATTCAAAGAAGGATAAAATGGAAAAAAATGAACCAGTGAAAGTAGTTCAATAATACTCATTTTTAATTATAGCTAATTTTGCAGGATAGTAATTATTTTAGTTGAAATAGCTGTTTTCGATTACACAGGTCTTACCATAACATACATGAAAAAATAAAGTACTTGATTACCAGATTGAGCCTTATCGACTTCATTTTTCCTGATTTTTTTTTTATACATATAAAATATCCTGCTTTAATTGCCCGATCAATCAAAACTAGATCGTATCCCAGATGGCCCAGAGTTTATATATTTGTCATGCAGTACTAGTATTACCACTCTACGAAGTTTGTTAGAGTGATGCTTTTGGCGTAAAAAGTTAACGCGCTGTAATGTGTCCTATTATAGAAACAAAAAGGTTTACGGCGCCATTGATATTGTGCGTCAATATTTTCTTGTAACATCAGTTTTAGTTTGTGTAACTTAACCTGTTTTTGTCAATCCCGTATATTCAATTCGACACGTCCAAACAGTCTTAAATTTAATGCATGCAGAAAGCCGTGTCAGACTGGTTCATCAATTTACTACTTATTAGAACAACAGTACATGGCACGCTTGGTGGAACAACTTCAACTATCCTAGTCCTTGCTCACTAATCTATTTAAATCTTTTCCAAACAACAAACTTCTAGACTGGTCCAAATTGAAAGCATTTGGAGACATAATAAAATTAATTAAAAAATCGAAATTTGTTTCCGGCAGAATATAAAACATTGTGGGAAAAGGAGAAAATGCTCCAGCATTTTATCCTTTTCCACGATCTTTTCAAAAGGCGTCTATCTCAGGGTCGTGAAAACCAGAGAATGTTTGTTAAAGGGTTAATCAAAGCGCTTAAAGCACTGATGGCTAGGGGCAAGTGGAAAGTGTATATATACGCAAAGCAATTTGTATTCAATCATGAAATGTCCAGTTAAAAAGCAGAAGCAAAAATACAGATGCCTATGTTCGGCTGCAGATGCTATAAGTGAAAACTGTTTGTCTAAAAGCCGGACATTACAGTGTCAACAATATCTAGATGATTATCTGCCCCTGATTTATGGGTTCCCTTATGATAGTTAGTAACTAGCCCCAGTTTGTATTAAATATGATGGTTAGCAACTACTTCAAGCTTGAAGTTTTCAGTGATGATAGTAATGACAAAGATTTTGTAAAATAGCAAAATGTTTGATTAAATACTTGGATGGATAACTTTCCCATTTGTAAGGGTTTCCCTTTTGATTTGCTAACACCAGTCCCAGTTTGAAATTGATATCTTAAGTAATCACAGATATATTATAGCCTTACCTCGTGTAACTTCCTATTTTCCCTTACATGAGTTTGTTTGCGTTTTCTCTCATTCCACTGTTAAATTAGTGAAGTATTGCCATTAGAGTTTTCATCGTGTCTAGAACTCCCTGTCTGTCCAGTCCAGTCCGTTTCGGTCCATTCCGGTATTTACATGAGCCAGGAAAATACCGACTCATTCACATTCCTATTTGTACATTTATTACGGCTGACAAGGTAAAAGGTTTCGTCTGTTTACACGCCTTTCCTGAATACACACCATAAGAGACGCATCCATCAAATGTCAATTTCGCCATGTTCCATCTGGACCCAACGATGAACACACAGCGACGACCAAAGGTAAACACGGGTGTTGGTTGTGTCATGCTCTGCATGAGTATTTGGCGCTGTCTGCGCATGTCATATCCTTCAAATATTCGACCTGTTTGCTATGACGCATCACCCATTCCTGTATACCTGGGAAAAGTAGGGCTTATACCGAATCTGTTAACATATTACCCAAGCATGTACGGGCTGCTTTAATTAATGAATGATGAATATATGTTACGTGCTAGCCGATTATAACTGAATGAATAGCACCAGGTGGCGTTGTTTTAGAATTAACGTTTAATTCTCTTGAAATTCAAAGCAACGCTTGTTTAGAAAAGAGGTCCAGTTTTGTACCCAGAATGCCCAAATTAGATTTGTATTTGTAGAATGCCATCTAGCGGGAGATAATGGAGTATTTGGTGAAATTAATGGGAAAATTTCTTTCTATTTAAAACGTTCTCGTTTAAAATTCATTACGCTAACAAATACCTCTATAAATGTTTGCTTCGAATATATTTTCTTTGACATTTTCTCTGTTATTGTAGACACCGACCCCCTCTTTCAATTTCTATTTTACATCACGGATGAATAACTCGTAACGTGTAAGGCAGTTTTGAGGGCCATGTGTCATTTCAAGCCCATTGGAAACGACAGTTGCAGTTCCAACAAATCAGAGACAGCGCATAGTGCATTTATACATGGTGTTGAGAGTGGTTGCAGCTGTCATGGAAAAGTCTGAAATGTGATTACTAGATCCAGGCGCCAACTACATATCGTCGGTTTACTCCGAAAACCTCGTAACTACATTTTGTAAGAAGCTGCAGTTAAGAGATTTTAGAAGTAAACAGACGATATGATGGGAAAGCCATTTTCATTACTCCGTACTAACGTTATCCTAGAACAGTTTCACAAATTCATATTTCAGGACTTTGGGTACTTTGATTCACTTTCTTAGCTAAGAACTAGCTATTTTTGGACTAACTCATATAGCTAGAAAAGAAGTACATGTATGTACATTACATACAAGGATGAGAAAGGCTGCGTTGAGGAAAGTAAAGAGAAGTCCTAGTACAAGACTTAGAACAAGAGGGTAGCAGGTTCGATCCTCCAGCTGGGCCAATCTCTTTCCGAGGATTGATGATGGTCATTGTGACAAGACTAAAACCCCTCCTTCAGTGCTGAATATCGTTCTATAACTAATGTGGGAAAGCAGCCAGTGGCTTGGAAAGAACATTCTAAGTACTTTAACTCTTTACCAAACGATAAAATTTCAGGCAGCTCCAAACTGAAAGCACTTGCAGACGTCAAAATAAACGTAACTAAAAAATTGACATAAATTTGTTTCCAGAAGTGTAGAAAAAATTGTGGGAAAAGGAGAAAATGCTGGTTACCAGCATTTTCTCCTTTTCTCACACTGATTTCAAAAGGCTTCTATCTCAGGGTGGTAAAAACCAGGAATTATTCGGTAAATGTTTAAAGGAAAAAGAAATCAGGAAAGCATGGCTATAGGTGCCTTGGCGTTTGCGATATAACCGAAAATAATGTTGAAAACGGCACTACACACCTTATATAAACAAGAAAATAAAAAAAAATACTTGAAATGGATCATAAGACTTGATTTCCGGTCCCATATATTTGATTAGTTTACACCAAACGTGATGAGAACTGCCCATAAAACTGCCACAATATGCCTTGATTTGAGCACCTTTCACACAAAACGTCATAAAAGTCTGCAGACGGCGTTTGAACGCTTCCTCTCGTCTGCTTCTTTCTTTACAACATTCACTTTTACCGGTTACCAGCATTTTCTCCTTTTCCGCAAATGTTTTCAGAAGCATTCTCATAGTTTACCAATGTCGTTAAATTAAAACTCGAAATGGTTTTTCCAAGGTCTTTGAATTAAAATTCTAAATGGTTTAACCAAGGTCGTTAAATTAAAACACGAGATGGTTTGGTCAAGGTTGAAGGCGCCTTTCACAACTTTAGTTGACTTTGTGAGAAGTATAGATCAAGATTGGACTGCACGAAACGTGCAATCTGATCTTTGACCTACACTGTCTCTCGTTCTGAAATAATATGGTCAGAAGCAACATTGAAAGTGCACTTAACTTTCAGGCTGCTATGCAAGACTTAAGAACCTTTTGCAAACAGCGTAGATCAAGGTTAGACAGAACATGCAGTCCTATCTTTAATCTACACTGTCCAATACTGAGATATCATTATCTTCCCGTTAAAGTAACAATATAGCCCAAAAGTAAACAAAGTAAGTGTTCAAATGCATTCGAATTTATATTATACCATTTAAAAGTATGTAAATTAATGTGAAGATGACGACCTGCCATTGTACGGTGGGCCAAAGTGTTCCTTGCTGACAGAGAAACTAATTTCAAAACTAGGTTAAATCCTGCCAGGTAGCTGTTTCTTTTGTTTACTTTGTGCCTAATTTTGAAATTATCTTTTTGTCTACAAGCGATTAACACATGGCCCAACCATACGATAACAGTATCTCATCTCCACAATGTTTTCTATATTTTCAAATGATATGATTTAAATTTAAATGAATTATGATATCATGCTTTGATATTTTGGCCTTTACTGTGCCTTTAAGAATGCCTATGAAGTAGCAGAATTTCGGTTTTTACTGTCGGCTAGAAATAGGGTTTATTTCATCAGCTTGTGGTTAATACGGGGAAAAATTTGCCTCAAAAGGGAAAGGTATGCATAAATAACGAGTACCGTTATGCACGAGTTATTTTCGCGGACCTTTCTCTTTTAAGGCAAATATTTCCCCATATTAACCACAAGCTGATGAAATAAATTATATATTTCCTCTGATTATTTTGTCAACGAATACTACTTTTGAAACAGTGATCTCAAGTCAATTGATCAGGTTTTCGGCAGGAGGAAAATATTCACTGTGACGGGGAAATAATTCCCCCCAGCTTAAATGACGTCATTTCTTTACCCATAGCATTTCTAAAAATAAACACATGAAATATAATATAGTTACATATCACTTATCTAGCAGGATAAGGGTTGGGTTAGTCTTTTCACAAGACTGAAAAGGTCAGTTGGATTTATTCGGCACTATCAAGATTAACCCGTTAGCTACTAAGCGTGACTTACTGACCTTTTGCGAACAATGTAGATCAAAATCAGACTGCACAGAACGTGCAGTCTGATCTTGGATCTACACTGTCCGATAAAGAGATATAATTCCCCAAAACATAAATTTTAAATAGCAATATTTGGCTTTTTACTATTGAAATGAAAATTTTTTATGTTAGCTTTTTAGCGGGATAAGGGTTATATATAAGAAAGAAATTTACACGAAAATAGTCATTTTATTTGTTTGAAAGGTTCTGTGTCAGCCAATCAAATTGCTTGCAGTAGAAAATTCAAAAATAAGGTGAAATTGATTTCAGAATATTTGATAAACACGACCCCTAGTGACTTGGCAATGTTTGACGTCAAAATGTCAATTTCTCACATACGAGTACTATAAATTATTGCGCCATATATAGAAAGGAGGTGTTATTTTTAGGATAGGTTCTCAAAATAAAGAAAGGGAGAACGGATGGGAAAAAGTACTAGTCGATATAATACTGTTTTCCAGAAATTCATTTCACAATTTGATTAACTCTGTAGTACTTTATCTTTCCAGTTACGTTGCCGAAAACAGAAAATGAAATAAAAATTTCCAGCCTATGTTCATTTTAAGCCAGAAGTACCTAAATGCATTCCTTCCTTGTATATAACCGTCTATGCCATCCAGATTCGATTATAAAAGTTCTGTCTCTGTATACCTTACAGTATTTTGTTTTTGATTGCGTTTGTTGTTTATGTCCAGGGTTTGCCTATTTGGGCTACTCACCCAGAAGACTTATTTTTGCGACCGGGGGCTGGGGGAGGAAATAGTACTAGTTATGCCTGCTCCTTTAATGAGCTCTGATCCAGGTTTATTAATGTCTCAGTCGATAGTTTATTTACAATATTAGATGGCCAGCCATTGGGTTCTACCCTAAACGCTCAAGATTCTCCAACATTTTCTATATTTGAAAATAACACAACTTCTGACTTTAGCCAGTCAGAAGTTGTGTTACTTTCAAATATAGAAAACTCTGGAGAATAAGACAGAGAACGTCCTTTAGAATAGTTGGTGAATCTGAGGTGAATAGTAGGCGTAATCTGAGATGGATTTCGTCCTGTATCCGCACTATCCCCCGTAACATTACTAGTAGTCTTTGTGGGGGGGGGGGGGGGAAGAGGGCTTCGCCCATATGGGCAATCGGTGGTGACGATAAATAACGCAACTTCAATCAATGCGACAATAGATAGATCAATATTTTTTATGTGTTTTGCCCAATATGTTGGTATTTTTCGTTCATTTATTTGTCAGTTATCGTATCACAACAGCAGAACATTTCGAAACAACTGAGTGCATAATTGCATCGTTAAGGTGGTAGGAGGGTAGCCCATAGATATTCTTTGCAAACTCTCTCTTATCTTTTGCAACTCTGTATCAGACTGGTTCGAATTGAAAACATTTACAGAGGAGAATTTCAAAGTAACTCAAAAATTGAAGTGCCTTTTTAGTTGGACAGAAAAAAAAAACAAGGAAAACTGGTTACCAACGTTTTCCCCTTTTGGCCACAATGATTTCAAAAGAATTTTTCAGGATCGTTAAAACTTGACTGTGTAGTTTGAGGAAGGCATAATTGTCAACTTTTATCAAATACTGCAAAAATAGAATGACTTCACCCAGTAATTGTAATGACAATCTTATACCTATCCCTTACTTCTTTTTCAAACTGCAACCAAAGAATCATTTGATTGAAAGAAGATGTACTTTATCGCAACAGTATGGGATACAAAGTTTAGGAAAAAGAATGCGATCTTTTTAATAGTAGTTGCTCCTTTCTCCGTAATACGTTGCAAAACTGTCTCATGCAGGGTCGTGAAAATTGGTGTTTGGACAGTAACAGTTTGACAAGCATTTCTGATATCTACAACTTCATCGCTTGCATTCGTCTTCTAAGTTCATTATCCGGAACTAAATTTTGTGGCGGATGAACTTCCTCTTCCGGGTAAGAAAACATTCAATACGGCAAACTCCACTTAAGTCAGGGTATGTTACACATGTTATGTGTTTTGAAGAGGATACAATACAAATACACATATCTTTATCTCCCACTACTGTAGTTCATAGAACAGTAGAAAGTTTTTATGTCAAAATGTCATGCCATCCCACCATTTATAACCCATCTGTAGACGGTGCACCGCCGCATCAATTATTGACGCGTAGTGATATATACCGTCTGGCATAAAGCCGTGATGCTACTCATCCCACCATTAGCTAATTAATTTAACCCATTTACCAAAACAATCTATTCTTTTAACGACCCGGGGGAAGAATTTTTTTAAAACACTCCGGAAAAAGGACAAAATGTTGGTAACCAGCATTTTTTCCTTTTCCGATAATATTTTCTACACTTCAGGAGACACAATTCATCATTCCAGCCACATTAATTTTGCCAATTGCAAATGCTTTCAATAATCACAAGTTTGCGTTTTTGTCGTTTGGTAAAAGAGTTAACTCATTTACTGCACAAACATGATATTTTTGCATCCTGATCTAAAGGTATTTGATAAAATTGTGTGAAAAGGAGCAACAAAATTGATTGTAGCAAAGAAGTGCTCTTTTTTCCTCTCGAAGTTTCTATCTTTGTAAAATAAGAAAAGTTTTCCTTCCTTCCATATTCTCGTCCTTTGTTCAATCTACGATAGTGTTTGGTCTTTTCGAAAAAATGCGTTATGGCCAGTAAAAAGTTTAATTCTTTACCAAACGACAGTTTTAGACTGGTCCAAATTGAAAGCATTTGCAGAACACAAAATAAATGTGACTCATAAAATGAAACTTGACTGTAGAGGAGAAGTAAAAATTGTGGGAAGAGGAGAAAATGCTGGTTACCAGCATTTTCTCCTTATCACATGATGTTTTCAGAACGCTCCTTACTCTGGGTCGTAAAAATCAAGGATTGCTTGGTAAAGGGTTAAGATTTTAGCAGACAACTTAATGAATACATTTTATATCAAAAGGTCGATATTCCATAAGAGCAATTTTGAAAACATTGTAGGCAAAGGAGATCAAATTCTGACAGGTACTTTGTTGACCCATTATCGCTAGATTTACATGTATTTTTTTACTTTTATGATCTGAATGTATTTATAAAAAAATCATAATCGAATTATTGAAGACGACTGCGATAAACGACAACAACAAAAACAACTACGTTTATAACAATAATAATAATGATGATGAAGATGATGATGATGATGATGATGATGATAATGTGATGATGATGATGATAATGATAATAATAATAATAATGATGATAATAATAATAATAATAATAATAATTGTAGGAGAGGCAGGATATCGTTTTAGTTGTTGATATTGGTAGCTGCAGTGACAGTTGTGTGGTGTGAAAATCATAATAGTCAAGCGGGACCATTGGAAAATGGAATTAAATGCACCTTTGTAATGTCGCCAAGCAATTCCTGGAAAAGCCACTTGTGTAATAAAACGGCTTTTTTGTCATAATATTGAAATTCATTTTATCACAAAAGTGTTCTGTCAGTCGTATATTATTGATCCTTTCTATGAATGGGTCGAATCATGCGGTTGAATGATCTTTTGACATGCAGAAAAACTTACCAAGAACTAAAAAAAAAAAGATGCGGACTATGCCGGCAGACATGAGTCGATACTTTGAGCAAATGCATTAAACCTCCTTTTCACGTAAAAGGACACATATACATGTGCTTCAAGGTAGCCGGTGTAGCTATCACAGTAGTCGTCGGTTTACTTCAAAAACCTCGTAACTACAGCTTGTTACCAAGCTGTAGTTACGAGATTTTTGAAGTAAATCGACGTTATGTGACAGTCACGTCATTTATAAATTACACGTAAATAGAGACGTTCATCAATTCTGACAGACAGACAATGTCAGTCTAATCTCGAGTTTTCCTCTCTGCATGTTTTGTTTATTTTTGTAAACCGAGACCCGCTAGATCAGTTGATAAAGTATAGGGCTTGAGGAAGTCGCCGGTTCGAATGCCAAAACTCGGCCAGTGTTTCTTCTCAGGACTGATGATAGTCATTGAGACAGGATTCAATCATCTCTTATGCCGATATTGGCTTTTGGGGAAAGCAGCAAGTTGCTTGGAAAGAACATTGTGCGAGGGATTGGGGTTAAAGAAACCGGGAAACGATGGATAGGTGGAAACTACGATACAAATTAAAATTTACCTATGTTCAAACCATCGTTAAACAGTAAACAATTCATGTCTTTAAAGAGCAGCCAATGCATAAACAGACGAACCTACGAACGAAACAAAACAATATTAGTTGTATACGGTGTGGTGGCAGTGGACTTGGAAACTTGTTCACGGCTGTGGTGAATCGTGTTGCTCCGAGCCGAAGACAAGGAACTTAAGCCTTGGTAGTACGTGCTCAAACGTGTAGATTGGCGCATAATCTTGATGTTAATCTTGATCGACGCCGCAATTTTGGATGTTGTGTCGATAGTGTAGTCATGTATATACGGGGCTCTCAGAAGGGAAACTGCTTTTACGCTGGTATGGCCAGTGTACATGAAATATATGTTCGGGTCATTTTATCCAATCACTAGACATTTCTTTGCAATATAATAAAGCAAAGTGTTTGTAAAGTGTTTAACACCAAATTACTTTTCGTAATTATCGAATGGCATTACGGCTGCTAGTGCACCTAGTGCATGTCTTCAATGCATGCATTCTTATTTTACTGTGCAAATCAAGCAGTGGTGATAGTCGCGGAAGGGGAAGAATCCTGTCCTAACGAATGTCATCAATCATCGGAAAGAGTCCATGTCGGACAAATTCTGTAATTACGTTGCACAAAAAGATAGTCCCTTTAGACTTGTACAAAATGTGTTAAAGATGAATTTTTTCCTAGATTTTTTTCATTAGATTTATTGGAGGTTGATTCTTTTTAACGTGATTCTGAGTGCGTATTCATAAACCATTCTTAAGAGCATTCTTGGCCTTATTCTCATTAATTTTTCATATTTGGAAGTAACACAACTACTGATTACCTAACCAAAATTAATGGTTTAGCCAATCAGAAGTTTTGTTCCTTTCTAAATCTAAAATAAGACCAAGAATGCAACTAAGAATGGTTTCTGTCGCTAAAGTCCACATATGACAGTCATATAATTATGTGACACATCATGCAAAAAGGGACCATCTTGGAATTCTATTAGATGAAAACAGATCGACGATAGTGCATGTCAGTTTAAAATGATAAATCAAAGATGATTTTATAACTAAGTACAATGACCACTTTTTATACAGAAAAAGTCATTAAAGGGAAAAGTGTCAACCCTGATCAGCTTACGCAATTCGCACAGTCTGACTAGGGTTGACACTTTTCGCAGTTTCCAGAAAGTCCCATTTTGCGTGATCGGTCACATAAGTATATACTCTTGACTAGACCTCATCCACCAACATTATAGAGAAAAGAGTTTATGCTTTGAGCATAGGTAATGATTTTCAAATGAGCACAATGGGTACAAAGTGCTTTGGTTCAGGTATCAGATGATGTTTAAATTTCAGATCGTCGGTTTACTTCAAAATCCTCGTAACTACAGCTTGTAACAAGCTGTAGTTACGGGGTTGTTGAAGTTAACCGACGATATGCTTCTATTCTCTTCTTTGCATTCAGTCCCTTAGCCAGGCGAGGCGAGTCAATGACCGTGCAGGACTTGCAACCCACGCATGGGTCGCTTCTTCCACCCCGAACTCGACCAACTACTTCCCGAGGATCAATAATAGTCGTTTCGATAGGGCTCACTAATCAATCGGTCATAATTTACGGCAGCCATTTTACGAATCGTTTCAGCATTGACGCACAACCTCGCCGATTAAATTTCTAAGAGATCTTTCTAATCGTCTGAATCTGTTATTGGAAAAGAAAAAAAAAAGGCGGGAAGATTTTTTTACACAAGATTCTAGATACATGAACTTAATAACACGAACGCACTGATTTATCAAGACCGGTCCTAGAATTTAATTCCCAGAAGCCGTCATTAAAGATTGTTTTCCTACCTGGTAATTTGGTACCAGTCTATAATCAGTGCGACAAAGACGCTTGATCATGATTATACATTATGAGCTTTTATCGCGAAAGGGCTTGACATCGTCTATTCTCTTCTGAAAGGATCATCAGGAATCAGTATCCTTTATGCTATCTTAGACGCTTTTCGCGATGTGTAGTAACTCAGTCATGATATAGGGTTTATAAGCTGAAGGTTGCAGGTTCGAGTCAAAGCTTGGAAAAAATCATTTTTGGATAGATGAAAGACATTGTGACATGACAATTCTACCTCCCACAACGCTTAACATTATGTAAAATTTATTTATATCGACTGATGCAGTAATTTTGGTTCGAGATAGATATTGTACGCAGCACAGGAACAGAACCTTCCGCGATGACTTATGACTTCAGAATACTCTTTCGCAATTTTGGTTTAAATTCAAATTGAAAAGTTAAGTCGAAACCGGAGAACTAATCATTACGATAATAGACATTTAAATTATCTCCTTTTAATATACATTATCTGCGAGAGCAAATGAATCAGTCTGTAGCGCCAAGGGGATCATATTAAAATCTTTATATAGCGTCTTAATAAATGATTATAAAAAATCGTGCCTTTCCGAATGACATCACGGTTTCATAAATAGAAATAAAATTGATACCGTTGATAAGTTCGATTATGGTAATTCTTAGAGATTGTTGCGTACATAAGGATAGTGGCGTTGCCATATATTAAAACTTCAAATTAGGTATCTATCTCTTGCGGACGAATTTTTGCATTTCGAAACGAGAAATGTCTCCTTTTGTTGCAATATTTTAACATGTATTAACATGCGCGGATCCAGATATCTTTCTCGGGGGGGGGGGGGGTCCCACCGAAAACGCACTCGTCTTATTATATGATACTTTAATTTCCGGATTTCAGTGGATGTAAGCCGTCTACAAAAAGAACGTCTACGTTTCCAGTTCTAACCATGAGGAGGTCTGCACAATTAGATCCTTTTTTTTCATTTTTAAAAACTTATGACTGTATTTTACATAAATGTTGTGCAATACAAAACCAATACCATTTCACGAATCCGATAACCACATTTTGCCAAAATTCCAGGGGGGGGGTCCGGACTCCCGGTCCCTCCCTCTGGATCCGCCTATGATTAATATTTTAAAAGTAAGGTACTTTAGCTTGACTATCCGTATTTCATATATGATTCATGCACAATGAAAAAAAAAGCCCCATGCATCTGCAGAAAGTATCGACTCATGCCATCCTACGCAGCAGCCCGCACAGGAATACACGGATTGAAAAGTTTTGCTATTGGTCAGTTTTCTGACTATCAAAAACTGGGTGTATCCTATGATACAGTCGATACTTCTATATACAATAAGGACCTTATGAACAGGGTTCCAGATAGAGGGAGTGATTTTGATTTCAAAATTAAAAAAATATTAATTTTTCTCCACAAAACCCTGTGTTGTGGGTACTCATTAGAATCGTCTCATCGAGACGATTCTAATGAGTACCCACAACATACGGTTTCAAAGAGAAATAAGGAATTTAGAATACCATCACTCCCTCTTATTTGGAGCTCTGTTATGAACCAATAATGACGTGATGACTTTTGTATAATGTATCACAGAACAGCAATAAATGCCCTTTTCCCAGAGCTCGGCTAATACACGTGTATCCATGCACGGTTTTAGAGTGGTATCCTTCAAATTAGTTAACGAGCTAACTCTTTACCAAACGAAAAGAAAAGGAGCTCGACCAAATTGAAAGTATTTACAGACCACAAAATAGATGTGGTTCAAATTATGAGTTCTTTCTTTGATAGGGATGAAAGCACTGTGGGAAAAGGAGAAAATGCTGGTTACCAGCATTTTCTCCTTTTCCCACAGTGCTTTCAAAAGCCTTCCTCTTCAAGGCCGTTAAAACTAGTGTTTGTGTGATAAAGGGTTTGAAAAATATCATGGAAACACCTACACGCTCGTTAAGGCTGAAAAACAAACTGCATTGATTTTTTTTTTTTCTAATTACATATTTTCCAGTGTATTTTTGACATAAAAGGATTTTAGTACACATAATTATTTCAACTAATGACCGTGTGAAAAAAAAAAACATGGCGTCATTTCTTATGAACTCTAAATTTGGGGTGCATTCGGAAAACCTCAGGTGATTCGTTGATCTTGTCCATGGACTCATTACGTTGCCCGATGTTTGCATACACCATACATTTCTTTACCGGAAGTGAACTGATTTACTGCGCGTGAAAATGTCAGAATTCATTAAAGATACATGTACAAGAGTCACAATTATTTTCATATTTTTTTAAAAGTTTCGTTCTAACATAATTTCAGTTCGGCTCTATAAACACAGTGCAACGGAAAAGAGGTAGCATTAAGAAATAATCTTCTTTTCATCATGGTTTATCGTTCAGTGAACCACAGTTGTGAGTTATGAGGCACAATAAATAATCCATGAGGGCCATAGCCCGATTGGTTTATTCATTACGCCTCATAATTCACAACGTGGTTTATTGAACCATAAACCATGCTAGAAAGACGATTATTTCGAGTATAACATGATTAACTCTAAATAAAAGGAAAACTGGTTCACACTTCGAGTAAAAACGCGGATGTAGATTATAATCCACTTTATAACTTACTTACTTTACATTAGACAGAATGGCGTCACTCTATATAAAATGGCGTCACTCTATATGGACATTCGGAACACCTCGGCCAATCTTTCGATCCAGCCTCGGATGTATGCCGACGGAATAATATGTTAAAAAACTTGACATGCATCGCCGGAAGCGGTTATTCGACAGATACTCCCCACTACATAGTTCTCGGGATGTTCCAAATGACGTGAACTAGTAACCATTTCGAATGACAACAAATCCTGTAGAATGACGGTAAGTCTAAATATAGCAGCATAAATGGCTGAATTTGGGACTTGCATTGATTACGCACTTGAAAAATTGGGCTGGATAGAAAGATTGGCCGAGATTTTCCGAATGTTTGCGCGATAATGACGTCATTGTATTTCTTGCTATGGGGGTGTTGTTGTTCCTTCCGGAAGTAGTCTGTCGGCATACATCCGAGGCTTGATTCGCAGAATTGACCGTGGTGTTCCGAATGTCTATATGGAATGGCGTCACTCTATAAAGACGTATATTTTACTACGCTTTTGTTGCCCTGTGCGTATAGAGCCGAATTCACGTGTCATCTTAGAATTAGAAAATAACGATTATAAGATTAATAAAAATAAAGATCCGACCTCTGAGAGAATTCGCACTTTTTTGCAAATGGTGAAATTCGGTTTTTAGATTCCCTCTTCAGTAATACAATTCGGTTTTCTTACACAGCAGTCGGATGCTTCCTTTTTGATCGTTTGCAATGCAAGACTAAACGGGACCTTTTGTAGTGAAATCGTGCAATTTCGTTTCAAACGTACGTGTGTTTCTATTGTCAAGTCGTTTTAGGAACCTTTCGTTCTAAGATAAGAAAGGAATGGGAAATAGAGAGACGGGTAAAAAGGTGAAAAAGAATCTGTGTATGACGCAAACGAAATGGGTTTTTGAAAGACGCTGATAAAATTTACAGACAAGGCCCAATGAAAAATAAATGAACTGTCATCACCCGCTTTCCAATTAACCCTTTACTAAACAATTCTGCGTTTTAACTGTCCTTATGAACAGCCTTATGAAAACACAGTGGGAAAAGGAGAAAATGCTGGTAACCAGCATTTTCTCCTTTTCCCATTATGTTTTCTACCCTTTCAGAGATCAGACAATTCATTTGAGCAACATTTGTCGTCTGTAACTGCTTTCAATTTGGAGCAGTCTAAATTTATTTCGTTTGGGAAAGAGTAAAGCCCATTTCGCAGAACGCAATGTTTTGGACCATAACAATTTGAATGCTATTGGAGCAATAAAGATCAATTGCGTTAGATATCAAAGGTACACATTTAGACTGCCAAAACCTAAAACAAAGAACAAGTTATCGTTTTGGGTAATTTCTCTGTTTTGTCGCCATGGTTTCATACCCATGTGACTTCAAATTCATACAAAAATAGTTCACTGTTATGAAAGCAAGGGTCTAAGCTGATTCTGCTGTAAGACTAAGTTCGGCACACTGTTGAACGATGTCTAAAGCTGCTCTTAGGGTTTAACAACACTTTTCAACTTCGCTGTCTTGCAGATTTGCAGAATCACTGCGGCTCAACCTCTATAAAAATATTGCAAATCGGGCTCCAAACTCTGTATTAGACGTACAAATTGTAACCTTGTCCAAATTGAAAGCATTTACAGGCGACAAAATTTCAAAACAAAAATACCTGTGTCCAAATTGAAAGTGAATGGACAAAATTTCAAAATTTTAGCTGTGTCCAAATTGAAAGCACTTGCAGACGACAGAATCTTAGCTTTGTCCAAATTGAAAGCACTTGCAGATGACAGAATTTTAGCTTTGTCCAAATTGAAAGCACTTGCAGACGACACAATTCTAGCTTTGTCCAAATTGAAAGCGCATGACAATATGGCGACAAAACAGAGAAATCGCTCAAAACGATAACTTTTACTTTGTTTTAGGTTTTGGCAGTCTAAATGTGTACCTTTCTTATGTACATCAATTAAAAGATAGAAATTACCCCTTGTCCTGCGAAATATTTAAAATGAAATGTTCAATCCTATAGAAAAAAAAAAAACTTAAACGGTGCCATTTCAAAATTATGTTTTGGGGAATTGTATCTCCCAATCGGACAGTGTAGATCAAAGATCAGACTGCACGTTCTGTGCAGTCTGATCTTGATCTACACTGTCCGCAAAAGGTCAGTAATAGCGCTTAACAGCCTAGGGTTAAGATCGTACATTCATGAATAGTCTGCTCTCATTCTAAACTCTCGATTAAACAGTAAACACACACACAATGTGACATACACACTTTGTTTAAGCAACAAGAAGCATGTAAAAGATTAATGTGAAAAAATGATCGATACAATGATTTTGCACTATATTCGTGATTCACCGAGTTTTTTTTTTCAATAGTTCCAATGAAAAATGAATGACTGATTAAGGTGTGAGTCAGTCTTTAACCCTTGGGCTTCTAGATGCGACTTGAAGGCCCTTTTTTTGCGGACAGTGTAGATCAAGATAAGACTGCACAGAACGTGCAGTCTGATCTTTGATCAACACGGTCCGATAAGAAGATAGTTTTGCCCCCCCCCCCCAAAAAAAAAGAAAGATACATTTGAAAATGCAAAAAATTATGTAATTACCTCCTATAATTACATGTATAACGTTTGTTTACTGCAAAAACGGCGTAACTACAGTTTGTTACAAAGGGATAGTTGTCGTTGTCGTCATTCTTGTTGTTGTTTCTGTTGTTATTGCTGCATTTCATTTCGATTTTCTGCTGTCGCATTCGGCTAACAAACAAGTTCATCTATAATTTACGAAGCATTACGTCAAAAATAGAACTGTTTTTCTGATTGGAACGAAATGAAAAGCTATTATACAAAATGTAAACGACCATTAATTAAAACCAGTAATAAATAATAAATTCAAAATCAATCTCGGTGATCTGCCATGGTTTCGCATACTTAAAATCAATTTAACAACCTCTTTTACACTTTCATGCACAATCCCGTGTATGAATGACTTTAACCCTTTACCCCATAAGGCATTCCTATAGTATCTGTAATTGACCCTAAATAACAGCAAGGATGAAGCCGTTTCTTATGTGTGTGTGACACCTTTTGACAGCATAGAAAACATTGTGACAAAAGGTGAAATTGCTCGTGACGAGCAATTTCACCTTTTGTCACAATGTTTTCCACAGGCTCCTAAAAGCAGTGCGTCAAAATGAGTATCTATGGAGTAAAGGGTTAAAGGCCCAGTAGAGACCAAAATATCAAAGCAGGTGTTATAAAATCATTTAAACTTAATTCATACCATTTTAAAGTATGGAAAATCAAGCAAAAAGAAGACAAAAGACGGAGCTAACTAGCAGATTTTTACTTAGTTTTGAATTCATTTTCTGTAAGAGAGCATGACTTATCAAGAAATTGCACCTCATGCACATGGCTAAATAAGAAATTGCTCTTATTAGCATGGCTGAATAAGAAATTGCTCCTCATGAGCATGGCTAAATAAAAAATGCTCCTCATGAGCATGGCTAAATAAGAAATTGCTCCTCATGAGCATGGCTGAATAAGACATTGATACTAGTGAGCATGGCTAAATAAAAAATGCTCCCCATGAGCATGGCTAAATAAGAAATTGCTCCTTATGAACATGGCTAAATAAGAAGTTGATACTAGTGAGCATGGCTAAATAAAAAAAAATGCTCCTCATGAGCATGGCTAAATAAGAAATTGCTCTCATTATCATGGCTAAATAAGAAGTTGATCCTAGTGAGCATGGCTAAAAAAAAAAAATGTTCCAAATGAGCATGGCTAAATAAGAAATTGCTCCTCGTGAGCATGGCTAAATAACACGTTGATCCTTGTGAACATGGCTAAATAAAAAATGCTCCACATGAGCATGGCTGAATTAGAAATTGCTCCTTATAAGCATGGCTAACTAGGAAATTGCTCCTCATAAGCATGTCTAATTTAGAAAATACTCTTCCTATATCTTCTTTTGTCAAAATGCTTTTTAAAGTAGCCTGCTTCAAGAGAACTAAGATTGATTAAATGCAGTTGTGCGCCGATTCCAATATTACTCCATTCTCATCACAATTAAGATCACCTATTCATGTTAGTCCTCGGTTTCACCATAAATAGGCCAGGACTTCGAAGTGTTTTACCTAAGGACACTCCCACGAAAGAGCATTATTATGAGCCATGTTCCTGCAAAAGGGGGCTTAATGCATCTCCATGATCCATGGTACCAAACAAGTTATCAAAATACTTATCGACCTGTTATATCCACGGAAAACCAACTTTATCATGAGATAGACTGGTCCCTGGACATACAGGAAAATGACCAATAGCGAAAAGTTTCGGCCCAGGTCAGCCTGCGCGGACTGGGCAGGCTGACCTGGGTCGATGGTTTTCGCAGATGCATTAAGCCTTCTTTTCACAGAGCACAGCTTTTATACTAACAGTAAGAGTCGAACCCGTAACATCCAGGTGATGAGTCCTACACTTTTACTGCTCAGCCACCAAAGATCCCTTCAAGAGCAGAAAGAGTCGTCTATCAGTGGTAATCACTTGATTAATTGTCCCATTTGTTTGTTCAGTTGAAAGCTCTCATACACTCATTTACAAGCTTGATCATTTGTCGGGGCCATTTGTTACCATAGATATCGATGTCTAGAGAGAATCTCCTTTAATTAGAAAATAAGCCAGTCTGGCCTGGTAGATCTGTCCGAAAAGTACAGGGATCCAATCCAGGTCGACCAATTTCTTTCTAAAAATTTGATGACAATCATTGCGACAGGAATCACTCCACCTTCATTCTGTAAACACTGTTTTGGTAATGTAAAGATAGAAAAGAAGCCGGTGGCTTGAAAAGAAAAATGTGCGCCATAGGATTCCTTTCATAAAACTGCCTAAGAACATGGCCAACTCTCAATCAAAGGAAAACAACCTCATACTTGGAATAAAACGCAGATGATATTCCATTAAATAACTTACTTTACTTTTTGTACAAAAATAACGTCACTCTATATAAAATGACGTCACTCTACATAGAAAAACGTAGATTTTACCACGTTTTCGTTGCACGGTTTTTATAGTGCCAATTCACGTCTCATGTTAAAATTAAGAAAAAATCTTCTTTCTATCGTGGTTTGTCTTTCAATAAACCACAATTGTGGGTTATGAGGCAGATTAAATAATCCACGTTGGCGATAGCCCGAGTGGTTTATTCCTTGTGCTTCATAACTCACAGCGCTGTTTATTGAACGATAAACCACGATAGAAAGAAGATTATTTCGATTCTAACATTGCCAATTCTTAATGAAAGGAAAACAAGTTAAAACTCGGATAAAAGATTAGATCTAAGTTCCATTGAATAACTCACTTTATTTCATGCTTTCCGGTAGGATATCGAGAAATAGACTAGCAGTGAAAATATTTTTCGATCTTACACTGGTATCACCACTGAAAGTACTGATTTTCACGTTCTTGTCGCCTAGGTAAATTGCGCGTGCCTAACAACCAGATGGGAAATATGACGTCATATACCTTAGATTTCTCGCGCTTGGCGTAACGTTGCTATGCGGAAGGGGTCCGTCACGGGGAATAAAGGAAAAGAACTGTACTGAATTTTGATCAAGCGCCTCCCAGAAAGGGTTAAAAGCATAAAATAAATAGAATATTTGTTTTTTTTCGATGAAAGATCGAAATTTACTTCATCTCGTGAACACCATCGGTAATATTTTCACGAGTGGCTGCGCCGATGGTGTTCACGAGATGAAGTAAATTTCGATCTTTCACCGAAAAAAACAAATATCCTCTATAACTTATTTTATACAGAATGACGTCACTCGGTATAGAATGACGTCACTCTACATGGACTGTGGCTGATTTTTCCACGCTGTCCTTGCACTGTGCTTATAGAGCCGAATTCGCGTGTCATGTTAGAATTAAGAAATGATCTTCTTTCCATAGTGCTCTGTCGTTCAATAAACGACAGTTCTGAGTTATAAGGCACAATAAATAACCCACGAGGGCGATAGCCCGAGTGGTTTATTCATTGCGCCTCAAAACTCAAAACGTGGTTTATTGAACGATAAACCACAATAGAAAGAATATTATTTATAACATGACCAACCCTTGATCAAAGGAAAACAAGTTCATACCTAGAGTAAAAACGCAGATGCATATTTAATTCAACTGAATAACTTACTTACTTACTAACTTTACAAAGAATGACGTCACTCTATATAGAATGACGTCACTTCACACAGAATAACGTAGATTTTACCACGCTTTCGAGGCACCGTGTTTATATCGCCGAATTCACGTGTCATGTCAGAATGCTGGTTTTAGTCTGCTTTTTTCTCACAAAATAGATCTATTGTAAAAAAACCTCCCTTCTCGGAGTCTCAGCGCCAAATGAATAAACTCGACTTCTTTCAACGGCTCTTAATATAATTCGTTGAAACTTAGATCTAAAAAGACTGATTGTATAGGCTTGACTCAACAAGCGGACGATATATATCAAAGATCAGACTGCACATTCTGTGCAGTCTGATCTTGATCTATGCCGTCCACAAAAGTCAGTGTTTTCGGCTATGGCGTCCTACGGGTAATCCTAAGATTGTTTGGTAAAGGCTTAAGTTAAGAGGTTAAGAGAAGGTAAGGGTGGCCGGCGTCATTATACAGACTTTGTTATTGTAAACCCTGTCTGATTTCCCGAGGGACGGACAAAACCCCAACTCTTTAACACCCGACTGTCATTAAAACTAAACATGAAATTGTTACAGAATTTATCTTACATCTTTATACAAATGTATTAGTCTATGTATCCCTTCCTTCCTTCCTTCCTTCCTTCCTTCCTTCCTTCCTTCCTTCCTTCCTACTTACTTCCTTCCTTCCTTTCTTCAATTTCTTTTCTTTCCTTCCTTCTTTCTTTCTTTCTTTCTGTCTTTCTTTCTATCATTTTTCCTTCCTTCCTTCCTTCTTTCCTTCCTTCTTTCAATTTTCTTTCTTTCTTTCTTTCTTTCTTTGTTTCTGTCTTTGTTTCTTTGTTCCTTCCTTCCTTCCTTCCTTCCTTGGTTCGATCGATCCCTCAATTCCTCGAACCCTCGATCCTTCTGTCTATCCGTACGTCCGTCCATGCATACGTCCGTATGTCCATCCCTCCATATATTAGATCTATTTGAAATAATTATTCGTCAAAATAACACATTTCGACATACACACTCATGAAGCGTATTCAGATGTCTAGATACTTTGTACGACATCCTTTGGAATATGCGTTAACATTATACTAAAAGCCAGTGTTTCCCTCCGCCTGGAAATCTATCAGACACTCAGGACAAAGGATTAAGTGATTACGGTTTCTTTCTTGTTTGCTATCTTATGGCGTCTTTACGTCAAAATGATTAAATTCATATTGATAAAAAATGAAAAACTTACAGTATAGAATATGTATAGAATATATATTTTTTTTTTTTGACGGGAAGGAGAATAATGGCATCCACTGCGCAACCAATTAGTCTACTAATCTTTTATAAATCAATCTATGTCTAAATGTACAAATGACATTATCCCTTATTCTTGCTTGCAAGATTAGAGTGGGTATCAAAAATTGCGTAAGCAAATAGTGGAGAGTTTAGATCAAAATTAGTGAGCGTTTGTGCAAGTTGATTTTAGTCGACCCTTGAACAACCGTTCTCCAAAAACGTGTCTACTTCAAGAGGCAAGACGTTTGAGATCCCATTTTAAAAACTAATTTGGTACAAAGCATATATTCATTTTCAAGTCTAGCAATGATACTTCAAAATTTGTCTGATTTAACCCTCTACTCCATAAGTCATTTCTATGGTATCTCTAACTGACCCTAAATAAAAGCAAGGATGAAGCTGCTTCTTATGTGTACATGACACAATTTGATAGCATAGAAAACATAGTGGCAAAAGGTGAAATTGCTCGTCTCTAGCAATTTCATCTTTTGCCATAATGTTTTCCACAGGTTCCTACAAGCAATGCGTAGAAATGAGTATCTATGGAGTAAAGGGTTAAGACGCAGGAATTTTGAGGTACCTTTTTGAAAAAGGCAATCTGTGGCACTTCAGACTGTCAGCCCTTTGATAATAGTTAAGTAAAATGATATCGTAAAATTTTATATAACAAATCTGAAAACAAATGCAAAATGGTCATTAAATTAATAGTTCGTTCTACTTTAGCATCTAATCTACTCTAAAAAATGAGTCTGCATTAATGCACAAAAAAAAAACCCCAAAATCCGAGACATCATTTTGAAATAAGCAATTTTAGCAATGTACCACGCCAGACTGTAGGTCCTTTGGTGATTATGATAGTAAAATTACATCGTAAAAAATGTAGTAAAATTATAGTAGAAATTTCGTCTGAAATATCATCGAAAACTGGAAAACTATATGTCGAGACTGACCCTCTATAAATTAATCCAGTTCTTTGAATCCCTTAAGACGAGTAATGCTTTAACTCATTACCAAACGACAAAATTTTAGGTTTGACCAAATTGAAAGCACTTGCAGACGACATGATAAATGTGATTGAAAATTTGAAATTTGTTTTGTGAAGGGTAGAAAACATTGTGGGAAAAGGGGAAAATGCTGGTTACCAGCATTTTCTCTTTTTCCCGCAATGTTTTCTTAAGGCTTCTTTCTCGTAGTCGTCAAAAGTAGGGATTGTGAGGTAATCGATTCATTTCTTTTAAAAAAATGGTAACCAGCATTTTCTCCTTTTTCAGCGATTCGCGTTAGCCATCTCAAAGAGATTCCTACCATTTTCACAAGGCAACAGTTGATGCATTCAAAAATGGACGGGTCAAGAGTTATTTCTCGTCTGGTTTTTGTGCTGAAGTATGGCTATTTATGGCGACATGGCGTTCGTATGTCAATTCGTTATTTAATTTTGCCATACAATGACCGGCTTATGTTTTTTCACCCAAGCGACCCCGAGTGTAATTCCTAGATAAATTATTACATTATAGGTTATTAACGAGATTTCTGTGTTCTCAGAGAAAAAACCATGTAACGAGAAAACGACTGATTAATTAGCCAATAAGGGCATATGTTTACGAGAAGTCTCATTTATGGCGAGATTTCGTGAGAATTGAATATCTGTGTATTGCAGTTAACCGGAAGTAGATTTCAAGCGAGTCAGAAATTGCATTGACAAATGGCGGCCATTTTTCTTTCGTGAGTTTTAAATGCGGAAATGAAATCATAGCAATTCATAAATAAAACATTATTTTGTGGACTGTACTCGGTAAATCACAGTGAAATAGAATCAAAATTCAAATTCATGTGAATAAATACTGATACATTCAACGAATAAATCCTATCCATTTACATCTTTTTTTGTACCCCTGTTTTATTTCGTCTTCGTGTGCATTTTTCTATGTTGGTTTTCCATTACAACTTTTGATATCACTCAATGATTTAAAGAATCTTAAAGTATAATTATAAATGGCTTGTCACGGGCGAAAAGAGACTTTCGAACATTTGCGTTCGCTCAGGCTAATCCGGGTGGGGAGGGAGGTGGGGAGGGTTGCACTTTGCTACTTCATCAGATTTTTTACCTAAGCTAGACTCTCTCAGAACTGAAGATTACTTAAAAGTGGAAAGTGTCGTTTCAGATAAGTCTGCGCGGATTGTGCAGGCTGCTCCGAGACAACACTTTATGCAAATGTCCCGATGCCCCTTTTCGTGTGTTGCAGGTCATAGAATACGTATATAGTGCTAACGTATATCAAAAATATCTAACGAGGTTGGGAGAATTAACGTTTCTCAAGCCTTGGCGAGACAATGACCAATTTTAACACTAAAGAATTTTAGATCCTTCCGAAGTGAAGGTATCTACGGACGGACACAAAGTTTTGGATGAGCTCATATGATTGCATGATGTCAGGATGGATAGGAACCATTGCAGGAAAAGGAGAAATTGCTCGTTACAAGCAATTTCTCCTTTTCCTTCGATGGTTTCTAATCTTTCTTGACTGCGATCGTTTTAACACGGGATTGTTCAGATGGGGTTTACCGTGGAATTGTTTTGTAAAGTGTCACCTGATTTATATCCGTCAAAGAAGTATTTATGCAATCCATAAAATATTTAACAAATCGCCATTTCTCACTGAAATTTGATAGAAAACCGTCAAAGTCAGGAAGTATTTATAAATTATTTCGACACTGGCGAAGATTGACACAAAATCTTGGAAATCTTACAGATAATATGTGTTAGCCTTTTAAACTATTGCCTATACATAACAATTTTGCTGTAGACGACTTTTGTGATTTTTTCTGTGAAAAAGCAATAATAAATGCCAGCAAATTGTTTTGTTTGTGTGGTGTTTAACTTTGTTTGGAAGATTATTTTAGTTATATCGCGGCGACCAGTTCACCCCTTTATGATTTCGTACAGTGACCAGCTCACCCATTCATGCTTTCGTAGGGTTTATTTCTTACCAGTGCTTAATATAATATTCTTCCAAAGCCACTGGCTGCCTTCCCACATACCATTGGTCGGATATGATATTAAAAAAATGGGGTTTAATATGAAATATGCAAGCAGGAGCTCGTAACAATAAGTTCCTACTACACACTTTTTTAAAAATGTAATTGAAATTTTTCCCATATTTCACCTATAGATATTATAAGAACCATCTGCTTCATTATGTTTTTGTTTCTAGGAGATTACGAGCTTCTATATGAAAAGTATCTATATTTATTTCATGCTTTCCGGTAGGCTTTCGAGAAATAGCAGTAAAAATATGTTTCGATCTTACTCTGGTACCACCAGTGAAAATACCAATTTTCACGTTCTTGTTGCCTAGGTTAATTGCCCGTGCCTTACAACCAGATGGGAAATATGACGTCATATACCTTACATTTCTCGCCCTTGACGTAATATTGTAATGCGTTGCTATGCGGGAGGGGTACGCCACGGGGAATAATGGAAAAGAACTGTACTGGATTTTGATAAAGCTCCTCCCAGAAAGGGTTAAAAGCATGAAATAAATAGAATATTTGTTTTTTTTCGGTAACAGATCGAAATTTATTTCATCTCTTGAACACCATCGGTAATATTTTCACGAGTGGCTGCGCCACTCGTGAAAATATTACCGATGATATCCACTCGATAATATAAATTTCGATCTTTCACCAAAAGAAACAAATATCCTCTATATATTAGGTTTGCCATGGCGGTAGTATACCGGTCATTTTCAATCAGTGCCCCCATTTTATCAATCTCTATATCGGTTAATCAATTTCTCAGATACCGGTTGATTGAGTTCTGCCTACCTACACAAACCCTTCCCTCTTCTAAGCTTTGGTTTATAATATTTCTTTACATGGACGGTGTCAATTAACTCTTCACCACACAAGAAAATTTTAGACTGGTCCAAATTGAAAGCATTTGCAGACGACAAAATAAAGGTGATTAGAAAATAGCAATTTGTTCTGGGAAGGGTAGAAAACACTGTGGGAAAAGGAGAAAATGCTGGTTACCAGCATTTTCTCCTTTTCCCACAGTGTTTTCGAAAGGTCTCTTTCTTAGGGGCCGTCAAAAGTAGGGATTGTGTGGTTATGGGTTAAGACCAGAATGTACATAAGGTGCAGCCTGATCTTCCAGCCACATGTTCGAAATTATTGCAGGTAGTCAGGCCTTAGTCGGCTTGGAATGGCCATGTTTTGGCTTAATAATTGAATGAAAATTCTCACTTCATCTGCATGTATTTAGGTTTGATTATACAATAGTACGGTTCTTCGATTTGTCGATCTAAATCTAATTTGTAAATGTTTAATAACGAAAAGACATATTTTATTTTTCTTCGTCGCACCCGAACAATTTGTTTCTGCCCCATTTCACAAACAGATCGTATTCATTAGAATTTCATCCAAATAATAACTGCCAGCTTTTGTAACCCTTATTGGATGAAATATACAGGGTTGTAAAAAGGGCGCGAAGTTTTAGTTTCAGAAAAAGGGCTCTATTTTTCCTATTAACACTGATTTAGTTTTTATCTTTTACCGATACTGGTCTATAATTCCGGATCGGGATTTGTAATTAGAAATACTCCGGGGTACTCCGGTGTACTGAATGATCTCATTATCCCTTCACCATAAAAATCCCGTATTTTCTATGGCCCTGACAAAGAAAGCTTTTGGAAACATTGTGGGAAAAGGACAAAATGCTGATAAGCAGCACTGTCTTCTTCTCCCACCTTTTTTTTCTATCCGTTCACAGATAAATTCCGCCCTATTGAGACACAATAAATTGTCGTCTGCAAACGTTTTCAATTTCGTCAAGAATTGGATTTTGTCATGTGATAAAGAGTTGAGGAATCATACACACCTTGAATGGATGCTGATTTGCTACTAAAGAAAAAAATAAATCTTTTCCACACGATGAAAAATCAGGCTCGTCTATTATATAAATCTTCTATGACTACGCCTTATATGACAACTACCATTGTGATGTTACCGGTATTCTGTCTTGCACGGTGTGAAAAGCATTCTGGGAAAAAGAATCAAATAACGGTTACCAGCATTTTCTCCCATCCCCATAACATGTTCATAATGCTTCTTCTTCAGGGTCGTAAAAGCGCTGGATTATTTGATGAAGAGGTTTACCCATTGCATCCCGAAAGAAATCTGCTGAAGACGACATTTCTTTAACCCTTTACCAAACAGTCCCTGGTTTTTACGACCCTGAGATGGAAGCCTTTTGAAAACATTGTGGCAAAAGGAG
The DNA here is from genome assembly GCA_943736015.1 of Tridacna crocea. Classification (NCBI taxonomy): domain Eukaryota; kingdom Metazoa; phylum Mollusca; class Bivalvia; order Cardiida; family Cardiidae; genus Tridacna; species Tridacna crocea. Next base: position 42,077,825 of record OX031066.1, on the reverse strand, counting down.
AAAATGCTGGTAACCAGCATTTTCATCCTTTTCCCACAAAGTTTTCGACCTCTCTGAAAGCAAATTTCATTTTTGGGTTACATTTTCCCCTTGTCGTCTGGTAGTGTTTCCAATTTGGACCAGTCTAGAATTTTGTCGTTTGGTAAAGGGTTGAAAAATTCCTTGTTGATATTAACAACCAACGTGAATAACGATTTAACCCTGTTCATGTAACACACATCCTGACTTTAATAATTGTCTGCCACTAGATGGCATTCTACATAAACACATCCATCTAATTTTGGCATTCTGGGTACAGAACCGGACTACTTTTCTATGCGACAACCGTTACTTTGAATCACTCGTCACAACTCGGCCGATTCAGCACCATCTAATGTTATGTCTCCTATCACCCGAGGTATGCCGAATGACTTTGAATTTGAAACTAAAACAATCAGCTAGCATGTGACATACGCACTAGAAATTTAATAAAACTGCTCCTACAGGCTTGAGTTAATAGCTTCAGTATAAGCCCTACTTTTCCCCAGCATATGGGATCGGTGATGTGTCATAGCAGACAGGCCAAATCTTCGAGGAATATTACATGCACAAATAAGTGCAATGAAACTTCAAGCCGATAGTAATCAAAGCGTTGAGAAGGCTGAAGTGGTTTTGTCAAGGAAGCCGTTGTGTGGAATTATTTATTTGAAAAAGAGAAATAGTATTCAAATATTGACTCTAAAAAAACAACTTTGCAAAATAATTGCCTTTTTGGCTGAAAGGAGAGTACTCATGGCAAAGTCAAGATTATTATGTTCTCCCTTTGATCATTAGCGGGAGTCAGGAGTAATGTCCCTTGATAGTACGAAGCATGCTGGATAGAGAGAGAAACTATGTGAACAATTGAATAGAATTAGATATGTAACTGAAAACTATGATTTTGAAATATATTTGCCACTCAACATTTAATTCCCAACATTACAATCAACTATTTCGATCTTTGAATCTTCATGCCCAATCACATGGAGTAGCGCGCAATCATTTTGAAGAAGCCAAATAGAACGAAATAGTTTTGGAACGAAAACGCCGATGACGAAGCATCGGCAGACATGTTTTGTATCATTGCGCCAATAGAAGGCTATGAGTGAGTGAATCTTTTTTCAATCAAAAACTAGTATTGCCACATTCGATGTATTTTAACACGCCATTTCCAATTACATATCCTAGTACTACCGAAACAATAATTTGCCTTAGAAAAAGTAAGTTTAATTGGGTTAATTTCCTTCGGCTTCTCTCAAAATAACGATATTTATTATACATAAAAAATGGTAATGAGTTGAGTAGGATGCATTCAATGTGTCGTCTGCAACTGCCATAAATTTGGAGGAACTTTTTTTCTCTTTTTTTTTCTCATCTTGCAAGTGTTTCAGTTATTTCACACCATAAATAATTCATTTTGCTCTACGTAACAACTTCACATTGAGTCAGACTCGTCGAACAATCAAACTTCTATGAGTAACCATCATTGATATGAATCAAATGGTTTAACTCTACCAAACGACAAAATTTTAGACGGGTCCAAAATGAAAGCACTTGAAGACGACAAAACAAACGTAACTAAATAATTGAAATTTGTGTCCAACAGGGTAGAACACATTCTGGGAAAAGGAGAAAATGGTGGTCAGCAGCATTTTCTCTATTTTCAACAATGTTTTCAAAAGGCTTCTCTCTCAGGGATTTTTTGGGAAAGGGTTAACTCCTTACAATACGACAAAAGTCTAGATTGTTCAAAATTGAAAGTATTTGCATACAACCAAATTCAGTATTACAGAATGGGTGGAACTTGGGCAAGAAAGGATAGAAGAACGGTGTGGGAATTGAAGAAATTGCTGGTTACCAGCGTTTTCTTCTCTTTCCACAATATTTTCAAAAGTCCATTTCTTCAGGGTCGTTAAAACCCCGAACTGTTTAGAAAAATCTAAACTGATAAATTATCTTTATCTTTTTTTCTGTGAATCCTGACCAATTAGAATTAAAAATTGGCTACAGTTTTGTTGTGATAGAGCGTTGTCCTCTAACACCAAAGATCCCGAGTCCGCAGTTGGTATTACATGAAATAACCATGGAGATTGGTTAATACAAACTATTACTATTACTGTTACTATTTTTTCTAGATAAATTTGAAGAAAGAGGTAAGTGTCTTGTTTTCAGTGGTTAAAAATGGTGCAAGAAAGAAAGCAACCGAATTTCTGATTGGTTTTGCCATTCGTTTCAGCCAATCAAAAGTTGTGTTACTTTTGAAATGTGACCCATCACGAAAAAAAGGACCTTCTAGGAATTCTGTGAATCAATTAGAAGAAAACAGATCAACGATAGTGCCGGTCAGTTAAAGGTGATAATTCAAAAATAATTGTATAAAAAGGCACGATGACCACTTTTCATACAGAAAATGTCATTATTTGAAAGCGAAAAGTGTCTACCCTGGTCAGCCTGCGCAATTCGCCCAGTCTTACCAGGGTGGACACTTCTCGCAATTCCCAGAATGTAGAAAACTATTGAGATACAGGATAAGAATGCAATTTACTATGGTTGATGAATAGGTTTTCCTTGATGTAGTGCAATAGGAAAGCATCGCCATACCTATAAATAAAAGCTCTGTAATGTACACGTGATGAGTCTCCACCAATCAGACAGGGTGTAACATAGAACTTTGAATTCTCTACAAAAATGGGGAAAATGGATGCATTTTCGGTTTCGTTACGCATTATTCTGTTTAAGATCATTATCAACCACTTCAAAGATTTCAATCTGTCCAGGAAAAATAGTTCTCTGCATCAAAAAGAGCTACACCTTTGAGATCATAGTCTCGTAACTTCACGCAATGTCCTGTGAACTCTCGTACCAGACCACTCTGGATCATTATCAAAATACAATAAACATTTTAATTCTTTGAACAAAGGACATTTTTTGTGCATCAAAAGTGCACCATCTGTGATATAACAGTCTCATAATTTCTTGTAAACTATCGGACCAGACCATGTCGGACCATTATCAAACACAAAACAGATCTTGATCTGTTCAGAAAAGAATAATTATGCGCATCAAACGTGCGCCATATATTTTTAGATCTCTGTCTCGCAACCTCATGGGATGTCTCGTGAACTCTCTTACAAGGCACACACACACATTCTCTTTCTCTCTCTCTCTCTCGCGCTCTTTTTGTGTGATGCAAGCGGCGACAGATAGCTCCAGTAATACATTAGTACGTTCAATGACTGTCGCTATATCGCTATATAACTGGATTAATGTTGATTAAACACTCTGCACATAAACATTTCCGGACTCTTACAGTACACGTCTTTTACAGTATACATATGTTCAAAAACAATTGCACCGAGCCTTTTTTATTAACGACTAAAACAATGGATAGCCGCCTTTAACCCCAGGCTTGCAGACGACACCCTGATGTTTAAATTGCATGACGGTAGCCATTCATTCACGCTACTTACAGATATATCAATGTTTTATTTAACACCCGTTTGTTTTTTACCTGGCGAAGAAAAACGCTGTCGGCGAAGAACAAAGTCCAGACGCATCCTTTACTCAGCTGAAATTTACCCAATTTTATCTGAATGTTTAATTGACTGTTCGTTCCTTCGTTCATTCGTTCCTTCATTCTTTGGTCAGTCGGTTCTTCGTTCGGTCACATGATTGGTTGGTGATTGGCTGGTTGGTCATTTTCAAGTGTGTACCAGTGTATAATTGTACTTTTTGTTACCAACACCGCGCAAAAGACCCGTTCAAAGCCATTTGCTTCTTTCGCATTTATAAGCCGTAAATTCTTTACCGAACGACAAATCTTTGGGCTGGTCCAAATTGAAAGTATCTGCATTTGACGAAATAGATGTGGCAGAAATAAGAATCGGATAATCTGTAAAAGGTTAAAAGCCCTGTCACACTACACGGCGATTGCACCGCGCTTGCACGGCGCTCTAGCATTTTTCAGAGCGCCGTGGGATCGCCGGAAAATATCAATAATTTTCGGGAAAATAGAGATACACGGCGCTTTCAAGGCGTTCATGGCGATGCTACGGCCTTCCTACTGCGCTCCTTCGGCGATTCTAAGGCGATGTATCGCGTTCCTACGGCGTTTGAATGCGCTCCTACGGCGCTTCTACTGCGCTCGTGGAGATGTCACGGCGCGTGCTCTGCGCTCTCGCAGCGATTGCACTGCGCTGCCGGCGCGCTTGAGAGACTGTTAAAACAAAGTACACTCATCAGTTCCTTGTTTGCTCTAATACAGTAAGCATGCCAGCAAAAGGGAGAAAAGGCAAGAAGTCCAAAGACAAGCCTGTGCAAGAAGAGGTTCTGCTGCCCCCAGCATCCCCGCCTCCCCCAGCCTCACCGCCATCGCCGCGGGGTGAAGCAGGATCTCCTCTGCCGTCAGCTTCCCGTGCTAGCTCTCCATCAAATTCAATATCTCACAGCCATACCCAGCCACAAAAGAAGGCCAAAACTGTAACTGACCCGGTCGAGTGCCTTTCTGTACCGCGTGTCCTTCTTGGTAAGTGCAGGACGTAGCCTATCTAGGAGCTCATCAAACAGCTCGGGTGGTACTCTGAGATAATTGAAGTAGCTAGCAGGATCCTCGTTTCGCTCTGGCATAAGTTTATTGTAATGCCCAAGCTGTAATCGCCTGGCCTCGTCCATCCATGTTCAATCCCAGATCCTCCTACGCACTGGTGCCCTTCTCCGCCACCGTCTGAGAATTACTTGTATTATATCAGCATCAGCCTGGAGCTGTTGCACTTGCATTAAAGCGAGCAATAATCCAGCTTGCTGCTGTTCATTTGCCATGTTGAAATGAACGATTATTTTTACAACTCATAGATATAAACACTTTTTGTTCGTCACACTAATTCCGGACATCGCAGTAGGAACGTCGTAGGAGCGCAGTAGAGACGGAGCGGATACGCACAGAACGTGGTGTAGTCGCCGTGAAAGCGCCATTGCCTGCCATGGCGTTCTTCACTGCGCTCACACCGCGCTGCCGCGGCGCGCCTGCGGCGTTGTATGAGACTTCATGGCGCTGCTAAGGCGACCTCACGGCGTTCCTATTGCGCACTTATCACACCGCGCTTCCACGGCGATTGTTTTGTGCATGCTCAAAGTGCGCGCCGTCCCTCGCCGCTCTACGCGACTGCACGGCGCTCCCACTGCCCTCCCTCGGCGATTATGGTGATGTCACGACGTCCTCACTGCGCTCTGGAAATTTTTGGACCGCCGTGGGATCGCCACCATAGTGTGACAGGGTTTTACGATGTCATCAGAATCTTTCCCCCCCCCCCCAAAAAAAAAAAAAAGTTTTCAAAAGCTTTCTTTCTTCAGGGTTCTTAATACTCACGATTGTGCGGTAAAGGTGTGTTTTCAAACGCCTTTCTTCCCAGAATCATGAAAATCACGGATTGTTTGGTAAAGGCTTAAATAGGTGATAAATAAGGTAGATGCAGAATAAGTACTTGCTTCTCAGTAGTCTTGTTATCGCTTATATAGTTCTATTACTCTGTCTAGCTCTTTACTGAGTCAGGCAGTCGTTCGTTATTCTTTTGTTAACCCTTAGGCTTCCAGGAGCGACTCACTGACCTTTAGCGGACAGCGTAGATCAAGATCAGACTGCACAGAACGTGCAGTCTGATCTTGGATCTACACTGTCTGATAGGGAGATATTATTCCCCTAAAACATACCTTTGCAATAGCTATATTTGAGTTTTTACTATAGAATTTAAAATTTCATTTTAGTTGTTTAGTAGGATACGGGTTAACGATTTAACCCTTTCCCAAACGACAAACTTTTGGACTAGACCAAATTGAAAGCATTTGCAGACAACAATTCAACTCTTACTGAAAAGATGATTTCTATCTATGATAGGGTAGAAAATATTGTGGGAAAAGGAGAAAATGCTGGTTACCAGCATTTTCTCCTTTTCCCACAATGTTTTCAAAAGGCTACTATTTCAGATCCGTAAAACCAGGGATTGTTTGGGAAAGGGTTAACAAGACAACAAAGCCTTAGACTTAACCTTTATGCAGCTAAATATGTAAAATAACATTTCAATTTTATATTATTAACCCAAATATTGCTGTTTCAAAGTTATGTTTTGTGAAATGATCTCTCCTTATCGAACAATGTAGATCAAGAATCAGACTGCACGTTCTGTGCAGTCTGATCTAGATCTCAACTGTCCACATGAGGTCAGCGAGTCATGCTTTATCACCCAAACGCTTAATCCGTGTAGAAAGCATCAGTTTGTAGACGATATATCCGAAGAGGTTTATAATAGCAAAGGATTCGACTTCTTTTTGTATATGGCATGAATGTAGATATTTAAGGTATAACCATCCTAACGCTTCTAGTGAATCATGGAATGAAATTTCTTATTAGTTGATAAATAAGGATTTATACTGATATAATATTTTTGCACAATTTTTAACCGACCAGAAATTCATTTGATGTCCATCTTGAAATTGTTTGTCGATATTTTTGTTAATTTTCTGAAAAGGGAGGTAATTATTGTCTTCCTTTATAAAAGAATAGAGTGGCCCTAGATTTATAAATGATAATTCTGAGAAGGTAAAAATGGAAAAAGTGTCTCAGTCAAAGTAGTACTCATTTCCAATCACAGCAACTTTTTTAGGATGATATTATAGTGGAAATAGTTGTTTTCTATTAGAATGCTAGTACCTAGGTAAAACCTGTGTAATGGAATACAGCTATTTCCAATAAAATATCATCCTGCAAAATAAGCTATAATTAAACATGAGTATCATTGAACTACTTTTACCCATTCATTTTTTTCCTTCTTTGAATCACCATTTATAAATCTAAAACCACTATATTCGCAATTCAAAACGAGAATGATGATAATAATTACATCCCTTTTCAGAAAACTATCCAAAGTATCAAAAAATAATGTCAAGATAGACATAAACGGAATTTCTGATCAGTTAGAAATGTGCAAAAATATTATTTCTGCATAAATCCTTTTTTTATCCTTATTTATCAAATAACCAATTAGAATTTTCACAGGAAGTGCATTGCACGGGTCTTACCTGAAGTCAAACCTAGATTGAGTGAAAAGTACCAATAAAAGAAACCATAAAATAGGACCAGATTACCTTTTAAATATTTTGACACATTTTTGCCCCTCTTTTCGATTAAGAATTTTCATTAACAGCAACTGCAGACGAGAGTTTGCACCCCTATGCGGTGCTCTCTTTTGATCAAACTAGTACACTGTGGAAAGCAAAGACACGGTCTTGTGTCTAACATGACCAGGGTCCATATTCACCGACCATTCTTAAGAACATTCTTTGTCTTACCCTTCAAGATTTTTTGACTGTGAAAGTAACAGAATTTCTGACTGTCTAAACCATTCGGTTTAGCCAGTCAGAAAGTCTGTTACTTTCACATTTACAAAATTCAGAAGAATAAAATTGAGAATGTTCCTAAGAATGGTTGGTGAAGACAGAGCCAGGGGTTGTTGACCGACCAATTTCTTTCCCGATCGAAGACAGTCATTCCGAGAGGATTTATACCTCTCTCGATGCTCACAGACGATGGTTTCATGGCAATGTAACCAGTTGGTTTGGAACGATATTGTGGGAAGTATGCTACAGGTAAAAGACACTAGCAGAAAGCACTGATATAGTAGTGAAGTATTAGTTGTACGGTCAGGTGGCAGGGGACTTTGATTTTTGTGGTATTTGTCGAAGACAATACCACTATGAGTTCAAGGTTGAATTTTGATAACCATGTATCTTATTTTGTGCAAAGCCGAAGGAAATAAACCCAGTTAAACTAATTCTTTCACAGGCAAATTAGTTTTTCGGTAGCACTCAGATATGTAATTTGAAATGGCATATTAAAATACATTGGGCGAGGCCATCGATCGTTGAGATACTTATTCTTTATTGAAAATAGCTTCTATCGCTCTTAACCTTTTATTGGCGCAATGATACAAATTTGCCTGCTTTTTCGTTCCAAACCAATTCGTTCCATGGCTTGTTCGTCCTATGATTGCTCGCTTCTCCATGTGATTGCTCATGAATATTTATAGATAGAAGTAATTTGTAATGTTGGAAATTAAATGTAAAAGGCTAAAGATATTTCAAAATTATAGTTTTAAGGTACATGAGCACTCTCCCTTCTACCGAAAAGGTATTCATTTGCTTAGCGGGTTGACTTTAAAGCCAATATTTGAACAATATGTCTCTTTTTCTTTCAAACTATTAATTCCACACAATGGGTTTCTTTAACAAATACCACTTCAGCGTTCTCAACTCTTTGATTTTTCATGGCTGTGGTGAATCATGTCGCCTCCTCGGTGGCAGGGGACATGGAAATTTGTTCACGGCTGTGGTTAATCATGACCCCCACCCACCCCCAAGCCAAAGGCGAGGCGGCAACATGATTCACTACAACCGTGAACAAATTTCCAAGTTACTTGCCACCTAACGGTCCAACGAATTTATTATACTGCAAAGTTTTACCATTCCAACGTTTGTTAAGCGAATTTTACCTGTTTTTTCTTTAAATGAGTACGCTGACGAAGTATAATTTCCCTTCAGAGTGGGAGCATAATATCGATGTTAATCTTGGTCGACGCCGCCATTTTTGATGTTGTGTTGACCGTGTAGTCATGTATACGGGGCTCACGAAAGGGAAATTGTTTTTAAGATGGTTTTGCCAGTGTACATGATATATATATGTTCGGGACCTATTATGCAACCAGATCGCGAGAAATTTCTTTGCAGTGGATCTAGATAATAATAATTTTTCAACCTAATATTCATGAACCTGAAAGTTATCCGTTCGAAACCGTAGAGAATTAAAAGTTACTGATACTAAAATGTAAAGAGCCTGCTAAGCGCACCTTTCGTGGACAGTGTAGATCAAGATCAGACTGCACAGAACTTGCAGTCTGATCTTTGATCTACACTGACCGATAAGGAGATATAATTCCACAAAACCTAAGTTTGAAACAGCAATATTTGGGTTATTAATATCGAAACAGAAATTTAATTTCAGTTATATAGCTTGATGAGTGGTAAAACTACGAAGCTTGCTTGATTTTGTTAGAAACTTGGTCGTAACTTCATCACTGTTACCTTTCATTGATCCGGCCTCACCCCAGTCATTCCGTCATTTCATGATTGAGTGCCATTTCTCTGTAATTACAGGTTCGTTTTTTTCAAGGACGCGTGATCAGACAAGATGATAAATTCATTGTGTACGAAATGTCACGGTTATGAATACATGCATGACGTCATAGCAAGGGCTTTTGATTAAACGATTGTGAGTCACATAGTAGTCATATGAAACTTTGTTCTTCGTGCTCCACTGATTTTTCTCCGCATCATATTTCAAATAATCGAAAACAGATTTCGCTAGATTTTCTTTTTCCTTTTAAGTAATCTTTAAATTAGTAATTATGTTATCATTTACTGTGGTAATTGTATGGAAGTCATAATTTTTACGCATGCCAAATGTTTGAACAATTCCATAAATTTTGATGCGGAACAAGTTATTTCTAAAGATATGAGTAATAATTGCAAGAGCGATTCCTGAATTCGCATTGATTCATTGGCTATGGCTTCTTGGTTTTGTTATTTACTGCCCGAGTGCATGATTAATTCACTCGGTTAACGTAATGTCCTACTAGACCAATACTTTAATTTGATTTGTCGGAGAAATTTATTGTTACATGTGCACCGGATCACGGAGTGCGCCCTTCCTTCCTCGGTATAAATACACTCCGATAGTTATCTTTTTTTTTTACGAAGAACACAATCGAACACGCCATAAAAACCTCTTTATGTTTTAAATACACGACTCTATGTGCTTTTGCAAACAGTGTGGGTCAAGATCAGACTGCATAGAACGTAGATTACGATCTGGTATCTACACTATCTGATAAAATGATTTTTTTTTCAGTTAGCTCATTACCAAACGACACAATTTTGGGTTTGTCCAAATCCAAAACTTTTGCAGACGACGAAATAAAAGTGACTGAAAATTTGGAATTTGTTTTGTGAAGGGTAGAAAACATTGTGGGAAAGGAGAAAATTATGCTTACCAGCATTTTCTCTTTTTCCCACAATGTTTTCTAAAGGCTTCTTTCTCAGGGGTGTCAAAAGTAGTGTTTGTGTGGTAATGGGTTAAAAGAACATTGAGATTGCGATATTTGTTTTTTACAATCAGCAGGAATTTTTCATTTAATTTTTGTGACAGTTTAACTCTCTATCACACAATATCGTGTTTAACGACCCCGAGGCAAAGATCTGCTGAAAACATTGTAGGAAAAGTAGAAAATGCTGGTTACCAGCATTTTCTACTTTTCCCACAATGTTTTCTACCCTGTCAAAGAACTTCGATTCATTCATATCGCTATGTGCAGTTGCTTTCAATTTGAAAGTGTTTAAAATTTGTTATTCAAAAATTTGTTGTTTAAAATTTGTTGTGTGGAAAGGGGTTAAACTTATCTTAAATATTCTCTGGACAAAATATGGACGTCTTTGCTATGTGTAGATCAAGATTACATTGCTCAGAAGTGTCAAGGTGATCGTTTTAAGATGCATGTAGATTTTTATGAATACATTTTAAAAAGTTTTACGTCAACCTTCGCCTTTTTCAATACAGATTCAGATGATTATAAAAGCAGTGCAGATCGAAATCAGACTTCTCAGCACGTAGATTCTTATTTTGAGTTCATATTATTCTTTTGAGTTCATTTTATCATTTTGAGTTCATATAGTGTCTGCTATTTCAATGATTTTTTTCCCATGAAATCAAAATTTTGAATGTTTAGTCATAAAAATATGGCATTCTTAAAATTTCATTGTCAGAAATTTTGAAGAACTGTAGAAGGATGGGGTAGGGTTCGTCTTCGGTATGGCTAATTTCGTGCTCGTGCTCTCTCTGTATCATCCACCAACTCACAAACAAGAAACCTCTTTAATAAAAGTAGCCTATGAGGTGCGTGAATATAAATATTGAAACCTTTTTTGTGGCTCAATTTAAGGGGAAATCATGAAAGGTCACCTGGCAAGAAATTACATTCATGGTTTGCATATTGTTCAAAAAGCTTTAACCCTTTACTCCATAGATACTCATTTCTACACATTGCTTGTAGAGGAGCCTTTAGAAAACATTGTGGCAAAAGGTGAAATTGCTCGTGACGAGCAATTTCACCTTTTGCCACAATGTTTTCTCTGCTATCAAAAGGTGTCATATACACATAAGAAACGGATTCATCCTTGCTGTTATTTAGGGTCAAGTAGAGATACCATAGAAATGCCTTATGGGGTAAAGGGTTAAAGAATTAAGAGATAGACATATACTGAAGGATAATAAGGTAACGCTTAAGAATGAGAGCGATATCATCGCCTGTATGTTATATGCATACGTTTGCACGTAAACAGGCCCACAGGGGCCCGAAGAATAAACATGTACATATTTTTTACCAATGTTTACCTACTATTTATCCCTTCCAGTACTTTAAAACAAAGAAATAGGTCAAACGCCAGCGTAGGCTAAGTTGAGAAAGAGATCTAATGATTGTGCAATCCCTCTAAATTCACTTAAACGCAACACAGAAACAAGAAAACGAAAAAAAAAATGACAAAAGAAAGGGGGGAGCAGATGTGGATTTCCCGCCTTTTTACGTCACCTGCACGCGACAGGCACGCGTCGCTGAATACACAATATTAGTACATTATCTTATTATCTGAAATAAGATCTTTTTTAAATGAAATTTCGTACGTCGTCGCGAGTCTTTTATATCTACACTTAACTCATTTACTCCTGCAGACGATTTCTTTAGTCTCGAATAGGACCCTTTCAAAAATGGCAAAAGGAATGGCAAAAGGAGAATTTGCCCGTATAGAGCAACTTGTCCTTTTGTCGCACCTTGATCAATTGATCCTGAATACGTGTCGGCTATCCATGGCCTACAAGCATACTTTCAAAGTTGTAGGCAGAGGGGGGTGAAACGTTTTTGCTTGACAAGTTTTGTATTTTAATGCTCTTTGTTCGGGTAGCTTTCATATTGCGTTTTATGATGTGGTTAGCAACACGCAAAAAGGGGCATTTGGACGTTTCCAGTTCGCACAGGCAAATCCGAAACGACGCTTTCCGTTTTTATGCAATTTTCTGTCTTGCGAAAGTCTACTGTAGCACGAAATCTAACGTAGTCGTAAAGTGGCGTCTCGGATCAGCCTGCGCGGACTGCGCAGGCTGATCCGAGACGCCACTTTACGCAAATATCCGAATGTCCCTTTTCGTGCGTCGCAGGCGATATGATAATTATGGCAACCGCTGTCATCTTTAATGTTTGATCGATTAACGGGTTATACAAAATTGGCCAACAAAATGCAGGAGGTTAAAAATATGAATTGACCGGGACATTAAAAAAAAAAACAGCTTTATGCAAAAAAAAAATCTGAATTTCTTTTTTACTGTCGGTTATAGTTTCGATCTTCTATCAGCAGGAAAGCAGCCGATTGCCTTTTGAGGATCTGTTTTTTTCCTCGTTGATCATTGGATATAGTTTTGACTTTGTTCATCATTGTTGGAAAAGCGGCCAGTGGCCTTAAACCAGTGTTGTGCGTGGTGCTGGTCGAGGAAATACTCATGGGGTGCATGAATAAGTAACGCAAAGGGAGGGGGGGGGAAGTTTGATATAGCATATTAGTATGCAATATTCCTGGCACAGAAATTCTGAACAAATCTTTCCCCTGTAGGACAAAAGTGTTGGCACATCGGTTAAGACCGAGAACTTTTAACTCTTTTACAAACAACACAATTTTAGACCCTTTCCAAAAGGATAGCATTTGCAGACCTCAAAATTAAGGTGACTGAAAAATCAAGATTTGTTTTGGGAAGGGTAGAAAACATTGCGGGAAAAGGAGAAAATGCTGGTTACCAGCATTTTCTCCTTTTCCCACAATGTTTTCAGAAGATTTCTTCTCCTGTGTCGTAAAAACCAGGCAAAGTCTAGTAAAGTTTCCTTCCCCCAATGAGGGGCTGATCTTTTTCGAATGTCTTTGGACAAGGCTCCATGAAGCCCTAGCTTGCTGTTTGTCAAATCCAGGACGGACTTCAACAAGTGGCTTGTTGCCTTGGTATCCTAGAATTTCTGTATAAAATACAGCTCAAAACAAAACAAACCCGATACTGGCACCATCAGTATCTCCATTACCTCCCGCTAGATGGCATTCTATAAATACTTATCTATCTAATTTGGGCATCTTGGATACAGAACCGAACCACTTTCCTACGCGACAACCGTTACTTTGAATTTAGTTTAAACATATTTATTTTACATCGATTGAGAAACAAGTTCTTACAACTTATACTAATCTCTCTCGATTCTACTTTGAATTTAAAACTAAAATAGACGTTTACTTGATAAAACGCTTCCTCGTACAATTCACTCAGCCATGATCAGCAGTTTAGAGAAATCTAGAGCTAAATCAGGTCTCATTTCTCCTCAAACGTATTCATAAAAGCTATTTTCAACATTGCTACTTTATAGCTAGTGATGCGTCATATAAGACAGTAGAATCTTCGAAAATTATGCATGCGCAGACAACTTCAGTATCTCCAGAGTTTCTTTCTGATAGCTCAACTGGTAACGTGCAATGCTTGAGACTTGGAAAGGAGGAGGGATCGGGGGGTGGGGGGGTAGAAGGCGTGCATCATCAAATCTCTATGTTTGCATAGAACTTTTCGATGATTGATTCTAGTCATCGCCAAAAAATTATCCCTTATCCTGCTGAATAACTAAAATGAAATTTTCATCTCGATGTTAAACACACAGATATTACTTTCTCAAAGTTATATGATTTGGGGAATGATATCTTCTATTCGGACAGTGTGGATTCAAGATCAAACTGCAGCTTCTGTGCAGTCTGGTATTGATCAAAGCTGTACGCTAAAGTTCAGCAAGTCTAAGCGTTGGTGGCTTTCAAGTCCCTGAACATTATTTTGATGAGTTTTCACTTTGATAGGAAAGCAGTCTTAGATAGCTTAGAGAATAGATTTTATGTGAAGTACTGGAAAAATCTAGGAAAGCATGGATGGATGCAATACCTCGGTTCACTTCCAAAACCTCGTACCTACAGCTTGTAACAAGCTGTAGTTACGAGGTTTTCGAAGTAAACCGGCGGATAGTCACCGCCATATCACTAAAGTATAAGGAAAAAGAATGTAGAAAGAGGTGTTAAACAATAATCAGACGTACAAAAAGAAGATCGATAGCGGCCGACCAGCTAGAGCCAATTTTGTTGCACACGACTACCAGATAAATTATGTTTTCATTTCGAAACATTAAAAAAAAAACACTAATGGCACCGTAGAAAAGAAATTAAAAGAAACTAATAAGAAAAAAAAGAAGAGTCCCATTTCATGTCTACACACAGTTTAACCTTTTTACCATTCAATACAATTTAAACCTAGTTCATAAGGCATTTGTATACAACGAATTTCAGGAGAAACAAATGATGGAATTTGTCTTTAAAAACCAGAAAACATTAGGATTGCAAAGGAGAAAATGTTGGTTACTAGCATTTTCTCCTCTTTCCCATAATGGCATCAAAATTCTTTTTCCAAAGGTCGTTTAAAGAATAAACCATTATGTAAAGGGTTATTTTTATCATATATTGAAAAACATCCCACAGAAAAAAATTGCCGCCATTACATCGATCAAAGCTGCCTTGAGACCAGGCTTGTGGGACGTTGGGCCTCTGCAGTTATTGAACAAGTTTCGCTTTTATAGACCTATTATAAATAACCGTGAATTTGTTTTCTTGGTGTCTTGGGAAATAATGTATCGCAGACTATATACGTGGGGTATTTTTTCGCTGTTTGTAACCAGGACGAGTCTATCGCTTCCGTTACATTAGTTGATGTAGTATTACACCTCTCCGGAACAGGAAGTATCCTCTTTGTTTGCCAATCCGAAAGCTAGACAGATATGAAATAAATGCATAAGTTTTTTTTTTAGTGGGAACAATTTCACATTTTTGTAGACATCCAATCCAATATCCTTTTAATCAGTTTTTTTTCCCGAAGACCAAGATCTTTCGCGTTCCAGACTATGGAGTCTTCTTCCTTCCACAATATATATATTGATGCTTTTACCCTTTACAAAACAATCCCTGGTTTTTACGACCCCAAGACAGAAGCCTTTAGAAAACATTGTGGGAAAAGGAGAAAATGCTGGTTACCAGCATTTTCTCCTTTTCCCATAATGTTTTCTACACTGCTAGATAAAATTTTTTGAGTTAAATTCATTTTGTCGTCTGCAAGTGCTTCCAATTAGGACCAGTCTAAAATTCTGTCGTTTGGTAAAGGGTTAAGCCTTTACCAAACAACCCCAGGTTTTTTACAACCCAGAGGCAGAAGCCTTTTGAAAACATTCTGGTAACCAGCATTTTCTAATTTTCCAACAACGTTTTCTACACTTCTAAAGCCAAGATTCAATTTTTGATTCACCTTTATATTGTTGTCTGCAAATGCTTTCAATTTGGACAAGTCTAAAGTTTTCTCGTTTGATAAAGTGCTAAATAAGCATTCCACTAGATTTCCTATCAAAAAAGTTGGTTGGTTGATTGGTTACATATAGCTAGTGCGAGAGTGAGTGAGTGAGTGAGTGAGTGAGAAGAAGAAAATGTTAACAAAGTATATTAATTTTTATTAGCAGTCAAATATAATTTTCAAACTAGAAACTAGAATGAAAGTATTAATAAAATGTGAACACACGAGGAATCATCTTTATTTCGTTAGTAACGGAATAGTAGTTATCACTTAAACAGAGAAAAATACACACTTCAAAAACACCAGGCCAGGATCACTCGAAGGAAACAGTCACGCCCTTAAGACTTTCCCCCACAAACTATCAAAATTTTCCTGCGACAGATTTGGATTATATTCTAATTCTATGCCCCTTTAACTCTTTATCAAACGACAAAACTTTAATTTGGTTTAAATGGAAAAAATTAGCAGACGATAAAAGAAACGTTATTCAAAATTCAAAATTTGATGTGGGCCAAGTATAGAAACCATTGCACAAAAGAGAAAATGCTGATTACTAGCTTTTTTCTCATTTTTCCATAATGTTTCCAAAAGGTTTCTCTCTAGGGGTTGTTAAAATTCAGCATTGTGTGATGAAGGGTCAAAGCTCCAACTATCATGGTAATAACAAGCTATGCTTAAGATGGTCGATTGTACAAATATTCTTTATTGAATTAGCCTTTATTTGTCGTTGTGTAATATAAACTGTTTGCATTACCGGTTCTTCTTCTCCATTGAATCAGGGGTATAACCAAATCAATGCCATTAACCCGTTACTGTACAGACCGCAAAATTCTACTTCTTATTACAAAAAAGTCTAATATAAAAATATATATTGAAGGGGGGAGTATTGTTTAAGAGCACAATGGATAAGGTTGCTATGAGAAAAAAAGGCAAATACTTGCATCAAGCAAATTCTTTCTTTTTTTGGTCACAATGTTTTCAATAGCTATCAAAGATTATTAAAGGGTCGTTGTTAATAAGAATGAGCCCTGCTCTGACAAAAGGAGGCTTAAGTCTTTACCCCATAACGCATTTCTATGGTATCTCTAATTGACCCTAAGTAACAGCAAGGATGAAGCCATTTTTATGTGTATAAGACACCTTTTTATAGCATAGAAAACATTATGGCAAAAGGTGAAATTGCTCGTGACGAGCAATTTCACCTTTTGCCACAATGTTTACCAAAGGCTCCTACAAGCAATGCGTAGGAATGAGTATCTATGGAGTAAAGGGTTAATTTAATGCATCTCAGTGATCCATAGTACCAAACAAGCCGTCACATACTTATGGATCCATAAAACCTAGTTTTTTAACAAATAATTTTATCATGATATAGACTGGTCCTTGGGCATACAAAAAATTGACCTGTAGAGAAAAGTTTCGTTCCAGGTCTAGGTCAGCCTTCCCAGAGCAAATTTTATTTTTTGTGTCATATTAATTTTGTTGTCAGCAAATGCTTTCAGTTTGGTAAAGAGTTCATAAACTGCATGCACATGTATAGTCGGACGAGTCGTTCGATCAGTCCCATTGGGAAAAGAAAATGCTAGAGGCTGGGTTCAATTCTCACTCAAGGAGTATTTTCGTAGAAGGACCTTTAGATAAGACACTATATGGTAGAGTCCAAGCCTAGTGCTGGTAAAACTCAGGACAAACTTGAATTTGTGAGACGCTGCCTTGAGGTTTTATGTTGAAAGTGACGTAAAACAGCACTTCAATTTAAAGGGGATATTTGGGGGGGAGGGGGGGGTTGGTAAAAAATTAAAAAGAAAACACACATAAATATTATATTTATTTCATGTTTTTAACCCTATCTGGGAGGAGCTTTATCAAAATCCAGTACAGTTCTTTTCTGTTACTCCCCGTGGCATACCTCTTCCGCATAGTAACGCATTACAATATTACGTCAAGCGCGAGAAGTGTACGGTAAATGACGTCATATTTCCATATGGTTGTGAGGCACGCGCTATTTACCTAGGCAACAAGAACATGAAAATCGGTATTTTTACCGGTCGTAGTCGTGTAATATCGAAAAATATTTTCACTGCTATTTCTCGATATCCTACCGGATACTTCTGAAAAAGTTCACCCTCCCTTATCCTTCTTATAACTAGAATTAAATTTTCAATTCGATATTAATAGCCTAAATATTGCTGTTTCAAACTTGGGTTTTTGTGAATAATATCTCCTTATTGGACAGTGTAGATCAAAGATCAGACTGCACGCTCCATGCAATCTGAACTTGATCTACACTGTGCGATAAAGATCAGCCAGTCGCACTTAGCAGGCAAAGGATTAAATGAAATTTTCGAACCAACTTTCGATAGTAACAATCCGAATAGTATTGTTTCAATTTTTTTCTTGAGTAAATACCTCCTTATCGGGCAGTGTAGATTCAAGATCAGACTGCACATTCTGTGCAGTCTGATCTTGATGTACACTGTCCGCAAAAGGCAATTGAATCACACTTATAGAAGCTGACGACTTTAAGGGAAAAAGTCAACATATTTCTATGAAAATTTTCCCCATAATTCAAATGACGTAAATTAGTAAAACTTAATTTTCGTCATCAAGAAAATGATTGAAGTTTATATAAGACATCGGCAAAATTAATTGAACTTTTATGAAGCTCATCTGGAAGTTGTCTTTTTAACTCTTTACCAAACAGTCCTTTAACGACCTGGGAGTATGAAAGGTATTTGAAAACATTGTGGTAAAAGGAGAAATTGCTGGTGATCAGCATTTTCTCCTTTTCCCACAATGTTTTTTTACTCTTTCAGATTCAATTTTCCTCATTTTGGCCATATCTAATTTGTTGTCTGCAAAGGCTTCTCCACGCCGTCTGATATTTGTCTACAATGTGCGAAAAATAGCATTGAATCACACTAAGCTACGCCTATTGCTCTGTAAAATTATCCTTTTATTGTAGCATCCAATCCCATTACCTCGTATACACTCATTTCTGACTCTTAAAGCCCAGTATGAGCTTGTTGTTGTTGTTCATACTGTCGTGATTGAATTTCCGTTTATTTATCGTCGCGACCGGTTTCCCATATCGGCGACTCCTCCTGAATGCTGTTAATATTGATACGGGGGATAGTGCAGATCTACAGAGCGAAACCCATCGTAAGGTACGCCTGGTTGTTTTACGTGCTTGGTGTCTACATAGGACCTCGGCGTACTGTCTCATCCGAAAGACAATAATCTAGACTGTATGTATTTTTATATGACCAGCGATGGGAATCGAACCCACACTTCCAAACAGTATGGAAAATGTTATGAATCTTGCGCTCTACCAAGTGAGCTATGCAGGCTGGTAATGCTGCCGTGGTTATCGTTGGTAGTAGGTCTATGTACATGTGTGATTGTTTTTATCACTGTGCAGTGGTTTTCACCTAAGGAACGCCAGGTTGCTTTTACAGACAAAATAGATCGAGATGAAAGTAAACAAAATATGTGGGTGATCTTAGAATTTGTTACATTTTGGACTTCCATTTTTATCTGATCCCCCACCCCACCCTCCACACACACAGACAAAACAAAAAAAATGAAAGCGCTTTACTCTGGTTGTTATTTCTGACTGAAAAAGGAAATTTGAAGTGAGATCAAAATATCGACGCACGTACACGAAGGAAACAATCTTATAACTTTGAGAGTTTTATATACAGATCATTTTCTCAAATGACTATACTTATCCCAAACTGACCGCAGGGCGTACTTAAAAAGATTCGCGCTTTCTCGTTTCGTACCAAGAAATTTCGTTACTTAAAATGTATAATCATTACTCCAATACAGTCATCAAATACGATTGCTTGTAAGCACTCATTTCTTCTGTTCGACAAAGTATGCTAAGCGCCACTCACTGACCTTTGAGGACAGTGCAGGTCAAGATCAGACTTCACAGAACGTGCAGTCTGATCTTGGATCTACCCTGTCCGATAAAAAGATATCTTTCTCCCAAAAATACCTTTGAAATAGCAAAGTTTGGGTTGTTACTATGGCCTTGAAAATTTCCCGCTAGTTTATGTAGCAAGATAAGAGCTAGAATGTATCAATCTTAAATGAAGGTAATTATCCAAATTTTACGAGTAATATTATAAACGTTTCAGGGGGTACTTATTTAAAGACAATTGTATGTACGATAAGCAGCCGTAAGCATTATTGCGAAATAATTGCACACTGTTTAAAACTAAATAGCAGAATCGACCATATAATTCATTTCGACTGTCGTGTGACATTTCACTTGCAGCCTTGTTTTTTATTAGCTGGTGTACAACTTACAGTGCAAATGGGTTGCTTGAGGCGATTGCACAGACAGTGTGGATTAAGATCAGACTGTATAATTTATTTAGATTGCCGTGCGTGGTATACTATTATTAAAGCCTTGTTTTTACTGCCCAATTTTAAACCCAAACATTACTTGGGTAATTTAATCCTTAGCAAAACAATAAAATTTTAGATATTTCAGACCTTAACCGTTTACCAAACAATCCCTGATTTTTACGACCCTGTGGAAAAAAAAAACTTTTGAAAACATTGTGGGAAAAGGAGAAAATGCTGGTAACCAGCATTTTCTCCTTTTCCCACAAAGTTTTCTACCCTTTCAAAAAGAAATTGCATCATTTGAGCGACAATTAAATTCATCTGAAAATGCTTTCAATTCGAATAGGTCTTAAGATTTGTTGTGTGGTAAAGGGTGAAAGCATTTGAAGAAGTCAGATCAAACTTGGTTAAAATGATGGCATTTGTGGTAGAAACAATGGAAAACATCGTGGAAAAGGGAGGAAACGAGACTTCCAGCATTTTCTACTTAATCCATGAAAGACTTATCCTTCATAAAGATATTCCGTTTTATTTTCACGACCCTCATCAAGGAGTCTCTTAAAACATTGTGGCAAAATGAAAAAAAGAAAAGTAACCATCAACTTTTACTTCTGACTTTATACTCATCTCTTCATTTCATAACAAACGTTGGAATATCAGTAGCCTCTCAAACCCACCCCCACCTCCGCCAAGAAATATAATAAGAAAGTGGGGCGAAGTACATGTAAATTGGCCCCTTATTACCATAAACTGCAATTCGACATAATTATAACTTTAGATACGTATCATAACAACCGACTTCCATTACAGATGACGTATAATTCCCCATTTGTATAATGAGATTCGCAAATCTAATAGCCAATCGAAATACATATAATTAAAATCCACTTTGTTTTGCAGATGTACTTACTAATTTCTAAATGCAGTAAAACTTTGTTTAACGATCCTTTTTTTTTTAACTTCCCTTTTTCCCAAGCCGTCTAGAAAAGGTCAGCTAGTCGCGCTTCGCAGGCAAAGGGTTAAATGAATTTTTCGAACCAACTTTTGATAGTAAAAACCTGAATACTATTGTTTCAATTTTTTTTAGTAAAAACCTCTTTATTGGGCAATGTAGATTCAAGATCAGACTGCACAGTCTGCGCACGCTGATCCGAGACGGCACTGTACGACAACAATTGTTTTTGCGCTACAGTATACTTGGGCAAAACAGAAAATTACATAAAAACGCAAAGTGTGGTTTCGAATTAATCTACGCTGACAGCGCTGGCTGATCCGAGACGACAGTTTACGCAAATGTCCGAATGTCCCTTTTTGCGCGTGTTGCAAGCCATATGTGCTTTGATTTTAGGCCAGTCCTAAGTATTGTTGTTTGGTAAAGTGTTTATCAGATGTTTCTTAGGCCCAGCTAGAATTCATGGAAATCAGAATTTCGAGTACAGCAAAGTTCCGACTCAAATTTTTACTTTTTGTCACGATGTTTTCACAAATATTTATGTATCATTGAATACTTCAGTTGTCATATCTTACAATGAAGTTTTCAAGCCAATCGATAGCAGTTTTGTTTACGGGACTAATAAACTGAACCAAATCTCGACGTTGAGAAATTCACCTTAATATCATTGTGCATTATTCATTGGTTACGATAAACAGGGGGCCTATTGTAGTTTGGGTGCAGGGTTTTTCTCCCCCAAGGTTACAATTAAAGCCTTTGCTTCATATTCTACACATTGCTAAATTGAATTCAAAACGAATGGCAGAGCGTTTCAAAAGCTTAGAGCTCTTTTGATATTACTGTGAAATGTAGATCTGCTACGAAAGAAAGAACTACTTTTCTAGTCCGCAAAAGTAAGCATTTCCTCTTGGTTCTTCGCCGGAAGTATGATTTTGACCTAGTTAAAGACAGGAATGTGCAGATAGATTTTGGAACACCGACAGAGAGGGAACCTGCTGCCTGAAGAAAATCTAAAATTTGTAATGATGATATGGAATTTTGATCCCTGGTCAACCGATGACAACACTGAAGCAAGCGGAGAAATACCTCATCAGGAGCAATTTCTCCATTTTATTACAAAGTTTTCCTAAAGATATGAGTCATTCTCTGTGAAAAAGGGGCTTATTTTGCGAAAAAAAAGTCTTAACTCTTTACCAAACGACATAATTTTACACTGGTCCAAATTGAAAGCACTTTAAGTGCAGACGACAAAATAAAAGTGACTGAAAATTTAAAATTTGTTTTGTGAAGGGTAGAAAACAATGTGGGAAAAGGAGAAAATAATGGTTGCCAACATTTTCTCCTATTCCCACAATGTTTTCTAAAGGCTTCCTTCTCAGGGTTTTTACCAGCATGTTCTCCGATTCCCATAATGTTTTCTAAAGGTTTCTTTCTCAGGATCGTGTGGTAATGGGTTTTAATGCGTAATCCAGCGTCTATTTTCACATTGGGAGAAAAGGGTGTAAGGGAGGATGTTTTTGGCGCGTAATTATACATTGACGGTCAGCCTAACCGGCCTGACGGGTAGCTTTTATTTGAAAACTCCGTCATGATAACCCCTTATTAAAGTCAGATAAAATTCCCATTTAACAAATTGAGTTATTCTGAAGTCGCAAAACTCAATTATCCCAGATTCGCCGCCCCGGCTGACCGCTTGACCATCTTGCATTGTTTACTTTGACCGTGGAAAAACTATTCGGCTTCTTTTATTTTTTTCTTAAGGACGCGGTTTTTTCACGCTTTCCCGCCTTTCGTTCTTTGATGGGAGCATAGCATTTTTTGACAACAGGCTTTTGTGAGTAAAAAGTTCAAAAGTTGAAACTTCGTTTCTTACGCCTTTCTGATGTTTTTGTAAAAGAAACTGGACTTCAGTGACCAAGGAGGCTGAAAATTTAAAAAAGCTTCTCTTGATCCTTGCCATCTACTTGACCTCTTTTTAGAATCTAGAAATATTGTACTTTCCCAATTTTGAGAGTATGTATTTCGCCTAGACAGAGTAGAAAAAATAGTGGAAGAACAGGTTATTTCCTCTTTTTCTCTCTATTTCTCACATTCTTTTCAAATCCGTTAGCGTTGTTTAAAAAAAAAATAAACCCGAGAGCTTGGTAAGTATGTTTATTGAATAAGAGTTTAACACCGCTGTCAACAGTTTCAGTCAACTCATCGGGGTAATTTACTAATCTATATACGTCTTTTTTATTTGGCGGGGGGGTCTCACACGGCTTTGGGGTGCCTTGTCTTAGGACATAATTCATTGTAACTAGCACTTCCTGTAGGTATCGAACCAAGATATCGGATCACAGAACGAACGCATTAGCCACATAGAAACTTTATAACCTCTTATAGGGTCCCAGGCGAAAACATGGACTTTTGTAGAAGCCTTAGGTTTAACCCGTATCCTGTTATATTACTAAACTTTACTTTTATTACGAGAGTAAGAACTGAAATATTGCTGCTTCAAAGTTATGTTTTCGGGAATAGTATCTCCCTATCGGACAGTGTAGATCAAAGATCAGACTGCACGTTCTGTGCAGTCTGATCTTAATCTACACTGTCCGGAAAAGGTCAGTAAGTCACGTTTACAAGGCTAATGGTTCAACCTTTATCCTGCTAAATAACTAACATCAAAATTTCAAACCAAAAGTAAAAAAAACAAAATTTGCTTTTTCAAGGATACTTTGCGGAGAAAGACATCTTCTCATCGGACAGTGTAGATCCAAGATCAGACTGCACGTTCTGTGCAGTCTGAAATTGATCTACACTGTCCTCAAAAGGTCTGTGAGTCGCACTTAGTAGCCATAGGGTTAAGATCAGACTACATAGAATTGGGAGGCTGATCTATTATCGTATAGTACTGGTATCTATATCGCCCATTTGTTTCGCCCAACTTATGAAATAAAAATATCTGTCAAAGTTTCAGTGGACTATATCTTCGACCATTAGGGCCAGCCCGGGTGGCTCAGTGGTGAGCGTGTCCGATTCATGACCTGATGGTTGTGAGTTCGATACACGGTTGAGGCGAACTTTCTTTCCGACGTACGTTCGCCTCTCACCTCTGCTGAAGCATTTGAGAAAAGTAGTCGGTGGCTTTGGAAAGAAAGTTGGGTTAATACTGGTGTGATAAACCTGGAAACACATGTTCGTCACCGATATGACTTTAGCTGTTAAAATGGCGTAAAACCCCCATACAACCAATCATTCATCGTCACCGACCGCCATGATGTGACTTTAGTTGTTAAAGTGGCGTTAAACCCCAATACAACCAACCAACCAAAGGAGCTGACAGAGTAAAATTAGGAAGTGACAGAAGTGAACAATTTGTAGCCCCTAGATAAAGAGAAGTATTGTTCATTTTTAAGGCCAGCTTTCATCATTATCATCATCATCATCATCATCATCATCATCATCATGTCGTCATCGTCATTATAAATGTCATCATCACGTAGTTATCAATATGTCTTTGTTATGCTGTGTAAAAACTTACAAATTTCCCACTGTTTTACCTGTCGACAGATTTCAATAATTCTTTAAATGGCGTAATATAAGAACCTTGTCAAAACTGCACCCCACTGATGTTCTTTTTTATTTCCTTCTTTGGTCAGCTGGTTTCCCAGAGGTATCAGTGACAACTGTTTTCAGTGGGTGGGGGGAGGACGATAATTCCCAGGGTGGTCCACAGACATTGACCGAGGCCAGTATTCAACAACCATTCCTAACATTCTTCGTCAAGTTGTCAGGAATTTTCTGAATTTGAAAGTAACGCGAGTTCTGATTGGCTAAACCAGATGCGTTACTTTCTAAACCTAGATCAGACCTATCATGCTTCTTAAAATGGTTTGTGAATACGGCCCTGGTCTCATGATCTCATACGTGTTCATCTGGGCGAAGGGGAAGGGGTGGAGGGATACCACAACTTCCCTGGAGCCCCATGACCCATGAGCTCGTAGCCCGTAGCTCGGCGAGTTTGGTCCCGGGGTGGGGGGGGGGGGGGAAGGGGTTTTGGTTAACAAGGACCTGAATTCACAAACCATTTTAAATAGCATTTTCTATCTAAAAATGTTCAAAAGAAGAGCGAACTTGTGATTCATTTCGGTCGACAACAATAATCAAAGTTCTGAAGGTACTGAGGAAGACACAGCGATCATTCTCTTACTGCTGCTTCTCATGTTTAACCCTTTCCCAAACAAACCCTTCATTTTACTTGTCTGCAGTATAAGTCTTTTGAAAACACTGTAGGAAAAGGAGAAATTGCTCGTTGCGAGCAATTTCTCCTTTTCCCACAGTGTTTTCTACCCATTTGGAGACTTTTCTACCAGTTTAATCAAATTTGAAATTGTCGTCTGCAAAGTCTTTGAGTTTGGAAGAGTCTAAAATTCGTTGTTTGGGAAAGGGCAAAGTTCTTAACTTTGACTCGGTAACACCATACCCAAGGACACTGCGGAGAAAGAGACGCTGAGAACATGAGGACTGGACTCACAACTTTGCCATTGAACCACTCAGGAGACCAAACTGAAGTTTTAAATCTATGAGTGAAATACGTTTTAAAGAAAAAAGTATCTTTTCCACAGAATCCCGAGTCTTAATTACCCTGGAAAACATATCTTAATTACCCTGGAAAACAATTCGAGAAAAGAAGAAATGCTGGCCACCAGTATTTTCTCCTTTTTCCAAAACTCTTTCTAAGGTATCAAAAAATCATCATTTGAGCTTTTTTTCTGCCTGCAAATGCTTTCAATTTGGTCCAGTCCAGATTTTTGCTCTTTGTTATAAAGTTAACTAAAATGTACTAAGTAGTAATACCGTCGGTGAGTAAATAGTTAGACTAAGCATGAAACAATATTATGAAAAATCAGGGGGAAGATAAAGATAATTAATTAGTTGTATTGAACTGTGTTAAGATTTATTTTCAACATTATTTCAGTCATATTATGGCGACAACTCACTTTTAATCATGTATGTCATGGGTTTCACCAGTGCTCTGCAACGTCTTGCCCAAGGACATTTCCGCAAAAGGGCCATTCTTTAAGTAAGAATCGAACCCAGAGCCTCTAGTCTATGCATCCTGTCTATGCAGAGCCACCCAGGACCCTGAAAGTAAATAGCAACGCACAGAGTTAAAAAACAAATCATCGGATAAACAAATAAACCGATAAAATAAACAAATAAACGAGCGATTGTATGGGATACAAGCAAAACGCCGACAAATGAATATAAAACATCGCGTCAAGTGCTTGATAGCCCAGTCAATGGACAATTTGTGTAAATCAAATGAAACCCAATCTGGACTCGACTAGAAACCTTCGGTGTTACTTTACAAATTTAAATTCATTGACCCTTTCGGCGCTGATTTTACTATTTCAGCTCCAAAGATATGGGGTGGATAGCCTCCATGAAATAGAGCTTCTCAGAAAAACCAGCCGAACTATTGTGATTTAAAGATTTCATTGGTTAGGAAAATGCTACAAAGTTGATTCATTAAATCGGATAGTAATTCGTCAACCATTTCCGCAATCTTAAAACCCACTGTCCTCCTAGGTGAAGAGGTTTTGCAAAATAAAATAGGTAAGCCGTAAAATATGTAATCAATATTTCCAAAAAGATAGCAGAAGCTTTAATTATGAAGATAAGTATGGAAAACTTTATGTTTTTATCTAGGATTCGTATTCACCAACCATTATTAAGAACGTCCTTTGTGCTATTCTCCAGAATTTTCTACATTCGTAAGTAACACAAATTCTGATCGGCTAAACTATTCGGTTTAGACAATCAGATTTTGTGTTACTTATAAAGGTAGAATATCTCTAATTTTGATCTACGGCTTAGTATGGAAGACATTGTAAATTAAAATCAAGATGAGACTACTTATTCATGGAGTCTAATTTTGATCTGTACTCTTTGTAAAACCGTCTCAGCACTTCACCAAAGAAATCAAATCAAATGATACTCAAAGTAATTATGAATTTATCTTAAAGGTGGCCCTTCAGATGTTGAGACGAAAATGTTACCAAAATACAAAAAAAAAAAAATCCTCATTCTCCCAAAGCCTTTTCATTTTCATTCATAAAACCCCTGTAGTTGAAAACCATCCGAAAACAAAAGAAATTAGAGATTCACTATGGCTCAGGTCGACACCGACGAGAAACAAGGTCTAATTTTACAGTTACAACTTGCTCATATATTTACCTTAATTTAAAAAAATAAAATCTGAAATGTCTCATATCTTACCTTACTTTCAAGAAATGTCTACTTACTATAAATCCGAAACCCTCGATACCTTTTGTTCTTTGGCTGGAAGTGTGGACTGTGATCGGTATGCATGTACATGTAGGACCGATCCCAGTACTATCTCCCCGCCCATTATTCGGAAGTAGATGGGAGTGTGGACTGTGATCGGTGTTCATGTACATGCAGATTAGTCCCAGTGCCACCTACCCGCACTTTATTCAGAAATATTTAGCAACATATCCCTTCTCTGTTAACATTTAGTTTAACATTTAGTTTTCCTATCTTTCTATCTTTCAAATGTTCCATGTCCTACATACTTTGTGTATTATATTTTGTATTAATTATAATGCTATGAATATGTAGATATTCAACGCAATAAAGATGTATGTATGTATATACCGGAAATACACAGACGAAGCTTCAAACATAGAGTCCGAAGAAGACATTACGGATAAAAATTATATGTTTATGTAATGGAATTTAAGCGTCATTAGTCACGTGGCACTCATTTGACATTCCCACTATACTTTTTTTTTAATTTCTGGTGCAGAATCTAAAAATACCATAAGAGGCTTCGTAGCCTTTCAGGGGAACAACATCAATTTCTTTTTCGTAATTCTATGATTTTTGATTATTGGTTATTTGTATTTTTTTTTTTTTCATATGCATTTCAGCAACATAATTATAGTTTTTTTTCTAATTTGATGAGATGTAAATAAGTAATTATTGTGGAAAACGGTGAAAATGCTGGTTACCAGCATTTTCACCTTTTACCACAATAATTTCAAAGGTCTATTCCTCATTGTCGATATAAGTATTGTGTATAAAGGAGTAACCCATTACCACACAGTCCCTACTTTTTGATGACCCTGAGAAAGAAACCTTTAGATAATATTGTGGGAAAAGATGAAAATGCTCGTAACCAGTGCTGTCTCCTTTTCCCACAATGTTTTCTACCCTTCACAAAACAAATTTCACATCTTCAGTCACTTTTATTTTATCGTCTGCAAATGCTTTCGATTTGGACAAGCCAAAAGTTTTGTCGTTTGGTAAAAGATTAAACTATGACAGGTACTCTAAGGGTTAATAGATTCGTCGAGTCACGTGGTTCGGACGTAGATACAAATTAGAGGACGATAATGAAAACATTATACAAATATATTCCATGTTAACTCTGAGTTACGACCACCCTCTGTCACCTGGGGAGCCCAGCTGTCCTTTGTGGGCGGGGTAATGGAAACCTAACACCCGTATTGTGTCCCGAGGGGTATTCAGCTTCCCAGACTGTTTCCGGTTTCAAAGGGTTAATAAATTAGAGGATATAAATTTTATTTCTTTTTTGATACCCTTCAAAGAGCTTACATGAGGCAGATCGAGTTGAAGATTCACTTGGGATGTTTCGTCTTATCTCGTACATCGAAGTGAATCGTCTTTGATGATGAATACATAGAGTTAAGGTCCCTCCGTGCTTCAGGCATATATGAACCCATTATCTCCTGCTAGATGACATTCTATAAATACTCATCTATCTAATTTGGGCATCCTGGGTACAGAACCGAACCACTTTCCTACGCGGCAACTGTTACTTTGAATTTCAAACTAAAATAAATGTTTACTCAATAAAACGCTACCTCGTGCAATTCACTCAGCTAAGATCAGCAGTTTAGAGAAATCTGGAGCCGAAACAGGTCTCATTTCTCCTCAAACGTATTGATAAAAGCTATTTTCAACATTGCTACTTTATATAGCGTAATATTACAGTTAGCCCGCTTTCGGGGCTAGTGATGCGTCATATAAGACAGTCGAATCTTCGAAGAATATGACATGCGCAGACAACGATATGAACCATGCCCTGGCAAAATGGCGTTCTTATCCATCTCTGCGATGTATAGTACCCTAAAAGTCATCACGCAACCGGAAACTGGTATACTGGTCCTTTGATTTGCAGAAAATTGACTAATAAAAAGTTTCAACCTAGGTCAGCCTGATCGGACTGCGCAGGCTGACCTAGGTTGATACTTTTTTGAAGATGCTCTTAAGTCTCTTTGTCAAAGAGATCATATGGTATGGTCCATTAGAGAGAAAGAAGCGGATACAAAAGAAGTCCTGGGCCGTATACACCAACCAGTCTTCGTTTTTGGTCTTAGTCGCAAGAATTTCCTATATTTGACCATTTGGTTTAGCCAATCAGAAGTTGTGTTACTTGCAAATATAGAAAATCTTGGAGAATAAGACTAATAATATTCTCAAGAACGGTTGGTAAATACAGGCCCAGGAGTAAGACTTTAGCTCATTCAAAAGACCTCTTAGGTTATTTTATGTACAAAGTGCAAAGCCCCAAAATGTGGGACCAATGGGATTAAACCATACACGCAAGGCTCCCACTATAGATGTCTAACTAGCTTATATTTAATATTTGGTGGAAATCATAAGGTGTTGCCCAGTCTGCATAACTCATTTGGTAGAGCAAAGGACTCGCGAATGTGATGTTTCGGTTCACTAGAGGGTGTGGGCTCGATTTCCACGGCCTGCCATCTGAAATAATCAATAGTCTTTCGGATAAGACGTTAAACCGGATGTCCCGTGTAACGGAGCAGTACACTGAGCAGGTGAAAGATCCAGGCATGACTTAGGATGGGTTTCGTACCTTTAATGTTTTCTACCCTTGTTTTGGGAAGGGTATAAAACAATGTGGAAAAAGGAGAAACTGCTGCTTACCAGCATTTTCTCCTTTTCCCACAATGTTTTCAAAAAAAGGGTTCTTCCTTAGGGTCGTGAAAACCTGGGATTGTTTGGAAAAGGGTTAAATAAGTTTCGAAATTAATTTCTCTGCCAGTGACTAATTCTTCGACTGCCCCACTATAATATCCATACATTTGAACGGCATGAATTAAAATAAAAAGCATTTACGACCCTTGACTGTTATTTCAATGTTGTCTGCAAATGTTTACAGTTTCGTCTCGTCTAAGATTCTGTAGTCTGGTATAGAATTAAGGGTGAGCACTGTAATAAGCAATACTCGGCGGCTATCTTCAAAGAGTGTTTCATTTCATTCACAGATGTTTTAAATCTACAATGGTCAAAAATCCCATGTCCAGGAATGACCCGTAACCTTTCCTTCCGCACATTGAAAATTTTCAATCTGTGCACACAAAAAGTGCTGACGTCACAGACAAGGATAGGCAATGAATATCAGACAATGTAAAGACCGTTTTTACGCAGTTAAGCAATTGCAATCGATAGTTCATTGTTCTTTTCGGTGCATGAGTGTTACCTTCTAATTTTTCCTTGGTGATATCTTCCACACTATCTGTTCATGCCTACACGAGCGGGTGTTAGAAAGGAGGTACGAGTCTCGTGGGAAGGTTTATTGGCGCACAATGGTAGTTTTATTGAAGTATCCTATTTCATGACTGACAATGTACCTTTGATGTTTGGTAAAATGGTACGGAAACAGCAGTTAAGACTAATTTATTATTTATTTGTGACATTCTGTTTGAAAAAGAACAGAGTACTTTAAGTGTAAATGTAAATAGAAGCAAATAAGTATAATTATTTAGTAACGGGGGTGGGGGGCGGAGGGGGGTGGGAGAGGGGAAGAAAGAGAGAGAGAGAGAAAGAGAGAGTAAGAGAGAGAACTCAAAACTAAAAACATTTGAGAGAGAGAGAGAGAGAGAGAGATCGTACAAAAAATGACTGAAAAAAAAGTCATATTCTGGGAAACGTACATCTGCAAAAAGTATCAACCTATGTCAGGATAAAGAAAAGAAAAGGTAAGGAAAGAATCACGGAAAGAAAAGAAAGAAAATTCAATAACACTAAGATATCGTCATAGAGAAAAGAACTACTTTGCCCCCAAGAAGGCAGGTCATGAAATGAAATAGACAGACAAACAAACTAAAATTTTCAAGCATTTTGAATGTTTATTAATTCAATAATAATCCGTCTTTGAGCGACTTATCACTTTTTGCAGTCAACATGGTGATTAAAAACTATATCCATTCAGGTGACTTTTTACCTTTCATACTGTTTTGTATGCAGTGATAATTGAAAAAGAAAAGTGGCTTATGTGCAATAGCTGAAATAGCTGAAATAAATTGTTTCTTTTCTCTTTATGACATTTGATATTATTGGCGTATCACGTGATTCAGTTTAGGGAGAGGAACTTAATAAGCAACATGTTTTCGTTCCGATCCTTTTCACATTATTTCTTGTATTGTGAATGTAAATGTCAATATATTGAATAAAATATGTTTAAAATTAAATTGTTTGAGTCTTGTTCACCCCCCCCTCCCTCCCCCCCACACACACACTTTCAACAGCAATTGTCAGTTATATGTTGACGACCAGTGCGTCTGCCTTTGCCTAGATGGACCAGTATTCACCCAAGTACATGTACTTTCAGTTGTTTCCTTTGTCAAATTCTGAATTTAGAAAGCACAATTCATGGCCAATTGAACCACCCGGTTAGCCAATCAGACAGAGTTTTCAGGTAATTCAGGTAATTCTCTAGAATTAAGTAAACATGTTTTCAAAAATGGTTTAAAGATTCAGGTACTATGTTACTTAAAAATACAGATAAAATAAAAACAACAATCATTAGAAATACCAAAACTAAAATAGCAAATAAGAATCTTAAATGTTACGTTGCATCTTTAATAATATCACTTAAAGAGGCCCTAATACTCATTTTAAGCCAGTTTTAACTCATTTTGTCTTTATTTTATCAAAATATAGTCATTCTTATATCTTTATACCAAATAGTGTGCCTGACGGTTGCAAGATTGCTTAGATTACGGTCGATAAAAAATAGATAGGTGCTTGCAACACTATTCTAAGTGCCTGTACATTGTACAGGCATTTAGAATAGTGTTGCACTCACCTATCGAAATGCACTTCGCTGATTGTGGCCTTCAATGTAAACAGACTTGTCGTTTCCAGTTTTTGACACGAACGTCCCAAGGTTTCTCTCTACTACTTATTCTTCAATGTACCCTTCAAGTTGTAAATTGTTCATCGCAATTTATACAAATAAAATCTCTCTTTCGAAGAGTAGAAAACAAATCATTCCAATAAATTTCCGGAAAATTTTATATCTGATAGGCTTGACAAATAAAGCTGACAGTATAGATCAATGATCAGACTGTACGTTCTGTGCAGTCTGATCTTGATCTATGTCTTGGGCAGAAAGCTCGATGTTTTTGCCGATGATGCCTGCAGGTTTTTATTACGGGAGACCACTCGTTCATGCATGGCTTCATCCCGGTTTAAATATACACGTAATACCTGTACCTAACACCTGCGTTAGGAAGACTTCTCTTTAGTTCAGCAGTTATGGTGTTGGCCTTTCCTTCAGGCGTTCCAGGTTCGAATCCTGTCTGGTCCCTGTATTTCTGATTTACATGTGTTCATTTGCTTCTTTCTTACGGAATTTGTTCGTAAGATGGGGACTCGTCCGGGAATGGCCATTGAGCCATTAATCCCATGTGTGGTCCTTAAACGGACTTTCTGCCTAAACAAGCCTTGGGTCATCAATGAATTATGACTCTAAGAGGGAATGCGTTACGGGAGACCACTCTTTCATGCATGGCTTCATCCCAGTTTAAATACACTACCCAAGAACTGCGTTGGGAAGAATTCTCTTTAGCTCAGTGGTTATGGTGTTGGCGTTTCGTTCGGGCATTCTAGGTTCGAATCATGCCCGGTACCTGTATATCTGCTATGCATTTGTTCATTTGTTTCATTGTTACGAACTTTGTTCGTAAGAGTTTAACCCTTTCCCAAACATTCCCTGGTTTTTACGTACAGGTCTGGAATAGAAGCCTTTTGAGAACATTGTGGGAAAAGGAGGAAATGCTGGTAACCAGCATTTTCTCCTTTTCCCACAATGTTTTTTCTACCCTATCAGAGACAGAAATCATCTTTTCAGCAAGAGTTGAATTGTCGTCTGCAGATGCTTTCAATTTGGTCTGGTGCAAAATTTTGTCGTTTGGGAAAGGGTTAGATACATAAAACGTGACTGCTTACTAATCGCCGACAAGACCTAAGTATCAAACCGTCAAGTACTAGTATGTTACATAGTCACACTTCACAATGTTTATCAAGGATCCAGCGTATGAGGACAAATATACCCTTTGCTCACGCTGTTCCTATGTTACCGATATTGAAAAAAAATATATATATGCTGACACTCAAATGAGCTTTGTCGCTTACAAATGGAACCAACCTTTTTCATTCCATTTTACAGCTATAAAACGAATAAATGACAAATGTGCTTTATTTGTTTTCACTATCCGTCACCTGTTGACATCTGTTCCATTTTAACAAATCACTTAATTCAGTCGCCTTCTTTTTAATCCTTTACCACACAATAACGAATCTTAACGCCCCTGGGAAAGAAGCCTTTGGAAAACATTGTGGGAAAAGGAGAAAATGCTGGTTACCAGCATTTTCTCCTTTTATCACAATGTTTTCTACTCTATTAAAGAAAAATTACACCATTTTAACCCCAATGAAATTGTCGTCTGCAAATGCTTTCGATTTGGACAAGGCTAAACTTTTGTCGTCTGCTAAAGGGTTAAACCATTATCCTGCTATATACATGTAAGTGAAATTAAACTTTCGTTCTTATTGTGAAAAACGAAATTTTGCTATTTCAGAGGTACGTTTTGGGAAAAGTATAATTCCTAATCGGACAGTGTAGATCCAAGATCAGACTTCACGTTCTGTGAAATCTGATCTTGCTCTGCACTGTCCGCAATCAGCCCTTAAGTCGGGCCCAGCAGCCTAGGGATTAACCACTTAAAATAGAAACAATTACATATTAAGTACGACCTTTTTACGACCCTGATAAGGTCCGTTTATACAGAGCGCGAACGCGAACGCGTCCAACGCCAACACGAACGCGAACGCGACTTTTGAGCAGTTTTGTCATTCAAATAGAGCAGGAACCTGAACGCGGAAAACCGTCGACGGCTTTCGAGGTGGCTCGTCTTTATCTTGCTGTGAGAGATAAAATTTGGTCATTTGGAATCATGGCGCAGGTAGTCAGACACGGATGAGATCATAGTACTGTAATTGTACGCAAAACAACGGAGGAAGAGAAAGAGGCGTGTGTCAGTGTACGAACTTTTCAATATCAAGAATCATGGCTTCTGTCTTGTCCATTGTCCTGTCCATTCTTCTCCAAACTTCACAAGCAAAGTAGACTGACGCTAGTGCCTAGCTTCTTCTTGGAACGGTCAGGCGTACAAGTTTCTATTTGTGGAAATGATGCAAGGGAAGTACCTGCTGATTGGCTGATAGCAAAAAAGCCGCGCAAGCTTCTTAAAAAATTCGCTCTAGGGGGCAATCAAGGCGGTCGTTCGCGCGAACAAATATTTGTTCGCTTTTCGCTTTTGCACTCTATTTGAACGGTTCCTCTAGAAATGACTAAAATATTCCAGGACGAAAAACCGCGTTCGCTTTCGCGTTCGCGTTCGCGCTCTGTATAAACGGACCTTTACGGAAAGCTTTTGAAAAATCAGTTTTATGGGTTATGGAAAATACTGGTTGTACTAGTGGTACTGATAGTAAAGTTGTTTTTTGTAGTACAGAGGTTCTTGGCTTGATTCCCTGTAGGTGGCGGAAGGTTGTGTTGGAGTCTCCTTGATTAGTTCTTCGCATGAAACCTTTTCAGGGGCACTTGCTGCTTCCCCATATAGTCGGTTTACTTCAAAACCCTCGTAACTACAGCTTGTTTCAAGCTGTAGTTACGAGGTTTTTGAAGTAAACCGACGATATAAACATTGTCGAAACAACTTTCAGCAGTACTTTGTGAGCGAGAAATTGATTCTATGCAGATGGCCATCTCTAATATTTGAAAAGCACTTAGCTGTGCTTGATTTCGATCTTAGAACTCCTGAGCCATTCCCAAAATGACCAATGTAAATTTATGCAGAACTCGACGAGAAATGAACTGAGAACCCCTAGATAATTTGTAGAATACAACTTAAAACTTCAAAAAGAAAGAACCAATAATGATAAGACACAATCATAGCCATTCTTCTGCAAAATTTAACATAGTTTCAATTTGAGATGTGTACAAAAGCATTTGTAGTAAAACTAGTTTCTAATTTACCGAATCGATATTAAGAAACAGGTTATGAAATTACCAAAGTGGTTACGAAATTATCGAAGTGAGTACAAAATGGTCAAAATGAAAAAATAAACTTGGGTACGAAATGGCTTAGGAACGAATAGACCTAGTTACGAAATCGCTGGAAGCGAAGTTAACATTATGGCTGCCTCCATAGATACTTTTCAAAAGCGATAAAAATATAGTGCCGCCGCTCATGCGGCGCCATAATAATTTTGGTTGGCTTCGATTCGTCTTTCAATCCCCTTTCAACACAAACAAATAAGCAGAGGTCTGTGAAAAGGGGGCTTAATGCATTTGCAAAAAGTATCGCTTCAGATCAGCCTGGGCATTCCGCGCAGGTACCTTTCAAAAGCGATAAAAAATATAGAGCCGCCGATCATGCGGCGCCACAACAATTTTGGTTGGCTTCGGTTCGACTTTCAATCCCATTTCAACACAAACAAATATGCAGAAGTCTGTGAAAAGGGGGGCTTAATGCATTTGTGAAAAGTATCGCTTCAGATCAGCCTGGGCATTTCGCGCAGGTACCTTTCAAAAGCGATAAAAAATATAGTGCCGCCGCTCATGCGGCGCTGCAATAATTTTGGTTGGCTTCGGTCCGACTTTCAATCCCCTTTCAACACAAACAAATAAGCAGTGGTCTGTGAAAAGGGGGGGGGCTTAATGCACATGCGAAAAGTATCGCTTCAGATCAGCCTGGGCAGTCCGCGCAGGCTGGCCAGGATCAAAACTCGTCGCTATCAGTCAATTTTTTACTTGTCTTAGGACCAGCCTACTGCATGATTTAGTCGATTATTATAAAAGGGCACGTTTAACGACGCTGTGAAAGAAGCCTATAGAAAACATTGTGGGAAAAGGAGAAAATGCTGGTAACCAGCATTTTCTCCTTTTCCTATACAATATTTTCTACTCTATCAGAATTCATCATCATATTAACAAGATTTAATTTGTTGTCTGAAGATGCTTTGAATTTGGTCCAGTCCAAAAATTTGTCGTTTTGTAAAGAGTTAAGCACCTTAGAGAATAAATGAACGATGTTTAAGAAAACACATTGGAACAAGAAGAAAGAATGTTACAAGTAAATTCTACATTTCCCACAATGTTTTCTAGTTTCTACCTTTTCAAGGACATCTTCATCAATTAAGCCATATTAAATTTGTCGTCTGCAAATGGTTTCAATTTTGGTTGAGGCTAAAATATTGTCGTCTAGTAAAGAGTTAAGCCTCAGCAGACGCGACAGACACCCTAGTTGTAACAAAGATGCTAATCCTAACAAAGTTAATGACTTCAGACTCTCTATACCAGGCGTCAAAATCTTACACCCCACCAAACTGAAGGACATTTGCAGACGACAAATCAAATAAGTCCAAAATTATAAAATTTCTGTCTGAAAGGATAGAAAACATGGTGGGAAAAAGAGAAAATGCTGCTTATACCAGCATTTTCTCCTTTTCCCACCATGTTTTCAAAAAAGAGTTCATTCCCCGGGGCTGTGAAAAAAGACGGTATTGTTTCGGTACAGGGTTAAAGCCATATGTTTACTTTTTCGCGCTCGAGTACATCCTTTTTCGGTCGGCGTACTCGGGTGACAAAGAGGTGGCCACAAAATAAACGAGACATCTGCCTATCGAGATTTTTTTACTCTTAACTTCATTTGACATCGTTTTATATGTGCTTAGAGTCGACTCATCCGTTGATTGAAATTAAAAAAACATTGTCACAAATGGAGAAATTCCCCAACCCACCTTTGGCTCGATGTTTCTTGTAGACTTTAATCTCTTCTTCGCGCACATAACGTTAAGGAATGCATTCAACATTGTTAATTCACATTTATACAAGGAAGACTTGAAAAGTCGACTTTCGCGAATCTTGCTCATGATTTAACACCGGGGCCGCTTAGCTCGACTAATTTTTTTTTTTTCTCAATGGTATAGATTAAGATCATACCGCAATAACATGTAGTCTGATATTGGGTCTACGTTGCCCGAAAGGTACATGTACTTCTTCGGCGAAAAGAAGCTTTAAATAGCCATTTTTGGGGTTTTACTATTGGCTGGAAATCCCTAAATTTCACAAAGCCAAAAAAGGATGCTTTTTAAAACAACATAGGAATATGGAAAGAATATACATTTTCAACTAGTTATAATTTACTTTCTCAAAATGTTTTCAGTATTGTACAGGTCGAAACTGTCGTCCTCTGGCAAGGGGTTAAGGGTTAAATAAGTTAAAAGGAGTCTGATTATGGGCTGTAGTGACTGTGTTCAGCTACTCGTGAAATAGTTAATAGGTATAGTAAAGAAGAATTGAAATTGGATAGAAAATAGTTTGATTAACACATCTGATTGGTCCATTAAAGCGTATCAAAACTATCTAGTTCAATCACAGTGTTTGCAGCCAAGCTTTAATAATATGCATTTGATTTGTCGTTCAACCGGAAGTCCTGGCCGAATTGCAATCAACAAATAAAGTTTCTGCAATGAAAAGTAGATTGTACATCTTTTACTTTTTATAAAACGCCATAGACTTGTCTTTCATTAAAAACTCTTGCTGATAACAAAGAAAATGTAACGAAAGAAAAAGAATTAGACTTGTCTTTTGAAGAATAGAAAATATTGTAGGAAAAGGAGAAAATGCAGGTATTAACCAGCATTTGCTCCTTTTTCCATTGTACTTTTAAAAGACTGCTTATCAAGGATCAATAAATAAAAAAAAAAAATTGTGGTGCAGTGCTATATGGGAAAAAAAAAGTCTATCTCTATGTACTTATAATACTTTGATATGTGTAGTAATGGACCGCAAATGTGTCAATATTGCAGATAACAAGACGACTCTTTGTTTGTTGATTACACTTGAATCTCTTTTGATGGCGAGTTAAAACCTTTAACCCTTACCCTGCTCAACAACTAAAACATAATTTTCAGTTCGAGGGTAAAAACCCAAATAGTGCTATTTCTAAGTTATGTTTTTGGGGAATATTATCTCGTTATCGGACAGTGTAGATCCAAGATCATACTGTACATTCTGTGCAGTCTGATCTTGATCTACACTGTCCGAAATAGGTCATTGAGTCATGCTAAGCATCTCAAAGGTTTAGATACGGATGAAATATTTTTTGTGCTGGTTTTGGACAGAGCAGAAGACAACAGGCCAAACACCGTTCGATCTTTAACTTACCAGCTTTAGAAGTTATATTAGTCTTTTTAATTTGCTTAAATTTTCTAATTTGGTTTTATTGTTATTTTTATTATTATTATTATCATTATTATTATTAATGCACATGGAGGTTTAACATCTCAGTAAAATGATTTACAGTAAATTTAGTTTTTGTGTGGTATTTGTCGAAGACAATACCACTATGTGTTCCATATTGAAAGTTGAAGACCATGTTTCGTATTTTGTGCAAAGCCGACGGAAATAAACCTATTTTTTTTTTTCTCTTGCAAATGAGTTTTTCGGCAGCACTTAGAAACGTAACTGGAAATGGTATGTTAAGATACACTTGGTGAGGCCATCGACCGTAGAAATACTAATTTTTTATTGAAAATAGCTTCACTCGCTCATAGCCTTGTATTAGCGCAACCATACAAAATTTGTCTACCTACCGCTTGGTCCTAGGCTTTTTCGTTCCAAAACCAGTTCGTCCCATGGCTTGTTCATCGTATGATTGTAGGCTACTCCATTCGATTGCGCATAACTATTTACAATAGAAATAATTATGACGTGATTAAATGTTAACAGCTAAAGATATTTCAAAATTTTAGTTTTAGGTACGAACTTAATTTCATTCGATATATTCACACAGTTATTACTCTCTATCCATCGTGCAGTTTACTGCCAAGGGACTTTATTCATGACTCCTCCTAACGGTCAAAGGAAGACCATCAATAAACTTTGTCATGAGCACTTCAACCAATAGTTATATAATATTTCTTTTTTCTTTCAAATTGTTAATTCAACACAATGGTTTCCTTGACAAATACCACTTCAGCATTATCAAAGTTTTGATGTTTACCCCGATGCAATTGAATGTAAAATATTGTACTCAGATGATCAAAGTGCTTGTAACTAGCAAAAGTCCGACTTTTCTACGCAACCGTTAAGGAGCGGTTTCGATATTTCAATTCTTGCAAACGTTTGTTCTTTGCATACTCCATGATATTGATTGTCTATAGAAGGGTATAAAACACTTTCGCAAAAGGAGAAAATGTGGGTCTCATGCTTTCAAAAGCTTTCTCTTCCAGGGGCGTTGAAATACAATGAACGTAATTTTTTGGGATAGGATGAAAAGGGTAGAGGTCTCTCATCTTTTTTATATGACATTTTTTTTTATTCGAAAAACGATTGCTCCTTTTGCTATAGTATTTTCAGTTGTAGTTTTCAGTTGTGGTTAAAGACCATAAAAAAAGATCACCTGCTGGTGGTAATTATTGTTTTACAATATGGACAGATGGTCAAAAAATGGCGGGAAAACTGCCTTGTGTATTGGATTTGTGATATCTATTTGTTTTATTCGCCTTTTCTTTCTTTATTAACAATGCATTTCACCTTACTGTCACCTGTACTCATTTTTAGCGGATTTTTCCCGTTTAGCGACAAAAATTGATCTAT
Source organism: Tridacna crocea (assembly GCA_943736015.1). Taxonomy (NCBI): domain Eukaryota; kingdom Metazoa; phylum Mollusca; class Bivalvia; order Cardiida; family Cardiidae; genus Tridacna; species Tridacna crocea. The sequence continues at coordinate 42,037,925 of OX031066.1, read as the reverse complement.
CGTTTAGTACAAAGCGAAAGCGTTACAATTCAACGTGAACCATGTCCTTTGAAAAGAGGGCTTAACTCATTACCAAACGACAATGATTTTAGGTTTGTCCAAATTGAAAGCATTAACAGACGGCAATATAGATGTGAATAAAAAATTCAAATGTTTTGTGAATGGTAGAAAACATTGTAGGAACAGGAGAAAATTCTGGTTACCAGCATTTTCTCCTTTTCCCACACTGTTTTCTTAAGGCTTCTTTCTCAGGGTCTTCAAAAGTAGGGATGGTGTGGTAATGGGTTAATGCACTTGCGAAAAGTATCGACCCATGTCAGCCTGCGCAGTTTGACATGCTTCACCACAGCCTTGGAAAAGTTTCCAAGTCCCCTGTCACCTGACTGCACAACTAAGAGAGTGCCGAGCAATGCTGAAAGACGTTTTTTTTTTTATGTCTAGATCAAAAACAGATTATTACGATTTGATTGTCTTTGTATTTAGTGTCTCAGTAAAGCTCGCAGTGTAGATCATAGGTTAGGGTGCACATAAGCGCAATCTGATATTGCTTAACTCATTACCACACAATCCCTACTTTTGACGCCCCTCAGAAAGATGCGTTTAGAAAACACTGTGGGAAAAGGAGAAAATGCTGGTAACCAGCATTTTCTCCTTTTCCCACAATGTTTTCTACCCTTCCCAAAACAAATTTCAAATTTTCAGTCACTTTTATTTTGTCGTCTGCAAATGCTTTCAGTTTGGACCAGTCTAACATATTGTCGTTTGGTAATGAGTTAACGTCTGTTTGCCAAACGACAAAAAATTAGACCTTTCCAAACTGAAAGATTTACAGACGTTAAGACTGAAAATCGAAATTTGTACTTTTACAGGATAGAGAACATTGAAGGAAAAGGCGAAATGCTGGTTGCAAGCATGTTCTCCTTCTTCTACAAAGTTTTCAAAAGACTTCTCTCTTCAGGGTCGTTAAAGGTACGGATCATGAGTAAAGGATTAAGACTTTTGCGAGAATGTGACAATTTGTAGAAAGGAACTTTCTATGTTCATGGTTGGTCCTGAAAAGGACCTTTGTAATAAATATCGTAAGCTAACCAAGCCTACGTGCTGGTTTCGGCAACCGATTCTGACTCCAAGTTGGTCAAATGATGAGCAAGAAGCTGTCGCATCATTTGGATCTCGGTGGCTTTTGTCGTTGCGAAGTCATAGTACATGTTGCGAACTCCCTCTATAACGGACAACCTCAATCTCAGATGGTATCTGTGAGAACGTTGGTTACCAACTTTCGCCCGCCTATAACGAACAGCGACCTCATCGAGCTTGTTGTTCATGAGTACAATCTGGTGACACGCTTCTCGGAATTGTTTCTCTCGCTGCAACAAATGAAGCCGGAAATCAGTCCCCGTAAATTGTCGACCACTGCTTCGGGTTGTCGGCGCCATTTTTGTTCTTTCTTCGGCTATCTTCGTAAAAGTCTTCTTTCGATGATTTTTACAATAATAATGATTCAAGAACCATTTGAAGACTTGCTTTTATAGCAATTTCAAGCGATAAAGGAATGTTTGTAGAGTCATTGAGTAATATCTTTGTCAAATACTAAAATTCCTGGGACAGATAACTCCACTTTGTCGGCGGTCGGCACGTTTACCCTTATCTAAATGTGTTATTGGCGACCGCCGTATTTATCCCTTTACAACATCGCTCGAAAAACTTCAACTCTTTATTAGATAACATAATTTTAGAATTGTTTACTCATAAAAAGTGTTTTGAAAATGACGATAATAATTGTGCATCAATTTATGGAATTCGCAGATAATAGCAAGCATTGTGGAAAGAAAAGAAAATGTCACTTAGTGTAACGTTTTCTTTTTTCTGTACTGCTCCTTTCTATTTGTTTATCCAGAAAGTAGAATTTCATTCAAAAACCTGTCTGAGTTCCTTAACGCATTACCACACAATCCCTGCTTTTGACAACCCTGAGAAAGAAACCTTTAGAAAACATTGTGGGAAAAGGAGAAAATGCTGGTAACCAGCATTTTCTCCTTTTCCCACAAAGTTTTCTACCCTAAGAAAGTAAAATTTGAGCCACTCTGGAATTGTCATCTGCATATGCTTTCAATTTCGATAGGTCTAAAATTTTTCCATGTGGTAATGGGTTAATGGTGAAGTGTGAGAATGGTGATCTTGAAGCCCTGGACTCCAGCCACATGGGAAGCACTTGATCTTTTAACTCTTTACCAAACGACAAAATGTTGGCCTAGTCCAAATCGAAAGCATTTGCAGACGACAAAATAAATGTACATCAAAAAGTGAATTTTGATTTTGGAAGAGTAGAAAACATTGTGGGAAAAGGAGAAAATGCTGGTTGCCAGCATTTTCTCCTTTTCCCACAATGTTTTCTACCCTTCCCAAATCAAATTTCATTTTTACAGTCACATTTATTTCGTATTCTGCAAATGCTTACAATTTGGACAGGTGTAAAATTTTGTTTGGTAAAGAGTTAAGCAGACGACAAATTTAAGCCTTGTAAATATACTGAAACTATTTGAAGATGACTGATTTACTTTTTACCAAACGACATAATTTTGAACTAGTTCAAACTGAAAGCATTTGCAGACGACGAAATAAATATGAAAAAAAAAAAACAACAACAACATTTTATTTGGAAAGGACAGAAAACATTGTGGGAAAAGTAGAAAATGCTAGTTACCACCAGTTCTCAAAAGGCTTCTTCCTCGAATTTGTAAAAACGCGGATAAACAATTGATGGAAATTTTGGTTTGGAAAGGTAAACTCTTTACCAAACGACAATTATTTAGACTTGTCCAAATTGAAAGCATTTGCAGATGACAAAATAAAAGTGTCTTAAAATTTGAAATTTGTTTTGTGAAGGGCAGAAAACATTGTAGGATTACCAGCATTTTCTCCTTTTCCCATAATGTTTTCAAAAGGTTTCTTTTACAGGGGTGTTAAAAGTCGGGATTGTGCGGTAAAGAGTTAAAAAAAAAAGTATTGGGGTAAAAGTAGAATTTGCTGGAAACGAGCATTTTCTCCTTTTCCCACAATGATTTCAAAATGCCCCTTTCTCAGTGTCATAAAAGCTAGAGATTTGTTTTGTATTAGATCATGTGCATAGATCTAGTAAGAAAATGAATAAATTATGTGAAGGGTTTATACAGGTACTTAGGGGATTAATTGATAAAGGTGTCAAGTGGGACTCCCAAAGTCGATAAATGTTACACCCAATGCATCGGAGAGTACCACATGAAAGAGACTGTTTTATCGGCGATAAAATAACGTCGCCGAAATTTAGTCTATTTGGCTGTTTTGCCATTACATTACCTTACATTTGTACAAGTATTTGAAAAAATAAAAATGTAGTTATGAAACATATCAAGATATTTTGCCATCTAGTCTCAGAACATTATTTTTTCAGTAAAGAACTTCATCTCATTCAGTTCGTATACAACCTGGTAGGTTCGGTCAAAACAGAATTCTTAGAAACGAACAGATTTGTCTTATACGTGTATGTAACTCTGGTGACATAGAGGACGAATTCCATTTCACCTTGAAGTGTCCATTTTATCATTCCTTGCAAAAAAAATTTATAAAAGAGTATTCTTTTTAAAAAATCCAAGTACCTTAAAACTATTAAAATTTCTTTGTTCGAATAACAAACGTGAATTATTTAGCCTTGCAATGTACGCAAAAGAGGCATTTACAGGAAGAAGCTATTTTCATCTGATCGTTAACTCATAAAATTCATTCTGTTTGATTTATTTGGCGCTGTAAGGGCTGCGGTAAGCGGGACGGCTTAGATCCAAAATCAAAGTTCTGTATATACTGTCAGATTTTTCCCAAGCCTTCCGTTAAAGTTACTTTGGTCGTCTGTCCTAACTCGAAGCGTAGGGCATTTTCACAGGTATATCTTTGGGCTTGACACGTAAGAATCCTGAGTTCGTATTCATCAACCATTCTTATGAACAGTTTCAGTCTTATTCTCAACAATTTTCTACATTTGTAAGGAACACAATTTTTGATTGGCTAAACCAAATGGTTTAGCCAATCAGGAGTTGTGTTTCTTTCAAATGCAGAAAATCTTGTAGAATAAGACAGAATATTCTTAAGAATGGTTGGTGAATATGGGCCCTGGTTTAATACTAGTAAAACCAAAATAACAAATTAGGGAACCGTTGCCGTGATTTGACTGAACTGATGTTAAAAAGTGATTTTAACAAAAAAGGCAAATTCTGTGTAAAGGGGGGCTTAACCCTTTACCACACAATGACGACTTTTGACGCTCCTGGAAAAGAAGCCTTTTGAAAACATTGTGGGGAACGGAATAAGGCTGATAACCAGCACTTTGTATATACCAAGCAAAGAACTTTCCAAAATATTCTCCATGGAGTAACGACTTTTTAGCCCTCCCGTGACATTTCCGGATTTGTAATGTACAAGTTTCACGCCCGAGAACCCATAATACTTCAGGGCCTGTCAGTAAACATAAATAATGACTTTTCTTGACCCCTACGGATCAAACAATAAGGGGTTTATAAAGGGGTTCCCTTCTCTTTAAAAAAAATCAAGGACCTTGGTGACTTTTCAAGGACTTTTTCACCTTTTGTCTGTCTGGGTAAATAAGACAGCTTTAGGCTGAATGATGACCCCTATAATCTTTGTATTGTCAAAATCTTCCATTGGCTACAATAATATGGCTCGCATCGTACGAAAAGGGGCATTCGGACATTTGCGTAAAGTGTCGTCTCGGAACATCCTGCGCAGATCCAAGACGACACTTTCCTTTCTAATGCAATTTTCTCTTTCGTACATGTCTACGGTAGCACAAAATCGAATGTAGTCGTACAGTGTCGTCTCGGATCAGCCTGCGCAGTCCGCACAGGCTTATCCAAGACGACACTTTCCTTTCTTATGCAATTTTCTCTTTCGCACATGTCTACAGTTGTACAAAATCGAATGTAGTCGTACAGTGTCGTCTCGGATCAGTCTGCGCGGACTGCGCAGACTGATCCGCGACGACACTTTACGCAAACGTCCGAATGTCCCTTTTCGCTTGTTGTTGGCCATATGGTAATGTCCAGATTTTAGTTTATCCGTTTGTTTGTTTTGAGGTTTTTTACTCGGTCAGCGCTAAATATAAGCATGTCTTCTTCCGACTGCTTAAATTACACCATCCATTGAAACTGGAAAAGATTTGTACCTCATTGCCTTGAGAAAACAAGCGGGCTGATAAAAGATCAGACTATACGTTCTGTGCAGTCTGATTTTGATCTATCCCGTCCTCAAGAGTCCCTATTTCCGCCTAAGCAATCTTTCCTTTTGCCACTGTTTACGATCGGTGCCAGCTGCAAGACTAGAAAGTCGTCTTGTAAGTGAATACGTGTCAGACGTATTTATTGTAGAAATGTTTATAAATCCTAGAAAAAGCGTTGCTATGATTTAGACTACTTAAACGATCTCCTATTGACACCGAAACAATGGTTCTCTGATTGCAGATTAAGATTGTGATAATTCTTACATAAACCTTGAAACCAGTCCGACTTGTCAGTGGTTTCACAAACCCTTTGGGGTTACAAAGTGCTAAATACAAGCGTTTATTGACCGCAATGTGAAACCAAGATCAGACAGCACAGAACATACAGTTTGATCTTGTATCTTCATTGTCTAATACAATCAGATTTTTGTTTCTTTTATACGAAAAGATATTCAACTTGCAATCAATGTCTTTCTTTTGGGGCTCACCGGCAAGAAACGTTCATGTTATTTATTTATCTGCTGGAGGGATTGGTTCCGCGTACCTGCCAAACTTAATCCTTTGCCAAACGATAATAACTTAGATTTGTCAAAACTGAAACGATTCGAAGACGACGAATTTAAATGATGACCAAATGCTTAAAATTGTCTATAGACGAGCAGAAAACGCTTTGGGAAAAAAGACGCAAATCTTTGGAACCAGCATTTTCTTCATTTCCCACAATGTTTTCAAAAGCCTTCTCTATGATAGTCGTCAATATACGGTTGTGATAAAGGTTAACACTTTACCAAACAATCCCTGCTTTTTTTATGGCCCCAAACATAGAAATCTTTTGAAAACATTGTGGGAAAAGGAGAAAATGCTGGTCACCAGCATTTTCTCCTTTTCCCACAATGTTTTCTACCCTGCTTAAAAAAAAAAAATCAATTTTTGAGTTATGTTTATTTTGTCATCTAAAGTGCTTTCCATTTGGAACAATATAAAATGTCGTCTGGTAAAGTATTAATCCATTAAAGTTTAGTCTATTTAACCTTTTGCCATACTAATTGCAATTTTTCACGGCTCTGAGGTTTACAACCAATCCCACTCCCTCCGGCATACCCATGTTCACAGTCTGAGGGGAAAACATGAATTGCAAAACCAAAATTTTCTGTAGGAGTTCCTTTTTCCTTCGAATATATTTTTCCATTGTCGTTGTTGATCTTGATGTTGTCAGTACACAATAAGCTTGTGTACCAATAAGCTAAGATATGAGACAGAGGAATTGATCCTGTCGTAATGACATAGAGGATATTTGGTAATATTTTCACTCGTGGCTGCGCCATGAGTTAAATTATTACCGATGGTGTTCACTAGATGAAATAAATTTCAATCTTTCACCGAAAAAAAAAATATTCCATTTATTTCATGCTTTAAACCCTTTCTGGGAGAAGCTTTATCAAAATCAAGTACAGTTCTATCCCGTTACTCCCCTTGGCGTACCCCTTCGCATAGCAACCCATTCAAATATTACGTCAAGCGCGAGATTTAAGGTAAATGACGTCAAATTTCCATCTGGTCGTGAGACACGCGCAATTTACTTAGGCAACAAGAACATGAAAATTAGTATTTTCACTGGTTGTACCCGTGTAATATCGCAAGATATTTTCACTGCTATTTCTTGATATCCTACCGGAAAGCATCAAATAATATCAACTATTGTCGGGAAGAAATTGGCCCTGAAGCTAGGGTTCAAACTTACAATCCCCCAAGTTACAAGTTTTGTACACTATTGACGACCCTGCCGGGCTAGTCAGTCAATAGGGAGTTACATGACATTTTCAATCAGTGGAATAAATAGAGGATAATCAACTGGTTATTTTTGATATGAAAAATATCTCACGAGGATGCGTTTTTAGGCGCTGAAAAAACGAGTGCGCAGCAGGAGTTTTTTAACGCCTTACGACGCATCCGAGTGATATATTTTTCAAATAAAAAATAACCGGTTGATTATTCTATTTATTATATATCTTATTAACCTTATCATTTTTATTTTTTTGAAAGTCGAGATCTTTACTTTGGATAGAGAGAAGAAATCAGGGACATAGTGCGGATGAATACATAATTTAAATGAACAAAACGAGACTGCTGGTTGAAAATATAAAACTTACAATAAACACTGTCTATAGGTACTTAATGAGAAAAAGTAGTTCCTAAATTACGGCAGGAAGTGAAAGTGAAAGTTGATATCGTCACTAGTGATGATATCAAAATTTATCATACTGGGAAATTCCATGATTTTTCTGCTAGGTATATATTAAAACACAATCTTGTAACCATTATCCTGCTAGGTAACTAAAATGAAAAAAAATCAAATCGATAGCAAACACCAAAATATATACATGTATTATTATTCGAAAGGCATGCTTTGGGAAAAAATATCTCCTTATCGGACAGTGTAGATCAATATCAGACTGCACGTTCTGTGCAGTCTGATCTTGATCAACGCTATCCGCCAAAGGTCGGTGAGTCGTGGTTAGTAGCCTAAGGTTTGATTCAAAACCTGTTTTGGTTTGCACGAGTTACACGATAGCGGACAATGTAGATCAAGATCAGACTGCACAATCTGTGCAGTCTGATCTTGGTCCACACTGTCTGCAAAGCAAAGGAATTTCTCCAAGGCTCTCGGAAAAACTACATGTATATAGGAACTCAGGTCGATCAACTCAAAAACGAAGCTAACGGCATTAAAAGAAATACGATATGGCACTTTTACGGTGGGAAAAAAATCTTTTTATTCACCCTTAGACTGATAACCAAGAGTTTTAGACGGCTTACACGTGCTAGGAGAGAGAGATGATGGTGATGATGATGATGATGATGATGATAGTAATTGCTTTTATTACTATCATTATTATTATTATTATTATTATTATAAAATAGTAATAATAACGATAATGAAGCTCTGATTCTAAAGATTACCTTTTTCAAACACGTTTTGGCAATGGCTATTTCTTACTTTTCTACGATTTATTACAAGAATGCTTGTGTATAAAAAAACTTCGATTTGAAATTGTCAGTCCTATTCAACAAGAATGTACTAATACTTCGCACCACACCCTTTCCTGACCACTGGCTGCTTAATTTCCAAGCTAGGCATCGTCAAGACCATGTACAGCAGTTACTAATGAGAGATGAGTGATTCCTATCGCTATGCCTTGCCCGCAGTCGACCAATCTAGCGTTAAAGACCTGATACAAGGGTCCGTATTCACCAGTCAATCTTAAGAATATTCTTTGTCTTAGTCTTCAAGGTTTTTCTGACTTTGAAAGTGACAGAATTTCTGATTGGCTAAACCAAATGGTTTAGCCAATCAGATGTTATGTTACTTTTAACAATAATGAAACTTTGAAGAGTAAGTAAGACTAAGAATGATATAACTGAAACAATTTGTGAAATAGTTAATTGGGTTTCAGAGAGATTAGACTAAGATCAGATTTCACTAGTAGCTGGCTATTCTTTTCGCTAAATTCATTCGAGGCTGCGATGTACTGGTTAAGAGTTATTTAATGGCGTTTTAAACTTAAAAAAAAATCATGTTTTAGCGACTCTAAACCTTTTGAAATCATTGTGGGGAATAATAAATTGCTTGTAATAAGGATCTTTTTCCTTTTTTTTCCACAATGTTTTCGGCGCTGTCAAGGAACTTCACACCCTTTATATCACTTATATCATTTTTCATTTTTGTCATCTGCAAATGCTTGCATTTTGGATCAGTCTGACATGAACCTACTTTTGGTAAAAGATTAACCCTTTCCCAAATGACAAACTTTTGGACTAGACCAAATTGAAAGCATTCGCATATGACAATTCAACTCTTGTTGAAAAGGTGATTTCTGTCTATGATAGGGTAGAAAGCATTGTGGGAAAAGGAGAAAATGCTGGTCACCAGCATTTTCTCCTTTTCCCACAATGTTTTCAAAAGGCTACTATTCCAGACCCGTAAAAACCAGGGATTGTTTGGGAAAGGGTTAACAGTCTAATAAGCGTTGTATAGACGACTTATACATTGCTATGTATACCAAGGTTATTTTCATTCGGATTGTTTGAGAAATACGGATAGCGATAACTGAAGATCAGGCTTCATGTTCTGTGCAGTCTGATCTCTGATCTGCACTGGCGGTAAAGACAGGTAAGGAAGACAAAGGGACTATAAGCGTTGAACGATCGCTGTAGAAATACTGTTAAAAAGCTTTTTAATTACCGGTCTTTTCTTTTTGTCTATCCGCGAAACAACTTCTTTTCAATAAAGAATTTTTAATGACTTCTTTTTCCGTTTCTTTTCTTAACCCCCTTGGCTGCTAATCGCGACTTACTGACCTTTTGCGGACAGTGTAGATCAATATCAGACTGCACAGATCGTGCAGCCTGATCTTCGATCTGAACTGTTCGATCAGGAGATATTGGTCCCGAAAACATATGTGTCACATCACGCAAAAAAGGACCATCTGGGAATTCTGTACATCAATTAGATGAAAAAAGATCAACGATAATGCTGGTCAGTTTAAGTTTCATACAGAAAATGTCATTAAAGCGAAAAGTGTCAACCCTGGTCAGACTGCGCAATTCGCGCAGTCTGACCAGGGTTGACAATTTTCGCAGTTCCCAGAAAGTCCTTTTTTGCGTGATGGGTCACATATCTTTGAAATAGCAATACTTAAAGGGCAAATCAGCAAGTTTTTGATATGATTATTTTTCAAATTTACATCTATCAAATGGTAACCTGGAAATGTTGTAATTTGAAAAAAAAAAAATTAGTAAAAGTACTTTTTTTCAATTCATATTTTTGCTTATTAGTTTTTCTTGCATCGCTTACCTCCCTTACTTATTGTAGCGCACCTTGATCTGTGACGTCATAGGAGCGTTTTGTTTCAATATGGACCTTGTTTCTATCGAATTCCAAATTCTATATTGGTTATTTAGCAGAATAAACGTTAACGTATGTTACATATGATCAAAGCTTGCCGTTTGTCAATGAGTTAACTCTTTACCAAACGACAAACTAAATTAGCAATGCTCTTTAAAAAGAGGTCTTACCGCATCTGAAAAAAGTATCGACTCATGTCAGCCTGTGCAGTCCGCGCAGGCTGATACAGATCAAAGCCTTTTATTTTATATTGTAAATTTTATGCATATACAAGTACCATTCTACCTCCAAATCCTCTCAATTTTCAGTCTAAATGGAGTTTATAGATTTCTAGTTATGTGATTGTTTTGCTTGGTATGATATGTTTAGATGCACCAAACCCCCTTTTGTAAGAGCGTAGAAGACATTTTTTCGCTTGTCTTAAATGGGAAGAACTAGCCAACATAAACGCTAGAGCTGTCGATAATTAAAAACTGGCCATTTTGTATTGTTTTTGTTTCGCAAACCGAAACAGAGCAGAAAATTGCCCGCACGTAATTATATGCTTTAATCTTTTGCAACTTCTTTAGACTAGAAATTCATAAGATTATTTTTTTCTTTTTTTGAAAAGGTTGTTTTTGTGATACATCCTCAAAACGTATCGACCAGGGTCAGCCTGCGCGGATTGCGCAGGCTGGCCCTGGTCGAAACGTTTTGCTCCTGGTAAATTTACTGCAAGGTCCAGACTAGCTCATGATTCTCCTAATTGATTAGACAAAAAAGGAATAAACTATTGACCTATGATTTTGTGAATGGCTTTCTTAAAATAATGCATTACAGAGAAGCATTTAGCTCCCTTCTGCCAGGGCATGACCCATATACATGTATCTGTCTGCTTCAGAAATACACGTACGTGTATACCAGAGCCGAGCCCCGGTAGCTCAGTCGGTAGCATACAGGTCTTGAGAACAAGGGGTCGTGAGTTCGATCCCCAACTCGGCCAATTTCTTTCCGAGGATTGATGATAGTCATTATGACAGAATTCATTTCCTCTTTCACCGCTGATCGTTGTTTCGAGGATCATTATGTGGGAAAGCAGCCAGTGGCTTGGAAAGAATATTGTGCGGAGTACTGGTAATAGAAACTCCAGGAAAGCATGGACAGGTGCACTTGCCGTCCCGATATAACTGAAATAATGTTGAAAACGGCGTCAAACACTATACAATCAATCTATCAATCAACGAGTACCTGAAATGTTGAAAATTCTTCAACAGTGTTCCATCTTTAGAATATAAGAACATGTTCCATCTTTAGAATATAAGAACACTTCTCCTTGTTGGGAGAAAGGGCCTGAAAAGGTCTTAACTCTTTGGCTACTACGCCCGACTCACAAACCTTTTTGAGGACACTGTGGATGTAGATCAGACTGCACAGAATGTGCATTCTGATCTTTGATCTACAGTTTCTGATAAGAATATATTTTTCCCCTCAAAATTACCATCGAAATATCAAAATTTTGGGTTTTTACGATCGACTTAACCCTTTACCATACAATCCCTGGTTTTGAAGATCCCGAGGTAGAGGCATTTTAAAAATGGAAACATTGCGGGAAAGAGGAGAAAATGCTGGTCACCAGCATTTTCTCCTTTTTTCCACAATGTTTTCTACGCTGCTAAAAACAAATTTCAATTTTTGAGGTACGTTTATTTTGTCGTCTGCAAATGCTTTCATTATGGACCAGTCTTAAGTTTTGTCGTTTGGTGAAGAGTTAAAAGTTTCATTTTACTTATTTAGCATGGATAAGGGTTAACCCATAACCACACAATTCCGACTTTTGACCACAATGAGAAAGAAGCCATTTTGGAAACATTGTGGGAAAAGGAGAAAATGCTGATAACCAGCATTTTCTCCTTTTCCCACAATGTTTCCTACTCTTTCCAAACCAAGTTTAATTTTTTTCAGTCATATTTTAATTTGTCGTTTGCAAATGCTTTCAATTTTGGCCAGTCTATATGATTTTGTCGTTTGGTAAAGAGTTAATTTACTTCTAAGCTGCAGACGATCTAAAGCAAGATTAACCTATTGCCTGCTTAGTAACTGAAATGGAATTTTTAGCCAATAGGAAAAAAACAATTTTGGCTATTTCAAAAAGTATTTTTTGGGGCAGATGATGTCTTTATCGGAGAGTGTAGATCAAAGATCAGACTGCACGTTCTGTGCAGTCTGATCTTGATCTGCACTGTCCGCTAAAGGTCAGTGAGTCGCGCTTAGCAGCTAAATGGTCAATAAATTAATCAGAAAAATGGGATCTTGTAATTAAATAGCGAGAATCATACCTTTGCCTTTGACAACACAACATGTATTATGTTTTTGAAATAGAAATATGCCTTTCCATCCAAGGAAATACAGATACTCGTTCCTTAATGGGCTTTTATAATCGAATATTTGATCCTTTTACTTTACAAGTACATTTAGTTTAAAGATCACATGTCAATCTATGGAAATATAAGGAGAACAGAAAAAAAAAAACTCAGTCCAATTTACCCCAAAGCTGCAAAACATCAAAGCCCGCCAATTTGTTCATTCACCTACTAAATATAGAAAAGAGTATTCTTGTACCGGATTGGTGGATTTAAATACCGGAAGTTTAATTTGAAAACCGCATAAAAAAGTATTTGGTTGTTTCAAACCCTAAGGCTGTCAAACTCGACTAACTGATCTTTTGCGAAAAGGGTGAATCAAGATCATATTGCACAGAACGTGCAGTCTGATCTTGGATCTACACTGTCCGATTAAATGGCATCTTTCCTCTAAAATTACCTTTTAAACAGCAATATAGAAAGTTTCCTTTCTTTTTTTTTTTTAACCAGGATAAATGTTATCTAGTTCAATAATTACTGAATGTACAATATTAAGTCTCAAACTTCGAAAAAGAATTTTTTGTATCTATGGAGTAAAAGGAAGATAAATCCGTAATTTACGTTGAAGCTGCAGACGATATAAGCCCGCCATTTTTCAATCACTTAATGAACAGAAGAGTGTATTCTTGTACCTGTATGGTATAATTAAATCGCGCGAGAATTTTGCTTTTGTACCACAATGATCGGATTATCGATCCCAGAAATCACTGGAATGGTCAACCCTTTATATTCGTGTGCGGCGAAGTACAAGAGACCTGCGTATTCACCAACCATTCATGAGAACATTCTTAGTCTTATTCTTCGGAATTACGTCAGTATGAAAGTAACAGAACTTCTGATTGGCTAAACCATATGGTTTAGCCAATCAGAAGTTCTGTTAATTTCCCTGTCAGAAAAGCTTGAAGAATAAGACAAAGAACGTTCTTAGTAAATAGTAATGGGTAGTGAATACGTACCCTGTTTTTAGGGGACCATATTCACTAATCATTCTTAAAGAATATTCTTAGTCTTATACGCCAAGTATTTTCTAATTTTGAAAGAAACACAACTTCTGATTGTCTAAACCAGTCAAAGATTTATTGTGATCTAGTGTTGTTCCCTGGTTAGCTCGACTGTTTTCGAAGAAAACAACGAATTATTGTCATAGAGTCGTCGTCGTCGGGCTAAAATCTGATATTTCGTAATGATTCTGTTTTTACTGAAGATATTTACATACACTTCAATCTTGACAAGTTTAATGACTATAAATAGAGGAACATCATACCATCATGATATATTGAGGATATTAGGATATTTGTTTTTTTTTTTACGGTGAAAGATCGGAATTTATTTCATTGAGTGACATCATCGGTAATATTTTCATGAGTGGTGCAGATGATGTTCTTACTACTCGTTTAAATATTATCGATGATGTTCAATCGATGCAATAAATTTCAATCTTTCACTGCGCTACTCGTGAAAATATTACCGATGATGTTCATTCAGTAAAATAGAATTCGATCTTTCACCGTACAAATATTCTCATGATTTTTTTCATGAGTTTTACCCTTTCTTTGGGTAGTTTAATCAAATCCTGCGCAGTTCTTTTCGGCTATTTTCCGTGGACTATCCCCCACCGCATAGCGACGCATCACAATGTTACGTCAAGCGCTAGAAATGTAGGGTAGATTACGTCAAATTTCCATCTGGTTGTCAGGCACACATATTTTACCTTGGTAAGTAGAACGCGGGAACAACTTTTTTAGCCTTGAACTGAAGAGTTGAAATACACAAAATCGGTATTTGCGCCGGTCGTAACCATGAAATATCGAAAAGTATTTCACCGATATTTCTCGATAATCTACCGGAAAGCATGAAATAATTTGACAAAGTTATGCCCCTTTTTCAACTTAAATTTTTCACTGAAAATCATGTAATTGCAGCCGAGCGTTGGCACCCAAATGCGAACTCTTGTATATATCTTCTCTCAGTCACATTGCATAGTACCTGCGTGGATCAGTGGTAAAGTGTTGCACCCGTTAACCTTGAGGCCCCGTGTTTAAGCCGTACTTGAGTCCGATTACTTTTTTCGTGGGAGTGTTCTTGGACAAGATACTTTCTGCTCTGAATAGACCAAGCTTAGTACTGGTAAAGCCAGATAAATCATGAATATGTGAGGTGTCGCTGTGATATAATTGAAATAATGTTAAAAGCGGTATAAAACACCATTTAATCAATCAGTAACAGCCTCCTTTCAGGATGAAGTCATGCTACAGACCAGGGAGTTCTGTCCAAGGTTCAATAACGCTTGTGGTGTCTGTGGTTGTGAGGTAGAGCCTTGGCCTCGTAATCATGAGGTCCTGAGTTCGATACCCGAGAGCGGACGTCAACTTTGGGAATTTTCATTGACCCACATGGTCGGCGCGAGTACTGGTGTAGTTTCAAGGAAGCAGAATCGAGAGAGATTAGTATAAGTTGTTGGGACTTGTTTCTCAATCGATGTAAAATAAATACTCGTATGTTAAAACTCACTAACTCTGAGGTAAGTATTCTCTCGGCGAAAATCATACTTTAGTGTCAGACTTGCTATACTGTATTTATTCAGGTAGAATGGACTGATTACAAGCATTATCTCCATTTTCCACGATGTTTTCTTGCACCTAGAAAACTCGGCCAGCTATTTGAGCCATTCTGAAATTGTCGTCAGCAAAGTGCTTTCAATACATCAGTCTGAAATGATGTCATCTGGCAAACACTTAACCCCCGGGCAGCTGAACGCGACTCTGGGCGATTTTTATGGACAGTGTAGATCAAGATCAGACTGCACAGAACGTGCAGTCTGATCTTGATCGGCACTGTCCGCACAGTATCTTTCCTTTTTCTCCCAGTTGAAATTCATGGTAAAAATCGCAATACATATCGTCGGTTTGCTTCCAAAACCTCGTAACTACAGCTTGTTACAAGCTGTAGTTACGAGGTTTTGCAAGCAAACCGACGATATATTAAAGATTTAACTTTCCATTGGAAACTTGTTTCATGCATTTAGCGGGTGAAGCGTTAAATTAATCCTTTACCACACAATCCCGATTTTTAACACCTTTGTGAAGAATACCTTTGCGAAGGAAGCCTTTTAAAAACATTGTCGGAAAAGGAGAAAGTGCTGGTAACCAGCATTTTCTCCTTTTCCTACAATATTTTCTTCCCTTATATAAAAAAAAATTCAATTCTTTAGTCACATTTATTTCTTCGTCTGCAAATGCTTTCAATTTGGACCAATCTAAAATTTTGTCGTTTGGTAAAAAGTTAATCTTTTCTATTCCCGCAT
Organism: Tridacna crocea; assembly: GCA_943736015.1. Lineage (NCBI taxonomy): Eukaryota > Metazoa > Mollusca > Bivalvia > Cardiida > Cardiidae > Tridacna > Tridacna crocea. The sequence goes on along the minus strand of OX031066.1, from coordinate 42,022,050 downwards.
GGTGGCGCATTTCCCAGCATTTATTCTATAGAAGCAGACGTGCATTAGGATCGAATATCAAAGGCGACTCGCAATGCATGACGGGTTCTCAATATTTAAAAACGAGGAAATAAAATTGCGTTAAAAAACAAGTGCAGAAACTATCACGAATCAATCACGAATCTTGAAGCACACTTCGCCCTTTACCAAACCTTTCCATGTTTTAACCCCTATATAACCACTCAATGACGAATTTTAAAGTCCCTGGGAAAGAAGCATTTTGAAAACATTGTGGGAAAAGAAGAAAATGCTGGTAACCAGCATTTTCTCCTTTTCCCACTATGTTTTCTACCTTACTAAAGCAAATTTAATTCTTTGAGATATCTTTATTTTGTCGTCTGCAAGTGCTCTCAATTTGGACCCGCCTAAAATTTTGTCGTTTTATCCTTTTTGCTCAATGTTTTCTAAACCGTCATATATCATTTTACCACTTCAGCCTCAACTGTTTTGTCGTCTGCAGATGCTTTCAAATTCGGGCAAGTCCAAAATTTTGTAGCATAAGTGGGGAATATTTCTTCGGTTAACTTAAAAAAACCTCGTAACTTCAGCTTGTAACAAGCTGTAGTTACGAGGTTTTTTAAGTAAACCAACGATTTACGAGCTGATTAATTGAGCGCACTCAAATGTTGTAAGTTTTAATCCGTTAAGCACCTCTTTTAATACGGATTTCGAGGAAATGAATTCGAAAATGGAACTAGACGTAATCAATTCGTAGCTTCGATTATATAATGTCAGAAAAGAAAGAATTTAAAAAGAATCATTTATCGCTTTCATTAACTGCTCTGAATAGCCCATTGATTCAGTCTTTTCTGATGGAGTGATTCAGAACAGAATAAATCGCTGGGATACGATATCATTTCGATAAATACCAGTCGGCTCTGATTCGGAAAAAATCGGTTCCTCCCGGAAAATACGAAACGCTCTGGAAGTATTGGGCTCACCTAGACTCGAAGTATACAAGCAGAAACAAATCTCAATGATATCACACGTAGTCATATTTAACCTGTCGCCTGTGTAATGTAAAGAAATGACCCTTCCCTACAAAATAACCCATGCAGGTCATTTCCCTACGTAAAGGAATGACCTATGGGTCATTTCTCCCTCTGGGGGTCATTTCTCTACGTAGAGTAATTATCCGGGCCATTCCTCTACGTAGTGAAATGACTTCTGAGGTTATTTCTCTACGTAGAGTAATGACCCGGGTCATTTTGTAGGAGAGATTCATTTCTCTGCATTACACCTGCAACATGCAGCTTTGGTTTTGGATAAGTGGACAATATTATCGTGTGGTTCAGGGTTAAACTCTTTACCACACAATGACGACTTTCAACGACACTGGGAAAGAAGCCTTTCGAAAACATTGTAGGAAAAGGAGAAAATGCTGGTAACCAGCATTTTCTCCTTTTCCCACAATGTTTTCTGCCCTTTTGAACGCCAAGTTTGAAGCTCACTTAATTTGTCGTCGGCATCTTCTTTCAATTCAATTCGAGCCCGCCCGGGTGGCACAGTGGTGAGCGTGTCGGACTCATGACCTGGTAGTTGTGAGTTCGATACCCGGTTGAGGCGAACATTCTTTCCGGCATATTTTCGCCTCTCAGCTCTGCTGAAGTATGTGAGAAAGATAGTCGTTGGCTTTGGAAAGAAAGTTGCGTTGAAAGCTGGTATGAGAAAGGCAGGAAACACATGTGCGTCACCGACCGCCATGATATGACCTTAGCTGTTAAAGTGGCGTTAAACCCAAATAAAACCAATTCAATTTGGACAAGTCTAAAATATTATGGTGTGGTGAAGGGTTTAATGAGGCCAAGAACCAAAGATACCTGCTCGCAGAGATTTCACCTGCAACAGACGACATAATTTCCGTATCGATTTCTCTTGCCATGCTCGGCTGCTCCGAAACAAATTAACAGCTCACAAATGAATCACAAAGCTCTTAACACGAAGTCTAAATAAAAACCTCGTTCTTTGTTCGTAATCATCATGGTCCGCACTCACCAACGATCCTTAATTGCGTTCTTTGTCTAACTCTTGATTTAGAAAGTAACGCAACTTCTGATTGGCTAAACCGTTTGGCAATGTTTTGATAATAAGACTAAGAATATGCTTATAGGCCCAGTTAGGCTGCTAAGCGCAACCTGCTGACCTTATGCGGACAGTGTAGATCAAGATCAGACTGCACAGAACGTGCAGTCTGATCTTGGATCTACAATGTCCGAAAAGGAGTTATTATGTCATAAAACATATTTTTTGAAAGAACAATATTAGGGTTTTACTGTCCAACTGAAAATTTCCTTTTAGTAATTCAGAATGAAAAGGGTTAACCCATTACCACACAATCCCTACTTTTGACACCCTTAAGAAAGAAGCCTTTAGAAAACATTGTGGAAAAAGGAGAAAATGCTGGTAACCAGCATTTTCTCCTTTTCCCACAATGTTTTCTACCCTTCACAAAACAAATCTAAAATTTTCAGTCAGTTTTATAATGTTGTTTGCAAATGCTTTCGATTTGGACAAGCCTAAAATATTGTCGTTTGGTAATGAGTTAGAATGTGTTCAAAGTCAAGTCATACCCCTTAAAATTATCGAAATTGGACAGTCGAAGTGTTAGTCGCTACCAGAAAAATAAATTTTGAAACTATATAAAAATTAAACGAAAGATGGAGCTGCTTTGCAACTTTTTACGCATAATCTCCAGTTAGATGGAATTCTACAAATACACGTCTATCTGATTTGGGCATTCTGGGTACAGAGCCGGACTACTTTTCTACGCGACAACTGTCACTTTGAATTTCAAAAAGAACTAAATCAAACGTGTACTTAATAAAACGCTACTAGCTGCAGTTCATTCAGATACGATCTGCTAGCATGTAAGCTAAATGAGAAAGACTTGAAAACTATGTGCGAAAAGGAGAGTATGCTTGTAAACACAACTGTGGCGTCCGTGGTCGTGAGGTAGAGCGTCGGCCTTGTAACTAAGAGGTCCCAAAGTGACTTGCACAAGGAAAGTTTCTTAAAAAACACAACACCTCGACTGAAGCTCGAACCCGTGACTTCGATCATTTTAGGCAGGTTTAATATGTCGTCTATATACAAATGCCTTCAATTTAGACTGGCGTTAAAATAAGCCATCTGCTACAAAGTAAATGAGATGTTTCATTTGATCTTTTGACACTTCAATGGATTAATTAAATTATATTCCATGTGACACGTGACATGTGAGGGTATCACGTGACCTCCATCTAGAACAATGAAAAAAAGATAGAAATGAAAATATTGATCACTACATCCTTTGCTACAAAACACGGATGTTTTAATGACCTGGAATAAAAACAGCCGTTGAAAACATGATAGAAGATAGTAAAATAGAAAGTGCTGGCTACCATTTTTTTTTCTTATTTTTCCACAATGTTTTGTAGTCATATAACAACTAACCGTATCATTGCAGTACGTTGAATTTGTCTTCTTGCATGGATTTCTTTTTGGACAAACCCACCCCGACCCCCTCCCCCCCTTTTTTTTTCACCGGACTAAGAGTTAGGGGAATGGGTTTAAAAACATTGTGAGAAAAGTATTTGTTAAAATATGGTATTTCAATTCCAGGTAAACTCCTTAATTGGTCCACTCTTCAAACCTGCACAGAACGATACTATGTTTTTTTTTACGACTATGTAGAAAAATGCACTGTAAAACATCGTGGGAAAAGGAGAAAATGCTGGTTACCAGCATTTTCTCCTTTTCCCACTTCTTGTTTTGTTCTGGTTTTACCTTTAAAGAAAAAAATCCCTCATTTGAGAAATATCAAATAGGTTATCTGTCAGTACTATCAATCTGGAATCAGTATAGACAGGTCTAAAATTTTTCTCATGAGGTAAAGGGTTAAAATCTTTGAGATCATTGAATCACTGGGGAGGCTGATTCATATATTGACTGATCTTCGGTGAGCAATCAGTACCCTTTACTCATATTATTTTCGACAAAATATTAGACTCGTTCGAAATGATAGTATTTTGAAACTATCAGTTGAACGTAGCCCGTGTGATGGGATTCTTACATAATAAGGATAGAAAGGATTGTCTTAAAAGGAGAAAAGGCTGATTATTAGTCTCCTTTTCCTACAGCGTTTTTAAAAGCCCTAAAGAGGTCGTTAAATCATTGTTATAATCAAATAGTAAAGGGTTAAAGAGGTGTGCATCTAACCTTCAAAAAAGGTATTGTAAGTGAAATGAAATGTAAGGATCGTCAGTTATCATCAGGGTCATCATCATCATCATCATCATCATCATCATCATCAACAACAACAAAATCACAATCATCGTTAACAACAACATCGTTGTCCTCATCTTCACTATCATCATCATCATCATCATCGTTATCATCTTCATCATCAGAAGCAGAAGCATAGTCATCATTATAATCATAATAATAACAATCATCATTATCATCATCATCATCGTCATCGCCGTCATAATCATCATCTTTTTCCTCTACTTCTTCTTGTTCTCCATCATCATCATCATCATCTTCATCATCCTCTTCGCCATCACCTCTATCATCCTCTTCACCATCATCTCTATCATCATCATCATCATCATCATCATCACTATCATCTGTTTCATTATGATCAACAGCAGCAGCCATATCCTTTCTGTTTTCACGTCTATGATCATGATTGCATTTGAAAACAGCACCAGCGTTCATTGATACAGTTACCTGTTTCTCTGTTCTTTTCCTTCCATGTGCAAGGAAACACATGGATTGTCGCCGTTACATGACTGTAATAACGTTGAAAGTGGTGTAAAACATCAATCGATCAATCAATCAATCAATCAATCAATCAATCTCTTGAACAATCTGTAACCTTTCAGACCTGTCCAAGTTTGAAATGCAATCTTAGACATCTACCTATGACAAATTTGAAATTGGACCAAATCAGCTTACATTGTAAGCTGTGTGATACGGTAGAAAACATTGCGGAAAAAGGAGAAAATGCTGGTTACCAGCATTTTCTCTTTTTCCCACAATGTTTTCAAAAGTCCTCTTTCTCTGAGTCGTTTGACACTGAATTGAGTGAAAAATGTATAAAAGTGGATACGACAAATAAGTCGATGTAATTTATAATTTGCCTAATGACGTTCGGGAAAATATTATGGTTCGACTGATATTGGAAAATAATTACAAAGAAAAACTAATACTAGTAAATGACACCTTGTCTAAATCCGTCACTCCATTACAACACTTTTTATACTGAAGTTTATTCAATATTTTTGTGACTCGAATGAGAAACTTTGTCTTTGACTGTAAAAAAAGGGAAGGGAAGATGTTAGTACCGGCCCTTTCTCCTCGTTCCATAGTGTTTCCAAAAGCCTTCACCTTCATGGATTGTTTTAAAGATGGCCTTTCAGACTTTGGGACAAAAACTTTACAAAGATAAAAAAAAGAAGTCATCCTTATACTCCCAAAGCCTTATAATTTTCATTCGCAAAACCCCAGTAGTCGAAAACCATCCAAAAAACGAGAAAAATTAGAGATTTACTACAGCCCAGGTCGACGCCGACCCGACAGTTGAAATGTATGTAGCACTATCCTTTTTAGACAGTGCACAAAGTGTATGTGAACCAGGTTTAACCGTTTCCCGAACAGGCCCTTGTTTTTACCTGTCTGTATCACAAGTCTTTTGAAAACACTGTGGGAAAAGGAGAAATTGCTCGTAACGAGCAATTTCTCCTTTTCCCACAGTGTTTTCTGCCCATTCGGGTAATTTTCTGCCATCGTTATGAAAGTTAAAATTGTCGTCTGCAAACTATTTCATTTTGGAAGAGTCTAAAATTTGTCGTTTGGGAAAGTTTTAATGGTACCGCGATCCATGGCACCAGGCAAGCCATCACATTATTTATGGAAGCATAATATCCACTTTTTGAAGAAAAAAAAAAAAACTTAGTCGTGAGACAGGCTGGTCCTTGGGCATACAGAACATTGACCGATTGCGAAAAATTTCGGGCTAAGTCAGTCTGACAATGTTTTGAAAAGTAGACTACTGCAAGACGACCCAAATCGTCCCTGATGAATGCTAAATGGATTAACGCTTTACCAGACAAGCCTTTTGATTAGATCATCCTAAACTAAAAATAAAAATCTTTTGATAACAGTGTGCAAGAAATGCAGAAGTGCTGGTAACCAGCAATTTCTCCTTTTTTCACTCTTTCAGTGTCTAACAATTTCTTCACACTTAGATTGTCTTCTGCATATGCTTTCAAGATGGAAAAGTCTAAATGTTGTCTTCTTGTATAGAGTTTAGTGTTCACACATCCCCTTTTCGCCTGGATTTGTCATGAATTTAATACTTCCAGTATGACGTAATATGTCAGGCTATCTGCAAGCATGTGTTAATTTCCTGTCAGTAATTAAAACTGTCTTTCAAGCTTTCAATTATTATTATTTGTATCATATCGGAGATTTTCTCTAATGCCGAGACCATAGGCGGTGTACAGCAACCATTCCTAATAGTATTTCCAAGTCTAATATCCGAGAAGTTTCCTCAATTTCAAAATAACACATTTTCTTATTGAATAGACCAAAATTTTTAGGCCAGTCAGAAATCGAGTAACTCTTGTAATCTTAAACGACTGCAATTAAGAATAGTATATGAATACAGGCTCTCGTCAAAATCAAAGTACTGAAAGTCTTGTGTCTTTTATAATTTCAACTTTATTTCTTTCAATCTTTTACCGTAGAAATAGTAATGTCCAGATAGCTGGACAGATTGCCTGCAGCACTGCAACCCCTGCAGTGTCACACATAACTGCCTAAAAACAATGAATCATTTACGCCTGACTGCCCACAAGCAATGGGGTATTATTCCGGGAAACAATGGAGTATTATTCCGGAGAACAAGGTCCGGAAATGCTAATGTAGGATGACGTCATACCACTGTGTCTTGGAGGCTGCGATGCCTGCAATGCCCAAAAACAATGGAATTATGCATGCGTGACAGCCAAAGAACAATGGGGTAGTATTCTAAGAACAATAAGATTATCGTTGCGAGAATAATAGGATAGGTTCGATTATAGCTACCACTCCCGAATGACGTCATGGGATATTTCTCATACCAAAGAACCATGGGGTAAGTGACGTATGTTTGCCTTGAAACAGTGCCGTCATACTACAAGACTCCCTGCTGCAGTCTCATGGCTCATACCACGGGTATGTCTGCTGCCAGCCTGGAGCCCTCCCCCATGACTCATACCACGGGTATGTCTGCTGCCAGCCTGGAGCCCTCCTGACTCATACCACGGGTATGTCTGCTGCCAGCCTGGAGCCCTCCCCCATGACTCATAACACGATACGATAGCACCGTTTACCATCCACTCCATCATTTCATTTTCATACCAACTTTAGCTCTCAAAGAGTAGCATGGATATTTGTGTGGGCATCTAAGAATTAACGGGATATGAACTGTTAGAATACTCCCGCGACCTGGGGTCTAATTGGGAGATTCTTGCATTCCGTTTAGGTTACATGTTTGATCAAATCAAACTTTTGAAAGACATATTTCTAAGACAGATCGAAACGTTGCTCTTTGTTTTAGTATACAAATGGCATGATGTTGTTTTGCAGTTTCCTAAGGAGAATCCGAAATGGCTTCTTGCCGCGGCTTTCAGTCATATTTGAGATGATAGGACTGCACTCAGGATATTGGGGATTAGAAATTTCCTACAAGACGTGACAACACTGAAACCGGGACAGGATACTACAACAGCAATTCAACAAATTAGGTTTTAAAAAATTTATAAATTTATAAAAAAAAAAAACTATTTGTTTTATGAAGATTTTCGTCATTTGAATAAACCTGATCAGTCCTAGGTACATCTGGAATATGACTGAGAAAATGCAGGATCCTAGCGATCAAAATGATATGTCTATGAGTATGATGTGCGTGACAATTGAGACTGTAGAGAAAGAATTGTTGTCTAGGCACAAAAATCTCGAAAAATATCTAATGAGCATTACAAAAATCGGGATTGTCTGTCTGTGCATGGTGACATCCGCTACTCCCAGTTTCGTAATCTTAGCGCAAAAGAATGGACACGAACGCGAACAGCAGCGACAGCACCATAAATGCGAACTGCAGTGCCGAACAGCACCATAAACGCGAACTGCAACGAAGGCACCGCAAACGCGAACTGCAACGAAGGCACCATAAACGCGAACTGCAGCGACAGCAGCCTTTAACGCGGACTGCAGCGACAGCACCATAAACGCGAACTGCAACGAAGGCACCATAAACGCGAACTGCAGCGACAGCACCCTTCAACGCGGACTGCTGCGACAGCACCCTTTAACACCCTTTAACGCGAGGATCCAGCATTTTCCCAGTCATATTCCAGATGTAACTAGGACTGTTCAGGTTTTCCAACTGACGAAAATCTTCATAAAACGAATGCTTTTATAGATTAATAAAAATTTTAAAACCTAATTTGTTGAATTATCATAAATAAATTAAGAGTTTACTACATCTGACTATTAAAAAGAGGTTCAGAATGAGCAATCTTACTCTCCGATGACATAATAATGGAATCGTAACCACTAATCCTGTGTAGATTTATTACATCATAGCACTAATGAGATGCAATGTTCCGATCTTATATTTGTATGTTGTGGTGGGTTATCCGATTTATTTCCTTGATATAAACGGTGAAAATGACCTATTTTGGACTTTACTGGGGATTTTAAAAGAGACACACGAGAGTAGAGCTGTAGTCTGTGAGGGCGGGTGCCACAAACATTTCATCTATTTACCAAACTACAAAATTTTAGACTTGTCCAAATTGAAAACATTTGCAGACAACAAAATTAATATGAAACAAATATGAAACTTGAATTTCAAAAAGTAAAAAACATTGTGTGAAAAGGAAACAATGCTGGTTAACAGCATTTTTTCCTTTTCCCACAATGTTTTCGGAAGGCTTGTTCCTTGTGATCGTGAAAAACGGGGATTGTTTGGTAAAAGGTTAACTAAATTAAATGTACATCTTGACTTCGACCACGATACTGCAGTTTTAAGCTTGCTTTACGACAGGAGTTTCTAACGGAATATATATAGGACATCAGCAAATCAAGATCAAACTTGTTTCCTCTTTGCAGTTTTTTTTAGAAGACATGGATCTAATATGACTTTACGACTACCTTCAGTGAAGAAGTGTAAATTTGGCTTTCAAATTACATATGGTTCATTATCTTCCCCTAAGACGGCATTTCACAAATACTCATCTGTCTAATTTGGGCATCCTGGGTACAGAACCAGGCTACTTTTCTATGAGACAACCGTTACTTTGAATCTCAAACTAAAATAAACGTTTGCTCAATAAATCGGTACCTGGTGCGATTCATTCAGCTATGGTCAGCAGTTTAGAGAAATCAGAAGCTAAGACAGGCCTGATTTCTCCTCAAAAATATTGACAAAGGCCACTTTCTCCATTGCTACTTTATAGCGTGTAATACTACAGTCTCCCAAATATCGAGGAGAGTGATGCGTCATATAAGACAGGTCGAATCTTCGAAGAATATGACATGTACAGACAACGCAGATTAGTTGCTTTGCACCGGGAAGTTACTCGGTATCTGTATTAGGTTAAAAGTGACGTCATCGTAGTTATTTATAGCATTCGATAGAGCCAGTGCTCTAGATATTTCTGCAAACCTTAACGAACTTCTGGTTGGGAATTTATATGAAAGAAAAATTAGAGGTGGCCAAAAACACTGAAAAAGAGGTTTATATTTGTCAATCTTCTGTTGGCTTGCTAACGATCACATTCGAACTTCCTTCTGAATTCTGTGATGCATCAATTTTGGTTTTGATCATCAAAATATGAATACTCCCCTTTAACTCTTTACCACACGACAAAATTTTAGACTGGTATAAATTGAAAGCATTTGCAGTCGACAAAATAAAGGTGACTGAAAAATTTATATTCATTCTGGGAAGGGTAGAAAATACTGTGGGAAAAGAAGAAAATTCTAGTTACCAGCATTTTCTCCTTTTCTTACAGTGTTTTCAAAAGGCTTCTTTCTCAGGGGCGTCAAAAGTAGTGATTGTGTGGTAATGGGTTGAAGGAGAAGCTATTTTGTAAACTATCGTCGGCGGGTCCTACACAGCAGACTTCGTCTGCAGATGAATATAAGTCATTATTATCACATGAAAACAAAATACATAAAAATGGAGGTGTCGTCTGCGAAGGCGGGTGAGACGAGAGGAACTGTCATTAATCCTTTACTCGCTATCTGCGACCAAAATATTGCAATTGTTACGAGGTGTGACAAACGGTATCTCATTGAATGTTGGTCAATGTAGATTCCACGCAGTCTGATCTCTTTCCGCAGAAGCACACAGGGGTACAGGGTAGCACTTGATATCTGAAGCGGTAGCTTTTTAACCATTAGCTCTTTACCAAACGACAATATTATGCAATTTGAAAGCATTTGCAGACGACAAAATGGATGTGACTGAAAAATTGAAATTCCTTGAAATTCCTTTTGGGAAGGGTAGAAAACATTGTGGGGAAAGGAAAAAATGCTGGTTACCAGCATTTCTCCTTATCCACAATGTTTTTTTACCTTTCCCCCCAAAAATTTGAAGCCAATGGTAAAATTTCAAATGTTCCTATTTCAAAAGTATATTTTGGGGAAAAAATATCTCCGTATCGGAAAGTGTAGATTCAAGATCAGACTTCACGTACTGTGCAGTCTGATCTTGGTCTACCCAATCCGAAAAAGATCCCTTAGTTGCGCTTAGCAGCCCACGAGTTAACACGCATTTAAATTTTTTTACGGACCTGAGAAAGAGACCTTTTGAACAGATGATGGAAAAAGAACTTAAAGCTGGTAACCAGTAGTTTCTTTTCCTACACATTTTTCGTCCCGTTTTAAAGACAAAATTCCATCATTTTGTGTTCATTAGATTTGTCGTCTGCAGATGCTTTCAATTTGGACTAGTATAATTTTTTGTCACTTGGTAAAGAGTTAAGAAAACAATTCCTTATTTTGAAAAGCCAGTGGATAAAATCAAATAAATACAAAAAAACAATTAAAACAAAGAAAGTAAGAAAATACTAGTCACTTTTATGTTTTTCCCACAACTTTTTAAACTCTTTTAACCCATTACCACACAATCCCTACTTTTGACGCCCCTTAGAAAGAAGCCTTTAGAAAACATTGTGGGAAAAGGAGAAAATGCTGGTAACCAGCATTTTTTTCCATTTCCCACAATGTTTTCTACCTGTCGTCTGCAAATGCTTTCAATTTGGACAAGCCTAAAATATTGTCGTTTGGCAATGAGTTAAAGAAAAAATCCTGACATTTCAGCCACAATCATGGCATCGTCTGCTCGTGAATTGAAATCGGACAAGTCTTGGTTCTTTTTTTTTTGTCGTCTGGTAAAGGATTAAAGCACTTCCAGACAATTACGCCATTTCCAGAGTTTTACCGCAGACGACATGACTAGTTGTAATATTCATTTTTTTTACTCCAGACTTGAAATGAATCATCTAGGCTGACTTCGTTTGGGGCTATAGCCACGGCTACAGTAGCAATGGCTCCAACCGAACATCAAAAGCCAGGACTATAATGATGTCATTTGACCTTTAACCTCGGCTATTGTCGGACCGCGCTCGCACCCACGGTCGGTTTAGTTCCAAGATGGCGACTGGGGAAGGAAATGAAATGTAAGTTATGTTGAAAAGGTAGAAGTACAAACCGTATTCGTTCCATATTATTTATTTGATCAGACCTATATGCCAGCCAATAGTTATGCATCGAAATGGAGTATATGTGTTATTTCAAACGAACCGATGGCTTCAGCCGATGATATTTTTCATTATGATTAATGGAGAAATCGGCCCGTTGAGAATCCGTCCCCAAATTGAATTTAATTTTTGAGCCCATAAGTCCAGATCAATTTTCAGAAATGTCTCATTTTTTTTTAATCTGAGATATCCCATCTTAAGACCCATAAAATAAGACAATATTCTGCCTTGGAGAATACACTTCAATAGAAGGGGTGGAGGAAGATTCGGACCCAAGAAGATTCGGCCAAACGCAAAATCTTGAGAAGATTTAGACCCAAGAAGATTCGGACCACCTATGAGAAGATCCGGCCCTAATTTTGAAAACATTTTGAATAATTAGTTCAATCAGGTAATTTTACTGGCACAAACAATATAATACAACTTGGGCCGAATCTTCTCACCCTCGGGGCCGAATCTTCTCACCTGCTGGGCCGAATCTTCTCGAAAATCGCTGGAAGGCCCTGGGCCGAATCTTCTTGGGTCCGAATCTTCTGACATCGTTTTTTTTTTTAAGTAAAAAACTAAAATTATTTCTATTCAAAATCACTATTGTACTGTAGAAGAGCAGTAATATGATATTTGCACTTGTTCCTTCTTTCAGGATTATGGTGAACAAAAATGGCACAATGTACTTGGCAAGAATTAGCCAATCTTTATTTGATATGATCAGCTCACCAGATTGTGGTATGTATGATTTGGGAGTAATGTTAAAAAAAAACATGTTGCTAGGTTGGGGTATCAAACGCCAGTCTTCTAGCTTGTGTCAGATTAGTACCATGCAGGCAGGTTTTTTGAAGTTTCATAAGCTTTATCAGTACCCTTTACACTCCTATGATGGAGAAATAAGACTGATAATTGCTTATTGGGGTTCATGCCATATTAGCAAATTTTCAGTTATACATGTATATCAACACTCATCCTTAACCACACTCTACTGAATAGGCAGAACTTTAACCAGTACTAAGTCAGATACTGGCATCTGCCTACTTCAGAAAGAATCTTACCTGACCTGTACCTAAAATAGTAATAACATGGGAGTTATATCACTTCTCCAAAGAGATAATTGTGTAATCTTATGAAATCATATATTGACTTCTATATAGGCAAGTAAACTGAAACTTAATTTGGCCTCAGCAGAACTGGAAAGATCATTGCTTTTCTAGAGCCGTGAAAGTAAGTGCTCCGGCCAAATCAAAATTCTGTTCCTTGGCAGAAATGTTTGTCATCACAAGATACAGTGGCTTTGAATGATTTTAGTGGTTGAAAAAGAACTAGGATAGGCTATCTTTTCCTGACCAGCACAGGAGGAGTCCTGCAAGGCTCAGTGGTAAAGTGTGGGACTCATAAGCTGGAGGCTCTGGGTTCAAGCTGCACTGCATTCATTGGAGTTTTCATTGGAGTGCCCTTTGGCAAGACACTTCAAAGCCCTTACCTAGTACTGCTAAAACCCAGAAAATACATGAATATACCAGCTGCTGCAGTGATATGACTGAAATAATGTTGAAGCGGCATAAAACAGTCGTCAAATATATCCCCTTTTTTTTTTTTTTTTATAGCTTATACACCTATGGACATCAAGTGAAGAGAAAGCTCTAATAACTGTGAGAGGAGAAGTTGATGAGGAGTTTAATAAAAATCAACGCCATGATGTCCTGGTTTACTGGTCTAACTTTTCCATGATTTTAACATTTTCAGACTTTTGAGAGTGCTTCTTTGTAGAGGAGCATTTTTTCTGTTTCTTTGATAACTCTAAAAAGGCATACACTACCATAGGTTTGGTTGAAGCCCTGTTTCAATACATCCTCGGATACCCCGGGATCTCCCCATTTGCTACGCTACATCGACCCCTGGGACAATTGACTAATAAAACTTTGAATCAGCTGCCGAAAATCGATACGAAACGTCATAGCGTACAGTACACTCACCCATCATAAAATGATGATGGAACCAATGAAAAGCCAGCATTCGGCCAGCGGTAAAGCGAGGGAAATTCAATCAATTGTCCCAGGGGTCGATGTAGCGTAGCAAATAGGGAGACCACGGGGTATCCGAGGATGGTTTCAATAGATTCTGTTGAAATCTTCAGAGTACTTGAATTTAGTTGGATTATTCCCTGTACTGTTGTTCTCAAGACTGCTTTCCGATAATCCTTTTTAAGTTTGTTCCATTTATTTTTCACCTGCACATTTGTCACATTTATGCCCTAACAATATGGGAAAAGTAGCCAGTTAACCCATTACCACACAATCCCTACTTTTGATGCCCCTGAGAAAGAAGCCTTTAGAAAACATTGTGGGAAAAGGAGAAAATGCTGGTTACCAGCATTTTCTCATTTTCCCACAATGTTTTCTACCCTTCACAAAACAAATTTCAAATTTTCAGTCACTTTTATTCTGTCGTCTGCAAATGCTTTCAATTTGGACAAGTCTATAAATTAAATATTGTTGTTTGGTAATGAGTTAAAGTTTAAAATTTCCATTTCATATTTACATGATTTGGTCAGCATTTTTGGTTGGATTTTCGTCAAACTTGCACAATTTGTTTATCTCATCAACAGCTTCAAGCTGATTGATTTTGAAAAAAAAAAAAAAAAAAACAGTAAGGGAAAAGTAGCCACTTTAATTTGAAAATAGCTATTGCTTGTTTACTTGATAAAGAATGCATTATCTGTCAGATTTCTGTGTACTTGCAAAGTTTGTTTTATCAATAGCTTTGACCCTATTGGTTTTGAAAAAAAAAATAAACAAACAATATCGGAAAAGTAGCCATTTCAAGTTGAAAATTTCCATTTCTTGTTTACATGATGAAAATTTCATTTGTTTTTATGGTTTTTTTTTAACTTTGACAGTTTGCAAGAAAATAAGTAGATACACTGCAAGTAGAGCAGTTCAGGCTCTTAACTCATTACCAAATGACAAAATTTTAGGTTTGTCCAAATTGAAAGCATTTGCAGACCACAATATAAAAGTGACTGAAAATTTGAAATATGTTTTGTGAAGGGTAGAAAACATTGTGGGAAAAGGAGAAAATGCTGGTTACCAGCATTTTCTCCTTTTCTCACAATGTTTTCAAAAAGCTTCTTTCTCAGGGGCGTCAAAAGTAGGGATTGTGTGGTAATGGGTTAAGGGACACTAGTTCTTTATACTCTACCACAGGAAGTGATGGGATATTATGTTATATTATCTAATGCCTGTTCATCCCATATTATATGGCTTTAAAGTTTTGTTGTAATGTTGCCTCAATTTAAAACAGGACAAGGCTTTTACCCTAATTCTGCTTTAACTTGAAGCAGCATACAAAGAAACTTTGGTGGCTGCATTTGATTTCACAAGTTTTTATGAACAACCTTAGACATTTTTATCTCCACTGGCCCAAGGCCAGCAGGCTTATGTCATGGCCTGGTGCCCGTTGTACATGTGTGTCTGTGTGTTAACTTTTTTTTCAAATTTCTTCACTGAAACTACCCATCCATTTGATGAAACCTCACAGAAACGATCCTGCTATTGTCTTCTCCAGAAATTCTTGAAAGAATTAAAAAGCTGGTTGCCATAGCAACAAAACCGAAAAATTTTGATCGTCTTTGAAAATCTTGTCTGAAACCATAAAGCCCAGGGCTACCAAATTTGGGATCTAGCTTTATCTTATGGACCTCAGTCACTTCAAATTTGTATGGTTAAAAAGCCAGTGGAGCAATGTACAGAGGCATAATGGGCCTTTTGTTAGATTTATCTGACACTTTGATTTTCATGTTAGTTTTCAAACTTTATTAAAATGATGTTAACTGTTGTTGGCATATCTCATTTATTTTCCAAACTTCTGCTTTTATGACTTAAATATACCGGTACCCTTCAAATGATCAATTTTGTAAGACCTACTTTATAGTAAAAGTTTCGGTTTACAGTTATAAATGTCGTAGGCTAGACAGGAATTCAGCTAGATTCAGAATCTGGCTAGACCAGATAGGCATTCGATCTTATCAGGACTAGGACAGATAAAAATTCTTAATTGGTCTGGACTCATTCAGGATCTGGCTAAACAATTTTTAGCCAGATAGAAATTCTTATTCAACTCCTGATCTGCCTTACACCAAAAAAGGATCTTTATCAAGACTACAACTAGGCCTACACTGTATGAGTCTTGGTCATAGCCCTGGGAATCTTTGTATTTAACTCTTTAGCAAATGGCAAAATTTTGGACTTGTCCAAATTGAAAGCATTTGCAGACGACAAAATGAATGTGAATAAAAAATAGAAAATTGATTTGGAAAGGGTAGAAAACATTGTGGGAAATGGAGAAAATGCTGGTTACCAGCATTTTCTCCTTTTCCAACAGTGTTTTCAAAGGTTGAAATTAAATGCATATGCAGAAATCAAATGTAGCTGGAATTATGGTAGAGCTAATTGTCTCCAAAAGTTTTGAAAACCTTTTGGGGTGAAAGAAAAATACCAAAAATTTTCATTGAAATTTGCGATTTTTCGGAAGAAAAACAGATCTGTGTCCTCAATACCACCACTATGGTCCTGGCTTGTAAGAAAAAGGCCGATAATCCATAGAACCTCCTCACACATCCCTTTATCAATTCGACAATGGTACCTTAACCCTTTCCCAAACGACAAACTTTTGGACTAGACCAAATTGAAAGCATTTGCAGACGACAATTCAACTCTTGCTAAAAAGATTTCTGTCTATGATTGGGTAGAAAACATTGTGGGAAAAGGAGAAAATGCTGGTTACCAGCATTTTCTCCTTTTTCCACAATGTTTTCAAAAGGCTACTATTCAAGACCCGTAAAAACCAGGGATTGTTTGGGAAAGGGTTAAGTCAAAGTCTCTAAACTGGGGAATTATATTCTCTGAATAACCCTGCACCCGCGGAATATGCTGTCGACGGAGTCTGAGTAAGAGACCAATCAAAACAGTGGTAACGGGCTTGTTCGTCCCTGGGCTTGTTCGCCCGGGCTTGTTCGTCCGGGCTCATTCGTCCGGGCTTGTTCGTCCCATCTGATTTATCCTTGATCCGGGCTTGTTCGTCCCAACTTATGTACATGTATCTGCCAACCAAAGTGTTCATAGTGAATTCTTCACTTATTTTGATTTTGAGAAGGTTTTAACTGCGCATTACTGCCTTCCATTTTACTCAACCAAAGTTATAACTGTACAAAAAAGATCCCCATCACGTTTATAGAAGAAACCGGGCGAACAAGCCCAGGGACGAACAAGCCCGTTACCCCTGGTTCCGGGCTTGTTCGTCCTAAAACCAGTTCGTTCCTGGGCTTGTTCGTCTCTGGGCTTATTCACCCGGGCTCGTTCGTCCGGGCTTGTTCGTCCCATATCACCGTTTCGATCTTATTGAAATATAATCGCTATGTGCCCTCCAAGTAAACTGTTATTTTAACATGCAAGTACTTTGAACAAAACTTACTTATGCTTTGTTTTTGCCTCTCTTGAAGTCGTATTTTGAAACAGAACAGAAACTGAAATAATTATTCAAGACTTTGACACACAATGTCTCTGCATCGCCTCTTGCCTAGACTAGCAGCCTTACATTACAATATTTATTGAAAATCCATATGTACATGTACGTATATATGAATTGTAATTTAATTTCTTTCCTAAATACCATGATGCATAATGGGATGACGTCAATGGCATTTTTCATTTACTTTAGTTTCTTCTCTAAACGTAACGATGGGAACAGTTTAGCTTAAAAATATTTATTTTACCTAGATAGAGAAACAAGTTCCGACAAGTTTTACTAATCTCTCTCGATTCTGCTTCCTGGGAACTACACCAGTACTTGCGCCGAATGTGTAGGCCAATGATAAATCCTGAAGTTGACACCCGCTCCCGAGAATCGAACTCGGGACCTTTTGGTTACGAGGCCGACACTCTACGTCACGGCCACCACATTTCTTTTACTTTTGGTTTCTTCTATAAACGTGATGGGGATCTTTTTTGTACAGTTATAACTTTGGTTGAGTAAAATGGAAGGCAGTAATGCGCAGTTAAAACCTTCTCAAAATCAAAATAAGCCCGGAACCAAAAACAGTCAGCTTTTTTTAATTAATTCAATTATGACTCTAATTTTTAAATTATCTTTCTATCTGATAGCAACGACAAAACGTACATGTCCCTAACGATCAATGCATGTAGGAAAGTGAAATAAACTATGCAAACATTTCTGTTCATTTGTGTAAAAACAAAAAACAAACTAACTTGAAATATATATATATATCATTAATTATCAAATTTTCAAGTAGATTAATCTGGGAAAAAAAGGTTAATTGCTCTTATAAAACTAATATTAGGCACAGGACGGCGTCCGCTTTTTCCCTCTATATTTCATATCGTCCGCTTTTTTCCTCTTTGTCTATATGGTCCGCTTATCGCGTCCGCGTTTTAGTCACACCCGTTGCAAAGGCTATGTGTGTTCGCTTCATGACATGCGTACTTGACAGCTTCCCGTTTATTTATAGTTTTCTGACGTCACTTTAGCCGTGGCTTTAGCCCCAAACGAAGTCAGCCCCTGAGTACGTTGCAGACGACAAAATAATCGGATACCTTTTCTTTTTACTCCTATACTTTTGAGTATGGCTTTGGACCATCTGCGGACAGTGTAGATCCAAGATCAGACTGCACGTTCTGTGCAGTCTGATCTTGGATCTACGCTGTCCGATGTGGTGAATATGAAATCATGAAAACGGTTTTTTAAACTGCAATACTTTATGTCTTTGCTATTGGCTGAAGAATGGTCATTTAAGTAGATTAGCATGCTGAAGGGTAGCAGGGCTTGTGTAGTTTTCTTGCTGTGATGCAAACTGATTTCCTTTAACACAGAAAAAAATACAAAAATCTATATGAGCCATGCTCTGTGAAAAGGGGCTTAATACATCTGAAAAAAAAAAAGTATTGGTTTATGTGCCAGAGCATGGCTCTCATAAAATTTGGTTGGTTGCTTGGCAATGAATAATTCCGTCTATTTTCATGATATCAGATGTGACGTCATTATACTTATCTTACGCCATAGGCTGCAAGCGCAACTCAGTGAACTTTTATTGACAGTCTTGTTCAAGATTCTGTGCTGTCTGATCTTGTTCTACATTGTCCGATATGGAGATATTTTCCAAAAAATCAATTAATAGTTAAAAAGAAAATCGCAATATTTGGGCGTTTTACTATAGAAATGAAAGTTTCATAGATCTATCACTTATCCAGCAGTTTAAGGACTAATACGCTTTATCTAATGCTTTCCGATAGGATATCGAGAAATAGCGATGAAAACATTTTTCGATATTCCACGGGTTACGACCAGTGAAAATACTGATTTGTATAATCTTGATATTGCGCGTGACTCACAACCAGATGGGAAATATAACGTCATTTACCATATATTTCTCGCGCTTTACGTTATATTGTAATGCGTTGAGCACAAGCACACTATGCGGGAAGGGTACGCCATGGGGAATAACTGAAAAGAACTGCATTGGATTTTGATAAAGCGCCTTTCAGAAAGGGTTAAAAGCACGGAATAAATAGATTTTTTTTCTCCAGTGAAAGATCGAAATCTATTTCATCGAGTGAACACCATCGGTAATACCGATGGTGTTCACTCGATGAAATAAATTTCGATCTTTCACCGAAAAAACAAATATCCTCTGTACATCATATAATCTACGAGTGTTATTTCCATAATTATAAAGAAATCAGGAGAAATACACTACCAAAAAACCAACAAGACCGCATCTTCTCATGATAGTATTGTTTTTTCTTTCTTTTAAATCATCATCATTATTCTTTAAATTGTCTCTTTCCCTCCTTTGTCTTCCACCCTGTCAATAATCGTTGAAAAGTTTTGGCGGGAAATCTAAAAACTAATCTGATGGTACCACGCAGCCATAAAAGGTATTACAACAGAATAATATTTATGTTTTTAAATTATAGTTGTCTTTCTCCTTTACAAATCATGATCAGTATCTTATTTTGGCCTTCGTCTATCAAGAGTATCATTTTAACCCCGAAAAACGTATGTTTTCGGGGGTATACTGGAATCAGCCCGTCTGTCCGTGTGTCTGCCCGTCTGTGTGTCCGTCTGTGTACAAAATACTATCAAGGCGATGGCTGGGTTATAAAGTAACATTCAGTGCCAGCTCTAGTTATCATCATTATTATTATTATTATTATTATTATTATTATTATCTAACAAATACTACACTGCATTAAGGTATAAAAGCTTCCGAAATGTTCATGGAAACCAGAAGACAAAGGAAGGGGTTTTTTTACGACAAACTTCAACAGATTTCTTCCTGCAGGGTTATAAAAAGAAAGGGATTGTCTGGTTAAACCTGTACAACACATTTCAGAGGTTTAACAACCCTGAGAAAGAAACCTTTGAAATATTTTGTGGAAAAAGGAGAAAATGCTAGTAACCAGCATTTTTACATGTTCCCATCATGTTTTCTACCTTTTCAAAGATTGACATCATTATATAGGTCATATTTAATTTGTCGTCTGTGATTATTTCAATTTGGCCAAGTGTAAAACTTTGTCGTTTGGTAGGGAGTTAATCCTTTACCACACAATGACGACTTTTACCGACCCTGGGAAAGAAGCCTTTTGAAAACATTTTGGGAAAAGGAGAAAATGCTGGTAACCAGCATTTTCTCCTTTTCCCAAAGTGTTTTCTACTCCATCGAAAAAAAAAGTGATTTCACTGTTTGAGCTACATTGAATTTGTCCTCTGCAAATGCGTTCAATTTGGACACGGTTTAAATTTTGTCGTCTGGTAAAGGAGTTACGGGAAATTGAATACTTGCTTCCCGCAGACGAACATGTTAAAGTTTTATAGTTTTCTGCCCTTTTCAGACGAAAGTAATTCAATTTTCGCTGTGCAGCAGCGTTACTTGAAAAGTTACAGGATGGTTGCCTTAGCTTCAAAATTAAAAGAGGACAAACAATAGTATTTTTCGAAACCATACAACAATAGGGTTATTTAACTAAAAATTAGAATTTTTATGTCAAATTTTTACAATTCATTTTTAAACAATTTTTACATTTACTCTTGTTGTAGAAGCTCTTGGAAAACATTGTGGGAAAGAAGCATTCGCTTGAAACAAGCAACTACCCGTTTCCCGGAAATAATTTTATTCGGTTAAAAAAGGGACCAATGCTCGGACTTTTTCTTAGGAATTCGTTAAAGGTTTTGGTGGGTATTAAGAGTAGCGTTTAAAGAGACCCTTTTAGTATTCTACTTGCGTATAAAGTTTTTGTTAATTATGGATAAATGTTAAATTTTGTTAAATAAAACAAAATATATTTTTCGCGTAAACAAAAAGAAATTGGATGGGTGCATGGAGTAAAACGTGCACATTTGGTGTTAAAAAAAAAGGGGGGGGGGTCTATGGTTTTTACAGTTGGAAACACAGTCTATCTTTATGATATCAAAAATGACGTCATTAATCTTTTTTTGAGTACGATCTGACTTGAGCAATGGAGACCACGTTTATCTTTATGTATTGTATATACTTGAATGCGATCTGACGTCTGCGACGTAGACTACGTCTATAGATTTTTTTAACATAACATAATGACGTTATCGTGTCTACTTGAATACGACGTGAGCAACGGAAACTACGTCTATTTTCATGACATTAAAAATGAAGTCGTCATACTTATTTGAATACAGTGTTACGTAATGAACGCGTTTTATAAATCATGTAGCCTGCAAAAAAAAAAACTTTGAAGAATTCTGTCGCAGAATCTAAGAAATACCTTAAGAAGCTAAGTAGCTCATTATAGATGTAATACACTTTTTCTTTCATACATTATCTATTTTTGCGTCTTCTTTGCGAATAGTTTGCCAGCTATCGCCTCTTTTTAATAAATGATAAATCAACTTTTATGAGTATAAATATCTGAAGAGCCCCTTTTGAAGTAATGGGTCTTCGTTTTGTCCTACCAAAAACTGCGACAGGTGATCAAAAACAAATGTAATCATATTTTCTCTTCAAGTCAGAATTAAAAAAAAAAACTTTGTGCGCCGTCAGTAGATTGTTCTGTCGTACCGTCGATATCATTGCTGTTTCTCTATTTATCGTCGGTTTACTTCGAAAACCTCGTAACTACAGCTTGTAACAAGCTGTAGTTACGAGGTTTTCGGAGAAAACTGACGTTATGTTTTTTACAATATGTTACGATGAATACTGTAGTTTGTACATGTATTGTTCTGCATGGTCAAATCTGAATAAATCTATGAACTAATTCCTGTGAAAATGGAATAAAGGCATCTGCGTACCAATCTGTACAGTCATTACAAGATGACGTCGGTCGATGAATTTTCTGCACACCAAAGGACCATTCCACTTCATGATTCAAAGGGTTGAAAGTGGATTTTATTGTTCCCATGTTATCTGATACATACCCCCACCCCCTTTTGCAAATGTGTGATACATGTCATCATTAAACTGGAAGCACCAAGGAGGCTTCAACGTGCATTGAGCTGTTAACCTGACGGTTACCACACAGCAAAATTTTAGACCTATTCAAATTGAAAGCATATACAGAGGACAACTTCAAAGTGGCTCAAATGGTGCAATTTTGCTTTGATAGGGTAGAAAACTTTGTGGGAAAAGGAGAAAATGCTGGTTACCAGCATTTTCTCCTTTTCTCCACAATGTTTTCAAAAGGCTTCTTCCCCAGAGGTGTTTAAACTCGTCATTGTGTGGTTAAGGGTTAATTTTTGTTTTTTGAGTGGCTTTTATCGAAATCTAGATCCTCGATACAAAACTTAAGATGCTTTCAAGGACTTTGAAAATTCAAATTCAGACTTCACAGTACATTAATGCATTTTGAAAGCATTTTCCCGCCACTGCAGAGTCTTTAACTCTTTACCAAACGACATTTTAGACTAGTCCAAAATTTGAAATATTTGCCAGCTTTGGCCTTTTTATATTAAATGATAAATCAACTTTTGTTATTATAAATATCTGAAGAGCTCCCTTTAAGGTAATGGGTCTTGTTTTTGTCCTACCAACAAACAGCGACACGTGATCAGAGACCAATGTTATCATTATTTTTTCTCTTCAAATCAGAAAATTTAATCTAGTTTTGGGAAAGGAAGAAAACATTGCTGGAAAAAGGAGAAAATGCTGGTTTACCACCAGCATTTTCTCCTTTTGCCACAATGTTTTTGAAATGCCTTATCTTCAAGGTCGTTAGAATTAAGGATTGTTTGGTAAAGGGTCAAAGGAACTGATTGGTCCCTCTTTACCGGATGGCAAATTTTTAACTTATCAAAATTGAGTTTATTTGCAGACGCCAACTTACGAAATTTGGCTAAAACTGTGGGATTATTTATGGAAGAGGGTAAAGAACATTGAGGAATAGGGAGAAAAAAAAATTAGTTTCCATCATTTTCTTTTTTTCCTACAGCGTGTCTACCAAAGGATCAGTTTTTTTTAGAACGGCCAAATTTCAATAATTCTGCAGGCAACAAATTAAATGTGATTCAAATATTGGGACTGGTATGAGGGAGAAATTAGAAAGAAAGTCTTGGGTTAAGGAGAAAATGATGGTTACGAGCATTTTCTTCTTTTTCCACAATGTTTCCCAGAGCTTTTCTTTACACATGGTCATTAACCCTTCGGCTGCTGAGCGCGACTCACTGACGTTTTGCGGACAGTGTAGATCAAGATCAGACTGCACAGAACGTGCAGTCTGATCTTGGATCTACACTGTCCGATAAGGCGGTATCTTTTCCCAAAAGGATACTTTTACAAATAGCCAAACCTTGGTTCTTACAATCGTCTCGGAAGTTAGGTTGGTTTTTTTTTTCATCTTTTAGCAGAAAAGGGGTAAAGTCTCTGAATTTGTTCGATAACGGGTGAATACATGAGTATATTTGGCATCGTTATAGCCGAACAGAACAAAAACGGAAGTACATATTCAGTCATGAGCTCTGAGTCATTCAATGCAGCAGACGACTCACACCACAGACTCATTTGGCCTTTGTGTTTCTTTCTTCCTTTGTCTGCGATTGTACACAGAAAAGGGGGAGGGGTCGATTGTTGTCGTCTGCTGTATGACGCTTGCAGCAGACGGTCGTTCGGACTTGAATTTCAAAGACTGAATTGGAAATGTCGGCTAGAAACGGGGATGTCGTGACACCCGTCTGTCTCATAACGCTGTCTGACCTTGAATTATCGAGAGACGGTGTTAGGGTACTTTTTTATCTTCTTGCAAGACCAGTTCTTAATCCGTCAGAAAATTGTCCTGTGTTTTCACGACTCTAGGGACAAAGGCTTTAGCAAAACATCGTGAGAAAATGAGTAAAATGTAACTGAATTATCGGGAGGCGGTGTTAGGGTACTTTTTTCTCTTCTTGCAAGACCAGTTCTAATCCGTCAAAAAATTGTCCTGTGTTTTCACGACTCTAGGGAGAAAGGCTTTAGGAAAACATCGTGAGAAAATGAGTAAAATGTAACGGAATTATCGAGAGGCGGTGTTAGGGTACTTTTTTTGTCTTATTGCAAGACCACTTCTTAAACTGTCACGATATAATCCCGTGTTTTGATGACTATACGGAGAAAAAGCTTTTCGTGAACATTGTGGCAATTGGATAAAATGCTGGTGACTGGCATTTTCTCCTGTTCCTACAATATTTCTATAAACTCTTTTTCTTAGGGTCATTTAAAATACCTATAACAAAAAAATTCGGAATTATAACGACCCTGAGAGAGAAAGCTTTTGAAACATTGTGGGAAAAGGAGAAAATGCTGGTAATCAGCATTTTCTCCTTTTCCCACAATGTTTTCTCATCTTTTACAGACAAATCCAATTATCTGCGCTATATTTATACTACATCCTTTGAAAATGCTTCCAATTTGGATCTATCTAAAATTTTGTCAGATGGTTAAGAGTTCAACGAGAAAAATAAGAGAAGGATTAAACGAACATCTTCATTAAAAGGTTATTAAAAAAGTTTCATTGTTTTAAAACATTGTTCCACCGGTAAACTCATCTGGCTCAATTTTTCTGATAGCGTATGCATAGAGATCAGACCCAAAGTTTCTGTTTTTAAATCTGATCTTCAACTATACCATCTGTAAAATCGTGTTGAGTCACTCTACGCAGCCTATAAGAGTCTAAAGGGACAAACTTTCATTTGAGCCACGCTCTGAGAAAAGGGACTTTAACGCATCTGCTAAAAGTACTGACCCAGATCAGCCTGTGCAGTCCTCGCAGGCTTACATAGGTCGAAACCTTTTGATTTTGTTCATTTTTTCTCCGTGTCCAAGGACCACACTGCTCAAAGATTCAGCATGTTATTGGACGAAATGAATTTTATTAATTCATGATTTTGTGATGAATTGCCTGGTTTAGTCACGGGGGTATAAATGCATGACGGAGATGCCCAGAATTCCCCATGCAGGATTCACTTATACTTTGCAAGGTTGTTTGGTATTTCACCCTTTACTCCATAGATAATCATTTCTACGTATTGCTTGTAGGAGTCTTTGGAAAAAATTGTGGCAAAAGGTGAAATTGCTCTTGACGAGCAATTTCACCTTTTGTCACAATGTTTTCTATGCTATCAAAAGGTGTCAAATACACATAAGAAACGGTTTCATCCTTGCTGTTATTTAGGGTCAATTAGAGATACCATAGAAATGCCTTATGGGGTAAAGGGTTAATATAGTAGACCCGTAACACTTCTAGTGCGACATGGCATGAACTTTCTTGACAGTTGATAAATACGGATTTATACCAATAAGATATTTTTGCCCATGTCTAACCGACCAGGAATTCCTTCTATGTCTCTCTTGAAATTATACGTTGATACTTTTGTTACGTTCCAGGAAAGGGAGGTACTGATTATCTCCCTTTGAGAAATGAGAATATGAAAGCGTGAACTTTCTTGATAATTGATGGATACGGATTTATACCAATAAGATATTTTTGCCCGTGTCTGACCGACCAGAATTGCCTTTGATGTCTGTCTTGCAATTATACGTTGATACTTTTGTTACTTTCCAAGAAAGGGAGGTACTTATTATCTCCCTTTGAGAAATTAGAATATGGTGGTTTTGAATTTATAAATGATAATTCTAAGAAGGGGGAAAAAAAGAAAAAGTGGCTCGGTTAAAGTACATGTAGTACAATGATACTAATTTTTAATCATAGCAATTTTGTAGTAAGACAATATCATCATAGAAATAGCTGTTTTCTGTTAAGGGTCCACAACCTTAAAGGTCCGTCTATACTCGTTATCAGCCGCTTTCAACCAACATGATCTTTGATAACGGCTAATAGAAAATGCATTTCATTTTCTGCAAGCCGGTAAAAGAAATCGTTGTTTCCGGTTTTAAATCAAAGATTTCTGATGTATCTGTTCATTCTTTACACCATATATAGATCTACCGGTAATTTATCTGTTTACACAGCTGACTAAATTCTAAACTATTCTATAGTATATCATTTTTTTTCTCTGGTAACGAGGATGTATCTTTGACTGTGTTTTAAACATTATAACTACTAAGTGCAACTCAATGACCTTTTGCGGACAGTGTAGATCAAGATCAGACTGCACAGAACGTGCAGTCTGATCTTGATCTACACTGTCCGATAAGGAGTTATCTCTCCCGCAAAACTACCTTTTAAATAGCAGAAATTGGGTTCTTACTGTCGGCTTCAAAAATTCATTTCACTTATTCAGCGGGATAAGGGTTAAACCGTCTATTTTATATACATTTTGTATTTTGGCGTCAAGGGCACCTATCAATGGATTCCCGGAGTAAATACTTCCCATTACGGTTTGTTTTCTGCTATTGACTTAAACTGCCACTAAAACACTATTTGATAAAACCGAAGGTTAAATTAAAGAAGGCAAGTTAAAGGCTCTCCGGCGGCCATTAGTAGATAATTCAGGGATCAAGAGGGAGGGCAAAATGAGGATGGACTCACTTCCAATGATATATTACACTTGCAGTCGAGTATGTCAGTCAAAACTCTGTCACTGGAAGCAAAATGTATCGTAAAACTTGAATCAAAGTTGCGAACTGTCGCTGTAGGGAAACACATTGTCAGACTAATAAAAACATCCATAGATCTACTTTTAAATGTATAAATTAAATTTGTCTGCAGTCTGACCCCCTTATTTGTTGTTGGTTTTTGTGGTATTTGTCGAAGACAATACCACTGTGAGTTCAAGATTGAATTTTGATAACCATGTATCTTATTTTGTGCAAAGCCGAAGTAAATAAACCCAGTTAAACTCATTTTTTCTCAGGCAAATGAGTTTTTCAGCTGCACTTAGATATATTATTTGAAATGGCATACTAAAATACACTGGGCGAGGCCATCGACCGTTGAGATACTTAGTTTTGATTGAAAATAGCTTCTCTCGCTCATAGCCTTTTATTGGCGCAGTGATATAAATTTGCCTACTGGTACTTTTCCTTCCAAAACCAATTCGTTCCATTGCTTGTTCATCCTATGATTGTGCGCTACTCCTTTTGATTGCTCATGATTTTATAGATCGAAATTATTGATTGTAATGTTGGAAATTAAATGTAAAAGGCCAAAGATATTCCAAAATTATAGTTTTAAGGTACATGAGTACTCTCCCTTCAACCGAAAAGGTATTCATTTGCTTAGTGAGTTGACTTTTAAGCCAATGTTTGAACAATATTCTCTTTTTCTTTCAAACTATTAATTCCATACAATGGGTTTCCTTGACAAATACCACTTCAGCGTTCTCAACGCTTTGATTTTTTTGTCACTGGTGGGTCTTCAAAAACAACTTGAGACCAGGTTTCGTTTCGGCACGTTTTAAAACAAATCTTCCTAAAAACTGATAACCTATATTCCCATGCAAAGATGGCTCTTAGTCTGTGATACCTATATCAAGTACATGAGCCATGCTCTGACAAAAGGGGGCTTAACGCATTTCCATGATACCTTATAGCAAACGAGGCATCACAAAATTATGGACCCATAAACAATTCATATTGTCTAACAATCAACTTAATCATGAGGTAGAATGGTCATTTAACATTTAAACAATTTTACAAGTAGCAAAAAGTCTCGACCCGGACTGCGAGGCTGACACAGGTCGAGACTTTTTGTAGATGCGTTAGGCCCCCTTACAGATCACGACTCACATATTGAAAAAAAAAACAGAAAATTATGTCCCGTTTCTTTGCCTACAAATATCTCCTATCGTTCAACATGGGGTATATTTTATCGCATGCTAAGTTTTTACTTACTCAAAAGATACCTAGTGTCATGTGCTAGGTCAGTGGTGACGCCAACTAACTGTTTCAGAACAGTTAATTCTTTATCAAAACGGCCCCGTACTTCAACGACCCCGAGAAAGAACTCCTATTAGTATACGTGTATTGTGGGAAAAGGAGACAATTGCTTGTTACCAGCATTTTTTTTTTGTTTTGTTTTGCAATAGCTACTTTTTCTTTTAGAGACAGCTACATGGTTGAAGAATCACCCACTTCGTGATCTTTAAATGTTTTAACCCTTTACCCCATAAGGCATTTCTATGGTATCTCTAATCGACCCTAAATAAAAGCAAGGATGAAGCTGTTTCTTATGTGTATATGACACCTTTTGATAGCATAGAAAACATTGTGGCAAAAGGTGAAATTGCTCGTCACGAGCAATTTCACATTTTGCCACAATGTTTTCCAAAGGCTCCTAAAAGCAATGCGTAGAAATGAGTATCTATGGAGTAAAGGGTTAAATTTCTAAAGGCCTGAAATTCTGGTGAACAATTCATAACGGTTCGAATCGTTATACCCTGTCAAACTAGACTCGTTCTCACTCCGTTCCCAAAATTTTTGTCGAACGGAGTTAAACTGTGTTCGGACGGAGTGTACGTATCAGCAACCTGGACGGGTTAGCACTGGAAGTGCCCTAGAACTTAAAGCCTGCTCAAAACGTTTTGCCGTCCACACTGTCCTGTAGTTGGACGGAGTGACAACGCACTCAAAATGAGATAGACGTACTGAAAACGGAACTACAGTACTTTGATCCTAACAAGGACGCTGTACAGTCCTGCATCAGTGGCAGTGCGTTTGCGTTTCACCGAACGATATTACGCGCTCTGTCCCGACCAGTCTTGACTTTTTGTTTCGTGGAAGTGTCGTGGAAGTGTCCTTTAGCGAGGCACTTCAAAACCATAGCAAAGACTACTGGTGAAACCACGTATATGAATGAGTATCTTAAATATCACAAAGATCTCACTAAATTGTTGAAAGCGGCGTAAAATATCATTCAATTAATCAATCAGTTAACCGTTTACCACACAATCCCGACTTTTAACAACCCTGAGAAAGAAGCCTTTTGAAAACAATGTGGGAAAAGAAGAAAATGCTGGTAACCAGCATTTTCTCCTTTTCCCACAATGTTTTCTACCCTATTCACGATAAGTTGCAATTTTTGACTCATATTTTTTCCCCTCTGCAGATACTTTCAATTTGGACCAGTCTAAAATGTTGTCGTTTGGTAATAAAGAGTTAATCATCTCAACTATATTCGTTTGAGATTTAAACAAATGTTGAAAATCAGAATTAAAATCCATTTAAGAATAAATAGTAAACTCGGTCTGTTGGTTCATTATCATCAGATATTCTTGAAAGTTTTCCGGCTAGATGAATTCTAAATTCAGAGAGTAGATCTACTATAAATTTCTTATTGGCTACACATTTCTTATTGGCTTTTCAAAATGCAACGAAAGAAGAATAAATCGATGCTAACAAAGGTTGAATCATGGTTTGTAAATATACAGAGTATCAGAATAATGCTATAATTAAGTTCTTTAATGCTTCTTGTAATTAATGTATCCGGTTTTTAACCCTTTACCACACAATACCTAGTTTTAACAACCTCAACCCTTTCCCAAACGACAAATTTTGGACTCTTCCAAATCAAAAGAGTTTGCAGACGACAATTTTAGATTTGGAGAAAATGGCAGAAAGTTCTCCAAAGGGTAGAAAACACTGTGGAAAAAGGAAAGATTGCTCGTTACGAGCAATTTCTCCTTTTCCCACAGTGTTTTCAAAAGACTTTTACTGCAGACACGTAAAAACCAGGGCTTGTTTGGGAAAGGTTTAAACAGAGCTTCAGATAGAGGGAGTGATTTTGATTTCAAAGTTAAAATTATTAATTATTCTGAACTAAACCCTATGTTGTGGTTACTCATTAGAATCGTCTCATCGAGACGATTCTAATGAGTACCCACAATATAGGGTTTGGAAGGGAAATAATGGATTTAGAATACCACCACTCCCTTTTATCTGGGGCTCCGCTAAAAGATACAACGACACTCGTTTTTTGGCTGTTTAAGCCAGTTTTCAACCAATTTCATCTCTATTTAACTCTATACCACACGAAAAAATTTTAGACTGGTCCAAATTGAAAGCATCTGCAGACAACAAAATAAAGGTGACTAAAGAATTGAAATTTGTTTTAGGAAGGGAAGAAAACATTGTGGGAAAAGGAGGAAATGCTGGTTACCAGCATTTCCTCCTTTTCTCACAATGTTTTCAAAAGGCTTCTTTTGCAGGGGTGATTATGTGGTAATGGGTTAATGAAACGATTACTGCTCTTGTACCTCCGTGCCACATGCTGTCCCTGACGGTTGCAAGGCAGCGGAACCTTACGAAAGAAAGAAAAAGGATCTCATGTTTTGGACGCGTTCAAAGCAAGCGCTGTTCTCGTTTCCGGTTTTAACCCTTTACCGCACAATGCCGACTTTTAACGATCCTGAGAAAGAAGTCTTTTGAAAACATTATGGTAAATGGAGAAAATGCTGGTAACCAGCATTTTCTCCTTTTACTACAATGGTTTCTGTCATATCAAACAATGATTGCATCATTTGAGCCACACCGAAATTATCACCTGTAAATGCCTTCAATTTGGACAGATCTAAATTTCTGTTATGAGGTAAAGAGTTAAAACGGGGCAAATCCCTTGTGTTTTTTCTACGTTTACACCATATTATAGATTGATGATTCATCTATGTTTACACAGTTGACCCATTCTACTCACTTTCAATTTTTAAACAGTGTCGGTTTGTGTGTGTGTGTTTTTTCCCCTTTAGCTATAAAGATATATCTTTAAGGAAATGATCTTTTGAAAACATTTTGGAAAAAGGAAAAAAAGGCGCTTACCGGCATTTTCTCCTTTGCCGACTACTGGTTTTTTATCTTTCACCTTCTACAAACAATTTACTAGTCATCACTTGAGCTACATTTAATTTGTCGTTTGCTAATGAACAGCCGTAAAATTGTGTCGATCGGTAATAAAGCTTTACTACCGAAAGTACTTTGCTTCATGAGTTAGACAAAGTCTCCAGTCACGTGATTCTGCAGCAGACGAAGACAATTATTACTTACCAATTCCCTCCTTTAAAAGATATGGTGGCAGACGACTTTCAAAACATTCTTTTAAAAGAAGGAAAAATCCTTGGAGACTTTCTGTAAAAATCCTGGAAATAAGGAAAGCACGGTGTTTTCAAAAGTTGTCGATCTTGTTTGCGTCATGGTACTTCAGTAGGAACTTAAAAATGCATCTTTACTCGTTTTCATGTAGTTTTGTATCCAATTTTGTCTTTATTTTATGAAATTGTTCTTTGATTAATTAAGGTTTACACAGCTATCTAGATTCTACACGCCATTAAGTTGTCACAGCGTTTTTTTACTCTCTGGCTGCGAGGGTGCATCTATAAATCATTACCAAACGACAGAATTTTAGGTTTGTCCAAATCAAAAGCATTTGCAGACGACAAAATAGAAGTGACCGAAAATTTGAAATCGGTTTTGTGAAGGGTAGAAAAAACAGTGTGGGAAAAGGAGAAAATGCTGGTTACCAGCATTTTCTCCTTTTCCCACAATGTTTTCTACAGGCGTCCTTCTCAGGGTCGTCCAAAGTAGGGATTGTGTGGTACTGGGTTAAGTTTCAAGGCAATAGGTAATAGCGTCAGCATTTCTTTACAAAGCAACCCCGAGTTTTTATGACCTTGAAAAAGTAGGTAGGTTGGTTGTATTGGAGTTTAACGCCACTTTAACAGCTAAGGTCATATCATGGCGGTCGGTGACGCACATGTGTTTCCTGGCTTTCTCATACCAGTACTAACACAACTTTTCATTCCAAAGCCACCGTCTGCTTTTCTCACATGCTTCAGCAGAAATGGAAAAAGAAGGTATATGTATTAGAGACATCGATTAAAAAACGAGAAAGGCCGATTACTAGCATATTCTCCCTTTTTTCACATGGTCTTCTGCCTCTTGTTTATGCTACAAATTCTATCATCAGTCACAAAAAGTTTGTCGTCTGGAGATGGTTAAAATATGTACAAGTAAACCATTCTGCCTGCTATGAAAGAGTTACCGCTGTACCAAAAGACATTTTTCTGTTTTACTTTTACAAATCAAAAGCATGTGCAGAAGATGTAATTTACTAGTATGTTACTCGAAAACATATTTTGTAAGGCTAGAAAACATTGTTGGAAAAGGAGAAAATGCTGGTTGCCAGCATTTTCTCCTTTTCCAACAATGTTTTCTATAGGCTTCTTTCTTGGGGTCGTTAAAAGTCGGGAATATGCGGTAAGGGTTGAAGTGCATGAAAGCACCAATCCACTCTGATCACGTGATCTATGCAAGTCACGTGTTTGAACAATGACAAAATGGCGTCTTTGTCAACGTGAAACTGCCAATGAATAATGTCAACAAAGTCGCGCTTGCAGCTACACATTCCTGACAACAAAGAAGCCAAGCTTTTGAAGATTGTTTATGTGTTTGTTTTTACCTCAGTATTCTCAGATGGCTATATGCCGAGCCAGGATCAAGGGTTCCATTACTCTTTAGGACTTTGAGAACAATCCCGACCGTTGAAACACATTACTAATTAAATTAAAATCTTGAACATGCGGTAAATCCAGGGTATTGCATAGAGGATAATCAACTGGCTGTTTTTGATATGAAAAATATCTCACGAGGATGCGTTGTTAGGCGTTGAAAAAACGAGTGCGCAGCACGAGTGTTTTTAACGCCTTACGACGCGTCCGAGTGAGATATTTTTCATATCAAAAATAACCAGTTGATTATTCTATTTATTATATACCTTATTAACATCATTATTTGTAATTTTGCGTTTGAAAAAAATGTAGTCGAAAAAAAAAGTAGTTCCCAAAGTACGTCAGGAAGTGAAAGTGATGATATCAACATTTATTACACTGGGAAATTCCAGGATTTCACTGCTATAGGTATATAATAAACAATTTTTTTCCACCGGCAAATTCATGGGTAGATCAAATCCAGACAACACGGAGTTTAGGGTGCCGCTTTTGAAACTTTTTGATGTTCAAGTCGGCTGAGTATGAAACTACAAAATTATACAAGAGTTAGCCTATGTGATACACTTCGCAGAGCAACTTCTGACCTTTCGGAAGGTTTCTTTCCTTCTTTCAATATAATGAATGTCTGTTTATCTCATTGTTGTTTGATTGATTGAATTTGCTTTTATTAATCGTCGCCAACGGTTGCCCATATGGGCGACTCTCCGTCCCCCACCCCGACGGCTGTTAATGTTGTTGTGGGGATAGAGCAGATATAGGAAGAAACCCATTTTAAGTTACCCCTGGTTCTTTTACGTGTTCGGTGTATAGCACCGTCACACGGGACCTCTGTTTAACGTGTCATCCGAAAGACTTAATAATTTTAGATGGCCAGCCGTGGGATCGAACCCACACCCTCAAGGGACCCGAAAAACATCACGTTCATGAGTCCAACGCTCTATTTACTGAGCTATGGGGGCTGGTCGTACAATAACGAAGTTTACATAACCACTGGTTAAATATGAAGTTTGAGACTCGGTTAAGTGTGAAGTTTTATAATCATGGGGCTCTGATCTTGATTTATGTCACTGAGACCCGGTAACTCAGTTGGTAGCGTGCATGACTTGAGAACGGCGGGTCATTGATTTGATTCCTGGCTCGGCCAATTTCTCTCCGATGATTGATGATAGTCATTGCGACAGGATTAATTTCTCTCCCACATCTTACCATTGTATCGACGATGGTTATGAGGGAAAGAAGCCATGGCTTGGAAAGAAAATTGTGCAGAGTACATATACCGGTAAAAGAGACTCCAGAAAAGCATGGATAGGTTGACTGGCCGTAGAGATTTAACTGATTTAATGTTGAAAATGACGTTAAAAGCCATAATCAATCTTGATTTTTGTCGTTCGCGAAGGTTATCTAGGTGAAAAATAAGGATCCCAAATTGATTTAATGTTCAAAAGATTATAGCTACTCGATTTCAAAGAGCTAGAAATCAATGTATTTTTGCTGCTAAATGAATTTACTTTTATTCTTTTAGATTTGATTGCAATTTAATACAGTGTTGTACAAAGCAAATGAATCTTGCTCTAGCAAACAGGAGTTTAATGCATGATACCAAACAAGTCATCATCACATTATTATGCATCCAAAAATCCATTTGTGATCCATCTCTCAAAAAAGCGACCTTCTAGGAACTGCGAAAATGTGTCAGCCCTGGTCAGACTGCGCGAATTGCGCAGTCTGACCAGGGTTGACACTTTTCGCTTTAATGACATTTTCTGTATGAACAGTGGTCATTGTACCTTGTTATACAATCATTTTTGAATTATCATCTTAAACTGACCTGCAATATCATTGATCTGTTCTCATCTAATTGATGCACAGAATTCCCAGATGGTCCCTTTTTGCGTGATGGGTCACATTTTTGTATAGCAACCGAATGAATAATGTTTTATACTCGTATTCTGACATGTAAAAAATTGACCAAAAGCAAAGAGTATCGACCTAGGTCAGCCTGCGCAGATTGCGTAGGCTGACCTGGGTCGATACTTTCTAGCAAATGGATTTATCCAACTTTTTATCACGGAACATGGCCCAAATCGTTTTTATCAAAACCGTTTGGCACAGGAAGTTCCAAGCAATAAATTTTGGACTCTAATTTTGAAATTATTTCGTGTTTTGTAGCAATGTTGATCCTTTAAGTACCATCCGAAACACCGTGCAGAAGCTTGGCGGCGCCAAAATCTTAAAAACCAATTAACTATAACACCGAAAATACGAAATCCATGTAAAAAGGCGTTATGATTCTTCCCAGAGGAAATAATGCAAAAAAAAACTTAATTCATCATTCCTTTCAAATTAATATTTATACAGGCTACCAGCTTTGTTATGAAAAATGGGGAAGAGAACCCAAGAAAATGGCAACGGTAAAAGAAAACAACATGGCGCTAAACGAAAAAATGAACAACCTGCGCATTTCCAAGCACCTATATTGCAAACCAGAATGGATCCTCATAGTTGAGGATCTAAAAAGACTCTAGAAAAAATTAACTGGGTAAACTGTTTACGTCAAAGACCATAATTTGGAAAAGACCCCCAAGTAACTGCCAGATGAATGTAGAATTACTGGTACCCCACTTTACACGAGAGGCATGGGATCATAATCGAAATGAACCACGGCACGGAATGGCGTCACATGGTACAGCATGATAAAGTTTTCTATGGTTTGGTTTAGTTTGGTATGGTGTAGTTTAGTAAGATACGATATGGTATTTTTTTCTGTATTGTATTGTATCATTAGGTATGGTTTAGCAAGGTA
This sequence comes from Tridacna crocea, assembly GCA_943736015.1. Lineage (NCBI taxonomy): Eukaryota > Metazoa > Mollusca > Bivalvia > Cardiida > Cardiidae > Tridacna > Tridacna crocea. The sequence goes on along the minus strand of OX031066.1, from coordinate 41,986,503 downwards.
TGCTATATCAAGTATGGCATGGCATGACATTGTATGACATGGCATGGCATGGCACGGTATGGTTTGATTTGGTATAGTATTATTAAGTATGGTATGGCATTGCATGGTATGGTATGGTATGACATTACGGTATGGTGTGGAATGGTATGGTATGGTATGGCAAAGAATTATACATTAACCCTTTACTCCATATGGCATTTCTAAGGTATCTCTAATTGACCCTAAATTACAGTAAAGATGAAGCTGTATCTTATGTGTATATGACACCTTTTGATAGTGTAGAAAACATTGTGGTAAAAGGTGAAATTGCTCGTCACGAGCAATTTCACCTTTTGCCACAATGTTTTCCAAAGGCACCTCGGGCAATGCGTAGAAATGAGTATCTATGGAGTAAGGGGTTAAGGTATGTTCTGGTAATATATGATATTTTATTGTATTGAATTGAATTGTATTGTAAGGTATGGGATAGTAAGGTATAGTATAGTAACGTACAGTTTGGTATGGTATTGAAAGGTTGGTACTTTTATGGTAAGTTACGATATTGTATTGTATTGCATTTTTCTTTTCTTTGTTATTGTATTGTATTTGCAAGGTATGGAATATAAATACATAATATGGCATGGCATGGTGTGCCATGTTCCATGGTATTGTATGGTCTGCGGTATGGTTTGATTTGGTACGGTACGTTGTAGTATATGTTATAATATGGTATGGCATGGCATGGTTAGTGTATGGTACCGTTTTTGGTATCGTTTTTGGTATGGTGTTGTATGGTTCTGGATATGATATAGTGTTTTAGATAGGTCTGGTATTGTATGGGGTGGTCTGATACTGTACAGTAAGGTATGGTGCGGTATAATATTTTCCCCACAACATCTTCTATCCTTTCAACAACCCCTTCATTTGACCTTTTATCTACCTTGCCGTCTGCAAAAAAAAATGCGTTCAATTTGGACCAGTAAAAAAACCTTTGTCGTTTAGTTAAGAGTTGAATCATTTTTTATTAGCTGTCTGAACGCGTGTACATCCCGCTCAATTTGTTTGCCCAAGATGGTCTGTAAATTTGAACAGTGATAACGAAATAGATAAATAATAAAGCGGGTTAGGCTGTTTGACTTCATAATCCCATGGTTATTTCACCTTTTATATCAACAGATTTAACTCTTTAACAGACGGCAAAATTTCTATCCATCCATTTTGAAAGTATTTGCAGACGACAAATTCAATGTGGCCGATACATTTGGTGCGATTTGCTTAAGAACTAGTACAATACATCGTGTAAAGAGGAGAGCATGCTGGTTACAAGCATTTCATGTTCTTCTATCATGTTTTGAAAAATCTTTAGGGTCGTATAAAAAGGGTTTGACTAGTAATAGTTAAAATGGGTCCTCTTGGCTCAGTTGTATTTGTGATCTGGCATTTGGAGTTCGATATCCCGCTTGTGAAGCCCGGGGCATAGGAGTGTCCATAGGCAAGTTAAACCTTTACCAATCAATCCCTGGTTTTCACGTCCCTGAGATAAAAGCCTTTTGAAAACATTGTGGGAAAAGGAGAAAATGCTAGTAACCAGCATTTTCTCCTTTTCCCACAATGTTTTCTATCGTGCTGGAAAGAAATTTCAATTTTTGAATTATGTTTAATTTGTCGTGGGCAAGTGCTTTTAATTTGAACACGTCTAAATTTTTGTCTTGTGGTATAGAGTAAAACTAATACAGGTGAGACAAACAGGGGGAAAAAACGATAATATGAGCCCTGCTCCGTCAAAAGGGAGCTTAATGCATCTGCAAATACATGTCGTATTTAAATGGCCTGCAACACGGGAAAAGGGGCATTCGGACATTTGCGTAAAGCGTCGTCTCGGATCAGCCTGTGCACTCCCTGCAGGCTGATCCAAGACGGCACTTTCCGTTTTTCCCAATTTTCTGTTTCACACAAGTCTACTGTAGCATAAATTCTAATGTAGTCGTAAAGAGCCGTCTCAGATTAGCCTGCGCGGACTGCGCAGGCTAATCCGAGACGACGCTTTACGCAAATGTCCGAATGCCGCTTTTCCCGTATTGCAAGCCATTAATAGTATCGAGATTGTTTGCAATTGGTCAATTTTCTGCATGTTCAAGGACGAATCTACCTCATCATTCGGTCGTTCAATCGACAACATGGATTTTGTGGATTCACCGTCATGAGATGATTTGCTTTATATGATGGATCACGGAGCATGGATCAATTATGTATGACGGAGCTGTCCTCTTAATTTCAGGGACTTGTCCAAATTGAAAGCATTTGCAGACGACAAAATAAATGTAGTTCAAAAAGTTGAATTTGTTTCCTGCAGGGTTGCAAACTTTGTGGGAAAAGGAGAAAATGCTGGTTACCAGCATTTTCTCCTTGTTCCACAATGCTTTTCAAAGGCGTATATCTAAGGGTCGTAAAACAAAGGGATTGTTTAGTAAAATAGTTAACTCTTTGACAGACTACAAAATACTAGTAATAGACTTGTCCAAATGGAAAGCGTTTTGAAAACATTGTTTTGTACAACATTTTAAAAACCTTTTTTCCCTGGGTATTGTTAAAACACTGGCGGATTGGCATGTGTGTAAGGGTTTAACACTTTACCACACAATCCTGAACTTTATCGACCTTGAGGAAGGAACCTTTTGAAATCATTGTAGGAAAAGAAGAAAATGCTGGTAACCAGCATTTTCTCCTTTTCCTACAATGTTTTCTACTCTTTTTCAAAGACAAATTACATCTCTTGAACTACATTTGATTTGTCGCCATCTGCAAATGCTTTGAACTTGAAATAGTCTAAACTCTTGTCGTTTGGTGAAGAGTTGAAAAGAGATATCACGTCTTTACGTATAAATCTGTAGATATTTGGAGATGAGAATGTATTATAACAAATTATCATGTTTGATCAAAAGATTACCAGGTCATTAATCCCCCTCGCCACCATTCCAAGGTTTCGCAAGCGCTGGACAATGTTTGACTCCAATGACGTATATATCAAAAAAAAATCAGAAAAAGACAAGTTGAATGTTTGCTTTAGAATTTCAAAAGAATCCTAACCCTTAGGCGGCTAAGCGTGAGTCACAGACCTTTAGCGGGCAGTGTAGATCAAGATCAGACTGCACAGAACGTGCAGTCTGATCTTGGATCTACACTGTCCGATAAGAAGATATCTTTCCCCAAAACATGACTTTAAAATAGCAATATTTCAGTTTTCACAATCGAATTGAAAATTTCATTTTAGTAACTTAGCATGGTAAGAGTTAAAGATGTTGTTACATATACTACATATATTTTCCATTTATATAGCGAGTCTAGGCATTCGCCATACATCGTTTGATCCGTTGATCAGGTCCGTTAGACGCGGAATTTCCCGAGTTGTGACGAGTCATATCTTTAGACTTTAGAGTAATTTAATTGTAAATTTTACGACCAACTTATGTTGACATGATACGACAAAACCTCTCTTTAGCATATTAGATTTTGCGCCCTTGAACTTTTGAGTAAGTTCTTGTTTACATGAGAGGGGGAATAAGAAGTTTTAACAGCTTAGGCCATATCACAACAACCAGCACATGTATACGCGTGTGTTTCCCGGCTTTTCCACGCTAGTACTAACACAAATTTCTTTCCAAAACTCTGAAAACTTTTCTCACACGCATTAGGTTTGCGGCAAAAACTCACTGGAAAGAAAGATGTCGAACTCGCAACCACCAGGGGACGCATCAGATATGCTTTACAATGAGGCGGGCGGGAATAGAAAATGTCGGTGAGCAAGGAGACGTTAACTTTTAGGTAGATCTAGATAGATACATGTATGTTGGCCCTTACTAGTGAAGACTATTTCATGCGAAATCATGCGATCATCACCATTCCTGAGTAGCAGACGAGCTCGATCACAATTTTTCAAGTGGCACTAACTTTGGCATGTCCATAAGGACATTGAGCAATCTTTTCTGGTGTTACATCAATAAGGTCACGCCCGCGTACACTACACCGGTGGGCGACGGCCACGTATTCTCGGATACTAGATCTATACTAGTATTTAAAAGAATAAACGGTAAAAGTATTTGAACATGTAATTTGAATGGTCAGTCACTGCGATAAAGCCAAAGCAGCAGTTTCCGTGAAAGCAACTCAAATGGTGTTTACGTTCTTGGTTTTCAACAAGTTGTATCAAAAATGGGGGGAAAATCATGTCCACTGGATCGGTAGTCGATAGTCACATCATACTCGGATACATGCACGTCGCTGACATCAGCTCAAGCTTGAATGATAATGGACGATAAGATGCATGAGCCAATCTCTATGAATCTGGGATTTAATGCATCTGCAAAAAGGTCCGACTCAGGCCAGCATGTGCATTCCGCCCAGGCTGACGTGAATAAAAACGTTTTGCCATAACATTATAGCAATTTTCTGCATGACAAAGGGCCAGCCTGCCTCACGATTCTGTCGGGCATTAGACAAAATGAATTTTGATCCACAATGATAATATCTTATGCGGTTCATTGCTTCACGTAGATTCATTAAATCCCCTTTTGCCAGCGTATTGCCCGAAATAAATGGACATGTATCGTCCGTTTACTTCGAAAACCTCGTAACTACAGCTTGTAACAAGCTGTAGTTACGAGGTTTTCGAAGTAAACAGACTGTATACTTGGAACTAGGGTACCTTTTCTTCAAAATAGTCCATGAGAAACCCGTGTTATTTTTGCTCCATAACATCGTAGTATGTATACGAAGACATACTGGTCCAACTAGTTTTACAACAATTCATATATATAAACATGTATGTAGGTTTTCTTATACTTTTCTGACATATACAGATTTCCAGTATATGATCATTACATTATCATTGGACACATAGTTTTGATTTTCATGGGTTTTCGCGATTTATGGCAGGGCGTTTCCGGTATTATGCCATTAATAGTAGTAGCAGTAGTAATGGTGCACTTGCTTCTTCCGGTGTCGAGAATATTCTAGAAGGTGAACAATTCGGTCAAACTAAGAGTGTAACACTCGTCATTCACAAAACGCAGTATACATGAGTAATGCTAAGACAACACGTCGGCTTCGCTTTAGAAGATACTTGATTGAAAATGCTTTATGCTATTTCGGAAATTATTATGTCCGTTTCACTATGACAATGCTAGGGCTCAGTAGTGCCTCGCCCAAGGACACTCCCATGAAAACCCGCCTTGATTTTTCGTAGCAGTATCTTTTCGCAGGAAACGTCCAAACCCCAGCCTGATATTGGTATAAACCAGGAAATACAGGAATATGTGAGCTGCTGCCGCGATATGACTGAAATAATGTTGAAAGCGGCGTAGGACACCACGCAATTAAGGTAAGACCTGTGTAATGGAAAACAGATATTTCCACTAAAATATCATCCTGCAAAATTAGCTATAATTAAAAATGAGTATTATTGAACTACTTTCACCTTCTCATTTTTTCCATTTTTTACTTCTTTGAATTATCATTTATAAATCTAAAACCGCTATATTCTCAATTGAAAAAGAGATAATAATTACCTCCCTTTTAGAAAACAAACAAAAGTATCACAATATAGTTTCAAGATAGACATAAACGGAATTTCTGATCCACTAGAAATGTGCAAAAATATTATTTCAGCATAAATCCTTATTTATCCTTATTTAAAAACCAATTAGAATTTTTGCCCAATGTTCACCGGAAGTGCATTACACAGGTCTTACCTTAATCAGTCAAACTTATGAAAAATAACATGTTTCCAATAAGACTCGATCCATGGATCTGGACTTTACCTCTGAGTCACGTTTTTGGTTCTTTCAAACCGTTACTCACACAGACATACTATTTTATAAGTTCTCGAAAAGAAGTTGGCATAGCTACGGAATTGAACGAGCAACCCTCTGGTCTCAATGGTAATCAGAAAGAAAGTATCCGGAAAAAAAGTATCGGAAAAGAAGTGTAAATTTTTGCTAGGAAAGAAAGCATCCGGAAAAAAAGTATCGGAAAAGAAGTGTCAATTTTTGTTAGGAAAGAAAGTGTCAGAAAAAAAGAATCCGTTTCTGTCAAAGTTGTAATACTTAATCAATATCTATTTTGAATAATTTATCTATAATCTTGATAATCTATGTAAATAATTCATGACATTTTAGAACACTAAAAATGCTACTTGGAAACAGTTTCTCTTTTACCTACAATGTTTTCACAGGTTTTTTTAATATTTGCAACATAATATTTTTTATGCAAATTAATGTCAAATTTTGTTTTAATGTTAAGCATTGTTGGAAAATGAGAAATGCTTAACCCTTTACCACACAGCGACGACTTTCAACGACCCTCGGGAAGAAGCCTTTTGAAAACATTGTGGGAAAAGGAGAAAATGCTGGTAACCAGCATTTTCTCCTTTTCCCACAAAGTTTTCTACCCTATCAAAGCAAAATTGCACCATTTAAGCCACTATGAAATTGTCTTCTGCAAATGCTTCCAATGTAAATAGGTATAGAAGTGTGTCACATGGTAAAGGGTTAATACATTTTGCACTGGTCTCGTGAAGGTTAGAAAACTAGAAAACATTGAGGAAAAAGGTGAAAATACCAGTTTCTCTTTTTCATAATTAGATCTTTAATGTTTTCAAAGGCTTCATTACTCAGGAAAAAAGTAGGGGGGATTATCCGACAAAGTATTAATTCTATTGTACAGAAAGCTGCATTAAATGTATGATTTATTTACGCCGTACAACAAAATGGTAAAACGATAGGGCTTCAATTATCTTATCCTGGTATGACATTTTACATTCTATCCCTAGCCATCTTTCACACGTACGGTACAAAACACCCGCCATTACACCACGCAGCCATAAAAACCTGATTCCCTCCTCCGGGGACACGAGTGGAAACAAAGCCCCTCAGATAGAAAAAATATTGTCTGGAATCGGATGTTGTATAATGGCATATTGAACAATGGGCTCTGTACTTGTTCCAAACAATTGGTCCCATAGTTATTTAATTTATCATATCCGGTAGCTCACTACAGATGGCTTGCAGCAAACTAGGTTTGAAAACATTGTAGCACAAGACAAAAACCGCGCCTAACGAGAAGTTTTAGTTTTGCTTATTTTCTTCTGCCAATGCATCATCCTGAATTTAAAATACTTGTTCGGTTATTTCTTTGGTGTTAAAGAGAGCTATTAAGGTTTTCTTTTTACAATCTCGCCAAACTGAACCTATAGGCTGCTAAGCGCGACTCAGTGACCTTTTGCGAACACTGTAGATCAAGATCAGACTGCACAGAACGTGCAGTCTTATCTTGAATCAACACTGTCAGATAAGGATTTTTTTTCTTTTTTGGGGGGGAGGGGGGGGGGGGTCAAAAAATACGTTTGAAATAACAACGTTTATTTTCGTTTTAACTTTTTAACCCTTTACCAAACAATCCAGAGCATTTGCATGATGACGAAATTCGCTACCTATAAGTTATAATGTTATATTAAAATCTTATATTATATATAACATTATATATGGGGCAAAGTTCGTCAAAACACGAACGAATGTGAACCAATCCCTGGTTTTAACAGGGTTAGGACAAAAGCCCACTGGGACAAAAGCCCACTGGACAAAAGCCCACCAGGACAAAAGCCACTGGACAAAAGCCCACTTTTAGTTACAATCATGTATTTTATTTTAAAAAAAAATCGTATATATGATGACATTGTGACTTGGCTTTAGAAGAGTAGAAAACATTATGTGAAAAGCAGAAAATTCTTTCTAACCATTTTGTAACACTTTTTTATTAGCAGTGGGCTTTTGTCCTCCCTGTCAAAATTAGCAATGTTTTTTTTTTGTCCAGTGTGCTTTTTTCCAGTAGTTGGCTTTTGCTCTAGTGGGCTTTTGTCTCAGTGGGCTTTTGTCCGTTCCCCAGTTTTAACAACCCTTCGGAGGACGCCTTTTAAAACACTGTGGGAAAAGGAGAAAATGCTGGTTACCAGCATTTTCTCCTTTTCCCATAATATTTTCTAAAAGCTTCTTTGCCAGGATCGTTAAAAGTCGTCTTTGTGTTGTAAAGGGGTAATAGAAAATGACATCGCCATCAAATACTATTGCTCGTTACAATATAACAATTGTGCATGGTATTGCTTAATTAATTGTTTTGTATTGAACGCTGTTTTCAACATTATATCAAATACATCGCGGCGGCCAGTGCACCTATCCATGCTTTTCTGAAGTCTCTTTCAGCAGTGCTCCTAACAGTTTCCTTTCATAGCCACTGGCTGCTTTTCCTGCATAACCACTGCCGAGATAATGGTCAGCGGTGAGAGAGGAATGAATCCTGTCGCAATGACTATATCATCAATCCTCGGAAAGAAATTGGCCGAGCCAGATCTCGAACCCACGACCCTCAGTTCTGAAAGTCCTGCATGCTACCAACTGAGCAACAGGGAATCGGCTTGTATTGCTTGACTGACTGCTGCACGAGGCAAGGAAAAAAGGGTGTTCTGTGGTGTAAAGGGTAGGCCCATATTTTTCATGCTATTGATATACACAGACTGACCAGAACTATCCCATAAATCACCAGATACCTACTTATCCCTTTACTCTTTTAAACCTTACTCCACGCTGCTTAGGACGACACACCTAATGTGCAGTCTGATCTTGGATCTACACTGTCCGATAAAGATAAAATACGCACGAAAGTAGCAAAAACATTTTTTCACAGTCGCTTGAAAGTTTCATTTCGCTTATTTAGCAAGATATGGGATATACATTCACGTCTTACAGTCAATTCTTTTTTGTTGTTGTTACTCGTGTTATCAGTATTGGGTTTTTTTTTTTGTTGTTCTTACTTTTTCATCCCAAAAAAAGGGAAAAAAAGCCATGCTCTGGGGGCTCAATACATCCCTGTGGTGCATGATACCAAGCAAGCTTTCACATATTTATGGATCAGTAACAGCCACCTTTTCAACAATTGACTAAATGATGAGGTAAATTGGGCCCTGAACAAACAGAAAATTGACCAATAGCGAAAAGTTTCGACCCAGGTAAGCCAGCGCGGGATGCGCAGGCTAACCCGAGCCGATACTTTTCGCAAATGCCCCGTTTTCCTATATACTGTACCTTAGTCTATCCAAGATTGGTCCAAAAATTAAAATAACTTTCGAGCGCAGGTCAGCAATCCAGATAGTGTAGATCCAAGATCAGACGACACGTTTTGTACAGTCTGATTCTGTCTACACTGGACGCAAAACAACTTTACACGTAAAAAGCCTTAGTCTTCCGAAGCGAGGCTGCAACAAAAGGTATATAGCGATAGATCTATATCGAGTTAATAAATTGTTTAATTACCGTAATAAAAACTTGAATTGGTATATAACTCTATAGACATTTAACTGTTATTTGCAGACTGTAATAATTATGATGCAATACGAACACATGGTAGTGCACTATTACAATGACGAAATTCCGTATTATGACACTTTTGACTTCAAACCAGTATTTTAGGATTTTTCCCGCCAAAAATGATCTGCAATGCCACATGTTGCGAAGGGAATAAAAATGTCATGAGAGAGAGAGAGAGGGGGGGGGGGGGGGGGGGTCCTGGTCTGTATTCACCAACCATTCTAAAGAACCTTATAATCAAACCATTTGGTTTAGCCAGTCAGAAGTTCTGTAAATTCCACAGTCAGAAAATCTTGAAGAACATGACAAAGAATGTTCTTAAGAATGGTTGGTGAATATCGCTGAAAGTCCTCTTTTTTGCTCTCTCTCTCCGTGGCTCGGTGGCAAAGATGGAGGTTTCTCATTTCCACTTCGATCGCCCTCGGTCCTCGGTCCAAGTACTGGGTTTTTTCGTGAAGGTATTCTTAACTCTTTACCAAACGACAAAATTTTAGACTGGTCCAAATTGCAGACGACAAAATGAAGGTGACTAAAGAATAAAATTTGTTTTAGGAAGGTAGGAAAACATTGTTGGAAAAGAAGACAATGCTGGTTAACCAGCATTTCCTCCTTTTCCCAAACTGTTTTCTAACCCACTGGAAACAAGTTTTTATTTCTGAGTTATGTCTAGTTTGTCGTCTGGAAATTCTTTCGATCTGGACCAGTATTAAATGTCGTTTCGTACACTTAAGCCCCCTTTTCCCAGTGCATTGCTCATCTGCCACATATATGCTTCGTCCAAATTTAATGATATTAAATCAAACGTTACTTTAAGATTAGTCTAAAATTGAATTACAAAGACAGAGTCGGCGAGCTTTATACAAATAGAAAAAAATAAAGGAGAATTGTTTAAGGTACTAAGGTATCACAATCATCATCTTTATAATCATCATTTTAAAGCAAAATTAAGAATTTGAAAGAAGAAAAAGGCTTACGTGTATGTATATTTTCACCTGTTAAAGATATCGTGATTGAGAGGGAAAAAAAACGCGGGAAAATATATCGCACTGATTTTATTGGTTTATCCATAATTTGTCAATTAGCTGAAATTAACATTATTAGCGCGTCAACACCCCCCCCCCCTTCCTTTTCTCCTGCACATATACACAATGTGACAATGTATTGGTCAAGAATGGTGGTCAATTTCCTATGGACAGAGGAAGTGTGGACAATGTAGCACAGCATTTAACGGATGTCATAGCCAGGGGCTATTTTGTCATTATGGTCGATCTTTTATTTGCTAGTTTCCAGTTTCCCGCCAATTTCTTCCGTCACACAAGGGATCAAGTGATTTTTGAAGTTTTTAGGGAAATTCCCTTTATCCAGGCTAAGTACTGCCTACAAAAAATAAAAGGACCATTTAATTGAGAAAACATTGTGACAAAAAGAGAAAAGACCTTTCTTTCAGGGAACGGCAATGATACGTCTTGTTATTTGGTACAGAATGTATACATAGAATATGTTCCTCCCCTTTTCCTTAACTTTTTATCACTTAGTCTCGAGTTGAAACGACTGTGGAGAACACCTTTTAAGCGTTTTTCGCTATGGGTCAATTTTCTGCACGTCAAAGGACCATTCTACTCCGCAATTCAACTACTTTCACTGTCAGAAAAGCTTGAAGACTAAGGCAAACAACGTTCTTAAGATTGATTGATATATAAAGTTTAATGTTGTTGTTGTTGTTGTTGTTGTTGTTGTTGTAAGATTGATTGATGAATATGGACCCTGCTTGGTATAACTCAACACGAGGATACAATGAACTCCATTTTGAGAGAGCATGATGCAATCGCATGCACGTGTAATGAAGATCTGCACTTTGGAGGTATGAACGGACGGACACGTACATGTACACAACCAAACTGACTCTTTCGCAGGTCATCCTAGGCAATACCAGACGGCTTACGTGTATGAATACCTTTGTGGAGTTGCAATAACCCTCTAGTAGACTTCACAGTCCAGAATTCTTAACAACCCTAATGAAGAAGCCTTTATAAGGGAATGATAGAATGGGAGAGTGTGCTGGAAACCAAAATAATTTCTTTTTTTCCCCATCTTTCGTTCCATACATCCACCATTTCAGTCTTAACCCACATTAATTTTTTAATTTTAATTTTGTTGTCTACAAATGGTTTCAATTTGGACAAGTACAATATTTTGTCCTTTAGTAAAAGATTAAACCCCCTTTCACTAGAACATAAATAATTTCTTGTTTATACGTTGTGCATATTATAACCTTTAGGTTGGTTAAGCAAGACTCACAGACCTTTTGCAGAGGACGTAGATCAAGATCATCCTGCACTGAACGTGCAGGCTGATCTTGGATCTACTGTCTGTCCCCAAAACATTCATTTGAAATACTAATAACTGGGTTTTTAAAATCGAATTGATAAAATGGGTTTTAATTAATTTTTTTGTTGGCAGGATAAGGGTTGTGTCTTCTAATTTACTTCAGCTACCATTACCAGCCGAACTGCGACGTGTTTCAAAATTGGCGCTAATATTTACGGGAAATACTGTTTGCCAGAATAGAAAGACGCGATTTTCAAGAAGTTTAACCCATTACCACACAATCCCTACTTTTGACGCCCTTGAGAAAGAAGCCTTTTGAAAACACTGTGGGAAAAGGAGAAAATGCTGGTAACCAGCATTTTCTCCTTTTCCCACAGTGTTTTCTACCCTTCCCAGAACAAATTTCAATTTTTCAGTCACCTTTATTTTGTCGTCTGCAAATGCTTTCAATTTGGACCAGTCTAAATTTTTCTCGTGTGGTAATGGGTTAAAGAAAGAAGAAATGTGAATCATCATTGTGCTTTCACTTGTATGAAAGAACCAGAGATCGTACAATAAATGCAGGTTCGACTGATAAATTTGAGCATGTTTTATATCCTTCACACCTCACATTTCAAATTTTCAGTCTATTTTACTTTGTCGTCTGCAAATGCTTTCAATTTGGACAAACTAGGATTCTTTTAAAATATAAAAACCTGGACAATCCTAAAATGTTGTCCTTTTGGTGATGAGTTAACGAATATGCACTAAGCCCTCTTTTGCCGGATCATTTAGATCTTTCGTTTCTTTATAAGCCTTCTGATCAGTCGTTGTGAGGGTGTAATATTTCTCAGAAGTACTAATCATTTAGGTACCTTTCCCAGATCCCGAGGTTAAATGACCCTGGAAAAGGGTAACCAGTATTTCACTCTTTTCATACATTTTCTACCCTGTCAGAGGTAGAAGTCATAAGTGAGCAATTTTAAGTGTCTAAAGTTGAGAATTGCAAATGCCTTGAATTTTGTCTAGTTCATATTTGTTTCCTGTTTAACTAATTAAGCCCTACCACACAGTTCCTTACTTTTGTCGACCCTGAGCAAGAAGTCTTTGGAAAACATTGTGGGAAAACAAGAAAATGCTGTTAACCAGCATTTCATGTTTTCCCAGAATGTTATATACTCTGTATAGTCTAAACAAATTTCAAATTTTCGGTTAGATCTACTTTTATTTTGTCGTTTGCAAATGCTTTGGATTTGGGCAAGCCTAAAATTTTGTCTTTTGGTAAAGACTTAAGAAAGAGTTTCGTAGTTCTAGATCTATAATTCATTGGGAAAAAAGATCTACTATTTAAATTATATAGATCAAGATTTCTCTACCTAACTTTAAAAAAAAAAGATAGATCTATGTAGAGTGTCCTCGTGTTCTTTTTTCTTTGTTGTGCAAACGTTTTTAAGTCTAACGGAAGTAAGGGATTACTCTACCCACGTGTCTGTCTCGCGCTATTCTTCTCCGCCTGGGTTTGAATGAAGCTCTAGTCATCCGTTGAAAGTCAGGGTAACAAAGACATTTTCAAATTGTTACTATTTTAAGACCCACGTGGACGGGAATTCCCAAATGGTAAATTGATTATCATTATCATTAAAAGCATAGATATGAAATTGTACTTTTTATTTGCATATTCACAGAAACAAATTGAGAAAGAAGACAACATCCAATCATGTTGTTAATCGGAAAATCATTAATTACAGGTAATTACGTATGTGAAAATTACTAATGTTTATTGTCAGTATTGCTCGACAGGTCAACTCCGCCTGAATAACTAGCTCAGCCAATCAGAGCGGCGGAAAGCATCTATATTTACAACTTGATGGATATTGGGAAATGACGTCACAAATCCATCACGTACTTCATGGTTTTTATGCTTTCCACATTCTGGAGGCAGGTCAGTAGTAACACATGCCTCGAGAAGCGCAGATTGGATACTTACGAATAAAATAGTGTTTGAAAAGGATATATATTGTAGAGTTATTTTTATATTTCTGTAAGGATATATGCAACTAACATGCCCGCTAGTGTTTATACGGAAATGAACCCGAATTCGCAGTCCATGGAAGATCAACGTGCGCTGCAACTCGCCTTCGAACTGTCTCTGTTGGGATTCAGCGGGGACGACGAAAATGGACATTCGAGCAACGGGAACCTTTCCCCACAAAGTTTCGCAGAGGAGCAAGCCAAACGTAGAAGTGCTAATATGACAGAATGTGTTCCCGTCCCAAGCTCTGAGCATGTGGCGGAAATTGTGGGCCGACAAGGTAACGTTCTATTTACATGTGCTTCTTTCTTTCCGCTAAAGTGCACGCGGTGCGGTTTATACATTTCATTGTGTAGAATTCACACAGTTCTGTAGCCACGAAAAAAGGGGGGGGGGGGGGGGGGAGAGGGGTTAAGGGATATAAACGCTATTAATTGCGTGTAAAAGAACCGTTTTTCTGTTCGTGTCGAATGGATGATGTTGATCAAATTTCACAGTTTAACCGTTGTATTTCAATTGTAAAACAATGTAGCTGTTGTTTAGTATTTATTAGACATGAATGGCTCTTCTCACGTTTACTGCATCATTTAACTGTAATAGGCAAAAGGATAGGGTTACATTGAGTTTTAATTGATTAAAGGAACAGATTCCTTTTCTGTACTGAAAATAAGTTTATTTGCAACTGTTCTAAACCATTTAGATATGAGATGGAATAATTATGGTACCGAAAAATATGTTATCAATACCGCCTGGTTATTATCATCGACTTCTTTTCCTACAATGTTGTTAAATGGTGCATTCCACGGTCTGGTTTCCACTCTAGACTATGGGCTAATTTTGCACAGTATAAATTGAATGTGGGAAAATGAGGATTTCTGCTTTTCATACGGTAAAATATTAGTCTATAAGAAAATGCTGGTTACTAGCATTTTCTCCTTTTCTTATGTTTTCAAAAGTCTCCTTCCTCACGGTCTGTTTTCACCAACCGTTCTTGAGAATATTGTTAGTCTTATTCTCCCAGATTTTCTCTATTTGTAAGTAACACAACTTCTGATTGGCTAAACCAAATGGTTTAGCCAATTTGGTTTAGCCAATCAGAAGTTATGAAACTTTTAAATAGAGAAGATTCTGCAGAATAAGACAAAGAACATTCTTTAGAATACGGACCTAGGGTTGTTTAAAGTTGGGATTGTGTGATACAGGATTAAAATAGGCTGCCCAAAGTTAGTATTTAGTCTGAACTTTGATCTATACCGTGGAAACATCCCCGTCAGCCAAGACCCGGTCATGCAGATGGTAGCATACAGGACTTGAGAATAAGGGTTAGCTGACTGCATTGCCCAGTAAGGTGAATTAGGCTACTTCATTTTTCTCTCACTGTTCATGCTGGTAGTGATGAAGATTACGCAAGCAACGCATTTCTAGGTATCAGGAGAACTCGTACCCTGGAGAACTCGTACCCTGGAGAACTCGTACCCCAATCTCAAGGGTACGAGTTCTCCAGAGAAGTCGTACCCTGGGTACGAGTTCTCTCGATAATTCGTACCCCCACTAATAAATATAATGTTAGTTTACCAGCATGCTGTCAACTTTTATTTTTTATGCCGTTATTGTGATGTAGATTTGATGATTTTTTTTTTTCTTGTACATGTGTTGAAAAGACAAAAAAAAAGTGAAGAAACCTGTGTGTTTTTTCATGCAGTTTATGTTGTATTTGACGTAAAAATCGTAAGGAAAACATTTATGAACCACAAATAAATTGTATTCAACTGAAAATACATTAGAAGGATTAATTTTTGCCCTCTTCAATTCTTCGGGTAGCCTTCACTTGCCTTCAAGTTTTGAGTTGATGTTTGATGTTGTTTTGTGTAAGAACGGTCTAGGAATCAGTATTTGATTGGATTAGATATTTGTTAAATGGAAGGAGTTGATAAAATGAATACATAATTAATCAAAATTTTCACACCTGGTGAAAAGGCAAATTTCCTGAACAAAGACAGCAAGAAAGGTGTGAAATGATGAAATTACTGTTATATAATTGCAATATTCAATATTGAACCCTTAATTCAATTAACGCTAGAATCGAAACGGTGGTAAAGAAAAAGATCAATATGCAAAACATGTAGTCTGAGCTTGAATTTACATAATCAAGATCCCATCCAAACCTTTCAGAAAAAAATCTTTTATGAATTTTAGTGAGTCGTCGATGAAGTCCCCTGTATACTTTTGGCGCCAAAAGAGTTAAGTACGTAGGGTAATGATTAGAAAGGTCAGTGACATCATTTGTCCACAATGTTTCAGCAATACAAAAATGCCTCCGTAGAATCGCTTGTAAGCCAAAAATTTGCTTGAAAAGGTGAGAAAACACGTGGAAAAAGGAGACCATGTCCGTTATTTGATTTTGCACCTTTTCCCACAATGGTTACTTCTTTTGTGTGGTTGAAACTCGAGATCGTGAAGTAAACGTCGGAGAAAACATAGAAGACTGTGCAATGAAAATGAGTGAAAGAGAGAGCGAGAGAAAATGCAAATATTGCAATATGTGAACTCTTAGTCTCTTCAAAATTGTATAATCTGCATACAATTCATATCTGGTACAGACGACTGACGTACTTATTTATCGGACTGAAAGGGCGGGAAAAATTGTGGGAAAATGAGAACATTACTAGTTTTATAAACACCCTCCCCTTTTTTTCCGACAACATTTTCAAAAGCTATCTCCCACAGGGTGGTATTTAACAACTCAGCACTATTGGGATCCATCAAGATTCAAAGAGTTCTTCATTTTCTTCTTTTAATGTTACATAATAAAGAACCGGTTATAATCATTTAATCCTTTTTCAACCATGTTTATATAAGTCTATTTCCTCGTAAAACCATGCGATTTATTGGTAAAGGGTTAAGAGTCCTTTTGAAGACCTATACCAGTTTAATTGCTGGTAAATGGGAAGTGTGCACAGTCATGTTTATCACACCTGCAGATATGTGACTTCATTGTACCCGACACCTTTGACTCCTTTAAAAAAATGGCATACTCCATTAACGAACCTAAAAATATCTAAACAAGCTTAAAAAAAAAACTATCTTCGAATCATTAGATGAATCCAGATTATGTAGATTGTACTGATAATTTCATCTTTCTTGAATTTACCTGCCCATTTACCTGTTTACCATACTTCCTTTTCATTTTAATCCATGAAACATCCGGTAACAAAACTAATATTTTACTACAAATACCCGTTACCAATGCTTGATTATTGTATAACTTACTCGATCATTTCATAATTTAAGATAAAATGAAAATCACCAATTCACCAAAATCTGAATGATATATAAAGATACAAATTTATCCCCCAAAATATCTGTAGGGTACGAGTTCTCTGGAGAATTCGTACCCAGGGTACGAGTTCTCCAGAGAACTCGTACCCTTCAGATTGGGGTACGAGTTCTCCAGAGTACGAGTTCTCTAGGGTACGAGTTCTCTAGCAACCCATTTCTAGACTTGGCCAAATATATAGAATTTGCGGAGGATGTCGGAGGATGTCGACAAATATGATAAGGCTCATAAGACGGACTTTGTACTTGAATGGGCAGAGACGTTGAGGGAAAAGGAGAAAAATGATGGTTTTGAGCACTTTCTCTTTATCCCATGATGTCTACAGGATGGTTAAAACATGGCACTGTGTGATGGAGGGGCTTAACCATTTACCAAATGACAAAATTTAGAAGTGGTCCAAATTGAAACCACATGCAGACGACAAAATCAAAAGCTGAAGTTTGTTGTTTCAAGCAGGGTAGAAAACATTGTGGGAAAAGGAGAAAATGCTGGTTACCAGCATTTTCTCCTTTTCCCACAATATTTTCAAAAGGCTTCTACCTCAGGATCATAAAAATCAGGGATTGTTTGGTAAAGGCTTAAAAGATGAAAAAATGGTTAAGTCCATTTACCTGCCACGGTCACGAAGTTTCGGTCTTCAAGGAAGGCTGCGTAAAAACTCAGAATCTTTATATGGGACTGAATTCCATTGAAGTCACTGTTTTACACACTATCATTTGACCCTTCAAACAGACTAAAATAAACAGACTATCTCCTATGACTCCTTTCGTAAAATCTAAAGTCCTTTTCGCGAAAAGGAGTCAAAGTAACTCCTTTTCGCAAAAAGGACTCCTTTTCGCGAAAAGGGGTCCTTTTCGTATTTTAGACGAACCCCATAAGAAATGGCTTCATCCATGCTGTTATTTAGGGTCAATTACAGATACCATTGAAATGCCTTATGGGGTAACCGTAAAGGGTTAAATATTTGACAATGAGAAAATACTGATTACCAGCATTTTCTTCTTTTCTCACAATGTGTTCAAAAGACTCTTTCCCTGCTACCTCAGGGTCATTAGAAGTAGTATCATGAGGTAAAGGACTGAGTAAAATTTTGCGTTTTCATTGGACCATAAGTGTTCAGTATCAGAACAAATCTGAAGAGAAGAAAAAACTAATATGGAAAAGCTAAACTATAAATATCATGTATGATTTTCAAAAAGATGCCTGTAAGTTGAATGTAATCAATATCATTTTGAAATCTTTCAAACTAATAAAGATTTCTTTCTGAAATGGTTCTGCACCTTTAAAGACATGGCCATGCAGGTTCTCTTTACCAGACGACAAAATTTTAGACTTGTATAAATTGAAAGCATTTGCAGACGACAACTTAAACTTGACTCAAAAAATGAAATTTGTTTTGGGAAGGTTAAAAAGCATTGTAGAAAAAGGAGAAGATGCTGGTTACCAGCATTTTCTCCTTTTCCTATAATGTTTTCAAAGGCTTATTTCTCAGGGACGTAAAAAGTCAGGATTGTGAGGTAAAGGGTAATTACAGCAGAAAAATACACTCCTGCTGAACTTAGGTCTTTAACCCTTTCCAAAACAATCCCTGGTTTTTACGGGTCTGGAATAGTAGCCCTTTGAAAACATTGTGGGAAAAGGAGAAAATGCTGGTAACCAGCATTTTCTCCTTTGCCCACAATGTTTTCTACCCTATCATGGATAGAAATCATCTTTTCAGCAAGAGTTGAATTGTCGTCTGCAAATGCTTTCAATTTGGTCTAGTTCAAAAATTTGTCGTTCGGGAAAGGGTTAACTCTTTGCCAGACAATCCAGACTTTTACAGGTCGGATTGACCTAAAAATAGGTCATTGTGTGGAGTCTTCAATCAATCAATTTGGACAAGGCTAAAACTTCTTGAATGTTCGTAAACCTGTAAAAAAAACCTCTTTTGAAAAGGTAAGTGGAAAAGGGAGAAAATGCTGGATCTCCCACAGTCCTCTCAGAGAACTTGTTTGTACTGATTTTTTAAAATTTGTAGTCTACAAGTACAGGTTTTTTGAATTTGGAGCATTAGACTCAAATTTGTTGTGTCCTAGTAAAGCTGTAAGAGGGCAGTTACAACTATTTGGTCTTGAATTCTCTTGGAATAATCTTTGTAAGAGCTAGCCTTTTAACCCTTTACTAAAATGAGTCCAGAGCTTTGGTTATGTTGCAGCCCAGGACATGCTTGAATATGTGGCCGTGTTGCGAACAAATGTTGATAGCTTCATGAAAGTATCAATCAATCCACCAAACTGTCAAATTCAACCATTTAATCAACCATTCAAGAAACCATCCAGTCAACCAATCAGCCAATCATCTTAAAGTGTTAGTTTAATCAGAACTCTTTACCAGTCAACAAAATGGTTAACTAGACCCATTGAGAGCTGTTTTCGAATTACCAATATATTGAATGGGAATATATTTTAAAGGGGAAGAAACACTGTGGAAAATGGAGAAACTGCTGGTTATCAGCAATTTTTCCTTTTCCGTCAGTGAGCAATGTAATGAACAGATCTTACACCCTTCCTCACTCCATTTCAGTTTATCTAACACAGACAGAATTCCTCTCATCAGAAAATTTCATTTGTTTACCTTGCAACAGACAAGATATATGGTTGCTGTCCAAAATACCTGTAGCTGCAGAGAATGTCTCTGGCTTTGAGCCAACACACCTCACCTCATCGTTTAAAGTATCACATATGGCGGAGCTTAATTACCATTTCATTGCCTACTTTATTAAAAAAGAATTTTTGGGGGTTTGGTAATAATTTTGGGGATTGTTTTTCACTCCTGTTACATGCTACAAGCCTAGAGTTTTTAGGGTTTCCAAGTTCTTCAGCTGCCAATATTTATTTTCTTATGAATGAGTTGTACATTATGCTTATAACATAATTCATATTACACATAGGTATCATTCTTCTGCCAACACACTCTAGTAACATATTACATGTATAGATACTATAACTATTAATATGACTTTCTATGCCATGCCCTTCATTTTTATCTTTTTGTTAAAAAAATTTGAAAGAAACAAATTTAGATCTACTCATTTCGACATTACCTTCTCGATTATTTGCCAAACTGTACAGAAGGATTAGGTACCCATACCCATATATGGTATCTCTACTTGACTCTAAATAACAGCGCCAGCCCGGGTGGCTCAGTGGTGAGCATGTCGGACTCATGACCTGGTGGTTGTGAGCTCGATACCCGGTTGAGGCAAACTTCCTTTCCGGCTTATTTTCGCCTCTCACCTCTGCTGAAGCATGTGAGAAAAGTAGTCGGTGGCTTTGGAAAGAAAGTAGTGTAAGTACCGGTGTAAGAAAGCCAGGAAACACATGTGCGTCACCGACCGCCATGATACGACCTCTAAGCTGTTAAAGTGGCGTTAAACCCAAATACAACCATCTAAATAACAGCAAGGATGAAGCCTTTTCTTATGTGTATTAATTGACACCTTTTGATAGCATAGAAAACATTGTGACAAAAGGTGAAATTGCTTGTCACGAGCAATTTAATCTTTTGCTATAATGTTTTTCGAAGGCTCCTACAAGCAATGTGTAGAAACAAGTATCTATGGAGTGAAGGGTTAAGCTTTAGGTCATCCTGGGCTGACTGCACAGGCTGACATTTTTTTGAAGATACCTTAAACTTTTACTTTTATAGAGCATGGCCTATTAACCCTTAACTTAACAATTCCTGGTTTTTAGGACCAAGAGGAAGAAGCCTTCTTGAAAACATTGGGAAAAGGAGAAAATGCTGATAACCAGTATTTTTTCCTTTTACCAAAATATTTTTTTACTCTTCTAAATTCAAGTTTCAATTTTTGAGTCAAGTTTATATTGTTGTCTGCAAATGCTTTAAATTTGGACAAATTTTAAAAATTTTTGTTGTGCAGTAAAGATTATAGTTTCACGATGGTGGAATTTTGACTAAGATTCAAGACCTTCCTAGTTTTGAGAGAGTAAAAATTGATTCAGGATATCGGATGTGATATTGTGATAATACACATTTCCTAAGTGTTTTTGATGAAGCATTCAGATTACAAGTGATGATGTGTTTGAGTAAGAATTTAACACTGTTTCAACAGCCTAGGTCATATCATAATGGCCAGGGCTCCCACTTACATGTTTCTTTGCTTTCTCACACCAGAATTGACACAACATTCTTTCCAAGTCACTGACTACTGTCTGATCTTGCATGCATCAGGGACCTGTGAAAAACTGTTTTCCCACAATGTTTTCTGGACTGTGTAAATCAAATCTAATATAATAAATATTTTTGTCTGCAAGTGCTTTCAAATTGAACTGTCTAAAAAAATGCCCTTAGGGAAAGAGTTAACCAAACCATTGTTTTCACAACCATGAGGAAGTGGCCTTATGAAAACAATGTGGGAAAAGGAGAAAATGCTGGTGAACAGCATTTTCTCCTTTTCCCCACATTGTTTTCTACTCTTCCAAGAACACATTTTAGTTATTCTGATTTTGTCATCTGCAAATGGTTTCGATTTGGACAAATCTAGAATTTCATCGTCTGGTAAAGAGTTAAATATGTTTTTATTATGAAATACAAGAAAGGTGTCATGTTAGGATTTTGAAATACGAGCTTGACAATACTAGAGCACTTTTCTGTGGCATATAATTATTTAGGTAACCTACTATATCTGGGGAATGTCACATGTAAACATTTTTGTGAAATATTAGAATGGGTTCAGTTGTGGCAAACAACATCGTTGATAGTTCCATGAGAGCACCTTTTGTGAAGATGCTAGCAAGCCAAGCATTAGTAAGTCTGATATACTTTTGCCCGTCAAAGTTTGGTAATGGAGGCCAAGGATGCTGCTCCGAGAGATCATTATGTGTAACTGCTCAACAAATGACAAAATTTAGGCTTGCTCAAGTTGAAAACATTGGCAGATAAGTTAAACATGGCCCATATATGACCAGGTTTGTCTTTAAAAATATAGAAAACATCTTTGGAAAAGCAAAAAATGCTTGTTGGAAAAGCAAAAAAATGCTTATCAGCTTTATTTTGCTTTTCTCTCAATAATGTCATCTTCCAACCCTGGGTTGTTAAAACTCAGGATCATACTTTAAATGGGTTAAAGGATTTACTGTTTATTTTGCAGGCTGCAAGATAAAAGCACTACGAGCCAAAACCAACACTTACATAAAGACCCCAGTCCGTGGCGAGGAACCTGTATTTGTGGTAACAGGCAGAAAGGATGATGTCTGTGCTGCAAAAAGGGAGATTCTGTCTGCTGCTGAACATTTCAGCCAAATCAGAGCATCTAGAAGGAACTCAAGTGTATCAAATATTACAGGAACTGGGTCCCTAACAGGGCCACCCAGTCCAAGTGCCCCTGGACAAGTAACGATACAGGTAAGAGTTCCCTACAGAGTTGTTGGTCTTGTAGTGGGGCCAAAAGGGGCAACCATCAAAAGGATCCAGCAGCAGACACATACTTACATAGTGACACCGAGTCGTGACAAGGAACCAGTGTTTGAAGTAACAGGTCTTCCAGAGAATGTTGAAAAGGCAAGACAAGAGATTGAAAGTCACATTGCGCTCCGTACAGGTGGTGTTTTGGACAACCAAACAGAGGATGACTTCCATAGCAATGGAATCGATTCTGGATTCCATGAACTCAATGGCTCCAATGACTTTATCAATTCTATGTTCAACAAATCACAAGGTACCCCATCGGCATTCACTGCCTATAATAATGCCATAAATGGCAATGGACTTGTCCAGAGGAGGCAAGATACTGTTTTTAACTTCCCACCAATAAATGGAACATCTAAAATCACTGATTTCGGACATTTTGGAAATGGCTTCCATGGTTTCCCAGCAATGTATGATAATCTAAATGATGAAGGTATTGGGTCACCATCTTTCGATACAACAGGAATTACTTCAAGTTTGTGGTCAGATATGAATGATAATCGGAGTTCAAACCTAGTCTCACTTTTTAACACAACCACTAGCGGCACAAATTTGAATGGGAACACCACAAGTATTGGCGGAACTTCTGCCTCCAGAATCTCTCCAACATCGAGCGAAATGTCAACTGGATCTAGCACAACAGGAACAAATTCTGCCTCACATTCTCCACCAACAGAGCACACAACTGTGCGACGAATCCGAAGTGATCCCCTGACGAGTGCTTTTACACCCTTTGTCACGATGTCAAATGAAATCTTTGCACCAACATCTGGTGTGGCTTCCACAGCAAGTAATGTTATGGACAGAAATTCAAATGGATTATCAGTGAATACCTCTAGTTCAGACATGAGTGTGCTGACAGCAACTGTCGACACAATGACAGGACTCTCAACGCGGAGACACTGTATCATGTGCTCAGAGAGTGAAGTGGTCGCGGCACTAGTACCTTGTGGACACAATTTTTTCTGTATGGAGTGTGCTATGTTGATAGTTGAGAAACCAACAGCGTCAGCGGACAGAGTCTGCCCTGTTTGCAGGCTAGAACCATCACAGGCAATCCGAATTATTTCGTAAATATTTTGTTGTTATTGATATAATGTTTTAATTAATGTTTTCTAATCAGAACTTCAGTGGAGGTAAAAAGAAGTCTGTGTTTTTCTGTGCTAGTGTTGATATAAACTGGAAAGAAGCATGTATTTGTAAGTCCAGAGTACATGTACTTCTTTATCAAATGACAAAGCTTTGATGTTAAAATTTTAGAGCATTTGCAGCAGACAAAATAAATGTAGCTCAAGTGATAATTTCTATCTGTGATAGGGTGAAAACAGTGTGGAAAATGGAGAAAATGCTTGTCTGAAATCCTTCTTTTTCAGGGTAGTTAAAACCTAGGGTTCACAAGTTACTGATCAGATGTCAAAAAGCAGATAACATGGGGGAGGAAAGGAAAGGCTGATCTCTTCCCCCACCCCGCATTTTCTTCTTATTCCAGAATGTTTTACCCTTCCAAAGATAGATTCAATCAATTCTGAGTCACATTTAATTAAATTTTGTAGTCTGCATCAGCTTTCAATTTCGACACGTCTAAAATTTTATCATCTGGTTAAAGAGATGGAGGAATTTTGGCAGTATTGGTGGTCTTACGAATATCTATGCTTAGAACACACAGGCTCCACAATTGGTTTTATGCACAACACATCCTCGCTTCCAATAATCAATTTTTGCCTGAAAATGTTAAACTCTGCTTCTAGACAACGTAATTTTGACTCATCTGAATTGAAAGCATCTGCAGACAACCAATTTGTAATTGGTACACATGTATGCTGAAGTTCAGTGATAAGCTGGAAAACATTGAGGGGAATGGAAAGGTTGCTTGTTTCAAGCAATTTCTCCTCTTCCAACAATTTTAAAAAGAGGTTTCTATTGTACACATGTTAAGACACAGTGTTGTTTCTGAAAGGGTAAGTGAATTGTCTGCAACCATGAAATACTGTGACTGTAGACAACCCTTTTCCTAAACAATTCCATTTCATTACAACAACCCTGAAAAGGAGGGCAATAGAAAACATTGTGGGCAAAGGAGAAAATGCTGGTCACCAGCATTTTCTCCTTTACCCACAATGTTTTTTACCCTTACAGAGATGAATTTCGTCATTTGACTAGAAATTTTGTCGTTTGCAATCAGATGCTTTCAACTTGGCCGATGTGAAAATTTTGTTGTTGAGTGAAGCAGAAATTAGTTGTTAATATTTTTCAGCTTTTTTTCTTCGAACTCTGAAAATCAAATATATGGATTCAGTTATAATATAATGAGAAAGATATATGGAATTATCCAAAGTTCAGATATAAAAATTTCTTTTTGTACATCTAATGCTTAAATGTTGCAGGGAGGCTTAAAATAGTATCATACACTGAAAATGGGTCAATTAATGTCATTTTGTCTCATTGTTTTCAAAAAAATATAGATATATATTTGATGTTTTTGCATGTTTTGGTGCAGATATCATCAATTTAAGATTTACCAAAACAAGGAGAAGGAAAGCAAGAGGAGTAACTGGTGTTGCAATGGCTTCTTTTTCCTCCGAGAGACTTACAAAATGAAATTGTATTGGATGGCTAGGTGGCCATTAGAGGAACAAAGGTTAAACATACAGTATTTATGCAATATATGTATCCCTTGTACATAACATATTCTCATTTATGTTTTTCCCCACTATAAATGTCATGTTACGATAATTATACAAATTCCAGCAGGGGACTTTGCCTGGAATTTTTTGGAGTGATATGTTTTAATGATTTTTTGTTATCTAGGGAATATGTGGAGGAATTTGAGGTCTTTTTATTTTTTTTTTCAAGCTTCAAAGTTTTTTTTTCTTCTGAAAAACATTTTTTTACTGATTCCTTTGTTCTGATAGTGAACCAATAGATTGGTAATACTTTGTTAACTCTTTACCAAACAACAAAATGTTGGACTAGACCAAAGTGAAAACATTTGCAGATAACAAATTAGATCTGAATCAAAAATTGGAAATTTGATTTTGGAAGGATAGAAAACATTGTGGGAAAAGGAGAAAATGCTGGTTACCAGCATTTTCTCCTATTCCCACAATGTTTTCAAAAGCTTTCTTTCTCAGGGGTGTTTAAAGTCTTGCATTCTGTGGTAATGAGTTAAAGCAACCTAAAATCACATTCACCTGCGTGATCTGAACCTCTTCATTTTGGTAGCAGGATAGAAAAAAAAAAACAACAACAACAAAGCTTCAATTTTTAAAATAGGTGAAAAGGCAACCATTTTATCTTGTACTGTAGGGAGAAATTTCTCATGGATGCTGATTCCTTCATGAGGAAGGAAAAAAAACTTTTTTTTTTCCTCCCTCGACCAAGACATTTTCCAAATGCAAGTTGGATAAAGACATTTGCCAACTGCAAGTTAGATATTTCCCAAATGACTGAAATCTCCATTTTGGAAAGGTAGAAGACTTGTGGAAAAGGAGGAAATGCTAGCTACCAGCAATTTATCCATTTTCCACAATGTTTTTGAAAAATTTCCAATGACTTGTTGAAACTGTATGGTCAAGATATAAAGTAATGGGTATGAGAAGTGAAAATCTTTTTCCAGCAATGTTTCATCTTGCTTTGTAAAACTATACATGTGCATTTTTAACCCCCATTACCACACAGTCTCAAACGTTCTAATGACTTCCAGGGAGGTTTGTAACACCAAATTTTCTCCTTTTCCACAATGTTTCTATCCTTTAGAGACGACTTCAGTCATACTGATTTGTCTTTTACAAAAGCTTCCAATTTCAACAGATGTATGATAAATTTTTGTTTCTGGTAAAAAGTCAAGTGACAGTCTCTATCAAATTACATAATTTTAGACTTGCAGAATCAAAAGAAACTGCAGACCACAAATCAAATGTGCTTCAAATGATGTGATTTGTCTTTCATTTTGTCGTCTGCAAATACTTTCAATTTGGACCAGTCTAAAATATTGTCCTTTTGTAATGAGTTAAATCTTTGGACGGTATGATAAAGAGTTCGGGGTATTTATTTAGTTGCCTGGATTAGAATAAAGTGGTTTCCTGCGCCTCTCAGCTAAAACGGGGTGTATTATGTGAAGGAAAAAGAGATTCTGGCATCAGTATTGGATAACTAAGAGGTGCTGCAAATGGAAGTCAAGGTTTATTCATTATTTATTCACCGACTATTTATAGAGTCGCTAAGGCTAAGACAATGTCATAAATTGTGGAGAAACCTGCAGTCTTTCCCGGTGTACCTATTTCTTTGGCATTCAGCTTGGACTCTCCCAATTTCGAAGTTATTTCGCCTTCGGAATCTGTGGCTGCTGCCAGTATATCGTAATTTTAATCTCTATGAAGGAATCAGTAGGTGGTAAATGTTTTGGGATAAAAAAATGTTCACTTGAAGAAAATTCATAGAAAAAAAGAATTTTACTTATTGGATAAAAATATCAAGGCGAAAATATATATAAATTACTATATTTCTTTTCTCTTGCCAGGTTTATACATGTGCTATTGTTATTTCATGAGAATTTTTTTCCCAGTCATGGCATTTATGGAAATTTTACTTAACCCTTTACCAAACAATCCTTGGTTTCACAGCCTTGAGATAGAAGCCTTTTCCCGCAATGTTTTCTACCCTGCTGGAAACAAACTTCATTTTTTTGAGGTAGGTTTATGTTGCCCTCTACAAGTGCTTTCAATTTGGACCAGCCTAAAATTTTGTCATTGGTAAAGAGTTAAAGCTAGTCAAAAAAGATCCAAAAACTTACCAGGTCCCTTTGATCTTCATCCATATTGGCTTTTGAAATGCCTCTTGAAGCATATTTCTGTCAGCTAGTTTTGGAAGAGAAACTGTGTTAAACAATGAAGAAAAAGAAGAAATTGAGCAGTTAAACAATTCCTGCTTTTACCTCAGCCTTTTCAAAATTGTAATCTGATTGAGAAAATCTGGCTTGGGGGAGGGGGGGGGGGAATACTAAATAAGTAAAAAATTAGATGCATAATTTAAGTAAGGTAGATCTATGTATAGTTGTTTGGAAATGGAATAGAATCTGATGATGATTTGATATTTAGAACAAGCTTCATTAAAAACTTGCTTGTTAATCCATTGAAAAATGTTAGTATTACATACACATATATAATTTCGAAAGGCAACAGTCAAATTTTTTTTTTTTTATTTTGTATGTTGATGTATATATTGACACATGTATATGTAAGACCTTTAGAGGTAATCAGCGGGAATTTGACAGATCTTATCAGCCATCCAGGGTAGAAATTGTTGGTGGCCAGTATGTTGCTGTCAAATGTTACATTTTTAAGAGGGAGTGATCCTGATAACACTGGTTTTATACAAGTCGTTTTTTTTTTTTTGAGAAAATGAGCCATGCTCTAGAAAAAGGGGGCTGATTGTATCTCTGTATTTGGCTCGTACCAAGCAAGGCATAAATAGGGTTCGATGAAACCCCTTTAGTCTAATGATTGACTGTATTTTGCGGAAACGTGGTCCTTAGACATTTAAAGAAAATTTACCCAAAGCAAAATGTTTTGACTCATGTGACGTCATTATCAGCCTGCACTGAATGCGCAGGCCAACGACATAGGTTGACAGTTTTTGCAGAAGCCTTAACCCTTTACCAAACGACAAAATTTTAGACTGGTCGGAATTGAAAGCACTTACAGATGACATTAAAGAAACCTAACTCAAAAATTGAAATTTGTTTCTAGAAAGGTAGAAAACACTGTGGGAAAAGGTGAAAATGCTGGTTACCAGCATTTTCTTCTTTTCCCACAATGTTTTCAAAAGGCTTCCATTTCAGGGTCATAGAGCATGACTCGAATAAGAGTGGAGTCCAAAAGAGAATATTTTAATTTTTCCAAAGAATGGTTTTGAGACATTTTGGAGTCAACTGATTACAAGATGTTACCTTTTTTTAAACAACATTTAGGAAGAAGGCTTTTGAAGACATTGTGGGAAAATGTTAATATGTAAATAACCATTTTCTTTTCCTTTCCATACATTCTTTCTTCCACTGTGACAGAGATATCCCATCGCTGGAGCCAGATGATTTGTCGATTTTTACTTGTTGGATTGCTCTTAATGTTGATGAGTCTAAAATTATGTCATTTTGACAAGATATTTTTGGTTTCGATGTGATTCAAAAGCTGCTTTTGACAGTATTTTTGTTATATCACTACCAGTCCCATCATGCCCCCTTATCTCTTTACCACACAATCCCAACTTTTAGCGATGTTGAGCAAGAAAGCATTTGAAAACATTGTGGGAAAAGGAGAAAATGCTGGTAACCAGTATTTTCTCCTTTTCCAACAATGTTTTCTACCCTTCCCAAACCATATTTCAATTTTTCAGTCACATATTTTGTTGTCTGGTAGTGCTTTCAATATTTGGACAAGTCCAAATTTTTGTTGTTTGGTAAAGAGTTACCTAGAGTTGATGTTTGAAAACAATGTAACAAGTGGCAGGATCACTCGAGATCTATTTTTTATATGAAACTCCATCAAATCCAATGTTGAGATTATGCATTGTATATTTAGGAAATGACCAAATATAGTTATATCTTCACTATGTATGTTATTAATTGTAAAACTGTGTTTTTCTATTTGTGTGATTGCTTGAATTTGTTTGATGTTCCATGCTAAAGATACACTCTTTATTGTCATATACATGTTGCCATGGTAGCGTACAACATGATTTTAGACATGTCTAAAGTAAAAACATTTGCAGACGAAAAAATTAAACATGCATTACATGATCATAGTTTTAAAACATGTGCTACATAATTATAGTTTTCTCTGTTACAAAAACATTTTGGTGAAAGGAGAAAAGACTGCTTATCTTCCACTTTTCCGTCAATGTTTTCAAAAGCCTTCTTCTTGAGGGTCGTTAAAATTTGTGATTATGTGGTAAAAAGTTAGAGACGTTGACAACTGTTAAGATTATATTCTGTTATCACAAATTTGATAGATTTTTCTATCTACACCATCAGCTACATGGTTTTGTGGTATGATCAAAGAATCTTGAATTGTATATTTTGCCATTGAAAACAATTGATTCATATAATGAGCTTTTGTAAGAGTTTTACTTAATGTGAAAGATCAAATGAGCATAAAGAATGATTCGGTTTTAAGTTGCATCTTGAGAGAAGATGTCCAGCTATGTAGATTTTTATTTTGGGGAAATGTAATCTACTTTTCGAAAAGAAATTAATTCTTTGCTAAAAGGCACTAGTATGATGTCTCGATGAGATAATTTTGAAATGTATTCACAACCTAGGAGTAAATGGAGAATCTACGAGTTAAAGCTCCAGATGTGAGGGAGTGATGGAACTCTAAATCCATTATTTCTCTTCTAAATCCTAATTTGTGGGCACTCCAATCAGACAATTTCTAATGAGTTCCCACAATATAGATTTTAGCTGGGAGAATGATTTATATGTTCAGTTTGGAAATCAAAAGTATTCCCTCTGTCTAGAGCTCCATGAAACCAAAAATGCTTCTATGTAGATTATGCTCTTCCCTTTTAACATTAATCATTCCAAATTAACCGTTTACTCCATAGATAATCATTTCTAGGCATTGCTTGTAGAAGCCTTTGGAAAACATTGTGGCGAAAGGTGACATTGTATGTGACGAGCAATTTCACCTTTTGTCACAATGTTTTCTATGCTATCATAAGGTGTCATATACACATAAGAAATGGCTTCATCCTTGCTGTTATTTAGGGTCAATTAGAGATACCATAGAAATGTCTTATAGGGTAAAGGGTTAACTGTAAAAAGGGTCATAATTTCAGTTACGGATGCAATGTGAGTGATTTGCCTGTGCCGAAAATTTCAGTTTAGTTCTACTCTTTGCCTCTGGTAAGGCATGTTTATAGTACTGTCGAAAAATGAAAAATTATGTTTTTATAATGTCTTAAAGCTGAAGAACATTTTTTTGTGCACTTATTTTGTTAACACTTGCCGCAGATTTGTCGTTTACGTACACACTTGGAATTTCTTCAGTTTGATCTTTGCTTAAGTGATGTAATCATTAAGAGTGTGTTTCACTTGTTTGACATTATTGATAGAGATCAAACTGCGCAGAAAATGCATTCTTATATAAGTTTACTTTTTTCTATTACTTGATGAATATTTTAACAAAGTCGGCCTTGAAATTGCAGAATGGTACTTGACTGATATTGTCTGTTTCATCTGTATGGTGGCACTCTGGGCTTAAATTGACTCTTCAACAAGGGAGGTTGAAATGTCTCATTATGTCCATTCAGACGAATTCAAGAAATCTGATTGGTTGATATGTTTGCATGGTCTAAATCCTGACTGGTTGATTTCTGAACATGCAAGAAATTCAGAATGGTTGCTTTGTTTGAATAAACATTTTTATACATTCTAAAAAAAGAACAAAATCTTCATTGTTTTACAAAATGTTTCTATAATTATGTGACTTCATTGTGTATAAATCGTAGTAAAATATGTTATTACTGATATGTGAATATATATACATATATATTTTTTTCGTTGCAAATTAATGGCTTTATTTTTCTGTTCTATAAATATATATCAGAGAGTAATATATAGGATGGTGTAATTATATATTTTTCTTGAATAAAAAAATAATGAAAAAAAATTTGAAAATAATAAAAAAAAGTTTTTGCAGATCTGTTTAGTATGAATAAATATTATATTGAAACTTTGATGTTACTTGTACATGTACATGTAAGCTTCTACTTGTCAACCCCTTCTCAATACCACAGATCCCTCTAGGGGCTTGACCCTTTCTTGTGTGATTTGCATATTCATAGTACAGTTGTAATGATTAATCGTTAAATTGTTACAAACCTTCATATACATGTAGACATAATAGAGAAAAGCCGAAAGCAGCCATGTACCAAAAGAATCAAACAAATTAATGAGGCTTTTTCACAATATCTATTGCATGAGAGAAAAAAATACTGTGGGATATTTTTTCTTCTTTCACTGCACAATAACTGATCACCTGTTGTAGATAACATTGTTCATGTTGAAGCAGACCACTTAACCCTTTACCAAACAATCCCTGGTTTTTACGACCCAGAGGAAAAACCCTTCTGAAAACACTTTCACGGTCATGAAAACCTGGGATTGTTTGGTAAAGAGTTAACTCTTTATCAAACAATTCCTGGTTTTTAACTCTTTACCACACAATCCCCACTTTAACGACCCTGAGAAAGAATCTCATAGAAAACATTGTGAGAAAAAGAGAAAATGCTGGTAACCAGCATTTTCTTCTTTTCCCACAACAGGAATCTTCTACCCTATCAAAGTCAGGAATCATCATATTACCAAGGTTTAATTTGTTGTCTGCAGATGCTTTGAATTTGGTCCAGTCCAAAAATTTGTCGTTTGGTAAAGAGTTACAGACCCGCATGGGAGAAGTCTTCTGAAAACACTGAGGGAAAGGAGAAAATGCTGACAACCAGAACTTTCACCTTTTCCCATAATGCTTCCTGCTCTTCCAAAATCAAGTTTTAATTTTGAGTCACAATTATTTTGTCATCTACAAATACTTTCAATTTGGACTAGTCAAAGATTTTGTCATTTTGTTCAGTCCGATAACAAGAAAAAATTCTCCTTTTTCTAACAATGTTTTCAAGAGCCTTTATCCAATTGATCAAAAGTCTGTTTAATGTTTAGTAAAAGAAGAAAGAATAAATACAAAATTATGGGACTGAGTAATCATAGGGAGTAATTTTGAATTAACCCATTACCACACAATCCCTACTTTTGATGATCCTGAGAAAGAATCATGTAGAAAACATTGTGGGAAAAGGAGAAAATGCTGTTATCCAGCATTTTTCTTCTTTTCCCACAATGTTTTCTACCCTTCACAAAATAAATTTAAAATTTTCAGTTACTTTTATTTTGTCGTCTGCAAATGCTTTTGATTTGGACAAGCCTAAAATATTGTCGTTTGGTAAGGAGTTAACTCTTTACCATTAAACAACAAAATTTTAGACCTGTCTATATTGAAAGCATTTGCAGACGACAAAGTTAAAGTGACTCAAAAATATAAATTTGTTTTGGAAGGGTAGAAAACGTTGTTGGTCCTTTTCCAGCATCTTTCTCAGGCCCTGAAAACTAGGGATTGTTTATTAACCCATTACCACACAATCCCTACTTTTGACGCCCCTGAGAAAGAAGCCTTTTGAAAACACTGTAGGAAAAAGAAAAAATGCTGGTAACCAGCATTTTCTCCTTTTCCCACAGTGTTTTCTACTCTTCCCAGAACAAATTTCAATTTTTCAGTCACCTTTATTTTGTCGTCTGCAAATGCTTTCAATTTGGACCATTCTAAAATTTTGCCGTTTGGTAATGGGTTAAAGGTTTTAGTGTTTTCTTGTCCCATTTGTCTGTGAACCAGTTACAAGCCTATGTCATGTTGATGCATATTGCTGTGTCCTTTACCTAGTTGGGTGAACTTTGGACTTCAGTCCTTTTTGGAACAACAAATTTCACATGCAGAACCCTTTTTTTTTTATTTTGACTTTTAGATAAAAAAGGGTCATGGTTAAAAACCGATAACTGGAATTTTCACTGTTTTCCACATTTTTACCACCCCTGAACAAATAAAATGCATTTGAGCAGCAATGCCGTATTCATGTACAATTTGTCATTAGCAAAATGAATGCTTTCAGTTTGGACAAGTCGGAACATGTGTTTTCTAGGCGTTTTAAGTCCAGAATTAATGAGATGGATTTTTTGAATTTGGGGAAAAAAAAAAAACAGTTGAAACTAATGAAATAGCAACTTTAAGGGGTTTTTTTGCTGGTCAGAACAAAGGATAAGATAATGAAATTGGACATTCTTGGGTCATAAAAACACCCAATTGTTTGGTAAAGTGTCAGTTTTTCTTTACCATGAATGGGTCTTGCATTAATATGCCATAGCAGAAAAAAATAGTTAATGAGAAGCAGAGTGACTGTGGGGGAGTCATTTAGTCTGCATACAGTTAGTTACATGTCATTTTTAAGGTAAATATATCTACATACTTTTTCTACAGTGTTTTATATCTACATGAAAGTAAAGACATCTTTTCCTAGTGTGCTAATTACATGGGATCTGAAATACATATTTTGGAAAAAAGTTTTATAACTAGCATTAGAAAAACAAACCACATGGAAAATTGGTTAAGAAAAGTAAACTTGGTTTTGATAGATAGATTTTAAATGGTGTTTTACCTCATTGTCTGTGCATGTCATATTCTTGGAAGATTTGACCTGTCTTATATGACGCATCACCCATTCCCTGATACTTGGGAAAAGAGGGGCTTATGCTGAAACTTAGAACCCAAGCCTGTAGGAACTGTTTTAATAAATGGCTGGTGCATAGGTTACCTGCAAGCTGATCATAACTGAATAAATCGCACCAAATAGTGTTTTACTGTATAAACATTTATTTTGAAATCCAAAGTAATGGTTGTCGTTTTGAAAAATTAGTCCGCCTATGTACCCAGAATGCCCATATTAGATAGATGTGTATTTGTAGAGTGCCATCTAGCGAGAGATAATGGTTTTACCAGGCTTTGAACAGTTTTATTTATTTCACAAATATATTTTGTGTGGCCTGGAACTGTAACTGCTCTCATTTATGACTTTTCAGAAATCATGTGATTTGCTTTAGTGTTAACTCTTTAATGCTCTGGATAGAATTTGGACCTACCCAATGCTATTGAAAATCAGACAAAAGGACAGGCAGAAAGGAAAAAAAAAAGTAATTGAATATTTTTTTGAGCTAGTGTTGGTGGTGCAAGTCTATTGATTTCTGCGGTATAAAGTGAGACCGCTTCCAATTTTTCTTTTCCCTTTAACTCTTTACCAGACAACAAAATTCTAGACTAGTCCAAATTGAAAGTATTTGCAGACAACAAAATAAATGTGGTTTGGGAAGGGTAGAAAATATTTTGGGAAAAGGAAAAAAATGTTTTCCTCCTTTTCCCACAATGTTTTCAAAAGGCTTCTTTCCCATGGTTGTTAAAACTTGGGATTGTGTGGTAAAGCGTTAAGTCTTTACCACATAGGAAACGTTAGACTTGTCATCCAAATTAAAAGCTTTGCAAATGACAAATATAATGTGGCTTTAATTCAAATGTTGATTTTTGTCTCTTGTAGGTTAGAAAACATTGAGGGAAAGGAAGAAAATGCTGGTAATCAGCAGTTTCTCCACCCAAAAGTTTTTTGTAAAATCTTACTCCTAAAGTGAACTTTCAAATATCGAAAATGCTTGATAAAGGATTACAGCATTATATGCTTCCATTTCATCAACCCAGAATGTTTTTTGTGTTTTTTCTTGTCTAATTTTACCAGATATATGTAACCATAGCAACCATTTAATTACATAAAACTATGCACAATCATTGCATCCATCCAGTTTTCATTGAACTAATTTCCTCTTAGCTTGGCTAATCTGGAAGAAAACAGTGTGTTGATTGTCATAGCTCATTTGTCGCCTATATCGTCATTGTGCCAAAACTTTGACATTTTCTCATAATTATCACCCCATCAATGAATGTACGTCGAATGTGCTTACTCAACTTGGATTCATGTTGACTATGAGTTGGGGAACCTGACCTAGGTTAGTTAGAGAGCATCTAAAGCCGAGTGTTAGCACTATATGTGGTGCCCTTGTTTTTCAATGTTTTTCTCTCTTAACCCTCTCCCAAACAATCCCTGGTTTTCACGGACCTGAAAAAGAAGGCTTTTGAAAACATCGTTGGAAAATGAGAAAATGCTGGTAAACAGCATTTCCCCTTTTCCCATAATGTTTTTTGCCCTCCCAAAACAAATTTCAATCATTGATTCAAGTTAATTTTGTTGTCTGCAAATTTTGACCAGTGTAAAATTTTTTGTTTGGTGAAGCGTTAAAATTTTGTTTTTGAATCCATTTTTGTGTGCTAAGGATTGTAGGTGCCCCATTGAAATAACTTTTTGACCCCGTTTGTTGAGAACATAAGAATATATAGAAATGGAACATTGATTTGTGATATAAATCTGCATCTTTTTATACCTGCTTTCAAAAGGCAATTTTTTTACCCTCGGTCAAAATGTTTACAATGTAGTTTGCTTCAACATGCAGAATGTCACCAACAAGATTCATAATTCTTTACCAAGCAGTGATATTCAGACTGGTCCTTATTGAAAGATTTTGTGGTCAAGAAATTAAAATGTGGCCATGCTGGTTACCAGAATTTTCTCCTTTTCCCGTATCTTTTTTTATTAGAAAACTTGACTCATCTATGGGCATTAAAACATGGGATTGTGGTGAAGTAGTAATACTATACCGCACAATGTTGACTTTTAACAACCCAGGGAAAGAAGCCTTTTGAAAACATAGTGGGAAAAGGAGAAAATGCTGGTAACCAGCATTTTCTCCTTTTCCCACAACGTTTTCTTCCCTGCTGGAAACAAAGTTCAATTTTTGAGTTAGGTTTATTCTGCCGCCTGCAAGTGCTTTAAATTTGGACCAGTCTAAAATTTTGTTGTTTGGTAACAAGTTCAACAGTTTCTGATGTAAGAGAGTTCATTGAGAAGCTGGTGTTGGGCTTTGAAGTCTTGTTAGTGACATATCTTGTTGGAAATTAAATATTTTGTTTGCCAAAATAATTCTGATTATGTTGTGGTAATATTCTTCTTCCTATAACATCCACAGACTCCGGTGTTTTAGCTATGCTGCAAGAGAAGTCTTTTAAAAATTTTGCGAGAAACTGCTGGTAACCAGCATTCTCACCTTTCCCAAAATTGACTTTATTCTCAGAATTTATTGTCTGCAAATGATTTCAATTTGAATTTGTCTAGAATTTTGTTTGGTATAGAATTTGCTTATTTGTTCATTTTGCCAATTCTTAATACTTAACATAAATAGATGTACATTTACTGAATGATTTTTGCTTTTTAGAGCTAAGGAAACAAGAAGCATACAGTGTACCCATTGCCCATTAACTAAAAACTTTCAAACCTTTGCATGTGACAGCTTTGAAATCATTGTGATTTAAAACAAACAGCAATTTTTTTGCAAGAATTTGCTCCCTATTTGTTACAAGAAATGGCTCTATTAGATACAATGTTTTACCTTATGAAATCATTGCAAAATACAGGCTGCTTTACTTAGATGTTTCTTCTGTGTAAAGATTTTGCTCTCAAAGAGATATTTAGTCTGAAAGGCTGGCACAAATTGTTGGAAAAGTTGATGCTTGTTACCTGCATGTTCTTCTTTTCTCTCAATGTTTTTAAGAGTTTTTCCATCAATGTCACATGCAATTGTGTAGCAAAGGGTTAGACTTGCTCTCTATGTAACACAGGGAAATGTTCAGGCTATGAAATCTCTTGTAGGCTACCCAACCTTCAGTTTACTTGTATAGGGCAACTTTTGATCTTGAAATCTTTAGAAAAAGAATCCAATAAAGAGGGAAAAAGAAGTGAGTTCCAGTCACTTTTAATGTGTAATTGTTCTTATCACTATCTGCAGAGGTGTTGTATTTAACCTCAGTTTTGGGAAAATAAGAGAAAAATGATGAAAAGAGGTCATTTAGTTTGTCTTTTGTTTAAATGATTGACTACTGCTACCACAATGTTTCCAAGTTAAAACCTGGATGCTGTTAACTTTGCTCTGAGGAAGTGTAAAAAGTAGAGCACAAGATTGGAACCTCTGCGGCAATCAATAAAAGCCATTACCCAAATTTGTACAGCGTGACAGGAAAATCCATATTGGGGGCCCCATGTAACAGCGATCCAAAATGAAATGATCTTCGGCTGCTATATAAACAAGCCGGGAGTTTAGCTTTGAATTTGTGAAAACATTTCCTGTGCTGACTCTTCCACCCTTTACATTTATAATTGAGCTCTTTGCTTCTTGTCTTGTTCTTTCTTTTATCAAACAATTCTATATTTTAACAACCCAAAAGGCTTTTGAAATCATGATGGGAAAAGGAAAAAAATGCCATTTGGCAGTATTTCTCCTTTTCCCATTAAGATTTCTACCCTTGCATAAGACAAATCACAGAAAGAAATGAGTCAGTGCCATACTTTAATTTTTGAGTTTTATGAAATGGAAACTATTAACCCATTACCACACAATCCCTACTTTCGACGCCCCTGTGAAAGAAGCCTTTTGAAAACACTGTAGGAAAAGGAGAAAATGCTGGTAACCAGCATTTTCTCCTTTTCCCACAGTGTTTTCTACCCTATCCAGAACAAATTTCAATTTTTCAGTCACCTTTAATTTGTCGTCTGCATATGCTTTCAATTTGAACCAGTCTAAAATTTTGTCGTGTGGTAATTAGTTAAGCTGGATATATAAATATTTGTACGAAAGAAATAAAAACCTTGATGGTGTAGAACCCTCATCTAACACCTACTTATAGAAATTATTTCAAAAGTACAACTAACCTTCAAAAATTATTAGAAAAGGAGGTATTGATTATTCCAAATAGGAGTTTATATGGTACTAGCATATTTCAATTATAATTTTTTTGTGTGTGATGGGGCAATGGGTAAATTGTAGTCTGTGGATGTTAGAATCCCACCGCTAAAGCAATGGCAACATTAAAATGATGGAATGTCTTTCACTTCTTCATCAAAAATATTGTATCGTATAATAATTACTCCTTTGTATCTAGTAATACATGTTTTTCATACAACAGAAGAGAAATTTTCATTTATTCCTTTATAATGTTTTTTTTTTTTTTTTTCATTCATTATAATTAGAAATAATGAGTTTGTATTTTGTGTATGTAAGCTTTTCAATTCTATGTATTTTGTTCTAACAGATGGAATTCACTTCATGGATAATAAAGATATAGTTATTTTTTGATCACGAAGAGAATCAACTGATGCAATATGTGTCAAAATGTGTTTTGTCCTTATTTTTGTTTTCAGCTCATCTGTACATGTATCATAAATGTCTACTTGCATTGTGTACAAATCATAATACAAAAAAGTATTTCATATTCTATAATTAAGATCTATTTGTTTGAAGTATTGATATTATCATATTTTTTTAGTTTCTCCACTTATGAAGTTCCATCAAAGGGTTAATTTTATGTTTGGCTTAGCATGTATTTTCCAAAATATGATGGTGGAAAAAAAGGTGAAAGAATGAAACAATTAAATACATCAAGGAAAAAATATATTTCAAAAATTACTGGTATTCAGGAAAACAGAAAATGAGCTCAGCTCATGTCATAATGTTAAGCCAATTAGGAAAAGAGCTTTTATATGAAAGTTTTTGTCTTTTCAAGCGTTTGCTTTTGCAGTTTTGCATTAAGCATTTATTGTCCATTGTATGCAACATGAAGAATTTTGTTTTTTTGCAACTCTTCTCTACTTTTTTGTGTAATAAAAGATTTTGTTGGAAGGCATTGCCAGATGGCTTATGATGTTTTGTTGTAAAAGCTATTTTCTTTTTCACAGAAAGCTTTATTTGTTTTCAAATACATTTTACTAAAATGGTTTGCATTTCAGTTGTATTGGGTAACTATCTGGAGTAGAATTTGCATATTCATGAGACAGACTGAGAGATTGAATTGATTGAATATGCATGAGATGGAAAGAAGCAAACTCTTTCTTAGATAGAATATATTGATACCTTTACTGGCATAGTAAATCAGTAGACTTAGTTATTATTAGAGGGAATCCATTACTTATGAGATTTGGTTTTTGTTACTTTTTTACTTATTTTTTTACCATTTTATACAAATACTGCAAGACTGCAATTGTTTATCCTAGATTTAGTTCATGGCTCTTATTATGTTTTTTTATTGTAAAAACATTTGTTTAGTTTTCATTGGGTTCAGTGCTGGCATCCAGCCCCTATGGGCATTTTATAATATCTTGTAGATTACAATGTTGCCTCATTGAGTCTCTCTTCATAATTTTTTTAAAATTTTTTTCTAAAACTGTGTTCGATTAATATTCCCCAACAGAATTTGCATGAACAACAAGGTAATTATGGCGAGATCTTTGTTAAATAAAGAAACTCAGCTTTACTTGAATATTCATGTCTTTAAAACTAAACTGTGATTTAAAATCTAGGTATCATATATTCTTAACTTTTATCCATCCGAGTTAGGAAAACAAAAATGAAATAAAGCTGTATTAGATACCTTTCTTTGATTGAAATTGATATTATTATTAAACTACCAATTTGGTAAAGGGGATAACAGATTCATATTAGAATGGATGGACAAGGCGGTCTTGTCTTTGTTTACTTTTCTAAACTTTGTCAGAAATCGAGATGAGTAACAATACTTGACCATTAGCTGCTTAATAGAAAGAACGAAGATTACCAGCCGATTGTATATATCCAAACATTGCGCTTACGAAATACTTTATGCTGGGAATACAAAAGGCATCAACAAAA
Organism: Tridacna crocea; assembly: GCA_943736015.1. NCBI lineage: Eukaryota > Metazoa > Mollusca > Bivalvia > Cardiida > Cardiidae > Tridacna > Tridacna crocea. The sequence continues at coordinate 41,946,535 of OX031066.1, read as the reverse complement.
CCAACACCATATCGGAGAGTGTAGATGCAAGATCAGAATGCATGTTCTGTGTAGTCAAATTTTCATCTACACTGTCTACAAAAAAGCTTTGTGTCGCGCTCAAGCGTCAGCGTTAATGATTAATCTACTCCACAGATACTCATTGTGACGTATCAACAACAGACAGCTTTTGAAAACATTGTAGGAAAAAGAGAAATTGCTCGTAACGAGCAATTTCTCCTTTTCCCACAATGTTTTCCACTCATTCAGATATTGGTATCCTCATTTGTCCATTTTTTTGAAACCATATCTTTATTTGCTGCTTAAATGGAAGAGCCTCAAATTGGCATATAAGGTAAAGGGTTAAGCTGGATAGGATGGGAGTGCCCATTTAGTTACGTCATGTCTAAATTTATCTTGCACATTGATGCCAGCACTGGGCCTCGATGGAAATTGGTGAGCTTATTACATGAAATACGGTATGTGTATTTTTTATCCTGTCGAGATGGAACAGGGTCTTGTTATCAATCGATACAAAAAATAATATTACCGGCTTTTAGCAAAACGGATTCTAAAGTACTTTATATTATTACACTGTTTTGTGTTAAAGCCTATTAAATATTTGTATAGATATAAAATTATTTAAAAAATATACGGTAGTGTTATTGTTATCTTTTTTTCCTCCTTGTGTTTTTCTGGAACTGCTGATGGTCCTTTCAAAGTTTATCTCTTTCACCCTCGCCTGATTGTAGGTTTACCTTTTGCCAACCAATTTTGTGGTTGAATGACCCCGGGGAAGACACAAGTCCTTTACCACACAGTACCGACCCTTGACGATCCTGAAAGGGTCGACCATAGAAAACAAAGTAGGAAAAGGAGAAAATAATGGTAAACAGCATTTTCTCCTTTTCCGACTATGTTTTCTACCCCTCCCCCTCCCAAACAAATTTCGGCGTAATGAGCTATATTGTTTCACCACTAAACTCATTACCAAACGACAAAATTTTGGGCTTGTCCAAATCAAAAGCATTTGCAGACGACAAAGTAAAAGTGACTGAAATTTTGAAATTTGTTTTGTGAAGGATAGAAAACATTGTGAGAAAGGGAGAAAATGCTGGTTACCAGCATTTTTTCCTTTTCCCACAATGTTTTCTAAAGGCTCCTTTCTTAGGGGTGTCAAAAGTGGGGATTGTGTGGTAATGGGTTAAGCAAATACTTGCAATTTCGACAAGTTTGAATTTTGTCGTTTGGTAAGTAAATAATTTCGATTGGAGGGACCATTTTGACCGAAGATTCTGGATTCCCGTCTAATTTCCATGAACTCTAAATTTCAAAAGAACACAATTTTTGAGTGTCTTAACAAAAATGTTCAGCCAATCAGAAATTGTGGTGCTTTCTGTCATTAGCCGATCTTAACATCTTGGAAGAAGAACACTATTTGGGCTAGTTGACGAAAAACATCGAAAAACAAGAATAACACATTGAACTTGCGATTTATATTTGTTCATGCATTAATCCAAATATATCGGATATTTCGAGTTAATGGAAAAGCGATTTCTCGAGATCTCATTCGAATGATTGAGGTCTTGACCAGTTTTTATACGTCCAAAGGGGCGTACTATGTTATGACCCTGGTCGTTCGTCCGTCTCTCCGTCCGTCCATCCGTTAGCAACTTCTTGTACGCACAACTCCTCCTACAGTGTTCATTGGAATAAGTTCAAACTTATCACAATGAATCACTATGATGTGTTGTTGTGCATGTGACTTTTAAAATTTGGATTTCTTCAGGCGATCTAGATTTAAGCCATTTCACTGACAAGCCTCTTCGGGTGTATATGTGCCGCTTTGCGAAGCTCATATACCTTTTACCACAGTGTTTCAGAAAAGGAATATACAGACGACGAGACTAAAGTGAAAAAGGTAACAACGGAACTTCATCGACTTGATTTTGTCGAATCGATTCAATTTCACGTGTAGGCTACATCAAAAGTCTACTGGGAGTTTCATTTAACCCTTTCCCAAACAATCCTTGGTTTTTTGGTCTGGAAAAGTGGCCTTTGGAAAACAATGTGGGAAAAGGAGAAAATGCTGGTAACCAGCATTTTCTCCTTTTCCCACAATGTTTTCTACCCTATCATAGACAGAAATCATCTTTTCAGCAAGAGATGAATTGTCGTCTGAAAATGCTTTCAATTTGGTCTAGTCCAAAAGTTTGTCGTTTGGGAAAGGTTTAACGCTTTACAAAACAACAAAAATTTAGACTTGTCCAAATTGAAAGCATTGCAGACGACAAAATCAACGTGATAGAAAAATTAAAACTTAACTTTAGAAGAGTAGGAAACATTGTGGGAAAAGGAGAAAATGCTGGTAACCAGCATTTTTCCCTTAACCACAATGTTTTCAAAAGGCTTCTTTCTAAGGGTTGTAAAGGGTTTGTTTGTTAAAGGGTTAACGCTTTCCTTGCCAAATACTAAGTTTTTACTGATATTCAAAAAATGCCCGGATAATGAAACTTCTGTTATTCTCTTTCATACAGAATATTTCATAAAAGACCGAAAAGTAAAGATCTTAGATCAGATTGAGTTTATTGTAGTCCGATCTTGATCTAAATTGTTTGTAAAAGAAACCGAGGTTTTTCTAAGTACTCCCTATATAAACGCCTTGGGTGATAATTAATTGAAATAGACTTTTTCAATCTGGGAAACGGATCAAAAAGTTGTGGTTATAAGGGTTTTTTTTTTTTTCTTTATAAGAAGAAAGAAGGCAATTTAACCTTTTACCACACAATCCCGACTTTTGACGACCCTGGGAAAGAAGCCTTTTGAAAACATTGAGGGAGAAGGAGAAAATGCTGGTGACCATTTTGTCCTTTTCCCACAATGTTTTCTACCTTTCTAAATCAAAATTCAATTTTTGATTCACATTCATTTTGTCGTCTGCAAATGCTTTCAATTTGGACTAGTCCAGCATTTTGCACATATGGTAGTGTGGATTAAAAATGAGGGTGCAAGTTCTATACAGTCTAATCTTGATCTGTACACTGTCCGCCCTAGACAGATTGATCTTGAACTGCACTCAACGCCTAAGAGAGCTTAACCTTGATCCGTTTAGCACAGTTTGATCTTGATCTAAACTGTCCACCCAAGACAAGTTTGATCCTGGTAAACACTTTGCACCAAAAACAGCTTAATCTTGATCATTTCGTGCACCAAAAACAGTTTAATCTTGATCATTTCGTGCACCAAAATCAGTTTAATCTTGATCATTTCGTCCAAGATATCTTGATCTAAGCTGTCTGCAAATCACAGGATGATCTTTATTAATGCAATCAGTTAAAGAAAGTTTATTTATTTTTATTGTCCGCTGCAGACGGTCTGATCTCCATCTACAACTTCCTATTTTGATTTAAATTATCACTCTCAGATGAAGACAGTCAAATCTTAATCTGTATTGTCCATTTGACACTGTATATGATCTTGATTTACTCTGTTTGCTAAACACGTTTGATCTCGATCTTCGCTGTCCGCTAAATCTGAATCCACATTGTCTACAAATTATTTTAAATGCGCAAAGTACTTTTTGGATTAACTCAGAATCGTCTGAATTGAATTTGCGGCAGACAACATGGTTATTAACCCATAACATAACACAGTCACGAATTTTAATGTTTCTGTGGAAACAAGGGCCTTTGAAAACACTGTTTTCTATCCTTTCTAAAACGAATTCCATCATTTTAGCCATAAAAGATGTATTGTGTATAAGTTCTTCTTGTGTGTATGTTCTTTACCTATTTTCCAAACGACAAATGACAAATGTTGGACCTTCCAAACCGAAAGAGTTTGCAGACTACAATTTTAGATTTGGAGAAAATGGCAGAAAGTTCTCAAAAAGGGTAGAAAACTCTGTGGGAGCAATTTCTCCTTTTCCCACAGTGTTTTCAAAAGACTTTAACTGTAGACACGTAAAAACCATGGCTTGTTTGGGAAAGGATTAAAACTTGACAAGTCCGAAATTCAGGCGAAGAATTACATGATTTGAAGGAACTTTCTTGAAACAGGGGCTTGTTGCACATGTCCCTGTGTCACTTACATGTTGTGTTTTGACATAATTTGCCTTCTTAAGTCTAGCTCAAGGACATGTATTTTGACAAAAATTGCCTTCTAAAGTCTAAATCAAGTACATGTATTTTGACAAAAATTGCCTTCTAAAGTCTAGCTCAGGTGCATGTGTTTTGACATAATTTGTCTTCTAAAGTCTAGCTCAGGTGCGTGTGTTTTGACATAATTTGCCTTCTAAAGTCTATTTCAAGGACAAATATTTTGACAAAAATCGCCTTCTAAAATCTACCTCAGGTACGTGTGCTTTGACATAATTTGCCTTCTACAGTCTATTTCAAGGACATGTATTTTGACAAAAATTCCCTTCTAAAGTCTTGCCCAAGGACATGTATTTTGACAAAGAATGCTTTCTAAAGTCTATCTCAGGTGCTTCTATTCTAACATAATTTGCTATCTAAAGTCTAGCTCAGGTGCGTGTATTTTGACATAATTTGCCTTGTAAAGTCTAGCTCAAGGACATGAATTTTGACAAAAATTACCAGCTAAAGTCTAGCTCAGGTGCGTGTGTTTTGACATAATTTGCCTTCTAAAGTCTAGCTCAGGTGCGTGTGTTTTGACATAATTTGCCTTCTAAAGTCTAGCTCAGGTGCGTGTATTTTGACATAATTTGCCTTCTACAATCTAGCTCAATGACATGTATTTTGACAAAAATTGCCTTCTAAAGTCTAGCTCATGTGCGTGTATTTTGACATAATTTCCCTTCTAAAGTCTAGCTTAGGTGCGTGTATTTCGACATAATTTGCCTTCTAAAGTCTAGCTCAGGTGCGTGTATTTCGACATAATTTGCCTTTTAAAGTCTAGTTCAAGGACATGTATTTTGATATAGTTTGCCTTCTAAAGTCTAGCTCAGGTGCGTGTATTTTGACATAATTTGCCTTCTAAAGATTAGCTCAGGTGCGTGTGTTTTGACATAATTTGCCTTGTAAAGTCTAGCTCAGCTGCGTGTGTTTTTACATAATTTGCCTTCTGCAGTCTAGCTCAATGAAATGTATTTTGACAAAAATTGCCTTCTAAAGTCTAGCTCAGGTGCGTGTGTTTTGACATAATTTGCCTTCTAAAGTCTAGCTCAGGTGCGTGTATTTTGACATAATTTGCCTTCTACAGTCTAGCTCAATGACATGTATTTTGACAAAAATTGCCTTCTAAAGTCTAGCTCAGGTGCGTGTGTTTTGACATAATTTGCCTTCTAAAGTCTAGCTTAGGTGCGTGTATTTCGACATAATTTGCCTTCTAAAGACTAGCTCAGAAGCGTGTATTTCGACATAATTTGCCTTCTAAAGTCCAGCTCAGGTGCGTGTATTTCGACATAATTTGCCTTCTAAAGTCTAGTTCAAGGACATGTATTTTGATATAGTTTGCCTTCTAAAGTCTAGCTCAGGTGCGTGTATTTTGACATAATTTGCCTTCTAAAGATTAGCTCAGGTGCGTGTGTTTTGACATAATTTGCCTTCTAAAGTCTAGCTCAGCTGTGTGTGTTTTTACATAATTTGCCTTCTAAAGTTTAGCTCAGGTGCGTGTGTTTTGACATAATTTACCTTCTAAAGTCCAGCTCAAAGACATGTATTTTAACGAAACTTGCCGTCTAAAGTCTAGCTCAGGTGAGTGGATTTTCACATAATTTGCTTTCTAAAGTCTAGCTCAGGTGCATGTATTTTGATACAATTTGCCTTTTAAAGTCTAGCTCAAAGACATGTATTTTAACAAAATTTTTCGTCTAAAGTCTAGCTCATGTGATTGTATTTTTACATAATTTGCCTTTTAAAGTCTATAGCTCAGGTGTTTGTATTTTGACATAATTTCCCTTCTAAAGTCTAGCACAGGTGTGTGTGTTTTGACATAATTTGCCATCTATAGTCTAGCTCAGGTGCGTGTGTTTCGACATAATTTGCCTTTTAAAGTCTAGCTCAGGTGTGTGTGTTTTGACTTAATTTGCCTTCTAAAGTCTAGCTCAGGTGCGTGTGTTTTGACATAATTTGCGTTCTAAAGTCAAGCTCAAGGACATGTATTTTGACATAATTTGCCTTCTAAAGTCTAGCTCAAGGGCATGTATTTTGACATAATTTGCCTTCTAAAGTCTAGCTCTTGAAAGGACATGTTTTTTAACATAATTTTCCTTCTAAAACCTAGGTCAAGGACATGTATTTTCACAAAAATTGCCGTCTATAATCTAGCTCAAGGACATGTTTTTTTTAAATAATTTGCCTTCTAAAGTCTAGCTAAAGGACATGTATTTTGACATAATTTGCCTTCTAAAGTCTAGCTTTTGAAAGGACATGTTTTTTGACATAATTTTCCTTCTAAAACCTAGGTCAAGGACATGTATTTTCACAAAAATTGCCGTCTATAGTCTAGCTCAAGGACATGTTTTTTAAAATAATTTGCCTTCTATAGTCTAGCTAAAGGACATGTTTTTTGACAAAAATTGCCTTCTAAAGTCTAGCTCAGGTGCATGTATTTTGACATAATTTGCCTTCTAAAGTCTAGTTCGGGTAGGTGTCCTTTGAGAAAATCTGCCTTCTTAAGTCTAGCTTAGGTACATGTACTTTGGCATAATTTGCCTTCTAAAGTCTCGCTCAAGGATATGTATTTTGACCAAAATTGCCGTCTAAAGTTTAGCTCAGGTGCGTATGCTTTGACATAATTTGCCTTCTAAAGTCTTGCTCAAGGACATGTATTTTGACAAAATTGCTTTCAAAAGTCCAACTCCGGTGCATGTGTTTTGACATAATTTGCTTTTTAAAGTCTAGCTCAAAGACATGTATTTTGACATAAGTCTCGCTCAAGGACATGAATTTTGACCAAAATTGCCTTCTTAAGTCCAGCTCAGGTGCATGTGTTTTGGCATGATTTGCTTTCTAAAGTCTAGCTTTGGTACTTGTGTTTTGATATACGGGCTCTCGTAATTTGCCTTCTAAGGCCTGGCTCAGGTACTTGTGTTTTGACATAATTTGCCCTCTTAAGTCTAGCTCAGGTAGGTGCGTTGGTTTGGTTATTTCCGTTTATTTATCGTTGCTGTCGGTTGCCCATCTGAGCGACGCCCCCAGAAGACTGTTAGTTGTTACGGGGGATAGTGCAAGGATACAGGTCGAAAATTCTGAGAGCTTCGCCTGGTTTTTTAGCGTGCTCGGCGTATAGCACCGTCACACGGGACCTCGGTTTAATGTCTCATCCGAAAGACTATTGGTAATTTTATATAATTTAGTTGGCCAGCCGGTAAGTGTGTTTTGATATAATTTCCCTTATAAAGTCTAGCTCAGGTACTTGTGTTTTGACATAATTTTCCTCCTAAAGTCTAGTATAGGTACTTGAATTTTGATAGAATTTGCATGCTAAAGTTTTATTATAGGCACTTGTATTTGCTCTCTTATACATGCCCTCTATAGGTAATAGCCTTACACATTTACGGGCACGTTTGTTTCGACAGAAGTCGCCGCCTGTGATCTTACATTGGCTATTCTGTATTTGACAAGAGTTGTCCTCTAAAGTCTGATATGGGAACATGTACTTTTTTTCTTACAAAAGTCGCCATGTTTTCTCCGGACAAGGTGATCAAACAAAGAAAGAAGTCTGTAAATATTATTTTACATGCAGTTATTGGCGAAATGTCTCTACTGTTCTATATAGGCATTTGAGTTTGACAAAATTATCCCTATATACGATATACTGGCACTTGTACATAATTACGTCTGTGTTGCCCAAAATATACGTAGACCTCTTAAATTGCCTGTAAATAACATGTACATTGCCAAAACATAACTACTTTCAGACAGAAGAAATTCTTTTTAAGATACCGAGAAAACTTTATTACTATATCTTGTATCAGTATTGTTTTGCAGATATTTTAAAACACCACGGGGCAGGTCTGCATCAATGTAGACGTCACGATATCACCTATTGCAATTCTCCAGCTCAATGACATTACCCTCTTTTCCAAGTAATCTCCATTGACAATCATACACAATTGATGCTGTGTCATACACTGGTCATTAATACCCCTATGTCAGATACATTTAAAATATACCTTTAACCCTTTACTCCATAGATACTCATTTCTACGCACTGCTTGTAGGAGCCTTTGGAAAACATTGTGGCAAAAGGTGAAATTGCTTCTGACGAACAATTTCACCTTTTGCCACATTGTTTTCTATGCTATCAAAAGGTGTCATATGCACATAAGAAACAGCTTCATCCTTGCTGTTATTTAGGGTCAATTAGAGATGCAAAAGAAATGTCTTATGGGGTAAAGGGTTAAATAATATTCCCAGTTGTCAGTTTGCCTCTCGGAACAGCATAACACAGCAACATCCCGTTTATGTCAGGTGACGTAAAAAAATATGACTGTTTTTTTCTCCATTTTTTTGGCACGAAGTTTCCCTATTAGTAGAGAACCAGTCTTTTCCAAATTGCTTACTGTTGTATTATTTCTGGATCAAAGAACCAAAACCATTTCACGTCCTTGTGATAATTCTGTCAAGGAAAATGTCCCCGTCTCTCCTAACCTGCCATAGTGATAACCTTGAATCTGCGACCTGCAACTCTTTCGCCAAACTGGCAAGAAGTCGTGGCACGCAGCTAAGAAATCGTGATACCCATTGAGCAACTACTTTTGTCATTTTCAAATTATGTGAAGAGTAGTGTGAACAAATCCGTGACTGAGTCCTGTCACCGCAGTATTTAAAAGAACTGTCTTTCTTATTGAAGCCCTCAATATCATAGATGACGACACCAAGACGATTTCCTTTGCACACTGCATCATCTTTGAGTTTTTTTTTTTTCCTCCTTTTCTTCAAACTTTGGGGTCTCTTAAAAGTGTTCTTGATACGGTTTTTTTAACTTTCAGTTTGTCTTATCAGTTTCAAAGTTTGTACAGCCTTTTTAATACTTGTTCGCAATTTTGTTATGTGGGAAGACGTTATGACGTTGACATTTGATAAATATCTTACTTTATTCATAACTTTGTTTATTTGAATTACAACTGCCCAAATAATGTCATAACATTTCATAATATCGTTAAATGATAGTAATATCGTTTTCCGAATTTTTTATATGTTTCCAGCAACCGGAAGGCATTCGGTTATGCAACATATCTTAAGCAATAACTTATATTCATCCCCGCCCCCGTAATGCTGAATTGCAGCACAATACATCATATTTTGAATGTATAAAATTGGCAAAAGGTAAATTGTTACTGCAGGGCCCCTATTCACCAACCATTCTTAAGAACATTTTTTGTCTTATTCTCCAGAATTTTCTACATTTGTAAGTAACACAACTTCTGATTGGCTAAACCATTCTGTTTAGCCAATCAGAAGTTGTGTTTCTTACAAATATAGAAAACCTTAGATAATAAAACTTGGAATATTTTCAAGAATGGTTGATGTATACGGGCCCAGGAAAATGTTTTACTACGAAATGGTGCATTCTTATGTTTGTACAGGGAAAAAAGTGGAAGTTATGATGAAAGTGTATGCATTTTCTTGGTTTAAAATAACGCTCATATATATAAGCATTTGAATTTAAAATTTACTTGAATTTAGTTTTCTAAAGTCGTTTGTGCTCCGGGAATTGTAGCACCAATAGCTTTCCTCAGACACTTGAATTTTTACAAATTTGCTCTCTGTGGTCATCTCTATGCACTCATGTTGCCACAAAATTGGACCTCTTTCGTCTGAATAGGTTGTTATGCTTAGAGGAAATCTGTCCCATAAAGTTTTATGTAGGCTCTTGTGCCTTGACAAAAGCATTGACCAGAGTCGACCTCCAAAGTCTTTTACAGGCACTTGTGTTTTAGTAAAATTTGCTTTCTGTTGTCTTAACATTAAATACTACGTTCCGTCGTCCATAATATTCCTTTGGAATTTGAGTTTTGACATAAATTTTGCTCTTAAGTTTTATATAGGCACTCTCATAATTTATTGATGTAATTTGCATTACATACATTTTTTAAAGTACCTGAAATTTAATAGAATTTGTTTTCTATAACCTTGTGAAGCGAATGTTTTGATTTACAAATATGCCGTTTATAGCTTTTGCAGGTGCAAAGGGCTGGTAAAGGAAAATCGGGAACGCCATAGACATCTGTCTACCATGATTCGACTGAAATAATGTTGAACACGGCATGAAGCATGAAAACATGTCATTTTAGTGTCTCGATCTTTTCTGACCTAGCCGTCGAGGCCCGAGGCCCGAGAGCGCAGTCGGTGACATACAGGACTTGACAACACGGGGTAGGTGGTTCGAATTCCTGGGTCGGCATTTTGTTTTCCAGAACTGATGATAGTCTCAGGATTCATCCCTCTTTCACTGTTTATCATCGTTTAAACGATGGTTATGTGGAAAAGCAGCCAGTGGTTTGGGAAGAGTAAATTGTGTAAAATACTGTTTAAATTACCTCTTTACCAAACGACAAAATTTTAGACTGGTCCAAATTGAAAGCATTTGCAGACGACAAAATAAAAGTGACTCAAAAATTGAAATTTGATCTTGAAAGGGTAGAAAACATTGTGGGAAAAGGAGAAAATGCTGGTTACCAGCATTTTCTCCTTTTCCCACAATGTTTTCTAAAGGCATCTTTCTAAGGGTCGTCAAAAGTAGGGATTGTGTGGTAATGGGTTAAAAGAATCTCAAGAAAAGCATGGATAGGTGGTGCACTTGCCGACGCAATATAACTGAAGTATATTTAATACTGACACGCTGTTAAATACCCTACAATCGATCAATCTATCGTTAATTTTGAATGTCCCGGTCTATTCTGATCCTGCAGTGAACAAGGTTAGTATTATATATATAAATACGGCTTGTTATTCTACAAAAAAAACTACTTTATTTACGATAATTGATACATGGCTGAATTTAATACTAGTTATTTTGATACCCTTTCCATCGCCTGCGGGGTTCCCATCGTTGCTTGGCGGTTAAGATATCAGAATATTTAGCCAAGAGGTTCTAGGTTTGATGACCACCGGTGCAGCTGGTGATGCCCGACTGCCCTTGGGCGAGGTACTAGTATATGAAGAGCATTAATTAGTTATATGGTATGACTGATGTTACTGCACTTTCTGCTTACTGTGCATTCTGATCCTGGTCTACATAATACAGAGAGGGGTAGTGAGTCGACGAAAGCAGCGTCAAGTCTAACCTTTTTCCAAACTAGAACGGCTCGAAAGAAAATGGCTTTGAAAACTTTGTGGGAAAAGGAGAAAATGCTGGTTATCAGCATTTTCTCCTTTTCTCGCTATGTTTTCTAACGTTTTATACAAATTTCATCGTTTGGCCAACGTAAAAAAAATTTTCGTCTGCAAGTGCTTTGAATCTGGACATATTAAAACATTGAGGGAAAAGGAGAAAATGCTGGTAACCAGCATTTTCTCCTTTTCCCACCATGTTTTCTAACGTTTGGGACAAATTTCATCGTTTGGCCAACGAAAAAGTTCTGGACATATTAAAACATTGTGGGAAAAGGAGAAAATGCTGGTAACCAGCATTTTCTCCTTTTCCCACCATGTTTTCTAACGTTTGGGACAAATTTCATCGTTTGGCCAACGAAAAAGTTTTTCGTCTGCAAATGCTTTGATTTTGGACATGTCAATTTTTTTTCCCATCTGATTAAGCGCTAACTGGGCTATTTGTACCCGTTAATGAAATGTCACAACCTCAACGTTTCGGATAGGACTGAATGAGATCTTGCAATGTTTCATGGAGGTATCTGCAATTAATGCCATTTTTGAGCACAAAAAGTTTGAATTATGAATAAAGTACGAAAACCACGACTAAAAGACTAATCTTAATAAAATTACGGAAGACCGTTAGGGCCATCGCCTGAGAATTTATTGATTTTTAGAGAGAGTATCACCATGGTACAATCGCGTTATCGTCATCGTACTATCGTATTATCGTCATCGTACTGTCGCGTTATCGTAATCCCACTGTCGTATTATCACCATCGAACTATCGCGTTATCATTATCGTACTATCGCATTATCATCATCGTACTATCGTCATTGTACTATCGTGTTATCACCATCGCACTATCGCGTTAGCATCATCGTTATCATTATCGTACTATCGTCATCGAACTATCGTATTATCACTAGAGCGTTATCATTACTGTCGCAAAAACGTTTTCATACTATCGTCATCGTACTATCGTACTATCGTGCTATCGCACTATGGCCTTATCGTCATCGTTCCATAGTGTTATCTTCATCATACTTTCGTGTTATCGCCATCGTTCTATCGTGTCATCGCCATCATACTATTGTGTTATCGTCATCGTACTATCGTGTTATTGCCATCGTACTATCGGGTTATTGTCATCGTACTGTTGCGTTATCTTCATCGTTCCATCGTGTTATCATCATCGTACTATCATGTTATCGCCATCGTACTATCGTCATCGTACTATCGCCTTCCGGTGCGCATGCTCATAGAGAAACCTCTCCTCCATTTGAAAAGAAGGATTCAGAGTCGGATAGCGAGAGTAGGCATTAACATTATAAATTGTGATTATTTAGACAATTAATGACTTTTTAAGAATTTTTTTGAGATACTAGTATTCACTGTTTGTTTTCTTTTGACTATATAGATCTAGTATTATGGTATATCCTGAAGATCTTCCGTGTGAACATGAGCATGCGCACAGAAAGGTGATAGTACCATGATGATAATGCGATAGCTAGTGACTACCTACCGATATTCTACCAGTGACTTATCGTCGGACCGATCACACAAGCACAAATTGTCATCTTCACAATATTTCCATATCTTTAAATGTCATGACTTGAATTTAAATGTATTTCAACAACTGCATCATTTCTTAGGTGGCTATTGGGCCTCCAAGGTTGCCAGGAAATGATTATCGAAAAAGATCAAAATTAGTTCTTGAAACTTGTTGCACAATCGATTTTTTAAAATAAATAAACACATTTAAACTTAAACAGACAAACAAACAAACAATATACTCGAACCAGCAACCTTCAAATCGATAATCAAGTGCATTTCCAGCTGCAATTGGCAAACTCCTTGAACAGTAGGCGATCAAAAAAATAAGAGCAAACAATGAAACTCAAATATCAATAAAGGAAGGCTTTAATCCATAACATGTGAACTGTAATACCATATGCTTTTTGGACTGTGTAGATCAAGATCAGACTGCACTGAAAGTGCAGTCTGATCTTGATCCACACTGTCCAATAAGGTAATATCTCTCAAGCAAAAAAATCTTTGTTATCATAATATTTAGGTTTCTACCGAGTGCTGGAAATTTTCATTTTATTCCTTAAGCAAGATAGGGGTAAACTTGGACTTCAATAGAAGTTTCTTTGTTTAAATATTTGTTCAAACCAACACTAAACCAGCTATATCTAATATAGCGATGCTCTGGTAAAAGGGAACTGGATGTTTTTATGTGATGCAGTGAAATATAGCACTACTATGGCAAAAAGGGGTTTGATACTTTTTCTGTGCTGCAGTGAAATATAGCACTACTGTGGCGAAAGGGGGCTTGATGCTTTTCTGCGATGCAGTGAAATATAGCAGTACTGTTGCAAAATTTGGGCTTGATGCTTTTCTGTGATGCAGTGAAATATAGCAGTACAGTGGCAAAAGGGGGCTTGATGCTTTTCTGTGATGCAGTGACATATAAAAGTACTGTTGCAAAATTTGGGCTTGATGCTTTTCTGTGATGCAGTGAAATATAGCACTACTGTGGCAAAATTTGGGCTTGGTGCTTTTCTGTGATGCAGTGAAATACAGCAGTACTGTGGCAAAAGGGGGCTTGATGCTTTTCTGCGATGCAGCGAAATATAGCAGTACTGTTGCAAAATTTGGGCTTGATGCCTTTCTGTGATGCAGTGAAATATAGCAGCACAGTGGCAAAAGGGGGCTTGATGCTTTTCTGTGATGCAGTGAAATATAACAGTACTGTTGCAAAATTTGGGCTTGATGCTTTTCTGTGATGCAGTGAAATATAGCACTACTGTGGCAAAATTTGGGCTTGGTGCTTTTCTGTGATGCAGTGAAATACAGCAGTACTGTGGCAAAAGGGGGGACTTAAGACCTGTCGATGATGTATAATGCCAAGAGGATCATTATATAATTGTGATCCATAAAATCCACTTTATCTAACAGCCGCCTGAATCAGGAAATAGACTGGTCCTTTAACATGCAGAAAATCGACCAATAACAAAAAGAGTGGACCCAGATCAGCCCATGAGGGGTGCACAGGCTAATATGTGTGTATTTTTTGCAGAGTCATAAAAAGCCCTTTTCACAGAGCACGGCTCATTTCGTTATACACGTGAACTGTTTGAGATTACGCAAAAGAATACTTATTTAGAAGAAAGGAAAAATCGAGGAGTATGGATCAGTGGTTTGTTGCAAACATTTGCTTCTTTTCTGACATTGTTTTCCAAAGGTTTAAGTCGCGGCAGATGCCCTTTCTTTTTGTACAGATGTCGAATTTTCAGATTTTACTGAAAGAAATTGGAGGGAAAATGTATACAAAGGAGACCGACTGTTGAGAATGCGCCATTGCACACGCGTTTTCATCTTTAAGCGATTAAGAGGTTATTCAAACGTTAAAAAAGATCCCTCTACATTAACTCTTTACCAGACGACAAAATTTTAGACTGGTCCAAAATTGAAGGCATTAGCAGACGACAAAATTGAAGTCAGTCAAAGATTGAAATTTGTTTTGGGAAGCACTAGAAAACATTGTGGGAAAAGGAGAAAATGCTGGTTACCAGCATTTTCTCCTTTTCGCACAATGTTTTTTAGAAGCCGTCTTTCTCAAAGTCGTGAAAACAAAAGATTGTTTAGTAAAGAGTTAAACAAAGACATGCCTACTTACGGGCTACTGTTTATTTTTTTTCAGTCTAAAAATAGCAACCTTGATAAAATTCGATTTTTATTTAAAAAAAATAATGTTTTATTACAAGTGCTTTTCAGCATTAATTGTTTATTCATTTTTCAGAAAAAAATATTTGATAAAGATTAAGGGGTCAGTAAAGGGGACAGAGACGAGAGACGGCAGGGGAAATAATTGATTTAAAAGGGCTAGTCGTTTAATCCTATTTTTTTTCTTTTATATTTCAAATTTTATTTTACTTTTTTTTGTGAGTGAAAGAACGCACAAAAAGAAAAAATGAAAACAAAATTTAAATGAATAGTAGAACAATCGTTACACAATTTTTTATGTTTCTGAGGAAATAACATTATGATGGGGAATGCTGTTTGCTTAAAATCAACTGCAGAGGCGGGTTTTAAACATCCTTATGAAATTAGCTAATCTACAAAAATTGAATTCAGTACATAAAATACATGTCAAAACATTGCAGCGAATGGAAAAAATTTCTCTTTTTCTACAGTGCTTTTTTTAAAAAAAAAGTGATCCGTATTTAGGCGGGAAAAAGTCGCCTGCCTTTGATATTATCCGTTTAACCCTTTCCCAAACAATCCCTGGTTTTTACGACCCTGAGACAGAAGCCTTTTGAAAACATTGTGGGAAAAGGAGAAAATGCTGGTAACCAACATTTTCTCCCTTTCCCACAATGTTTTCTATCCTGCTGGAAACAAATTTCAATTTTTGAGTCACGTTTATTTTGTCGTCTGTAAGTCTGTCGTCTGTAATTTGGTCCAGTCTACAATTTTGTCGTTTGGTAAAGAATTCAACGTTTGAAAATGTCGTTTGGTGTATAGAGCGAACGTCAGTGAAAGGCCTTAACCCTTTGAGCATACGAGGCGAACAAAAAAGGGCTTTTGCAGACGAAACAGATCAAGATCAGACTGCAGAGAAAGTGCAATCTGATCTTGGATCTTTACTGTCCACTTATCGTCCGTCTATTCCAAAACGTGAAAAAACAATCTTTCTGACTTTTAGGACTTTTAGCGAATTATTATGTTCTTTTGGAGCCCTTGAACGGTTTTTTTTTTTTTCAGTTTTATAGATTTTTCGCTGAAAGTGTGCACTCTTTACCTGACGACAACATTTTAGATTTTTCCAACTTTGGAGCAGACGACAATTTAAAAAATCGACTCAACAACGAAAATGTGTCTTCTGAAGGATAGAAAACATTGTGGAAAAAGGAAGAAAATGCTGGTTACCAGCATTTTCTTCTTTTTCCACAATGTTTTCAAAATCCCTCCTTTTTCGGTGTCGAGTAATCTCGGGACAGTTTTGTGAAGTGTTAAATACAAAGAAATATGCAAATTGTATTGTTCTGTTTGGGTTACAAATGGACAGATGGTGTCGTCTGCTCAAAGTGCGACTCTTTATATGCACTGAGTCACTGACTCGGCCCATCCACCCAAACAAAAAGAAAGGACGGACGCGTCAGACGAAAAAGTAGGGACGCGGGAAAAACGATTATCATTTTTTTCAAATCTTTAACCCTCTCCCAAACGACAAAATTTTAGACAGGTCCAAATTGAAAGCTCTTGCAAACGACAAAATAAACAAAACTCAAAACTTGAAATTTGCTTCCAGCAGGTTAGAAAGCATTGTGGGAAAAGTAGAAAATGCAGGTTACCAGCTTTTCCTCCTTTTCCAACAATGTTTTCAAAAGGGTTCCATCTCAGGGTCGTAAAACCAGGACTTGTTTGGTAAAGGGTTAATTCTTTATTACAAGACGAGCAAAATTTTAGACATGTCCTTTTTTGGAATGGAATGCACTTTGCTATCGAAAAAAATAAACAAGTTCCGATTGACAAAACTTTGCCTTGAAAGAGTAAGTCCATACGAAGAATATTTTATTTTACAAAAAGGTAAAATATCGTGAGAAAAGGATGAAGTAATTTTTCAATGAATTTTCTCCTTTTCCCACATTCTTTAAAAAAAAAAAAAAAAAAAAACACTCATCATTGGAGTGTTTCGATTTTGGTTAAAAACATACAACAGTTATGTGAGACAATGAACGCTTCTGGGGAAAAGTGGAGGCGTAGATCAAAATCAGACTGGATATAGACCGTGCAGTCCAATCCATATTCAACGTAGTCCTATCATGTTACATTTTCTCACAAAAATGAATTAACTTTGACTGCACTTTTGTGCAGTCTGATCTTAACCTATGCTGTCCGCAAAAGGTCAGCGAGTCTCGCTTAGCAGCAAAATGGGTAAGAACGTTCTTGGTCTATTCAACTAGATTTCCTGATTGTGAAAGAAACAGAACCTCTGATTGGCCAAACTAAACATCATTTCTAACAAAATTTTCAAAAGCCTTTGATCAGCCGGAGTCATCATACACGTGCCTGTGTGGTGAAAGGTTAACGCCGTTTTGATATCATTTTAGTGATATCGATGCGACGAGTGCACCTATCTATGTTTTTATTACCATTACTTCGCACGATGTGCCTCCCAGCCGTGACAGAGGAGTGAATGCTGTTGCAATGGCTATCATCAGTCCCTGGAAAGAAATTAGGATTCAAAGGCTTATATTTTGAAAATACAATGTACTGTGCATACATGTATGTGTAAGAATAAAATATATGTTCTGTTCTGTTCTGCTATGATACTAGTCCTATGAGTGTACCTAAATTAGGAAATAGGTTTGAAAAATAGCTGTTGAAACATGTTTTCTTTGTTTTTATGGGTATACGCCCATTACGCTATTTGCATCTCTTTAATCCGACACTTTACACAAACAAACGTTGCCCTTTTAACCTCTATATATTATGACATTTCGTTTTAATGTAGATGGACAGAAAAAAAAGAAAACGGTGAGAAAGAAGAGTCAAATTTTGACCTGTACATAACGATGTAGTCTTAAGAGGTATACATGTATTATAACCCAACTTCCTACAGATTAAATTATACTGTAAAATGTATTTATAGTCTTTCAACTATTTTTGATATATACATGTACATTTATAATAATCTTTCCTTTTGTTAGTATATTTAACTCTTTACCATACAACAAAATTTCAGATTGGTTCAAATTGAAAGCATTTGCAGACGACAAAAGAAAGGTGACTGAAAAATTGAAAATTGTTCTGGGAAGGGTAGAAAACACTGTGGGAAAAGGAGAAAATGCTGGTTACCAGCATTTTCTCCTTTTCCTACAATGTTTTCAAAAGGCTTCTTTCTCAGGGGCGTCAAAAGTAGGGATTGTGTGGTAATGGGTTAATTGGTGCTGAACGTAGTTCTCAGCGTTATTTCATTTACATCGCATCGACCAGTAGATCTACACTTTTCCTGGAGTTTCTCTAACTAATGACTTAGCACGACATTCCTCCTATGTGCCTGGCTGCTTTTCCGCATTCCCTTTTCTCTAGATACTTAATTTGGTATAAATACGATCAGAGTACGTGTGCGTCCATGACACTTTGGAACAGGCAAATTTTATGTTTTCGTATTGTAGCAAAATACTTAAGATACAAATAACACGAGCCAAAAAGGGGCTGAACTATTTAACAAACAATCCCAGGTTTTTACGACCCTGAGACAGGAGCCTTTTAAAAAACATTGTGGGAAAAGGAGAAAATGCTGGTAACCATCATTTTCTCCTTTTCCCACATTGTTTTCTACCCTGCTAGAAACAAATTTCAATTTTTGAATCAAATTTATTTTGTCGTCTGCAAGTGCTATCAATTTGGACAAGCCTAAAATATTGTCGTTTGGTAAAGAGTTGATGCATCTCCATGGTCCATGGGACCAGGTAAGCCGTCACACACTTATGGATCTAAATTATCCACACTTTTAAACAATTAAGTTAATCATGAGATAGACTGGTCCTAGGGCACACAAAAAGTTTGTTAATAGCGAAAAGTTTCCGCCCAGGTCAGCCTGCGCGGACTGCGCAGGCTGACCTGGGTCGATACTTTTCGCAGATGCATTAAGCCCCCTTTTCACAGAGCATGGCTCAAATATCTTGTGGGAAAAAAAGAGAGTTGCACAAAGAAATAACAACTCTTCTTTTACCACATTGTTTTTTCCATATATTCCTGTATATTATCTAGCATTATTCGCATCCAGACACAGTCCAGTATAATCTAACATTTTCCAATATCTTTACAGAGCCAAATGGTACAGTCAGCATACATGACCAGAGATCTAGTGGTCCCTGGTTCGATTTCCCGGCCAGGCTAATTTCTTTCTGTAGGTCGATGAAAGGCATGGCTACAGGATTCATCGCCTTCTCACCGCTAATCAACGTTTCTGGGATAGTTATGTGGGAAAGCAGCCAGTGCGGGGATAAAAAAGAATATTGTGCGAAGTAACATTATCTATCGCTAGATGGCATTCTACGAATACTCATCTATCTAATTCGGGCATCCTGGGTACACAGGACCGGACTACATTTCTACGCGACAACCGTTACCTTGAATTTCAAACTAAACTAAACGTATACTAAATAAATCGCTACCTGGTACAATTCATTCAGCTATGATCAACAATTTAGAGAAATCTGGAGCTAAAACAGGGCTGATTTTTCCTCAAACGTATTGATAAAAGCCATTTTATCCATTGCTACTTTATAGCACGTATTATTACAGTCTCCCCGATATAGGGGAGAGTGATGCGTCAAGTAAGACAGGTCGAATCTTCGAAGAATATGACTTGCGGTATAAGAACCTCCAAGAACCTAAGGATAAGTGCAATGACCAATGTCATACAACTAAAACAATGTTGAAAACGGCGTTAAACATCATACAAACAAGTTCAAGCCATGCTCTGGTAAAAAAGGGGCTTAATGCATCCCCGTGATCCACATTACAACAAGCAAATCGTCACATGGTTAGGGATCCCTAAAATAAACGTGGTCAAATGAATGACTGAATCTGGAGGAAGAGTGGTCTTTGGACATACAGAAAATTGAACAATAGCGAAAAGTTTCGGCCCAGGTCAGCCTGCGCGGACTGCGCAGGCTGACCTGGGTCGATACTTTTCGCAGATGTATGAAGCCTCCTTTTCACAGAGCACATGTGATATTTCGTGTTTTCATATTTCGTGTTTTCAAAATACCTTGCTGTAAATTTGTACTAGGTGTGTTAAGTGTAAATCAATAAAATTTGATATCGTTGCTGATGATTATCTGCGCATGAAGCCTACATGCTAGCTTTTTTGTGTGTTTTCATTCAAAAACAATTAATAGTCGTAAGGCTGGCTGCTTTTTGCGTACGCTGTAGAGCAAGATCAGACTGCACAGAATCTTCAGCCGGATCTTTGATCAACACCGCCCAGTCCTTCATCGCAGACTGTGAATTTTTTTTTTCTTTGGGAAAGTAATTATAGCATTTAACGGCCCTCAAAACATTCGAACTTGTTCCTCTGGCAGTGAAAAATAAAGTTAACAATCGTATCGAATGAACATAAACAATCAAAATCAATATTACATCATGGTTGATCGGAGTTTAATGATTTTAATGATTTATTGATTTGTTTCAATTACTGGTGCACTTATTCAGATGTTTCAAACACATTTTTCAGAGACATTTTATACCTCTTTTAACTCTATTTTAGTCACATGCACGGCAACAGTTTGTATGTCTTTACTGGCTTTTACCAGTACAAAGCCGGGGCTTTGCAGTGATTTGCTCTAGGACATTCTTGGGTTACAAGTGCAGACAGGTGGGTCAGAACCCGAGTCGCCTGACTCCATCCATCCAGCCTGCCTGCCTGCCATCAATCAATCAAGCCATCCAGCCAGCCAAAAGTTCGATCGATCCATCCAACCAAGCCAGCTAGCCAGCCAGCCATCTATCCAGCCAGCCAGCCAGCCACTAAGCCAGCCAGCCAGCTAATTACTCAGTTAGCCACTCAGACAGCCAGGCAGCCATCTATCCATCTATCAGTCAATCCAGCCATCTAGCCAAACACCCATCCATTCATGCATCAAACCATCCATCCATCCACATCCATCCTTTCATCCATCTAACCAGCCAGCCATCTAGGAAGCAACCCAACAATCCACCCAACAATCCATTCATCCATCCATCCTTCTTTCCTCCCTTCCTTCATTCCTTTCTTCCATCCATCCATCCATCCATCCATCCAGCCAGCCAACCAGCCAGCCAGCCTGCTAGCCTGCCTGCCAGCAATCCACCCTTCCTTCCTCCCTCCCTTCCTTCCTTCCATACATCCAGCCAGCCAACCATCCAGCAATTAACTAGCAATTTACCCAGCAGTCCATCCAGAAACCCATCCTTCCCTCCTTCCCTCCTTCCTTCTTTCTATCCATCCATCCTTCCATTCATCCATACAGCCAGCCAGCCAGCCAGTCATCTAGCCAGCCAGCTAGCCAGCCGGCCAGCCGGCCAGCCAGCCATCCAGCAATCCATCCAGCAATCCATCCATGCAGCCATTGTTTGTTTCAGAATTGATTTGTAGCTTCTTGCTTTAAGTCTTTCACTGCCGTCCTTATGTAGTCTGCTAAGATCAGGACCAGACGGCAGAGAACGTGTAGTCTGATCACGGATCTATACCGTCATCTATCGGATACTTGATTTTATTAAAGCTAAAATCTAGACCTCGAAGATTGTCTGATCACGTGATATACCAGCAAATCAGCAGAAAATTCTGGGGCTACGTGGTCCATTAGAATTTTTTTCTCTCTTACATTTATCTTTCTTTCTCTACTGATGGTTTTTCGGCCACTGCTTTTCTTAAGAGCGAAAACGACAACAGCGATTTCTTTAACCATTTACCAAACGACAAATTTGTAGACTGGTCCAAATTGAAAGCATTTACAGACGACAAAACAAAAGTGACTGAAAAGTTCCAATTTGCTATGGAAAGGGTAGAAAACATTGTGGGAAAAGGAGAAAATGCTGGTTACCAGCATTTTCTCCTTTTCCCACAATGTTTTCAAAAGGCTTCTATCTTATAGGGCCGTAAAAATCAGGGAAAGTTTGGTAAAGGGTTAGTAAGAAAGAAACGTGTTATACCAATTCGTTCCAGACATCTCGAAATTACTCGGAACTGGCAATGACCTATCCTAAACGGTCACATTGAGGCCAGGCCTGGGAAATTTCATCAGTACGCGATAGACAAAGTTACATGTACAAAGAAACATGTTTATCAGTATAAGTATATCCTACTTGTCCCCCAGCGTTTTTAAAAGCCTTTCAACTTGAAAGCGTAAAAAAAGGGAGCAGTTACTCAAGGGATTGTCGTTCAAAAGGTTTGTGCAATAAATGAGTGGTCAAAAAATACTATTTCCATCCCTGTAGGCAGGCAAGCAGGTAGGCCGGCAGGCAGGCAGGCAGGCAGGCAGATAGGTAGGCAGGCAGGTAGGCAGGCAGGCAGGTAGGCAGGCAGGCAGGCAGGCAGGAAGAAAAGCAGGCAGGCACATGCAAGCAGGCCTGCAGGTATGCAGGCAGGCATGCATGCTGGCAGGCAGGTAGGCAGGTAGGTAGGTAGGAAGGCACAGGCAGGCAGGCAGGCAAGCAAGCAGGCAGGTAGGTAGGTAGTAAGGCACAGGCGTGCAGGCAGGTAGGTAGGTAGGTGTGTAGGCAGGCGGGCAGGTAGGTAAGCAGGCGGGTAGGCAGGTAGTTAGGCAGGCAGGCCGGCAGGCAGGCAGGTAGGCAGGCAGTCAGGTAGGCAGGCAGGCAGGCCGGCAAGCAGGCAGGTAGGCAGGTAGGTAGGCAGGCACAGGCATGCAGGCAGGTAGGTAGGTAGGTAGGTAAGTAGGTAGGTAGGCGGGCAGGTAGATAGGCAAGTAGGTAGGCAGGCAGGCAGGCAGGCAGACAGACCTGTATGCAGGCAGATGGGCAGTCAAGCAGGTGGGCAAGCAGGCGCGCATGTACGCACGCAAGTGGACATTTAAACAGATAGGCAGAGACACAGAAGACCAACCGACCGACAGGCAGACAGACAGGGTATACATGCCTAGCTTATTCAGGGGTATTGTGATAAAGGATCCACAGTCCGGAGAATCTGGGTTCGATCCTGACTCATTGCAATTTCTCGAATTTATTAAGGACGTGTTTTTGAGCAAGACACAACACAGCCTTTATATACTTAGTGCTGGTCAAAACCGTGATAGGTAAGAATAAGTGGGATATCGTCGTCATATGGCTGAAATAATTATGGAATCGACTTAAAGAAAGTGTGTAAAATCGAGCTTCTTATTAACCTCTGCCATTTCATCTGGCGGAACAAAAGTGACAGCATGCATGTCGTAAAAGGCGACAAAAGGGGCATCATTTTGTGTTTCATCCATTCCTCATTTATCATGTTTGTCTTGTGTTGTTCGACATGTATGTTATTTTCACCTCACATTATTGTTTACTAAGTAAGTGCGCCCAATATGACCTAAGTTGTCGACGGGCCTTAAAACACCATTCATTCATTCATTATTAACCATTTGGCTGCTAAGGGCGACTAGCTGACCTTTCGCGGACATTATAGATTAAGATCAGACTGCACAAAACGTCCGATGAGGAGATATTATTCCCTAAAATATAACTTTGTAACAACAATATTTTGGTTATTAAAATGGTAGTAAAATTTCAATTTTAATTATACAGCATGATAAGGTTTAACCCATATCCCGCTAAATAGCTACAATTAAATTTTCATTGCGATATGAAATACCCAAATACTGCTATGTCAAAGTTATATTTTGAGGTATAATATGCCCTTATCGGACGGTGTAGATCAAGATCAGACTGCACTTTTTGTGCAGTCTGATCTTGATCTACACTGTCCGCTAAAGGCCAGTGAGTCGCGCTTATTAGCCTAACGGTTAAAAATAAGTTGAAATTTTGCTTGTTTGTACAGGGTGTTTTAAACCTTCTTTTTGATTATTCTAGTAATATTTGCAGCGGTCAGTGCAACTATCCATTATTTCCTGGAGTACCTTTTACAAGTACTTCGTTCACCTTTTTTTCCCAAAATGCCACTTGCTGTTTTCCCCACATGATAATTGTCGAAACAATATGGTTTACAACACGCGAAGAGTAACATTCGGACTTTTGCGTAAAGCGTCGACTCGGATCAGCCTACGCAGGCTAATCTGAAATGACACTTTCCGTTTTAATGTAATTTTCTGTAAAGTGTCGTATGGGATTAGCCTGTTCGGACTGCGCAGGCTGATCCGAGACGACAGTTTACGCAAATGCTCCTTTTCGAGTGTTGCGACCCATATAAAAGATGTGGGAGAAAAATGAGCCATGCCGTGAATGACAGCCATTAGTTTTAGGAAATAAATTGAGAGCAGAGTATTCGAACTTGCAACCATTTGGACCAATTTTTGTAAGTTATCGACCGAACTACGGTGCTGGGAAGCCAATCTGGGATAATATATGTAAATGAACCATAGCCAGGAATGCAATCTATTACAAGTATTACACACAAAGCTTTTATGTAAATAATACGTTACGTAGCAACGAATTTTATGTGCGTTTATGTCAATATAGAAGAAAGAAAAGCTTCTGAAATCTGGGAAAGAAAGAAAAAAGCACTGATTCATTATCTAATGGCATATCAGCAAAAATTAAAGTACGAATTAAGAATTTGATGCGCTACCAAATGTACCAGTATGGACATTATAGTTTCAAGATCAGACTGCACAGAACGTTCAGTCTGATCTTGGATCTATACCGTCCGAAATAATGAAGAGTCCTGAATAGAAATCTGTCGGCCAAAGTATCCTATCCCTTTAAAAAATAGAGATATTTATATATGGCCAGGAACACGCCAAAAAGGGCAGTCGAACATCTGGGTAAAATGACATCTCAGATCAGCCTGCGCAGTCCGCACAGGCTAATCCAAGACGGCACTTTCCGTTCTTATGTAATTTTCTCTTTCACGCATGCATGTCTACTGTAGCACAAAAACGAATGTAGTCGTAAAATGTCGTCTCGGATCAGTCTGCGCGGACAGCGCAGGCTGATCCGCGACAACCTTTTACGCAAAAATCCGAGTTTCGTTTCCGCTTGTTACTAGTCAATATATTAATTTTTTCTTTTAAATTTACGGGCGCCATTCAGGACATCAACATTTCAACCCAAGAGAAAGTAGAAAACTAGAATTAAGGCTTTTAGATTTCTATTTTTCTCGGTAAATTTTGTCCGCGAAAATTTGAGAAATGTTTTTTTTTTGTCTGAACGTTAATTGTGAAAAAAAAGTCTATGTAGTATCTCTTGAAACTGCTTTAAATATGGGCTGGTCTATTTTTCTGGTCCTTTTAATTATAATAATGTACACAAGCTTTCTGCGGTACAAGCGCCTTCTTCTAGTGTGATCCTGTGATACAATGCCTGTACAACCACATTCTTCTAGTGTGATCCTGTGATACAATGCCTATACAACCACCTTCTTCTAGTGTGATCCTGTGATACAATGCCTGCAGGCATTGTATCACAGGATCACCTTAGAAGAAGGCGGTTGTACCGCCGAAAGCTCGTTTACATTATTATAATTAGAAGTTACATTTCTCAAGAAGAGGATATCATGTTTTGTTTTTCTGGTCCGACAAAGCTTAAACTTGAATGACTGAGAGCAAAAGAGGTAGCTTAGCACGATCCACTGACCTTTTGCGGACAGTATGGATCAAGATCAGATTGCACAGAACGTGCAATCTGGTCTTAAATCTACACTGTCCGCGAAGGACACTTCTTTCCCCAAAAATATCCTTGAAAAAGCGAAACTTTGTTTTTTACCGTCGGCTTCAAAGTTTTATTTGAAGTTATTTAGCAGAATAAGGTTTAACAATCCCTGGTTCTTGCGACCTTGAGATAAAAGTCTTCTGAAAACATTGTGGGAAAAGGAGAAAATGCTGGTAACCAGCATTTTCTCCTTTTCCCAAAATGTTTTCTACCCCGCTGGAAACAAATGCCAATTTCTGAGTTACGTTTGTTTTGTTATCTGCAAGCGCTCTCAACTAGGACCAGTGTAAAATTTTGTCGATTGGTAAAGCTTTAATAATGATGCAGGGTTGAAAACCATGCAAAAAGCGGGGGAACTCATCTCTACATGCAATTTCATAACGAAGATAAAGTTCCTAGAATTTCGATCATAAAATATGGGAGAAAAAAAATGTTTGTATAGGAAATAGTTCATCTGCAACAGGCAGTGCTGTGCAAATAACGGGGCCTTTGTAACTTGGGAGATATCGCTTTTTAATTTCTTGTCAGCACTAATGCATTCTATATCTCTATGTTTCTGTTTTTCTCTCTGCATCTCTGTTTTTCTATCTGTCCTTCTCGGTCAGTCTTTCTCTCACTCCTTTCTCTGTCCCTGTCCCTCTCTGTTTCTCTGTCTCTGTCTGTCTTTCTCTGCCTCTCTGTCTATGTCTGTCTTTCTCTCTCTCTGTCGACCTTTTTCTACCCAGCGCTTTCTCTCTCTTTCTCTCTAACTCGCTCTCTCTCGCTCCTTATCTGTCCCTGACTGTCTGTCTATCCGTCCATCCGTCCGTCCGTCGGTCCGTCCATCTGGTCTGTATCGCCCAGTATGTCGGTAATTCTCTGTCTTCCTGTGGCAGCAACGGGTTATTGTGGAGAATACTCGTGATACTTTGATTACTTTTGAAGGGCATACTCCTAATACTTTGATTGTATTTGCGGGTCGTGCAAGCTTACACAAGGAGGTGGACTACAATTTCAGATACACGTGGGGTAATTAAGTTATTTGATCAAAAATCCATTATTTAGTGCATTTCTGATAAATAAGTGTTTCATGCTGATACTTCCCAATCTGTGTCGCTTTTTCTCTCGATGATTTTGACGTCAAAAAAAGGCTTAACGCTAAATGAAAAATCTTCATGCCTTCTCACGTAGGCATATATGCATAATAACCTTGAACTCTAACTTTCCCCATACACACTCTTCTCAATATACTGATATAATGTTCTGTAAATATAATTTTGATGTTACAAATTAATAATTTTCTGTGAAAACAAGGGGCTACAATTCATTTGCAAAAGGTATCGACTCAGGTCAGCCTGCGCGGAGTGCGCAGGCTGACCTGAGTCGAAACCTTTTGCTATCGTTCAATTTTCACCATGTCAAAGAACAATTCTATTTCATTATATACTAAGTTATTACACACAATGGATTTGATGGAACCAGGATTACTTATATGAAGTGTTGTTTTGTATACCGCACCACGTTAAGCTTATTCGGCAAATTTCAACAGCTCCCGTCTTTTAAAATGAAAGTTAAGGCCGTTGACTCAGTAACTCATCGGTAAATATCGTGTAACATCGACTCTTTCGTAAAAGTCATTCGGTCAATATCGACAGCTTCTGTCTTTTGATATGAGAGATAGGGGCCTTTGGCTCAGTAAGTCATCGGTTAATATCGTGCAACATCGACTTCTTTGTAAAGGCTGTTCGGCCAGTCTCGGCAGCTTCCGTCTTTTGATATGAGAGTTAGGGGCCGTATACTTTAATAAAGCCAGATTTACCTATTTGAAAGAAGTATCGAAAGTGACGTAACATATGACGTAACCACAATGCTTATCTCAAATATTTGTAATATAAGAACATTTCTGGTTATAATACATGTACACTAAAAGTGAGGGAGGTCATTAATATAATCATGCCAAGGACAGGATTCCTTCATCTATATCCTCCGAATGTTATTCTCATGATGTATTCATGAATGTGGAAAAGCAGCTGCTGGAATGGAAATCTTGAGTTTTTTTGCATTACTTGTCGATGGAAAATAGAAACGCATTGACAGAAACGCATTTGGCTCCGTAACACAACTTCTGACTGGCCAACTAATCAAATTGTTTAGCCAATCAGGAGTTGTGTTACTTTCAAATTCAGAACTATTCGGGAGAACTCTGATCACAATCAGACAGCTTGTATTTATACAAGCTGATCTTATTCTACTCTTAATCGAAAATTTTCCAAAGGTCGCAAGACGCAAGATAAATATAGAAGAAACGAGAAGCAACAATGCCCACCATCAAAGAAAACTGGCAAGTGATTGCTGTTGACAAGAAGCGAGGAATTGTTTATGTTTGCTTCCAAAAACATGGCCTTCTTGCGCACTCCTTAGGGTACCGTCAGTTTACCTTTATCATTGGCGTAACCGACCATCAGTGATATTTGCTGAGAGTTTAGATCAAGATCAGACTGCACATATGTGCAGTCTGATCTTGATTTACACTCTCAGCTTTTCTATCAATAATAGGATTCAATTTTTTTCTTTTTATATACCAGTTGATCTGATAAAACACTCGAAACTATTTTTTCTGACAGACAACAAATTATATGGGAGAAGGGTTTACCGCATCAAGACCACCAACCATCACTTATCATCACACTTTATTAAGTAATTACTACCTAGTAATTAGTCATTTATAGCTTGAAATCTTTGGCGTCTCACTTCAGAATTCTCAGGTTCAAATCCCTATCATGACCGGGACAAGCCTCTACAGACTACCTGCATCACGCTTAACCCTTTACCAGACGACAAAATTTTAGCTTTGTCCAAAATGAAAGCATTTGCAGACGACAATTTCAGTGCGGCTCAAATGGTGTAATTTTTCTTCGATAGAATAGAAAAAGAGAAAATGCTGGTTTCCAGCATTTTCTTCTTTTCCCTCAATATTTTCGAAACGGCTTCTTTTCCAGGGACGTCAAAAGTCGGCATTTTGTGGTAAAGGGTTAAACACATTTTTCACAGAAAATTGCCGCGTCATATCTTAGTGCTACATGGGTTAACTCTTTACCAAACGAAAAAAATTTAGACTATTCCAAATTGAAAGCATTTGCAGACGACAAAATAAAAGTGACTGAAAATTTGAAATTTCTTTTTTGGGAAGGAAAGAAAACATTATGGGAAAGTTTTTATCGAACAACTGATTAGATCGCCTGGTAGAATGGTCCTTGAAAATACAGAAAATTTACTACAAGCAAAAAGCTTCGAATCATGTCAGCCTGCGCGGACTGCGCAGGCTGACATGGGTCGAAACTTTTTGCAAATGCAACTTTGCATACATCACTGCTCAATTTTATATAAAAAAGAGTATTCGTATAACGTTGAGTGTCGCGACTTTCCGATACCAAGTTCAAGAATCGCCTGATCGCTTCAAATCAACTGTCATGCATTCGGTGAAATAGACACCACTTTATTCCGGTTACCATAGCAACGAAAATTAAGCATCAACATCAACAATAATAAACACTTTGTAAATATTGCGACGGTTGTTTCTCGAATATCGGTTGCAGACTTTATAGTAACTATGGGCCTCGTAGAGGAAAAAAAATGCTATTCGGGTCAATGTATTCTGAACTGCGGTCGCTTTAAACTTTGTGCACCCAATGTTGGACAATGGATGCATTTTGCTGAGAGTGTAGACGAGGATCAGAATGCAAATACCTGCTTTTGGGTCTCCGTATGCACCCCCATTTGCTCACCTGATGGTTCAAAGTACTTGTACATATAAAAGGTTTATAAACTTAAGCCTTCTAGGCTGCTCAGTAGGACTAAATGACCTTTTGCGGACAGTGTAATTCAAGATAAGACTGCACAGTACGTGCAGACTGATCTTGGATCTACACTGTCTGATAGGGAGATGTCTCTCCCCCAAAATACCGTTGAAATAGCAAAATACATGTACATGCACTTGCATTCTTACGCATATAGAGTATAATATGAATTATGAACAATCTAGTTTTTCATTGCTGTATAATATTAATTGGGCAGGACATGTGATAAGTCTTGCGGATGGTTTGGTTTTTAGCTTAAACCTTTGCCTCATATTAACTATATTTAACGAGCCCAAAGAAGGAGGAGTCTCTTGAATACATTGTAGGAAAAGGTGAAAACCAGCATTTTCGCCTTTTTCCGCAATGTTTCAAACTCTGTCAAGACCACAAATTTTCATTTAACCCTTTTCCAAACAAGTCCTGGTTTTTACGTGTCTGCAGTAAAAGTCTTTTGAAAACACTGTGGGAAAAGGAGAAATTGCTCGTAACGAGCAATTTCTCATTTTCCCCAAAGTGTTTTCTATCCTTTTTTTGCCATTTTCTCCAAATCTAAAATTGTCGTCTGCAAACTCTTTCGGTTTGGAAGGCTCCAGAATTTATCGTTTGGGAAAGGTTTAAGCTATATTTGATTTGTCGTTTGCAGATGCCTTCAATTTGGCTGAGGTCAAAATTTTGTTGTTTGGTATAAGAGTTAATGTTTAACGTCGGTTTTCAAATGATTTTGAGTCACAGGATTAATGATAGTCATTACGAGAGGTTTCATTCCTCTCTCTCTCTCTCTCTTTGCTGACGATTGCATTGATGATGATTATGTGGGAAAGTAGCACATGGCTTGAAAAGGAAACTGTGTGGAGTACTGGTAAAACTACACACAATCGAAAGCATGGATAGGTACACTGGTCGCCTCGATACGAGTTAAAAACCAATCGATCGAACGATCAATCGAACGATCAATCGATCGATCAATCAATCAATCAATCAATCAATTAGCCAGTCATACAGTCAATCAATCAATCAATCAATCAGTCAGTCACTCAGCCAACCAACCAACCAATCAACCCAGCAGTCAGTCAGTCAGTTAGTCAGTCTAACTAAAGTAAAAAAATTGAAACAAAAATAACGTACCAGTGGCAGAAAACACTTGTGAGAAACGAAACAAAGTAAACATGTTTTAAAGAAACACGAAAGAGAAGAAAGGACATTTGCTACTGACAAGTTTTTTTTTCGACCTTTCTCGCTTTAATCAAAGTAAAACATTTTTTCCCCGTAAATATTTCCCTAGAAACATGAAAGAATGTGAAGTTAGGTTTAAAAGGGTGAACTCTATGACTACTAGATGTTTGTTTGAGGTTTGTTCAGTGCTGAAATGCCTTAAGCCTTTACCACACAATCCCAACTTTAAAGGACTCTGGTGTGAGATGGTTTTTAAAAACATTTGTGAGAAAAAGGAGAAAATGCTGGAAACCAGCATTTTCTCCTTTTTCCCACAAATGTGTTCTACCCTTTAAATGACCGATTAAATGTTCCAAGTAACATTTTGTTTGAGACCTGCAAGTCCTTTCAGTTTGGACAAGCCTAAAATTCTTGCCGTTTAGGATGGGGTTCACCTTTGATTTTTCATATACAAGTTCGCTTTTTAACTCTTTACTCCTTTACAAGGAAGTTTAAATCTTTACCAAACGACAAACTTTTAAACTGGTCCAAATTGAAAGCATTTGCAGACAACAAAATGAATATGACAAAATATAAAAAAAATTAGGAAGTGAAGAAAAGATTGTGACAAATGGAGAAAATGCTGGTTACCAGCATTTTCACCTTTTCCCACAATGTTTTCAAAAGGCTTCTTTCCGTGGGTCTTTAAAAGTCGGCATTGTGTGATAAAGAGTTTAAACAAAAAAAAAACATTAGAGAAGAAGGGAGAAATTACTCGTTACCAGCGTTTTCTCCCTTTTTCCACGATGTTTCTTTTCTTAAATCTTTGACCTAAAGGTCGTTTAAAAGCGGAATCATGTGGTAGGGGTTTTATTAGAGTGTCAAATGAAAGACACTAATATTCCAATGAATAAAGGAGAATTGAACCAGGTTTCGCAATTCTCACACTGTTTAGGCAATAGTGTGTCTAAGAAAAGCGTAGATTACAGTCAAAACATTACGTCGTTTGCAGACTGGTCATTTTAAAAAGCATGAAAAGCAACTACAGTTCTTGTATTTCTTGGCAAAAGTAAAGGGTATGTGTTTATGATTTTGTAATGACGAAATGGAAAAAAAAACATGAAACGGTCTGAATTACTGGAATAACTGGTAAAATCAAAGGAATTCCGAAACGTCTACAGTTTGATAAACGGAAATCCCAAAAGCTTATTCCATTTCCCTCTTGATCAGGGTCGAAACTAGAGAATCATTACATACTCCGAATCGGGAGTGGTTTATTTTTTACTCTAAGGCGACGAAGACTATTCTGATCTTGATCTATGTCGCCTGTAAAAGCCCTCGTTTTCGCCTGGGTCTCAGAAAAAAAAATCAGTACTTAGAACTATTTATGCTATCAGATGAAAACTTCTGTCAGTAAACAAAATAACAATTCGTCCGATGCTGCCCGCAGGAGACTTTTGTTTTACATTCTTTAAACATTGTCGAAGAAGAAGTAAGAAGAAGAAGTAAGAAGAAAGATGGAGGAAGAGGAGGAGGAAAGAGGAGAAGAAGAAGAAGAAGAAGAAGAAGAAGAAGAAGAAGAAGAAGGAGGAGGAGGAGGAGATGAGGAAAAGAAGAAGTTATGGAAGAGATAGAAGAAGAAGGAAAAGAAGATGGAGAAGACGAAGACGAAGAAGAAGAAGAAGAAGAAAAAGAAAAAAGATGGACGAAAAGGACAAGGAAAGGAGAAGAAGATGAAGAGATGGAAGAAGAAGATGAAGAAGAAGAAGAAGAAGAAGAAAGAAGGAAGACGAGGAGGAGGAGGAGAGGAGGAAAAGAAAAAGATATGGAAGAGATAGAAGAAGAAGGAAAAGAAGATGAAGAAGACGAAGGAGAAGAAAAAGAAGAAAGATGGACGAAAAGGAAAGGAAAGGAGGAGAAGATTAAGAGATAGAAGAAGAAGAAGAAAGAAGGAAGACGAGGAGGAGGAGGAGGAGGAGGAGAGGAGAGGAGGAAAAGAAGAAGATATGGAAGAGATAGAAGAGATAGAAGAGGAAGGAAAAGAAGATGAGGAAGACGAAGAAGAAGAAGAAGAAAGAAGAAGAAAAGTAAAAACAAGAAAGAATAAGAAGAAAGAAGGAGAACAAGGAGGAGGAGGAGAGGAGGAAAAGAAGAAGAGATAGAAGAGATAGAACAAGAAGAAGAAGGGTTAGGAAGAAGAAGAAGAAGAAGAAGAAGAAGGAGGAGGAGGAGGAGGAGGAGGAAGAAGAAGAAGAAGAAGAAGAAGAGGAGACGAAGAAGAAAAAGAAGAAGAGAAGAAGAAGCAGAACAAGAAGAGGTTACAAATTAAATGTAGCTCAAACGATGGGGAAAGAAAACATTGTTAGAAAAGGAGATAATGCTGGTTACCAGTATTTTCTTTTCCCACGATGTATTCAAAAGCCACCTTCGGCAGGGTTGTGAAAATATGGAACCGATCCTTAACTCTTTACGAAGCGACAAAATCTTAAACTTGTCCAAATTAAAAGCATTTGCAGACGACAAAATAGATGTAACCCAAAAATTAAAATTTGTATCCAGCAGGGTAGAAAAAATTGTGAGAAAAGGAGAAAATGCTGGTTACCAGCATTTTCTCCTTTTCCCACAATGTTTTCAAAAGGCTTCTATATAAGGACCATAAAAACCAGGGATTGTTTTGTAAAGGGTTAAAGACTTGAGAACGGCAAACTCAAATTATTACATGTCATTATTATACCTGAAAACGTACAAAAAAAAAAATATTAGGACAAAGTTATCAAATTCAGAAAACGTCATTGATTATTAAATTATTAAATAAAACAATGGGTGGGGGGAATGCATTACAGAGGAATCTATTTAACATAGAGAAACTCTATCCACTCCGATTTGTATATGTCATTTTGGAAACATCATCTAAACTTTGGCAAACCTTCCCGCACAAACGTTTCGCTCCAAGTACGAAATGGAATGGTTACAAAAATAACCCTCTGAATGTTCAATAGTGAAGCTATGATTCCTTATCTCACAGCCCTAAATTTTCAGGTAACGAACTTCACAGAGATTGGGTTTGAAATCATTACTGTAAAAGGAGAAAATGCTGGTGATCAGCATTTTCTCCTTTTCCCCACAGTGTTTTTCTGCCCTTCCCAAAACATTTCATTTTCAATTTTTCGCCCTCCCCCCACCACACCTTTAACCTTTTACCACACAGTCCAAAAGGAAAAGCCCTAGCTTGAAAACATTATTGGAAAAGAAAAAAATGCTGGTAACCTGTATTTTCTTATCTTCCCACAATGTTTTCTGTCCTTCCCCAAATAATTTTTTAAGTTCGAATAACATTCATTTTGTCGTCTTCAGATGCTTTCAAGTTAGACATATCTAAATTTTGTTGTTTGGTCTAGAGACAGGCAATGTTCTGATAAGTAGACGACTATTAATAATAGAAATTTAACTCTTTACAACACAGTCCCTACTTTTAACGGCCCTAAGAGAGAAGCCTTTAGAAACCATAGTAGGAAAATGCTAGTAACCAGCATTTTCTCCTTTTCCCACAATGTTTTCTCCCTCATCCAAAACAAAAATCATCATTTCAGTTACATTTAATTTGTCATCTACAAATCCTTTCAATTTGGACCAGTCTAAACTTTTGTCGTTTGGTACAGAGTTAAAAGCTGTTCGGATCGAAAAGTAATTTTCCAGTATACCGCTCACTGTAAATGCAGGATCAGAATGCACTGGCTGTGTATCCGATCTTTGATGATGGCGACTTTGTAGAATTAAGGTCCCTCCGTGCTCTAGGCATATAATTATGATATGGACCATTAAAGAGAAAGGATCGGCTACAAAGAAATCCGAGTACAAGCCCCTAGCTCTTCTTCGAATCGACCTCCTTTGGAGCACCGACTGACGGACAGTTCATAAAACAGCATGCAATGTTTATAGAAGCAAATTGCGTAAGTTGCAAAAATAAGAGAAAGAGATGATAGGACAAAGGCTGAAGATAAAAAGAAAGAAAGAAAGGTGAAGAAAGAAAGAAAGAAAGAAAGAAAGAAAGAAAGAAAGAAAGATCCAAAAAAGAAGAGAGAGATAAAGGCTTCATTGCGTAACAAAGAATCTAGCATGTAGTTGTTGTTATTCCCACAACAAAGAAAGGTCACTATCAAGGTCACAGAATGGCAGATTAATAATAGCACTGCAATTCAATATTCCTGCGATATGCCGTCTAATTGTGCAATTATCCATACTTCTGATAGTACGCGTCTGAAACCGACAGCCGGAAAAATAGATCGGGATTTAAAAAGCAATATCAATCGATTATAAATATATGAATTATTCAGTAAAACTTGATAACAAGTGGATGTCTAAAGAAGCGTTTTCGAGAGAATGAATGAGTGAGGAAATGAAAGTAGAAAGGACAAATTTGCAACGATAGAAGGAAGCCAAAACTACAAACGGCCAGAGATAAAGAATCACTAATGATTGTCTGGTGAAATATGGCATTGTTTGTTTGTTTAAGTCTTTACCAAACAACAAAGTTTTAGACTTGTCCAAATTGAGAGCATTTACAGGCGACAATTTAAACGTGCCTTAAAATCTGAGACTGTTTTAGAAAGGGAAGAAAACATTGTGGGAAAAGAAGAAAATGCTGGTTACCAGCATTTTCTCCTTTTCCCACAATGTTTTCAAAAGGCTTCTTTGACAGTTAAATGTCGGGATTGTTTGGTAAAGGGTTAACTCTTTACCAGATAGCAAAATGTAAGTATTGTCCAAACTGGCACTTTTTGCAGATGAAAAATTAAATGTGTCTAAAATAATTGGGGTTTTCTTTGACAGGTTAGAAACGTTGTAGGTAAAAGAGAAAATGCAGATTACCGGCATTAGCTCCTTTTTCCCAACAAAGCTTTCAAAAGTTCTATACCCCAGGGTAGGAAAAACTCTTGATATGTGTGGTAAAGGGTAAATAAGCTAAGTTCAGGGTCGTAGCTGTTGATTCGCTAAAACGCAGTTACAAGTGTTCACTTGCGACCCTGAGGCTGTCGCTGTGATATCATTGAAATAATGTTTAAAATATATCAAATTACAATTCAATAATCAATCAATACGATGACCATAAAATGCAGATCTTCCGCGCGTACTTTTAGCATATTTAGTATTGACAATAAATCAGTCGATCAATCAATCAGTCAGTCAGCCAGCCAGCCAGTCGGTCGGTCGGTCGGTCGGTCAGTCAACCAGCCAGTCAACCAGCCAACCAGTCAGTCAGTCAGTCAGTCAGTCAGTCAGTCAGCCAGCCAGCCAGTCAGTCTGTCAGTCAGCAACCCAACCAGTCAGTCAGTCAATCGGTCAGCCAGTCAGCAACCCATCCAGCCAGCCAGGCAGCCAGTCAGTCAGTCAGAAACCCAGCCAGTCAGTCAGTCAGTCAGTCAATCAGCTAGCCAGTCAGCAGCCCAGTCAGCAACCCAGTCAGTCAGTCAGTCAGTCAGTCAGCAACCCAGCCAGTCAGCCAGTCAATCAGTCAATCAGTCAGTCAGTCATTCAGTCAGCTAAAGCTGGTTTTCATCGTTGCTTTTATTTTTTTTCGTAATGTTGTCTGGCCATTTCACCCTTAACTGTACGACACAATGTTGAACCTGAATAGCGCTCAAATCACAGAATTTGTCCGTGAGAGCATTGTGTGAAAAGCATGAAATTCTGGTCTCCAGCATTTTTTGCCTTTTCCACCGTGTTTTCAAAAGACTTTCCACTCAGGTTTGTTGAAAATCTTTATTGTGTAGTAGAGGATTAAAGACAAATAAAGCTGGTGATTTTTTTCGTCTGCTAATGCTTTTAACTCATTACCACGCAATCACGACTTTTAACACCCCTGTGTAAGAAGCCTTCCGAAAACATTGTTGGAAAAGGAGAAAATGCTGGTAACCAGCATTTTCTCCTTTTCCAACAATGTTTTCTTCCCCCATCCAAAACAAAAAATCATCATTTCAGTTACATTTAATTTGCCGTCTGCAAATCCTTTCAATTTGGACCAGTCTAATTCTTGTCGTTAGGTACAGAGTAAACTTGGACAAAGCTACAATATTGTCGTCTGGTAAAGAGTTACATGTAACTCTGTCAGAGCCAAATAAGACAATTAACTCTTCACCAAACGACAAAATTTTAGACTTGTCAAAATTGAGAGCAGTCGCAGTCAACAAAATAAACGTGACCCAAAAAATGAAATTTGCTTTAAGCAGGGCAGAAAACATTGTGGGAAAAGGAGAAAATGCTGCTTACCAGCTTTTTCTCCTTTTCCCACAATGTTTTCTAAAGGCTTCCTTCTCAGGGGCGTCAAACGTAGGGATTGTGTGGTAATGGGTTAATTTGATCCCTTTCGAGGGTCAAAATTTAACCCGCTTAAACTCAGACATTTTGTTTTGTATATCATATATGGCGAGCAACAGGTGAAAAGGAGCATTCGGACATTTGCGTAAAGTGTCGTTTCGGATCAGCCTGCGCAGTCCGCGCAGGCTAATCCGAAACGGCACTTTCCGTTTTTGTGCAATTTTCTGTTTTGCACAAGTGTACTGTAGCATAAAATCAAATGCAATCGTACAGTGTCGTCTTGGATTAGCCTGCGCGGACTGCGCCGGTTGATCCGAGACGACACTTTACGCAAAAGTCCGAATGCCCCTTTACCCACATTGCAAGCCATATATAGAGCATTAACTACACAGACGAAAGATACAAACTTAAGATCGGATTGCTCGTTCTGTGCAGTCTGTTCTATGCCGGCCCCAAAAGCTTCTGAAATCCTTTATTCTGCAAAATTACTTAACCCATTACCAAACGACAAAATCTTAGGTTTGTCCAAATCGAAAGCATTTGCAGACGACATAATAAAAGTGACTGAAAATTTGAAATTTGTATTGTGAAGGGTAGAAAACATTGTAGGAAAAGGAGAAAATGCTGTTTTCCAGCATTTTCTCCTTTTCCCACAAATGTTTTCAAAACGCTTCTTTCTCGGGGTCCTAAAAAGTAGGGATTGTGTGGTTATGAGTTAAACGAAATTTTCAGTTAGACAGTGAAGACCCAAATATAGCTATTTCAAAAGTTATCTTTTGGGGAATTATATCCCTTTTCGGACAGTGTAGATCTAAGATCAGACTGCACGTTCTGTGCAGTCTGATCTTGATCTACACTGCCCGCAACAGGTCAGTAAGTCGCGCTTAGCAGTCTAAGGATTAAGAAATACAGAAGCAAAGGTAATTCCACATTTTTCTTGACCGTATGGCGGGAAAAGGTTAGCGAATCACGTGAACAAGAGATAGGTAACATTCTTGGCAGGTACGTAATCGTGTATGTTTCACAGTTTTGGCGCAATTCTACCTTCTTCATGCTGTACTGGCATGTTCTTTATTTCACTTGGTGCCGCCTGAATTTCTATGTGCGATGTCTTTAAGCTGTTTTCAACTTTCTTTTAGTTATAGCATTTTACAACGATTTCCCTAACTTTTGTTCACCCGTTACTATATTTGAATAGTGCTCAATGCAGTTTTCAACGTTATTTCAATTATGTCGTGGCACTGACAACATTTGCAGACGATAGTTTTTCCCCAAGTCCCTTGACAAGTCTGAATTTTTGTTATCTGCGAATGATTTCAATATACTATCAAATCGGAAAATTCCATAATTTATCTACATGTATCGTGTAAAAACACAGCTTAGAAAATACATCTCGTGTACGTAGGGGAAAAAACGGAATCGCTAATTGAATTAATAGAATTATCGCGAACTGTCTTCCTAATTGGTTATTATGGATCTCCAGAGAGATGCGTCCGGTTGTCATGGTGATGGATTGATAGTATAATCTGGTCTGACACATCAGCAAGTCCGAATTCACTGACCCTCGGACAAAGAGTCAGAGGTCAGGTTGTTCGGGTCGCTTGAAAGATTGAAAGAAACAGGTTTGTGTATGATAAAGTAGTTTAGCCCTTTACCAACCGACAAAATTTTAGACTAACCCAAGGCGAAAAAGCTCGCAGACGACAAAGTATACGTAACTCAAAAATTGAAATTTGTTTCCAGCAGGATAGGAAACATTGTGGGAAAAGGGGAAAATACTGGTGACCAGCATTTTCTCCTTTTCCCACAATGTTTTCAAAGGATTTCTTTCTCAAGGTTCGTTAAAACCAGGGATTGTTTGGTAAAGGGTTAACACTTACCCCGCCAAATAACTAAAATGAAATTTTCATTTCGATAGTACAAAACCCAAATACGGCTATACAAAAGATTTGTTTTAGGGAATTATAGCTCCTTATCGGACAGTGTAAATCAAAGATCAGACTGTACGTTATGTACCGTCTGATCTTGATCCACACTGTCCGACAAAGGTCAGTAACTCGCGCTCATATTCTGGTAAATAACTAAAATGAAATTTTCATGGCGATAGTAAGAAAAACAAATATTGCTATTTTAAAGTTTTGGTGAATAATATCTCCTAGTCGGACAGTGTAGATCAAAGATCAGACTGCACGTTCTGTGCAGTCTGATCTTGATCTGCACTGTCCGTAAAAGGTCAGTGAACCAAGCTTATCATCCTTAGGATCAATAATCCCTTTTCCAAACCTTACCGTGTTTTAGCTATCATGTTTAGAGACTTTATTTTTTTGAAAAAAAAAGAAAAAATGTGAATAACTGCTTATAATTCTTTCAACGATAAATCCGAGCCAGGTAACACAGTCTGTTGCGCAAATGACTCGAAACATAGGAGTTGCTGGTTCGAATCCATAGCCCGCCGAATTCCTTTCCGACTGAAGATAGTATTTGCTTTACGATTCATTCTTCTTTCACCTCTGGTCATTCGAAATGTTTAGTTGTAAACCAGCCACTAGCTTTGGAAGAACACCCAGAGGTACTTGTAAAAGAAACTCCAGGAAATCCTGAGTAGTTGCACTTGTCGCCTCGAGATGGCCTAAAAATGTTCAAAACTGCGTTAAAAACCTATATAACACATATTTTTTAAATCTTTACCAAACGACAAAATTTTAGACTTGTCCAAATTGAAAGCATTTGCAGACAACAAAATAAGTGTGGCTTAAAAATTTAACTTTGTTTTGGGAAGCATAGAAGACAGTATGGGAAATGGAGAAAATGCTGTTTACTAGCATTTTCTCCTTTTCCCACAATGTTTTAAACAGGCTTCTTTCTCAGGGTCGATAAAAGTAGGGATTGTGTGGTATAGAGTGAAAAGATAACTTCTTTTATATGCAAAAGAATCTTATATGCTCGATGGAACCATTTCAGACAAATTGTTTGTGCATGGTACAAATATCATTGCATGTTTTTGATAAGCGGCATAAAACATTGAGGGAATTCTCCTTTTCCCACAATATTTTTAACACCCCTCCTTCTTAAACTCGGGAAAGACTTTAACCCATTACTACACAATCTCTACTTTTAACGAATTTGACAAAGAAGCCCTCAGAAAACATTGTGGGAAAAGGAGAAAATGCTGGTAATCAGCATTTTCTCCTTTTCTCACAATGTTTTCTACCTTCACAAAACAAATTTCAAATTTTCAGTCACTTTTATGTTGTCGTCTACAAATGCTTTCAATTTAGACAAGCTTAAAATATTGTCGTTTGGTAATGAGTTAAGGGTTTTCCCAAGCAGGGCCTATTCAAGAGGTCTCGATCTGTCTGTAAAGCCATTGAAAGCAATCTAATTCTTCTTCTCATAATGCGATATTCAAAATTTCGATGCCTCGTGTTCGAACTTTCATATAGAAATCGAACCCGTCCGACGCTTTCTCCTATCATGGATGGTCTTTATCCGATCCTACACTACACACTTCACAAAAGAACGGCGAAGGTCTTGATTTACCGGAAGTGGGTTATTGACCTACATCCTGTCGGGCTTTCCGGATAGTACTAGTATTCGCCAACTATTATCTAAGTAACACTCTTATTCGATTCTAAATATCTAGCGCTTTCTTATTCTCAAAATAATGCAATTTCTGATTGGCTAACGATTTAGCCAATCAGAAATCGTGTAAGTCTCTATTTTTTTCCATTTTTTTTCTATTTGCTTAAAATTGCTTTGTTCAAGGTAAATTGTTGCTCAACACTTTAATCCTATATCACAAAAAACCGAGTTTACCGACCTTGGGAGATAATCAGCATTATTCTCCTTTTCCTAAAATGTTTATTTTCCCCCATTTTTTGCAGACAAATTGCATTTTTTTTTTCAATTTCATTAATTTTGTCGTCTGCAAACGCTTTCATCTCTGATAAGCCCAAAGTTTTCTATTCTGGTAAAGAAATAAGTGAGATTGCAGTTAGGTTTGACCTGATCTTGGTCTATATCCTAAAAAATACTGTGAAAAAATCGTGACAGATATAATGAGGAAATGGGGGAAAAGGCTAAGACGGAAGGGAAAAAAAAATCGCAAAATGAACAAAATATGTCGGGATATAGATAGAAATATATGTAAGATCAGGCTGCCCGTATAATAATGAGCTGATCGTACAGTCCACCCTGAAAATTATAGATATGGATCGTGACATACAGTTCGGAGAGCTCTGTGTGCGTGTGTGTCGATTGTGGGGGGGGGGAGAGAAAAAAAAAATATGGGCATAGAGGAAAACCATCGAAGTGCATCCAGACATGTTTTCTGTATTGAAATAATTTTGTAGGGTTTCTGAGGTCAGGCTGCGCTTATGGGTCATCTGATCTTAATCTATATATCCATTATGTTTTTCTTGTAGAAATGCAGACAAAGAGTATAGAAAGGGCGATGGTGGGGGATGGAAAGAAGAAACCATCCCTTTATATTATATTATACATGCTTTCTTAATCGGTGTTTTGAATCAAAGTGAAACCAAGATCAGACTGCTAATGTATTACTGTACAGGTTGATTTCTTCTGTAGCCGAAAATATACCGATACAAGTGCTGAAAGATCGAGGGACGGGAAAGGGTTTTAAGGGTGCATTGTATAAACATGCTTTCTACATTTTTGTTTTAAAACGAAGATCAGATTGCGCTTAATGTGAAGGCTGATCTTGTCTACACCGTGAAAGATAGATATGATGAAAGAGACGGGGGTTGGGGTTAACCCTTTACCAAATGACAACATTTTAGACTTGCCGAAATCCAAATTACATTGCGGAAGACAAATAAATAAATGTAGCTCAAAATTAATAATAATTTCAAACTTTGATATGAGTAGAAAACATTGTGGGAAAAGGAGAAAATTCTGGTTACCAGCATTTTCTCCTTTTCCCACAATGTTTTCAAAAGACCTCTACCTGGGGATTGTGTGGTAAAGGGTTAAAAATGGGGGGGGGGAAGATAGAAACCATCGCAGTGCATTATCTAGACGTGTCTGCAACATGGAAACAATTTCTGGCAGATAAAACGTTAGAGCATGGAAAAAATTCGCTAGACGAATGAATTACAATAACACTCTAATGGCGCAAACACATTTGGATGTTATTATTTTACGAACAAAAAAGAATGTTTTCTCTTTCACCCTAAAACTCGTTTGATCTCTTTACAAAACAACAAAAATGTAATCGTCTTTGAGAGCAAGCCGAGGCCCAGTAGCTCGGTCGGTAACGCGCAGGAATTGACAACATGGGGTCGTGGATTTGATCCCTGTTTACGACCTCTGGCTCGGCATATTCCTTCCGAGAATTGATGATAGTCTTTGCGACAGGATTCATTTTTCTCCCATTGTTTCGAAGATGATTATGTGGGAAAGCAGCCAGTGGATTGGAAGGGAGACTGTGCGGAGTATTGGTAAAAGAGACTCCAGGAAAGCATGGATAGATGCTTTGGCCGCCGTGATATGCTTGAAATAATGATGAAAATAACGTTAAACACCAAATAATCAATTTAAGTGGAAAGCATTTGCATATTACAAGTTGGCTTTGGCTATAAATGATGGAAATTGTCTTTGTAGGGGTAAAAATTATTGGAAAAAGGAGGGTTAAAGAGGTTGCCTTCGACACGCG
Source organism: Tridacna crocea (assembly GCA_943736015.1). NCBI lineage: Eukaryota > Metazoa > Mollusca > Bivalvia > Cardiida > Cardiidae > Tridacna > Tridacna crocea. The sequence goes on along the minus strand of OX031066.1, from coordinate 41,903,914 downwards.
GCATTTCTGCATATTTTAGATAAGATTTTTTTTCTTTTTATCATCTAATGATGTTTCATCATCATCATCATCATCATCATCGTCGTCGTCGTCGTCGTCGTCGTCGTCATCCTCGTTGTCGTTGTCATCCTCGACGTCGTCATCATCCTCGTCGTCGTCATCATCTTTGTTGTCGTCGTCGCCATTATCGTCGTCTTCGTCTACACCAATATCGTTTTAATGTCCGTAATCTTGTTGTTGTTCTTTTCCTTGTCTCTCTTGTCCTTCTTTCTTTCTTTCTTTCTTTCTTTCTTTCTTTCTTTCTTTCTTTCTTTCTCTTCCTCTTCTTTTGAATTTTCAGACTTGTCTAAAATGAATAAATTTCCAGACGAAAAGTTCAATATGGCTCAACAATGAGATCTGTCATTCGAAGGGTAGAGAGCATCGTAGAAAAAGAAGGAAAATATCTGTTTTTTTCCAGTATTTTCTTCTTCCCCGACAATATTTTCAATAGCCGACATGATAAGGGACTGTGTGATACAGAGTTAAATTGCAATTAACCCATTATCACACAATCCCTAATTTTGACGCCCCTGAGAAAGAAGCCTTTAGAAAACATCGTGGGAAAAGGAGAAAATGCTGATTACCAGCATTTTCTCCTATTCCCACAATGTTTTCTACCCTTCACTAAACAGATTTCGAATTTTCAGTCACTTTTATTTTGTCGTCTGCTAATGCTTTCAATTTGGACAAGCCTGAAATATTGTCGTTTGGTAAAGGGTTAATATACTGGCTGGTCAATACTTTTAAAAAATTTATTAGCGTTGTCTGCGCATGTCATATTCTTCGAAGCTTCGACCTGTCTGCTATGACGTATCACCCATCCCATATAAATTGTACTTCGAAAAAGTAGGGCTTATAACGAAGCTATTAACCAAGCCTTCAGGGGTTGTTTTAACCCTTTACTCCATAGATACTCATTTCTACGCATTGCTTGTAGAAGCCTTTTGAAAACATTGTGGCAAAAGGTGAAATTGCTCGTGACGATCAATTTCACCTTATTCCACAATGATTTCTATGCTATCAAAAGGTGTCATATACACATAAGAAACGGCTTCATCCTTGCTCTTATTTAGGGTCAATTTGAGATGTCTTAAAAATGCCTTATGGGGTCAAGGGTTAATGAATGGCCGGTGCATAGGGTACATGCTAGCTGATCATTATATAGCTATCAATTAATCGCAACCAGGTTGAGTTTTACTGAGTAAACGTTTATTTGATTATGAAATTCAAAGACGCGGGTTTTCGTTTTGAAAAGTAGTCCGGTTCTGTACCCAGAATGCTCAGAATGAGATAGATTTGTATTTGTAGAATGCCATCTAGCAGGAGATCATGAATTTAGAAGCAACATAACTTCTGACTGGCAGCCAATCAGAATGTACGTATCTTCTAGATTTAGAATTTGAGAATTCAATTTAGAAAAAACTGTGAATATGGACCCAAAACTTTACAACAAAATCGCAACTTTTATCGACCTTGAAAGAGAAGACTTGAAAATATAGTGGGAAAAAGAGAAAATGCTGGTAAGCAGCATTTTCTCCTTTTACCACAATGCTTTCTACCAAATAAATGATAAGAAACATTTTTGCGACATTTGATTTGTCATCTGTAAACGCTTTCAATTTGGACGAGTTAAAAAATTTGTCTAGTGGTAAAGAGTTAAACTGTTTAACACTTATCCTGCCAAAGAGAATAATGAAATAAAACTTTCAAGGTTATAATAAAAGCACGAATATTGTTATTTGCAATTTTATAACTTTTTTTTGAAGAAAAATATATCCTCATCGGACAGTGTAGATCAAAGATCAGACTGCACGTTCTGTGCAGTCTGATCTTGATCTACACTGTCCGCAAAAGGTCAGCAACTCGCGCTAAGAAGCCGAAGGGTTTACTACAAAGTTCCTTGTTATACAAAGCGATGGTTTTAATGCGTTTCTCGTGTTTTAATGATAAGACGAGCTCTTCTATGAGAGTTATGCACTATCATCTTGCAGCGAACTTTTTTAATATCCCTTTACCTGCCGTATATTTAGCATTAACGTATATTGCGGAGGGTGCAAGATCAAGATCAGACTGTACATACGTGTGCAGTCTGATCTTAAATTGCTCCATCTGCTACTCTATTCATCGTTTCATTAATATATACTTAAATTTACTCAATTTCCCCTTTGCTTACATGAAGAAATCTTGTGGAAGTCTTTTTGAGAGTGATACATTGGATACAGTCGGTAGGAAAATGGGTTATCATTAGACTTTTATGTATGAATTTTGTAAATTGCAATTTAGTGAATAGCTTCCAGGTGCATTAACTTGTTTGGGGTTTAACGCCGCTTTGCAGCGGTGAGTGTTTAAGTGGGAGAGCACCCAGATGCCTAGAAAGTATACTGCTGGGCACAGTATGACTGAAATAATGTTGAGAAGGACGTTAAACCTCAAACAAACAATATACAAACAAATCAGCAGTGACCGTTTCAATTCTATCACGTTGGCCAGTGCACCTAACCATGTTTTTCTAGAGTGTCTATTACCCACAATGCTCACCAGTCTCTTAACCCATTTCCACAAAGTCCCTACTTTTGACGCTCCTGAGAAAGAAACCTTTAGAAAACATTGTGGGAAAAGGAGAAAATGCTGGTAAACAGCATTTTCTCCTTTTCCCACAATGTTTTCTACACTTCAAAAAACAAATGTTCAAATTTTCAGTCACTTTTATTTTGTCGTCTGCAAATGCTTTCAATTTGGGCCAGCCTAAAATACTGTCGTTTGGTAAAGAGTTGAGTTTTCCAGCTGCAATCTGTTATACTCACGAGAAAAATGTATCTTCTGTTGCATCGTTTTGCAAAATCTACGATTAAACTTGCTTATTAAGCATCTTTAAAATTAAATCAGAGGAAGCTATTATATAATCGTCACAGACCGTTCAAAGAACGCTACAGTCGATTTTTACACACAGTGTAGATTAACCATAAGGCTGCTAAACGCGACTCATTGACCCTTTGCGGAAAGTGTAGATCAAGATCAGACTGTACAGCACGTGCAGTCTGATCTTGTATCTATACTGTCCGATGAGTAGATATTTTTTCTCCAACAATTCCTTGGAAACTGCCAAATTTGGACTTTTTAGAACCAGTTTAAAAGCTTCTTTTCATTTATTAAGCAAGATAGGAGTTAAGATCATATGGTCATACGTTGCTGTCCAATCATGAGACCATAATGTACGACGTGATTATTGTAAGATATTCTGGTATCCTACTCTACAACCATTTTTAAGATTTTCAGGAATTGACAGTAACACAACTTCTGATTGGCTAAACCTTAAGGTTTAGCCAATCAGAAGTTGTGTTACTTCTAATTTTTGTTTTTGGTGAAACAAGAGAAAGTTCTTTAAAGTGGAAGCTCACAAGCTCAGCATTTTTTTCAAGAATACACTTATTTCAGTACTTCATGAGCACTTCTTTGGTTTTTCACAGCCAAACACTTCTGAAAAAAAAAAAAAATATTGTCAAAGGAAAAATAGAAAAATAGTTTGTAAGGATTAATTACTCCTTTTGCCAAAATCTTTACACAAGTATATATATTTGAAATCCGTTTTCTTAATGATTGTTTTCCTTTTCCACCTGCAATATGTCTTTTGATGTAATCTTTTAAGTGGATAATGAACTAACAACTTATCAGTCGTCTGCCAAACTGATAGACAGAATGACTCACGTGTTTTTCTCTGACAGATAGTGATGATGCACTGGTTTTTTTTTCCATATCATTCGATGATTCGATATCTATGGGAGATCACACACATCGTGTAATTTTTTATATACCCCCTCTCTCCATAAGTAAGTGAAATTTTTATTTACCTTTATCTATGGTGGCATATTTTTGCCACGAGATACGAGATAGTTAATATGGTAATTTTTGAAAACTATCGCGATAAATTAAAGTTTCCTTGAACTTTTATTGAGATAGTCATAAGTTTCATGAGAAAATTATCACGATAAAGTTAATATTTTAACTCATAATTTCTCAATCGTGCGCGAAGCTGACATAAGAGATGAAATTACTGTGATAGCTCCATCCGTTTTCTCGATACCTAAAAGTGGGAAATTCACCATTATTATCAAGACGATATTTCCATTTTTGTTTTATCGATAGTTCTGTTAGAATATTGCAATAGCCTTCTCGTATCTCTCGGCAGAAATGTGCCACCATATATATTATGATAGATAACTAAAACAAAAAAAAATCAAGTCGATATTAAGAACACAAATACGGCTATTTCAAAATTATACTTTGGCGAATAATATTTCCTGATCGGACAGTGTAGATCCAAGATCAGACTGGACGTTCTGTGCAGTCTGATCTTGATCTACGCTGTCCGCCAAAGGTCAGTGTGTCACGCTTAGCTGCCTGAGGGTTAAACAGTGTCTTCCCAGTTCGCCCAATTCCATTTCGCCCATTCCCATTTCGCCAGACTTTTCTTCCCATTTCGCCCTTTGCCGTCTTGTCCCCTACCTATTTTGCCCCTTTGCCACCTCGCCCAATCATCTTTTCGCCCAATTACCGTTTCGCCCTTTTGCCAATTCACCCTTTGCCGATTCGCCCAATGCCATCTCGCCCCTTTATCATTTCGCCCCTTCACCACTTCTCCCAATGCCATTTTGCCCAGTTATCAGCTCATCCCATCACCATTTTGGCCCTTATGTATTGTAGCCTACACCCTGTTCCTTTATCATTACCAATAATATCAAGCATTGGCTGTGCAAATTAACTTATTAGAGACATTTTCACTAGTTATGGGCCAAGATTTCAGAAAAACGGCATTTGGGTGAAATGGGAAGGGGCCTTGTGGGAAAAGGGTGAAATGGTCTTTGGGCGAAATGGGAAAGTTGGGCAACGTGGCTTCTGGGCGAAATGAAAAGTGGGCGAAAATGAATTTGGACAAAACGGGAAAAGGGCAGGACAGATATTTGGCGAAATGGGAAAAGGGCGAAGTTTTAAAGGGCGAAAAAAGAATGGGCGAAACGGGAAAAATTCTGGCGAAATGGGAATAGGCGAACTGGGAATAAACCGGGTTAAACACTGTGCTCCAGGAAAAGAGGATTTAATGCATCTTGGTGGTGCATCATATCGAGCAAGTCGGCACAAAACTATGTTTCCAGAAAATCCATTTTGTTTTTCAAACAAATGAGTCATTATGTAGAATGGTCTTTAGACATACAGAAAATTTACTGAGAGCAAAAAGTAGAGTGCAGGCTGACATGAGTCGATACTTTCAGAAGATGCATTCAATGCCTTTTTGACAGAGTACGACTCATTTACGAGTCGAGATCTTGGGGAGAAGGGGAAAAAAATGTTGGGGGGGGGAAGGGGAAGGGAAGAGGCCTTAACGTAGTATCAATAGTATCAACAAATAATTTCAAGATAGGCATCAAAGGAATTTCTGGTCGGTTAAAAGTGTGCAAAAGTATTATATCTGTAGAAATCCGTCTTTATATCAACTGTCAAGGAATTTTATGCCATACTGCACTAGAAGTATTATGGGTCCACTACATTAACGACTTATATGACCAATGTTCGCGCGCATCTTACTGCGCACGTATTAATGTTGTGGATATTGAATCAAAAGTGGACCTATGCAGTTTTTTTTTGCATATAATGGTAGTACTATAGTATTTGTCAGGGAAAAAAAAAAACATATTGATCTTTGAACTGTCACCGAGAAATGATTTCAATTCTTCTGACACGGCATTACACACCCAACAAGGCAACAAAGGCATGAAATTTAAATCTGTGGAAGTATAGCTGTTTCCACTTCGAAAACTATTGTTGAAAAAGGATATATCGCTCTTATTGACCATGAAATATCGACAAATATTTCAACGATATTTCTCGATAAGCTACAGAAAGCATGAAATGAATAGATAGAATAGATAGAATCATTCGGTGTTTTTTTACTGATAAATGCAGTCATGGATAATGTTCTTGCAAAAAAAAAAACGCACAAAAAAATCGTAATATTCGTTAATGACTGATTATTCTAACCTGTATTCCTTTACAACCCAAAACTGAGTTTTAACGAACCTGCAAATAAGGTCTTTTTAAAAACATGGTGGGTAAAGGAGAAAATGCTGGTAACCAGCATTTTCTCCTTTAACCACAATGCTATCTAACATTTAGTAGAAAAACGCAGTCATTTTGTGAGCATGTGAGAGAAGTAGTCGGTGGCTTTGGAAAGAAAGTTGTGTTAGTACTGGTGTGAGAAAGCCAGGAAACATGCGCGTCATCGACCGCCATGATATGACCTTAGCTGTTAAAGTAATACAACAACCAACCAACCGGTCACTTTGTCCGGTAAGAAGCAGTTGTCTGCAAATGCTGTCAATTTGGAGAAGTTTATAACTTTATCGTATGGTAAAGAGTTAAATCTGATTTCTACTATCATCAAAGTCATTGGAGTCACAACCTGGTTACCAGCATTTTCTCTTTTTGTTCACAATGTTTTCAGACAGCTTCTTCATCCGGGTCATAAATTTTTCAAGTAAAAGCATAAAAATTTCGCCTCTAGAATTTGACATGACCATTCAGTATTTTGGACTTGAGGAAACAAAAAATATATACGGCATATTAAATGGATCCGTATGGAACTCAAATCTAGAGTTCCAAGTGGTTTTCTTACTGAAATATCGATCATCAATGTGCTCAACGTGCAATGATAGGATGTTTTAAATGAAAACTGTCTCTTGTGACATGATAACAGTTGCCCCGTTATTATCGGAATAGACATTTCATGGAAAAGAATTTGACATTGATATTTTTTTCGTGTTTTTGACAAGCTTCTGTTCTGACAATATCTTACTTTAAAAGTCAATTTTTGCAGGTGAATAAAACTTTTGCGTCTTGATAAATTATGTATTCAAACCTATTGAAGGAAAATACTGTTTCGAGTCGCTTTAAGTTTTACGCTACAACCGTAAATTGTTTATATAGATGGTTTTAAGGTTATACATCTTTCAAACACATTTTAGTTTCAACTTTCCTCACATTTTTTAATCCCAAGGGCGACACAGAACGAGGCAAAACACGTGTATTCAAGGCGCATTACGCATTCCAACTTGTAATAAACCCCAAAACATATGTCATTCCGAGGTATGGCAAGAATTATCAAGAGAGTGCTTTGCGAATTTTGAAGTAAGACACATCGAGTACGTCTACTATGTTTAGTGCATCCGTAACATGACATAACTCGATTGACACTGACAAGATAAAAGGGGCGCTCGGTTTGAAATGGTGAGGGTAATTTGTCTGCTTTGGATTATTGTTCCGCTATTTTTTATGTTTCTGAAGAAAGTTCATCACAAACCCTTTCGTTTGCCAGGGTTCCAGCGGTTAACACATAACTCTTGATAGCCAAATACATAAACTAAAGCTCTTTCGAAAACTGGCAATATAATTCTCAAAAACCTATAGGATTTCTATTTCATAAGTTTGACTTCAGAAACAAAGGATGTAAATCCTAGATCATACTGTACATTCTGTGCAATCTGATCTTGACCTATGTCGTTTTCGAAAACCTATTTTCCCCTTGGACGCTGAAATGGTGTAATTTCATCATGAAAAATGTGACATTTTTTTTGGCTGCAAATTAAGATCCAAAGTTTGTGACTTGAGATTTCCTTTGAGATCCTACTGTACCACAGAGTATAATCCAAGGTCAGACTGCGCCGTTTGTATTCATGTGGCAAAATGGGTATTTGTTTATACAAAATGTTGTACATAGAGCAAAGAAACAAAAAGATAGACAAACAAACAAGCAAAATAAAGACACAAAACAATCAGACAGACGTGGTGTTAAATCATTGAAATCAAGACAGGCCTTACGGATTTATTTTAGATTGCGGCAATATACTTGGCGGTGATGCGCCTGACATTTCCGGTAAAAAAATATACAAAGTAAGGATCCGGTTCGTAGAAGGTCAAAAGTATAGTACAACTTGAAAATTTGATATAAAGAACTTCAACCGTACTTTGTAATCAGAGTTGACAAGTTTGAAATATGTTTGTAATGTTAACTGTCATCCTGCTAAAAAACTAAAATGATATTTTCAATTTGAAATTTAAAATCCAATATTGTTATTTCAAAGTTATGATTGAGTAAATAGTATCTCCATATCGGATAGTGTAGATCCAAGATCAGACTGCACGTTCTGTGCAGTCTGATCTTGATCTACACTGTCCGCAAAAGGTCAGTAAGTCGCTCTTATAGCAGCTAAAGGTTTAATTTGATCTTTCCCTCAGAAAGAGAGCATAACTTTGTTATTTCTTTGCGCACTAATTTACAGTCTGTGATCCTAATAAACTCTACATCCAGGCAGGGCCTCCCTTTACCATGATCTTCAGAAGTTTATTTGGGCTTGGGGAAAAACAGCAAAAAAGCTTCATAGCTAATGAAACAACTTTCTCTACCTGTTCGTAACTGAAGCCATAACGCATACCACTTCCGTTTTGTCACGGGAAAAGCAGCATAGGGTCAGAGACAGTGTTTTCCCCTGTATATCCAGTGTACGTAGTCATAAGTCACTGGTGTGATACCACTATAACAGCAATAGTCTCAAAACCTTTCTTAGCCCGTAACCTACTTGATACGGCTCTTCAAAGCGAGACTAAAATCCCAAAAATGTTGCTATTTAAATGTTATTTTTTAGGGAAAAAATATCTCTGTATCGGACAGTGCGGATCCAAGATCAGACTGCACGTTCTGTGCAGTCTGATCTTGATCTACACTGTCCGCAAATTGTCATTGAATTGCGCTCAGCAGCTTATAAAAGGTTATAAAATAAACGAAAACAAAAATTGTCGATGAAGGGAAGTGCATCTCCGCATCTCTCGGATGTTTCATGATTTCGAAGTAATAGAATTGCAAGCCGACGTCTGTTCTAGATAAGTGATAATGCAATTATTATTACGAAACAGAATCGACCCTTTGTCTAGCTAGACGAAAACAAAAAGAGTATATCAGCCACTTAAAGGAATATCCAGTTTTTTACCTTGTCAAAGAATATTTGAAAAGAATAATTGCAAAAATTGCAGACAGAGTAAATCCAAGATCAAAGTGCATGCACCTTTTGTGCAGTCTAATCTTGATCCACTTTGTCCGCCGAAGGACCTATACAGACCTTTTCAGGGTGTTTAGGGTTGTGCGTGCCTTTCTAGAAAATACAGATAATCTCCTACACATAAAACTCATAAATGAAAAAGAACAATAACATGCTTTCCCGGGGAAAACTTTTTGATAAATATTCTGGATCTGTATTCTCAAACCATTCTTAAGAACGTTATTAGTCTTATATTCTTCAGAATTTCGTCATTGTCAAAGTAACAGAACTTCTGATTGGCTAAACCAAATGGTTTAGCCATTCAGAAGTTCTGTTACTTTCACAGTCAGAAAAATCTTGCAGAATAAGACAAAGAACGTTCTTATATAAGAATGGTTGGTGAATACCGACCCAGATTGTGTTGTTTTCTTTCGGCAAGGCACTGCAGAAGCTTCACCGAACACTGTCAAGCCAAGGAATCACGTAAAAGTGAGCAGTTGAAGAGAGGTGAATTTAATAGTGTTTTGCAGAAACTTATTTTCTTTGTCCCGTTTGCGTGTCCTTGAGCAAGCTCTGCATGCTTTTAGGTACTATACCTTATCTGTTGAAGCCGATAAAACACAAGCTCTTCACAAACTCTTCCCATAGGAAAACACATGAAAAAGTGATCGATCGCCATAATATGATTGAATTATACTCCATTCAAACCCAATTTTATTTCCGAATTCTGTCTTGTACCGGAAGTTGAAAGCATGTAGAAAATCGGAGAGGAAGAAACCACCTCCCAAGTCCATCCCCACGGCCCGGACCTACAAACAAATTATTCAAAATAGCACATTTTGTTGCATTTTTAAGAATCTGTTAACTTTCAAAGCAACACAAGTTAAGATTTGTGAAACCAAAATGAGCCACGCTCTGTTAAAAGGGGCTTGATTACTTAAAGATAAGTTTGAATGAAATTTCGACAATTTTTTTTATCTTAATCTTAAACACTGAAACAGAGGCCCGTTGAAAGCATCATGGGAAAAGAAGAAAATGCTGGTAACCAGAATTTTCTCCTTTTCCCACAATGTTTTCTACCCTGTCAGAAGAAATTTCAATTTTTGATTCACGTTGATTTTGTGGTCTGCAAAATTTAATGCTTTCAATTTTGGACCGGTCTAAAATTTTGTCATTTGGTTAAGAGTTAAAAAGTTTCCAATTGGGACAAAATATATTATTCCTTTATTGTCACATTTTTTTGACAGTGAACACTGACCAAAACAAAATTTCGGCATTAAAATAACCTTCATTATTTCCACAGATATAGAATCAGTACGAGTATATATACAGCAGACTTACATTTCAATCGAAAGTGGACCACTTATTTCTCCCAGGACATAAGGTTTTGGAACCAAAAATGCTCTATCCATATCACTTTCCCGCCAAAACTCATCATGATTTTGCAAAGAAACCATTGACGATAGCTGTCAGACTGACAACTTTATACAAAACGTTTTCATTTTTCTCCCGAAAATTTTTCATCCCCATATTATCTATTTCCATGACAACAGTAGCTCCAATATACTGATTGATACTCTTCTTAAGTTTCAAAGGAAGGTCTCCCAGCTCAAAAAAAGAAATACCCAAATTAATCAAGGAATTGTGTACTGAAAAGAAGACGGGAGAGAGAAAAAAGAAATCTAATTTCATCTCGACCTCTCGTCGGTTTGACCTCAATCTAGAAATTAAAGTTTTTGGAAAGAACTGTTCCTTTACAATCGCAATTTTATCCCTATTTCAGAGTCGGCGTCAAGATCAGACTGCACGTCACGTGCAGTCTGATCGTGGGTCGATTCTGTCCCATTTCTTTTGTCATATTCTTACAAATATTAAGCTTGCAATATTTATTTTTCTGTCTTTTTTTCTTGACAAGAAGGTGTTTACATCATTTGCTTGTATATGTACTTGGTGCACAAAGGTTAACTCTTTCGCTAACAACATGAATGTTTGAAGTCTTGGAAGAGCATCTTGAAAATAGAAAGTGCCTCTTATGATACGAGTTGATTTCAGAAGGGTAGAACAATATTGTAGGAATAGGAAAAAAATGCTGATTACCATCATTTTCTCCTTTTCCCATTCTAATTTCCAAAACCTTTGTCCAAGGGGTCGTGAAAAGACGGGATAGTTTGATACAGGGTTTAATACGAGAATGATCCAGGAATTGGTTCAACTACTTTCTAGATTATAATTATGTTGTTTGGAGGATTATGTTGTTTTACGCAAGTCTACAGTAACACAAAATCTAATGTAGTCGTAAAGTGCCGTCTCGGATTAGCCTGCGCGGACTGCGCAGGCTAATCCGGGACGACACTTTACGCAAATGTCCGAATGCACCTTTTCGCGTGTTGCACTCCATATTGAACTTTCAAGTTTGGTTTTGGTATTTTGCAAAAGGAAAGTACTCGCTATTTAAAAGATCATGACATGGTGTACATGTATTTGTCAAAGTCGCATTTTCGACATGTTTAACACGGCTGCTGTGTTCCTAAATATTTACTGGCTAGAGCCCTAAAACCTATTATATTTTGTTATTTATAGACTGAAGCTACATTTTATTTTTTTTGTTTGTCCAATGAAACTTTACCCAGTATTCAGGGTCCGTATTCACCAACCATTCTTAAGAACTTGTGACATTCTTAGTAGTATTCTCCAACCTTTTCTAAAGTTGAAAGTAACAGAACTTCAGATTGGCTAAACCATTTAAAAAGGGACATTCCGATGATTGCGTAAAATGGTGTGTCGAATCGGCCTGCGCAGTTCGCGAAGACTAATCCTAATCGGGCAATTTTCTGTTTTTGTGCAAGTCAACTGTAGGACGAAATCTTATGTAGACGTACAGTGCCGTCTCGGATCAGCCTGCGCGGACTGCGCAGGCTGATCCGAGACGACACTTTACGCAATTGTCCGAATGACCCTTTTCGCATGTTTTAGGTCATAATGAACTCTTACTTACATTAGTACAGATATCTGCACAGTAAATTTGCGTGGTGCAAAAGTAATTTCCACCATCTCTGCAGTTTATGCAAGAGTATATATACTCGTACTTATATACAGTTATTTTCCCAAAGCAAAGTACATTTCATGTGAAAAAGACTTCAGGTTTTAACTAATAAGCAAAGTAATGTTTCTTAAGATGCTGTCGCAATCTACCAATGGTATGGTAGTACAGCTCCAATATTTTTACAATAAATATGACATTTGCTGGAGGTTTATGGCTCCGAAAAGGTCTACAGGCAAAGAAATCGCAGAAAAGAAGCCTTTAAAAACGCGGTCATCTAATACAAAACGAAAATTCAGGGCCGACATTCACTAGGATAACAACATTCTCTGTCCAAATTCTCAAGAGTTATTTTTTTTTTAATTTCAAACCACTGCGATTTCTACTTTTGTAACGCAATTTCTGTTTGGCTCAAGCAATCGCTTAACCCTTTGGCTGCCTATCGCGACTCACAAACGTTTTGCGGACAGCGTAGATCAAGATCAGACTGCACAGAACGTGCAGTCTGATCTTGGATCTACGCTGTCCGATCCGGAGATTTTATTCCCCAAAACATACATTTGAAATAAAAATTTCGGGTTTTCTTCTATCGCATTGAAAATTTCATTTTAGTTACTTAGCAGGATAAGGCTTAAGCCACTTAGAAATTGCATTAATTTCTAGCCTATGACTAAGGATACAATGTAGATTGGTTGTCAAAATATACTGGCTCTCCATGAATAATTTTCTATCTCTTTAGTCATATTGAGGGACGTAATCTGCCTGATGAAGTCATAAATCACAATACAAACAAACTCATCGAGGTAGGGTGTTTTTCTTCGACATATTACTTTTTTTCTTTTGTCAGTGTTTTTTTTTTATTCATACAGCATTTGTTGTCGGTTCGTAGAACTACTTTTTGTTCATGCCCTGAGGGATTAGAAGATTGTTATTTTGACGCATCGAACGATGTTAGTTTTTGCAATGTAAGGACTGAATGTTGCGATTTGTAAACACTTATTGGAGACTGCCACAGGATTTGTTGTGTAAATCCATTTTTCTTGCGAAACTGTTCAGATACACAGTCTGTTTCGTCATGGTTATGTAATTAAAGCGAAAAAAAAACGAAGCAGGAACTAGACGTGATTTATTTTAATATGACGAACTTCAGAAAATATTTGTTATAATAATTTGCCATGACTGCAAATGACCTTTCAAATGATTGCAATTTTCATCAAGCAACTCAGTCTAAGCAGAAGAAATCAAAGTACTGAAAGTACTGATAGACTATCGAACTTGAAACTAGTAAGTGGCTATGGTAAATGTTTAGTGTAATTTTTCATTTATTAATTTTATTCAGCAGTTTAACCCTTACGCTGCTAAACGTAACTTAAGGGACCTTTCGTGGATAGTGTAGATCAAGATCAGACTGCACAGTATTAATTTTACATTCAGGTGGTAGGGGACTTGGAAACTTGTCCACGGCTGTGGTGAATCATGTCACTCAGCGCCGAATGTATTATAATGCAAAGTTTTCAAAGCGCGTTAATCGAACTTTTCCTGTTTTATAATCTCACGAATTGAGTATGCTGACGTAATAGAAATTCCCTTCTGAGTGCCCCAACTCAATGAAAACTGACGTCACTGGAAATTGACGTCACTAAAACGTGCAGTTTGGTGTATAAACGTGCAGTCTGGTGATCGATCGACACCGCCATTGTGAATGTTGTATTGCAATTGTAGTGATGTTTACGGGGCACTCAAAAGGGAAACTGGCTTTACGTGGATTTTGCCAGGGTACATGATATATGTGTTCCTGGCATGTTAACCAATCAGATCACGAGATACTTCTTTGCAGTATAGTTAAAGGTTCTGTCTGATCTTGGATTTACACTGTCTGATAAGGAGGTACCTTTCTGGTCAAAATAACCTTGAGATAGCAACATTTTTGATTTTTACTACCGCCTTGAAAGCTTCATCTCACTTTTTTTGGCAGGACAAGGGTTAAGGGTTAAGTTACATTTAACCCTTAGTCTGCTAAGCTTGCCTTACTGACTCATGATTTGCGGACAGTATAGATCAAGATCAGACTGCACAGAATGTGCAGTCTGATCTTGAATCTACACTGTCCGATAAGGAGATTTTGTTCTCCAGAACTTAACCTTTGAAATAGCAATATTTGGGTTTTTACGATTGAATTGAAAATTTAAATTTAGTTATTCAGCAGGACAAGGGTTAACATGTTGAATGTGTATCTCCGAGTGTGGACAAAACTAAAGTTTTGTCATCTTGTAAAAGGTGACGGGTTTACCTTCACTAGATGACAGAACTTTTCACTGGTCCGAAATAACCTTTTACCACTAAGCAATATTTTAAGATTTTTCAATTTCAACACATATATGTTGACAATATATCCAACTGTCTTTGATAGGGTGGAAATCATTGTGGACAAAGGAAAAATATGCTTGTTACCATCATTTTCTGCTTTTCCCACGGCGTTTTTGAAAGCCTTCTGTTTCAGGGCGGTAAGACCCAGGGACTGTTTGGTAAAGGCCTAATGACTGCAAATTAATTATGGCTCAACCCTTACTAAAACGTCAGAGTTTTGGACTCGGCCAAATTCAATGCATTTAGAAAAGACAAATTTAGCCCTAATGATTACTACTATCTTTGATAGAGAACAGAACATTGTTGGAAAAGGAGAAAATCCTTCTTACCAGCATTTTTCCTTTCCACAGTGTTTGGAAAAAGCTTCTCTTTGATTGACGTTGAAATCGAGATTACGGCTACATGAATTGTATGTGGTATAAGGTAATATATATCATGGAGTATGTCTATCTGATGGGATTCATTTCATGGTGGGAAACAAGAAGAAAATGCTGGTTTCTAGTATTTCCTCTTTTTACCACAATCTTTTAAAGAAGCCATTTTATTCGTCACAGTCATTCAAAAACGTTATTGTAAAGGTTTAATATTCAGAAGCACATGTCTTTCGGTCGAAGACCGGGTGACTTACGTGCTGATTATGTGTTTAATAATTAATTTGGTTTAGACAGTAACAATCCTAGGCGAACGGCGTGGATCAAGATCAGACTGCACAGAACGTGCAGTCTGATCTTGGATCCACACCGTCCGCTTTCTCATTCTGAACGTTGTCTGTATTTTTTTTATTATTAGGGAGTGTATCAACTCTTACCCCAATAAATAAGTTGAATCCAGTTAACTGTTAAGCCGATGGTAAAAACCTGAATGTTGGTATTTCATAATAATATTCTTTTAGAAAAAAAGAATATCTCCTTATCGGACACTGTAGATCCAAGATCAGACTGCACGTTCTGTGCAGTCTGATCTTGATCTGCGCTGTCCGCAAAACATTCTTAAGTCCCCTTTAGCAGCCTTAGGATTACTGATCTTCGAAAAAGCCCAGCTCGTACCTTGCAGCGACAGAGGTTACACCATTTCCCACACAATATCGAGTTCTATCAAACACGAGCAGAGAAGGTTGTTGAATACATAGTGGAAACAATATTTTTCTATCCGTTAAGTGTTTTTCTGCGTTTCCAAACGCAAGTGCAAGATCTGGGTGGCATTTTCTCTGTTGTCTGCAAATGCTTTCAGTCTACACTTCTATCGTCTGGTAAGAGTTAACGTAATGAAGTATCGTGATGTTCCTCTTGTTGTCTTCATTAAAAACTCGTTCATCTTTCCCCCAACCTATCTTTGAGACAGGGGCTAAGGTCCGGTGTCCATCAGTGGTCCCGTGGGTCGGGGCTGCGAATTTGGAATAAAGACATCTTAGGTCTTTAGAGTACAACTCGTTGTCATTGAGTGCTCTTTGACAAGGCATTGCGGAACAATAAAGCCTAGTTCTGGAAAAAAAAAAAATGCGCAAATGGGTGAGTTGTCGCATTTAAATAACTGAACTGCTTTTCCAACTTTATACACAAACTGTAAGAATCATTTTCAGGTGATCACTGAATGACGGAGAAAAATTTATAGGAAAGGCCATTTTCCCTTCCATATCGAGGTTTCTTTTTTGAAATGCTGCCAATCACATGACCTTGAAATGGCGGCACCCATGAAAATGGACCAGCAATAGCACAACAACAACCAAAGTAAAGTGATTTACCCATCAGTGAAGTTGTCCACATCTAATATCGAAGAGGTTTCCATTTTGAAATGCTGCCAATCATATGACCTTGAAGATGGCGGCGCCCGTGAAAATGGACCAGTTACAACACAACAACAAGTATAGAGAAGTCATTTACCTATCAATGAAGTTATACACATCTATCAACCTGTCGGTGAAAATGAGAACTGATTTGATAAACCATGCTAAAAGTGAACTTACAAATAATTGTTTATCATCGAAATATTTATAGAAAAGTTTCGATAAAATATAATCGTTACTCGTGCTTTATTTTGTAAGTAAAGTCGTATACGATTGTATAGGAATGGTAGAGCGGACAATTTCCGGCGCTTTTATCTCGTTTTAGGCATTCTTGGTACAGAACAGGACTAATTTTCTACGCGACAACCGTTACTTTGAATTTCAAACAAAAAAAACCCCAACTTTTACTCAATAAAAGTTTATAAAACTCCTCCTAGTGCGATTTATTCAACTATAATGATCAGCTAGCATATAACATATGCACCGGCCATTCATTAAAACAACCTTTACATGCTTAGATAATAGGCTAATAGCTTTGGTAAAAGCTCTACTTTTCCCAGCTATATAAGGGGATGGGTGATGCGTGATAGCAGATAGGTTGAACCTTCGAAGATTATGACATGCGCAGACAGCGATTTCCGGAGGAGAAATGCACGGTGTATATGCATATCACGCATTTTAATACAGTCAATGACAGCATCATCCAGGGTTTGAAAAATGAATACAAATTTAGCATGCGAATTTCACAGTCAAGCCGCAAGAAGATTTCCTACAACCTGGTAGTTTTCAATCAAAACCGATTTCTTTACATCAACTGTGAACCAAGTTGTTAAAACTTAGTTTGGTAACTCTATTACTGGCTGGTCATATCAGCTTGTTGCTTCGGACGGTTGCGTCCTGGAAACATTTGAAAACATTGAAAAATCTAACGGTTCCCAACAGTGGTTATCCAAGGTAAGACTAAACAGAACTTTTTGTCCAGTCTGATGTTGAATCTGGACTATTGGTCCAAAGGCATCGAGTTGTGCTTGGCAACGCAATGGTAGGAAAAAGCGGAAACATACATTTTACTATAGGATAGCGGGGCCTCCCATATGGCCGTGTATTACATATATCTATAGCTATTGGATTATCTTGTTCGTATATGATACAAGGTAGAAATACATTAACATCCTGTGAAATTATCATCACGCACTTCGCCTTGCATGCTGTTCGCCGTAATATGATTTCTTTCCTTACGGTGTGACAGAGGGACCACCACATCCACAACCAAATTGTGTATGTTTGCTTTTTCGTTTGTTTGACTGCCTTGTATTCAAAGCTATGTGACTCTGTACAAATATGGACCCCAAAATTGACAACCCTATTGCGGCATGCATTTGAAAACATCGCAGGAAAAGGACAAAATGCTGGTAAACAGCATTTTGTCCTTTTCCCACCGTGTTTTCTATACTTTCAATACCAATTCTATCCTTTGAGTTACATTTCAATTTTGTCGTCTGCAAGGGCTTTCGATTTGGACAAATAGATATATTGCCATCTAGTAGAGTAGAACATTAATTTTGTGATGTTGCGGCGGCTTCAGAGCTTTTTCGGAGGTTCTATAAGGAGCTCTTCGTGCAACATTCTTTCAAGGGGACCGACTTCTTTCCCAAGTTAGTTATCGGCGAAAGTGTTCAACAATGAAAGAGGAATGTATGGTGTCAAAGTAACTGGCAACAGTCTTTGGTGGAAAAAATGCAGTGCTAAGAATCGATGGAGGATTACTGCATTTGAAGCAAATACGTGAGGCTTGAAGAAGGGAAGGACAGAAAGACAGAAAGACAGAAAGAAAGAAAGAAAGAAAGAAACGAATGAACGAAAGAAAGAAACGGACGAACGAAGGATGATTGGAACGAAAAATCGAAGATAGGAAGGAATTCAGACAAACGAACATGGCAGTTTTTCCGATTTTCCACATCAGTGGACCACATGTCCTTCCATAGTTTTCATTCCGTATAAGAAGTAGATAAACCCTTTCTATAGATAAGATGATTCTTTTCTGCTCCCTTTACGATCGCCAGGAAATTTCTGTTAATCATTTAAAAGAGGACACTGGGCAAAAGGAGAAATTAGTCGTCAGGAGCGATTTTTACCTTTTGTCATGATATTTCCACTTGTACTAATTCCTGTGTGCAACATTGACATCTATTTGATGATACATCTTCAACAAAAGATATTTTTAAAGTTCTCTTCGACATACATTATTATTCAACAAACGACGCAATTCTATATTTGTCCAAACTGAAAGCATTTGGAAGGCAAACAGGGTGTAGAACAAGTACTCGGACTATTCTTACAAAAAGGTAGAAAACATTGTGGGAAAAGGAGAAAATGCTGGTTACCAGCATTTTCTCCTTTTTCCACAAGGTTTTCAAAAGCCTTTTATCTCGGGTTACTCGGGATTGCTTTTCTAAGGGTTCAGGCAAACGTGTTACTGTTCCACCACTTCTCAAGATAACAGTTATACTTATGTATCTAGAGTTCTATTTACTGTATGAGGTACCTTTAAAGCGATACGCAGCCTTTCATTGCTTTTTCTTTACTGATCGATAAATTAAACTGTGTATAACTACTTTAAACTAACTACTTTTACCAAATTTTTACAGTGGTTTATACAGAGAAACAAATAGACACTGACAAACAGGTAATGACATTTTTGCCAAAAACGAAAGAAAAAAAAATTCGAATATTTCCCCTCTGAATGATTTTAAGACTTATATAATAATCATTGAATCAATCCTAAGATCCTTATACAGACACGAAAATGGCTGCTTTTTCCACAAATTCACAAACGAGAATCATTAAAAAAAACACGGCGAATATTTGCCAGGGAACCGTAAAATAAACATAATTATATTTCTGACCAATCACAATTTTCCGTTTATTCATTTGTTATCGGTATCAAAAAGTAGGTCAAAAGGCAGCATTTTCAGTTTCGCAGAAAAATAACGTTGTCTGCGTATGTCATATTCTTTGCGAATTTGTAGAATATACAATGCCATCTAGCTGGAGATAATGCGAAAAATTAAGAAAAAAAAACCCAGAAAATACACCAGTACATTTTGGAAAATACAACTGACAAGGAATACGCGAGTATCAAAGGTTAACCTTTATTATATCCGTATGAACAAAAACTTTTTTTTATTTAAAGAAGAGTGTAGACACAGATCAGACTGCACATGCGTGCATTCTGATCATTGTCGACACACTTCTGTTCTGCAATAAAGTATAAAACCAAATATTAATCAGTCAAGTGTCAATAAACATCACGAAATCTGTTTTTGTAAATCGATAATAAAATTATTCCTTCGGATCAAGGTTAAATCTTTCAGCATCAAGTATATAGTCTCGACCTCTTTCGACACCTCTACATTGTAAGCCAGATTTATATCTGACGGATTTGATTATGCAAGCGGACGGTATAGATCAAAGATCAGACTGCACGTTCTGTGCAGTCTGATCTTTGATCTATACCGTCCGCAAGAGCCCGTTGATTCGTCCTCTGGCACTGAAAAAGGGTGAACACACTGGTATCAGACTGAAAGGATGTTCAAGATTCGCCAAGATAAGATAACAGAAAGCAGGCAGCAAGGAAATACCAAGAATCTCTGTAATCTACCGTAGTAGCTGTAATAAAAGCGCCGTCATTCCTCACGTTGGCTAAGATGGGTGGGTGGGTGGTTGGATGGATGGATGGTTGGTTTGTTTTATGGATGGATGGATGGATGGATTGACAGACGGAGGGAAGGATGAATTGACGGACAGATGGATGGATGGATGGGGATGGATGAATGTTTGCGTGTATTGACGGGTGTATGAATGGATGGATGGATGTTTGGGTGGATGGATGGATGGATATGTGGATAGATTAAAGACTTTAACATACCTTTAACATACTAATTCAGCCACAATTGATTGGTTGTCTGAAACAACTGTCGATATAGGGTGGTTTTATTTTTGTCATCTAGTATCGAGTCAGAAGATTATTCACAGAACGAAAATCTTGATGCATCATAAAGAAGATGGTCGGGCTCGTGAAAAAGTAAGTCGATTCTATTACTACCCGTTTCTTATTCTTTGTAGTATGGGACGATGACCTATATACTAAAATAGAAATAAAAAAAGTATGTGTCTTTAGGTATATTAGAAAGAAACGAACTATAGAAAAATACCATGTTTTTTTTTTCACATCTGTTTTATATACAAACGAATTCACGTTATTGACGATCCGTCTGAATAGGGGTCATTATATAGATGTGGGCTCGTATTGTATTACTGTTTCATGCACTAATAAGTTATTATTTTGATTAATTTTCGTTTGAGTGGTATAATCTGTCAAAACTATTCAAATAATATGAAAATATGAGTCCCGTAATATAATTAATCCGCTAAAAGTCGTCTATTTATCGCCACACCATCGCGGAATTACAATAACTACGGTACTTTGATTATATTACATGACGGCAGTTTCGTCCCAAGATAGTTTCGCCCTCGTATTGGAAATAGTTGTAGTGCGAGTGATATGCAGTTCTTGCCAATATCTGTCTGTGAGAAACTATTGATTAAGTGGCCTGCTTCACAAAGTAATTACATATCTCTCTGTATTATTTTAGAATGAAAAAAGAAAAGCCGATAAATATTGTCAGACGGGGGAAAGAGGGAATTGTTTGTTCGATACGACTAAAATACAGCGACAGTATAAGGTATTTTTGAAGGTTGGCGTTTTAATACAAAGGAACGGAGTGGCATTAATTCTTCATGAAAAACGTAAATAGTTCATTCCTTTAAAAATTGTCTAAATGAAACTTCGTCTCATTAAAATAAAAAAATACCGGTACAAAATTTGTTAAGTATAGATAATGGTGGCCCATTTTATCAGGCATTCATGATTTGTAACTTTTTATCGAAAACTATGGATCTGTTTGTCTGTCAAACCCATTACTGTACATTTTATTCTTTGCCGCACTTTAAGTCAAAAAAAAAGGTAAAAAAAAACTCACTCAAATTAGAAAAATAGGAAGGAGGCGCAAATAAATTTCGCGTTAAGACCTGTGTGGAAAACATTGTGTGAAAACAACCAAATTCCTTAAATGAATAATTTCTACTTCAGCACAGTTATAGCATAGAAAACCTAAAGTTTTTTTTTTGTTTTCTTATAATATTTTCGATTTATAGAAGTTTACACTTAAACCGATGATAAAGTTTTGGTCTGGTAGAAACCATTTTCAGGCACGAATCAAAGATGATCCAAATTTAACTTGAACCTTTTTACAAATTTTCTCACTTTATATCAACCGCTGTTGATTATTGCACCCGAAAACTTATACCAGTATACACATAACGTGATTATGGTGGTCACAAATGTTGGCCCTACTCATCCAGAGATTCGAACCCGAAGTCTTCCAAGTGAGACCGACGCTCTAGCTTTATACTTGTGAGTCCTCAACTAAAGGGGCTTGTATCTTGAAAGGATGGAAACAATTGTTGAAAAGGAGAAAACGCTGGTAAGCACCATTTTCTCCTTGCTCCACAATTGCTACAAAAGCTGTTTTCTCCCCGATCGTTTAAACATAGGGTTCGTTTGGTAAAGGCTTAAACGGTAGTATGCCAGTAGAGCATTTGTAAACATGTATACTTCGAAATAAGATTTACGAGGGGAGGTCGATAAGTTTGTAGAACTCGGTATTTTTCTTTATAATTCAAATGTTTTTATTTTATTTTTGTGCAGTATAAACCTTTGTCAGTTGAATGATAAAAGCCATTCAGTCAACACTTTACGTTTTCTGCTCTTACTTTTTGTTGGAAAACCTATACCAATAGAAAAAAATGAAAAGTAAGAATATTGAGTTCAGAGCACAAGTCAAGAGTTGCACAAGCGGCTATTTGTGAGTGCAAGCTCGAGCAGTTAAATCACCCACCATACAGTCCAGACCTGGCCCCAAGTGATTATTGTCTGTTTTAAAATTTGATATCCCACTTGCTTGGAGCGAGATTTCTAGACGATAATGAGCTCAAGTCTGCTACAGAGTGGCTTCTGACTTTCCATTTTTGCCGATGGGTATAGGTTTTCCAACAAAAAGTAAGAGCAAAAAAAGGTAAGAGCTAACTAAATTGCTGTTATAATTCAACTGACAAAGGTTTATACTGCCAGAAAATGAAAGAGGAAAGTTTGAATTGTATAGAAAAATACCGAGTTCTACGAACTTATTGACCTCCCCTCGTATATTGAGCATTAAAGGACCATTCAAGCAGCTTTCGTTTCTCAAGACTCATCAAATCCAAACAAAGACTATCTTTATTTATTTGCGTGCAAAGATAGCTTAAAGGTGGGTATTTAGAATTTTTACATCTCACCAAATTAAAAAATATATATATCACTGAAATTCATATGAAAAAGTAATACAAATCATCAATAATTAAGAGTCATAAAATTACTAAAAAATTTTTTTTTGATGGTATTCCCTTAAAAGGCTACGTAGCCTCTTAAGGTATTTTTAGATTTCGCGCCAAAAAAATCAATAAAGCATTTCGGGAATGCCTAGTGACTGGCACGTGACTCATAACGCTTGAATTCCATTACATAACAAACATGTAATAATTATTTTCCATAATGTCTTCTTCGGACGTTATGTTTGAAAATTCGTCTGTGTATTCCTGTATGTAAATGAGCGAATTGATCATCTAAAAATAAAACGTGTCTCCCGTCGGTGTCGACCTGGGCTGTAGTAAATCTCTAATTTCTCGTGTTGTTGGACGGTGTTCGACTACTGGGGTTTTATGAATGAAAATTCAAAGGCTTTGGGAGTATAAGGACGATTATTTTGCATTTTTGTACAATTTTCGTCCCAAAATCTGAAGGGCCACCTTTAAGAATTAAAGCATAAATAGAAATACATGTGCAAACACAGGAAGTAGCGATTACGGTACAGTACTTAAACGATGCAATAATTTCTTATTCCGTTTAGAACGGTATGTCCGTTGTTGATTAACAATGCGTCCGTTAACTTCAAAAACCTCGTAACTACAGCTTGTAACAAGCTGTAGTTACGAGGTTTTCGAAGTAAACCGACGAATAGATGAATAAGGTTCAGCTAAGGGTAAACAACCGTATTCTTTCAGCGAGGCTCAAACACTGCTGCGCAAGGTTATGATCCCTACACTCTATCACTGAACCTCGCAGAAAACCAAATAGGCCATTCAAACATGGGACTGTTTCGGTAAAGGGTCACTTTATAAAAGATGTAAAACTCAAGGCGCATTACTCTCAAACATTACTGTAATCATGTTGGAATTTTTATATCGTTAATTGCTGCTCATAAGCATGACTTGAAATGCTAGATTAATAACATAGACTTTAACGGAACGATCCTGAGATTTAACGAATCAGCAATTGTAAACATTTTGGAAAAAGAGAAAAACCATTGTGGGAAAACAGGAGAAAATGATGGTAACAAGCATATTTCTCCTTTTCCCACAATATTGTCTATACGTTCACAGATTAATCTCATTATTTGAACGATAGTTTATGTGTCTGCAGATTCCTTCAATTTGGACCTGTCTCAAATTCTGCAGTCTGGTAAAGATCTAACCTTTTATACCAAACGACGAAATTTTAGACTGGTCCAAAATGAAAGCACTTGCACACCACAAAATGAACGTTACTAAAAATATGGAATTTGATTCCAACAGTGTAGAAAATATTGTGGGTAAAGGAGAAAATGCTGGTTACCAGCTTTTTCTCATTTGCCTACAATTATTTTCAAAAACTCTTCTATCTCATGTGTCGAAAAAAAACAGGGATTGTTTGGTAAAGGGTTAAATGCAGTTTTTATGTCATTAATGTTGTGCCCTTGATTCGAAGTTTGCGAATTTCTGTTGAAGAAAGCTTATGAAATATTATAAGAAAGGGAGATATTGTTGGTAAAGACAATGCTGGTAACCAGCATTTCCTCATTTACTCAGAATGTTTACCCCCTTTTTCGGAAAAAGTTAAGTCACATCTTAACCTGTCTACAAAATTAATGTCTTCAATTTTAAAAGCCTCAAATTTTGACTCCTGGTAAAGAGTTGGAATTCATCCTATGCACTTTATCCCTTTACCAAACTATTGTTAGTTTAACAGACTTGATAATGAAAGCTTTTAAAACATTGTGGGAAAAGGAGAAAATGCTGGTAACCAGCATTTTCTCCTTTTCCCACAATGTTTTCTGCTCCTAGAAAGACCATTCTCAAATTTCGAGTCACATTGAATAATGCTGTCTGCAACAGTTTTCTGCATTCAGTTTAGACAAGGTCTAAAACTTTGTCAAAAGGTAAAGAGATGACTAACGGTCCCCTGCTTTCGGCTTTTGTTTATTGCAAACAAAATTGTTGGAAAAGATGAAATTGAACAAAGCATAAACAGCCTGGGATCAGGGGTGACATTGTTAATCACATCCCTATCACAGTCTCTTTCACAGTCTCTTTTCATATCTATACATATCTATGACAATGAACTAATAATCGGTTCCTCAACTATTCTGCTCCGCTCCTCACCGTTTTTTTCTTCTTACTAAGTCAGTAACGTCCGAGCAAATATGCAAAATCAAAGTGTTGAGAACGCTGACGTGGTATTTGTCAAGGAAACCCATTGTGTGGAATCAATAGTTTGAAAAAGAGACATATTGTTCAAATATTGGCTTAAAAGAAAATTAATACCTTTTTGGTTGAAGGGAGAGTACTCGTGTACCTTAAAACTATAATTTTGAAATATCTTTAGCCTTTTACATTTAATTTGAAACATTACAATCAATTACTTCGATCTGTAAATATTCATGAGCAATCAAATGGAGTAGCGCGCAATCATAGGACGAACTAGCCATAGAACGAATTGGTTTTGGAACGAAAAAAGCCCAGGGTCAGTAGGCAAATTTGTATCATTGCGCCAATAAAAGGCTATGAGCTAGAGAAGCTATTTTCAATCAAAAATAAGTACCTCAATGATCGATGTCCTCGCTCAATGTATTTTAAAATGCCATTTCAAATTACATATCTGTGTGCCACCGAAAAACTCATTTGCCTGAGAAAGAATGAGTTTAACTGGGTTTATTTCCTTCGGCTTTGCACAAAATAAGATACATGGTTATCAAAATTCAATCTTGAACTCATAGTGGTATTGTCTTCGACAAATACCACAAAAATAAAGATCGGAACGGAAACCAGAGTAAGTGTCACTGTTTTTCTTTCAATCATAGTAAATCATAATTCTGTTTGGCATCCATAGTCTTACAAGGTTGCTTTCAAAATCGTCGTTAGATGCAAGATTGTTTGTTTGATTTGCTTTTTTACGTTTAGTTTAAACATATTTGTTTTACATCGATTGAGAAACAAGTTCTTACATCTTATACTAACCTCTCTCGATTCTTTTACGTGGCCACAGGTTCTCCATATGAATGACACCCCTTTAAGCCTGTCAGGCATTTTAGTTGAGGACAGTGCAAGATACCTTTAGCTTTCGATTCCACTTCTTGTAAAATTTTCGCTGGCCTACACAGTCGGCGAGGTGTTACTAGTATGGTTTCCAGGAAGCAGAATCAAGAGAGATCAGTGTATGTTACAATAACTTGTTTCTCAATTGATATAAAACAAATATGTTTGAATTGAAATGAACTTCATTCTGATTTATGCCTAGTTCACTTGTGTGCTTTTGTGTATGGTACCGTCAAATTGGACTGATTTTTAATCTCATCCAAAAAATAATCAATAAATCAAGTCGGTCAACAACAGAAATCGGCGCACGACCTCATGAGTACCGACATTTAAAATCTATGCTCTACCAGCCAGAGTTAATCCGGCAGAGCTAATCCGGCAAGTATTTTTTTGCAAGAGGAAATGACTTAAATAGTACCAGAAGTGGAATGCAGCGTTGGAATTACACGTATCGTAAAGAAAGGCAATAAAAATTAAGAAAAGCAATAAAAATTTATAGCCGATTTCAAAGTCTAATTGTAACAGGTGTATTAATGCGTGCGCAACCGGTGTAATGCATACAATGCAGTTATTATGCTAACATTACGTGTTACCCTTGTTTGTTGGTGGTTTCGAAGAGTTACCTGCTTCTTTGTTGCCATGGTACTGTTGCCATGTTACTGAACGAGCTTTACGCCATTTTCAGTAGTAATATTGTCATATTAGGTGTACACGGTGTTCTATTTCTCTATCAGATGATAGATATCTACAGTTGCCCATATTGAAAACCCCCACCCGGGTGGCTCAGTGGTGAGCGTGTCGAACTCATGTGTCTTTCTTTTCGGCGTATTTTCGCCTCTCACCTCTGCTGAAGCATGTGAGAAAAGTAGTCTGTGCTTTAGAAAGAAAGTTGTGTTAGTATCGGTATAAGAAAGCCAGGAAACACATGCACGTCACCGACCGCCTTGATATGACCTTAACTGTTAAAGTGGCTTTAAACCCGAATAAAACCTCCTAACCAACCATATTGAAAACATTTCCCTTACGATGATTCAAGCGCGGCTCAAATGTAAGAACCTGTCTTTGAAAAGTTACAAAACGTTATAATTGCCTGCATTTTCATCGCAATGTTTACGAAATTCGTCTTTCTCGGGGTTGCCAAAATTCGAAATCTTTTAGTAAAGGTCAGATATGTAGCGTTATATTGCCAGAATTAGGGACTTCAGGGGCTTAACCTTTTAACGACCCTGAGGAAGAAACCTTTTGAAAACATTGTGAGAAAAGGAGAAAATGCTGGTAAACAGCATTTTCTCCTTTTCCCACAAAGTTTTCTACTCTATCAAAAATAAGTGCATAATTTGAGCCACTATGAAATTATCATCTGCAAATTCTTTCAATATGAACAGGTCTCAAGTTCTGACATGCGGTAAAGAGATAAACGTGGCTTGAACTCAAGCACTTTCGGATACACTAAGTCAAAAGATGTCTCGGTATTTATAAACGTCTGGGATTTTCTAATGCAGCCTAGAGTTTCTTTTCGCACGATAATTCAGACACAAAAATAGGTGTGAAAGCTGTCGTCATCATGTTTCTGAAATAACGTGTAGAGCAATGTAACACCCATCCAACTAATCTTTCAATGTTGAATTCCCTATAAACCATTTGCAAAACAATCTCGTCTTTCCACAACATAAAGAAAGATGAATTTTGAAACTGTAGGGGAAAAGGGAAAATGTTAATCAGAATTTTCTCCAATTTCGATGGCACTATGTTTTCACGTATTAATTCAAAATAGAATCTCAACATCTGAGCCACATATAACTTTTATTCTGCTTATGTTTTCAATCGTGACAAAGCTAAAATTTATCCATTGGCTTGCCACGCGCGAAAAGGGGCATTCCGACAATTACGTAAAGCAGTCCGCGGAGGCTAATCCGAAACGGCACTTTCCGTTTTTTATGTAATTTTCTATTTTGTGCAAGTCTAGTGTAGCACAAAATCTAATATAGACGTAAAGTGTCGTCTCAGATTAGCCTGCGCGGACTGCGCAGGCTGATCTGAGACGCCAATTTACGCAAATGTCCGAATGGCCCTTTTCACATGTTGCTGGCCGTTTGGTAAAGACCAGAATGTGCTTGTTTCAGGTCAGTGCGTCGATGGAATCGGTGGTTGTTTTCCTTGAATACTTAAATTCTTCACCATCAATTGTTAATTTCCTGTACCTCGTACGAATTCCTCAACACCAAAAAGAGCGGGAAAAACCACGTGAAACGTTTATTGGCAGACCATGCTTTCAGGCAGTAAATTGTTGGTGGGAGAAATTAATTACTAGCTAATGAGAAACAGTGTAGCAAAATATTAGAAGGCTTTCCATTCATGTATAATGATCGCCACATGACACGGTAAACAGGCTCAAAGCTTAACTAAACATGCAGTGAAAACAAGAACAGAATAGAACAAAGCGGCTACCGAAACAGAACAGAAGAGAATCTTTGTTTCTCTTATTTGAACTTTGCCTCTTATCGTTGAAAAATATACCTAACAGTTACATAAATGTTTGTAACAATGGCAATTACATGTAATTAGAGTAGTAAAGTAATAAGCCATGTAGCATGCTAGAATGTACATAAAGTTTTATATAAGCGGAGGTTTATACACACAAATGCACTTGTACTAATAGCAATTTATATTGAATCATTCAGAACACAGACATGGCGTGCACTGGAACTTGCAGCACAAATATCTGACTTCTTACTATTTGTTTAACTCTTCCACATAATTACAACTTTTGACAATTCTGAAAGACTAGGTTCTAAAAAACAGTGTGGAAGAAGGAGAAATGCAGGAATCTCAAGTGATTGGAGGGAGACCAATGACGCTTAAATTCCATAGCATAACAAACATGTAATTATTTTCCATAATGTCTTCTTCGGACGCTATGTTTGAAGCTTAGTCTGTGTATTTCCGGTACGTAAATGAAAGAGTTGCTTGTGTAAGAATAGAACGTGTTTCCCGCCGGTATCGACCTCGGCCGTAGTAAATCTCTAATTTCTCTCGTTGTCGGATGGTTTTCGAAACCGTGGTGTTTTATAAATGAAAATTAAAAGACTTTGGGAGTATCAATCTGAAGGGCCACATTTAAACCAGATTCATTCTTTTTCCTACAAATTCCCTCAATATAGAACGAATTTTAAATTTTGTCTGATAGCATAGACTTAACCATGTCTCCTCTGTTTGTATGGACCTATAGATCTTTTAGTTGGAAAATGTTTGAAAAATATAATCGATCAGAAATCTAATCAGGCACTTTAATTGTTTAGGGAGATTCTATCGTAAAAAATAGCCCATGCCAAAAATAGAAGAGACAGAGAGATGCGCAGGCGTAGTCGGAAGTACATGTACATTATAAACAGAGTATCAAAGATGATGTCAACAAACAGCATCGAACCAAGTTATGGAAAAACTTCGGGTTTTAAAATATATGAACCTTTCCCAGGAAAGACGGAGCTTAATACATCTGTGTCATACGTTGTAACAATGAAGCCATTACAATGATTATGGATTTATTTCATGCTTTCCGGTGGGATATCGAGAAATAGCAGTGAAAATATTTTTCGATCTTACACTGGTACCACCAGTGAAAATACCGATTTTCACGTTCTTGTTGCCTAGGTAAATTGCGCGTGCCTAACAACCAGATGGGAAATATGACGTCATCTACCTTACATTTCTCGCGCTTGACGTAACGTTGCTATGCGGGAGGGGTACGCCACGGGGAATGAGGGAAAAGAACTGTACTAAATTTTGATAAAGCTCCTCCCAGAAAGGGTTAAAAGCATGAAATAAATAGAATATTTGTATTTTTCGGTGAAAGATCGAAATTTATTTCATCTCGTGAACACCATCGGTAATATTTTCACTCGTGGCTGCGCCACTCGTGAAAATATTACCGATGGTGTCCACTCGATGAAATAAATTTCGATCTTTCACCGAAAAAAACAAATATCCTCTATATCCTAGCCACCTTTTTTGAATACCATATGAATCATGAGATAGATTGGTCCAAAGACATACAGAAAATTGACCAGTAGCGAAAAGTTTCGGCTCAAGTCAGCCTGCGCGGACTGCGCAGGCTGACTTGGGTCGATACTTTTCGCAGATGCATTAAGCACCCTTTTCACAGAGCACGACTCATATATTAGTTCTGCGAGCGCTTTTTATCACATAACCTCCCTTGTTTCCAGTGTAATAAACCCATTACGAATTTTCATATCTTATACACGTGTAATGTCACAATTGTGTGACGACATTTCTGACGTCATTATGAAAGTTTTTTTTTTTTTGTATCTAGAAGTGCAAGGGGTTTTATGAATATTACCGAGGGTGCATCTTTAAATGTTTATTTTTTTGCATCTTCTGATCTATAATTTGTGAAATATCGTTATGTGATAAAAAGAATCTGATATTCGGTGGCATTTAAGATGATATCTTATTTAACTCGTCAAGAAGAAAATGTTATTAACCTCTGCAAAGGCTCGCTCAATAACATTTCTCTATACTTGTTTAATATTTTTTAATCGCATAACCTCCCTTGTTTTCAGTGTAATATGCATATTACGAATTTTCTGATCTTATACACGTTTGATATCACATTTGTGAGGTGTCATTTTTGACTTCATTTCGCACGTATTACATAAAAGTAAATTGGTCTTATGGATATTACCGCGGATTCATTTATGAATGTTTTTCCATCATTTAATCTATGTTTTGTGAAATGCTGTTATATGACGAAAAGAATCTGACATTTGTGGACGTTTGAGATAGAAATTTATAAAACTCGTCCAGGAAAAATGTTATTAAGCTCGCCAAAGGCTCGCTTAATAACATTTCCCTAGACTCGTTTAATGAAATCTTTTCTCAAAAGCCAATTCATGGCAGATCCTATATATCTCAAAAGCCAACCCATGTCAGATCCTATATTTAAGGCATTCCTGTAATATGCAAATTGCCGCACACTTAATTACCATATTTCGGCCCTTGCCTTAAAATATGCGCTAAGGGTATTTTTCCGTATTTATTAAAAAAATCGAAGCTTTAATGAAGTAAACTATGATCCAGTATCGGAGTTGTTGTCTATCTATTCAACCCTTACCACACAATGCCGACTTTCGACGAAATAATGAAAACAACAACAACAACAAAAACTTTTGAAAATATTGTAGTAACAAACACTTTCTCTTTTTCCCACAATGTTCTCTCCCAAATCAAAGATAACCTCCAAAATTTGAGTCACATTTAATTTGTTGTCTCCAAAGCTTTGGGTTTGACCGGTTTGAAATTATGTTATTTGGTAAAGCGTTAACGGCTTACATCAATGCCTTAGCCCGGTTCCAAGTCATAGAAGACATGCTGCTTAAAAGACTTTTAAAACAAACAATTTAGGCCCTGATCTGTAACTGCGTCCTTCGCAAGTGTTCTCCATGATGGTGACTTTGTAGGATTAAGGTCCCTTCGTGCTCTAGGCATATATGGTATGGACCATTGGAGAGAAAGATTCAGATACAAGGAATTCCGGGTACAAGCCCCTATATCTTCTTCGAATAGATTTCCTTGGTAGTCTACCGTGCCCGAAGTAAAGCACCGATACATGCGAGGCTACATGTACCTTTGGGCACCAAACTAGTTCACCTCTAGTTGGGTGGGAAACACAAGGTGTCTCAGAGAGGTCCTGGTTGGGCCGGGTATCGAATCTCGGGCTTAGAAATTAATAGTCCATTGCTTTTTTATTACTGCACTACCGGTCCACCCAACCAATCTTGATCCTTACCTTATGTGATTGTTAGATCTGTAGAGAGCTGGTTATAAATTGGTTAATATATATCTAATTGAGGATTTAATCAGGTGAATAACCTTATTATATTGACATTCACGCCCTCACGCTCGAACGTGATCCTGTATTTTTTATGCTTCTCCCGCTCCTCATTTCATCAACATGTGACAATTATTATGTAAAATTTAGAAAAGAAAAAAAAAAACACACACACACACACAACACTGATAATTATTCTTTCAAACTTTTTTTTTAAATGTTGGTCCTTGTTCAAATGGATGGATTTTCAGGACGGCAAACTTGTCGATTTCGAATTCCTTTTTCCTAGATTCTTACTTTAAACACACGTTGACTTCGAGATTACGAGGGTCAAATGTACTTACTTTAACTCTTTATCGAACAAAAAAATTAGATTTGTCCATAACAAAAAAGACTATTTTGCTGAAGACAAATTAGATCTGGTACAAATGGTGGAAACCTTTATCATAGAAAACATTGTAGGAAAAGGTAGAAAATGCTGGTTACCAGCATTTTCTCCCTTTTCCAACAATGTTTTCAATGGCAATCTTCCTTAGGGTCGTTAAAACTTGAGACGGTTTTGGTAAAGGTTTAAATCCGTCACTTAACCCTTTACTAAACAATCCCTGTTATTTACGATCCAGAGGAAGAAGCCTTTAGAAAACATTTTGGGAAAATGAGAAAATGTTAGTATCCAGTATTTTCTCCTATTCCCACAGTGTTTTCCAGTGTTTTCCAGTCTTCCAAAGTAAAGTTTCAAGTTTTTAGCCACGTCTATTTTGCCGTCTGCAAATGCTTTCAATTTGGACAAGTTTAAAATTTTAGCAATTAGGAAAGAGTAATCGTGGGTTTATGAAACTAGTTCTGTAATTTATGCAACTCAATCTCTATGATCGTTTTCCGGGAAAGAAATCCTGTACCGGTACCATGACATAGATAATCCCAAGTATTGACCTCGCCTGCATCATAAGGTTCAACTCAAAACCCTTAATATGATAGGCCGAAACTCTACCCCAATATGTATATATCAACCATGTATATTTCATTATATAAAAAGAAATGTATGAGTATACATAATTCTCATCCTTATTATACTATGTTTATGAAAAAGCAGGGTTCATTTATTATTTTTGTTTTCAAGGTCAAGGTCATTCCTTGAGAGGCTATGCATACATTGCTTGATAAATTTTATCATATCGTCGGTTTACTTCAAAAACCTCCTAACTACAACTTGAAACAAGGTTTCAAGCTGTAGTTACGAGGTTTTTGAAGTAAACCGACGATATAACCAATAAGAAAACCACGCCTGAACGTGCTTATGTATTGTAGCCAGTAGCTTATGGGTCCACTCAGCTGGTCGATTACAATTAATCCTCACTTAATCATCGTTTAATTATCGCCGAGTCCCGGTAGCTCAGTCGGACTTGAGAACAACGGCTCGTGTGTTCGATCCCTAGCTGGGCCAAGTTCCATCCGAGGATTTATGATAGTTATGCCGACAGGATTCATTCCT
The DNA here is from genome assembly GCA_943736015.1 of Tridacna crocea. NCBI lineage: Eukaryota > Metazoa > Mollusca > Bivalvia > Cardiida > Cardiidae > Tridacna > Tridacna crocea. Next base: position 41,870,749 of record OX031066.1, on the reverse strand, counting down.
CCCCCACCGCAGCCCATTATTGCTACGATGAATTTGTGGGAAAGCAGCCAGTGCCTTGGAAAGAAAATTGTGCGAAGTACTGGTAACAGAGACCCCAGGAACCCATGAGTAGGTGCGCCATTAACGGCGTTAAACACCAAAGAGTCAGTCAGTCAAAGTTTAAACACTTTAATAGTACGTACAGCTATTGTAAACATTAACCGAGCCTTGTTGCCCGGTCTGTAGTGTAGAGCTCTGCAAGCTTGTGGCTGCTGGTTCGATTCCTAAGGTTGGTCAATTTTTTTTTCCGAGGATTCATTTCCCTCCCATCGCTGAACATTATTTAGACAATGTTTGTGCAGAAAAGCAGCCAGTGGCGCGAGAAGAATATTGCGTGAACTACTGATAAATTTGATGTAAGGAAGCATGGGTAGGTGCACTCTCTTGCACTACGGATCATTCCCATTTTCCTCTGTAGTTGGCTCAGAAAGTAGTCCGTCATCACGTGATATTTTCGTCACTTGACCAAAACTCAAAATGACGACAGAAACGCTGGTGATGGAAAGACCAATCGATTGTTTTGTGTGCTATTCAAACAGCATACGACAAATCAGACTAAAGGGATTTTCTGAAAAGTTTAAATGTTTTTAAAGGGCGTTTTCTTGTTGTTAAATCTTACAAACTTAGAGCCATCGGTGTGTCGAAACTGTTACATAACACACAGGCGCATGCTTTTTTATCCCCCGCCGTAGGCGGAGGGATATAGTTTTAGCGTTGTCCGTCCGTCCTTCCGTCCGTCCGTCCCGCCAAATATCTCCAATACCAATGGACGGAATTTCGTTAAACTTTATAAACTTTGTACAGTGACCCATTCTCCCGAGACTTTTTGTTTTGTTTTTGTGATTCGATGCAAAATGGCCGACCGAGAGCGATTTTAAGTTTCTCTTAAGTTGCACTTTAGTACACTTTTGATGTTTGGAGTCTTGTCTTCAAAACTATACAAAGTTTGTACATTGAACTTGTCACATCTGTCAATCTCCATTAGGAAATGCAGGAAAAAAAGTTTCACCTACATTGACCGTGCAACACCACAGTTATTTGCCCTTGTTTTTGTAAGTTGTCATGGAAAAAAAAAGGGGGTTTCATGTTATATTTCATTCCATTTCTTGTGAAGGCAACTCCTTCCACATTTCTTGACGGAATTGAATGGAATTTTGACAGAATATTTCTTGTCATGATTGTGACCTATTGCATATTGTCAACATTTTGCGATTTGTAGCTGCGTCATGAAAAAAGGGGGCTTCATGTTTTATTTCATTTTATTTATTGTGAATGCAACTCGTCCATATTTCTTGACAGAATTGAAAAAAAAAAAAAAAAATTCACAGAATGTTTCTCATCATCTGACCTATCTCATATTCTCAAGGTTTTGTGATTTGTAGCTGCGTTATGAAAAAAGGGGGCTTCATGTTTTATTTCATTTTATTTCTTGTGAAGGCAATTCCTCCCACATTTCTTGGCAGATTTGAATGGAATTTTCACATTATCATGTGACCTAACACAACACCTCCCACATTTCTTGGCAGATTTGGATGGAATTTTCACATGATCATGTGACCTATGGCATATTGTCAAGGTTTTGGGATTTGTAGCTTCATGTTATAATTTCATTTTTTTCACAAGAATCTCTTCAATTACTGGACATATCTCAACAGATTTGGATGAGATATTCATAGATCATGCAGCCTAGCACATGTTGTCAGGGTTTTGCAATTTATCACTGTATCATGGAAAAAGGGGACTTGTGTCAAATTTATTTTTTTATCAGTGTATCTCTAACTTTTGCACATATTTTCATAGAACTTCATATTTTTATTGCTTTATCAAAGCTAGTGACCAATGAGTCAATTGTGCATCCGTCTCTCCATGCATTAGTCGTAAACCTTTTAGATCACAAGTAATACCATATATCCATTCAGCTACCCAAGCAGGTGCAACAAATTTCAACACTTTAGTCTCTAGCTACCTGCTTGAAATGGCAATTAACAGTGCGGCGGCTTATATTGTGAGAGGGATATCTTCTAAAGTCCTTGACAAAAATTGATGAAACTTCATGCATGTTTTCCATTGGATAGTCCTTTGATGCGTTTTTTTTCCCACATATATGATATGACATGCCATGGAAAAAGGGGGTTTTATGTATATTTCCTTTATTTGTTTTCATTTTATGAAATGCCGAGTTCTACAAAAAGGGTACTTAATGTATAATCCTGTAGTGGACCTCTTTTATATTTTTTTTATGTAATGAAATCCTGTGCCATGGAACAAGGGAGCTTAATGTATAATTACATCATTGACCAGTAACAAAAAGGCCACATGTACATGCAAAACACAATACCTCTTATACGTTTATATCAGAAAAGGTCTTTTTCGGCGGAGGATGTCATTTCAACGAAATTCCTTGATTTTTTTTACAATTGGTGGAAGGTACCGATCAGTAAAGAAGCTTGAAAAATAGTTCCACTGTATACAGGTAAAGTCATCAGTTTGAATGCACCTAAAATGTGTCCAGAATCATATTTCTTTTGTCTACTTCATTATGTTACAAATGAAACAGCTAAAGAGTTTAAAAAAAAAAACATGTTTTCCTTGGTTTGACAAGATTCTTGTCATTTATCCCACCGCAGGTATGTATAGTGAGAGTAACGAACAACAACTCTGCTCCGAGATTGGGGTAGGGCGCACCCACAGGTACCTGACATGTTTGGAATCATACAACCCCTCTATATAGATATAATAAAGACTTTATAATACCTTTATAGAGGGGTGGTATGATACCAGACATGTCAGGTATCTGTGGGTGCACTTACAATCGTGAAATACAAGTAATTGAAGTTATTTTCCTTAACCCTTTACCAAACGACATAATTTTAGACTTGTTCAAATTGAAAGCATTTGTATGCAACATAATTAATGTGACCCAAAACTTAAAATTTGTTTTGGTTAGGTTAAAAACATTGTGGGAAAAGGAGAAAATGCTGGTACCAGCATTTTCTCCGTTTCCCACATTGTTTTCGGAAGGCTTCTTTCCCAGGGTCGTGAAAACCCGGGATTCTTTGGTAAAGGGTTAATCTGCATTTAGCACACTACAAACACCAAGCAAAACAGCGCAAAATTATTAATCTGCTACATTTCTTTTACTCCTTTCTCGCAAGTTTTCTTTCCTTGTGTCATAACAAAACAAAACTAACATATTTCTTCTCCGTAAAATATTTCACTTTGCTGACACTTGCACTTATATAAAAGGTTTATCTCAAATTAGAAAAAAAATGTGCACAGTAGATAAAAGCCACTCTAAAGACCAAAAGTACACAATCAATAGAGTCAAAATACAGACATAGTTCATGCAATTTTAAACAATGTATGTATATTGTTAGAATTGGCCTGCAATAGGCGAAAAAGTACATTGGGACATCTGCGTAAAGTGTCGTTCCGGATAAGCCTGAGCACTCCCCGTAGACTAATCTGAAATGACACTTTCAGCATTTTTTGTGTGTGTATTTTCCTCATTTGCGCAAGCCTTCTGTAAAAATTTTGCCCAAAAGGCAATGGATATCAGATTCTTTTTATCGTATAACTGTAGTTTTAGAATTATAGTTCACGATGTGCTAAATAAACTTTTGTATAGAAATTAACATGAAGACAGTTCGATTCTCATTCGGCTTACCTCGGGTGTTCCGGTGATCAAGTCCATCGGCTGTACCTGGTAGCTTGATATGCATTAACACGGTTCATTTCATCGCCGGAAATACGCCGGTTTACCGTTCTGAAAATCGTAAGGCTCCCCTTAAAAAAAGAAAACCTGAGTGTCAATTTGCTATTGAAATCTGTCTAACTATATTTTAGTTGACAAACAGTTCGTTTATTCATTTTTAACGTGGTTTATCAATCCCGGTTGAATTTTCACCGACAGATAGATGTAAATAACTTCATCAACTTGTTTATGTCGCTGCTAAACGACTTACGGTGGCAGCGCCATGTATAAGATCACGTGATTGGCATTCAAATGGAAACGACCGTTATACAGACGAGCTTAGATGAAACTACGGAATCGACAGAGTTGTGACGAGCGCTCGCTGAATTGACAAACAAAATGCATAAAAATTCAAAGAAACTTGCATAATTATAATGTTTTCTTTTTAATCTGAAGATGATTAGGTCTGCAGCTTTGCCAATTTTACATAGAAATATGGGTCGACAATGTCTTAGAAAAGAGTCATTTATTGAACTGGAAAAGATTCCATTGTAACATAATTAGACTAATAACAATATCCACGCTTTTAACTCCTTACCAAACGACAAAATTTTAGGCTGGTCCAAATTGAAAGCAATTCAGACGACAAAATAAATGTAACTCAAAAATTGAAATTTGTTTCCAGCATTTTCTCCTTTTCCCACAATGTTTTCAAAAGGCTGTCATCTCAGGGTCGTAAAAACCAAGTATTGTTTGGGAAAGGGTTAAATGGCACGAATTGAATTTGTCTGGAAGCTCACCCCAAACTTGTTTTTCTTTTTTTCAGCTAGTGGACCTTTAAGTATTATATAGTACAGTATTAAAGCTGTAAAATAACACCTGAGGTCGGCCTTACTTACGTTACAATTTTTCATTCACTTATTTTATACGGTAGTGACACACTTCCTAATTTATTTCGCACGACCGAGCTTTATGTGTTACGTCTATATAGCCGTATATAATACTAGAAAATATAATATATATGTATATATACTGGTGGTCGTGTAGTTGTGGCGACTTGACCACAAATTAATTTAACTTGTAACATTATCACGAGCATGTTCATTTTGGTATTTGTTTACGTTCTTCAAATGGACTTCAGAATGTCACAGCCAACCACATTGCTAGATTATCTTGTTAAGGAAAAAAAAAATAATATGAATGTATGAGCTGCCCTCTGGGAAAAGGGGCTTTCGTGCAATTTTGTGAATTGTTATACCAGGTAAACCATCGTATGGCATGCAATACCGTACTCGAAAAGGGCATTCTAACATTGGCGTAAAGTGTCCTTTCGGATCAACCTGCGCGGCAGGGGAGGCTGATCCGAGACGGCACTTTACGACTGCATGAGACTTTGTGTTACACAGAACTTGTGCAAACCAGAAAAGAACAAAAAATGGGAAATTATGGTATGATGTAGGGTTCAAAAGTTGGAAGCCGCGGATACCATCTGGGGTCATTTCTCTACGTAGAATAATGACCCGGGTCATCCGTCTATGTAGAGAAATGACACATGGGTCATTCCTCTACGTAGAGAAATGACCCATGGGCCATTTTGTAGGGGAGGGTCATTTCTCTGCATTACACCGGCACCAGAAATCTCCCGCTCACGGTGGTCGTTCAAACCGTACATAACTCCACGTGGTCTTCAAGTATAGAACAAAAAACTTACAATGACGTCAGAGAAAAAGACAGAAAAAAAAAACCCACATCGTCTCGCAGAAAGAATTACGGGTCATTCATCAATCCTAGAAAAAGTGAGAGAATCAATCCTGGTCGACATGAGTAATGGCTTAAGGTGGCATGAAACTAGATTTCGTGTGGCAGGTTTTTGAGAAAATTTTAAGAAAAAGTTATCATTTGTGTTATCCTGAAAATATGGCTTTGAAACTAGATACATGTAGAAATACGTGTAAGTAAAAAAAGAAAAGAACAAGCATTTTTCTCACTTTTTAAGTTAGTTAGTTAGTTAGTTTAGTTTAAAAATATTTATTTTACATCGATTGAGAAACAAGTTCTAACAACTTATACTAATCTCTCTCGATTCTGCTTCCTGGGTAATATACCAGAACTTGCGCCGAATGTGTGGGCCAATGAGAAATCCCAAAGTTGACATCCGCTCCCGGGTATCGAACTCAGGACCTTTAGGTTATGAGGCCGACGCTCTACCTCACGACCGCGGATACCACACAGTGTTGTTTAGGCTATAATCTTCATTGTTGTTTAGGCTAGAAACTTCTTTGTTGTTAGGCTAGAATCTTCTCTGTTATTTAGGCTAGAATCTTCGTTGTTGTTTAAGCTAGAATTTTTGTTGTTGTTTAGGCTAGAGTTTTCTTTGTTGTTTACGCTAGAATCGTCGTTGTTTGTCAGGCTACAATCTTCTTTGTTGTTTAGACAAGAATCTTCGTTGTTGTTCAGGCTAGAATCTCCTTTGTTGTTTAGGCTAGAGTCTTCTCTGTTGTTTAGGCTAAAATCTTCTCTGTTGTTTAGACTAGAATCTTCGCTGTTGTTTAGGCTAGAATCTTCTCTGTTGTTTAGGCGAGAATCTTCTCTGTTGTTTAGGCGAGAATCTTCTCTGTTGTTTAGACTAGAATCTTCTCTGTTGTTTAGGCTAGAATATTCTATGTTGTTTAGGCTAGAATCTTCTATGTTGTTTAGGCTAGAATAACTAAGGGAAAAATCGGATGGTGTAGATTCATGATAAGACTGCAACAGAGATTTAAATTCAGTTACGTCACACAGAAACAGAGAGAGAGAGAGAGAGAGAGAGAGACAAACAGACAGAGAAACAGAGAGAGAGAGGCAAGAAACAAAGGGTGAGTGGGGTTAGAGACAAGAAAAAGAGAAATGCAGACAGAGGGAGGAGAAGGTAAAAAAAAAATCGTGTTGCAGAAAGAATCAGGGGGTCATTCATCAATTCCAGAAAAAGCCTGAGAATCAATCCGAGTCGACGTTGATGGAACCATAATCACAGAAAGATCGCCCCGGATTTGTATTTAATGAATATTCTATGCCGACAAGTCAAAACATGCAAATCGGATGCCGTAAATCATATACGTATACCTTTTCCCGGTACATTCCGGGGCCTGTGCTCATCAACCATATTAAATCGCATTCTGGAACTTATTTTAGATTAAGAAAGTAACGTAATTTCTGATTGGCTAAACCATTTGGTTTAGCCAATCAGAAATTGCGTTATTTTGAAATTTAGATGGGGATTCTTAGTCTTATTTCAGATCTAGAAAGCAACACAACTCCTGACTGGTTAAAATTTTGGTTCAGCCAATCAGAAATTGTGTTACTTTAAAATTTAAAAAAAATATCTCCCGTTGACTCCTAACTTTACCGGAAGAGGGAAGAAATTTTGGACTTGTCCAAACTAAAAGCAGTTACAGATGACTGGTTAAATGGGGTTGAGATGCATGGATCAATTTTGTTGTTAATGTTTAGAAAATATTGCGGGAAAGAGAGAAAATGCTGGAAATCACACAGTTTTTGAAACCTGGCTTCTTGTAAAAGTTGTAAAAGCAAATGACAGTTCGGTACAGGGTTAATTAGCCTCCCACATATAGTATTAACAGATAGAATATCTTTCCATAGCTAATGTGACTAGAAGTTAGTTTCTGTTTAACCTTTTCCCAAATGACAAAATTTAAGACTGGCCAAAATTGAAGGCACTTACAGATGACAAAATAAATGTAACTCAAAAATTGAAATTTGTTTCCAGCACGGAAGAAAACATTGTTGGAAAAGGAGAAAATGCTGGTTACCATGCTGGTTCCTTTTCCAACAATGTTTTCAAGGTCGTAAAAGAAAAGGATTGTTTCATAAAGGGTTAACCCTTTACCTAACGACAAAATTTTAGACCGGTCCAAATTGAAAGCACTTGCATGCGAGAAAGTAAACGTAACTCAAAAAATGAAATTTGTTTCCAGCAGGGTAAAAAATATTGTGGGAAAAGAAGAAAATGCTGGTTACCAGCATTTTCTCCTTTTCCTACAATGTTTTCAAAACGTTTCTGTCTCAGGGTCGTAAAAACAAGGAATGGTTTGAGAGAGGTTTAAGCAAGATACAACCCAATGGTCCCTTTTCCAAACTTATTATCGGTATATGCTTAGAAAGATAGATTGGAGTTCGGTCCTCATGTTTGAGGGCTATGGTTGATTATAGAACTCTAATGCGCATGGTCATATTTCATCCGCATATTTGAAGATTGTGCTGTCCACGATTTGACTCTAATATGCATGTTCTGTCTCCATAGTTTGAGGTTTATGGTACTATGGAGATTGTGATACATAACAAGTTGGCTTCTTTACAAAAGAAGCCAGGAGAGGTCGGCATCATTGTTTCAAATAGTTTACTGGCTCTGAATTCCAATATATTTATGTACATATAAACAAACAAGTAAAAAAGCCGCCGCGTATAGAAACCTCATATATTTTACATAGCAATCATTTGACCTTCTTGTCGCGTTTTCAAGTCGCTTGTGTTATCTTATGTTCAAGTGATCTTCTTCAGCGGTCTTCTTTCTCTTTTTTAACGAAATTATTCTTATTTTTTCTTCTGCTCATATTTATTTGCTTAATGAAAAAATGAAAAACTACAATTAATTGCAGCCATGGCAAATTAATATATCAAATCTTTTCTGAAATTCGTCATATAAAATATATATGTCTATTTCCTGTTTCGTTTTTTTTTTATTTCGCTTTATATTCAAAACCATGACGAAATAGACTGTGTATCAGAACAATTTCGCAAAGAGAAATAGATTTAGGGCGCAAAAATTCTGTGGCAGTCTGCCTTTTAAACTCACCACTGTTGGAGAGGTCTGATCACTTGTCCAATGATTTTAATCTTATGTGCTCTTTAATATTCCGTAGACATTTTCTGGACTGTGATATGTGATTCAAGTATTACGAACAGGTTCGCGATCTGTACTTACATTACGTACTTATATATGATGACATACGACATGAATCTAGTCGTATATGTATGCCGATATTACAATGTTTATATTATATTCGTACAGTCTTCATCCGACACGTGATTCCAGTCTAAGATGTACGCCCGATTTCTTTTTCATATTTCAAGATTGTGGTACTTTAGGCAAGTCACGTGAACGCCAATATTTTGTCCTCACAGATACGAACTGTGATACAAGATTACAGGCCTTTAACTCATTACCAAACGACAAAATTTTTGGCTTGTCCAAATCGAAAGCATTTGCAGACGACAGCATCGAAGTGACTGAAAATTTGAAATTTGTTTTGTGAAAGGTAGAAAACATTTTGGAAAAAGGAGAAAATGCTGGTTACCAGCATTTTCTCCTTTTCCAAAAATGTTTTCTAAAGGCTTCTCTCAGAGGAGGCAAAAGTAGGAATTGTGTGGTAATGGGTTAAGTGTAGGATAATTTCCTAACATTTTTAGGACTGTCCGTCACTTATCCCAGTCTTTCAGTCTTATGTTCTAAATATTCTGACCCCACATTTGAGAACTAGGGTACACGATTCCAATGTATTCTCACGTTCCGTTCTATGAACGCAGGAACCGTAGGACTGTGTATATGGTTCTAGTCCTTTTTCAAGGCCTAATGCCATGTCCTCAAATATGAGGACTGGGTTTCAGGATCTCATAGTTATGTGAAGGCCCATGTTCCCATTTCCTCATAATAAAGGACTGTGCTATAGGATTCTCGTCTTTGCTCATTTTTCATGCTCTTATTTGAAAACTCGAGTCATTCGTAGTCTTTCTTTACATTTTCTTTTTTTTTGAATAACTCAGATTCTAATTGGCTAAACATTTGATCCAGCCAATCAGAAGTGGTGTTTCTTTCTAAATATAGAATTGCAAGGTGTGTATTCACCAACCATTCTTGAGAATATTCTTAGTCTTATTCTCCAGAATTTTCTATATTTGAAAGTATCAGAACTTCTGATTGGCTAAACCGAATGGTTTAGCCAATCAGAAGTTCTGTTACTTACAAATTTAGAAAATCAGGGACAAAGAATGCTCTTAAAAATGCTCTATGAATACGGACCTCAGACGTTCAGTCTTCAGTGCATGCTGATATTTCATTCTTATATTTAAGGCTGCTGCACCTTTAAAAAACGCTGAATCAATAGCATTGTAATGAATGGTGTCATGGTGTGACCCCCTAAAGTGAGCAGGCCAGCAGCTTGAAATACCTAGCTGTTTTTGATATGAACCACCCCAGGGTGCTTGATAACATAACTGTTAACTGAATTTTTTGGGGTTTCAAGAGAATATTTGCTTGTAAATAGGTCTTTTTCCCTCACCTCCCATCTGTTCGATTTCTTTTTTTTTTTTGGTAAGAGGTTGAAAAAATTAGCTGAGTTCACTGAAGGTATATATTTCTTACTTTGAACAAAAACACCTTGAATTCTTTCAGATCTGCTACATGTGCAAATCGTCTACCATAGGGCCCTTGTTTTTGCAACTCTCCCAAAGAAGGTTGTTGAAAACACTGTGGGAAAAGAAGAAAACGATAGTAGCCAGCATTTCACTGTTTCAGGCAGCACTTTCTACTTTTTTTTTCAACAAAAGAACACACAAAACAAACCATGTAGCTACACTTGATTTGCTGTCTGCAAATGCTCTGAATGTACATAGTCTAAAAATTTGTCTTCTGGCAAAGAGTTAGAAAAGAGCTGTATGGGACAACCTTGTACCTAGTTCTATTATTTTTTGCCCAAATTGCCAGCATACTTTTTTCCTCAAATTTGTGGACCGTGGTGATTTTAGAGAGCGGGTTTTACGATGATATCGTTATATTTGATGTCTTCGGTCTTCTTAACCCATTACCACACAATCCCTACTTTAGACGACCCTGAGAAAGAAGCCTTTAGTAAAAACATTGTGCGAAAAGGAGAAAATGCTGGTCACCAGCATGTTTTTTTCTACCCTTCACAAAAAAAAAATTCAAATTTTCAGTCACCTTTATTTTTTCGTCTGCAAATGCTTTCGATTTGGACAAGTCTAAAATATTGTAGTTTAGCAATGAGTCAAGAATTAAAATGGCAAAAGATGCGAGTCTCGTAGGTAAGCTGGTGGGTGATTAGAACTAATTAGCTGCTGTTAACATTGTAAATATGAAACTGACTAAAGCGTTTAATAACATAAGAGTTTTTTTTAATACTTGAGTTTCACAAAGAATATTGGCATTTAGAGTGGTTTCTCACCCCGATCGTTTATATTTTTTTTATCTTTTCTGAGAGAGCGTGGAAAAATGGGTTGGGTTCACAGAAGGTACATATTTCTGTAACTTTGAAAAATCAGTTTTGAATTCTTTTATGCCTGAAACATGTTTTAACTCTTCACGCAAACAGCAAGTGTTTTACGACCTGACGAAAGAGAAGGCCTTTGAAAAAATTGTGGTAAAAGGAGAAAATGCTGGCAACCAACTTTTTCTCCTTTTCTAACATATTTTTTTCTTGATTATAGCCAACTTCATTTATTTCATGCACAATTAATTTCTTGTCACCAAATGCTTTCCACTGATTGGGCTGAGCCTAAAATTGTGTTACTAGTAGCCCTATCTGGTTAAGAGTTAATATAAAATTAATATATATCCTGTCCACAAAATAAAATCAAAGATCCCATTTTTTTCCTTCTCTACATTTATAAGAATATAAAAATGTGAAAAAGTTCATGTAAGGTAGACATTCCCAACTTGTACAGATATATCTTGATGTTTTTCCTGGGCATAATATATTTCGATAACGCTTTTCAAAGCGTAATACAAGTCACAAGACAGACCAGTTTCAACAGCAGGAGCGCTCGAATGTTATATTCCTATTTTAAAGAAGGCAAAATTCTGATTGGCAACGACAAAGGATTAACCCATTATCACAAAACCCCCCACTTTAGACGACATTGGGAAAGAAGCCTTTAAAAGACATTGTTGGAAAAGGAGAAAATGATGGTAACCAGTATCATCTCCTTTTCCAACAATGTTTTCTACCTTTCACAAAACAAATTTCAAATTTTCAGTCACTTTTATTTTGTCGTCTGCAAATCTTGTGATTTGGACAAGCCTAAAATATTGTCGTTTGGTAATGAATTAAGCCAGTCAGCATGCTTCTTTTAATATTCAGAATAGGAGTAAACATGAAAATAATGGCAGTATTATATTTTTTTGTTATCTCTAACTTCATTCTTATTGTTTTCCTTGTATCTTTATTGTATAATGCTGGCCATTTTGGCTGAAAAACAACAATAATAATAATAATGATAATAATAATAGTAATAATAATAATAACGTTTCGTTATTGCAATACCAAAGCCCATTCTGGTCAGGTTGTCTTACTCAATACCGTTCATTGTGGATCTAAAATCAGACTGTTTGTTCTGTGCTGTGAGATCTTGATCTACAAAGTCTAACCAGTGACCTAAGAGATGAAGGAAAATGTAACAGCCATCATTGGTCAAAAGATGGCTTCAACCATTTGACTGCTAATTGAATTTTTAATGAAATTGATGTACAAGTATACAAAATTACACTATAATAATTGGATTGCAACACGCGAAAAGGAGCATTCGGACACTTGCGTAAAGTGTCGTCTAGGATCAGCCTGCGCAGTCCGCGCAGGCTAATCCGAGACGGCACCTTACGACTACATTAGATTTTGTGCCACAGTAGACTTGTGTATAACAGAAAATTATATAAAAACAGAAATTGTCATTTCGGATTGGCCTGCGCAGACTGTGCAGGCTGATCCGAGACAACACTTTACTCTAATGTCCGAAAGCCCCTTTTCACGTGTTGTAGGCCATATAAAAGATGTTTCACATTTTCACTTCAAAATGCATCTCTCTTCTTCTTCTTCTCTCTCTCTCTCTCTCTCTCTCTCTCTCATTACGCACTGGAATTTTTGCAAATCTGCAGATGATAACTTTTAACCTTTACCAAACAACAAATTTGTCAACAAATTCAATCTTGTTAATAGGATCATTTTTTTACTTCGACAGGGTAGAAAATATTGTAGGAAAAGGAGAAAATGCTGGTTACCAGCATTTTCTTCTTTTCCCACAATGTTTTCTATAGGCTTCTTTCTCAGGGTCGTTCAAAGTCGGGATTGTGTGGTAAAGAGTTAAAACAACTTCTCTTCATAGCTGTTTTTATCCTCAAACTTATTTTTGTATTGGAAGTATTAGGTTTTGAAAAAATAGGCTATCAGTTTTATCTGAGATGGAAGGGACCATATGAAATTTGTTACTGCCTGGCTAATAAATGCCAGACACTTGCCCTTCCAAGCCTTGATGAAATATTTCTCATTGGAACTGAAATGTATACGTTTACATACATGTTCGATTCGCTCGGGTTCATAGGTCGAAAACCTTCGTGTTATTTTATCTACTGCAAATGTTCTTACCCTTTTGCCGGAGCCCAGTGGCACAGTCAGAAGCGTACAATGCTTGAGAACATGACGTTGCAGGTTCGAATCCCCGGCTGCGCCGATTTCTGTCAGATGGGTTGATGATGATAGTGGTTGCGATAACATTTACTCCTCTTTCACTACTAATCATTATTTCGACGTGGGAAAGCAGCCAGTGGCTTTGGAAAAGTATTGTGCGAAATAATGGTAACAGAAACTACAAGAATAAGTAGATAGGCGTATTAGCCTCCGCAAAGTAAGTGAAATAATGTTTAAAACGACTTAAAACACAAATTAGTCAATGAGTGAATTTAATCCTTTCGACAACAAAGGTAATTCAGTTTGCTTTAGAGCTAATTGCAATATATTAGTAATTGCCTTTAAACCATGACCACACAATGCCTGCTTTTGACGACCCTGTGAAAGAAGCCTTTTGAAAACATTGTGGGAAAAGGAGAAAATGCTGGTAACCAGCATTTTCTCCTTTTTCCAACAATGTTTTCTACCTATAAAACAACAAATTTCAAATTTTCAGTAGCTTTTATTTTGTTATCTGCAAATGCTTTCGATTTGGACGAATCTAAAATTTTGTCGTTTGGTAATGAGTTAAGATATTCGTGATGAAGATCAGACTACAGAGAACCGACACTCTGATCGTTATTCTACACTGTTAGATATTTCGTGAAACATTCCGACAACAAACTTGAAAATTTTGCAATCGGCTAGACTTTTTCATATTTCAAGAAGAAAAAGTGCTCTCGGTAATCTTTACTTTTCACACTTTGTTTTCGCTTTCCCCCCCCCCCCTTTTTTTTTCAAAAATGTAAAATGAAGAAATAAGTTCACGTGTTAATCCGATATTTCCAGATTTGATAAAAAACATCTTAAATTCGCTCGGGGTCTTAACCTTTATCTTGCCAAAAGAAGTTTGCAGTTTTATTTTTTCTTGGAAGCGAAAGTCTCACCCGCATCGAACAGTATAGATTTAACCCTTTCTCAAACAACAAATTTTGGACTCTTCCAAACAGAAAGAGTTTGCAGACGACAATTTTAGATTTGGAGAAAATGGTGGAAAGTTCTCGAAAAGGGTAGAAAACACTCTGGGAAAAGGAACGAGCAATTTCGCCTTTTCCCAAAGTGTTTTCAAAAGACTTTTACTGCAGGCACATAAAAACTAGGGCTTGTTTGGGAAATAGTTAAATCAGACTGCACTTGAGACAAAGACAGAGAGAGAGAGAGACATACAGACAGACACACTGACACACAGACTCAATCCCACCCTTGTTATGTATTGTGTCTCAATATACAAGATATAATTCATTATGAAATTATCTGTTAGATATTTCCTGGCTGTCACTCTGTTGCTATTTGGACGCCAAATGTAGACGTCTGCCAAACGAATACTAGAAATAATTGTTCCGGAATGTTCCCTCTCAGACATTTTCTGGAACACACATCACAGGAAAATGCAAAATATGTATCTATAGGTGTAAGCTCCCGAAGATGTTCCGGTCTTTTTGTCGTGTTGTTGTGCAAAATTGGTTTCACCCTTTACGATTCAACCGCTTGTTTTAAGAACCCTGAGCAAGAAAACTTTAAACTTTTTGAAAACTTTGTAGGAAACAATGGTAGCCGGTCCCCGGCATTAACCTCCCTTTTCCAATTTCTTTTTGAGTAACATTTCTTCATCATATCATTAGTCATGATGCAAGCTCGGCAGTATGATCTAAATCAGCACAACAAGAAAATATTGATGCATACCATCAATGGCGCCGCAAATCAGTTGTTTCTGAAATAAGGCACATTACAGCATTTCAAATTGACCTAAGTAAATATTATTAGAACTAGGTAAGAAATGAAGTCCTAAACAATCCTTAGAATGAATCTTAAAACAAAACAAAAAAACTATCAATAATGGTAAGACACTATCATAGCCATTCTTCGGCGAAATTCAACATAACTTCTATTGGAGCAATGTACAAAAGCAGTTGTCATTCGAGAAACAACTCAAAAAAACATTATTAAAACTAGGTTCTAAATTACCAAACTGGGTATCATATGACCAAAGTGGGCACGAAATGATCGAAGTGTGTACAAAAATGACCAAAATATAGAGAATAGGTGGCTACGAAGAGACCAAAAATTGCACGAAATGGCCTAGGTACGAAATGACCTAGTTACGAAATGACTTGAAGCCGAGTAAACAATATGGCTGCCTCCATAGGTACTTTTCAAAACCGAATAAAATATGGTGCCGCCGCTCATGCGGCGCCACATTTATTATTTGGTACGCAATTTGTTAAAACAGGTTTAAATACCCTTTTAACAATGAAAGGGCGATTCCCAAACAACTTACGTTTCAGTTGATACTTTTTTTGAAGCCGAATATAGGGTTGAAAACCCTCAGGGTAAAACCAACCGTTCTTATATAGTTTCGTATCTGGTCTTATTTTTGACTTACAGAGTAACAAACCTTCTGGAGTAACAAACCTTCTGATTGGCTAACCCATTTTTTTAAAGCCAATCAGAAACTGTGTTACGTCCAAATTGTTGATGAGAATATGACTCAAAGGTCATTTAATCCTTTACCAAACAATCCCTGGTTTACACGACCCTGAGAAAGAAGACTTCTGAAAACATTGTGGGGAAAGGAGAAAATGCTGGTAACCAGCATTTTCTCCTTTTCCCAAAATGTTTTCTATTCATCTAAAGTCAAGTTTCAAGTTTTGAGTCACGTTTTTTATTTTATTTTATTTTGTCGCCAGCAAATGCTTTCAATTTGGATAAGTCTAAAATTTTCTCGATGGTAAAAAGTTAAGAATGGTAGGTGAATGTTGACCCAGATCTGTCTGGGACAATCTACAGGTAGCTCAGTCGGTAACAAACAAGGCTAGTACCCTAGGGGATTGTTGTTCGATTCCCTCAGCTCAGCCAAGCTGCTTTTCGACGATTGATAGTGATCACTTAGACAGGATTCACCTTTCTCACTACCTAACATTATTTCGACAATGTTAAAATGGAAAAGCAGTCAGTGGATCGAAAAGACACCTGTGCTGGTGAAAGAAATTCCAGAAAAGCATGGATAAATGCAATGGTCGTATATATAGTGTTATAATTGGAATAATTTTGAATACGGTCTAAAACACCAAACGAACTATTAAACAAATGACAACAAAAATAAAAAAAAAAGACGAACACTGGCTGCAGCGATATGGTTTGAATAGTGTTGAAAATGGCGTAAAACACCAAACAATTAAAAGAACGAAAACGAAGAAGAGGAAAAAAAAACACTGGCCGCCGCGATATGATTGAAATAACGCTGGAAACGGCGTAAAACTACTAACAAAGATAGTCTCGATTATTCTTCGACAGCCTTTTAATTATCAATATTTTCTTTTAGGCCCAACCTAAAAATCGCGAGAATTAACTCTTTAACCCATTACCACAAAGTCCCAACTTTTGACGACCCAGAGAAAGAAGCCTTGAGAAAACATTGTGGGAAAAGGAGAAAATGCTGGTAGCCAGCATTTTCTCCTTTTCCCACAATGTTTTCTACCCTTCACAAACAAATTTCAAATTTTCAGTCACTTTTATTTTGTTGTCTGCAAATGCTTTCGATTCGGACAAACCCAAAATTTTGTCGTTTGGTTATGAGTTACAAGACGATGCAGTTTTAGTATTGCGACGACATAGTTGCCGGTTCAAATCCACAAATAGGCCATTTTTTCCCGAGGCCATGACGAGAGTCATTGCGACAGGATCCATTCCTCTCTCACCCCAGATCATTAATTCAACGATTGTTTTATGTGAAAGTAGCCTGTAGCTTCGAAAGAATATGGTACAAAGCGCTGGTAAAATAAACATCAGGAAAATAATTTATTATGGATAAGGTCACTGATTGCCAAGATATAGTTGAAAGAATGCTCAAAACGGCGTTAAGCCATTACCACACAATCCCTACTTTTGACGACCGTAAAGAAGCTTTTAGAAAACATTGTAGGAAAAGGAGAAAATACTGGTAACCAGCATTTTCTCATTTTCCCTCAATCTTTTCAACCAAGCTGGAAACAAATTTCAATTTTTGAGTTACGATATTATGTCATCTGCAAGCGCTTTCAATGTGAACCAGTCTAAAACTTTTTCCTTTGGTAAAGGGTTAAACCGACCTACCTACCTATCAACTAACCAACCAACTAATTAACCAACCAAGCAACCAAAGAACCAACCAACCGACCTATCAATCAACCAACCAGTCAAAAAGGTCGTGGGGATATAACCTTGCGGGTGAAGGGTAAAACAGTAGAGCGATGCTGAGTACATAGTGTTCGCCTCCTTGAACACTCACCGAGCGAAATTCCTCGCATATTTCTGTACTTATATACATTACAGTACTGTACATGTGTAACTTTTTGTACACCCTTGGACCTTCGAATTTATTTTTTTTAGACCAATTTAACTTGAGCCATAGCATGTGAGATTAAATGAATCTGCAAAAAGTATAAACTCGGCGCAGTCCGCGCAGGCTGACCTGAGTGGATACTTTTCGTCTTTTGGTCAATTCTGTCGATGTCAAAGGTTTACTTGTATTAGGTCATACCATGGACCAGTCTACCTCATGATTCAGTCGATTGTTTGACGAAATGGATTTTTCGGATCCATAATTATGTGATGATTTGCTTAGTGTGATATATCACGGAGAAACCCCCCTTTTGCCAGAGTGCCGAATATTTTTTGTTGTTTGGATGGAGGTACTTCAATTTCGCTTGAGTGGTGTTTTAACATACTTTAGTAGTTAAGTCCTAAGAGGGTGGCAGATCACATGATACAGGGTGGACCGGTAGTGTAGTAGTAAAACGCTGGACTATCAATCCTGAAGCCTGAGTCTCGACACCCGGTCAAACCAAGACCTGCCTGAGACACCTTGTGTTTCCCAACGACCTAGAGGTGAACTGGTTTTGAACCCAGAGGTAGCCTTGAGTGTATCGGTGCATTATACCGGGCACGTTAACCCATTACCACACAATCCCAACTTTTGACGCCCCTGAGAAAGAAGCCTTTAGAAAACATTGTGGGACAAGGAGAAAATGCATTTTCTCCTTTTCCCACAATGTTTTCTACCCTTCACAAAAAATTCAAACTTTCAGTCACTTTTATTTTGTCGTCTGCAATTCCTTTCAATTTTGACAAACCTAAATTTTTGTTGTTTGGTAATGGGTTAAGGAACCAAAGAGGTGCTTTGAATTTGGATCAGTCTAAAATGTTGTCGTTTGGTAAAGGGTTAAACAATTATTACAACCTGTTGAATGAATGATTCAGGAATTTTAATAGTCATATGCTGATATAGTGCCAAACCGTAAGTGCAAAGGACTCATTACCGTTGATAGAATGTATTCAACCCTTTCCCAAAAGACAAACTTTTGGACTAGACCAAATTGAAAGCATTTGCAGACGACAATTCAACTCTTGCTGAAAAGATGATTTCTGTCTGTGATAGCGTAGAAAACATTGTGGGAAAAGGAGAAAATGCTGGTTACCAGCATTTTCTCCTTTTCCCACAATGTTTTCAAAAAGCAACTATTCCAGACCCGTAAAAACCAGGGATTGTTTGGGAAAGGGTTAAGCCATGCGAGGAAGATATTTTTACGTCATTCTTAGAATTCAATGATAGTCGTATCTACATTTATAACATAGTTCGTAGCGTAATTGAAATTTTGTCTGAAGTTCAGAGCTTCCTTGAACACATTTACTCCGTTTTTGCAGCTGTATTCAGCTATTCAACTATTCAAGTTTACCGACCGAGTCCCTATAAATGCGCGTGGCTGATGACCCAGAGAAAATGAAGCCCAGATTCGTCACCCTAGCTATGGTTACCAGCATTTTCTCCTTTTTCCACATTGTTTTGTACTCTTACTCTCTTCAAACACAAATTAATTTTCATCATTTCAGTCGACTTTCTTGTTACCTGTTAATGCTTTAAATGAGTTTTAGTCCAAAATTTTTGTGGTTTTGTAAAGAGTTCACCGGAAATGTCGAGCGGATAGTTTAAAACCCCCAAACATGGCTATTTCAAGGTCTCACGATATCAGAAAGCGTAGATTCAAGATCGAAACTGTTGAAAAACAATACTTTCCCTGTTCCTTTCCATTTCATTTACATTAGTATACTACCCAAAATTTGTTAAGCAACTAACATATGAACATTCATGTTTATGTTAAAGTTTGCTAGATTAATAGTACCTCTTTGTCCTAAGTTTATGAGATGAACGTTGGAATAGTAAAACTTTGCAGTAAAATAAATTCGTTGTACGGTCAGGTAGCGTCGAAGGGAGGGGAAAGTTGGGGGGGGGGAAGCTTGGAATCTTTTTCGGTTGTGGTGAATCATGTCGCCACCTCGACTTATGCTCAGGGTTATATGATTCACCAAAGCCGTGAACAAGTTTCCAAGTCCCCTGCCAATTGACCGTACGACTAATATTGCTAATATTGTTCCTGGCCAGGGCCTCGCCAACATCACAATCGGTATACCTCTTTATTCAACTATTCCAATCGTCCGCCATTTAACCGTCTTCGACTATTATTATACTAAATTTCTCGTCATCTGATTTGTTAACATGCCGGGAACATATAGGCATATATCATGTTCCCTGGCAAAAACCACGTAAAGCCAGCTACCCTTTAGAGTGCCCGTAAACATCACTACACGTGCAACACAATATCCAAAATGGCGGCGTCGATCTATCACCTATGCCCAAAACTTCATGTTTTAGTGACGTCAGTTTCCAGTGACATCAGTTATCAATGAATTGGGGCACTCAGAAGGGAATTTCTATTTCGTCAGCATACTCGATTCGTGAGATTATAATTACAGGAAAATTTCGCTTAACGCGCTTTGAAAGCGTAAAGCTTTGCAGTATAATAGATTTGCTGTACGATCAGGTGGCAGGGGACTTGGAAACTTATTCACGCCTGTAGTGAATCATGTCGCCATCTCGCCTTCGGCTCGGGGCGACATGATTCACCACAGCCGTGAACAAGTTTCCAAGTCCCCTGCCACCTGACCTTCGGCTCTGGGCGACATGATTTACCACAGCCATAAACAAGTTTCCAAGTCCACCTGACCGCACATCTAATAATATCTTCTTACATCTGCTGTGACCATATCTCATCTAGACATTGCAGCAAAATCCCTAGATCCATCGACCCTTGCAGGGAAGGCCGTTGTGGCAAAGGGGATAATGCTGATACCCTTCCAGACTAATCACGTAAGAACCACATTGAATTCTTTGTTTCTATGTAAGTCCCAGTCTTTTTTTTTTCTTGTAAGTGTGGAAATAAACACGGACTGAAAAGACATGTGAAGTGTGTAACAGTTTACAGTGCATCCGAAAACACCATTAACATCCAGGGGTACATCATTTTCATAATATGCGGGGAAAATGGGACTGTCATAAAAGCTTATGTTTACTGTGATTACCATCCCGATCCATAACGATGTAAAAAAGAAATACAAATAGGCTTACCTCTGGATAATGTAACGATGCCGTGAATGATATTTGGTGCTATGCAAACTTTGACAAGTATATAAGGTATAGGTATAGTGTTGCGATTTATCAATACCCGTTTTGTTGGTATGCAGGTATGAATGGGTAACAATTTCATAGTTGTTCATTCAGTCTGTAACTTAATATCTTAATAACACTTTTTATGTTCCGTTTTATGTGATGTAGGTAGCCGTTCTACATCCATTTCTAAACCCTTTACCAAACAACCAAGTGCTTTAGAAAAAGAAAACGAAAAAAAAGTTTAAAGGAAAGATAGCGTGTGATAAATGAGAAAATGCTGATAGACAGGATTTTTTGGACAATATTTTCCTCCCTTCAGAGGCAAATTTCATTTATTGGAAAAGTATTACTAGCTCGTCTGCAAATGCTTTCAACCCTTATCCTGTTAAAAGATTAAAATCAAATTTTCAATTTGATATACATGTATATTTAACGGTCTATGGCCCATAACTCATCGATAAACATCAATGTTTTCGTAAAGGTTATTCGACTAATCTCGGCAGCTTCCGTCTTTTAATGTGAGAGTTCGGGATCGTAGACTCAACAAGTCATCGGTAAATATCGCTTAGCATCGACTTTTTCGCAAAGTTTATTCGGCTAGTCTCAGTAGCTTCCGTCTTTTGATGCGAGAGTTAGGGACCGTAGATCTTGATTCCTAATATTACTATTTCAAAGTGTAATTTTTTTTTTTTTTTGGGGGGGGGGAGGGGGGGTGAGGGGGAATAATA
This sequence comes from Tridacna crocea, assembly GCA_943736015.1. Taxonomy (NCBI): domain Eukaryota; kingdom Metazoa; phylum Mollusca; class Bivalvia; order Cardiida; family Cardiidae; genus Tridacna; species Tridacna crocea. Next base: position 41,849,293 of record OX031066.1, on the reverse strand, counting down.
TCTTCTTATCAGAAGCGTAGATCGAAGCTCAGACGGCACGTTCTGCACAGTCTGATCTTGATATACACTGTCCGCAAAACGTCAGGGAGTCGCTTGGAGGTTTCTCAAGTGTTTTCGTCGACACTGATCCTGTAAAATAAAACTTTCGATCCGATTCTAAAGATCCAAAATTTGCTATTTCTAAAATAGAAACATATCTCTGCAACAGACGGAGTAGATCAAGATCAGACTACACGTTATGTGCTATCTGATTTTGATCTTAACTGTCCAAAAAGGTCCGTAAGTCACACTTAGCATGAGCTTAACGGTCAATGTGTATATCGTTGATTTGTGTTATTTATCTTATATCATGATACAGTCTCTGTGTGTGTCTCTGTGTGTGTGTGTGTCTTTCTGACCGTTTAACATCCCCAACCTTCTTTCCTTCCTATTCTCCCGACCGTTTATCCATCGGTTTATTTGTCTGGTTTTCTCTCGTTCTACTTGTCTGCCTATTATACCGTCCGTCCGTCCTTCTGCCGGTCTGTCTCCGTCTTTGTCTTTGTGTGTTTCTCCATCCCCAAGTATCTGGCCTTCGCCCTGCCTCTGTCTCTGTCTCTCTCTGACACAAAAGTAGATGAACTGTCTCCATCATATGACTGATATACCGATGAAATAGACGTTATACAGTGGAAATGTAGTTGTCTTCTGATATATTTCTTTTAGGGCGTAGATCTAGTCGTTTTGTATTAATGTAATTTATAACAGATATATAGGATCTGCCATGAGTGGGCTTTTGAGATAAGATTTCATTAAACGAGTTTAATAAAATTCTATCTCAAACGTCCATAAATGTCAGATTCTTTTTATCACATAACGGCATTTCACAAAATATACTAGTAGATTACATCATGGAAAAACATTAATAATTTATACACCCGCGATCATATCCATATGACCCATTCACTTCTATGTAACACGTACAAAATGAGGTCAAATATGACGTCACACAACTGTGATATCAAACGTGTATAAGATATAGAGGATATTTGTTTTTTTCGGTGAAAGATCGAAATTTATTTCATCGAGTGAACACCATCGAAAATATAACCGATGGTGTTCACGAGATGAAATAGATTTCGCTCTTTTACCGAAAACAACAAATATTCTATTTATTTCATGCTTTTAACCCTTTCTGGGAGGACATTTATCAAAATCCCGTCGAGTTCTTTTCCGTTATTCCCCATGTCGTACCCCTCCCGCATAGCAACGCATTACAATATTACGTCAAGCGCGAGAAATTTAAGGTATAATGACGTCTGGTTGTGAAGCACGCGCAATTAACCTAGGCAACAAGAACGTGAAAATCGGTATTTACACTGGTGGTACCAGTGTAAGATCGAAAAATATTTTCACTGCTATTTCTCGATGTCCTACCGGAAAGCATGGAATAAAAGAAAATTCGTAATGGGTATATTACACTGAAAACAAGGGAAGTTATCTGATAAATAATGCTGTCGTTATCGTATTTTGTTTGTTCGTTAATAAGCCTGTTTGCTTGTTTGTGTTAAAATCATTTCGACTCTATTTTGGTTATATTATGTCAGCCAGTACATCCATCACTGTATTCTTCCAAATCAACCAGCTACTCTTCCATAAAACTCCTGTTGACAGAATGATCAGAGGTGAGAAAAAAATGAACCCAGTTGCAATGACTATAAGTACTATCAATCTTCAAAATGATGACAGAGGTAACGGAACTAGGAACGATGTGCCATGTAGTGATGACGCAACTTCCGTCATTCTTATTTTTTCAAAGAAAAAAAAAAAAGAAAAATAAGGTTGATGAAAATAACAAAGACCGTTTGCCATAGTTTCTACATATTCACAGGGATTGACTCGAGAATGCATCATTTATAAAGAAACAAAGAGAGACAAAGAGAAGTCAACACGCACGCGAACTATTTTATCATAGAAAGTAGTTACATAATTGTACACATTTATGACCCGTCACGCTAAAAAGGACAACCTTGGAACTTCATACATCAATAAGATGAAAACAGATCACAGATAGTGCAGGCCAATTTAAGTTGATAGTTCAAAAATGATTGTTACTGTAAGGTAGAATGACCACTTTTCATGCAGAAAATGTCATAGAAGCGAAAAGTGTCGACCCTGGTCAGCCTGCGCAATCCGCGCAGTCTGACCAGGGTTGACACTTTTCGCTGTTCCCAGATGGTCCCTTTTTATGTGACGGGTCACATCTAATTCCTACGCTGTCAAATAACAAAGACTTTTCCGAGAGCTATCAGCAAAGTTCTGTATCGTCGGGGTCACTTTGTGGCCAGAATTTAGGATTAAGAATAGGACTAAGTGGACCTCTGGTCAGACTACATGTCTTATGCAATCGATCTTAATCTATGGCGTCTCCCGAATAAAAAGCTTATCTTGCGTTTGGGAGTGTAGAGTTGTATTTTTATCTTTGTATGAACAATATTCGAATGAAGAAAACAAAAAAGAAATCGTAACAGATTACCTTTATATCAAAACAGTCCAGAGTTTTAACCACCCCTGGCAGGAAAGCTTTCGAAATCATTGTGGGAAAAGGAGAAAATGCTGGTTACCAGCATTTTCTCCTTTTCCCACAGTATTTTCTACACTTTTAAAACACGAATTTCAATTTTTGAGTCGTATTTATTGTGTAGTATGCAATTGATTTGAAGTTGGACAAGTCTCAAATTTCTGAAGTTTTGTAAAAGAGTTAAATACAGGGAAAATGCACGACACTGGAGATGCTAATCGACAGGGAAACATCGTACCAAACTAAGAAGCCATTCTAGATGCTAAATATCTCAATTTGTCTCATTGTTTTCAAACGCAGAACATAGGTCAATCAGAAGAGTGTAGATGGTGGAAAGGGTAATATACACTGAAGTGTTGCAATAAGCTGAAGGAAAAGAGATAAGCTTAACAAACAGGATATGTTTAATAATGTGACCATTGATGTAAGGAGTTGTATCTAAAATTCTTTTGTGCAGTGAAATCTTGCATCTTCAAAACAAACACGAAACTGTCCTAATTTGATTCTTAGAAAAGTTGCGGTCAAGTGTTGCATTTTTTTTAGTATCGCTTGAAATCGTCCTATAGTGAAGATCGTCTGAAAATCGTGGAGTCACTTGCATCCTCTAAACAACACGAGGCCGTTAAAATGTGCCTCTGATAAAATTCGCAGTCACATCTTGCATCCTTAAAACAATATAAAGCCGTCCTTATGTGCCTTTTCGGTTAAATCTTGCATCCTGTAAAAAAGAGAGGCCGTTTTAACTCTTTACTAAACAACCCCTGGATTTTTAAGACCCTGAGATCGAAGGCTCTGAAATTATTGTGGGAAAAGGAGAAAATGCTGGTAACCAGCATTTTCTCCTTTTCCCACAATGTTTTCTACCCTGCTGGAAACGAATACCCCTGGTTATTTAAGACCCTGAGATAGAAGCCTTTGAAAACACAGTGGGAAAAAAAGAAAATGCTGTTAACCAGCATTTTCTCCTTTTTCCCACAATGTATTCTATCCTGCTGGAAACGAATATTAATTTTTGAATTACGTTTATTTTGTCGTCTGCAAGTGCTGTGAATTTGGGACCAGCCTAAAATGTTGTGGTTTGATAAAGAGTTCACGTGCCTCTGATAAATCCTGCGGTCAATTCTTGCATCTTTCAAACAACGTAAAACAGGCCTAATGTGCTTCTCATACACCCTTCAGTCAAAACGTGCATCCTGAAATAAAAGATTTATGTCGTTCTTATTTACCTCTGATAAATTTTACAGACATTTCTTGAAGCCTAAAATCAACGTGAAGCTCTGCTTACGTGATGCTGACAAAACCTACGGTCAAATCTTGTACACATAGAAGCAATGTTTAGCCGTCCTTATGTGTCTTTGACAAACTTTGCAGTCCAATCTTTCATTTGTTTGACATAACAAGAACGACGTTTGCCTCGGGCAAACCTTAAAAGTTTAAAACTTAAAGAGATGCCTAAATGAGACTGACCTTTCGAATTGGTAAAAACAATGGAACTATTACGATTAAAAAGTCGTTTTGCCAAAATATGTACAACATACGGGTCCGTGCAGTCTGATCTTGATCTACACGGTCCACAAAGGTAGCACGTGTTATCCTTCTAGCTCTATGGGTTAACGAGAAGGCGTTATTACAGTTATTTTGAGCTTTGCATCCATCAACGGGGCATCGAACCCCCAGCCTTACTTATGCTTCACAGTCGGACAGCTATTACATAATTATTATTTAAACATCATTTCATGCTTTCTGGGTAGGACATCAAGAAATATCGGTGAAAATATTTTTCGATATTCCACGGGTACGACCAGTGAAAATACCGATTTTTATATCATAGTTACCTCGGTAAATTGCGCGTGACTTCACAACCAGATGGAAATTTGACGTCATTTACCTTACATCTCTCGTGCTTGACGTAATATTGTAATGTGTTGCTATGCGGAGGGGGTACGCCACGGGGAATAACTGAAAAGAATTGTAATAGATTTCGATAAAGCTCCTCCTAGGAAGGGTGAAAAGCATGAAATAAATAGAATATTTGTTTCTTTTTAGATGAATGTGTCACTCTTGAAAATATTACCGATGGTGTCCACTCGATGAAATAAATTTCGATCTTTCGACCGAAAAAAAAAAACAACAAATATCCTCTATGTATTTATACGTGGAAGATGAGGACACAAGAACTGAAATATTGTGACACTTCATTTTATACATATGATAGCCGTGTCAGATATTCAACATTTTATGTATATAACAGGTCTAAAATTTGTCTGAGTCGGGATGGCTTAACTCTTAACCTTCTTAACCCTTTACCAAACAATCCCTGGTTTTGACGGCCCTGAGATAGAAGCCTTTTGAAAACATAGTGGGAAGAGGAGAAAATGCTGGTAACCAGCATTTTCTCCTTTTCCCACAATGTTTTCTACCCTGCTAGAAACATATTTCATTTTTTATTATTATTTTTTTTAATTTCCTTTTTATTTTTTTAATTTTTTTTCATTTGTAAATGCTTTCAGTTTGTCTGGTAAAGGGTTAATAAGTAAAATGAAACTTTCAAGTCGATAATAAAACCAAAATTTAGCTTTTTCAGGGTCATTTTTTTGTGGAAAAATATCATTCTAATGGACAGTTTAGATCTAAGATCAGAGTGCTGTCTGATCTTGATCTATACTGTCCACCGCGGATAGGTCCCTGAGTCGTGCTAGGCAGCGTACGGGCTAAAATACAAATCCACTTACAATGATGTATTCAGCCCACTTGACATGCGTTATAGAATTGTTTCCGATATACAAGTGGAGCACTTCATCGACACAACGGTTGGAGATAGCTACCGGCCTTGTTATCCTATCCTCGTGAGTCCGTTCCCCTCTTTTGACATCGATCAGCGTTTTTATAGCCTCTTTGTTATCCTGTTTAGTCCAGTGTGTCCTCACGTCGATTTTAGGCTGGCTTGGGCTTACTATGGTAACGGTGTTCAACCGGAAGTGCTTGTCACATTAAGAGTGTTTGTAATATTACAGAGCAAAAAAAAAAATAGTTCTATCATCAAAAGTAGCACTTTAAAAAATTCATGGAATTCAACAACTTATATAACTTCGCCGATACAGCTACATCTGCAGACGGTGTTGTTTCTAGATTTCTCTCCAAACTTACTAGTTACCCTTTTTATTGTCCTACTTCCCATCTGTTCTAGTTTAGTCGAGGTTGAGCCTAATATGGTGATAAACCGGAAGTGCTTTCTAAACCACATTGCAGAAATGTAGTTCTGCGATATAAAAGTACATCTCCTTTACCACTAATGAAATCAATAAGAAACGGATCAAACTGCTCGTTTCAACACTTAATGGGTTATCATTTACAAACCATTCTCATTCTTAAGAACATTCTTAGTCTCATTCTCCAAGGATTCCTAAATTGGAAAGTAACAAAACTTCTGATTGGCTAAACCATTTGGCTGAACCGAATGGTTTAGCCAATTAAAAGTTGTGTAAGTTTCCAAAATTAAGAATTAGACTCGGGGTGTTTTTGAGAATCTTTGCTGAATACGTTCCCGGTAGTGTTTTTCAAATCACAATTCGGAAAAGAAGTAATTGGGCAATGAAAAGTACAGCTCCTACGCCAATCATGAAATTAAAAACAAACGGACCAAATGGCACCTTTTAACCCTTGTCCCGCAAAATAAGTTAAACTGGGAACCTTTAGCTCTTTACAAAACGACTCAAAAATTAAAATTTGTTTCGAGCAGGGTAGAAAACACTGTGGGGAAAGCAGAAAATGCTGGTTACCAGCATTTTCTCCTTTTCCCACAATGTTTTCAAAAGGCGATAATCTCAGGGCCGTAAAACCAGGAATTGTTTGGTAAGAGGTTAAGCCAATTGTAAATACCCGTGTAATATTACTTTAATATTGTTTTTTGTATCTTTTTTTTGCAAGTACCCCCTTTTCTCACAGTGTAGATCCAAAGATCAGACTGCACGTTTTGTGCAGTCTGATCTTGGATCTACACTGTCCGCAAAACGTTAGAGAGCCATGCTTACCATTCTAAGGGTTAACGATGGAATATAATTTAGGAACACGTACTGGTGTTGTTTTGTACTTTTATGTCCAACCTCTCGTTGTATCTGTCCATTTTCTTGTAGCCCGCCCGGGTGGCTCAGCGGTGAGCGTGTCGGACTCGTGACCTGGTGGTTGTGAGTTCGATACCCGGTTGAGGCGAACTTTCTTTCCGGCGTATTTTCTCCTCTTACCTCTGCTGAAGCATGTGAGAAAAGTAGTCGGTGGCTTTGGAAAGAAAGTTATGTTAGTACCGGTGTGAGAAAGCCAGGAAAGACATGTGTGTCACCGACCGCCATAATATGACCCTAGCTGTTAAAGTGGTGTTAAATTCCAATACAACAACAACAACCATTTTCTTGTCTTACCTACCACCTCCTGTACTTTTAGCCAATCTGTACCTTGATATTGTAGCGATAAGCAGTTTGACTTACGGTTGGCGATCCAGAAATGAACTCCAACGGTGCAAAGAAGTTCTCTCGCGCCAATCAAGAAATTTTGCTTAGATCACTTCACAACACTCATGGAAATTGCTTCCGGTGTAATGACGAATATGTGCTTCCGTGGAAAAGGTACTTCCCAGATCAAAATCTACGTACAATATCGGTTGGGTGGTAAATGCTCTAAATAGAATATGTAAACCGGAAGTACATTTCTAAGCAGAGGGTGGACACTTGAGTCCTACAGACAACATGGGTCAATGAGAACGTTATCTTCGTAAAATATGGACTGCGAGTACATTTTCTCCACTCAGAATACAGACTGGCAAGAACATTTTGTGAATAAGACATGGACGAGACAGCACAAATTCTATGAGAGTGAGGATTCGTTATTTTACCGGCATTGTTGCCCTTTCTATTGTCCTGTCTATATATTGGTAGTCGGTGGCTTTGGAAAGAAAGTTGTGTTAGTACTGGTGTGAGAAAGCCAGGAAACACATGTGCGTCACCGACCGCCATGATATGACCTTAGCTGTTAAAGTAGCGTTGAAACCCAATACAATCAATCAATCGATCAACTGTCTATGTATTGCAAGAGTACTTTTCTAACAGCTATCAACAAAATTATTACAAAACGGGTTTTTATTACAAAACGGGTTTTTATTAAAAAAGGGTTTTTATTACAAAACGGGTTGTAACATAACTGTATTGCGTTAACCCTTAGGCTGCTAAGCGCGACTCACTGGCCTTTTGCGGACAGTGTAGATCAAGATCAGACTGCACATAACGTGCAGTCTGATCTTCGGTCTACACTGTCTGATAAGATAAAACGATATCATTCCCAGAAACGTAACTTTGAAATTACAATATTTGGAGGTCTTACTCTCGAAATTAAAAAAAGATGTTTTAGTTGTTTAGCAGAAGAAGGTTAGGTTGATGATGAAAACTGAATTACGTAAGCTATGTTTGAAAAAAGAACAATACTGATAGACAACGGTTACGAGCCATGCTCTCACAAATTCTGAGTGGTGTGATTTTGATCTGTATTGCTCTTAGAAGAGGTTTGAATTGCGCCTAGAAGTTGATCACCACTTAGACTGGTGTCAGTCCATTAAATAGAGCCTTTTCATTAAAACAAAATCATCAAGTAAAACTGCAAAACGAAATCTCTGTGTTCTCAATGTTCTAAAGGCAAGTAACAACACATATTTCTGTGACTTTGCTGTAGTTGTGTACCTTGTTTATTAGAATGACTTAAATGCAGGGCCTGAATGCCAGGCTAATCAACACTTTGTCATACAGTTATCCCGCTTTTACGAACCTAGGAATAGGGACTTTAGAAAACATTGTGGGGAAAGGAGAAAATGCTGGTAAGCAGCATTTTCTCCTTTTTCCACAATGTTTTCTAAAGGCTTCTTTCTCAGGGTCGTCAAAAGTAGGGATTGTGTGATAATGGATTAAGAAATGCTCTTGCAAACATTATGGGAAAAGGAGAAAAATGTTTGTAAACAGCATTTTCTTCTTTTCCTGCTATGTTCTTTCAAATGTAATCTACAGTGCTCTCAGAAGAGTTTTGATTATTGTGCCTAGTAGTTGATTCTGTCATGCAATAATCCTGCTTTTACGATCCTGGGAATACTCTCGAATAGGGGCTTTCGAAAACATTGTGAGAAAAGGAGAAAATGCTGGTGACCAGCATTTTTTTCCCTTTTCCCACAATGTTTTCTACTTTTTTAAATGCGAGATCTATCAATGGAGGTACTTTTAATTCGTCTTAAGCACATGGTGTATAATATGGGGAAAGTTCAATTTTTCTTTCGTTTAATAAAGAATGAAAACTCCCTTCCCATGGCTAATCAATTTATCGACGATGGAAATGTGGGAAAGCAGCCAGTGGCTCATAAAGAATATTGTAAAAAATATTGGTAAAGGAAACTCCAGAAAAGCAGGCATAGGTGCACTCGCCAACGCGATGTGACTGATGTGGTGCTCAAAATAGCGTCAAAACACCACACAAACAAACAAACAAACAACGGCGATCTTACCCTTTATAAATACCGAGGTTTTTTGCAGACGGCATAGATTAAGATCAGACTGCACATGACGTGCAGTCTGATCTCAGATCTATACCTTACGCTTGTTTAGTCAAGTCTTCGAGATATAGCTTTAGTAGGTTCTATATAATCTCTCATAGTTTCAGGGCATTCTATGTTGAGCCGTAAAAAGGAAGTCAACACTTATATTCGGCTCTGAAAGAGTTAAAAGAATATAAAGCTGCGAGAAAGTGATGTTTTCTGTTTAACTATGACAACTTGATCACATTTTAGCGCGTCTGTTACTTGTAAACTATCAGTAATGACCACAACAGTTTGTCACCGTTCCCCACCCTCATCGATTATATACCGTTACTTATCAATCTTTTACTTAAACGACCCTGATGTGTTTGACCAGCCCGCATAGGTAGAGCGTTTTACTCGTGAACATGATGTTTCCAGTCACTTTCCGGTGTGGGTTCGATCCCTACGGCTGGCCATCTAAAATTACTAAAAGTCTTTCGGATGAAACCTCAAACCGAGGTGCCTTGTGACGGTGCTATACACCGAGCACGTTAAAGAACCAAAACGTAACTTAAGATGGGTTTTCCTATATCTGCACTATCCCCCGTAACAATACTAACAGCCTTCAAGGGGTGTCGCCCATATTATGTGATTGGAAGACCAAGAGGAAAACAACATCCTTGAAATAGTGTGGGGAAATGAGAAATGTTATCAAATATTCAAACGATTGTTTCTTGTAAAATATCATTTATGACCATTGGGGTTTTTAATTGTTCCCCACCCGGGGAATTTGGACAAGTCTAAAATTCAGTCTTTTGGTAAAGAATTAAGTTCGTCACCGTTCCACACGATAGCTATGGATCCATAATCGCCACTTTCTTTAACCACCGACTTAATCATAAGGTAGACTGGTCCTCGGACATACAGAGAATTGACCGATAGCGAATAGTTTCGGCCCCGGTCAGCCTGCGCGAACTGCGCAGGCTGACCTGGGTCGATACTTTTCGCAAATGCATTAACCCCTTGTCACAGATCAAGGCTCAAATGAATTAATCAGTTTCTACTCCGCAAAATTTAAAGCGATTATTTTCATTGACAGTGAAGAAAAAGATGTACAATTGAAACAAGCGAGACAAGAAACTTCGTTTTGTTGGTTGGTTGGTTGTTTTGGAGTTTAACGCCACTTTAACAGCTAAGGTCATATCATGGCGGTCGGTGACGCACATGTGTTTCCTGGCTTTCTCAGACCAGTACTAACACTAATTTCTTTCCAAAGCCACCGACTACTTTTCTCACATGCTTCAGCAGAGGTGAGAGGCAAAAATACGCCGGAAAAAAAGTTTGCCTCAACAGGGTATCGAACCTTCTTTTTGTAGTTATTGATAGAGACAAGGGAACAAACTTGCAAATGCTTGACTTATGCAAATGCTTCTTTTCTGACAATGTACAAAAATTGTGTCTCTCAAGGCAACCCAGAGTGTCTTACAAACTGAATGATTAACCGAATCTTACCTCGGTAGATGGTTAAGTTGAATGTTGATCAGCGCAGTAGTATGTCGGTTAGTGTAAGGGAGATAACTTCAACCTTTAGTACTTTCCGATAAAGAGCCATACCACAGTGTGTTCTTTTGCAAAATATTGGTGAATCGATCGATGGATCGGTCGGACGATGGATGGATGGATGAATGGATCGATCCATCGACCGATTCATTGATTGATTGATTGATTGAATCATTGATTGATTGATTGTGTGAAAATACCTTTGGTGGTGCCAGTTACATGGGAATATCTTCGGAGTACACTGAAATGAACTTCTTAACGGCTACTTTTGTTTCTCCTATAAATTGGAGCAAGTAAAAAGAATGTTAATAAAAACGAGTTTTGACATATCTGGACGTTAACCATAGTAATGTGATCAAAAGATTCTTGATTTTGTCAACAGAAGGAGTCTTTTTTTTTTAAACAATAAGGAAAAGTAGTTGTTTGGGCATGCGTGGTGTCTACCAGCCAAAACAGTATAAAAAGAGATGCATAAAATACGGAACTTTTGTACGTAATAAGACGATTCCTTTCTACGAATAAAAGCGTAATCCAAAAATTAATTATGAACTTTTGAATAATAAAATTGAGACCAAATAACCTGTCTCATTTATAGGCAGCGGACGCGAGAAAAGCTCAATGGGAAATTGCAGCTTGAAAATAGCCGTTTCGAAGTTCGTTTCCGAGTAGACACCAAAAGTAAAGTTTAGAACTGGTGAAACCCAAAAGAAAGAAGTAGTGACATTTGAGACGTCGCCTTTAACCCATTACCACACAATCCCTACTTTTGACGCCCCTGATGAGAAAGAAGCCTTTTGAAAACACTATATATGGGAAAAGGAGAAAATGCTGGTAACCAGCATTTTCTCCTTTTCCCATAGTGTTTTCTACCCTTCCCAGAACAAATTTCAATTTTTCAAGCATCTTTATTTTGTCGTCTGCAAATGCTTTCAATTTGGACCAGTCTAAATTTTTCTCGTGTGGTAATGGGTTAATGTCACTTCAAGGTCTAACAACTACCTGATTACAGGCTGCCTTCTGACAGACAAGCAGAGAGTTTTGGCAACCAGCAAAATATTCTCTATCCCCGCTGGAAATATTCGAAGTCAGTTATTGCTGTTATTACACCGTTCTATTTTTCCGCTATTACCCATGGATCTCGCTAATTCAATCCACTTTCTAATGAACTATAGTTATAAACGAGCCATTATCTTGTACGGCTGCATTACGCCCCGGAATCGAAGAAAGACCCATCAACCTTTTCCCAAACGATAAATTTTAGAACCTTCCAAACCGAAAGAGTTTGCAGACGACAATTTTAAATTTGGAGAAAATGGCAGAAAGTTCTCAAAAAGGGTAGCAAACACTGTGGGAAAAGGAGAAATTGCTCGTTACGAGCAATTTCTCCTTTTCCCACTGTGTTTTCAAAAGACTTGCTGCAGACACGTAAAAATCAGGGCTTGTTTGGGAAAGGGTTAATCCAATGTTTTATAAGTACCCTGAGGACGAGTTGATATTTTTAGGTCTCTCACTGCCTTTTAGGAGACTTAAGGTATCACACCAATGGTTTACCTTCATTAAATAAAGTGTAAAAATTCGCCATCGTTGACCCCCTGATGTACATTTGGAAACTAGAGCTTCACATTTTTTTTCTATCAAAGATATGTTCAACGGAATACACAAGAAGCTTAAGAAATGATACCCCAACCAACTGCATTTTTTATTTGTTTGTTTGTTTTTATTCCTTCTCAAACACAATAACCCTTGAAAAATCACAATAAAAATATGTGGGGGTAGACCATGTTCCTGCCTGTGGGCAACATCACAAAATAGCTCCGCAAGAAATAACAACCTTGCACTCAGTTTCCATGGAAATGATATAACGAACAACGAAACACGTTTTCTGCTTGTCCTTATATTATCTCTAATAAAACAGTGATATAGAAGTGCTTGCTGTCAAATTTTTAAAAGGGAATACTTTTGACTACAACAACCAGCAGTTAGTTTGCAGCAGTGTTACACCTTAAGTACTCTTTTGCATATGACAAAGATCAAGGTCAGACTGGACAACACTTCAGAGGCCCAGACAAGGACTGGTGAAACCTAGGAAAAGAGTAAGTAGGCGAGTCTTTGCTTAAAATGATTAAAATACCGATGAAATATCGGCGTGAATTACTGTTTCATCCTTTCAGCACAATGGGCAAAAACAGGGAATGTTGCAAATGACATAAATCAGGATCAGACTGCACTGAGCAGGCTTTACAAATATGCCGCCCATTTGTATTGTCAAATCATTTTATTACATGCTTTCCAGTAAGATATCGAGAAATAGCAGTGAAAATATTTTTTCGATATTACATGGATACAACCAGTGAAATATTGCTTTGGTATTCTTATTGCCTAGGTTTATTGCGCGTGCCTCACAACCAGATGGAAATATGACGTCATTTACACTACATTTCCCACGCTTGGCGTAATATTCTAATGCGTTGCTATGCGGGAGGGGTACGCCACGGGGAATAACAGAAAAGAACCTGACTGGATTTTGATAAAGCTCCTCATAGAAAGGGTTAAAAGTATGAAATAAATATTTCTTTTTTGGGTGAAAGATCGAAATTTTTTTCATCGAGTGAACACAATTGGTAATATTTTCACGAGTGGCGTACCGAAAAAAAACAATCCTCTATTATAGCATATTGTCCGACTCATAATTGTTACGGGAGACCACTCCTTCCTGCATGGCATACTCCCGATTTAAATACAATACCTGGCTACTGCGTCAGGGAGATATCTCTTTGGCTCAGTGGTTAGGGTATTGGCTTTGCGACCGGGAGTTCGGAGTTCGAATCCCGCTCCGATCCTTATTTCTGCCATGCATTTATTCATTTGTTTCATTGTTACGGACTTCGTTCGTAAAGACCCGTTTACACATTCACGGTTTTCTCTACGATTTACCACGATTCACCCAGATTTCTCATGGTCAGAAAAATCGGGATGAATCGGGATGAATCGTGGCGAAAAGTAGAAATATTCAGAGTCACTACGATTCCAGTAAGAATGTCCACGATATTAGTACGGTGTCTGTAAGGTATCACTACGAATCAATGACGATTCATGACGGCAACGCTACGGTCAATGAGGATTGACCACGGTGGCACAACGAATGCTCACGGTGCTTGTACGGTTCGATACGGTACTAGTCGTGGCCAATCGTGGAGCTTCGTAGCGAAACCGTGGATGATTCGTAGGACAACCGTACACAATTCGTGGTGAATCGTGAGAATTCGTGGTTTCATAGATTCCACGACTGGCTACGATCTCTCACGAATAGCCGCGAATATAGCTACGGTGTCAGTACGAATAAGCACGATTCCGCTACGGTTGCGCTACGAATTAGGCCACGCCCAATAACCACCACGATTCGCCACGAATGTTTTAAACAGTTTAAAACTTCCGTAGCGCTACCGTGGAGTTTCCCGAATCATCACGATTCATCAAGATTCACCACGATTCACCACGGTTCTACTACGAATCACCACGGTACACGACGATTTTACAAATCGTGGCGAATCGTAGCGGCACCGTAGCCAAAAATCGTGAATGTGTAAACAGGCCTTAAGATGGGGGCTCGTCCGGGATCGGCCATTGAGCCATTAATCCCATTTGTTGTCCAAAATCGGACTTCCTGCCTAATAAGGCTTTGAGTCATCAATAAATGATGACTTTAAGAGGGGGTGTGTTACGGGAGACCACTCCTTCCTGCATGGCATACTCCCGATTTAAATACAATACCTGGCTACTGCGTCAGGGAGATATCTCTTTGGCTCAGTGGTTAGGGTATTGGCTTTGCGACCGGGAGTTCGGAGTTCGAATCCGATTTCCGATCCTTATTTCTGCCATGCATTTATTCATTTGTTTCTTTGTTACGGACTTCGTTCGTAAGATAATAATATCCGTGCTTTTCATTCTTTCCCACACAATAACGACTTTCAACGACCCTTGGAAAGAAGCTTTCTGAAAACAGTGTGGGAAAAGGAGAAAATGGTGGTAACCAGCATTTTCTCCTTTTCCCACAATGTGTTCACCCTATTAATAAACAATTGCACCATTTGATCAACAATGAAATAGTCGTCTGCAAGTGCTTTGAATTTGGACAGGGCTATAATTTTGTCGTCTGGTAAAGAGTTAAATAATATGAATTCAATATGTCTGCTTTATGACTGCAGAATTGTTTACCTCTGGCTACTATTGTGCCTTTAACAAATTTAGCAGTTTTAAAAAGGAACGTAGTTTCATATGATCTTTTCAGAAGATTGGAGAAACCTGTAGTAAAAAGGAATAGAACGTCCATTTTCATTATAACGAGCGTTGAAATGAGTTCCCGTATCATTGTGAAACATGCAATTTTGAAATTATAGCTTTATGTAATCTTTGCCACGCAGGCAAAATTTAACCTTTTACAGAACTAAACACAACTTCTGCTGCTGCTACGGACAGTGTAGGTCAAGATCAGACTGCACAGAACGTGCAGTCTGATCTTAATCCTAAACTGTCCGCTGCCTTTTAACATATTCCGGTCAAAATGTTCTTAAAATAGCTGTACGATGCTGATTTGTTTCGATTTAGTTTAATTTAAACATATTTATTTTACATCGATTGAGAAACAAGTTCTTACAACTTATACTAATCTCTCTCGATTCTGCTTCCTGGGAAGTACACTAGTACTCGCGCAGAATGTGTTGGCCAATGAAAAATCCAAAATTTGACGCCCGCTTTCGGGTATCGAACTCAGGACCTTATGGTTACGAGGCCGACGCTCTGTCTCACAGCCACAGATACCACAAATTTCTGTTTGAAAGGGTCTATTCTACTGAAACAGTGTCGATTCCTCGTTGCGCAATCGGCAGTGTACAAGACTTGAGAAAGGGGGTCACTGGTTAAAATTCCAAGCTAGGCCTATTTTTCCCAAGGATCGATGCTAGCCATTGCGACAGGGTTCCTTCCTTTCTAAACACTTGTATCTTTTCGACGATGGTTATGCGGGTTATGAGGGAAGGCAGCCGGTCGATCGATAAGAATATTGTATATAGAACTGGTAAAAGAGACTAAAGGACAGTATGGATATACGTGCAGTGAACGCCTCTGCATAACTAAAATATTGTTGATTAAAATCATAATCAAAAACTCATTTAACCAAAACTTTAATCCTTCAGCACATAGTACCGAGTTTTAATGATCCTGAGAATGAAACCTTTTGAAAACATTATGGGAAAAGGAGAAAATGCTGGTAACCAGCATTTTCTCCTTTTCCCACATGCTTTCTACCCTTCAAAAGACAAATTTCAAACTTTTTGTCGCATTTATTTTGCCGTTTGAAAAGCTTTTGATTTGGTAAAGTCTGAACTCTGTTGTTTGGTAAAGAGCTAAAGGTTAAGGTTGATTTTCGGAGATTCTTGGAAATTTACTTGCGTCACAATACAGATTGCACACTTTCGCAGATGGAATGGCGTTGAGTCGAGCCGACCGTTTCACGCAGTTCGCTCTATCTTTCTGTTCATCAAGCTACAAATCCAGTTTAACTAAAGCAATTTGTTTGATATCATTTAGTATGCAGTGTGTGGTGTTTTAACGCGAAAAGGCATTCAATCTCTTAAAGCATCAAAAAGCGTGAAAAGCTTCGTTTACAAAGATAAAAAAAGAGATTAGTATCTTTTGTATAGGTAATGGTTTTCTGTTATGATGGTTTTATTGGATACCTTATGTCGCTCTGACGTGATCTAACCAATCAAAATTGTTGTTTTATATGACATTTACTAGCTTAATTTGCATAATTCTACGCTGCCGTCGGAATGCCTATGTAATTCCGTAATAGTAAAGCCATGTACTTCTATATAAAATGCAAATAACGGGGGAAAAGAGCATCATCACGAAGGTCCCGAAATTACAGACTTTGCTAGAACGCCGTTGGTGAATCTTATTCATACAAAAGGCGATTTAATGTGTTTTTATTGAACAAGACCAGACTGCGAAAATGTTGCAGTCCAATCTTTACTGTCTGAAATTTTGCCATATACTCTGATAAAACCAGCATTTGTGTCGGTCATAAAATTCTAATGGCGCAAGAAAAGAAAAGCCTGCAATTGTATTTATGGAGTTTAAAATACATCAGACCAAATTGTAAATATGAGGGATGTTTACTATGATTCAGTGACTTTCACTGATCTAGTCAGGTACTCTGATAAAACAGCATTCATTTCGGTCAAAAACTTGTTATTGCGCAACACAAGACTAAAGTCTGCAATGTTTATTTTTATGAATTCAAGATACATCAGCTCTAGCTTACGCTCGTATAACGAGAGAGAATACGCCTAAACACTCGTTGTCTTTCACCGAACCGCATAACGAGCATTCTCCTTTTTTCGACAATATTTCTAAAACCAGTCTGCTTCAGAAGACGGGGTTGTCTACGGGAAATATCGAGACAATGTATAAGCTTATGGTCATTCGGCATATCTCGTGTGATCAAATCCCTCGGCCGTATCTAGCGGACTGATATGCATCAAAACGCTATATTTCGTCGCCACGGAAAAACGCTGGTTTACCTTTCTGAAAGTTGTAAGGCTCCTATTAAAATAGAAAACTCTAGTCCATTTTTTTTTTAAATCGAAATCTTTGTAACTGCATTTCAGTTGACAAACAGTTCGTACATATAGATAGATGTAAATAACTTCAGGGATGATGTTTGTGTCGTTCCTATGTATAAGGTCACGTAATTGGCAGTTCTGTTGGAAATGGTTAGATGTACAAGTATACGTACGGAATCGGCCGAGTTGTGATGAGTAAGTTTATGGTAAGTACTATATGGAGTGCAACACGCGAAAAGGTGCATTCGGACATTTGCGTAAAGTGTCGTTTCGGATTAGCCTGCGCAGTCCGCGCAGGCTAATCCGAGACGACACTTTACGACTACATTAGATTTTGTGCTACAGTAGACTTACCTAAAACAGAAAATCACATAAAATCGGAAAGTGTCGTTTCGGATTAGCCTGTGCGGACTGCACACGCTGATCAGAGACGACACTTTACGCAAATGTCCGAATGACCCTTTTCGCGTGTTGCACTCCATATATCAATATGTAAACGGACAAAGGCTATCAGAATCATACCTTGAGACCTGTAGCCGCAATAAATATAAATCAACATTTTACCAAAACAAAGTTTTTTAACGACTCTGAGGTACCGATCTTGTGAAAATAAGGATGTGTGAAAAAGAAAACAATGCTGATAACATCCATTTTCTCACTAACTATCAATGTTTACGCCGTGTTGAACGACAAATTCTAACATTGAAGTGCTGTCGATTTTGTTGTCTGATAGGAGGTATCAAATGAAAATTTCCAACGAAAGGCAAATGCACTATTATTCTTGACGTGGCAAATAAAACTAAAAAAAATCTGTTTGCCAGTAAAATCATGACTGTGTAGTTCTGTGGAGTATGAGTATGGATCTAATTAGTTCCAAAAAAAGTACATTTGGTGGGACCCATAAAAGTTTAACTTTCTATCAAGAGAAAAAATCTAACACTTTTCCAGATTGAAATCATTTGCAAACGACATGTTAAATGTAACTCAAATGATGGAATTAATCTTTCACTTGGTTAAAAAAAACATTTTGGTAAAAGGAGAAAATGCTGGTTACCAGGATTTTCTCCTTTTTTCCAAAATGTTTTCAAAGGAATTCTACCCCAGGGTCGTTAAAACTCGGGGTCGTATTGTTTACAAAGAGCTATTATAAGGCATTATGAAAGTGAAAACGGTATGAGAAATGAAAATGGGCTTCAGATATTTTAAAAGTATTTGATAGTATTGTTCATTTTGAAAGTCATTTAGAAGTACAATGAACGTTCAGATTGTGATATTTTACTATTTCATTAATATTTTATCTGGCAGTGAAACGATACTCCTCTTTATAGCAATTCACTGTTCGAATTCTATCTACAGCCTGTAAATAGAATTCGAACACTGAATTGCTATAAAGAGGAGTATCGTTTCAGAGAAAAAGTTGTTGGCCATTATTTTACTCGGGCCAAAGCTAGCACTGTACCAGGGTATCTTTTGTTCGTTTTCAATATTTTAGTGACAATTTATTTTAATTACGTAAATGAGTTTAAATGACAATGCGCATGTTTGTATGGGCTTTTTTGAAGATATAAAATTTTCAATTTAGTTCTCTTTTTTCAGAGCATTAGAAGGTCTGAATTCTCAAGCTCACATAACTGCTGCTGTTTTATTATACCTCCGCAAAACAAATGTTTTCGGGGATATACTGGAATCAGCCTATCTGTCCGTTTGTTCGTCCTTCCTTGTGTCCGTCTGTGCACAAATAATTGACTGTTTCTTTAAAAGCGCTGGCGGGGGTATTAAGTCAAATTCAGTGACAGCTCTAGTTTTTCTTACCAAAGAAAGAACCATAGATACAAATGTAGAACAACCCCTTCCGGGTCATTGGCTGTCTTCATCTTAGCTTTAAAAGCTACATTAACAAATTCTGGACAAAGGGCAGTGTTCAGAGAATACTGGTCATTAATCTTTGGACAATGGCTACAATCGATCTTCGAAAGAATTTTCGTCGAGCTTGAACACATCGTTGTCTTTGACGCAAGCAATAATTGATTGATTGTATTGTGTTTAACACCGTCTTCTATACATTATTTCAGTTATATCACGTCGCCAGTGCTCCTATCCATGCTCTCCTGGAGTTTCATTTACCACTACTCCACGAAATATTATTTCCAAGCCAGGGGATGCTTTTCCAAACAAGCATCGTCGAAACAATTGACATCTGTGAAAAAATGAATTCTGTCACAATTACTACTAGTATACCATCAATCCTCGGAAAGAAATTGGCAGAGCCTAGGATCGAACCAGCGACTCCCAGTCTCAAGTCCTGTATGCTACTGACTGAGCAACCGAGGCTCGGCACACACAAGCATATCCGTATCAGACACAATTACCCTTGTAAAAGAGATTCCTGTTGTAGACATTTATCTTATTCATGGAACAGTGATCAAAGCTTGATCTAAATTGCCCAAAAAGGAGCCCAATTTGTACACGGAAGACCATCAAGCCTGGTATCTCAGATGGTAGCGTACAGGGCTTGAAATCACAGTGTCACCTGTTTGATTTCTCAGCTCGGCTAATTTCTTTCTGATGGTTGTTGATAGTCATTGCGACAAGATTACATTCCTCCTTTACTGCTGAACATTGTTTGGACGTTGGGGACGCTGCCGGCGACTTTATAAGAATGTTGTGTGAAGCGCAGGTAAAAGAAACTTTAGGAAAGCATTGATAACTAGTTCATTACTGTAGCCCCTGCGAAATAATCGAAACGATTTTGAAACTGCCTTAACCCATTACCACACGACAAAATTATAGGTTTGTCCAAATAGAAAGCATTTACAGATGACAAAATAAAAGTGACTGAAAGTTTGAAGTTTGTTTCGGAAGGAGTAGAAAACATTGTTGGAAAAGGAGAAAATGCTGGTTACCAGCATTTTCTCCTTTTCCCACAATGTTTTCTATCTAAAGGCTTCTTTCTTATGGTCGTCAAAAGTAGGGATCATGTGGTAATGGGTTAACCGTTATCTTACGGAATAATTAAGATTAAATTAGCAGTTGGATATTAATAACTTAAATATTGGTGTTTCAAAGATATGGTTTGGGGAACAATATCTCCTTATCGGACAGTGTAGATCCAAGATCAGACTGCACGATCTTGATCTACACTGTCCGCTAAACGTCAGCTACTCGCGCTTAGCAGCCAAAGGCTTAAAACTACTGAAAGAAATAAAATCAGAAATAAACAAACAAAGCCTGGGAGATAAAGTATTCACTCATGTACATTAACTTTTTGCACCAAACGATTCAGTTTTTATCGGCACCTTCTGTGCTTTGTCTTTCTCAGTAATGACGTTACGCGAGGGGGTTACTCAAGTTAATGATCGAAAAGGCTCTCTCTGTTTTCGCGTAATTAAATTAGTGTTGACAGGTCGTGGTTACTCGAGTCTACAGTTGACACCGATGGAAGAAGCCGAGACTCGGTAAGATGTTACAGTTCAATACCAATAAGAGATCGACCTTCGGGGGTCTTTCTTTCTCAACTCTTCACCAAACGGCAATATTTTAGATTTCTTGAAATCTAAAGCACTTGCAAAGGACAATTTAAATAAGGAAGTTTGTCTTTGAGAAGGTAGAAAACATTGTGGGAAGAAAAACTGAATGTTACTAAAAAAATATTATTTTCAAACGATGTTTCCACAATACTTTTTCTAAGGGTAGTCAGAACTCGGGATTGGTTAAGTCTTTACCAAAAAATCCTGATTTTCATTGAACCTAATGACAGTAATAATTATTATTATAATAATAGTTGTTATAAAGAATTAGTATGTGGGAAGAAACAGCCAACCAGAGAAGTGATTATCAAAATACTTTTCTTCAAAAGAGAGAAAACAAGAGGGAGAAGGAGGGGAGAAAGACAGACATAGACAGACTGACATACAGATGAACAGTGTCAGAGAGAGAAAGGGGGATAGAGGGGTATAGAAGGCAAAAAAAAACTCCCAAACAATTCCAGCATTAGTAATTTGTGCAAAGTTTTACGAGAATGTACAAAATTGATTTCTGAAATTTTAGACGCTAATTGTCTCCCTACGGGGCAACGATTATCTTTCTCAATTGTAATCAACGGAAACCGATTATGTCATGATTGATTCTTAACCTAAGGCCCACTATACTTGAAGTTTGCAGTGTTGATGTAGATTAAGTTTAGACTATACAGAATTCTCAGGCGTTAGTGCTTTACCAGTTTGTCAGTATACTAATGTGACGGTGTAATGCAGAGAAATGACCCCATTACAAAATGACCCATGTGTCATTTCTCTACGTAGAATAATGACCCGGTTTTTTTTGTAGGGGATGGTCATTTCTCTGCATTACAGCGAGCGAGTAAATCATGAGCTTTTGAATCCGAACTCCTTTAACGCTTTACCAAAGGACAAAATTTTAGACTGGTCCAAATTGAAAGCAATTGCAGACAACAAATTAAACGTAGCTGGAAAATTGAAATTTACTTCCAGCAGGGTAGAAAACGTAGTGGGAAAAGGAGAAAATGCTGGTTTGTTTTCAAAAGGCATCTATCTCAGGGTCGTAAAAACAGGGATTGTTTGGTAAAGGTTTAAAATTCTATTACGGGACATATCGAATTATAAAATTTAACCAACAGCAAAGAAAGTCTTCGCGATAAGGTTGTTTCTTCTCCTGCAGAACACAGTTCTGACCTTGT
Organism: Tridacna crocea; assembly: GCA_943736015.1. Taxonomy (NCBI): domain Eukaryota; kingdom Metazoa; phylum Mollusca; class Bivalvia; order Cardiida; family Cardiidae; genus Tridacna; species Tridacna crocea. The sequence goes on along the minus strand of OX031066.1, from coordinate 41,827,310 downwards.
ACAAGTAAGAAAGCAGCCAGCCGGCTTTTTAAAAACATTGTGTATATCAGTTGTCATACTCTAAGAAAACATTAATAAGTTCACGCTTCACCATGTCATAACTTCGTTACGCTGAAAGCAGCATCCAGTATCAATCATTTGCTTTACAACATGAGGAAAGGGTTTGCTTAATTTGATATTTTACAAGTTCATTTCATGAGCCTAAAATAGGAATGGATAAACATTATCTTTCGGAGTTTGCCAGTGTTAACTTTCTAGAAATGATGTATTTCGTCATAATTTGCATCTGGTCAGAATTATTAAAGAAATTAGCCTTTTTCTTGAGAAAAGTGAGTTTGATACATCTGCAAAAACCATTCATCTAACTCAGCCTGCGCAGTCCGTGCAGGCTGGGCTGGACGGAAACTTTTTGTCATTGTTCATTTTTCTGCGTGTCCAAAAGATCATTCTGCCACAGGATTCCGCCGGTGTAATGCAGAGAAATGACCCTCCCCTACAAAACGACCCATGGGTCATTTCACTACGTAGTGAAATGACCCGGGTCAATATTCAATGTAGAGAAATAACCCCAGGGTCATTATTCTACATAGAGAAATGACCCCAGAGGGTTACTTCTCTACGTAGAATAATGACCAGGGTCATTCCCCTAGACAGAGAAATGACTCGTGTGTCATCTTGTAGGGGAGGGTCATTTCTCTGCATTACACCAGCCCATTCAGTACTTATATTGACTGGTCTTTTGCCAAAATTTGGTTTATTTGTCATATAATAGCCCATACATGGGATAAAAAAAAGACTGTTTTACTCTCCAAATTACATATATATCAATAACTTTTAATGACCAGTGACATTGGAATAACTTTTTTGATGTTATTATTTTTGTGCCTAATTCTGCTGTTGCTGCTCATGATGTCGGACATTGCGACAAGTTTCCTTTAAGTCATGCACTACATGACAATATGGCACAAATGACAAGCTTAAGTAGCATTTATCTTATTGTTTATTAAGCCTAAAAAAACAAGATGTGGAAGAAGGTAACTGGAATGCAAAAAAAAAAAAAAAAAAACCTTTTCAACACCATATTCGAAACATTAACAGTGATACATATAACTCAGTTGGAACTAAACCAGTCTTATTCTTATCCACTCACAGAGAGTTTTGTTTTCTCCCTAACATAAAATGTTTGTCAAATCTACATTAGTTTTGTGTTTTAATTCTCCCTTTTGATAAATATCATTGCAATTGCTTTTCAACAAGAAGTACTTCTATTGACTTTTACATCACGAAATGCACTTGGCATTTGGAAAAAATGGTATGAGATCTTCTTGTCTGAATTTTCGCAACATAAAGATTCAGTGTGCTGATGCATCCACTCACTACTTCTAAACTTTTGGATATGTATGAATAATAATATAAAAAAAAAACAGTACACAAGAATAGTTTTCTTTTACTTTTGAAATGGATACCTAGTGGATGAAAACATTGTTCTATACATATATACACTCTCAGCTGCCCCCTAGTCATCAGTACTTTCAGCGCTTTGATTTTTTCCCCATAATGTTTCAACCCTTTCAACGATATCTTTCGATATTTAGGGCACATGTAATAGGTCGTCTGCAAATGGCTTGAACTTGGACCAGCCTAGACTTTGTCGTCTGTTTTATTTAAAGCGACACGAAGACCTTTGTCCGAAAGTGGGGATGTATATCAGATTGTCAAGAAGCGCAGCATCATCCCATGGCAATAACAGTGTAGCATTACAATGATAAAATAAATTATACGTTTCGTTTAAGATAAAATGCAAGGTAAGAAAATCTAAATGCATTCTGACGGCAAATTTGTCCCGGTAAATCCATAGAGATTGATGCAGGAATTTATCGCAACATTTGACATATTATACTTCAAAAGCGAGACATCGACGACATCCTTTTCTTTTTGCGATCATAATACAAGTAGTCTTAAATATATTTAAAGTTGGCTATTAAGATATTTTCATAACCTAACAAAACTTCGAAAACGATCGAAGTTTTATTACTAAATCTAGTTAGGTGATATCTGGGAAATTATTAGTAAGGTGGAAAGCCAAACTTAACCCTTAACCAAACAATCCCTGGTTTTAACGACCCCGAGAAAGAAGCCTTCTGAAAACATTGTGGGAAAAGAAGAAAATGCTGGTAACCAGCATTTTCTTCTTTTCCAACAATGTTGTCTGTTCTTCTGAAGTCAAGTTTCAATTTTTGAGTCAACTTTCTTTTACTGTCTGCAAATGCTTTCAATTTGGACAAGTCTACAATGTTGTTGTGTGGTAAAGAATTAGGAAAAAGATACTCTGTTATGCTATTTCCTTGATGGGCTACGTACAGAGGCCTATTAAGGTATTTTATTCCACAAAGGTCAAAGAAAGAGACAATTATTGTCGGTGAAGGTAGTGACTCTGTTTCGTTGTCTGCGCATGTCTATTCTTCGAAGATTTAATCTGTCTGCTATGACGTATCACCCATCCCCTGCATACCTTGGAAAAGCAGTGCTTATATCGAAGCTATTAGTTTATTACCCAGGCATGTACGGGCCATTTTAATAAATGGCCGGTGCATAGGTTACACGCTGATCATAGGTGAATGAATGGCACCAGGTAGCGTTTTATTGAGTAAACGTTCATTTCATTTGAAATTCAAGGTAACAGTTGTTGTTTTGAAAAAATACTCCGCTTCTGTACCCAGAATGCCCTAGATAGATATGAATTTGTAGAATGCCATCTAGCGGGAGATAATGAACTCTGTTTTTCTAAATGTTGGGTGAATTCTATAGCGTAACATTTTGACAAATCGAGTCGCTAATCAATGCATGATTAGTTCTTGTACGAGTTACGTCATCAAACTATAATTGGAACTGAATTCGACAGTGTGTAGATTCGGATTTTTTTCTATTCTGAGTGTTATCTAATCTGCTCGAGACGCATGTTGTTGAGAAGAAAAAAAGAAATTCTAGTATTGAACCCATTACTATACAATCCCTACTTTTGACGACCATGAGAAAGAAGCCTTTAGAAAACATTGTGGGAAAAGGAGAAAATGCTGGTAACCAGCATTTTCTCCTTTTCCCACAATGTTTTCTACACTTCACAAAACAAATTTCAAATTTTCAGTCACTTTAACTTTGTCGTCCACAAATTCTTTCGATTTGGATAAACCTAAAATTTTGTCGTTTGGTAAAGAGTTTCAAAAAGAAAAAGAAACCGTAGATTGAATTGAGCTTTGAAAACTGCAATGTTTGGTCAAAATGTATAGGAATCACTTTTAGAGAAAACTTCTCGTTGAAGGAAAAGGTGGACCGATCTAGTCTGGACATCATTTTCAAGATAGACTTCTCCCAGGTGTAGGACAAAAGCCCACTAGGACAAAAGCCCACTGGACAAAAGCCCATTAAGACAAAAGCCTACTGGGACAAAAACCCACTGGGACAAAAAAAACCACTGGGACAAAAACCCACTAGGACAAAAGCCCACTGGGACAAAAGCCCACTAGGACAAAAGCCCACTGGACAAAAACCCACTTGGACAAAAGCCCACTAGGACAAAAGCCCACTAGGACAAAAACCCACTGGTACCAAAGCCCACTGGGACAAAAACCCACCAGGACAAAAGCCCACTGGACAAAAACCCACTTGGACAAAAGCCCACTAGGACAAAAGCCCACTGGGACAAAAACCCACTAGGACAAAAGCCCACGTTTAGTTATAATCATGTATTTAATTTAAAAAATGGCAAAAATTTAAAAAGAAATGATGTGCCTAGTCTTTAGAAGAATAGAAAACATTATGTGAAAAGTAGAAAATGCTTTCTTACAAAAATGATTAAAGAAATAAGATTTTCTAAAACTTCTTTTATTAGCAGTGGGCTTTTGTACCCCCTGCCAAAATTAGCGGTGGGCTTTTGTCCTAGTGGGCTTTTGTCCCAGTGGGCTTTTGTCCTGGTGGGCTTTTGTCCCAGTGGACTTTTGTCCGTTTCCCACTCCTCCTACGCGATTCATTCAGTAGTAGCGGGTTCATAACACATTTAACAAACCGAGGGCGATCCTGTTCCATTTCGCCTCAGACACATAATCCGGTAATCTTTCCAATGGTAACAAACTACAAGCGGCCATCTTATCTGTACAGAAGATCGTCCCAAACTCTCGCAAGACAAATAGCAATAGCGTATCGGATAAATACATTTTATGGCCAGCTCTAGCAATACGATACATTCATTTCTCTATAATAACGACAGGCTATAATTATTTCAGTTGTCTGTTGTTTAATGGATAATTGGAATAAAGAAAGATGTATGGGCCGTGACATCGCGAAACCTTCCCCAACTATAACACTAATGTCGGTCTTCTTTTAACCCCTTCCCAAAACGACAACTTTTAGACTCTTCCAAACTGAGAGCATCCACAGACAAAAAAAAATCAGAATGGGTACAAATGGAATTTAGGTCTTTGATAGGGTAGAAAACATTGAGGGAAAAGGAGAAAATGCTGATTACCAGCATTTTCTCCTTTTCTCTCAAAGTTTTCAGAAGCCTTCTTTTTCAGGGTCGTGAAAACCAGAGATTGTTTGGTAAAATGTTAAACGGAGGAGGCATCGGGTTGGATTTAGATTGTCAACAATGTTACTTGTATGTGTGCGTGTAGGAAACTCTGTTTCACAGTGAATATTTTCAAAAGTTAACTTCTCCGAATTCGAGTTTTCAAGTATGAACTGTGAAGTATAATCTTCGAAGTTGAACAGTGAAGTATGAAATCAACTTTGAAATAGGAAGTCACTATCGGGCTTTCGTACACATTTGATTGGCTTGTTTTCTTCACAGGGAATCTATCATCCGATAACATAAACCAATCACTCATAACTTACTGTTCCAATTACTAATATTGCTTTTTTTGTGATAGATCAAATGCAAACAATAAAGTTGTTTACCCCAAAAATGCCTTTTAAACACTGAATCGTTTTGCAGACAGATCAAGATCAGACGTTATATATACCGATCTTGAAACTACTCGTATCTTTATAAAGATATTTTTCAAGTGTTCTAAACAACTTGACCTTGAAGTAATTGGAGAGGTCATCAGACCTCTCCAACAGTGGTAAGTTTAAAAGGCAGACTGCCTCAGAAATTGCTGTCTAAATCTAATCTCTGTAGGGGAATTGTTCCAATACACAGCCTGTTTCGTCATGATTTTATAAAAAAAAATCGGAGTCAAAAAACTGAAATAGGAAATAGACGTGGTTTGTTTTTACATGGCGAACTTCAACAAAATTGTAAAGATTTAATTGCATATGATTGTTCAAACAATTTTAATTTTGTACTAAACAATTAAATCTTAACAAAAAGAAGTAAAAGAAAAAAATAATTTTATTAAAAATAAAAAAAGAACACAGCCTAAAAAATCACCTGACCTTCAAACGCGGGAAGAAGGTCATGTGACTAACATAAATTACAAGGACGGATGAATTCGTATTTACAACTGAACAGATTTCAACGACCCGTTTATTGCCTTGCTTGAACATTTCTTTACATGTACCAAGATATATTTAATTCAAAAGCTATAAAAAGTATTTGAAAAAAATGCTGTCGACCTCTCCTGGCTTCTTTTTTAAAAAAGCCACTTGTCGTGATTATTTCGAATTTTCTCCGTCATACTATGGCTTACAACATGGGAAAATGGCATTTGCGAAAAGTGTCGTCTCGGATCAGCCTTCGCAGTCCACACAGTTCTAAAGTTAGACTAAAATGCTAGTTGAAATGAACGTTGCAAATGCAATATTACAAAGATCGATCAAACTTGATGAACAAAAGATAAACGAGAGATAAAGAATGGTGGAATCTTTCTGCTTTGACAACATCATACTTCATTTTTGACATCAATCTTGCCTCCTTACTTTCTGCAGACAACATTTTGTCGTTTTGCTGCAGACGACTTTTGAAAAAATTGTGGCAAAAGGTGAAACTGGTTTTTATTGATATCCTGTTTTTTATAGTCGCTGTTTTCGTATGTATTTATGTATAAAACATTAAACCATGTCAGTTATCAATAGGCTTCTTTCGTTTTTCACATGAATGTTTTGGAAGTCTTCAGCAGAAAAACTGTTAAATCTTTATCACATCATTCCGAGTTTTAAATACCCTGGGTGAAAAGCCTTTAGAAAACATCGTGGGACAAGGAGGAAATGCTGGTAACCAGCATTTTCTCCTTTTCCCGCAATGTTTTTTACGCCCGTTACTGAGGAATTTCATAGTTTGAGACCCATTTAAATTGCTGTCTACAGATGCTTTCAATTTTGACGAGTCGAAAATTTTGTCATGTGGGGAAGGGTTAAAGGTGGGTATCTAGAAATTTCACATCCCACCAAATTAAGAAATATATATATCACTGAAATTTATATGGAAAAACAATACGAATCATCAATAATTAAGAATCATAAATTCACAAAAAAAAAAATTCTTGATGATATTCCCTTAAAAGGCTACGTAGCCTTTTAAGCTATTTTTAGATTTCCCGCCAAAAATTTAAAAAAAAGCATTGTGGGAATGTTAAGTGACTGGCACGTGACTTATGACTCTGAAATTCCATAACATAACAAACATGTAATTATTCTTTATAATGTCTTCTTCCGGACGCTATGTTTGAAGCTTAGTCTGTATATTTCCGATGTGTAAATGAGTTAGTTGTTCATATATAAATAGACCGTAGGTGTCGACCTGGGCCGTAGTAAATCTCTAATTCCTCATGTTGTCGGATGGTTTTCGACTACTGGAGTTTTGTGAATGAAAATTATAAGGCTTTTGGAGTATGAGGATGATTTTTTGTATTCTTGTAAGATTTTTCGTCCCAAAATCTGAAGGGCCACCTTTAAGAGATAGCAAGTTATTTGGTATCGATATTACGATGATGTTTTGCGGTATTCGTTCCCGTGCATGTTCGCGTATCTTTGATTGTCTGTCGTTAGAATTTGAAATGCGGTCAAATGATATTTCTTCGGATGTGCAGTTTTCATTATACAGCTATTTCGATCCATTCTCCCTGTAGCTTGTATCATCGGTGTAATCCTTTAGGGACTTTTTCTTTCTTTCTTGTCTTTTTCTTCGTCCCACTTTGGATCTAAATCGCAATTTTGTTTGGAACATTTTGTTCGCAATTTAACCCATTACCAGATAATCCCTACTTTTGACAACTCTGCGAAGGAAGCCTTTAGAAAACATTGTGGGAAAAGGAGAAAATGCTGGTTACCAATTTCTGATTGGCTACTGAACCGGATGGTTTAGCTAATCAAAAATAATGTTGCTTTCAAATGTAGAAAATTGTTTGTGAATATGCACCTAAAGGGACTAAAAGGAAAGAAGCTATCAATGTTCATGAAAAAATTTCGCACAGTTGTAATATAACGTGCTTGCAAGTCTAATTTTTATGCTACTGACGCCCAATATTCCTGCATGACTTAGAATAATGGGGGGAAAAAAGCAGAAAATTGACCCATGGAAAAGAAAAAAAAACTGAAAAATGGCCCATGGAAAGAAAAAACAGAAAATTGACCCCAATATATCCTTACCCTGGAATTAAGTTTTTTTTTTCTGCCGTCTACAGTTTTTTTTTTTTTCCACGAACTTAACGCACAACTAAACCGTTTATTTTTTATGCATACCGCGATCACATTTTTGTTCCTATATCCATGGACGGCTAGAAGCTAGAACCATAAATCAGTGACTGACCTTATATCAATTATATATTGCAAACACCCAGACACATAAATTTTCCGTCCTTGCTCTTTGCCTCTGTACTTATACAATATATGACCGACCTCTCAGCTTTAATTTGTCTACAAACAAATATTGTAAAGTGGTAGAATTATAGGCTTTTGTAACAAAACCAAAGACGATGGATAAATTCGCCGCCGGTCGAATATGATAACCGAATCTGACCTAAAAAAAGCCACGTACAGAAAGCAAAATGTCCTTTTCCAAAATACTTTTAACAAACAAGATACGACAAATGACAAATAAATTTTATTTAATGATAAGTACACAATTGTACATAGTCAAAAGAACTATTACTTCCAAAACCTCGTTTTGGGTTTACTTCCAAAACCTCGTAACTACAGCTTGTTACAAGCTGTAGTTACGAAATTTTGGAAGTAAACCGACGATATTATGAATTGTAAAGATGAAATTCACCCGATAATAGTACTAAGCGAGCATGACTGTAAAAGTAACATACGTAGCACATATTAAATACTCTCAACAAAGCTTTGAAAACGTCTCTCATGTAATACGGTTTACCCAACAGTACCAAACATACACTTGCTTACTGGATTGCAAAATGTTGAGCATGCAGACATTGTTTAGGACTCTGAACACGCAAGCTTGACTCTTTAAATCAAGAACACCAGAACACCGCCATGACTGAAAGAATGCAATATACATGTAGCCCTCCACCACTCCATGTGATAAAGGAAGGTAAAAGATACATTTAGTGGAAAATCCCAAGAACATAAATATAAAAGCTTAAACATAAATGTAAGCCTTTGAAGCATCAAACGTAATAAATGCTGTTCCTGCAGGCAAAAAGGATTAAAATCAAACTGCAAGTAAAAAAGATCAAGATCGAACTGCACATAATTTGCAGTATGAACTCAGAGTCCGTATTCACCGCAAACATTCTTGAGAATATTCTTAGTCTTATTCGCTAAGGTTTTCTAAATTTGTAAGTAACACAACTTCTGATTGGCTAAACCGAATGGTTTAGCCAATCAGAATTTGTTTTGCTTACAAATGTAGAAAATTCTGGAATAGTAAGAAAAAGAACATTCTTAAGAATGCATGGTTGGTGAATACGGGCCCAGATCCAGATACATGTACAAACTTACAACTGCAGAAGAGTATGGACCGAGTTTCAATAGTATAACCCGCCGATTTTTCCAACATGAACACAAATGCACTATACTTATGTATGTATTAGCCGGTGGCATATACATGTCGCAATCAGTGAAGAATAATAATCATGATTGTATAATTGAAATGTAGGCTGTTTAACTAAGGTGTCCGTGGCCGTGAGGTTGAGCGTCGGCCTCGTAACCATAAGGTCCTGAGTTCGATACCCGGGAGCGGGTGTCAACTTTGGGATTTTTCATTGGCCCACACATTCGGCGCGAGTACTGGTGTAGTTCCCAGGAAGCAGAATCGAGAGAGATTAGTATAAGTTGTTAGAACTTGTTTCTCAATCGATGTAAAATAAATATAAACTAAAACTGTTAAACAAAGGTTTGGGTGTACGACATGGCAAAAAAACGGATAGCCTACCCTGTGACAAAAGACTAGATATTCTTCTAGATTATCGACTAACAACTAAGATCTCCTGACTAGGGTTCATAGTTGCTTTTCTGTTCTTAATAAAAATCAAATCACTGTAAATCCATAAGGTCGAGTACAATACATTCCGAATAAATCGGATAAATGTAGAATAAATGACAATATACTCGACTATGGAACGAGTCTTGACACGAAATGCATGCCATTCAACGGAACATTACATACCATACAAAAGACATTAAAATCATTTGCCGGAAATACGGAAGTACTTTATCGTCGTGTATTACTACGCATCCGGTGTTATCTTTGAATAAGACAATTCCTTATTGTACAAAGAGCCGTTCCCTGCTTTTGTGAAGTTTGTTTTTCTGGTTGGAATTTTTCATATTTTGGAATTAATTCATTAAAGGTTATTCTCCACCTAACAATCCCCAGTTTTGCCACCTTAACTCTTTTCCAAACGACAAAATTTAGACTGGTCCAAATTGGAAGCATTTGCAGACGACAAAATTAATGTGACTAATCATTCAAATTTGTTTTGGAAAGGCAAGAAAAGATTTTGGGAAAAGGAGAAAATGCTGGTTACCAGCATTTTCTCCTTTTCCCAAAATGTTTTCAGGAGGCTTCTTTCTCAGGGATTGTTTTGAAAAGGGTTAGGGAGGACGTTTCTTTAAATGGAGATTATGCTTTCAACCGGCATTTTCTCTTTTTCGAAATCTTGTCTTACTTTTCAGAAAGCAACTAGTCCAACAATTTCAGTCATCTGTCGCCTTCAAATACTATAGACATGGGCTACCCCAAAATTTGTCGTCTTAGAAGAGATAAATAAATTACAGTAGATTTGGAGCAATGTAGAGAAATAATTCAAAATGGATCCGGAATTACAATATTTTGGAAAGATTACGTGATGGTTTCATTAGATGATCACTTTTTCAGTTTGTTCTTAAGACAATAAGAAATATATTTGGTCAACAGGTTTTGTTTTTACTATTCTATATAATTTTATAATACGAAAATATTAAATTTGAAATTTACTGGTCATATATAGTCAGTTAATATTTTTGGGGGTCGCATCTATTAACCCTTTACCAAACAATCCCTGATCTTTACGATCCTGAAAAAAGCCCATTGAAAATATTGTTGGAAAAGGAGAAAATGCTGATAACAAGCATTTTCTCTTTTTCCCACAATGTTTTCTACCCTGCAGCAAACAAATTCCAATTTTTGGGTAATGTTTATTTTGTCGCCTACAAGTGCTTTCAAATAGGACTAGTCTAAAACTTTGTCGTTCGTTAAAGAGTTCAGTTCTATCAACTAAATTCTAAACCTAATTTCAAAACCAGGCATGTGGTTGGCCAATACAACAGCCTGCACCCTTTTATGCAAAGACTCCTTTTACTCATATGCAGGGGTCTTTTAGAAACAAAAGTCGTCAACTTAACGATCTGGGGGATTCCTACACAAATGTTCATAGGTACGACAAGTACAGACGCTTAAACATGCCAATAACTCTTCTTACGAAACGAATCTCATCAAAGTGTTGCATGGCGATAGAAGCATTAGATGTAAAGTTGTTAAACTTTCGTCGAGAAACAAAATTTTAGACTTGTCGAATCATTCCTAGGTTTCCAGTTTAACGGTACATAGTAATCTGTATGATGGACGTCTGTAGGAATGGCAAGGGTGATACTAGACCTCTAAACAAGAAATGTAAAAACACCAAACGTATTAAATCATCCGACTTTTGGGCCTCGATCAGTAACCACGCATTTTAAAACAGCATTTACAGTGTAATGCTCAATGATACCCTTTTTGTCTCAAAGTAACGCAATTTCTGACTGGCTGAACCAGATTGAATAGTCAATCAAAAATTGCGTTACAGGCCCTGGAACCAGAGTTTTACCGGATGTACTTGCCACATCACTAAAACCGGAAGTTCAACCACGCACACATTTGTAAAGACTGGTTTTGTTACTGATAATACATAATCTACACAATATACGAGGAGAACTCCCGTAATAAATCTGTTTTTATGATAAATCATCCGAAAGTCTGGCAGCTATGTCTTTACACTACATTGAATATTCTGATACAACTTCCGTTTTGTTGTCATGTGACACGTCACATGATAGTTTTCCAGCCAACAGGATGTTCCACGCTTTTGACCACAACCTGTAACTAATACAGCAATGTACAAATACATAACTGTAGGAAACTTTAGGTTCCAAATGTTAACACTTATCTTTTTCCTCACCATCCCTATCTTGTGGACACCAGTAAGAATTGTATCATCGAGATAATGTGAATGAATACCCATAGCATTGGTGTCTTTAGACAAATAAAAATATTATTTCTAAGTCACGCCAACTTTATTGTCTCCTTCCAATACATTATCCCTGGAGGTAACAGCTTTGGAAAACATTGTATAGGACAGGTTTTAATTGCTTATTTTGTTTTGACCAAGAACTTTTTCCTAGGATGTTTTCCGTATAGCTGGATACTGACATTTTCATTTTTTGACGTTTGCTGTGTATGTAATATGCGTTTTTTATTTATTTTTTTTTTCTTTTTTAGATTCGATAATTGCACATACAGTAATCGTTTACATAATTATTGAGATAACTAAAAGGACCCACTACGACCAGTGACCGAAAATCAGTAATTCGGTTATTGAATTGCAAAAAGATATCATTCATACCACGGATATTATTATGAGCCTGACAATATGTTACAGTGCAACTTGACAACTTTTCAGTCTCTGACAGAAAAAAAAGAAAATATTCAAACTAGAATTTAAGTTAGCGACTTAAGTTAAAGTTTTAACCCTTAACATGTTAAACAAATCAAATGAAACTTTCAATCTGATTGTAAAAATCGGAATACCGGTACTTCAAACTTACTTATTGGAGATTAAGTATCTACTTGTCGGACAGTGTAGATCCAAGATCAGACTGCACGTTCTGTGCAGTCTGATCTTGATCTACAGTGTCCACAATAGGTCAGTGAGTCGCGCTTAGCAACCTAGGGGTTATTTTTTTAAATCTTTTTTTCCTTCTAGCAACTTTAACTTCGATAGACCGCACTATAACTCATTGTTAACTTATAGATCTACCCATACTTTTAAATGGTATACGAATTAATTTAAGAATTAAAGATTGCGCAGTCTGATCCGAGGTGACACTTTACGCAAAAGTCCAAATGCCCCTTTTCGCATGTTGTAAACCATGTCGAGAAAAGCCGATACTTAGGCCGTTCTAATAACGTATATTACCGTTAGAAGAGACTAGAAGTCTAACAGATCTGGGTCAAAAATTATTCTTCGATGGAAATTGCAGAAAATAACTTGCTGTCCCGCCAATTTCCAGAGAAATCAAATCACAAACCGCAAATATAGATACACCGAGTAATTCTTGTTGTCTGTCTGTCTGTTTGTTTCTTTGTTTGTTTGCCTGTCTAGTTTTGTCAGTCAAGCTATCGTGTACTTTTGTAAATTCATTTTCTTTTTCTTTTTATATAACTTGAAAATTTATTTTGTCTAGTTTTCCGTTTTCCAGTTCTGATAACCGATCGATATATAGTTGTTGCGACGTGCAGGGTTTGTAATTCATGAGTTGTGGGTTCAAATACCGGGCTTGGGTCGAAGTTCTTTCCTGCGATTGATTAAACCTTTACAAAACTTTTAGACTCGTCGAAATTAAAAGGTTATGCAGACGACAAATAATAGATAGATAGATAGATAGATAGATAGATAGATTGATTCTTTATTGACGAGTACAATGTACAAAACATATGTAATACAATATACATGGCTCGAATTGTGGACTTTGTCTCTGAAAAAAGATAACATTTTGGAAAAAGAAGAAAATGTTGGTTACCAGCATTTCTTCTGTTTCCAGAAGGATTTTTTTCCACAACTCGGGATACTGTGCAACTGAAAATTATTCTCTTTTTTTTTTGCAGAAAGAAATTCAGAAAATCCCGGAAAGTAAGAAAGGTATATCAAGATCAGATTATAACGCATATGCAGTCTGATCTTAAACCTACACTGTCTGCAAAAGCAACTCAAATAGGGCTCAACAATTTAAACCCTTTACCAAACATTTTTTTTTAGACTTGTCTAAGTGGAAAGCATTTGCCATTGACAAAATAAACGTGACTCAAAATTTGGAATTTGCTGGTGGTCGGGTAAAAACATTTTGGGGAAAACGAGAAAATACTGATTACCAGCATTTTCTCCTTTTCCTAAATGTTTTCAAAGCTTTCTTCGCTGAAACTCTTCGTTGAAACTCGGGGTTGTGTGGTACAGGGTTAACTCTTAACCACACAACAAAATTTTAGACTGGTCCAAATTGAAAGCGTTTGCAGATGACAAAATAAAAGTGACTGAAAATTTGAAATTTGTTTTGTGAAGGGTAGAAAACATTGTGGGAAAAGGAGAAAATGCTGGTTACCAGCATTTTCTCCTTTTCCCACAATGTTTTCCAAAAGCTTCTTTCTCAGGGGCGTCAAAAGTAGGGATTGTGTGGTAATGGATTAAGGGTTATCTTTCCAATCCTTCGAGCATGAAAATTTGAATTAAGGAACTGTCAAGCGGGATTTATCTGCTTTAATTGTAACTGATAAGAATCAATCCTGTACAATTTAGAAATAATTGGAAAATGTCACTGCTTTTTTGATAATCGAATTAAAGTATCACTCAAAGATTTTTTCTAACATTTCTTTAACCCTTAGCTGCTGAGAGCGACTCGCTCAAGTTTTTGCGGACAATGTAGATCGAGATCAGACTGCACAGAACGTGCAGTCTGATCTTGATCTACACTGTCCGATATGAAGATACTATTTCCAAAAATATTACTTTGAAATAGCTATATTTGGGATTTTTACCTTCGATTTGAAACTTTTATTTCAGTTATTTAACAGGATAAGTGTTAAACCTCCTCTGACTGACGTGAAAAGATGAATCATTAGATCTAAGACAAGATTGGTTTCTGCTGCATTTCAAGGTACGGGTATTCTTGTTATGATGATATGGTGCCAACAAATACGAAAACACTTGCTGCTGCTGTTGATGATGATGATGATGATGATGAGAAATATAATTAGTAATACTGAAAACATCATCATAATCATCATCTTCATCGGCGGCATATTCATCATCATCATCATTTTATGAAAGAAGTCCCGTAACAAAGAAACAAATAAATGCATACAAACCGCATCTGGCGGGATTCGAACCATTTAAGGGACAAACATCATCTTTTTTTGAGTATTAAAAGACCAATACCATAACCATAGAGCCAACGAGATATCTCTCTGACGCAGTTGTTAGGTATTGTATTTAAATCGGGACGAAGCTATGCATGAAGGAGTGGTCTAATCATCATCACCATCATCATCATCATCATCATCGCCGTCGTCGTCATCATCATCATCATCATCATCATCATCATCATCATCGTCGTCGTCGTCGTCATCATCATCATCATCATCATCATCATCATCATCGTCGTCGTCGTCGTCACTGTCGTCATCAGCAAGAATCTTTTGATCAGAATTCTTGTGTTTTCTTAATGGCTTTTATAGCAGTTTTGATATTGTTTCAATCATACCTTGGCGGCCAGTGCACCCACCAGTGATTTCCAGCGATATCTTTTAATTCTTTACCAAACTGCAACATTTTAGACTTTTCCAAATTGAAAGCATTTGCAGACGACAAAATTAACGTGATCCAAAAAATTGAAATTTGTTTTGGGAAGGAAAAAGACAATGTGGGAAAACAATGTTTTCTAAGGGCTTCTTTCTCAGGGTCGTCAAAAGTACGAATCGAATTATTTGGTAATAGGTTAACAGACTTTTGCCCAATTTTCTTCCTCAAAACCTGCAACTTTCACACATAATCATCGTCGAATCAAAGATCAGGGGTGAGAATGAAATGGAGCCTGTCCCTTCATCAATCCTTAAGAAGAAATTACTCCAGCTGGGGATTCGAACCGGAAACTCAATGGTCTCAGGTCCTGAATGCTACCTACTGAACTAACCAGCTGAGTTTGATTTGCTGCTGCAACTGCCGCTGTTATATTTTTTGGTGCTGCTACTGCTGCAGATGATGGTATTGATGACTTTCATCATCATCATCTTCTTCTTCTTCTTCTCCTCCTTATTCTTCTTTTACTACTACTACTTCTTCTTCTTCCTCTTCTTCTCATTCTTCTTCTTCATCATCATCATCATCATCATCATTATCATCAACATCACCGTCGTTATTGTCATCTTCTTCTCCTTCTTCTCCTTCTTCTTTTTCATCATCATCATCATCTTCTTCTTCTTCTTCTTCTTCTTCTTCTTCTTCTTCTTCTTTTCTCCTTCTTCTTCCTCTTCCTCACCCTCCTTCTTCTTCGTCTTCTTCTTCTTCTACTTTTTCTTTCACTACTACTTTTTCTTCTCCTTCCTCTTCTTTTTGTTTTCTTCATCGTCATCATCATCATTATCATTTTTGACCTGACATCTTTGAATGTTTTTGGCAAAACATTAATAGCTATATTTCTTTGGCGAACGTTTGACATATATGTACATCAGTGAAGTATAATATTGACAAAAGACTTTATTTCTCTGGGATTTGTCTCAGATTTATCAGAAAGGAAAAAAATCTCGACGGCAACCAACTTTGGTTTCGGAACAACTTGTTATTTCCCGCAGAATAATCTTTGACCCAGATCTGTATAACTTTCCGTCTTCCATAATCAATAGTATATTTATTTGGGCCGACTGGGCGAAATTTCTATTGGTAGGAAAAAATTAATTTCAGTCCTGGAACCTAACCTCAACAACAAATATATATATTCCAGAGAGAGAAACGTGAAATTTTGGACAATTGACGAGATTAGGCATTTAACAAACAATTCTGGGTTTTCACGCTCCCTTGGGAATTTTTGGCTCTGGGGAAAGGAGAAAATTTTGTTAGTTTTCTCCTTTTTCCACGAAGTTTTCTGCCTTAATGAAGGGGAATAGCTGCATTTTATTGTCGTCTGTAAATGTTAGGACTGCATTCGTTTGTCAGGTCTTAGTATTCGTACATATGAATAATTATCCATATTCTACAAGGATATTCAACTTTACACCCGTTTGGTCCAATCTTCTTTGTGATCCTCGGTGAGACCTTGTAAAGTGTTTGGTTTACCAGTAGTTTC
Source organism: Tridacna crocea (assembly GCA_943736015.1). NCBI lineage: Eukaryota > Metazoa > Mollusca > Bivalvia > Cardiida > Cardiidae > Tridacna > Tridacna crocea. Next base: position 41,810,783 of record OX031066.1, on the reverse strand, counting down.
TCCTTTAACCACAATGTTTTCTACCCCTCCAAAGAAATCCATGCTTTAAAGACAGAACTGATTTGGCGTCTGCAAATGCTATCACTTTGGACTAGTCTAAAATTTTGTCGTCTGGTTAAGAATTAAGGCCCGTAAACCCTTTACTAAACAATCCCTGGTTTTTAGATCCTGACTCGATAGAGGCCTTTTAAAAACATTGTGGAAAAAGGAGAAAATGCTGATAAACAGCATTTTCTCCTTTTCCCACAATGTTTTCTACCCTAAAGGAAACAAATTTCAATCTTTGAGATACGTTTATTTTGTCGTCTGCATATGCTTTCAATTTGAACCAGTCTAAAATTTTGTCGTGTGGTAAAGAGTTAAGGTCAAGTGGTCTTGTTATGTTACGACAGGCACCCAGTGGTTTTAAAATTCGATTCATTCAGCGGATGTATGAAGCTCCCTTTTCAAAGAGGGTGGCTTATATACTTCCTATATGGTTCACAACACGTGAAAAAGGACATTCGGACATTTGCGTAAAATGTCGTCTCGAATCAGCCTGCGCATTCTGCGTAGGCTAATCCGAAACGATACTTTCCGTTTTTATGTAACTTTCTGTTTTGCACAAGTATACTGTAGCACAAAATCTACTGAAGGCGTAAAGTGCCGTCTCAGATTAGCCTGCGCCGACTGCGCAGGCTGATCCGAGACGACACTTTACGCAAATGTACGAATATCCCTTTTCGCGTGTTGCAAGCCATATATTTTCTTCAGGAAGTAATGAAACGGAAAAAAACTATGCTGAACACACAAAAACACAAATCAGACAGCCATACAATATTTGGCCAAAGGGAAATAAATCAATCATATATCCGTCCCAACATGAAATTTTAAGTGGTTATTCGCCTTATAGACTCCCCAACCATTTCAACTTCTAGAATCACTGTCTATGATCCTTTGCGACTCTTTGTCACTTTCATGTAAACAACAACAGCAAAAACAACAAAAACAAGAAAAAAAAGTTGTACGAGGCTTTACCTCTAGACTTAGGGACCTTTTACTGAAAGTGTGGATCAAGATCAGTCTGCACAGGACGTAGCCTACGTGTTCGATCATAGATCTACATTATTTATTTGGGGGACAGTTTCCCCAAGAATAGGCCTAGGTTTAAAACAACAAAACCTTTGTTTATATCGTCCGCTTAGAAGTTTCATAAAAACTTAGCCGTTTACCAAACAATACAATTTTAGACTTGTCTTAGTTGAAAGACGACAAAATAAACGTGTGTGAAAAATTGAAACTTGACTTTAGCAGAGCAAAAAACATTGTGTGAAAAGGAGAAAATGCTGGTTACCAGCATTTTTTCCTCCTTTTCCCACAATGTTTTCAGGTTTCTTCCTCAGGGATTGTTTGGTAAAGGGTTAATCCGGGCAGCAGATTAATGTTAAAAACACACTTAAACAAACAAAACTGCAGACAGCAGACACTTCTTGCGACTTTCTTATCTAAAACACTGTTTTCTTAGAAACTTCTGTCCCTTAAGTGTCAGACACAATCTATATCAAGACACATTAAACTGAAGGGGTGGGGAAGAAAAAAAAATGCTAAAGATATGTTCAGATCTATGCTTAATTCACTAAAGGTTATCCTCGCATCTTTTGCAGCCCGGTCGGGATCGTTCAGTGGTTATCTAGAGCATAATATGATCCGTGAGCAGGTGGTTGCGATTTCGATACCTGGATGAGGCAAACTTTCTTTCCTATGATGTTTCGCCTATGACCTCTGATGTAGGTGAGAAAAGAAGTCAGATGATAGACAAAGTTGTGTCAGCACAAATTTGAGAAAGCAAGGAAAAACACGCGTAGGTGCACAGACCGCCATAATATGCCGTAAGCTGTTGAACCAGCTCTATACCTTTTCCTAAAGACAACAATTTTTGGCATGTCCCAATTAAAAGTACCTAAGAGGCGACAAATTGAATAGCAGCTCAAAGCTTGGTTTCCTTTTCCGATAAGGTAGAAAATATAGTGGAAAATGGAAAAATGCTGGTTACGAGCATTTTTTTTTTCCTGAAATGTTTTTAAAAGCCTTCGTTTTCATAATCGTTAAAAATCGGGACTGTGTGGTAAACGGTTAAACTCCAATACAAACATGTGTAGACACATAAAAAAAACCCCAAAAGGGTCAGTTTTGATGTTGTATATATTACGGCAGTGTATAACGCACGAAAATGGCTGTTGAAATGAAAATTAACAGCCAACCTCGATCAGCAACGCAGTTTTTAAGCAATTCAAGTTTCAAGAAAATAAATTAGTTAGGCCTTTGAAATAGATCAAAATCAAAAGTATCAACAAAAGATTTTATTCAAAAGGCCAATGTTTGTGGCAAATCAGTTTTATACCGCCATTACGAAGGCAAAGGCATTTTAAGATCTTACTTGTTCAAAACTTTCCACTGCTACCATTTTCATGGAGACGCTTGTCTAGCAACCAATAAGCGCTCAAGAACCGGGACTCAAAGTCAAGCAGCAGCAGATCATGTTTTGAAAGGAAAAGACCTGTTTAATCAAAAACAAAGCTTACTCCTGTCTTAGAATGGAAGAAAAATCACGACGATATGAAAAAATCGAATTTCTTGGAGAAGGACAGGTAAATACAAATAAAAGACGCAGAGAAATTTGTGTAACCGTAAGAAAACCTTCAAGAGGAGCATTGGACTGGTTAGTCCAAATATTTAGACGTACACATGCTTCTTTGCCGTTCAACATTTATTTTTCGGACATTTAACATTTTACTTTTCTTTTGCATGTTACGTCTAAACGGGCCCTACTTAGTTTTATGTAGCAAATTTGATTTCCTAAAATCCGGGATAATGGTGAAAAAGCACTCAAGTAAACATGATAGATAACTTAACTGGATACAAATTTACATTTCTGACTCTGAAAAAGGGCCAAATTTATGATATATTCATCTTGAGTTCAATCGTGTAACTTTTTCAACACAAAAGCCGCCATGTTTACAAGCATATTTCGGGTTAAATAAAAAATCAAATTTCCGAACGATTTTTGAACGAAATCCGATTAGCGCCCCCCCCCCCCCCCCCCCCGCACGGATTGTAACCTTAGATTTGGCAACCATTTTCTGAAGTTCTGTTTACCAAAATTATTTCTAAAACCCTAACATAAATTAATGTGAAATGCCTGTATAATCATAGTCCCTACTTGTATCATGTATATACGATATCAACATATTCAGCCTTCGGTCTTGTGCCAGAAGCTGAATTTAGACATGGAAAACCCCGGCCTCATTGCATGGCTTTATATATCCATTGGACACTTCATGAAATACATATCGTATACCAGAACTCAAGTAAAATGCTTCCTGTCACCAGAAATAACTGTTTGCATGATATAAATGAACTGTTCTTTAGTCAATTAGCTCAGTTTTTGAAGCGCGATGAACGGGACGGACGTGTGTAAAATTTAACGTCTATTGGTCTTCTCTTGACAGAAGCACTAGAATACCAGAAAATAAAAAAATACACTTTTTTCAGTATTTCTGCTCAAGCAAATTTGTACGAAAATCAAGTTGTGGAGTTGAAATTCATGTAATAAATTTTGGCTACACGCGAAAACTCACGCCAAAAAAAAAATAATAATAAAGTGTCACTTTTTCCGTTGTCTCGTGTAAAATGACATTTATGCAGTAACTTGACTCTCTTATTAACATTACCTTTCTCAAATCATGCGGAAATACGTATCCATAAATTTACAGACATGAAAAATTGATTGGTGCACAAAACGCAGAAACCCATGACACAACAGAATGTTCCGTTACACTCAGCCTGGTCAGAGACTTCAGACCGCCTTTTCAGCTTTTTAATTGCTTTAAACAGAAAACTTTCATAATTATCTTGATCTAACAGACTTTTTTTGTTGCAAATCATAAATATGCAGTTTAGAATCATTATTGTCCAACCCTCTAATATGAACTTAACCACAGATTTACAGCTTAGGGGTTAAGTGTGCCCTGAGCGGAAATACCGGTTTCGGTTCCTTCTATCAATTTATTAGCAGCTGTGAAGAAGGACTAGGAATTTTTTTCAAAACTACTTTATTATAAATCACCTGAAAATATTCAGTTTAGACTAGTATTCAAAGGGTTTCATTGCTGTGGAACAGCTGTGGCGCAAAAACTCCCATGGCGTATCCATGTCCTGTTTTAGCAGGACTGGTTGGAAATATTCACCCTCAGTAATAAGAGCGAGTGGTCTGGAAAAACGTCATAAAATACCACTAAAACCGATCTTTCTTTTAAAAATATGCATACGGTCCTGTTTTGGTTGCAGTTCCTAAATTAACATCAGTGAAACCATTGTTTGCATTTAAATAACGGGTTCGTAAAAAGAAAGGTGACGTCTTTAACTTCATCGTGCCTAAGAAAACTGGGATGCATTTAGGGTTCAAAACATGCACCCCGCGAAAACACATCGATCGATGATAGATCTAATTTCTCTATAATGAAATGAAGCTTTTCAATACTTTCCATCGTTAAAGTTCACCTAAATAGTTGGAGCCTTACTGTCGTACGTTCATTTATGTCCACGTCTTTATCTACGTAAAATAAGGCCATGCACATAAAACATAATAAAATCCGATATGTAACACACAACCATTAATTCAAGAAATTTATCACTCTATTCAAGACACAACTTCCAAGAAGTATCAGGAACTCGGGTTGGACGGGAATCCGGCGAAATCGATTCAGAAAACATGGGAACGAACCTGATTTGGGACGAGTTACTAGGACATTCTCTCGACGTTTCTTTTATTTATGAATAGTCTTAAAACTCGATTACCGTCTGTAATGGGCCATTAAACGATTCAGTACTTCTCTCTAGGCAAAATTATATTTGTGAATGAGGGTTGCCCCTTTCTGTAACACTTTAATGGAGGTAAAGGAATTTCGTTCAAAAAATTTCGTTTAGTTGCCGTCAACCCGCGATAACTACACATTTACATACCGGTTATACCTCAAAAATAGGGTAGTGTGAAATAGAAGCGGATTTAACTCATAAAACGTAAGTGTTTAACAACCAAGTCTTTAATATCGGTTCAATATTGATTTATCTTGTTACCGATACCAGTTTCATTGGGCATTTTGCATTTTAAGTATCCAAATTTGTTGCTCAAACAGCGACAAGATTTGATGTCGGAGTTTGCTAAAGGAACCTATGAAGGGCCCGATAAGACCCTACGTACACGATGAATGTCAAAATGTGAAATAACGTACGTAGGGTCTGATAAATAGGACTATGGACTGGTAAGAGTGAGTCAAAATTTTAAACATGGGACCATTAAAGCAAGGCCTAAATCTTAAAATTGTTAATATCTAAAAGGAAATATGGTATTTTAGTGAGACCCATCAAAAAGTAACATAGCTTTTGGTGACAATTATCTGTACTATTCCACCTCATAAATGCATTGAACTATATAGCAATGGGGGTTTGCCAGTGTTAAACCATATTTCCTTTTAGAAACAGTCTGGAGTTCGAATTTTAGACTCTATCACTAACAATGTTAATGTTTGAAAACATTGAAGGAGATTGACAATTTTAAGAAATTGAGACAGGCCGAGGCTGAGCCGCCGAGAGGAAATCACGCTGACAAAGAATGGCAAGTCCTTGCTAGTCTTTTCTATCTTGGACCACATAATGGTAAACGGCTAAATGATTTTTTTCTTACATTCAACGCAATAATTAATGTCCTAGTTACATTTTTTTTGTCTTGAACAAATGCTTTTAATTTAAGCGAGTATATATATTTATCTTTTGGTACTCGGTTTGAACTAGTACTTTGTATATAACTTTGAATGATTTGCTAGTCTGAAACGAGAGTTATTTCCCCTCATGTATTTATAAACACGTAGAATGTCCGTCCGCCAAACACTTTCAATAATATCACATCGATTTAACGCCTAAAGATCGATTATTTCCAAATTACTTTTGCACAGATGATAGATATTAACAAAATCTAAAAGATAAAACTCAAAACTCATGCTTTTATGGCTGTATAATTGCTGTGGCGTATACATTTCCACTGTGGCGTATACATTTCCACTGTGGCGTATCTGTTGCGGATAATTCACCTGTGGCGTATTTTATAAGATCGATTTCCTGCATAAATATAAAATATTTCTCTACCATTTTTGCACAAATGATAGATTATGACTTAATCTACTAGATAAAACATAAAAATCCCATTTTAATAGCTGTATATTTGCTGTGGTGTATACATTTCTCCTGTGGCGTACCTGTGGCGTATATTTCTTCTGTGGCGTATTTTAGTGTGACCGCTTTTTGACTACCTTCAGTCTGAAGGTGTCTGCTCCGATGCTATTTTTGTTATTGGCCTTCACATTCACCTTCAGACCAATGTTCATTGAAATTATCTGGAACAAATATGATTCTACCTGCATCTTTTCAAACGGCTCTTTCCAATGATGGCTAATAAAATAGGCATGGATGGATAGATAAATCATTAATCTTTTCTTACCTTGGTGCAAATCTGTACTTTACAATGTAAATTATCGCTGACCTACTTCACCAGAAATCAAAACATCGTGATATCATCAATGTTCTTGTCTCGGCAAAAATCGCAGTATCTCTGACACGCTACAGGACAGTTTAGTTGCAAATTTTGCTGTTGACCTAGGAACCATGAGCAAAAATAGTTGTTAGGGTTAAGGATCCAGACAGTTCAAAATTCAAATTCTGTTGAGTATGCATGCCTGTTTAACGGAAGTCGCTGTGTTAATTGTTTACAAATTACACTGGATTTCTTTACGCTGGGAAAAAAGGTAAATTTCTATTGATTTAATTAGTATTTCACAGCACAGTTTATGTGATGGTAAAGATAAATCATTTATCTAACGATCCATGCCCATTCTGTTAGCTGTCATTGGAACGCATAGAGCTGTGTGAAAAGATGCGGGTAAAATCGTATTTGTTCCAGATATTTTTAATGACTTTGGTCTGAAGGTGAATGCAAAAAATAGCATCGGAGCAGACACCTTCAGACTGAAGGTGGTCAGGTAGTCAAAAAATATCATAGCTTTCTGCGACAGTTTTTTTGACTTGTCACCTCTGGCTTCAGAGACAATCAAGACCAAACCAGTTGAAAGTGCTGCACAGATTTTGTGGGCAAGTTTAATCTCTCATAGTTTTGAAAATAGAGCAAAAAAAGCTATGATTTAATCAGACTTGTTGCTTGTGTATTTAATAATCCTTCAGTTGAAATACAAATATTTTCAATTTAAATGCTAAATATAAGAGAAAACCGTGAATTTCATAAGTTACTTGTGTTATTTACTTTCCTGAAAACACTCAAAATAGCTGCCATGCACGAAAAATTTTGTCAGTGTTTTTTCCGAGATTTTCATGTTTGATAAACAACTTCTTCAACCTTTTCTGTAATAAAAGGTTTAATGATTTGTCTTTTGTCATGTGAGTTACTTAGATTTAATTGCATTTAGCTGCAATACAGATTTAATAAACCGATGACACAGAAAGGCAGAATAGTGCTATATCTTTGCTACTGGAAAATCTAGTTTATATGATGGACTTGAGATGGTACAGTGCACAATAAATGTCCAAATATGAAAAAAATCACCGTAGCTAATCATTATTGCGTCTAATATGTTGCAGTACAGATAATTAACCCTTTACCCAACAATCTCTGGTTTTTACGACCCTGATGTTAAAGCCATTGCAGGTAAAGGAGAAAATGCTGGTAACCAGCATTTTCTCCTTTTCCCACAATGTTTACTATCCTGCTGGGAACAAATTTAAATTTTTGAGTGATGTTTATTTTATCATATGCAAGTGCTTTGAATTTGGACCAGTCTATAATTTTGTTGTTTGATAAAAAGTTAATATAGGGCCAAAATTGTGCCTATGTTAAGACATGTATACCTAGATAGAGACATCTGTTCAGGTGTGAAAAAAGGTAATTGGAGGACAGAAAACAATCATATGTGTTAACCCTTTACCACACAAACTTTTTTTAACAGGAATAAACTGAATCATTTGAAGTCAACAATTTAAGTGCAGCTCAAATGATGATTTCTGTCCTTCATAGGGTTGAAAACATTGTGGGAAAAAGAGAAAATGCTGGTTAGCAGCATTTTCTCCTTTTACCACTATGTTTTCAATAGCCCTTCTTCTCATGTTAATTTTCTTTATATCTTTCAGTTTGCTACTGTATATAAAGCCAGAGATAGTGTGAAGGATATAATAGTAGCTGTGAAGAAGGTAAACTAAGTCTATTGTTTGTTCAGTTTCTAAAGTGTTTTTCAATAATGTACCAGTAATTCTGCATATTAACCTGTGCTCCTTTTCCTTCACAACATTCACTGGTCTCTTTATTATTACCTTTTTTAAACCAGTGACTTCATCATTTTTATTCATAACCATAAATTTTTCACTCTTTACCACACAATGCCGACTTTTAACAACCCTGATAAAGAAGCCTTTCTATAAAATTGTGAGAAAAGGAGAAAATGCTGGTAGCTGCATTTTCTACTTTTCCCACAATGTTTTCTTACCTTCCCAAGCCAAATTTTCACTTTTCAATCACATTTATTTTGTTGTCTGCAAATGCTTTAACTCTTTACCACACAATCCAGACTTTTAACGACCCTTAGAAAGAAAGCTTTTGAAACCATTATGGGAAAAGGAGAAAATGCTGGTTACCAGCCTTTTCCCCTTTTCCTATAATGTTTTCTACCCTTCCCAAATCAGATTTCAATTTTTGAGTCACATCTACTTTGTCGTCTGCAAATGCTTCTAATTTGGACCATTCTATATATTTTTTGCTTGGTAAAGAGTTAACTCTTTACCACACAATCCCGACTTTTAACGACCCTGAAACAGGAGCCTTTTGAAAACAATGTGGGAAAAGGAGAAAATGCTGGTAACCAGCATTTTCTCCTTTTCCCATAATGTTTTCTACCCTTCACAAAACAAAATTCAAATTTTCAGTTACTTTTATTTTGTCATCTGCAAATTCTTTCAATTTGAACCAGTCCAAAATAGTGTCGTTTGGTAATGGGTTAAAGGCTCCACATATTGTTACGATGCCTGATCAGACATCTTGTCAAATTGCAAAAAAGCTTGCTTGGATTATTTTACCAGACACTACCTTTTTAAAAGAAAAAATGAATCTAAAACAATTATAATTGATTTTGGTCATTTTTCAACCCTTTACCAAACAATCTCATATTTCAATAACTATGAAAGAAGGCTTTTGAAAACTTTATTGGAAAAGTAGATAATGCTGGTAAATATAAGTGGTAATCACATTTCTTCTTTTTGCAGTATGTAATCTATTCCTTCTTACATGTAGATGAATTGCACTTCTTGAACCATATTAAATCTGTGGTATGCAAATGCTTTCAGTGTGGACAAGTCCAAATATTTTTTGTTTAGTAAGAAGTGGAACAAAGGCAAAAATGCCATGATAATTTACTGTTGTGAAACATATCTGCAATATTGTAAATTTAGGACAATCAATGTATATTTAGACTTAAAAGTTTCAGTACACATGAAAGATTGCAGTTTTATAATTTTTCACCTCACAGTGATTTCTCCTTTGTCAAGATTGTTTCACATGTGGTTTGCTTCAAGATAAAAGCAGTCATGAATTTGCTTATGGTGATACATCATTACATGTATATAAATCAACAAGCACATGGTACATGTAATTGTGTAATTTAACTTTTTCCTAAGCAACCAAATTTTTTACTTGTCCCAGTTGAATGCAAATTTTGCAGATGATAAGTAAGTATCGGGCGAAAGATGAAATTTGTCGTTGAAAGGGTAGAAAGCATTGTGGGAAAAGGAGAAAATGATGCAGTCAGGGTCGTCCGAGTCCAGAATTGTTTGCTAGGCAGTTAAATCAGAATTCAATGTGACTTGCACGGTTAAATCAGAATTCAACATGACTTGCATGGTTAAATCAGAATTCAACGTGACTTGCTCTGAATTTTCTACCATACTTTTTCTGATTTAGATCAAACTAGGTACAAGACAAGAAGCTGCAGATGGAATTAACAGAACAGCTTTAAGAGAAATAAAACTTTTACAAGAACTGGACCATCCAAATATTATTGGGGTATGTAACCTTTATAATCTTTTTTGTTTTTCATCTTTATTGGGTAATTTACCAGCCAAAATGCTTTATTTTTAATGGATCTAAAATTTTGTCGTGTGGTAAAGAGTAATCCTTTACCACACAACAAAATTTCAGACTTGTCGAACCTGTTTGCAGAAAGACAAATGTGCCAGCATTTTGCAGCTTTAACCCATTACCACACAATCCCTACTTTTGGCGCCCCTGAGAAAGAAGCCTTTTGAAAACACTATGGGAAAAGGAGAAAATGCTGGTAACCAGCATTTTCTCCTTTTCCCACAGTGTTTTCTACACTTCCCAGCACAAATTCTATTTTTTAGTCACCTTTATTTTGTCATGTGCAAATGCTTTCAATTTGGACCAGTCTTAAATTTTCTTGTGTGGTAAAGAGTTAAGAGAAACTTAAGAACTTGACCATCTAAACATTTTGGGGTGTGTAACCTTTATAATCTCTTTTTATTTTTCATGCTGTTATGGTCCATATACAGCACCACCCTTTTATTTGTAACTGAATCTCTTCTTAAGATTTGGGTGTAAGACTGTGCTTGCAATTAGGTATCTGGATACATATGATTGCCATTCTGATACAGTTAACTCTCTGCACCCTTCTAGTTTAATTTGGCAAGAAAAAAAAAAACAGGTGGAAAGAGACATCATGATATTATTTCGGCAGTTATTGTACATATGCTTATTGAACACTACGTCACAATGGGGTGTGCCTCTGATAGTGAAGATAGATCTTTGCATTTGATTTTATTTCGTAAATATAGGTCTGAAAGCCTTTAACCCTTTACCACGCAATGACACCTTTTAACGACCCTAAGGAAAAGGCCTTTTGAAAACATTGTGGGAAAAGGAGAAAATGCTGGTAACCAGCATTTTCTCCTTTTTCCACAAAGTTTTCTACCCTATCAAAGAAAAGTTGCATCATTTGAGCCACGATGAAGTAGTTGTCAGCAAACGCTTTCAATTTGGATAGGTCTAGAGTTTTATTGTGTGGTAAAGGGTTAACTTTGAACATTTTCTCTGTTCTAAATAAGAAGCATCGACTTGAACCATCAACCAATGAAGTGCTATGAAAATAAAGTGAGCTTGTATGTTTAGGCTAATTCAAAGTTATAGACAATGTTTATCCAAGAACACATCGCACATTCAGTGTAATCTGATCTTGATCTACACTGTCTTCAAAAGCAGTTTGATCTTGATCTCCTTGTCTACAAAACAACTCAAGTCATGTGTATTGTTGGATTAGATATAGTTGATTTATTTGTGATTTTGCTTTCAGTTGTTGGATGTGTTTGGACAGAAATCTAACATCAGTCTCGTGTTTGACTTCATGGAAACAGATCTGGAGGTAAGACATACAGCCTGCATTATACATGTATATGAACCGTGCGCTTTGAAAAGAGGGTTAAGTGCATCTCTGTGATGCTTTGTATTAAGCAAAACATCATATGGCTTGCAACACGCGAAAAGGGTATTCGGACATCTGCATAAACTGTCATCTAGGATCAGCCTGCGCACTCCACACAGGCTGATCCGAGATGACAATTTCTGTTTTTATGTCATTTTCTGTTTTGCGCATGTCCAATGTAGCACAAAATCAAATGCAGTCGTAAAGTACCATCTCAGTCCGCGCAGGCTGATCCAAGACGAAACTTTACGCAAATGTCCGAATTCCCCTTTTAGCGAGGTGCAAGCCATATAAGGAATGCATTAAATTAATTGTGAGTAAAACTAATTGGATTAACTCTTTACCAAATGACAAAATTTTAGACTTGTCCAAGTTCAAAGCATTTGCAGACAACAAAATAGATGTGACTCAAAAATTGAAAATTGGCTTTTGAAGAGAAGAAAAAATTGTGGGAAAAAGAGAAAATGCTGATTACCAGCATTTTCTCCTTTTCCCACAATCTTTTCAGAACACTTCTTATTCTGGGTCGTAAAAATCAGGGATTTTTTGGTAAAGGGGCAAACAGTAGGTTTTATCATTCAACATGAAGTGAATTGACCACTAGCAAAAAGTTTTGACAAATACCCGCCTATCTTGTCTCCTTAGGCCGACCTTAACTCTTTACCACATGTGAAAATTTTAGACTGGTCCATATTGGAAGCATTTGCAGACGACAAAATAAAGGTGACTAGAAAGTAGAAATTTGTTCTGGGAAGGGTAGAAAACACAGTGGGAAAAGGAGAAAATGCTGTTTACCAGCATTTTCTCCTTTTCCCATAGTGTTTTCAAAAGGCTTCTTTCTCAGGGGCCTGAAAAGTAGGGATTGTGTGGTAATGGGTTAAATCCCTTTTTCACAGAGCATGGCTCATAAATTAGTACAGATGTTTTCCCATGGCACCACTCATCATACATGTGTATTGATACTTAACTCTTCACCCTGCCAGCAAATTTTTGGACTTTGTCATATTGAAAGAATTGGCTGATGTCTCATATGATACAAGTTTTCTTTGTAAAGTTAAGAAAACATTAGGGGAAAAGGGTAAAATGCTGGTTACTGGCATTTTCTCCTTTTCCCACTATCTTTTCCAAAGCCCTCTTTCTCGGTGTCATTTAATTCTTTACTGAATGGCGAAATTTTACAGTTAACCAAATTGAAAAGATTTCCAGATAACAAAAGTCAATCAGCCTTCAAAGATGATATCTGTCTTTGGAATGGGAGAAAACACAGTGGAAAAGGAGAAATTGTTGGTTATCAGCATTTTCTGCTTCTCCCACTGTTTCAAAAGCTGTCTTCCTTAGGGTCATTTCAAAACATGATTGCCTGTTTACAAATTAAATCCCGGTAACCTTTCTCATTTCAGATTATTATCAAAGACTCAAGTATTATCCTTACGTTAGCACATATAAAATCATACATTCTACAGACTTTGAAAGGACTGGAATATCTTCATGCAAATTGGATATTACATAGGGTAAGACACCCTATGGAACTACAATCTGAAATATTGAATAATTACATAAAAATTCCTTAGTTGTTATGGAAACATAGCAGTTTACTTAATGAAACAAAACATTTTTTACTTTCAAAAACTTTGCATAGGTTAAAGTGGTACATTTTTCAAACAATCTATAATCAAATATTAAGTAAGTAAAACAGTGAAAAAAAGTGAAATGGATACTTTAAGCAGTAATAGTATAAATATTAGGAGGGAAAACTTGATTGTTACCGTTGAATGAGGAAAACACTTTCACATCAGCCCATTGACAAACCAGTCGTTCAGCTCTATGATCTTGCAGTGTTGACCCTTCGAGTGCTAAAGCATAACTTCTGTTGCTATAGAAGACAGTATGAATCAGGGTTATAAAAACTAGAGATCATTTGCAAATGGTTAGGGAAATATTTTTAAAGAGTTGACATTTTGCGTTTCATCCATTTCTGTACAAATATGACATTTCATAACTTTATTCTTATTGTTAACAACTAGGGGCAAATGCTTATCATAATTGTTATCGCATTGTTTTATACTATGATGATTTAAATGATTGAGATTAAACCTATCAATTTTTTTGTGCTTTCAGGATATGAAGCCAAATAACTTACTTGTTAACAGTAATGGTGTACTCAAACTCGGAGATTTTGGCTTAGCCAAGTTTTTTGGTTCTCCAAACAGAATTTACACACATCAAGTTGTAACAAGGTAAACATTTTTTTTTCAATATGTTCCATTCACTATTTTGATATTTTGTTGGTAAGTAATTCATTGATACTAATAGCATACAGAGCACTAGTAGAAAGTTCATTTCCTGAGATACGTGGCAAGAACCCAGGGGTTGCAAGTTAGAATTCTCAACACCAGTAAAACGTTACCAGACGGCTGCAGACAGTTGTCAAGCTTCCTAAGATTGTTTCCACTCAGTTTTTGTCAGAAAGTTGCAAGAGACTCGAAAGGAATGGTGTTTAAAGAATCAGTCCACCATTTTCACCTCATCCCACAATGCATTTAAAGACATTTTTCTATGGGTGAAAAAACAGGGCATTTAGCATATAGTTAATTCTTTACCAAACAACATTTTATACTTGTCCAAATCATAACATTAGCAGACCTTAATTGAAATAGACTTAAATGTTAGAATTTGTTGTTGAAAGGGTACAGAAATTTTTTGGAAAAACAGAAAATGCTGTTTACTCGAATTTTCTCTTTTTCCCCCCCAATTTCAAAAGCTTTCTTCCATAAAGTTGTTAAAACTTGGGATCATGCAGTAAAAAGTCAAGAGTGGCTAATGAAAGGACTTGTCTCTGAAAGGGACTGAAACATTGTTAGAAAAGAAGTTTACACCTTGCTGGCAAGCCTTCATCCACAGGACCGATTAACCCTTTACCCAATAAGACATTTCTATGGTATCTCTAATTGACCCTAAATAACAGCAAGGATGAAGCAGTTTCTTATGTGTATATGACACCTTTTGATAGCATAGAAAACATTGTGACAAAAGGTGAAATTGCTCGGACGAGCAATTTCACCTTTTGCCACAATGTTTTCCAAAGGCTCCTACAATGCGTAGAAATGAGTATCTGTGGAGTAAAGGGTTAATCATGCAATTATTATGATTACAGTGAAAAACAAATGTCAAAGTAGGCTACATACTTCTATGTTTTCTAGATGGTACAGATGTCCAGAACTTCTGTTTGGTGCCAGAAATTATGGAACTGGTGTTGATATATGGGCTGTTGGGTGTATACTGGCTGAATTATTGCTTAGAGTAAGTATTTGTTGTTTTGCTGTTAACTTTATTTTACTACAGAAATTAGTTGAGAAATATCTTAACCAAGGTCTTAAATGTTACTGTAATAAATCTTTATCAGATAACAAAATTTTAGGTTTGCTGGTATTTAAAAGCATTTGAAGCCAATGACAAATCAGTTATGGCTATACTAGTAGGAAACACCTTTGAAAGGGTAGAAACCAGTATGGCAAAAAGAGAAAATGCAAAAATAGCATTTTCTCCACTTTCCTTAACTCATTACCAAACGACAATATTTTAGGCTTGTCCAAATTGAAAGCATTTGCAAACGACAAAATAAAAGTGACTGAAAATTTGAAATTTGTTTTGTGAAGGGTAGAAAACATTGCGGGAAAAGGAGAAAATGCTGGTTACCAGCATTTTCTCCTTTTCCCACAATGCTTTCTAAAGGTTTCTTTCTCAGGGGCGTCAAAAGTCTGGATTGTGTGGTAATGGGTTCAGGACATAAAAACTCTGGATTGTTTGTAAAGGGTTAAAAGGAAAAAATGCTGATGCATTATCTATGATTTCTGTTGTTTAGATACCATTCTTACCAGGAGACACAGATCTAGATCAGCTCAATAAGATATTTCAGTGTATGGGAACTCCAACAAAAGAAGACTGGCCAGTGAGTATTTGTGTTTATACATGTCAGAAATTTACTCTAAGAATTTATTTTAGCTCACTGTCTAACTCTAACTAAAAAAAAAGAAAATGTAGACGTTTCCAGATTGTAAGCATTAGCAGACAAAAAAGTAAATGTTGCTCAGATGGTGGAGTTTGGCTTTGATCAGGCAGAAAATATTTTGGGAAATGGAGAAAATGCAAAATAGAGAGTGATGACCCAGTCATTACTAACAGAATTGATAAAGGAAAAGAAAAAAGATAGAAACAAAGATAGAAAGATAAGAAGTGGTTTGTGGACATACATGTAAAGAACTATAGCATGGCAAAGGGGGATGATGCATGATTTCCCTTGGGTGGTCTCTTAACCCTTTCCCAAACAAGCCCTTCTTTTTACGTGTTTGCAGTACAAGTCTTTTAAAAACACTGTGGGAAAAGGAGAAATTGCTCGTAACGAGCAATTTCTCCTTTTCCCACAGTATTTTCTACCCATTTGGAGAACTTTCTGCCATTTTCATCAAATTAAACATTGTCATCTGCAAACTTTTTGAGTTTGGAAGGATCAGAAATTTGTCATTTGGGAAAGGGTTAAAGCAGGTTTGACTGTAGTGTTACCCCTGTCCATGTGGTCTTCTTTGTATGTATTTGGGTGGGTGTGTTTAGTAAATACTAAACAGTGGTGTTTGTGTTCTGCCTATAACTTCCAGATGCATGGTCCGATGCTACAATAATTTGCCACAAATGATCACCATGAATCGATGACGTGTTACATAAAACAAACTTGTCATCAGCTCAAAGGTCAAGGTTTCATGCTTGGTTGACCTTGGTCAATATTTGCTACAATTACAATGATAATGGGTTATGGGAGTATCGGTGCTGGTGACATACTTGCAGTGGATTTTTATGCTCCCCGAAGGGCGAGCATATAGTCGCCGCTTCGTCTGTCCGTCCTTCCGTCCGTCCGAAGCGATTTCTCCACAACTCTTGGACCAAATTGGATAAAACTTCATATATGAACTCCTTAGGGTAATGTCCCGATATACTTTTCCCGGATTTTCAATTTGACCCCGTGTCATGGAAAAAAGGGGCTTAATGCAAAATTGCAATTTTTACCAACATCTCATTCAGTTTTTGTGAGAATATCATGAAACTTCATGGTTATATTGTTTATGGATAGTTTTAGCATGTGCCCTTGCTATTTTTAATCTGGGCGTTTTTTAAGTTGACGTTCTGTCATGGAAAAAAGGGGCTTCTTGCAAAATTCCAATTTTTACTAATATTCATTCAGTTTTGGTCAGAATTCATTAAACTTCATGGTTATATTGTTTTTTCAAAGTTTCACCGTGTGCTCTTGTTTCTTTATCTATGTGTTTTTCAATTTGACCCTCTGTCATGGAAAAAGGGGGTTTCTTGTAAAATGAAAAAGGGGCCCTAATGCAAAATTGCAATTTTTACTAATATCTTGTTCAGTTTTTGTCAACATTTCATGGTTATATCTTGTTTTACAAGTTTCAACATGTGCCCTTTGTTTTTGCAATCTATTAATTATTAATGCGCAAATACGTCTTTCCTGGATTCTCAAATTAAGGCTGCTTCACGGAAAAAGGGGACTTCATGGAAAAAATTGTTTTTCACTAAGTTTTCCTTTATCAGTGCTCAAAATTTTGTGAAATTTCAAATCTGAACTTGTTGGAATGTTGCCCAGGTACCTCTCTTCCTTTTTTTTAATTTCAGGCTGCGTCTCGGAAAAAGGGGGCTTCATGTAAAAAATTGTTTTATGTAATATTTAATACATGACTGCTCAAAATTTTATGAAATTTCGAATTTTGAATTATTATTCAAAAATGCCACAAACCACACACCCGTTGTATTTATTGCAATGATCCAATATTGTCTTACGGGAAAAGGGGGCTTAAAGGGGGCTTATTGGGCTTATTGTCCTCTACAAGTTTGTGTTGGCTATCTCTAAGATAGTAATTGCCTTTTCACTTCAAATTTTGGGGGGCATGAACAGGTCTTTCTTTTAGGATAAAAGAAGTGAATTAATATCAATTTCTTATATTTTATGACAAGCACTTGTTCGGGGAGCATAACCTGTCTCTGACGGCTCTTGTTTTTTTAATTTTTATATAAGACCACCTGTCGTAGGGACAGTTGTTCTTTCTTCTATTTGGTGGGGACTAAATAAAGTCTTGGTTGAACCTTTTTTTTCTTCCACTCAACAGGCCATGGAGTTTTTACCAGACTTTGTCCAGTTCAAAACCTGCCAAAGAACTCCATTCAAAGATATTTTCATCGCTGCCACAGATGATCTATTAGAACTGCTAGAGATGCTGTTGGCTATGGATCCTTTAAAAAGAATAACAGCACCTGAGGTACATGTTCTGTCCTTATTTGTGGAATTTTTTACATGTCAAAGGACTGTTCTATTTTATGATTATTTTTTTTTTAGACAAAGAGGATCCATAATGTGTAACTATGTGCTTCATTAAAAAAAACAAACTCTAAGTATCCATATACTATTACAGGCATTTACCTATAAGTGGCTGAAATTGACTTACATAGAGGAAATGGGCCTCAGGTATTTATTTGGCAAATCAAAATGTGTTTTAGATAATTATAAATGAATAGAAAGTATCTGTATGAGTACATGTGGAAAGGTGATGACAGGAAAAAAAAATCTCTTTGTGTGCAATTTCTTCTTATTCTCTCTTCCAACAGGCCTTAAAATTACCTTATTTCTCCAACAAGCCGTATCCAACTCCTGGACATTTACTCCCAATGATTGGTGGGAAGAAAAAAGAGATTATGGATCAGTGTAAACCCAGCTTGAAGAGAAAGAAGGATGCAGAAACAGGTAAGAGTAAAAAAGATACTCTAACCCTATACCAGTCAGTTCTCAGATCTAAAATTCCACGGAGAGTTTTTAAAAGTACTGTTAGGGTAGGATTGGTGAAGAGAAAAAAATGGATTTTTGAACTGTCAACATGGAATGATTAACCCTTTACCCCATAAGGCATTTCTATGGTATCTCTTATTGACCTTAAATAACAGCTAGGATGAAGCCATTTCTTATGTGTATATGACACCCTTTGATAGCATAGAAAACATTGTGACAAAAGGTGAAATTGCTCGTAACGAGCAATTTCACCTTTTGCCACAATGTTTTCCAAAGGCTCCTACAAGCAATGCGTAGAAATGAGTATCTATGGAGTAAAGGGTTAAAATGCTACTGACACGGCGTTACACACCAAGCAAGCAAACAGACGCAGGCAATTTAAAGATGTGGAAGTATAGCTTTTGGAAGTTATTGTTGGAAAAAGAGAGATTGTATTTGCAAAAGTTTGAAAAAGAAATGTCAGTCATATACCTTGTTAAGCCTGTAACTTGGCCAAGGAGGATTTAAATGCACCTGCAAGACTGTTGATCTAGGTCTTGTCAGGCCGATGTGTGTAGAACTTTGCTTTTAGCAAGTCCAAGGACTCTTCTACCTCATGATATTGTTGTTAGACAATGTGGATTTTTTTTTTTGATTCAAAATTACATAATGAATTGATTTGTTTAACTCTTTACTGCACAATCCCGAGTTTTAACGACCCAGAGGAAATAACCTTTGGAAAACCTTGTGGGAAAAGGAGAAAATGCTGGTAACTATCACACACAACTACAACTATTTCAGCTAAATTTGGAGTGTCGTTTGCAAATGCTTTCAATTTGTACCCATCAAAAATTTTGTCATTTGGTAAAGAGTAAATGTACATTTATACACTAAAAACTAGCAGCATACCCTAAGGCTTCTTGGAGTTGTCATCAGACAACCCTGATTTGATTCCCAACTTGCTGTCAAGGTACATTTGGATTGTCCTAGACCAAAGAATTGCACAGTCCCTACCTAGTGCTGATGAGAATCAGGAAAGATCAGTTGAAGTGTCGCAGTGATATAACTCTTTGCCAGACAACATAATTTTTGACTGGTCCAAATTCAAAGCACTTGCAAACGACAAAATAAATATAACTCAAATATTGAAATTTGTTTAGAGAAGGGTAGAAAACATTGTGGGAAAAGGAGAGAATGCAGGCTTCTGTCTCATGATCATGAAAACCAGGGATTATTTGGTAAAGGGGTAACTTAAATACTGTTGCTAACAGCATGCTTCAAGACAATAAAAAGTGCATCTAGAATTTACTTTTTTTTTCAGAAAGGGGGTTTAATGCATCTCTGTGCAAGCAATTCATCACATAATTATGTATCCATAGAAACGATTTTGTCCAACTAGCAAAATGAATCATGACATGGAATGGTCCATGGGCAATGAGAAAATTTATCAAATGCAAAAAACGTTGACAGTAATCAGCCTGTACAGACTGCATTAATCCCTATTCTCACTGAGCATGCATTATCCATGTATTTTTTTTTTCCTTTTCATAGGAGGTTTAGCCAAGAGACTTGTGTTTTAAAGCATACAGATGAGCAAAGATTTCTATGAGAATTTTCTGGTATTCAAGGAAAAGACTATTCAAGGAAAAGACCAGGCCTACAAAGAAAAAAAAAGGAACACAGGCCATGAGTTCATGTGATAGTGAATTTTGAAAAATATGACTGTGATACACATAGGTTTCAAGTGTCCCTCAAAATTTAATTTTCTTGATACCTTGTGTGCTCTACTTGTTAATGAAAATAGAATAAACAAGTGTGGAGAGAAAAAGGAAACACAAAATTGGCTTATTTTTGAATCTATCTTAATGTTTTATAGAGGGAACAGATTTCCAACAAATCAGCATACCAAATACTGAAAAGGCTATTTTCAGAGTTGCCAAAACCGGTACCAGTTACACAAAGCACGAAGATATCTAGGAAATGAAAACATTGATTCTAAACATTCTAGAAAGCATTGTCGGAGAGGAGAAGATGCCTTTTACAAGCACTTCCTTTTTTGCAAAATGTTTTACAGAATTATTTTGTGTAGGGGCATGAAAAGTTGCATTTATCCAGTCATGGGTTAATAACAAAGTGTTTGAATCTCCAGACTTTCAAAACCAAAAGAACAATATAGATTGTGTTGAATATACTTGCAATGTAAAAAGTTATACGTGGCAAAATTTCTAGTCTGATCATTAATGATATTGTAATAACAAGATACTAAAAGTGATGAGATTGGTCGAGTTTTTGCAGAAATTTTGGATATGGTAGGAGTTGGCATTTGAAATACAATTGTATTTTGCAAGTCTATGAAGATTTTATCAGGCAAGCTTTTGGTAAGCTTGAAAAGTTTTTTTTGTCAGATGTTTAATAGGATTTAACTTCAAAAACAAACAAACGTAAAGACTCATTTTATCACATAACGGATTTATAGTTCATGATAAAATGTTTTGAGTTGGATTCTCAGGTTAATCTCAGCAAAGTACCAGATTGTTGGACCTACTGTTGTTACCCCACAGCTCATCTTTATATATTTGAACAGTACCTGATTTTTTGACAACCATAATAAAGAAGCCTTTTGCAAACTTTGTCGCAAAAGGAGAAAGTGCTGACAACCAGCATTTTCTTCTTTTCAGACATTTTTTGTTCCTTTCAAACTCAAATTTATCACTTTGGCCACAGTTAATTGTTTTGTTAACTGCTAACTCTTTGAGTTTAAACAGTTAAAAAATTTGTTGTGAGATAAAAAGTTAACCCTTTACCACCCAATCCCGACTTTGAACAACCCTTCTAAAAAAAGGTTTTAGAAAACATAGTGGGAAAAGGAGAAAATGCTGGTAACCAGCATTTTCTCCTGTTCCCACAATGTTTTCTACCCTTGTGGGAAAAGGAGAAAATGCTGGTAACCAGCATTTTCTCCTTTTTCCACAATGTTTTCTACCCTTTCCAAAAATGATTCCATCATTTGAGCCATATTTACTTTGTCGTCTGCAAACACTTTTAATTTGGACACATCTAAAATTCTGTCGTATGGTAAAGAGTTTTTTAAGACTGTATTTTGTAAGGTATTTTTGTTCAAAACTGGCATTGAAGCATTTCTAGTTTGTATTTTGTCTGTGATATAATGCATTTATATCTTCCAGTTATTATGTAAACAATTATATGTAAATATGTTGCCATGGACAAGTGCTTGCAACTATCATCATGTATTAACCCATTACCACACAATCCCTACTTTTGACGCCCCTGAGAAAGAAGCCTTTAGAAAATATTATGGGAAAAGGAGAAAATGCTGGAAACCACCATTTTCTCCTTTTCCCACAATTTTTTCTACCCTTTACAAAACAAATTTCATATTTTCAGTCACTTTTATTCTGTCATCTGCAAATGCTTTTAATTTGGGCAAGCCTAAAATTTTGTTGTTTGGTAATGAGTTAATAGTCTTTACAGAGATTAAGGAATTGAGAGGCTAAGTGTTTTTCTTGAATGTTTCACAAGGAGAACATTGAATATCAAAACTAAAATTGCAGACTTATAACTACATTTAGCCAATATTTGGCCTTTAACTCATAACTTTTTAAGACAATTTATCCGACAGTTGACTCTGAACTGATATATATAAGTTCCCTGTTGCAAAGTACAGGAGAGCAATAGATACACCCAATAATTTATGTACTTTATGATGCATTTGGTTTGATTAGAACTGCCATAAATGTTTAGCATTTAGATATATACTAGATATACATTAGATATATCCTGTAATTATATACATGCACTTTGTACATGAAATAGAGATGATAAGCATTTCTCTCTGTGGTAAATGTGTATATGTTTTTGAAAACAAAAGATAAGTGTATAATTTGCTCAGGATAGTTTTTCTGGTGATGAACAATGTTTGGTTAAAGTTTATAACTGATTATTTGTAAAGCCATGTACTTGTTGCAATGTTTTATTTCATGAAAACCTGTGGCAAAAAAAAAAAAGTTGCTGGTTTCAGGCAATTTCTCCTATCATCACACTGTTGTTTTTTTTTCATGGTCTTCATAAGAAACTGAGTTGTCTTGTTGTATTTTGTTGACATAAACTGGTAGTTTCTATGGAGATAATGAAATATGATGAGTCTTGTGTTGTTAATCATGCCATGTTTTCTTGGGTTCAGGAGATTATTGGTATGTCCTCAACTTGTTACCATATGACAAAAATATGGGCTGGTCCAAATCGAAAGGATTTGCAGACAACAAATTTAATGTAACTGAAATGATGATTTTTGTTTGTGATGGAGAAGAAAATGTTGTGGGAAAAGGAGAAAATGCCTGTTACTAGTATTTTTTCCTTTTCCCAGAATGTTTTTAAAAAATTCCTCTCCAACAGGGTCGTTAAGACTCAGGATTGTGTGTCAAAGGGTCAAAAGACCCTGAGACAGAAAGATTTTGAAAACATTTTGGGAAAAGGAGAAAATGCTTTCTGTCCTATTAGAGAACTTAAATATGTTTGTACCAATGTAGGACTACTCCAAAATTTGTTGTGTGGGAAAGGGTTAAGCTGTCTCTGACTATCTATCTGTCACTCTATTTTGGTTTCATATTTCCTGAACTGTGTTGAAGATTTTCATTGGTCAGTTTTTCCTCTCTGTAAGAAGTTTTAAGAAATATTTGGGGAAGGGGTATGTAGCTGTTCCTTACGCTGCCCTCTTGACCTAAGCTTATAGTTTGCAGTTTGTTGAAATAAAAATTATATTTCTTTGGCCACAAAAACGGAAGGTTTAGTTTTTGTTTTGTGAATTTTTACATTTTGTTTGTGTGGCTGTGCCATTTTTCTGTTCGAGTATTGTCTTTTTACTGTGTGATCTGCTCTCCCAGTAGGAGCCAGCCCAAGTGGCTCAGTGATGAGTGTGTCGGACTCATGACCTGGTGGTTGTGTTTTCGATACCCGGTTGAGGAGAACTTTCTTTCCGGTGTATGTTTGCCTCTGCTGAAGCATGTGAGAAAAGTAGTTGGTTGCTTTGGAAAGGAAGTTGTGTTAGCCAGGGAACACATGTGCGTCACTGACCGCCATGATATGACCTTAGCTGTAAAACAGGCTTTAAACCCCAATCTCCCAGTAGGTTGTATATTCTTTGCAGAAAGAATAGACAAAGATCAGCTTGCATGTGTGTGCAGTCTGGTACATGCAGTTCTAAAACCAATTTTATTGCTAACACAAGGTTGCTCACCTCACTCTTTATAGGATGGTTTCAGATGGCTTCGGAAACCATGATGTCTCAAGGAAAAAATGGATGTTGACAGCATTTTCTTCTTTTCCTAAAGTGGTTTCTACCCTTACAAACACAAACTTCATGTTCTGGGTAATAACTGAGTGTTTTCAACTTAGGCAAGGCATAATTTATGTCCTGTGGTAAGGAGCCAAAACAGTATAAGCTTTAGAGTATTTTTTTTTTTTTAAATTCTAGATTATGCTGTATATGAAATTCTGTTCATAGATCTCAGCCCATTGACATCAGCCTGTCAAAAAATCCATTCTTAGGTTCATGCTTGATTTAGAAAGTAACACAATTTCTAAATGGCTTAACAGATTGCTAAATCTGAAGGGCCAAATCAAATGGTTTAGTCATCTGATTGGCTAAACCAAAATGGCTTAGCCAATAAGAATTTGTTTTACTTTGAAAGTTATGATATTCCTGAGAATAAGACTAACAATGTTTTATAATGGTTGGTAATTTCAGTTCCTGTATTTTGTTTGTGACGTGTGTTCAGTGTGTAAAACACGTGTTCTGTGTGTAAAATGTGTGTTTGATAAACAAACACCATTGTTTATAGTATTGACATCTTATTTCCTCAATGATGTTTAAATAAATTATTTTTTTTCTGGTAGAAAAAATATAAAGGAAGCTGGTTATTGTTCTTCTCTGTCTTTCCTCTCACCCTGTTGTATATCCTGCAGTCACCCTTTACCACAAAATGACAACTTTTAACACCCCTGAGGATGAAGCCTTTTGAAAAACATTGTGAGAAAAGGAGAAAATGCTGATAACCAGCATTTTCTCCTTTTCCCACAATGTTTTTTGCTCTATGGAAGAAAAGGTGCACCTTTTGAGCAACACTGAAATTGTCATCTACAGATGCTTTCATTTTCGACAAGACTGAAATTTTGTCATCTGGTAAAGGGTTAAAAGTTAAAAAAGCTACTTCTATGCGGCTTCATGAAACTGCATCTGCCACTAGGCGATAAAAGAAGGGAACATAAGTGCAAATTTTGTAGTAGTTTAAACATAAAGAGTTATTTCCCTTAGATGAAAGTGAAGAGTTCGCAATTTTGCTGGTAAAAACCAGGACAGGAAATCATCAAAGCTCATGTTCAGTCATTTGGTCGGTCGGTTGGCCAGCCAGCCAATCGGTCGATCGATAGATCACACGATCAGTCATCTCCAATCGCTGCACAAATCAGTGTTCAACATTTTTTATATTGGAAAGAAGCCAATGGTTTAGAACAATGCTTTAATTAAGCAATGACATTTATCTGTTTCAGCTTCTGATCAAAGGCTCGATCTCTGCCGTGTAATGCAGAGAAATTAACCTTCCCCACAAAATGACGCATGGCTCGTTTCTCTCCATAGAGGAATGACCCATGAGTCATTTCCCCACGTAGAGGAATGGCCTGGGTTATTCCTCTACGTAGTGAAATTAATTCTCGGGTCATTTCTCTACGTAGAATAATGACCCGGGTCATTTTGTAGGGGAGGGTCATTTCTCTGCATTACACCGGCAGTTAAACATATGATGCACTGTAACTCGGATAGATTTCTGTATGAAAAATGACTGCAAGCGAACGGTGTAGATCAGACTTCACGTTCTGTGCAGTCTGGTCTTGATCTATGCCTCTGCTTTTTTTCCTCCCAAGGAACTGAAAGGATGAATTGTAAGACTTAACCAGCCTATAGGCTAGGATTACGCAAGATGTATCTGATAATCAGAACAATTATAACAGTAGGGAAAATATTGGGGGAAAAAAATATGGAACATGCTTTATACCAACCACTGAGGGAAGAATTTGAATGGTAGACTGTACGAGTCTGTTTTGATTTTTGTCTAAGGTAGCAGTACACGGTTGTCAGCTAAACTCGTCTCGGTCCACCATACGCCGAACTAAACTTCCTCAAATCAGGGATCGTATATAAATATAAGATCCCTGTTCAAATAAAGGTAGTCTACATTATCAGCCTGAAATTATAAAGAGCACTTAAATGCAAGAGCACAATCCCAACTCTTTAGATTTTTATCAATAAATCATATACAACTTTTGAAATAGTAATATGGTGGAGGGGGAAAAATCCTGGCAAAATATGCCATTTTAGCCAATATTCCAAAATTTACAAACTTTGATGATGCAAACTCACGAAGCTAGCCGGAAAACGCCATAATTTGGGGATAAAATCCAAAATAGACAGTCACCATGCCGTTTTATTCGCAATCTTTCATGCCCTGACCCTACCCTTGTTTTTCGCGGCTAAAAACAGTGCATTTCTAGATCGAAATGTACACTTACCTGAAGGCTTTGCATCACTGAGCTAGGGAAAAAATCTAACATTTCTCTTTCCATTTGAGGATTTTCACCAGCTTACTATAATTTCCTTGCCAAAACATTTTTCTAAGGCTAAGTGTGATTGGAATACTCTGATTAGATGTGGTTCCCTTTAACGTCATAACATACATTTATTCATAAAACTTGCAGAACCAGACGAAATATAGTGCCTTTTGCTATCATTATTTTCATGTTAGATTTTTGCACATGATTATGATGGCGTTTCTTGACTGTCTGTTTCGTATTAAGATAATTAAGGAAAACATTAAATGGGTTGGAAAATGACGGACAAAGTCAGCGTGAAACAAAAGAAATACGTTCCCTGCACCACAGCTGTATTGTCTGGGAAGGTCATATAATCACCCTTACCTTCATTATCTTTTTTAACCTTACAACAAATCTTTGGACTCAACCAAATTGAAAGCATTCGTAGACGAAGAATAAATGTAGCAGAAATGAAGATTTTTGTCTTTAATAGGATAGCAAACATTGTGGAAAAAGAAGAAAATGCTGGTTACCAGCATTTTCTTCTTTTTTCCATAATGTTTTCATAAGCCTTACTCTCCAGGGTAGTTAAAACTCGGTATTGTATGATGAAGGGTTAAAGTATATTTGTTTGCTTGCTTGTTTTTCGTTTATTTGTTTGTTTTTTGACCCAGCGCAAGTCGGAAAGATTTTAGACTTGCCCATATTAAACTGAAAAAAAAATTTCCAGAGGTCAAGTCAGAGGTCATTCGAACATCCCAATTTGCCTGCAAACAAAGGATAAAATTCAAAAAGGAGAAAATGTTCCTCCAAGCGTTTTCTCCTTTCTCCACAGATTTTTCTTTTTTAAACTTTTTCTGATGAAAGTCCCTTCTTTCATACCACATCAAGTTTGTCGTCTGCAAAATTAATGCTCTCAACTTTGACCCGTCTACAATTTTGTCGTTTTATAAATGTAATTGATTTATTGATGTTTCGCTACTTTCAACATTATCTCAGTCAGATCACGGTGTTAGCTCACATATTCATGTATCTCCTGGGTTCGTCTAGAAAAGATTAAACTATCAACCCTAAGAGATGAAATGGCTCCGAAAAAAAAGGGGTCCTGCGAGGCTAAGTGACAAATGTGTAGGATTCCGAAGCTAGTGGCTCAGTGGCAAATATGTAAGATTTACAACCAGGAGACTGAGTGGCAAATGTGTAGGATTCGCAACCAAGCGACTCATTGGCAAATGTGTAGGATACCCAACCTGGAGGTACAGTGGCAAATGTGTACGATTTACAACCAGGAGACTGAGTGGCAAATGTGTAGGATTCACAACCAAGCGACTCATTGGCAAATGTGTAGGATTCCCAACCTGGAGGTACAGTGGCAAATGTGAAAGATTTACAACCAGGAGACTGAGTGGCAAATGTGTAGGATTCGCAATCAAGCGACTCATTGGCAAATGTGTAGCATTCCCAACCTGGAGGTACAGTGGCAAATGTGTAGGAGTTTCAACCAGGTGACTCAGTGGCGAATGTGTATGATTCACAACCAAGAGGCTCATTGGCAAATGTGTAGGATTCCGAATCTAGTGGCTCGGTGGCAAATATGTAAAATTCACAACCAGGAGGCTCATTGGCAAATGTGTAAGATTTGCAACCTAAAGAATCATTGGCAAATGTGTAGGATTCCAAACCTAGAGGCTCAGAACTTGCAAATGTGTAAGATTCACAACCAAGCGGCTTAGTGGCAAATGTGTAGGATTTACAAGAAGGAAGCTTAGTGGCAGTTGTGTAGGAATCACAAACAGGAAGCTCAGCGGTAAATGTGTAGGACTTACACTGAACAAGACGCTCATTTGCAAATTGACGCTCATTGGCAAATTTGAAGGATTCCGAACCTAGAGGCTCAGTGGCTAATGTGTAGGGTTCACAATGAGAAGGCTCAGTGGCAAATGTGTAAGATTCACAGCCCAGGAGACTAAGTGGTAAATGTGTAGGATTCGCAACCAAGATTCAAAACCAGGAGGCTCCGTGGCAACTGTGTAGGCTTTACAATCAGGAAACGCAGGGGCAAATGTTTTGGATTTGCAACAAGGAGGCTTATTGGCAAATTTGTAGGATTCCTAACCCAGAGGCTTAGTGGTAAACGTGTAAGATTCACAACCAGGAGACTCAGTGGCAATTGTGTAGTATGTACAACCAGGAAATGTGTATGATTCACAAGCAAGACGCTTAGTGGCAGATGTGTAGAAATTGAAACCAGAAGACTCAGTGGCAAATGTGTATGATTCGCAACCAGGAGTCTCGGTGGAAAATATGTTGGATTCGCAAGTGAGAGCCTTATTGGCAAATGTGTAGGATTCCAAACCTAGAGGCTCAACAGGCAAATGTGTAGGATTCACAACCAGGAGGCTCAGTAGAAAATGTGTATGATTTACAACCAGGAAACTCTGGCGCAAATGTGTAGCATTTACAACCAAGATGCTTGAAGGCAAATGTGTAGAATTTGTAAACCAGGAGACTCAATGACAAATGTGTAGGATTCACACCCAGGAGGCTCAGTGGAAAATGGGTAGGATTTGCAATAAGGAAGCTCAGTGGGAAATGTGTAGGCTTAACAATCAGGAAGCTCAGTGACAAATGTGTAGGATTCACAACCAGGATGATAAGGGTAAATGTGTAGGCTTAACAGCCAGGAAGATCAGGGACAAATGTGTAGGATTCACAACCAGAATGCTCTGGGGCAGATGTGTAGGATTCGCAACCAGGAAGCCTAGTAAGAAATGTGTAGGAGTCGCAACCAGGAGGCTCGGTGGCAAATGTCTAGAATTGGCAACCAGGACGCTTATTTGGAAATGTGTAGGATTCACAACCAGGAGGCTTAGTAGAAAATGTGTAGGATTTGCAACCAAGACGCTTAGTGGTAAGTGTGTAGGGTTTGCAACCAGAAGTCTCAGAGGCAAATGTGTAGGATTCGCGACTAAGACGCTATGTGGTAAATGTGTAGGATTTGCCACCAGGATGCTAAATGGCAATTGTGTAGGATTTACAACCATGTGGCTCAGTTGCAATGTGTAGGATTTGCATCTAGGATGCTAAGTGGCAAATAGGTGGGATTCGCAACCAGGACGCTTGGTGGCAAATATGTAGGATTCACAACCGTGAGGCTCATTGGCAAATGTGAAGGATTTGCAACCAGGAGGCTCAGTGGCAGATATCAAGGAGTTACAACTAAGCTCAGTGAGGAATGTGTAGGAATCGCAGCCTGTAGGCTGAGTGGCTAATGTGTAAGATATAATACCAGGAGGCTCAGTGGCAAATGTGAAGGATTTGCAACCAGGACGCTTAGTGGGAAATGTGAAGAATTTGCAACCACAAGGCTTATTTGCAAATGTGTAAGATTTTCAACCAGTTTGCTCAGTGGCAAATGTGTCGGGTTCACCAAGAGGATGAGTCGACGACATGTTGAAATCTCAATCAGGAGGCTCAGTGGTAAATATGTATAATTCATAACCAGAGACTCAGTGGCGAATGTATAGGATTTGTAACCAGGACGCTTCGTGGCAAATGTGTAGGAATCGCGACCAGGAGGCTTACTGGCAATCTGAAGGATTTGCAATAGGACGCTTAGTAATATATGTGTGGGATTCACAACCAGGACGCTAAGTGATAAATATGTAGGATTCCAAACCTAGAGGCGTAGTGGCAAATGTGTAGGATTCTCAACCTGAATACTCAGCGGCAATTGTGTGGGATTTGCAGCCAAGATCTTTGTGGCAAATGTGTAGGACTTGTATACAGGAGGCAAGTGGCAAATGTAAAAGATTCGCAACCGGGAGGCTCAGTTTCAAATGTGAAAGATTCACAACCAGGAAGTTCAGTGGAGAATGTGTAGGATTCGCAACCAGGAGGCTAAGTCGAGAACGTGTAGGAATCGCAACCAGGACACTCAGTGGCAAATGTGTAGGATTCACAACCGGATGGCTCTGTGGCAAATGTGTAGGATTAGCGACCAAAAGGCTCAGTGACAAATGTGTAGGATTTGCAACCAGGAAGCTTAGTGGCAAATATATAGGATTTGCAACCAGAAGGCTGGGTGGAAAATGTGTAGGATTTGCAAACAGGAAGCATAGTGGGAAATGTGTAGAATTTGCAAGCAGGAGTCTCAGTAGCAAATGTGTAGGATTCACAACCAGAAGGCTTAGTGGCAAATGTTTTTTGTATTCACAACCAGAAGGTCAGTGGCAAATGTTTTGGATTCACAACCAGAAGGTCAGTGACAAATCTGTAGGATTTGCAACCAGTGTGCTTAGTGGCAAATATGTAGAATTTCCAACCATGAGGCTGAGTCGTAGATATGTTGGTTTCTCAACCTTGAGGCTTAGTAGAGAATGTGAAGAATTAACAACCAGGTGCCTAAGTGGAGAATGTAAAGGATATGCAACCAGGACGCTCAGTGGAGAAAGTGAAGGATTCACAACCTGGAGGCTTATGGAGAATGTTTACTAATCACAACCAGTAGACACAGTGGAGAATATGTAGGATTAGCAACCTGGAGGCCTTGTTGAGAATGTGTAGGATTAACAACTAGAAGGTTCGTTAGAGAACGTGTAGGATTCATAACCAGGCGATTTGGTACAGAACATGTAGGATTCGCATTCAGGAGGCTCAGTGGAAAATGTGTAGGATTCGCAACCTGGAGGCCAACAAGGAGGTACGTTAGAGAACGCGTAGGATTCGCAAACGGGAGGCTCAGAGGAGAATGTGTAGGTTTCGCAACCAGGAGGTTCGTTAGAGAAAGTGTAGGATTCGTAACCAGGAGGTTCGGTAGAGAACGTGTAGGATTCGCAACCTGAAGGCTTAGTGGAGAATGTGAATGAATCGCAACCAGGAGGCTCAGGGGAGAATATGAAGGATTCGCAACCAGGAGGTTCGACAGAGAATGTGTAGCAGTCTCAACCAAAAGGTTCGGTGGAGAATGTGTAGGATTCACAACATAGCAGTTCAGTGGAGAATGTGTAAAATTTGAAAATTTGAGGCTCATCGGAGAATGTGTTGGATTCGCAACAAGGAGCGCAACAAAGGGGCTCATTGGAGAATGTGTAGCAGCAGCAACCAAAAGGTTCGGTGGAGAATATGTAGGGTAAGGAATACACTGGTATATCAAATTCCTGTCTCAGAAAAACACAATATTGTCTTCGTTAACCCGAAATAGTTGTTCGAGAAAATGAACCTATAATTCGATTTAAAAAAAAAATGCTAAGTAGATTCATGGTAGACGAAAACTAAAGCGAGTTTCGAAAGGCACACACTTTATTTTCACGAATAGCATAATTTGCAGTAAAGGAAACGGAGCATTTCGTTAACACAAATGATCATTTCACAAGTTATCATTTCGTTGTCTCGAACTACGATTGCTTTATAACGAATTATTACTTAGTTTTATAGTATAAATATTTCGTTCCAACGAGATGTAATAAAAAGAAATGTCTGACACTTGTCATCTACGGAGATCTAGATCTGTTTCGCAGAAACCTTTCTTACGACGATGCGAATTCTCGAGTAAATTGTAGGCATTAATTAATATTATTGGTATTATTGCGAAATTTAACTTTTGTTATCAACATTTGTATATCTAAAAAAAAGCATTCAAATGGATTTAACTTAAACGTTTTGTTCTGTTCTGTTCAATCTATCACAAGTCTGTCTGTCAGACGTCAGCATTTTTTTTTCTTTCTTGTTTCAGATTTATTTCCTTAGAATTTTGAATTAAAACAATAAAAACGAATGAACTGTTAAGTTTTAGATAACACCGATTTTGCACTCAAATGATCGTAAAATTGCTTTGAACCTTGTCCAAATAGTCCCGATTTTAACGATTTTGAAAAAGGAAATTTTCTAAAACATCGTGGGAAAATGGAAGAAGTACTGGTGGCCAGCATCTTCTCCTTTTACCACACGGTTTTTTACCCCAAGGTGAATTTCTTTACTTGAGTCACACGCATTTTTCGTCTGTAAATGGTTTCAATTTTGACAAGTCTAAAATTTTGTGGTTTGGTAAAGAGGTAAGACTTCCGGGACAGTTTGTACTATTCACTATAGTATATACTGAAGTCAACCTGCATATATAACACTTGTCCCAGTGAGTTCTGTCTTTAACCACTGTAAGATCTAAAATCGTTTGATGAACCTGTATGGGATGTGATTATCATTAGGCCCCTGACTTTCCTTTATCTACCCTGTTTCATGGGAATCTAACAGACAGACAGACAGACAGACAAAGAACATGCGAAAGAGAGAGACAGAGTGAGACATAGAGAGAGACAGAGAGATAGACAGACAGCCAGAGAAACAGACATAAGACGACGGAGGACGGACGAATGTGCAGAATCATATTATCAAACACTGATTGTAGACAGAGGACATCCCATATCTTTGATATAAAATTTGAAATGAAAATTCATACTCCACCTATGATTCAGGTGAAAACATTGAGGAAGAAAAAAAAAAGGCTCGTTACAAACCATATTTCTTTCTCCCTGATGATTTCAAAAGTGATGCTGTGCGCTGCAATCGAAGAAACGACATCTGCAGGCAACATTTTTAACAAAAGAATTTATAAGCAGGTTTCAATAGTCTGCCCTCCAAATTCCTCCCTCTGTGGTTGGTATAACGTATGTTCCATTTTTTCCCCCAAAACCCCCGACGTTTATAATTGTTCTGATTATCAAAGAATCTTTTCACCAGAGGACATGCTAACCCATGGATTGTTAAATGTGCCTTATCATATATTTCAGCAGCACTTGCAATAAGGGAGGCAATTGCAGACGTTGTAAATCTAGATCAGAATGCACTAAATGTAAAGTCTGATCTTAGATTCACACCGTCCATTTGTTCATTCCAGACTACATGTATTTTATATGACACACTTTTAACCTTGTCCAAACTGAAAGCATCGAAAGCCCAAACTGCAGACGACAATTTCAGTATGGCTGAAGGGTGAATATTTTCTTTGGTGAGGTAGAAAACATTGTTGGAGAGGGGGGAAATGCTAGTAACCATTTTCTCCTTTTCGAAAATGTTTTCAGAAGGCTTCTTTCTCAGAGTCGTCAAACGTAGGCATTGTGCGGTGTAGGGTTAAGAACCCTTCTAAGTAGAAGGGGATTTTAGCCCTTAGGCTACTTAGGGCGACCCACTGACCTTTTCCGGACAGTGTAAATCAAAACCAGACATTGAATTTGCACTGTCCGATTAGAAGATATTTCGTGCTTTCCGGTAGGATATCGAAAAAATAGCAGTGAAAATATTGTTCGATCTTAGACTGGTACCACCAGTGAAATACCGATTTTCATGTTCTTTTCGCCTAGGTAAATTGCGCATGCCTGACAACCAGATCGGAAATATGACGTCATTTACCATACATTTCTCGCGCTTGACGTAATATTGTAGTGCGTTGCTATGCGGGAGGGGTACGCCACGGGGAATAACGGAAAAGAACTGTACTAGATTCTGATAAAGCTCCTCCCAGAAAGGGTAAAAAGCATGAAATAATTTTTTTTTCTTGAAAGATCGAAATTTATTTCATCGAGTGAACACCATCGGTAATATTTTCCCGATGGCGTTCACTCGAAGAAATAAATTTCGATCTTTCACCGTAAAAAACAAATATCCTCTACTTATTTCCTGAAATGTATAACTTTGAAATGGCAACTTTTGGGATTTTACTATCGAACTGAAAATTAATTCTAGTAAGTTAGCAGGATGAATGTTAACTTTAACCGACCAAACAGAAAAGCGCGTCTAAAAAAAAAATCAAAGCGTTGAGAACGCTATGGTGGTATTTGCCAAAGAAACCATTGTGTGAAATTGACAATTTGAAAGAAAAAGAGAAATAGTATTCAAATATTTGCGTGAAAGTCAACCTACTAAGCAAGTGAAAACCTTTTAATTTTGTTAAGTTCATTAAGTTTGGATTATTTGTGTATAAGTGATCTCCCTTTGATCATCAGTAGGAGTCAGGAGTAACGTCCCTTGACAGTAAGATGCATGATGGATTAAAGAAAGAGAAACTATGTGAATATATCGAATAAAATTAAGTTTGTACCTGAAATCTATAAAGCAGGGCTGTCCATAAGCCTATTTTCATGGCCACTATCGATTTTCTTTAAACTTTGTACACTAAAACCTAAAAATGTTAGCTGTAATATTATGCAATATTGAATCAATCGGTAAGGGTTTGTAGGATGTGTGCTGGTTCAAAGTGGGTGGGGTAACTCTGACCCAAAGAGGGTTCTGTTAGGAAATCGATGATATTTCTATTATTACTCAGAGCTGAAAGTTAACAATTTCATGCTTTCTAAAGCAATATCAGATATAACAGCTTATGCTAAAACTTCTGTAACAAAATTCAGTTTTTGAGTTACGTTAATTTTGTCGTCTGTAAATGCGTTCTATTTGGATCGGTCTAAAACTTTGTCGTTTGGTAAAGGGTTGAAACAATCAGAAGGCCGGTAACATTATTAGCAAGGAAATCCGAATTTTATACCTTTCATGAATAAGGGCGTTGATCCAATGTATTCACAGAACTTTTATCAGATGACTAGCTGTCACGACTCTTCAATTGACATTGTTTCTACTGACCCGAGTTCATCTTGATTTTCTCACTTCATTTAACTTCACACCCGGAGAACGGACTGACTAAACAGGATATTTATGATTATTAGTGAATAAAAAGACACGGATTTCACCAATCATTCTTAAGAACATTCTTAGTCTTATTCTTCAGAATGTCGTCTTTGTGAAAGTTACAGAACTTCTAATTGGCCAAACCATTTGGTTTAGCCAACCAGAAGTTCTGTTACTTTCACAGTTAGACAATCTTGAAGAATAAGACAACGAACATTCTTAAGAATGGTTGGTGAATACGGACCCTGATTTCCGAGACTTATTACTATCGTCATCGTCATCATCATGAACATCATTATCATCATCTTTATTTCTAGGTTGTTTAAGGCCGTCGTCAACATCATTTCAGTTATCGCGGTGCCCAAAGCACCTATCCATGCTTCCCTAGAGTTTCTTTTACCGGTATTTCGTACAATACTCTTCCTCTAACCAATGTCGAAGCAGTTATCTGCGGTTAGGAAGGAATGAACCCTCTCGCAAAGACTCTCATATCTTTTCTGACTTTGGCAGTACTATGCCTATGCCCTGCAGTGCTTTGACTAAGAAAAACAAACAGTCAGCCGCTGGGAATGACCTCAGAGGCCTAATGCATTAAGCTATCGAATCAGAATTAATGTCTACATTAGATTTTGCGCTACTGTAGACTTGCAGAAAACAGAAAATTGGTTAAAATTAGGAAATGTCGTTTCGGATTAGCCTGCGCGGACTACGCAAGCTGATCCGAGACGAAACCTTACGCAAATGTCCGAATGCCTCTTTTCGCGAGTTGCTGGCAATATAGAGTTATGGTCAATGCCCGCACATTTAGCAAGATAAATGTGTCATCATCAGAATCTTTATTGACTTATACATACATATGTATATCGTCATATACAAAATGTTTTTTAACAAATGGCATGGTACTAAATAGAGTCTCTCTCTATCTCTCTCTCTCTCTCTCTCTCTATTTTCTCTCACTCTCTATTTCTCTCACTCCACCTCTCTCTCACTCCACCTCTCTCTCTCTCTCCCTCTCTCTCTCTCTCTCTCTCTCTCTCACACACACACACACACACACACACGCACACACAAACAAAAATTACAATAAACAAATCTACCCGCATTTAACCCCTAGGCTGCTAAGTGCGACTCATGAACCTTTTGCGGACAATGTAGTTCAAGATCAGACAGCACAGAACGTGCAGTCTGATCTTTGATCATCATCAATATCTTTTTTTTATTCGACAAGGTAGGGGTTAATAAGTGTTACAACCATGGAGGTCCAAATCGATGAGTAATTAAGCTTATCATAAAAACGTATCTGAAAACTGTTGTTATAGTAACAAAAAGTATAGAATAAGAACTGAAACAAACAATAATCTTTTTATTTCTTATATTCATTCAATATTCATTCAGTTATTCGTACAGGAAACATGAGAAAATAGAATTTGGACGTACTTTGTGAAAAGGAGGCTTTATGCATCTGTAAGAGGTATGGACCCACGTCAGCTTGCGCAGTCTGCCCCATGCTGACCTGGTTCAAAACTTTTCGCCAGTGGTCAAATTTCTACATGTCAGGGAATCAGTCTACCACATGATTTTATTGGGTTTTAGACAAAATGGGTATATAGAATCCTAATAACATGTGGCTTGCAACACGTGAAAAGGGGCATTAGGACATTTGCGTAAAGTGTCGTCTCGGATCAGCCTGCGCAGTCCGCGCAGGCTAATCCGAGACGGCACTTTACGACTACATTACATTTTATTTGCTACAGTAAACTATTGCATAACAGAAAAAATTCCATGAAAACGGAAAGTGCCGTTTCGGATTAGCCTGCGCGGACTGCGCAGGCTGATCCGAGACAACACTTTACGCAAATGTCCGAATATCCTTTTTTCGCGTGTTGTATGCCATGTACGTGACAACTTCTTTGACATAATGGATCAACGGAATGAGTTAAGCCCCCTCTTTTCAGAGCATGGTTCAATTATATCAACATTTTACATCAGTTTGTTAGATAGTTTAGATACAATACAGGCCAAATAATGATTAATTGGCAATCTGAAACTGATCGACAAAAAAAGATCAACAACCGACCACAGAGGAAGACAAAACGGTTTTTGTGGGTACCTTAGGTGCTTTGTTCAAATATTACGTTATTTTTTTTCTACCTAACACGCAAAGTTTTTTTTTTCATTTCCCCTTTATCGAATGAAATAGAATTTCAGACTAGTCAAATTTGAAAGCGTTTGTATCTATACGATTTGTCTTTGATAGGGTAGAAAATGTTGTGGGGAAAAAAGCGAGAATGCTGATCAACAGCGTTTTCTTTTACGGAAATTATTTTCAAACGCCATCTCCCTTAACCCTTTACCAAACAATCCCTGGTTTGAACGATCCTGAGCTAGAAGCCCTATAAAACACCGTGGGAAAAGGAGAAAATGCTGGTAACCAGCAAGGTGCATTCGGACATTTTCGTAAGGCGTTGTCTTGGAGACAGCACTTTACGACTATGTTAGATTTTGTTCATCAGCAGATTTGCGCAAAACGGAAAATCACAAAATATGGAGAGTGCCATTTCGGATTAGCCTGCGCGGACTGCGCACGCTGATCCAAGACGACACTTTATGCAAATATCCAAACATTCCATCAAAAACATCATCGTAATTGCAGAACATTTTTTATCTCTTAACCAAGAAAGTGCGCTTTTTTCATTGAGGGCTCCAAGGTTATAAAAAGGGGTAGAAATGGACAGAAAAGAAAAAGGGGTGGGGTTATAGGGCTTGATGTCCCACCCATCTTTGCCTACTTTGAATAATGTCCGTGTGTGGTCCACCATAGAGATATTTCCTTTATGCTTACCATAAACCATAAAGCGCAGTGTATGGTACCAGTTGCTTTTGTGTACAGTGTATATCAATGATCAAACTGCTCAGATCGTGCAGTCTGATTTGGGATCTGCAATGTCTTAAATTAAATTATTGTATGACATTATAGTATCAGATACATTAAAACTGCAATAGCATAACTTGGTCTTTTTAAATAGAATAATTATTGATTCAACTCTATACTACTCAATCCCGATTTTTAATGACCCTGAGAAAGAAGGGTAGATCTATAGAAAATATTGTGGGAAAAGGAGAAAATGCTGGTTACCAGCATTTTCTCCTTTTCCCACAATGTTTTCAATCCTTTCAAAGTCTGAAATAATCAGATCACCAAGATTTAATTTCTTGTCTGCAGATGCTGTGAATTTGGTCCAGTCAAAAAGAAATGTCGTTTGGTAAAGACTTAACACAATGGCGATTATCAGCAAGCACTTATTTTTTGTCCCAAAACGCAAAAATGATTGAATTGTACTTACCTATTCATTTGTAAAATAAAATGTTTTCGCCTTCAAATTGAAGAGTTCGAATATAAAAATCGGTATTTACACTTTTCGCAACCATGAAATGTTGAAAATTACTTCACCGATATTTCTTCATAACCTACCGAAAAGAATATAATAATACTCATGTGTATTCAAACTAAAATGCTTGCAAAGATGCTACTTTTTTTCCCCGAAACATTTATTTGAGACGACATTTTCTGTAATGGTGGAGGAATGTAGGATTTCAGTTAAGTGTTAAACTCTTGTGTCATGCAAACCTAAAATTTGATTTAATGATAATTAATCTTTTTTTTTTGCTGTTACGGAGAACAAAACATCTTTATCCAACTCCACTTCCCACGCTTTTTCCCCTTTTTATCAAACGTTCCCCGGTTTTATCGACCACAACGAAATAACCTTTTGAAAACAATTTGGGAAAAGAAGAAAATGCTGGGAACCAGCATTTTCTCCTTTTCCCAAATTGTTTTTTACCTTTCAGAGACAAAATAACATAATTCGATCTATACAAATAATTAGGAAAATTCTTTCAAAGCCTGTCTTTTGAAAACATGTGGGGGAAAAAGGCCTTAAGTATTCCCTCTCAGTATGTCCTATTGAAAAACGAAAAGCCAAGCCCTGAATAGATGATTGGTTACACGTGGTAATGGTAACAGCGATTGTGAGTTCGAGCGCTAGCTCAGCCAAAAACGCTTTCCCAGAATTGATTACAGGCAGTTCAAAAACATTCGAGTTTCTCCATCATAAGTGAATATAGTTTAGACTTTCATTGTGGAAAAAAGTAGCTCATGGCTTTGCAAGAGAGGTATCAACATCGCAGCTGCTTTATCCGGGTACATACACGAGATATGGCAATGAGCGTTGAATAGAGAAACTCTAGACAGACTCGTAGATAGGTGTCTTAATAACCGTTATATATACATGAAATACTCTTGAAAATGGGTGAAGCACCAAAGATATTAAAGGCGAGGGAAGGAAGTTGAGACTTTCCGGTGTAATGCAGGTCATTTCTCTGTATTACACCGGCATCTGCGAGATGCCATCTTTATACACATACAACCTTGTATCTAGCCTGTATCAAGTACCTGTGGGACACTTAAAATGTGTTGGCTTAGGACAGGTGCTTGCTTAGGAAATGTATATTTCAATACAGATTTAGGCTACTTGTCTTTGGTTCGACCTCATCATAGGCTTATTGAAATCCTCAGTAGCAGCCAAAAGTAAACAGTACAGATGTAGAAATACAATTAGATTTAAATCATACCATTTTAAAGTGTGGAAGTTATTCACAATGATTTCCGTACTTTTAAATGGTGTGATTTAAATTAAAATGTATTTTATCAACCACATTGAACACTTTGGCCAGCTGTTGGGGCTATTGAGAATATTCTTAGTTTAATCTCCAAGATTTTCTAAATGTGTAAGAAACACAACTTCTGAGTTCCATAGCCATTCAGAAGCTGTGTTACTTTCAAACATAGAAAATTCTGGTGGATAAGTCTAAGAACTTTCTAAAGAATTGTTGGTGAATACGAGCTCTGGGGAATGCAGAACATATCAGATTGCTTGTAGACTATATGCATGTCTAATTTTCTGTCTACACTCTCCGCAAAAAAAAAAATCGTTTAACGTCGATTATATAAGCGTAAGATTTAATTTTGCGTCCAAAGCCATAAGTCATCCATGTTACAGTCTCCCACCCCCATTCTTCACTGTATTGATGTAGAACAATAGGTGATTAGACTGTTCATGGGATACGTGGAAACACGAAAACACTATATTAATTTAATCCTTACTCGACGACAAAATTTTAGACTGGTCGAAGTTGCAAGCATTTTTGCGTCGACAAATTAAATTAGCTGAAATGATGAAATTGGTATTTGACAGGGTGGGAAACAAAATATTGGACTGGACCATATAATTAGAGGATCTTATATGAATGGTCATGAAATACCAGATTTATTAAATGAGACATCTAAATACAGATAAAACGAGGCTTTGCCGAGTTTTTATCTGTATTTAGATGACGAGTTTAATAAATTTGGTATTTCAAGAACATGAACGTAAGATTCTATTTATAATATGACAAGAATCTCTCCGAGAAAACCACAAAATTAAAATTGTCTGGCCTTACTGACCTATACAGGAATACCATAAGAATGACACAATTTTAGAACCTAACAACTGCTTTAAAAAGTGCAAAAAAAGTAGTTTCATGTGTTTCTTTTAATTTTAAGATTGAATTTGACAGTTGTAGGTTGTTTTTGAACAAATCAATAATTTTCCCTGAAATATTTGAAACACTGAAATATTTGCAAATAGAAATCAATAACTTTTCAACGTCAAAAAGGACAATATGCATACCAAGGTCATGACGTCACTATATGTTGACATGCATATGTGTTTTTGAATTGTGTAGAATAGTAAGTCACTGTCACTATCAATGCATCTTAAATGTCTTTTTGGTGATTTTTTTCCTTATATAGGAAGCATCTTAGTGAACATTTATATTAAGTGTTCCCCCATATATTGGGGCGTTGAAGATGTTTTGAAAACCACCAGATACGTGAACATCACACTTGGAATCACTTGTGACAACAGCAGCGGCGCGTTGAATTGAAGGAACACTGCTATTCAGACAGGATATTTGGCTTTTTCGCGAAGTTGGAATTCGAGTGTAGGGTTTGTGATATTTGCCTGTGTTGGTTATCATTTATGCGTCTGTAGTTATTGTTGGAGGTTATATTTTTGTGGCCGGATAGTTTAGTTTTACTATATGGATTGTTGTACAGCTATGTAGAACGGGTGCTCTGGTTCTGAGAGGAGAATCTCTCTCGCTTCAGTTCGACTTCAAACGAACTGTCTAGAGCTGTACCATTTAAAACGTAACAAAACTCCGAAACACCATCTCAGTAACGATTCTGTAGCCTTGTTCATCGATTTCAACCGCGCCGTTGATAGACATTCGAAATTGTGTGCTAAAAGGTTTAACAGAGAGAAAACATGTTATAGTTGCAAAACTTGAATGCTTTAGTAGATAGCATAGATCAAGATCTAACTGCAGGCACAACTGATATTATTATACCGGTCGTGACGCAATATAGAGAGTAGATGGTTGGTGTCTTGGATGGGTTGAGTTTATCGGGCAAGGCGGAGGAATACATCTGGTGAGCCGAAATGCGAGTTGATTTAACCAACAACAATATTAATTATGATGAAAATGGTAATACGGACGAGATAAATAAAAAAGGCTTTTTAAAACGTTTTAATTCGCTTCATGACATAAAGATATTAGCTAAAACAAAATGACAAATATAAACCGGATCGGACCGTGGCCAATCTAACAGAACAGAACTTAATGGTAGGATTGAACGTCCAAAAAGATATACATGTACGTAACACTGTCGAAAAATACTTCTATTCAGGGTCGGTATTCACAAACCATATCAGCCAATCAGAAGTTGTGTTACTTTCTAAATCTAAATTTAGGCTGAGAATGAAATTAATCCTCATTCTGCTATAAGCAAAATGAAACTGTTCACTCTTTATCCTAGTTTTTACGACCCCCGAGACAGAAGCCTTTTGAAAGCATTGCAGGAAAAGGAGAAAATGCTGGTAACCAGTATTTTCTCCTTTTCTCGCAATGTTTTCTACCCTACCGGAAACAAATTTCAATGTTTGAGTTACGTTTAATTTGTCGTGCACAAGTGCTTTCAATTTGGATCAGTCTTAAATTTGGTCGTTTGGTAAATACTTAAGCCTGTAGTAAAAATCAATTTCTGCTATTTCAAAGGTTTTTTTTTTTTGGGGGGGGGGGGACACGACCTTAGCTGGCTGTGTGGATCAAAGATCAGACTACACGTTCTGTGCAATGTAATCTCAATGTACACTGTCTGCCAAAGGTGAGTGAGTCGCCTTTGCAGCCCAAGGGCTAAGGTTGGTTAGTCGGATTATGGACCAAGGTTCGATTCGGTTGTAAGTTCTGTTCGGTCAGACCCGGTGAATTTCCTCTCCAACCAAATCGTGGCAAATGTTCTAAATTCTTAAACCATTTCATAAAATAAAAAAGAAACAGAACTCGCCATAAAAATCATAGCTCGCTGTGAAAATGCAACCATAAAATTATTCAATCAGACATGCAGATTCGAGACCTTTCGTGAGGAAAGTTTTTTAGAGTGCTGTGAAAAAAAAATGAAATTATCCGCCAGACAATAGGCTTAATTGGAGCCTCTTTCTGACTACCGTTAAAACTCTTCATCAAACGACAAATTTTTAGACTTTTTCCAAATTGAAAGCATTTGCAGACGAAAGATTAAAAGTGGCTCGAATGATAAAAAAAAATTCTCTGACAGGGTAGAAAACATTGTAGGAAAAGGAGAAAATGCTGGAAACCAGCATTTTCTCCTTTTCCCACAATATTTTCTTAAGGCGCTTATCTCAAAGGCATTAACACCCGAGATTTTGAGATAAAGGGTTATCTTAGAATTGTTCTTGTCCGACTGGCCTATTTTCCATAATATGACAATCTTTTCGCCGAACTGCAGATCACTTTTCTAATTATGCATTTGAACAGACAATGAAATTTGAGATTCGTCAAAATCAGTTATTAAAATCAAAAGACAGTTTCAGACAACACTCGTACTTAATGTGAAACTGATATTGTTTGTATCTGAGACTGCACACAAGAATGCAACAATGGTATAACCCAACTTCTCTATTTCCGTCAAACGCAGACTTTTTTTTTTTAACTTAATACTTTGCTGCAAAATCTCCAGTTTTAACGACCCTGAAAGAAAATTATTTCTCTAAAACAATGCGAGAAAAGTGCATTTTCTCCTTTTCCCACAGTGTTTTCCATTCCGTAGAGGCCAGAAATCTTTATGTAATGCACATCTAACTAATCGTCTACAAATGCTTTCAATTTAGAACAGTCCAAAAATTTATAGTTTTATACAGATGTTAAAAAAGGGGGAATTTCTTTACTGCCAACTGTATACATTTGGTGTCTTTTGAGATTTTGAAAATATTTTTAACCCGTTACCACACAATCCCGACTTTTGACCACTCCGAGAAAGCAAGCCTTTGAAAACATTGTGGGAAAAGAAGAAAATGCTGGAAACCAGCATTTTCTCCTTTTTCCACAATGTTTTCTACCTTTTCCAAATCAAATATCAATTTTTGTTGTTTCATTCATCGTCACAGACCGCCATGATATAACCGAAGCTGTTAAAATGACGTTTAACTCCAATACAAACACAAGAAGATTGGCTTGATATAATGCATAACAGGGGCGCAATGCTCAAATATGTTAAACTTAATGTAGTAGACCCCTAATAGACAACAGCTATTTCCACAATAATATTATCCTACAAAATTTGCTATGATTAAAAAAGAGTGCTATTGCACTGCTTTAACCAAGCCACTTTTCCATTTTTGTCTTTTCTAGAATTATCATTTATAAATCTAAAACCACTATATATTCATTACAAAGAGAGATAGTAATTACCTCCCTTTTCTGGTAAC
Organism: Tridacna crocea; assembly: GCA_943736015.1. Taxonomy (NCBI): domain Eukaryota; kingdom Metazoa; phylum Mollusca; class Bivalvia; order Cardiida; family Cardiidae; genus Tridacna; species Tridacna crocea. The sequence goes on along the minus strand of OX031066.1, from coordinate 41,767,209 downwards.
TAACAAAAGTATCTACAAATAATTTCAAGATAGGCATAAAAAAAAAATTCTGGTCGGTTAAAAATGTACAAAAGTATTATACCTGTATAAAATCCGTATTTATCATCTATCAAGAAAACTTTATGCAATGCAGCACTAGAGGCATTAGGGATCTACTACCTTATGTACATGTACGAGATATTATATAGGGGAAGAAAAACATTACAAGAAAAAAAAAAACACACGTTTTCACGCTAAAGAGCCATAGCAATTGTAACAGTAGAATTCAAATTAGCAGTCATACATGTATTTACAAATTCAACACTTTCTAATAAACACGAAAAGGCAATAAGTTAGCTATATATCAAATACACCATGAAAGTATGTACATCACAAAAAAAAAAAATGGCACCACAGAGAAATTTTACAATCAAATCATTATTTCAATACATACTTGTGTCATGCTCTGTGTAAAGGCGGTTTAATGCATCTACAAAAATTATCAACGCTATCATTGTAAAACAAAGCAATTTCTGATTGGCAAAAATAAATCGTTTAGCCAATCAGATATCGTGTAACTTTACAGATTTAGAACTAGGTAAAGAATACATTTACAAAGTGGTTGATGAACACGGCCCGTAATCTGAGGGTGAGAACCGTTAACTTCAGCGTTCTAATTAATTTTCTGCTTGATCAGTATACAACCAAATTCATATACAACCAAACTTGTAACTAAATGTATATATCACCGAGTGTCCTTATTCCGTAAGTGTCCTTGAACCGGTGATTTTTGTGTACATTTCAAAAAGCACATGGTTTGATGACGTCACACGGTATTTCTGCTCGTAACCCTTACCAATATTCGAATGTGTTATTGCCCTTGAATTTCAGACAAATACAAGACAAAAACTGGTGAAATTCAACTAATAATCTTTTGTAAAAGAAATATATCGTCGAGTGTCCTTATTCCGTGAGTGTCCTTGAACAGGTGATTTTTGTGTACATTTCTCAAAGCACATAGTTTGATGACGTCACATAGTATTTCTGCTCGTAACCCTTACCAGTATTCTAATGTTTTATTGCCCTTCAATTACAGACAAATGCGAGACAAATTTATACATTGTGAAATTCAACTAGATCTAATAATCTTTTGTAAAAGACATTTACATATTCTTTTGTTAAAATCTAAACAGTGTTCCTTCTCAAAAGAATGCAAAGATCTTCGTCTTTCTGCTGTAAATACTACCAAGCTACCGGAATTAGGTCACGCCATGTTTGCACAAGAAGGCCGACGAGATGTTCTTTATTTGTGCACACTGAAGATGAAAATTTCTATCCAAGTTATTCTTTTCATATGAAAGTGGTCAAAAATGATTTTTTATGAAGGCAAGTAATTTTTAGCTCATATTCTGGTCTCAATCCTTAATTTTATCATGTCGTTTCCTTATCATCACGGAATACGAACACTCGAGGCTATGTAACCCGTCACGCGAAAAGGGACCATCTGGGAACTGCCAAAAGTGTCATCCCTGGTCAGACTGTGCGAATTGCGCAGGCGGACCAGGGTGGACTCTACCTTGAACATTTTTGCACTATCAACTTAGATTGAACTATTGTTGATCTGTTTTCATCTAAATGATGTACGGAATCCCCTGGGCCCGTATTCACCAACCATTCTTAAGAACGTTCTTTGTCTTATTCTCCAGAATTTTCTACATATGTAAGCAACACAAATTCTGATTGGCTAAACCGAATGGTTTAGCCAATCAGAAGTTGTGTTACTTACAAACGCAGAAAATCTTGGAGAATAAGACTAAGAATATTCTCAAGAATGGTTGGTGAATACGGGCCCAGATTGTCCTTTTCGCGTGATGGGTCACATATTTTAGTCCTCTCGAATATGAACTAACAGCTTCACGACTACATAATTTCTTGTGTTGAAACCATTCAGAGAAGACGATCAAAGACGCATTGCAAGTAATCTTTTGATATCCATCAATGGTTTCAAATCACCGATACGATCCGACAAAAAAGGCATTGTCTTTTTTCTTAGAAAATCATCTAATTCTGGCATCTTATAATAACCTTTCAATTGTTCTCATATTAGTGGTCATGTAAAGGCTTTGGTATTAAAAAAAGAATGTCCACAATTCGGATAACAAGTTGCTGTCTCCATGCTTTTTCTATAATCGCGTAACAAAAATCATGAGTACGAAAAGCCCACGGTGCTTATTCCGAGCCATATAGACAACAGAATCATTTTGAAACTATGTACAGTGTCTGTTTCAGACTTTCATCGAATTTCATTTATACAATAATCTTGTAAAAGAAATCAAGAGACACTTTTCTGTACACACAGTCCATGTATAAGTACCGATGAAGGCTATGTTAATAAAAAAAAAGAAAGAAAGAAAACGGCAAAAAAAAAAACAGAAAAAGGGGCAGCTTAAATATTCGTTTCTCGTTACGAATATCTGCATAGTTGACCAATCACAGTTGTTGTCAGACTAATCAACCAATCAGTAAACGTTGTAATGTTAAAAACTGCCGCCATTTTGTTCTTCACTTTCGATTATCACCAGTGGCGGAGGATATCTTGTTGCATTTCAATGGACCAATTCGACTTTACTCATTTACTCCCTTAAACATAATTTTTCATCAGACCATTTTAGAAATATGCGTGTAAAAATGGGTTTATCAATTTAACGTATAAAACCCGAACTAGAGTAAAATAACGTGGCAAAAGGAGAAATTTCTCTGTAAGAGCAATTTCTCCTTTTGACAACACTTTTTTTTTCAAAACTCCTATTCAGCAAAAATTCGACTGTCAGGATGCAAATGAGTTTGGTCTAGAAATCCCACATTTTCAACAATTCACTCTGTAAGCACGTCGTGTAAAAATGTACAACTGTCAAGAAAGAGTGGACTGTACATTTTGTACCTTGTACTTGGTTATTTTACACAACTTCAAATCAATAAATAATTGCACAATCACCACGAATTTCCAGCAGTGGACGGTCGTAGTTTATAATCTAGAGCTAGCATTCGGGAACGAAGCACTGGAACTTGCCTTTCTCTTGTTTCCACAACTGAAAAATAGAAGAAAATGAAAAGGAAATGAGTTATGCGCTGTGAAAAAGGGTCTTAGTGCGTCTGCAAAAAGTAACGACTCATGTCAGCTTGCGCAATCCGCGCAGACTGACATTGATCAAAACTTTTTGCTATTTGTCAATTCTCTGCATCTATAATAACCAGTCTACCTTATTACTCAGCCAGTTAATAGATAAAATATCTAGGGATATATATAGTATTTTCTTTTGAAGTTGACCTACTTGGTTCAAGGCATCACGTGCGGAGATGCATTAAATCCCCTTTTGTCAGAGCATGGCTCATATTATTATACTGCTGCTACTATTACTACTACTACTATTCCATCAGACCTCGATGACTCAGTCGGTAACGGTAAAGGTCTTGCAATTTAGGGGTAGCAGATTTGGTTTTTTTTTTTTAAATATTGTTGATAACGCTAGTCATTGCGACAGAATTATTTTTTCTGTTGAACACTCGTGCGACAATGTTTATATGTCGGAGAGTATAACTGTTTCCTGTATTTGACTTGCAACACTCAAAATGGTCATTCGGACATTTGCGTAAAGAGTGTCGTCTTGAATCAGCCTGCGCAGTCCGCGCAACCTTATCCGTGACGGCACTTTATACGTCTTTTCATTTATTGATAGTTTACCAACTCCTGCCAGATTGTTCTCAGTGATAAAACATTTTTCTTTTTAAGTTTTGGTTTGATTTTAACTAACTGAATAGGTACTTCCCCCCTTAATAATGTCTCGTGTATCGTCGGTTTACTTCCAAAACCTCGTAACTACAGCTTGTTACAAGCTGTAGTTACGAGGGTTTGGAAGTAAACCGACAATATATAACATGTTTTTTTTTTATATTTCCTCAGATATGACAGCAACGCTGAAATCTTGCTGTCGTATTTAGAAAGGGAAAGTTTTTACATCGCGGGAAAACAAAGGGATTTCATTTAAATGAAATAAAAACGCATTCACCTGTCGATTGAAACTCACTTTAATTGTGCTCTTGCAAGAGGGGGTTTTGTGCACCTATATATACTTTGAACTTAATTTTGAAAACTTCATTAAGTAATACAAGGCCACCGGCCCATAATACAGTATATACAATTCACATATCCTAATCCCCCGCAATCTCTACTAAAAACCCATTTTATGGTATACCCATTATCATTTTTTATGACTTACAATGATTTAAACATAAACAGAGGTAGAGCTAGTTCTAAACTGTCCACCACAATCAACGTATGAGAAGGAGAAATTGCTCGCATCGAGTAATAACTCCATCCCACACAGAAGAGTTCTTATACCCAAAACATCAGTTCTATTTGCACAATTAAAATTAGATAATAAAACGGCATTATCATTTATGTCAGACAATCCTTGATGTACTGTAAACAAAACCAGCAGTGCCCAAAACATCTATATATACTTAAGGCATTTTACCTCGCAAGTCATTATAGTAATAATTGTGAATCCATAAAATCTATTTTGCCCAACGACTAATTAAATTATGATTTACGAGCATAGACTGGTCCTTGGACATGCACGAAATTGACGGATAGCAAAAGGTTTCGACACAGGGTCAGCCTGCGCAGTCCGCGCAGGCTGACCCTGTGTCGATACCTTTTGCAGGTGCGTTAAACCCTCTTTTCATAGAACACAGATCGGATGCTGCATGTCACAAAGGTGAAAGAAAAACCTTCTGCATCTGACACGGCGGTATGGGTGCGCGTCACACTTGCTTGACTCATATTCCCAAATAAGGAGTTTATTATGACATAAGCTGGTATCTGGGTTTAGCATCTGTAGTCATACGATCTTGCATAGCTGACAAGGGAATTTTCTGTTTATGACAGAACGTTGTTTATTAATTCCCCCTTTTCAGAAACCCTTATGGTTAAAAAGTCGAAAACTGCGGCTTATGGTGACAACATAGATCAACAGAACGTGCAATCTGGTTTGGGAAATATACCTTCAACTATTTTCGTCAAATGTACTTAACAAAGAAATCTTTTTTGATTTTATAGTATCTGTGGTATTTTAACGCCGTTTTCAACAGTATTTAAGTAAGATCGCACCACCCAGTGAACCTATACCATACTTTTTTTCAACAATATCTAAGTAAGACTGTACCACCCAGTGAACCTATATAACATACTTTCATGGAGTTTCTTTTACCCGTGAGTATTCTTCCCCAGCTACTGCCTGCTTTCCCACATAGTACTTCGTCGAAATGGTGATCAGCGGTGAAAGATGAATGAATTCTGTCACAATGTCAACCATCGATTCTAGGAAAGACATTACGTCGGATTACTTCAAAAACCTCGTAACTGCAGTTTGTTTCAAGCTGTAGTTACGAGGTTTTTGAAAAAAAGCGACGATTGGCTGAGCCATACATTAGAACCAGCGGCCCTCGTTTTACAGTGAAAGGGGGTTTTGTTTTAAAATGGCATCATTTTAGGTAAATGTTAAGTAAGGCCGTCAAAAACGTTGACACAAAAGGAGAATCTGTCGATAACCACCTGTATTTTCTCATTGTCCAACAATGCTTCCTACACCCTTAACCCATTACCACACAATCCCTACTTTTGACGACCCTGAGAAAGAAGCCTATAGAAAACTTTGTGGGAGAAGGAGAAAATGCTGGCAACCAGCATTTTCTCCTTTCCCCACAATGATTTCTACTCTTCACAAAACGAATTTCAAGTTTTCGGTCCCTTTATTTTATCGTCTGCAAATGCTTTCGATTTGGACCAGTCTAAAATATTGTCGTTTGGTAATGAGTTAAGAAAACAAAGAAAAAATATCACTTGAGCCGAATTGTAGTTGTCGTCTGCGAATACTTTCAATTTGGAAAAGTCTAAACGTTTTTTTTTCCTCCTACAAAACCGTTCAGAGAACTTGACTGACAGGTTTTCACACTTGCGATGTAGATATGAAAAAAAAAAAAGCAGACGTCAATTGATATGTTTTGCAAATTTCACTTTTTATTTCATTGGCAAAGATAAGCGGAAGCTTTTTTTTTTTTCTTGGACTTTTTGTAGGCGTAGTTGAATGATCTCACTTTTGACCTCCTTGAAGTACTAGGATGAAATAAATTGTTACTCGCCTCGTGATTGGCCAATAGGAACTACGCAAAAAAGTAAAGGTCACAGTCGAAATTTACCGACATTGGAAAAAAAGTGCTCATGACTAAAAAAAATCATTTAATGGACACATTTACCTACGTAAAGTTGTACTTTATGGTCATGCAGATGTTAAACTCTAGCAAAACATCCATATTCTAAATCGTATGGATAAACCAATGATAATGGGAATTGCGAGTTTTCTATTTTGTTTAGTGTAAGAGATTTGGTGCCTGTTTTTCCTCGCGTAAACCAAATACGAAATCCAAAGGCAGGCTACCGCTCTATTGTCTGTAAACGCGAAAACTGGTTGTAACACAATTTATTTCGTTTCTTGTCACAATTAAAAAGGATTTTTATGTCTTGAACTTGGTGATGTAATTCGCACCGTGAATTACTTTGCCTACAAACAGGAACAATCGGTATTATTGCATTGTTAGCGAAGAAACTGGGTTTCTACTAAACTACTCCTAGTAAGATTAGGTGGGTGTGGTCAAGCATTGAGGGGTGTGATAAAATCCCGCCTTATGGTAACGACAAGTCATCGATGTTTGAAAGGTGCTTAAATATTATTGCACAAAACATGCATATCTACTTTTTTTTCTATTGAAAGATTTCATCGTATGGTCTAAACAGACCTCTATTTAACCCATTACCATACAATCCCTACTTTTGACGCCCCTGAGAAAGAAGCCTTTTGGAAACACTGTGGAAAAAGGAGAAAATGCTGGTAACCAGCATTTTCTCCTTTTCCCACAGTGTTTTCTACCCCTCCCAGGACATATTTCAATTTTTTAGTCACCTTTATTTTGTTGTCTGCAAATGCTTTCAATTTGGATCAGTCTAAATTTTTCTTGTGTGGTAATGGGTTAAGCATGATTAATTGACAAAATAGAGCAAACGATATATTCCGAAACATTGCAAAATGGCGACACTCGTTTTACGATAAACATGATAGGAATTGCTCAATAGCCTACTGCTCATTACGAGAGCTTCCTCATTCTTAAAACTTATTGAAAATTCTGCTTTCAACCAGATGCAAAGCAATTTAAAAGAGGTTACTTTCGGAACTGTTTTCGTCATTTCTCTTTTATATTGTACTAATTTAAATATTCATATCCCAGTGCCTCTTACGCTGTTAATCTTTGTTTTGTAGATATTTTTTCTTCTTACTCAGGCGAGCTAGTAAGGGTGACTAAAGATTTATGGTTTTGTGTGAAATGAAATCTTCAAATCTGGACATCTTTCAATGATGTCCGTCTGTCTGTCTATCTCTGTCTGTCGGTCGGTCGGTCGGACATAGAAGGAGAGAGAGAGAGACAGAGATACATAGGAAGAAAGACAGAGGCACGGACAAATATGCACATAGACGAAGACTCAGAGAGACGGCTTTACATTTTACAAAAGTTAAATAAGACAGGCATCTTATGAACGAGTACCTTTCTAATAGTTCACAAATCTTAAGTGCAAGTTATAGCACAGAATTCCGATTAATTAACTTCGTGTTTTTGTCATCTCCCTGGGGTGGGGGAAAGTAATTGACCTTTTCACCCAAGCTATAGTCTGCAATTCAGTGAATAATCCATTGACACTCCCTGGGAAGCCAAACGCCTTTCTTTGAGTCTTTTTGGGAATGCAAGAGTCAACAAATAGATACGCAAACGCATTGTGATAAATGCAATTAAAATATCTTTTTATAAAAACAGTAATGGTTCAAAGGCTCATAATCTGCATTAAACCCCACAGTGCTCCAGTTATCTTCGCCGAGGCTTGTAGCTTAATTAATCGGTCCAAATTCACCAACCGTTCTCAGGAATATTCTCAGTCTGATTTGTTCTTGAATATTTACATTATTTTCTATTAAATTTGGAAGTAACACAAATTCTTCTTGACTAAAGCAAATGGTTTGGCCAATTTTAAGTTAAGAAAATTTTGAAGAATAAGACCAACAATGTTAAAAAGAACCGTTGGTGAATACGGACTATGGTTGTCCTCGTCGACAAGATCATTATAGCATTGTGGGCTTGATCTACATTAACCCTTTTCTTGTTAGACCTAATTTGAGATTTTAAATTCGATAGTAAAAACCCAAATTTTGATATTTCAAAAGTTATATTTTGGGGAAAAATACCTCTTTATCGGACAGTGTAGATCAAGATTAGACTGCACGTTCCGTGCAGTCTAATCTTGATCTACACTGTCCGCAAAAGGTCAATGAGTCGCACTTAACAACCTAAGGGTTAATCATTAACCACATCAGCGGTAGTGATGCGTCAAATTTTAGTTAAATAAAAGCCATTCTGTTCATTATCACTCAATTAATTTATACAGTTTCAAATTTCATCGCTTGGATGGATGGTGTCACGAGAAAAAGGTCAATGAAAGTTTTGGCAAATCAGGCTTAAAGATGATATATATATGTATTCACTTATCCATATATGTTTAAGAAATAATCTTCTTTCTATCGTGGTTTATCGTTCAATAAACCACAGTTGCGAGTTATGAAGCACAATAAATAATCCACGAGGGCGAAAGCCGGGGTGGTTTATTCATTGTGCTTCATAACTCACAACATGGTTTAATGAACAATAAACCATGATAGAAAAACGATTATTTCGATTCTAACATGACCAACTCTTAATGAAAGACAAAAAGTTCATACTTAGAGTAAAAATGCGGATGCAGATTATACCCAATCAATAAACCATGATATATCCTCTTTTTGAGATATGTAACTTTTAATCATAAAATGAACACAAGCTTTCGACGGTACAACCGCCTTCTTCAAGTGTGATCCTGTGATAGAATGCCTGCAGTAATGTTCAGAACTGAACATTAAGCGGGCATTCTATCACAGGATCACACTTGAAGAAGGCGGATGTGCGCAATTAATAACTTACTTAATCATTTTATACAGAATGACGCCATTCTTTATAGAATGACGTCACTCTACCCCATAATAACATAGATTTTATCACGCTTTCCGTTGACCCGGTTCATTAAAGTGGTTCGAACCTATAACCTTTGGTGTAAGAGGCCGGGCGTCTACCTGTACCTCTACACCGCTATATACACCATTCAAACGAACAGGGGCAAACTCGCGACGACTCGATACCAATAAAATGTGATTTATTTCTGCATGTAATCTGAGTCGCCAATTTCGGTTATTTTCGGTGCACTTTTCCATCCCCTTTATCCCTTTCCACACATTCCCGAGTTTTAACACCCAGGAAAGGGGATTTTGAAAACATTGCAGGAAAAGGAGAAAATGCTTGTTACTAGCATTTTCTCCTTTTCCTGCAAAGTTTTCTTTCCTTTCAAAAATGCATTTCATTTTTTTTTTAGTGACATTTGATCTGTCGTCCGCAGATACTTTCAATTTAATACAAGTCTAAGATTCTCTTGTTTGGTAAAAAGTTGATTGTTTCATTACCGGTGACGACTGAAGTAGCCATTTAGTTGAAATTGTGCTCAGGTACTCCTACCCTGAAACGGATCATCTATTTCCACTGTGATTTTACTCTGGAAAACATGATATGGCCTGCAACACGCGAAAAGGGACATTCGGACATCAAGCTGCGTAAAGTGTCGTCTCGGATCAGCCTGCGCAGTCCGCGCAGGCTAATCCGAGACGGCACTTTACGATTGCATTAGATTTTTTGCTACAGTAGACTTTCGCAAAACAGAAAATTACATTAAAACGGAAAGTGCCGTCTCGGATCAGCCTGCGCGGACTGCGCAGGCTGATCCGAGACGACACTTTACGCAAATGTCCGAATGTCCCTATTCTAGTGTTGCAGGCCATATCATTAAAATCATCACTATTGTAGCATCTTAACCAAGCCACTTTTGAAGGTTTTGCCTTCATAGCATTATCATTTTCAATTCTAAAATCACTGTATCTTCAATTCAAAGGGAAGTTATTATTACCTCCCTTTACAAAAAGGTAATAGAGGCATGGACAGAAACTTTTAGAAAGACATTTAAAGAAATTCTGGGTGGGTTAAAAGTGTTTAGAATTATTGAATCACTATTAATTCTCAATAATATAACAACAACAACAACAAAAAATGCCATGTTGACAAGCAGCTTCAAGGGAGGAAAGCCCGAAACAAAGATAGTTCATAAGAATGGCTGGTGAATACAGTTCCAAATTTTGTATTCCCCATCTATTCTTTAGAGCATTCTTAGTTTTATTCTCAAGAATTTTCATGATTTGAATACAGCAAAACTTCGGATTGGCTAAACCAAATAGTTCAGTCAATCAAAAATTGTGTTACTGTCTAAATCTAGAGTAAACTAGAATAGTTCCTGAATACAAGTTTTGGGCCCGGTTACACGAAGATCAGTACAGCCTGATAGAGTGGTGTTTTACGCCGCTTTCAACAGTATTTCAGTCATATCACGGCGACAGTTCACATATTCATGTTTCCTGGGTTTCACCAGTACTAGGCTAGGCTCTGAAGTGTCTTGCCCAAGGACACTCCTGTGAAAAAAAACCCAGTACAGCCTGAACTTGGATCTACACTGTTCGATGAGGAGATATTTTTTTCTAAAAAATAAAGAGTAAGTTTAACCCTTCACCAAACAACCCCTAGATTTTACGACCCAGAGAAAGAAGCCTTCTTAAAACATTGTGGGAAAAGGAGAAAATGCTGGTAACCAGCATTTTCTCCTTTTTCCACAATGTTTTCTATTCTTCTAAAATCTTCTAAAATCAACGTTCCCTTTCTCCTTTTCCTACATTTTTCTATTCTTCTAAAATCAAGTTTTTATTTATTGAATCACATTGATTTTTTCGTCTGCAAATGCTTTAAATTGAACGAGTCTTACATATTGTCTTTTGGTAAAGATTTAAACAGGAACATTCGGCATTTTACTATTAGCTGGAAAAATTTCAGTTGACATCATTTGATTGAGCCAACCTGGTTATGTTACTTTCAAATCTATAAAATTCTGGAAAATATGACGAAGTATTTTCAAGAGAAAGATAGGTAAATAAGGACCCCGATCCTGTATCTGTGCCGTCAGCTGTACCCTAACTTATGGTCACCACATTGCGGTATAAGGGTTACACAGTTCGTTTTTTCCGCCCCATCAATTTAAAATTTGAAAAATGCTAAAACCTCGTGATTGAAAGTAAACATACGAAAATGGTTATGTATCGTATTTCATAATGCGTGCTCTTTCGGCTTGACCTTTGGTCTTTTTTCGGTCGCTTTGTGTTTCCTTTCTTTTTTTCTCCTTGCACCTTGATGTTTTAAACAAAATGGACTTTAACAGCCTTAAGTTAAACTACAGTGGTCAAAAGAATAGTAACCCATTACCACACAATCTCGACTTTTAACGACCCTGAGAAAGAAGCCTTTTGAAAACATTGTGGGGTAAGGAGAAAATGCTAGTAACCAGCTTTTTCTCCTTTTCCCACAAGGTTTTTACCTTATTAAAGAAAAAAAAGCACCATTTAAGCCACATTCAACTTGTCGTCTGCAAATGCTTTCAATTTGGAGGAAGCTGGAATTTTGTCATCTGGTATATATAAAAGGTTAAATTACTTCCATGCGAAACAACGAAATTCTGGACTGGAAAAAATTATTGTCATAAAAACCAAATGGGCCTGCACGGATCCGAATGAAAATGGGGTATATTTAATTGTTACGGTGAAAAATCGAAATCTATTTTAACGAGTGAACATCATCGGTAATATTTTCACTAGCAACTCGTGAAAATATTAGCGATGATGTTCACTCGATGAAATAAATTTCGATCTTTCATCGAAAAAAAAGAACCAACATTCTATTTTTTTCATGCTTTTAACTCTCTATGGGAGAACCTAATCAAAATCCAGTGCAGTTCTTGTCGGTGATTCCCCGTGGCATACCCCTACCCCTCCGTATAGCAACACATTAGAATATTACGTCAAGCACGAGAAATGTAAGGTAAATTACGTCATATTTCCATCTGGTTGAGAGGCACTCGCATTTTACCTATGTGACCAGTGCGCAGGAACAAGTATTTCCGCTCTTCCGGACTTTCGTACTGTGTCTTGCACTATTCCCCGAAACATAACGAACATTTATCTGGGAGCGTCATCCATATGGACAATGGAGACCATAAATTAACGAAAACCAGTCCATCAACTCACCAAAGAAAAGAAAGGCAACTATTCACTAACATTTTCTGCTACTCAAAAATAGTAAGAGAATTGTCTCCAAAACCTGTGGTTCGACCTTTTGAGCTCGCGGTTGAGTGACAGTCTGCGGGGGCTATGTAAACCAAAGGCGTTTGTTAAAACACTTAAAGTGCTGCAACCAGCTTAATAGTTACATTTGAGGACAGTGAAGATCAATATCAGACTGCACAAAACAGGCAGTCTGATCTTGGATCGTCCTTGTCTGCCTGATAAAGGGACCCCAGCTTTTTTAAAGATAGGTCCGTGAAACAGGAGAAAAAAGCAACAATAGTTTTCTGGTCCTATCGGTTTGAAATTTACCGTTCATTTTGTTTAGCAGGTTAAGGATTAGAAATGAGGAGCTGAAACCCGACTCGTGCAATCCCAGAGACCACATCTAAGATGATTGGGCTTTTATTTCATACCTAAATAAGACACCCGAACTTTTTCTCTGTAACCAAACACTCAGTGAATCATACAATAGTTTACCCTAACAATACTTGAATTCAGAGCTCCATATAGAGTTAGTGATTTTGATTTCAAAATTGAAAACATTAGTTATTGTCCACTAAACCCTATTTTGTGGGTACTCATTAGAATCATCTCACCGAGACGATTCTAATGAGTACCCACAACATAGGGTTTGGAAGAGAAATAATGGATTTAGAATACCAACACTCCCTCTTATATGGAGCTTCTGATTGATGGTAGTCATTGCGACAGATGTCGTTCTTCCCACTCTGCTGATCGGTTGTTTCGACGATGACTGTGTGATGATTCAACCATTGGATTGAAAAGAATATAGTGCAAAGAACAGAAAAGAAAAAGAACCTCCAGGATAGTACAGAAAGGTGCATGGGGGGAGGGGCGGCTGAGATATGAATAAATGACATAATATTGAAAAGAAACACATCCTAACAATGTTACTTCATAAATAATATACTAAATTGACACGTGCATGTATATTCTGGTCACTTTGGTCACGGTGTAGATCAAGATCAGACTGCTCAGATCTGTCGCTTAACCTTTCATAAAACAGTCCCGTGTTTGTCGACCCCTAGAGAAAAAGAAAATTGAAAGCTTTGTGCTAATGGAAGAAAATAGGATATTTGTGTTTACGGTCAAAGGCCGAACTTTACTTCATCGAGTGAACTAATGGTGCGACCGTGAGTAAAATGTCACCGATAATGATCACAAGGTGAAATAAATTTCAGTCTTACACCGATAAAACAAAAAAACAAATATTCTATTTATTATATGCTTTTAACCCTTCCTGAGGGGAACTTAATCAAAATCCAGTAAAGTTCTTTTCGATAATTCCCCATTGCGTACCCTCTTTCGCATAGCAACGAATTAGAATGTTACGTCAAGCGAGAGAATTGTAAGGTCATTACGTCATATTTCCATCTGGTTGTGAGGCACGCCATTTTACCAAGGTAACTAGTGCGCGAGAACAACAGTTTTCGCCTTCAATTGAAGAGTTAGAATATAAAAGTTGGAATTTTCACTGGTGGTAACGATGAAATTTTGAAAGAATATTTCACCGATATTTCTCAATAACCTACCGGAAAGCAAGAGATTAAATATTTGTAACTAGCCTTCTTTTTCCAATAATGCTCTCTCTCACCCGTCCAAAGATAAATCCCATCGTAACAGCCTTGTTTAATTTGTCGTCTGCAAATATTCTTAATATGGACTACTCTAAAAAAATTCTCTTTGGTAAAGGTTTAAACATATTTTATCTATCAGTTTACATATGTAATACAATAGATCTAAACAATCTTTTTCCATGAATTGCCGAAAAAATTATCAAAACGAAAGCCATGCTTAACCCTTTACTTTCATCCCGGGTTTTTATGAGTCTGAGAAAGAAGCCTTCTGAAAACATCGTGGGAAAAGGAGAAAATGCTGGTAAATAGCATTTTCTCCTTTTTCCGAAATGTTTTCTTCCCTTCCCAAAACAAATTTCAATTCTTTAGTCACATTCATTTTTTGTCGCTTGCAAATGCTTTCACTATTTGGACCAGTCTAAAATTTTGTCGTCAGGTAAAGGGTTAATGAGACTACAAAATACACTATTGCAAGTCATCACATGATGATGGACCCATAAAATCCAGTTTGATATCATTTTCCGTATTTTACATTTCTTTTAAACCTCGAGAAAATAGAATTTGTTTTTTTTTGCTTTTTTCTTTTATAATAGACAAAACTCGAGAAAACGAATTATTATCTCGTGGGAACGAGTTAAATAAATAAATAAAAAAGATGCACTTCACCTCAGTGCCACGGTAGATATTGCATGCATAGGTTTTTTTTCGGGTGACTTGCTGACCCATGTAATATACTTAGTGTTTTCGCAAAAAAGGATGTTTTTAAGAATCATACTCAGAACTTTTAAGAAGGATTACTTCTACCTACTCGTTCATCCAGTTTTTCGCAAGTTCATGTATCGATATAATTATTCACATGCGATAAATGACATATTTTATACTCGATTTTTCGCATAGTCAAGGTGACTCTGAAAGTTAGAAAGGTCACAACTGAAAAGAAAACTGTAGTTATGAAACATACTTAGATAATTTTGTCAATTTCTTCGCAGAGCATTAATTTTTAAGTTAAGAACTACATCTCATTCACTTCGTATACAAACTGGTAGGTTTGGTCCAAACAGAATTCTTAGAAACGAACGGATTTGTCATACATGTAACTCTAGCGACATAGAGAACGAATTCCATTTCATCTTGAAGTGCTCATTTTATAATTCCGTGCGAAATAAAATATATAAAAGAGTATTTTTATAAATATCCAAGTACCCAAAAACTATTAAAACTTTAGTTTGTTCGAATAATAACTGAACACGTGAATTATTTAACCTTGCATTGTATGCAAAACAGGCAGTTACAGAAAGAATGTATTATTTTCATTTGATAAATAACCCATAAGTTCATTCTTAAATACTTCTTTATACAGTGTTAAATTATAGAAATTGAGTTCATTCTTAAATACTTCTGTATACATTGATAAATTATAGAAATTAAGTTCATTCTTATATACTTCTGTGTACATTACACAGCGTCAAATTATAGAAATTAGTTAAGCTTATAAGAAAATTATCGGTGTACATCGTTTTTGAGGTAGATTTTTGACTCATCTGCATAATAATGTTTGTTTACGTATTATGACTAAATACATGTACATGTGTACTTGTCTTAATAAATATACTAAAATAGTGCACTGGTAAACCACATCTAAAGTCATTTTGGCTTCTAAAAACAAGAAAAGCACTCTAAAAAACAAGAGAAACTCCCTAAAATACCAATACATTCTTAATACAAAAATGAAGTAGACTAGAGAAATAAAGTAACTTTCTAGAACTCTGTTATCAGACTATCTTGTCCATAAAACACCTTTTATTTGACAAATAAAATTTAATTGCAGCGATTGTAGACTAAATAAACTTGACGTTTTTGTATCAATTTTCCGAACATTTCCAGCAATTTTATGAGACCTTTTACCGAATAAACGCGGCCTTTGACATACTGAAAATTTATAAGAGCAGTTAGTTCAGTCAACGATAAAGCAGGTATTTACCAAGCATTTTAAAATTCATTATAATTCTAAGTTTCGTTTGTTTTTTCTCTGTATATTTTTTCTTTTTACTCAGCCTAGTTTTAGGAATATTTGGCTACATTTTTTTATTTTGTTGATTCTTTTTTCTCTCTTTTTTCTTATTACACTTTTTTTTTGTGAATGATATCGTCGGCTTACTTCACAAACGTCGTAAGTACAGCTTGAAACAAGCTGTAGTTATGAGGTTTTTGAAGTAAATCGACGATATAAGTGAAAGCCTTTTTCTCCGCTTCTATTACTTCGTCATAAATATGTGTCATCTTGTGTAAAAAGGGGGCTTAATGCATCTGCGAAAAGTATCGACCCAGATCAGGCTCACCTGGCCCGAAACTTTTCGCTTTTGGGTAATTTTCTGTATTTACACGGACACTTCAAGATCAAGTCAGTTATTCACCCTTTACCAAAGAATATCTGGTTTTAACGACCCTGAGATAAAAGCCCTTTGAAAGCATTGTGGGAAAAGGAGAAAATGCTGGTAACCAGCATTTTCTCCTTTCCCCACAATGTTTTGTACCTTGCTGGAAACAAATTTCAATTTTTGAGTTACGTTTATTTTGTCGTCTGCAAGTGCTTTCAATATGGACCATTCTAAAATTTTGTCATTTGGTAAAGGGTTAAAGTACTGCAATTTCTGATTAGCTGAACCGTTGGATTTATCAAATCAGATATTGCGCTACTTTGAAATATAGATTTTTTTAGAACCAGATTGTAATAAAGAGCGGCTATTTAATAAGATTCTGAAAATAAATTTCTGATTTTAAAAATTAAAAGCATTTACACATTTACAACTTTCACTCGTTTCAATTGATGCCTCTCTAAAGGGAAGGAAAGATTGTTGAAAAAGGCGAAAGTGCTGGTTACCAGCATTTTCTCTTTTTTCCACAATCTTCTCGAAATTAATTTTCACAAGCGTCGGCAGGTTACCAGCATTTCCCCTTTTCCCACATATCTTTCGCAAGATTCTTTAAAGAACGACACTGTTTTGATATGTAAAACTGAATTTTAATTCAGTTTGCAAATCAAATTTTGCTGCTCAGTTTGTTGGATTCCTAATTGAAAGGGGTTTTTTTTCTGGAAAAGAGAAAATGCTTGATATCGGTATTGTGTATTTTCCCCTTATAACTTCAAACTAAACCGTTTTCTCCCAAATTCATTTAAAAAAGAAGAACGTGTAGGATTGTTTGGCAGATGATTAAAAAGAAAAGTTCAGTCATTTCAAATGATCATAATATAGCGGGTTCGCCTGCAAAATAAAAATAACAGCACAAAAGTTCATTCCAATCAAGTTTGTTTTTTCTCACACTATTAATGAGAATACCTAGAAAGCCTTTTTCTCTTCTCCCTTGCCGAATGACTCATAAACGTCTAGAAAAAGAAAGAAAGAAAAAAAACTTTTTCACCTTGATGACCCGCCTTCGTTTACAGATAATCGATCAAGATATTGAATGTTAACAAAAATGCCCTTTCAAGCCTGCTAAATGTAATGTTAAATATTTGTATTATCCGATGCCATCTCGATGGTCAACCGGTGTTTACCCAGTCAATTTAATCCGTACAAAGCCATTTCACGTTACTTTTACATTCTTTTCATAGTTTACGTTACGCTTTTTTTTTTCTTTTCGATTATCCGGGATTCCTTCACAGAGAATAACTATTTTTGTTGCTATCTTAACCGTTATCCTGCTAAATGAATGAAATGAAATTTTCAAGTCAAAAGTAATGACCCGAATATTGCTCTTTCAAAGTTGTGTTATTGGGAAAATACCATCTCTTTACCGGACAGTGTAGGTCTAAGATCAGACAGCACGTTCTGTGCAGTCTGATCTTAGATCTACACTGTCCGCAAAAGGTCAGTGAGTCGCGCTTAGCAGCCTCTGGGTTAAATGTTTAGTAAAGCGCCATTCATTCATTCATTCTCTTTATTTCCTCCTGAGGAGATTAAGTGAACATTTTTTTTTTTACAACATGACATTATACATTAAACAAGAAATAGAGAAGGACACATGGAAACATGGCAGGAAATAAATACTGTACACGGTATTAATACTCAGCGCTTATCTGAATCGTTCTTTCTTTATGTATTTGCCACCTTGCAGATATTCAAAGATGTGACCTATTAGACACTATAGCATTAGGTCCGTGAAAGCATCTATAGATATATTCTACAGTTTTAAGTCTAAAATAGATGTCATTAGTCATGACTGAAGAAGGGCTTGCGCCCAAAATCATCATAAGGAAATCCTCACTGGACGCAAGCGCTAATTCATTGCAGATTTTGGGGCTGACATTTCTGTATAAATCTTCAAGGAGATCAGATTTTAGTGAATACGTTGATGCGCATTCGACCAGTCTGTGTTTGATATTATCTAAAATCACACGACCACACAGATCACACCGTCTTGGCTTATTTTCGGGAATTATTGTCCATAGTTTTGCAATGAACACTATTTTGTAAGACGGTAATCCCGAATTGTAGAGAAAATAGAGGGTGCATGGTTGGATTGATCTATGTAGTCGTGAAAATCTGGAAAACTCAGCGGATCGCATGCGCATCAACCATTCGTCAGTTTCTCTTTTCTCTATAGTGCGAATAATGATTTGTCGCCAGGCATTTTTACTAGGTAAGTAGCAGCGATCATTAATATACATATTTAGCAGAAAGTTCAGATTGTGCTTTGCTAATAAGCCACAAATATCAGGTATAAAGCCCATGCTTACTTTCGAGGGATTATAGATAAAATGAAAAAGCTTTCTATAAACGCTTACACAGCGCTGATTCTTTCATACTAAGGATTTTGTGTAGAAACATGAGCTTTCTTCTATCTATCATAGCTGTTATACGGTTTAAACCCAACATTGATTCACACATATCTGACCGGACTCTTATGTGAAAGCCCTGTATCAGTTTTACTATACTATGTTGAAAGATATTAAGCGTCCGTAAGTCGACATCTTTCACATTATTCCACAGTTCGCACCCGTATAGAGCTATTGGGATAATTACTGACCGGTACAGCCTTGCAGATGTCATAGGATTTAGTGCATTCGGCCTCATGCCGAGGTCAGCCATGGAATAAAACGCGCTTTTCGCTTTTTGACAGCGCTCTGCGATGCGTTTAGATATTGATAAGGAACTATCTTGTTTTATTCCAAGATGTATTGCAGAATCACTCTGTTTAATGTATGATTGTCCCAAAAGGAACTCGTATGGCGTACATCTCTTCTTATTGTTAAATACAACAATAGACGATTTGGAACAGTTAACTTCAAATTTCCAGCGGTATGAATACCGATATACAATATCTAGCATACTTTGAAGATTATTTGGGTATAATGAGATCACTGCGAGATCGTCAGCGAAGGCGGGATTCCCGCAATTTGCATTAATACTGGTGTAGAGGCTCAAACTTTTGTCAGATTTTTCAAGCTCCTCTAGAAGGTCGTTTATGAATACAAGATAATAAAATGTAGAAGCCACACTGCCTTGACGTACGCCTCGTGATACCGGGATCGGACGTGACTTATTTCCGTTTACAACAACGCGGCATTCTAAATTTCTATAGGAGTCTCTTATTGTCCTCCATACTTTTCCTGTTACTCCGATTTTGTATAATTTTGTTAACAAAGCATCATGCCAAACACTATCGAAGGCACTTTTGAAGTCCAGAAAGGCTACAAAAGCTTGGTTATTGAGGTTGGCAATGTCGTAAATTGCTTCTTGTAGACAAAACGCTGTCGTGATACAGCTTAGACCCGGTTGAAAACCTTGTTGTTGTGGGGATGGGAAAACACGTTCGCTAAACAGAGAACAAGAATGTATTCGTTTCATCAAAAGCTTCTCGAAAACTTTACACAGTGTCGGTACAAGAGACACTGGTCTATAACTTGTGGGATCATTTTTGGGTTTTCCATTACCTTTATAGATCGGTATAATTATGCTACTTCGCCATGAATCAGGTACTGTTTCCTGACGTAAAATTGAATTATAGAGGACGACGAGTGCGCTAGAGATTGGCTTTTTACCGTAAATTAAATGTTCGTTTGATACATTGTCGTGTGAAGGACTTCTGCCCTTTTTAAGGTCGTTCAGGGCTTCCGTAACTTCAGTACTAGTAAACTCTTTCTCGAGCTTAATTGACGAAGGCATAGTATGAGTTTGAGATATGTATTTCTGCATTTCTTTGTCAACAGTGGTCTGAAGTGCATCTTTAGAGCCAGTCGTATCATCATTGAATATGGAGCTGAAGTAGGACTCGAATGCATCGGTAATTTTTTCCGAGTTGTATGACACATTGTTATGTACTATTTCAGATATAAACAGAGGAGGTGATCTCTTATACTTTTTCATTAGACTCCAGAAAAGTTTTGAGTCTGTTTGGGCGCTTTTGTCTAGCTCACGGAATATGCTCTCCAAATAATGTTCGGATGCTGACCGCTGTAGCCTTCGAAACTGCCTTTTTGCCTGTTTATAGTTATAGTATGACGGGTAAATCATACCTCGTGGTCTACCCTCGTTTATCCATAGTCTTCTTTTAAGGCGCGAAATACGATGTGCGTTCTTTAATTCGGCCGACCAATACGGTTTAGCGTGTATATTGAATTTGCTCTTTGGCAATACCTCACGCGAAGCTTCAATAATTTAAAGGACAATGAAGTTAGATATCTCATTTACAGTGGAGTACGATTTAAGAAAAACTGGTTTTAGTTTATGTACCAATAACTCACTTTATTCTTTAAGTTCAGAATCGCGGCATTTATTCCACGCGATTCTATCGTAATCATTTCGTACGTGTGAATTGCTCAATCTAATCGTCTGCGGGAGTTCAACAGTTACGAAGAGCGGCAAGTGATCGGATGTAGTTATGGCGCTGTTATCCACCGTACTAAATTTAGTGCAGTGTTTAACAAAAGTTTTCTCAATAAGTACATGGTCGATAATCGTTCGGAGAGTCGTATATGTGAAATCAATGTTTGGGCTAACATTTGTATTACAGAGAGAGACTAGTCCGGATTTGTTCCGAAATTCGTGAAATAGCATGTCTTTTTGGGTATAATTGGGTGCATTATTAGTGTTGCACTTTAACAATTTTGCATTGAAGTCTCCGAGAATGATTACCTCTCCCTTTTGCACACAGTTGTCAAATATTGCAGATAGCCAACTCAATGTTTCACTATATAGCTGAATATTACTGTCAGCTGGCATATATACGCCAATAATATAGAGCGGCGGAGCAGACCATCGGTCGAGTTTTATTGCCAGTATACGTTCACTTTGCATACAGTCTGCTTTTGATATTCTCGGGCTCAGACTCTTTTTGAAGAAAATAGATATACCCCCTTTACCGCACTTCAGTGGGCCATATTGGTTCAATGAAGCGTCGGCTACAGAGATGACATTATAGTTTTGGTTAATACATTGCATGAACCACAGAGAATGCGGCAAAAGTTTATGCTCTACAACAACAGACACGTCTATATTACTCTCATCAAGTATTGTAGATAGAACGTATGCTGAGGACATAATGCCCCTAACATTCCAGCACATTAGATTCAAAGTCATGAAGGTAATGATGAGTACAGAAATGCTTATCTTATGATTCCCACTATCCATTGTCAGTGTAAAGTTTGTTGCGATTTAGTACTCTGAACCAAGATTTTCGCCTTCTTCATCGATATTATTCCAATCATCGTCGTCATATGTGTTCCATATATTTCTGTGGTTTCCAGAATTGTACCTATCGTCATAGTTTTCACTGTCGTGGTAGTAGTTTTCTTCATGATCATTGTTTCCATATCGGTAGTTTCTATTGTAGGAGAACTTGGAGTATCTACTCATCGGTCTGTATAACTGAGACCCTCTGGCGGAATACCGTGCTTTACCGGGACCGATCTCCCACTCCGACTTTTTACACCACTTGCGAACACTTATATCAACAGGCCAGAAGTCTTGATTCTCAACTACTTCTGCAAAATTATCCGGAACATTTACTTAAGCTGCTGATCCCGATCTCCCGTAAAACATTTTGATGAAAGTACATTTAACACCATTCTCCGTAATAAACCTGTAAATATCGTTTTCGTTTACATCCGGGTCTATATTTCCAATGTAAAAGGATGCAATTCGCCTTTTCTTGACTGCAATGAAATTTTCGGACGCGGGTTCGCGGTTACTCACTTCTTTTACCCTCTTTCCTTGAATAGGACGATTTTTACCCTCAGCTCGGTAATTCAATTTGTTACGACTCTTTGGAACACTTTCATGAACTTTGATATGAATAGCAGGACACTGATCGGTCGTCGTATCAGTTGTATGCTCTTTTTCTTGCATATAGTCTTTAGATTGACTAGCCTGTTTCTCTTTATTTGTGCTTTGGGGATTTTGAGTTTGTAGGTCTAAGATCAGACTTCACGTTCTGTGCAGTCTGATCTTAGATCTACACTGTCCGCAAAAGGTCAGTGAGTCGCGCTTAGCAGCCTCTGGGTTAAATGTTTAGTAAAGCGCCAATAACAAGAACAACAACGACAAGAACAGCAACAGCAGAACAACAACAATAGAACAACAACAACAGAACACTAACAGCAGAACATTAACAATAGAACAAAACAGAACTACAAGTACAACAGAACAACAACAACAACAACAACAGAACAACAACAATAGAACAACAACAATTTTCAAAGGCTACAAGATAATTTATGAATACTCCGTGAAAAGGGGATTTAATGCATTATTACTATGCACTATACTACGAAAGTCATCACATAATAAATTATGGACCGATAAAATCTCTTTAGTGTAACAATTCAGTTGATCTTGAGGTAGAATGGCCCTTTGCCATCTAGAAACTTTTCAAACAGCAAAAAATTTCGACCCCTGTCACCCTGTGTGGACTGCACAGGCTGACTAGGATAGTTCGATACGTTTCGCAAATGCATTGAGCCCTCTGTTCACAGAGCACGGCTCAAATAAGATTAAACTAAGCCTAACATGCCGTTCTTATAACCATATAGACATGAGTCAGGTGGGATACCAAACTCAAAACCGAACGACACCACAGCCTGGCAACCCCAACTGCCATACCACATGGGTGGTCTGATTGCCAGAAAAATGGGTCAAGCTATTAATAGATATATCTAGTCAACTACAGAAAAAAAAATCAATGGACAAATTCGAGAATCGAATCAGCGACTACCTTTTTACAAGCTCTGTACGCTGCCAGCTGAGCTGACGGTCCCCCGTGTGTTTGTGTGTTTGTTTTAGGGAGATGTTAATTTGTCAGATAATTATAATGTATCGATATTTAAGAGCAACATAAAACAGGAATAATCGAACACTGAAAAGCAATTAAACACTAATGGCCAAAAAACAATATTAACACTTAGCATATATATTTTTTCTTGTCTCTAACACTTTTTATACTTATCCTATCTGGAAGCATTAGTGGACGAAAAATTTAATTTCGCTCAACAGACGGGGACTTTATCTTTTAAATGGTAGAAAATATTGTGGGAAACGAGAAAATACTGGTGACCAGCATTTTCTCCTTTTCCCATAATAGTTTTCGAAAGCCTAGTTTTTAGAATTCGTCAGAACTCCTGATGGTGCGATGAAGTTAATTAGCCACACACATTAAACGGTTCAGAAGAGATATTATCGGCATGCAGAAATCGGTAATATCTCTGTTCTTA
Organism: Tridacna crocea; assembly: GCA_943736015.1. NCBI lineage: Eukaryota > Metazoa > Mollusca > Bivalvia > Cardiida > Cardiidae > Tridacna > Tridacna crocea. Next base: position 41,743,522 of record OX031066.1, on the reverse strand, counting down.
ACCATGTTTGACCTACTTTCGCTTTCGGCTTCAACCGGAAGTGTAGGGTTCAATTACCGTCGACGTAATATACAAACGCATTAAAAAGTAAGATCTACGTAATCTGTGGCATTTAATACTTGTTAAACTAAGTATGGAATCAGAGGGCATTTTGGAGTAAGCCAAACCATTTTGAATTGTAACGACTTTGAGAAATAAAGCTTTTTTTGAAAACAAAATTCTATTTTTCGGAACCAGTTAGAGAATGCATTAAACACAGTTTTCATAGAAAATTCATAGAAAATCGCTCATATACTTTTGTCGCACTGGAAAGAAATCACTCGGCTTAGAGTTTATTCAGTACTTTTAGTACTACTGTTTTAACCATTTGGACTAATTAACGCTTCAATCTGTAAAACAAAGCCTCGGGTGCTTCCGTCTACAGAGTAAATCTAGATCACACTGCAAAGAAACTGCAGCATAATCTTTTTGCTTTACTGAACTGTAGTTTTCAAATACTCAAGATGGAATATTTTTTAAAGTGCCGACCTTAACTCAATATCATGACTTGGAAATTGTCCATTTTCACTCGTTCAACAATCCAAAAGATATAGATCTTACTTAACCTGCAAAATAAACAATCGTGTCACTATTTTTCTAGATTTGATTTTGAAATTCATGAAAAATTAGAGAAATATGTCATTGTTAAAGATTCAAATAACTCCAGTAACAAACGATGTAAATCCCGGACCAAGACTACAAGTTTCCTGCAGTTCTAATCGTAGTCGACACACTTCGCAAAAGCCATTTCTGTCGGTCAAAGGGTTAACTTCTTACAAAATGAAAAAGAGTTTAATTTTTTGTAAACTGAACCCATTTTGCAGAAAACAAAATATCTAAATGTGGCTCAAATGGTGAATATATTTTTGATATGATAGAAAACATTGTGGGAAAAGGAGAAAATGCTGGTTAACAGCATTTTCTCCTTTTCCCACAATGTTTTCAAAAGGCTTTTGCCCATAGATTCGTTAAAACCTCAGATTTGTGCGGTAAAAGTTTATCACACGGGAGAAAGATATGTTATACTGTTTGTTTATGTAATTTAGCCCTCATTAGTAGAAATCGCTAGTTTTGACACTCGATGTCATAACTTTGTATTTTTTTTTTCTCCCTTCTAGGTGGGAGGTTTGGAGATGGCGTGGGAGAACATCATATATGGGCCCCAAAATAAGAGAAATGATTATTTAAAACCAGGATTTATGAAAAGAGTAACTGTTATTCATATGCTCTTTCCTGGTCGGTAATTTTGGACATACGTAGATTATGGTTTTGCCTATGCTCTCTTGGGGCTAAATTTCTCTGATATAAATCTAAAGCTCAGACTTCTTGACCACAGCAGATGGCAATACAGTTTCTTGGATGGATGAAGAGGCGAACGGGCGGAAAGGCCGAGTGACAAATCGACCATCATACCGACCAACTGACTAACAATGCAGAAAAAGAAGAACAATCTGTTTCATAAATCCAAGATTTAAGGTTCCTGGTAGGAATCGAATAACAAGGGCGGACGCATCGACCGACGGATCAACCGACTATCTGACAAACGACCAAACGGACTGTCAGACGGACCGACCGATTGATCGACAGATTGAAAAAAAAAAATGCAGACAGTAGAAAACTTGATCGTATTCATTGATATTTAATGAATTCATAACACCGTAGATTTGAAGTATGCACAACCTGCAACCATTTAATCAACAGAAAATGAGAAAAAATAACAAATCATCACTCGAAAAGTTCTGACATGGTGACTGAACTACTGAAGAAAAAGCAGACAGTCAAGACAATCTGTATCCGTAAGGAAAGATTGGTATTCATCAGTTATTTGGTATGCACCTTCGCGAGTCAAGTTTACGATCACTACGTGGATCTTATCTTGGTTGATTGAGCGCCCTCTATTGGATGCTGGTTATTACCCCTCCCCCCCTTCACATTATATTTCTAAAAGCAAGTGAAATATCGTTTTACAAACCGCTTACGAATGAATACACATGAAGCGATAAGCAGACATCCACGTGGGTTTCCATGTTTACCTTCTATTCGAAAGGTAGCGACCTTGTTCTATTTTTATCAAAGATGAAATGCTACGAGCGATTTCATTCGTTGCAGCTAGAGCTGGCTGCATCCAATGAAAAAGCGTATCGGATGAATTTAAAACTCAAGCTCGATCCGCCAAGGGTAGAGTAGCGTTGTGAATCGTCAGCCTTGGCTTGCGAAGATGTTTGGTATGTGGCAGTAGCAGAGGTTTCTTTTTGAAATCACAATCCTATGTTATATACAAACTACAACTGAAGACCTGTAATTCAAGTTAACGAGCCAACATCAGATATCGTACAAATGCATTGTTTGAGTGGGTAGCATATCAAGCTTATCTTATAGACCAAACAAGTTAAGAGGCATTTGTTTTAAGTTTAGAAACAAAACATGAAAGAAAGAGAAGTTGATGCATTGTCCCCCAAGTATCTAATAGAAATTAGGAGAAAACCCACGCCTTGTTGTATATAGAAAGATAAGATAGGAGAAACGTTAGTCTAAACAAATTGGTCATACCTCTCAGAGCTCTTTGAACAACTTCGACATTGAGGTAGAGGCCTTTTGAAAACATTGTGGTAAGAGGAGAAAATGCTGGTAACCAGCATTTTCTACTCTTACCACAATGTTTTCTACTCTATCAGAGACATATTCCATCGCTTAAGTCTGATCTAAATTGTCGTATGGCTTGTAACACGCGAAAAGGGGCAGGCATTCGGACATACAGTTTGCGTAAAGCGTCGTCTCGGATCAGCCTGCGCTGTCAGCGCAGGCTAATCCGAGACGACACTTTACGACTTCATTAGATTTTATGGTAGAGTAGACTTGCGCAAAACAGAAAATTGCATGAAAACGGGTAGTGTTGTTTCGGATCAGCCTGCGCGGACTGCGAAAGGCTGATCCGGATGACACTTTACGCAGATGTCCGAATGCCCCTTTTCGCATGTTGCATGCCGCATGTAAATGCTTTTAGTTTGGACAAAGTTTACATTTTTGTAGTGCGGCAAAGAATTTGGTTGTTTTGCAGACAATACGAATTGTGCACGGCTTTCTTCCCCTGAAGCTTCTGGTCAACACGGCATATTTTCTTTGTTGTTTTTAGATTATTGAGAATTTATGGTGATTAAATGATTCTAAAGACTTTCAAGCACCAAGAATTTCTTTAAATGTCAATCTAAAAAGTCTCTGTTCATACCTCTATTATTTCTGTTGTAAAGGGAAGTAATAATAATCTCCCTTTGAACTGAAAATATGGTAATTTTAGAAACGAAAATGTTAATTCTATGAAGCCAATACCTCCAAAAGTGGCTCTGTTAAAATGCCACAGTATAGTAATACATAATTATAGTTTTAAACGATAACATATTTTCCAGAGTAAAATTACAGTGGAAATAGATGTTCCGCTTCAGGGTAGGAATACCTTAAAATCAAACTGTCTCACTCGGGTACGGACAGTCTAAGTCAAGATCAGACCGTACAGAACGCACAGTCTGATCCCGTAGCTGAAACACTCTGCAGTTTTATGTAACATTATAGCATTTTGATTAATAAAGTCAGTTCGATCGTGGAAGATCTTTTGCTCATTTTCCTTTAACCTTTTACCAGAAAATGCTGGTTACCAGCAGTTTGTCATTTTCCAACAATGCTTTCAACAGGTTTCTTCAAAAGGATCGTAAAATCCAGGGATTGTTTGGATAAGGGTTAATTAATAACAAAATTTCAATCTTGGTTTATAAATAGGAAGCAATTGGAAAAGACAACAGAAATAAGGCTAAAAATAACCGAATTTAATTTTTAAAAGACAAGGAAAAAAAACATTGTCGGAAAAGGAGAAAATGCCGGTAACAAGGGTTTGGTCCTTTTCCCACAGTGTTTTCTAAAGCCGCCTGCCTGAGGTCCGTTCTATCACAAGGGATTTTATAGTAAACGGGTTTAAGTTTGACTAACGGATGAGTTAGTCCTAATGCTCTTAACCCTTTCCCAAACGACAAACTTTTGGACTAGACCAAATTGAAAGCATTTGCAGACGACAATTCAACTCTTGCTGAAAAGATTATTACTGTCTATGACAGGGTAGAAAACACTGTGGGAAAAGGAGAAAATGCTGGTTACCAGCATTTTCTCCTTTCCCACTATGTTTTCAAAAGGCTACCACTCCAGACCCGTAAAAACCAGGGATTGATTGGGAAAGGGTTAAAGGCGACTCGTGGACCTTTGGCGGACAGAGTAGATCAAGATCAAGTTGACAGAATGTTGCTCTGATCTTCGATCTACACTGTCCGATAAAGAGATATTCCTCCCCCTCCCCCCCACCCACCCTCTTCGAAAAGAAAAAACCTTTGATGAACCAACACCCGGGTTTTCACTTCACTATCAGGTTGAAAGTTTCATTTACCAGATGACAAAATTTAAGTGTTGTCCAAATTGTAAGCATATATATGCAGGCGACGATTTCAATGAGACTCAAATGGTGCAATTGTTCATAAATAGGGTAGCAAACATTGTGGGAAAAGGAGAAAATGCTGGTTACCAGCATTTTCTCCTTTTCCCACGATGTTTTCTAAAGACTTCTTTCCAAAGGTCGTCAAAAGTCAGCATTGTGTGGTAAAGGGTTAACTCATTCAGGGAGTCCAGGAATAACCATTATTCTGCTTAATTAGTGAAACCAAACTTTAAAGCTGACAGTAAAAACCCAAATTTCGCTATTTAAACGGGCAATTTTAGAAAGGAAAATAATGTCTTTATCGGACAGTGTAGATCAAGATCAGACTGCACGTTCTTTGCAGTATGATCTTGATCTACCCTGTCCGCAAAAAGTAAGTAAGTCGCGCCTAGCAGGCGAAAGGTCGAAACACGTCGGCGCTTTATATCGGAAATACTACAATAATATTAATACAACTCAAGTATTTGCAGAATGCTACAAAAATGCCGCACCATGATAGCGCGTCAATCATCGGCGGTCTCATGTGACTTGATGGTTATTGGCGCTGGATTTTAAACGGGGAAATCCTTGTTCGAATACCTGCTGAAGGCGCTGGTGCATAAGTGTTCATAGAATCCAGCTGGTTCGGTCCCCTTCCATAGGAGTCACGCGGTCAAGTGATCACGTGACAAAGCGGGGCTCCAAAGGTGACGCCCTCAAGATCTCCAGCCATATACTGATGTTTAACATAGTTTTTAAAATTATTTCAGTTTTTTTGCGGCAGCTAGTGAACCTATCCATGCTTTACTGGAGTTTCTGTTACTTTAACTTCGCACAACTTTCTTTCTAAACCACTGATTGTATTCCCAGGTGGACATGGTCGGAATAGAGGTCAGCATTGACAGAGAAATGGATACGCAATCAATTCCCCGAATGGATACGCAATCAATTCTCCGAATGGATACGCAATCAATTCCCCGAATGGATACGCAATCGATTCCCCGAATGGATACGCAAACGATTCCCCGAATGGATACGCAATCGATTCCCCGAATGGATACGCAATCGATTCCCCGAATGGATACGCAATCGATTCCCCGAATGGATACGCAATCGATTCCCCGAATGGATACGCAATCGATTCCCCGAATGGATACGCAATCGAATCCCCGAATGAATACGCAATCAGTCTTCGGAAAGAATTTGGTCGATTTTGAGATCGCACCAGCGACCACTGGACCTCAAGCCCTAGTGTTACGTTAGAGACTTAGCGACTGGGCTCAGCCCTGGAAATGATGAAACCCAAAATAAGATAGGAATGCGTAAACGAAATATTCAGCGTCAAGAAATAAAACGACGCTAAAAACTAAGAAACAGCAAGATGGAGGAGAATCGAAATGACTTAACTCTTAAGCTGCTAAGTTCGACTCAGTGACCTTTTGCGGACAGTGTAGATCAAGATCAGACTGCACAGAACGTGTAGTCTAATCTTAGATCTACTCTGTCGGCGACTCACTGACCTTTTGCGGACAGTGTTGATTAAGATCAGACTGCACAGAACGTGCAGTCTGATCTTAGATCTACACTGTCCGTTAAGGAGATATTATTCCCCAAAACATGACTTTAACCCTCTCCCAAACCACAAACTTTTGGACTAGACTTGATTGAAAGCATTTGCAGACGACAATTCAACTCTTTCAGAAAAGATGATTTCTGCCTATGATAGCGTAGAAAACATTGTAGGAAAAGGAGAAAATTCTGGTTTCCAGCATGTTCTCCTTTTCCCACAATGTTTTCAAAAGGCTATTATTCCAGACCCGTAAAAACCAGGGATTGTTTGGGAAAGGGTTGAAATAGCAATATTTTAGGTTTTACTCATCGAGTTGAAAATTTCATTTGTTTTTTAGTAGGATAGGGGTTAAAAACACCCCTTTCAAATGTTTTTAAATTGAAATAGACTATCGCCACAGTTCGCCTATCTAAATCCTTTCTGGGTTTCATCTCTCATCAGTACAAGGCTTTTTTTTTATAATGCTTTCCCACAGACTAATCCCAATAGCTGGGGTCCTATGTGTCTTCCGCTCGAACTTCAATGGATGCACTGGTACTTTCGTGTCCGTAGACAAAACACTTTAAAGGTGGGTATTCAGATTTTTCACATCTTACCAAATCCAAAAATATATATATCACAATACAAGTCATCAATAATCAAGAATCATGAAATTACAAAAAAAATTATGATGTGTTCCGTTAAAAGGCTAAGTAGCCTCTTAAAGGTGGGTACTTGGAAATTTCACATCACACCAAATCAAAAAATATATTTCACTGAAATTTATATGAAAAAAACAATACAAATCATCAATAGTTAAGAATCATAAAATTACCAAAAAAAATAAAATTTGATGGTATTCCCTTAAAAGGCTACGTAGCCTCTTAAGCTATTTTTAGATTTCGCGCCAAAAGTAAAAAAAAATGCATTGTGGGAATGTTAAGTGACTGGCACGTGACTAATGACGCTGAAATTCCATTACATAACAAACGTGTAATTATTTTTCATAATATCTTCTTTGGACGCTATGTTTGAAGCTTCGGTCTGTGTTTACCAGTATGTAAATGAGCGAGTTGTTCATGTAAAAATAGAACGTGTTTCCCGTCGATATCGACCTTTGCAGTAGTAAATCTCTAATTTCTCATGTTGTCGGATGGTTTTCGACTACCTTTAAGGTATTTTTAGATTTCGCAGCGGAAATCAAAAAAGCATAGTGGGAATGTCAAGTGATGACTGGCACGTGACTAATGACGCTTAAATTCCATAACAAAACGAAAATGTAATTATTTTTCATGACGTCTTCTTCGAACGCTATGTTTGAAGCTTTCTCTGTGTATTTCCGGTATGTAAATGAGCAAGTTGCTCATGTAGACCGTCTTTCCCGGTGTCGACATGGGCCGTAGTCAATATATAATTTCTCTCCTTCTCGATAGTTTTCGACTACTGGGGGTTTTATGAATGAAAGTTAAAAGGCTTTGGGAGTATAAGGATGATTTCTTTTTTATTATTTTTGTAAAGTTTTCGTCTCAAAATCTGAAGGGTCACCTTTAAAGTCCCAGCCTAATTGTGGGTATACCCAGATTTAACACGTGTGAACTGTTGCTGTGATATGACTAAAATAATGTTGAAAATGACTTGAAACACCGTCCGTTCGCCTGTTTAAGGTATCCCATTACATTTCAGGCCATTCAGAAAACTTCATAAATTGTTTAAACAGTTCAGATTAAGTTTTCCCTCAAACATCACGGTTCGAATAAACGTTGTGATATTGTGCAGATCTCTAATTATTTTCTTAAGCGTGCAAATAATTGTCTAGAAATAGTTTTAACCCAGCCAAACAGTCAAAGAGCGATCGTAAAACTTTCTAAGGCTTCACCCTGTTCTTTTACCCTCTCTATGTATCGTCTGTCTCCCCAAGGCTTTTTCTGTCTCCCTGTCTCGCTGTCAATCAAACCTAATTACGATCTCTTCCACACTCTCTCTCTCTCTCTCTCTCTCTCTCTCTCTCTCTCTCTCAGAGCGACTGATTTTTTAGAAAATTCATGATTACCCCTACACTGCCAATAGAGACGTCAGTGAGCTTTTTCGAATGGAGTTGATCAAATATCAAACTGCAAAGAACGTGATCTTGGATTTACTCTGTTCGAAACATGACAACATGACGTTAGAGCTTGACGAACATCGCCTTCAGGTTCAATGGAGCTGCTGTTACAGCTTTAAAAATCATATTTCGTCGGTTTACTTAAAAACTCTCTTATCTACAGGTTGAAACAAGCTGTAGTTACGAGATTTTTTAAGTAAACCGACGATTTGCTAGTAGGCAGAGTAGGAGTTAGCCAGCCGAGTTCGGTAGCATAGACAGAAAAGTAGTGGCCTTTTAGTTCCGGGACCATACGTTCGAATCTTAGCCGAGTAAACTTATGTTCGAAGATTGACATTTATCATTAGGACAGTATTTTATTATTCTTTTAACGCTTTTTTCCACCTTTTTTTTTCACTCAAAGCGGACTGTGCCCAGGATTGAACTTTACACAGGTAAAAGAAATTACAGGAACGGATAGATAGGTGCGCCTTGATGTGACCTGGATCATGTTCAGATGGCGATAAGCACCAAGCAGTCAAACAAGCGAAATCCTCGAACTTCCCTTAAAATCCGTAGCATTATATTTGTTGGGCCGTCAGCTGATCTATAACTGTTTTAACAGGAGTGCCATATAAAGTTTCAGACAATCTTAATCCGTTACCACACAGCAGAATATTAGACCTATCCAAAATCGAAAGCATTTGTGGGCGACAATTTCAAAGTGGTTCAAATGGTGCAATTTTGTTTTGATAGGCTTGAACATTTTGTGGGAAAAGGAGAAAATGCTGGAAATGGTTACCAGCATTTTTTGCTTTTTCCACAATGTTGTCACAAGCTTACTTTTTCAGGGTTGATAAAAGATGGGACTGTTTCGTAAAGGGTTATATGGGCAGTGACTGTAACAGATCTATTACGAAGTTTTACAGTACCAACAAATAACGGAATGGACCATAATGAACCGAAACTGACCGGAATGAACTGAATTGGTCTCAGGAAAAATACTATACAGGGTTGAATAATAACTACATAAATTTTCATTTTGTACATGGGTACACATGATGAAAAAGTGACAGCAATAGGAGAAATTGTTCATCACGCGCATTTTCTCTTTTTTACCAGAACGTTTTTATAACAGTTTGGTGGAAAGACCCATCTTGACGAAATTTTGCTTGTCGCAGATTCGCACTCACAACCGCTGGAAAAATGAGCTCTACCTATTGAACTTAACCCTTTTGCTGCTAAGCCTGACTAGCTGAGACCTTTAGCGGGCAGTGTAGATCAAGATCAGACTGCACAGAACGTGCAGTCTGATCTTTGATCTACACAGTCCGATAAGGAGATAATATTCCCAAAATATAACTTTGTAACAACAAAATTTAGGTTATTAAGACGGTATTAAAAATTAATTTTTAGTTATATATCAGAATAAGGATTAAAACTAATGGATGTCTGGTGCATTTTTTTTTTTTGCAGCCGCTTATTGGTAAGAACACTCGCACAAAAGACTAAAACCCGATCTGGCAAATAAATGACTAGGGCGGGGGAAGAGGATATTTATACAGGTTTGTTAGAAAACAGATCTAGATTTCTCGGAAGGTGGTCCGAGTAACAGACCTGATCGACTGAAGAGTTACCTGCACATTGTGAGAGGTGTTGATATATACACTACTTGATCCTTAGCCTTGCTTAAGGGCAATAAACGGTTGGTTGGTTAGTTTTGCGGACAGTGTAGATCAAGATCAGACTGCACAGAACGTGCAGTCTGATCTTTGATCTGCACTGTCCGTTATTTTTGTGCCATATTTCGTAAGTATAATCTTGAAATTTCAACAATTAGGGTTTTAGTGAAAATGTTTCAACGCAAAATCTATATAACTCGATCTCTTTCAACGGTTAAGATAGTAATAACCGACTGAAACCCAGAACGATCTTCATCCGTAAGACTTGACCGAGCAAACCAAGCAAATGGTATAGATCCAAGATCAGACTGCACATTTTGTGCAGTCTAATCTAGATCTATGCCGCCCGCAAAAGGCTCTGATTTTTTTGTTGTTTTGCTGAAAGGGTTTGCTGACTGAAAACAAATATATTTCTTTTTACTTTATCCTTTACCAAACAGTCCCTGGTTTTAACGACCCTTAGAAAGAACCCCTTTTGAAAACATTTTGGGAAAAGGAGAAATTGCTGGTAACCAGCATTTTCTCCTTTTCCCACAATGTTGTCTACCCTTCTAAAGCCAAGTTTTGAATTTTGCATCACATTAATTTTATTTTGTGGTCTGCAAAGCCTTTCATTTTGTAAGAGTCTAGAATTTTTTCGTTTGGTAAAAGGTTAATGGTCTTGGAGTGAATGGCCAGAAAACGTTTATTATAGGCCTGATTAAACACAAATGAATCATAAAATTCGATTTCTCCACACGCAATTAATAAATATATATTATAAGCTCTGCATGATTATATCGGGCGCGGTAGCCTAGTGGCCAAGTCTTTTTACTGTTGGTTAATTTCTGCATGTCCAAGGACCAATCTACTCCATGACGCAGTTGGTTGTTTAGACAGAATGGATTTCTCGGATCCCTAGTTTTTGTGATGTCTTGCTAGCTACAAGATGTCAAAGAGATGTCAAAGAATTGCATTAAGCCCCCTTTTGCATGGCTCGTATGACTACAATACGTTAGGCCGAAAGCCTGACCAGTGCTATAATTGGCTTGCAACACGCGAAAAGGGGCATTTGCGCAGGCTGACCCGAGACGGCACTTTACGACTACATTAGATTTTTATCCTAGAGTAACGTTAGCGTTGTGTGAAACAGAAAATAACATAAAAACAGAAAATGTCTATTCGCACTAGTCTGCGCGGATTGCTTAGGCTGATCCGGTGTAATGCAGAGAAATTACCCTACAAAAATGACCCATGGGTCATTTCTCTACGTATAGTAATGACCCGGGTCATAAATTTAAGTAGAGGAATAACCCTCCGGGGTCATTTTTCTACGTAGAATAATGACCCTGGGAATATTGCTCCAGGCAGAATAATGACTTGGGACATTCTTCTACGTAGAAAAATGAGCCATGGTTTCTCTGCATTACGCCGGTGAAATGCAAAGAAATGACCCCATTACAAAATGACTAATGGATCATTTTTCTACGTAGAGGAATGACCCATGGGTCATTTTTTTTACACAGAATAATGACCCGGGTCATTTTTCTACGTAGTAAAATGACTTCTGGGGTCATTTCTCTGCCGAGAATAATGACCCGGGTCATTTCGTAGGGGAGGGTCATTTCTCTGCATTACACCGGGATTAAATATTACGCATATGTCCTAATGCACGTTTTCGTGGGTTGTATGCCAGACTTTTTCACAATTAGGCAGGATGTATATAGAGGATATTTGTTTTTTTCGGTGAAAGATCGAAATTTATTTCATCGAGTGAACACCATCGGTAATATTTTCATGGGTGGCGCAGCCACGGGTGGAATTATTACCGATGGTGTTCACTCGATGAAATAAATTTCGATCTTTCGCCGAAAAATACAAATAGTCTATTCATTGCATGCTTTTAACCCTTTCTAGGAGGAGCCTTATCAAAATCCAGTACAGTTCTTTTCCGTTATTCCCCGCGGCGTACTTCTCCCGCATAGCAACGCATAGCAATATTACGTCAAGCGCGAGAAATGTAAGGTATATGACGTCATATATCCCATCCGGTTGTTAGGCACGCGCAATTTACCAAGGCAATAAGAACGTGAAAATCGATATTTTCACTGGTGGTACCAGTGTAAGATCGAAAAATATTTTCACTGCTCTTTCTCGATATCCCACCGGAAAGCAGTGAAATTATTTTTCGATCTTACACTGGTACGACCAGTGAAAATACCGATTTTCACGTTCTTGTTGCCTAGGTAAATTGCGCGTGCCTAACAACCAGATGGGAAATATGACGTCATGTACCTTACATTTGTCGCACTTGACGTAACGTTGCTATGCGGGAGGGTACGCCACGGGGAATAAGGGAAAAGAACTGTACTGAATTTTGTTAAAGCTCCTCCAAGAAAGGGTTAAAAGCATGAAATAAATAGAATATTTGTTTTTTTCGGTGAAAGATCGAAATTTATTTCATCTGGTAAACACCATTGATAATATTTTCACTCGTGCCTAACAACCAGATGGGAAATATGACGTCATATACCTTACATTTCTCGCACTTGACGTAACGTTGCTATGCGGGAGGGGTACGCCACGGGGAATGAGGGAAAAGAACTGTACTGAATTTTGTTAAAGCTCCTCCAAGAAAGGGTTAAAAGCATGAAATAAATAGAATATTTGTATTTTTCGGTGAAAGATCGAAATTTATTTCATCTTGTAAACACCATCGATAATATTTTCACTCGTGGCTGCGCCACTCATGAAAATATTACCGATGGTGTCCACTCGATGAAATAAATTTCGATCTTTTACCGAAAAAAAAACAAATTTCCTCTATATATTTTCACTGCTATTTCTCGATATCCCACCGGTAAGCATGAAATAAAGAGCGGTACATAATCGAAGTGAAGGTATTGATGGCAATACCAATCATCACAAAAAATCTTTAATGAAACCCAATGCAATTAGTTACACACTTCAAAGACTATCGGGGTATATAAAGACCTACAAAAACGTCTAATCCCGGCAATTAAAATTTCAAAAATGCCGGTATCACTCCGGTAAAGCACCCGTCATGCAATCTTTCGAGTATCTTGTTAAAATCTTTAACAAGTCACTTTTATTGATGTTTTATTGCTGTTGTTTTACTGGGCGTACAGCACTTACCCTCGCTGTTTTATATCCATCGACCTCATTAACCCCAGAAATGCTTTCATTCTTTGCTGGGCACAGTGGCACGGTCGATTACAAAGAGAGTGAAACAGAAAGGACGTTTGTTCGAATCTGTCATCGCAGCATTTGTCCCCCTATGGTTGATGATAGTCCAAAGCTCCAGATAAGAAGGAATGATGGTTTTTTTTTCTAAATCCATTATTTCTCTTCGAAACCCTATGTTGTGGGTACTTATTAGAATTGTCTCGATGAGACAATTCTAATGAGTACCCACAACATAGGGTTTCGTGGAGAATAACCAATATTTCAAATTTTGAAATCAAAATCACCCCCTCTGTCTGAAACACTGTTTAAGTCACGAGACAGCAATTATTCATATCTAAGGGTCCTACGTAGCTCACTGGTAAAGTTTAACAAAGCAACCCGGATTCGTACCTCAGTGGAGGCACAGAAATTTTCATGGCAGTGTCCTTAGGCAAGGAACCACAGATCCATGGTCTAGTGCTGGTGAAACCCAGCATGTACATAAATAAGAGAACTGTTGATTTGAACTGACTGACATAATGCTGAAATTGGCATAAGACACCACTAAATTAATCGATCAATCAATCAGTTAATTAATCCGCTCTAACCTCTGCATAGATATGAGCCACGCTCTGGCAGAAGGGGGGTGAATGCATCTCCACTATACTCGATGCTAGCACAAGTCATCACATATTTTGGGGTCCTTGGGAGGAGTTACATTTTTCAATAACCGACATAATCAGGAGATAGATTGGTTCTTTGACAAACAGGAAATTGATAGACAGCGAAAAGTTTCGACCCAGGTCAGCCTGCGCAGACTGCGCAGGCTGACCTGGTCGATACTTTTCGCAGGTGCATTGAGACTTCTTTTCACAGAGAACGAATCATAATTACAGTTTTGTCGATGCTAATGTAAAAAAAAAAGGAATATGTGGCTTACAGTATATGTTAACCCTTTACTAGACGGCAAAATTTCAGCCTTGTCCAAATTGAAAGCATTTGCAGACGACAATTTCAGTGTGATTCAAATGGTGTAATTTTTCTTTGATAGAGTAGAAAACATCGTGGGAAAAGAAGAAAATGCTGTTTACCAGCATTTTCTTCTTTTCCCACAATGTTTTCAAAAGGCTTCTTTTCCATGTACGTCAAAAATTGGCATTGTGTGGTAAAGGTTAACCCTTAACTTCCTAAATAAGTGTAATGAACTTCCAAGCCGAAAGCAAAATCCAAAATCTTTTAATTTCAAACTGTGCAGCCTGATCTTGATCTACACGGTGCACAAAAACGTCCTTGAATCTCGCTCGGCCGCTTAACGGTCAACCATGATAGTGGGAAAAGAACTTCAGGAAAGCTTTGATAGATTCATTTGTCTCCAAGACACAACCAAAATAATGATTGAAACGACGTTAAAGGTTGGTATTTAGATTTTTCACATCTCACCAAATTAAAATAATATATATCACTGAAATTTATATGAAAAAAAGATGCAGATCATCAATGATTCAGAAGTATTAAATTCCAAAAAAAATGATGGTGTTTCCTTAAAAGGCTACGTAGCCTCTTAAGGCATTTTAAGTTTTTGGGAATATAAGAATTTTTTTTTTTTTGTATTTTTGTAAAATTTTCCTAACCAAATCTGAAAGGCTACCTTTAAGGTAGTTGATCCGTAATAGAAAGCAGCTCTTTCCACTATAATATTATCCTTCAAAATTTGAAATGATTAAAAATAGGTATCATTGCATTACTTCAACCAAGCCACTTTTTCTTTTTCTTCATCTTAGAATTATCATTTATGACATTAAAACATTACAGAGGGGGATAACAATTTTATTTCATGCTTTCCGGTGGGATATCCAGAAATAGCTGTGAAAATATTTTTCGATCTTACACTGGTACCACCAGTGAAAATACCGATTTTCACGTTCTTGTTGCCTTGGTAAATTGCGCGTGCCTAACAACCAGAAGGGAAATATGACGTCATATACCGTACATTTCTCGCGCTTGACGTAACGTTGCTATGCCGGAGGGGTACGCCACGTGGAATGAGGGAAAAGAATTGTACTGAATTTTGATAAGCAGCCACTCATGAAAATATTACCGATGGTGTCCACTCGATGAAATAAATTTCGATCTTACACCGAAAAAAAAAACAAATATCCTCTATATCTCCCTTTCTGAAAACTAACAAAAGTATCAAAAAATAATTTAAAGGTAGATATCAAAGGAGTTTCTGGTCGGTCAAAAAGTGTGCAAAAGTATTATAATTATAATGTATAAATCTGTATTTATCAACTATCAAGAAATTTTATACCATGCTGCACTAGAAGTGTTACAGGTCTGCTACCTTAAAACGACGTGAAACAGACACAACGAAACACTCTCCTGGCCGGGTAGCCAAGTGGTAAGCACATCTAACTCCTGACCTTGTGGATGCTAGTTCGATATCCTGCTATAAGGCAAGCGATCTTTCCGGCGAATTTTCGCTTCTCGCGTCTGTTGCATGTGAGAAAAAGAAATTTGGCATCGAAAGAAAGTTGCGTCAGTGCTCTTATGGAAATGCCAGGAAGGATACACATAGAAAGGTTCACTAACCAACGTGATATAATCTAAGCTTTTAAAACTGTTTTAACTCAAATACAAACAAATCAAAGTACCCATATCTAGAGGGCGTACTTACTAACCTTTCTAAAGTGGTTTCCTATTCTCGTTATTTTATTTTTGATCGCCAGAGAACCCAATTACTAACTGACTGAGCCAAATGGTCTAGCAATTCAGGAATTATTACTGTCTAAATTTAGAATTAGAATTAAAAATGAGCCATGCTCTGTGAAAAGGGTACTTATTGTAGCCGCGAAAAGTATTGACCCAGGTCCGCACAGGCTGACCTGGGCCGAAATTTTTGGTAAATTTTACTGTATGTCCAAGGACCAGTGTACCTTATGATTATGTCAATTGTTGAAAAATATGGCTAATTTGGATTTATGATGATGAAATCGCTTGCTTGGTATCATGCATCCTGGAAATGCATTAAGCCTCTTTTTGTCAGAGCATGGCTCAAGTTTATTGAAAGTTAGAACTGGTAACTCTTAACCTACTATAGAAGTGAAATGAAACTTTCAAGCCAATACCAAATACCATGATGTTCCTATTTCAAGATATTTTCTTGGGGGCAAATATCTCCTAATCGGACAGTGTAGATTCAAGATCAGACTGCACGTTTCGTGCAGTCTGATCTTGGATCTACACTGGCCGCAAAAGGTCTTTAAATCGCGCTTGGCAGCCTAAGGGACAAGATATTAGAATCCATGGCAACGGTTTCCATGGTCATTTGGTTTATTTGCCACAAAGCAAATGCACTAGATGAACAAAAACAGTGCTTTCTAGTTTAATTTTCCTTAACTTCAGAGCAAGTAGGGCACACAATTAAGAATGTAATTCATCCTCGATAATACACCAAGATTTTTTTTAAAGGAAAGCACTACCTTTCATAATTGGAATAAATCGATATTTATCTCTATATATTTGATGAAAGTTAGTGCAAGTGATCAAATAAATCGATAGGTAAATTCGGGAAAATTATCGGGTAATAAAAAGATTCCGTCCAAAATGATGGGCGCATCATCACAAAGTATCCTAATTATGGAACTTTTTGTTTGAAAGTTTAAGTTGTTATCCAAATAATCCTGTCAAGTTAAAATGCCGTATGAAAAAAAGCTTTTGAAAAGATCGTGGGAAAAAAAAGTAAGAACATGCTCATATTAAGCATTTTCTCCTTTTTCCCAATATGTTTTTTCCCATTCAGAAATCTAATCTGCAGTATACGAGCCACATTTCTTTTCTGAAATACAGGTATTCATGTAGTGTTCACTGGGCGAAAAGATTGATTGATTGATTGATTGATTGACTGATTGATTGATTGATTGATTGGTCGATAGATCGATTGGTTGTCACCATCGGCTGCCCATTTAGGTAACGGCCTAGAGAAAGTTAGGTTTGGGATAGTTACGGGGTATAGTAATAAATACAGGACATAATCCATCCTACGACAGGCCGGGTACTTATAACACTTTTTTTCGAAAATAGGCGAGCTAATAAATATGCTAATGGATAATGGAAATCATCTAAGTACTATTAAAAACAAAAAAAAAAATGATTCGCTGTGACAAATTTTAAATACAAAAGTACAAAAAAAAATCCCAGAAATGAATTGTATTACACGCTTTACATTAATCCTTTACAACACAATCTCGAGTTTTAACAAAAAAAAAAGTTTAAAAAAAAAAAAGGAAAATATACTGGTAACCAGAGTTTTCTCATTTTCCTTTGATGTTTTCCTTTAAGGCAAGTCTAAGCATTTGAGCGTCTTTAAATTTGGACGTATTTTTTGGAAATGCTTGAAATTTGGACAAGCCTAAATTTTTGTCGTCTGGTAAAGAATTAACCCTTTACCAAACAATCCCTGGTTTTCACGACCATGAGAGAGAAGTCTTCTGAAAACATTGTGGGAAAAGGAGAAAATGCTGGTAACCAGCATTTTCTCCTTTTTCAACGATGTTTCCTACCCTTCTCGAAACAAGTTTCATTTTATACCCCCGCAAAACGAATGTTTTCGTGGGTAGACTGGAATCAGCCTGTCTGTCCGTGTCTGTATCAATCCGTGTGTCTGTCTGTCCCTCTGAGTACAAAATACTAGCAATTGCCTGTTTCTGTCAAATCGCTGGCGGGGGTATTAAGTCACATGTAGTGAAAGCTCTATTTTTTCCTGTTACCTTAATTTTGTTGTCCTCAAATGCTTGGAGTTTGGACCAGTCTAAAATTGTGTCGTTTGGTAAAGAGTTAATGGCGCAGTATTTTTGCTTTGAACTAGTTCGTACTTGATTCACAAACTTTTACCGCGATGTGAGTAAAATGTTCAACAGGTAGACGCCCCGAGAGATTCCCTTTGATCTTCACGTGTAAACCTTTACTATCCTTCTAGCAAAAAATCTCTTGTTTTACCCCACCCGTAGAAATACAGAGTACACGAAATTTTATGGGAAAAGGACAAAAAATGTTTGTACTTTTGTGCAACTATGTTTTCTATCTATTAATCCTTTAACACACAATCCCTACTTTTGACGACCTTGAGAAGAAAATATTTAGAAAACACTGTAGGAAAAGGAGAAAATGCTGGTAACCTGCATTTTCTCCTTTTCCTGCGATGTTTTCTACCTTCTCCAATTCAAAATTCAAATTTTGAGTCACATTTATTTTGTCGTCTGCAAATGCTTTCAATTTGGACTAGTCCAAAATTTTTTCGTTTGGTAAAGAATTAACCTTTATCTAAATAACTGAAATGAAATTTTCAATTCGTTAGTAAAAAAAGCCAATTATAGCTATTTCAAAGTTATGTTTTCGGGAATAATATCTCCTTATCGGACGGTGTAGATCAAAGATCAGACTGCACGTTCTGTGCAGTCTGATCTTGATCTACACTGTCCGCAAAAGGTCAGTGAGTTGAGCTTACCAGCCAAAGGGTTAAAAAATGCTATTTTGTCATGTTGTAACAATATTCACTATCGTTAGCGAGGCAAATCCCTTCTTGCTAGTTGAATGCCTTTAATTTTCCTGTATGGTGTTTTACCGCTGTTTTCAATGTTGTTTCAGTTTTATCCTGTTGGTCAGTGCAACTGTTCATTTTTTCCCACAGTTCTTTTACCAGTAGGACTTCTTACAGTATTTTTCTACTCAACTTTTTTCCGCAATTTTCTGTGTAACGTAACGTTTATGACGTCACGTTTGTTTATATTGTCATTAATTTATTTTATTATGTACTCCTGAAGAAGGCAATTGCCGACACGTCTTACAGTACATAAGCATTAAAATTTTAATACATGTTGTTGTAGTTATTTAACCCTTTACAGTATTCTTCCAAACCGCTGGCTGCTTTCCCACACAACTATCGCCGAGATATATTCAGCAGTGAGAGTGAAATAAACCCTGTCGCAATGATTATATAGAGGCTATTTGTTTTTTTCGGTGTAAGATCGAAATTTATTTCATCGAGTGGACACCATCGGTAATATTTTAACTCGTGGCTGCGCCACTTGTGAAAATATTACAGATGGTGTTCACGAGATGAAATAAATTTCGATCTTACACCGAAAAAAAAACAAATATTCTATTTATTTTATGCTTTTAACCCTTTCTGGGAGGAGCTTTATCAAAATTCAGTACAGTTCTTTTCCCTTATTCCCCGTGGCGTACCCCTCCCGCATAGCAACGTTACGTCAAGCGCGAGAAATGTAAGGTATATGACGTTATATTTCCCATCCGGTTGTTAGGGCACGCGTAATTTACCAAGGCAACAAGAACGTGAAAATCGGTAATAATGTGTATCATTCATGATTGGGAAATTAAAATTGGTCGATTGGGGATAAAAACGAGGGGACCATCGCCCACCCCACCCTCCTACCCCCGTTTTCAAGTCCCGTATAAGCTACCGATTGCATCACAAGGGCTCGGGCCCCCGTCCTTTTAGCCAAGTTCATTGTTACAGCTGCGCCGATGTGCATAGGCTGGCCTGGCTCGATACTGTTTGCAGGCGCATTTAGTCCCTTTTTCAAATAACGTGACTCATAATGTTTTGCGCTGAAGTATTCAGGAATCAACAGTCTTAGAGTTACTGATTGAAATGAACTTTGCTTTTGTTAATCACAGAGAGATTTCGCTTTGTTGTGGTTAAATAAACTCTTTTAGAACTGAACGAATTATAATTGTACTAAGTTGTACTGCAACAGACTTGGTTCATTCGGTATAGGTATTAATTCTGTTAGCAGAGCACTGGGTCCATATTCACCAACCATTCTCAAGAAGATTCTTAGTCTTTCTCTTCAGAATTTTGTCCGTGTGAAAGTAACAGAACTTCTGATTGGCTAAACCATTCGGTTTAACCAATCAGAAGTTCTGTTACTTTCACAGTTAAAAAAAAAAACCGTGAAAAGTAAGACAAAGAATGTTCATAATAATGATTGGTGAATACGGAACTTCTGGTAGCGATAGCAAAGTCGATAGCGCACAGGACTTCAGAAACAGGGCGTCACTAACGTTAGTTCAAAGTCCCAGATCGGCCAATTTCTTTCCGTAAACTGATGATAGTCAATCGGACAGGATTCATTCCTCCCTCGATACTAAACGTTGTTTCGAGCAAGTTATATGGCAAAGCAGCCAGTGAATCGGGAAGAATGCTAAGTGCTTTTATAAAAAAAGATAAAAACGGTGTAACACCACATAAAACCAACCAATCTATCGATCGGTAAATAAGTAAATTAAGCACGCAAGTAATCTATCTATCAGCTAACCAACAACCGGCTTGCCAATCGGCAGATGTAATGCAGAAAAATGGCCCTCCCCTAAAAAAATGACCCATGCCATGGGATCATTTCACTACGTAGAGGAATGACCCGGGTCATCATTTTTTTTCTACGTAGAGAAATAATCCTCTGGGATCATTCCTCTACGTAGAATAATGACCCGGGTCAGTCCACTACGTAGTGAAATGACCAATGGGTAATTTTCTATGGAGGGTCATTTCTCTGCATTACACCGGCCGGCCAACTGACAAACCACCCAACCAACCAACCGACGAACAATGCTAATCTAAATCGTAGTTAAATCAAATATTTCATTCTAGTTTGTAGAAATTGCTTTATAGACCAGAAATTAAAACATTTTACAACGAGATTTGTTTTTTAAGGGTAGGAAACATTATTTAAAAAGTAGAAAATACTGATTACAAGATTACCTCAAGGTTTCCTCGAAGCTATTATCAACAGTAATTTGAATGTATACTTAACAAAACTTGTAAACTGCCACAGCCCATTATGAAGAATTACAGAAACACCGTTGAGCGAAATAAAAAAAAAAATGTAATGAGTTCAGTTACCTCTCTTCATTCTTAAAAGAAATCTCAGACTTCTTTACAGTGACTATGTGAAAAATATATGGTTTGAGCTTTAAATGTTGTTTGACCAGGTACCGAGAATTGGTATCTCATTAAGAGGTGGTTTATAATTTTTGTTAAGTATAGAAAATCTTTGGAGCTTTGTTTACGACCCATGTTTGTCTGGCGTATTTATTTTTTTCAGAAGGTAACGAGTGAAAGGCAATTTCAAAGGTTGAAATGATGACAAAGTTTTATATTTATTGCTTGAAACATTTTTGCTTCCTCGGGATGCCAAAGATCGCGGAATATTCCTTTGAAGTCTCTCTTCCAATCTGATAACAATTGAGCGGGGCTCTGAGAAGAGGGTATTTCATGCATGTTCGTCATGCGTTATACCATGCAATTTGTCGCATGATTTGAAATCCACTTTTGTATAGAAACTGATTGAGTCATAAGATAGAATGATCCTTTGACAAGTAGAAAATTTAACCTATGGTAAAAATTAGCTTCGACCCATTTCAGCCTGCGGGGACTGCGCAGGCTGAAATGGGTCGAAACTTATTTTTTTTACAATTGCATAATTTGAAAACCATTTTTGTATAGAAAATGACTGAGTCATGCGGTAGAATGATCCTTTGACAAGTAGAAAATTTAACCTAAGGTAAAAATAAGTTTCGACCCATTTCAGCCTGCACGGACTGCGCAGGCTGAATTGGGTCGAAACTTATTTTTACAATAGCATAGTAACCCCCGTTTTCACAGATCACGATTCCATAGAGCAATATCCTTCATCTTCATCGCCTCGTTCACTAACTTGTAACTACGCCTTTGTTCTCGTGGTGGGCGGACGAGAATTTACGAGAATTCGTTTTTGGTCATAAACCGATAACGTGGCCAAACTATTTTAATTACGGGCTTTAACAAGCCGTTGCTTGCGTTAGACAAGTGTTTTTTGGTAATTGTCTAAATACCCAGCCAGATAATCACATCTTTTATGATAAGGATGATAACAAAAGAAATTTGTACGTATACCACGCCCTAGAAAACCCCTGTTTCTTGTCATGCTCTGAAACATATTAGGTATATAACCCCGTCTTCAAAATTATATCAGTTTTATTACGTCATCAGTGCATCTGCCCATGAATTTCGATTTCTTCTTCTTCTTCGTCTTTGCACAACATTCTTTCCAAGCTTCTTGCAACTTTCCCACATAAAAAAAACGCCAAAAAACGATGCGCAGCGGTGAGACAGAAAATTAATCATTCCTGTAGCAATAACTAATATCCGTCCCCGAAAATACTCATACCAAAGCTAAAATTTAAGAATATCCCTTTTCAAATGCTATACAAGGGTCTGTATTCTCCAACCATTCTTAAAAACATTCTTAGTCTTATTCTTGAGAATTTCGTCAGAGTGAAAGCAACAGAACTTCTGATTGGCTAAACCATATGGTTTAGCCAATCAGAAGTTCTGTTACTTTCGCTGTCAGAAAATCTTGGAGAATAAGACAAAGAATGTTCCTAAGAATGGTTGGTGAAAACAGACCCAGATCTTCCAGGATATAATGATTCACCTGTCAACAACAATCATTCATATTTGTTTGATTTTTGTTTTCCTATAAACCTGGTAACCTTATTCCAGTGTGACTAACGCGAGTACTTCTGTAACAAACCTCGTAAAAACGGTAATATGGTAGACATAAACCAAAACCACGAATGAGGCAATCTGCCACTTATGCAACCTGGGGCCCGCATTCACCAACCATTCTTACAAACGTCATTTGTCTTATTCTTCAGGATTTTCTGACTGCGAAAGTAACAGAACTTCTGACTGGCTAAACCGAATGGTTTAGCCAATCAGAAGTTCTGTTACTTTCACACTGACGAAATTCTGAAGAACAAAATATGGGACTCATCTAGATCTATTTTAGCTGTAATTTATTTCAAACGACACGATTTTGCATCAGTAAAGATAAAAAAAAAAAACATAGTGTAAAAAGAAAGGAAAATATACTGGTTATCTGTATTTCATTCTTTTCTCGCGATGATTTTCCCAAATGTGAAATTTCTCCTTTAACCCTTAACCACACAACGACAACTTTTGACGACCTTGTGATTGAAGCCTTTTGAAAACAATATGGGAAAAGCAGAAAATGCTAATAACCATCATTTTTTCCTTTTTCCACAATATTTTCTACCTTTCCCGAATCAAATTTCGATTTTTAGTTACATGTTTTTTGTGCAAACGCTTTCAATTTGGACCACTCTATAAATTTGTCGATTGGTAATTAGTTAAAAGAGTTTAAAAATAGTTTATATAGACATAGTAATAAGTGAATTGAACTGAAAAGCACCAGGGTGTTTGAACGATCTCTTTGAACATCAAACGGGTGAGAAAAATTTGATAATTTACTAAGAACTCACTCGCTTTTTGGAACATTTCTCTCCTTTATCAAATGGAAAAAAATCTTTTGGCTAAATAGCTGAAAATTCGCGTCAAAAGGCAGTTTAACTCTTTACCAAACAACAAAACTTTAGGCCTTTCCAACCCGAAGACGACAAAATAAAAGTGACTGAAAATTTGAAATTTTATTTTGTGAAAGATTAGAAAACATTGTGAGAAAAAGAGAAAATGCTGCATTTTCTCCTTTTCCCACAACGTTTTCTAATGGCTTCTCTCTCAGTGTCGTCAAAAGTAGGGATTGTTGGTAATGGGTTACATTCTCAACCATATAGGCCTACCCCTAGGTTGCTAACTCGCGACTCGGGGTGATTTTGCGAACAGTGAAGATTCAAGATCAGACTGCAAAAAACGTGCAGTCTGATCTTGGATCTTATCTGTCCGATACAGTATTCGTCGCCATTAAAATCAACTTTGAGCTTGCAGTACTTTGGTTTTTACTGTACTGGGTGTAAACTTTCCTGTCATTTATTTGGCAGCATACGTGTTCGTGTAAATAAAGAAAAGCTTGCAGGTTATAATGAAACCTAGATAATGCGTTTTCAAAATTCATTTTTACCGGAATAAAATCTCGTTGCATAGGACACTTTAGATAAAAAAAATCAGACTGCACGTTCCGTGCAACCCTTGTGTACTGTTGTGACAATTTAACCTACAATTAGGCCCTCAAAAATATTCAAAAAAGCTCCCCAGAATAAACTTGTCCAAATTTTGAACCAATTGCAAATCACAGTTTTATTCATTTAAAACTTATACTTGAAGTATAATTAGATCAAATGCCATCGTTAATAGCTACGCCAAAAATACCAATTGCCTGTGAATTCAAACGTACTCGTTTCGCTACCTGTTATAAAGGTTTGTACAGAAAAGCGACATGAGATTCTTTCCTTTGAAGCTATAGGGGTCATTTAGTGCATTTTCTCTCGGTACAAAATTTACCTGATCTATTTTACACAGACGTGCAAAATTAGTAGGCGGAGGGATATAGTTAGTCAACGATGTCCCGAAGATACTACGGACGTTAAAACCTGCTTGAATTTAAGTATCTTCGAAAAATTGAAAATCACTCAAGATCACTTAAACGGTTAAACCTTCTCCTTCTTTTCTGATCTTGATCATGCCTCTTTTCAATACTTATCATGACCAAGAAGAAAATAGAAAATTCGGCCATTGGATATACCAGCATATATGGCGAGGGGGGTAAGGGGGTGGGGAGTCGTAAATTTTGAAATGCTATGAAAGAAAGACATGTAACATGTCAAAGAAGATTCAAAATGTAGCTATATTACTCACCGAAAAATACTTTTGTTTGCATGGAAATTTTCTTCGAGAGCAGGTATTCTTTCGTATACATTTCCCGAATTTACGCATGCACCGGAAGTCGTCCTGATCACACTTCCGGCAGCTTGGTTGTTGTGTAAATTTACACGCAGTGCATGCTGTGTGTTGACACTTTGTTTGGCAGGGTTGTAAAAATTCAGCAACATCACTGAAAGAACAATGACAAAGTTCAATAACTTTCAGTCCGTATTTTTTCTTGAATACCTTTCCAATAAAATTACGAAGACTGCGGCAGTGTTAGGTACGTGTGACTATGGTGCATTATTTCATGCTTTCCGGTAGGATATCGAGAAATGGCAGTGAAAATATTTTTCGATCTTACACTGATACCACAAGTGAAAATACCGATTTTCACGTTCTTGTTGCCTAGGTAAATTGCGCGTGCCTAACAACCAGATGGGAAATATGACGTCATATACCTTACATTTCTCGCGCTTGACGTAACGTTGCTATGCGGGAGGGGTACGCCACGGGGAATAAGGGAAAAGAACTGAACTGAATTTTGATAAAGATCCTCCCAGAAAGGGTTAAAAGCATGAAATAAATAGAATATATGTTTTTTTCGTTGAAAGATCGAAATTTATTTCATCTCGTGAATACCATCAGTAATATTTTCACTCGTGGCGCAGCCACGAGTGAAAATATTACCGATGGTGTCCACTCGATGAAATAAATTTCGATCTTTCACCGAGGAAAAAAAATATCCTCCATATATATGTATTTTCAGTTAAAGTATCGTTTATATTTTTTCAAGGTGGATCTAAAAAAACATACATTTTAAAGAAAATGTGTTCAGAAATAGATCCAACCCGGGTGCAGTGATCGTAAATACTCCAAGCCTAAATTCTGCATAGTGAGTTCTCGAAATTGACACTCGAACAGTAAGATATTTATAATTAGTCGGTTTTATGCAGAAAAATGACCCTCCCCTACAAAATGACCCGTGGGCCATTTCTCTACGTTGAATAATGACCCTGGTCATTCCTCTACGTAGGGAAATGATTTCTGGGGTAATTTCTTTGCGTAGAACAATGACCCGGGCCATCTTGTAGGAGAGGGTCATTTCTCTGCATTACACCCGGCTTGACATGTTTTGAATTGAGCTTGCCTTAACCAGATATAAATGTTTTTACTGTCCGTGTGTCAGAATTTAACTTGATTTTTGTTTTTTGGTGTTGTTTTAGTTACTTTCTAAACTAAACAACGCTGTAAAACGGCTTCACGGTATCTTAGATTAGCATATTAATGCATTTTGAAGTTGAGCGTTGTAGGAGACTATTAAGTTCCCAAGTCTCTCAATGCAACTATGGTAGCATGAAGATGCGCCCAAAGAAAGTGGAAAGCTAAATATGGGGTTAGTACATGGAAAAAAATAGCAACAAATTTTAAAATAATGTGCTTCATTTTTTTTTCCAAAAAATACACATTATTAGTTGTATGGTCAGGTGGCAGGGTACTTGGAAACTTGTTCACGGCTGTGGTGAATCATGTCTCCCCGAGCCGAAGGCGAGGTGGCGACATGATTCACTACAGCCTTAACAGGGGTAACAACCTATAGTCATAGTATACGTCATCGGGAACATTTTAAATCCGCCATTTTCTTTTTTAAAAAGGTGAGTTTTTCAGCTTGTACATTATTGTTATTGAAGATCTGTCCAAGCAAAGCAGTGCATATGGTACCTGAAACTTTCTTTGTTAGTATACATTAATATTTTTTTCATTAGTTTCGTTGATTTTGCAATTACCTCCGCACAATTTCAAAGCCGGTGACGCATATATGCGATTTAAAAATAGATGCCGTATACAATGCCCTTAAGAATAATTGTGTTTAGGTGTATAGTGTTTCATGGCATTTCGATTTCAAGAACAGGACAAATATATTTACCGTCACCAGATGAAGTAGGTATTCTAAGTAAATGTTAGATACATATATCTTTTTAAAGTAATTAATCTGCACTTTGCGCACAAAATGGCGGCTATTCCGACTCCTCCGCTATGACGTAGGTTGTCACTCTTGCTTAAGCAAGTTTCCAAGTCCCCTGCCACCTGACCTTACTACAAATTTATTATTCTGCAAAGATTTATCGTTCCAACGTTTGTTAAAAGGAATTGTACTCTTTTTTTTTTTTTTTTTTGATAATTGACGAAATACGATTTCCTTTCTGAGTGCCCCATTCATTGAAAACTGACGTCACTGGGAACTGACGTTACCGAAACGTTGGCAATATGTGCGTGCTTTAAACATGAAGCTTGGCGCACAACCTCACTAGAATGACCCTGATGTTAATCTTGATCGACGCCGCCATTTTGGATATTGTGTTGATAGTGTAGTCATGTATACGAGGCTCCCAAAAGGGAAACTACTTTTACGTTGCCTCTGCCAGTGTATATGATGCATATGGTCAGGGCCGATTATCCAATCAGATTACGAGAAATTTATTTGCAGTATTTTAATAAAAATCTCCCTTTAACGTGGAAGGTAATTGTGTTTACTCACACCGCAGAGCATATCGCGTTTGGACGTTTTGTACAATATTCTGGAGTGCACTTAGGCCGACAGCTCCGTCTCTGTTCCGGGGGTTGATCTTCCTGGGCAGGAACTGAAAAAAATAATGATATATATCAGATATTATAGGGTTAATTCACGTTTTTTAGGTCGCTAACATTCGCAGAGGCCTGAAAAATGCTTTAACGCCCGAGTCCGAAGCACGAGGGTGTTAAAGTATTTTGAGGGCCTCTGCGAATGTTAACGACCGAAAAAAAACAAACAAGCGTGAATTTATGCTATTATTGCATAAAGTAAAGATATTTTACCAATAATTTGCAAAGATAGCAAAAACATTCCATAGAAATGCAAATAAGCGAACTTCAAATGTGTTGTACCTAAATGGGTCAAAACCGGAAGTCGGCGAAAAGGCTTTTGTTACGAGAAATGAAGTTAGTCCTGTTTGTCAGTTTTGATTTTCTCGGTGTAAATTCTCTTCTAATGATTTTTAATACAAAGTGGACTGATGTGGGATAAACTTGGACACGTTTGGACGAATACAACTAGGATGAATGAGTTGATATGAATTTCTGATACTGAAAGACGTCGGTGGGTTCGATCTACCTCAAGTAAGGGAATACATGGATCCGTGGAAATCGATATTTGACCAATCAGGACATCGCATTTATTCTACCCGATGTCCTACCTTGGTTTCTGCTATTTCGGCTCACAAATAAACGACTGTTAACGTTGGAAGAATGCAATTCTCTTTATTTATGTTGTGTTTTTAACGTTTGAATTTTAAAAAGAGCTTAAAAAATGTGCTTTGCGAACGTCTGCCGATGACGTGAGATCACGCAGAGGCTATAGACAAGTTTAAATTGTGATGATTACTGAAAATTTGAACTTATGCAAAGAGCTGATCAGCGCTGGATAATGGATTAATTCAAAGTATTCTATAATTTTTCCTCTCTGAAAGAGAAAACTGAAAAACAAAGGTAAAAATAGACCTATATGAAGAATCAATAAAAAGAAATACTTTTACTTGAATATAAACCTTGTTCAATAACCTATACACATCCAAAAAGTGGCAGCGTAACTTGTCACCAATGTTTCAATTTGATCTTAACCCATGGTGCATGAAGAACATGCTGTATGTGTACTGGGATCGTATATACGATCTCTGATGTGTAGATCTAGATCAGATTGCTGATTACAATAAGCACTTTGACGTGTAGTTCTTCCTCACTAGGAATATATTTCAATTTTAAAAAAAGTCTCAACTTCTAATCTAGTGGAACTTGGAAATTTTTCTCTTGACTTGAAGTTTTTAACCGTTTACCACATAACACCGAGTTTTAACGACCCGCAGAATGCTTTTAAAAGCATTGCGGAAAAAGGAGAAAATGCTTGTAATGATTCATTTTATCCTTTTCTCACTGTGTTTTGCGCTCTTTCATAAACAAATTTCAATTTTTGAATCATTTATTTTGTTGTCTGCAAATATTTGAGTTTGGATTGCTCTAAAAATTTTGTCATTTGGTGACGAGTTTGAATGGATTAGCACATCTGCACATTAGCACAAAGGGTGTTTTGGTTGATTGCAAAGCCAATTACCGCTCTAATCAACTTGACCACCCGTTGTCATCAGTATATCATATACTACCATCAATGATATTAACAATTTTCTTAAATGACAACACACTTAACACATTTTATAATCATCAGACAACCCTTTTCCCCCTAACATAATATTGAAATTTTTCATTAACTTAAAACGCTCTGTTGAATCAGACATTCTATTAACTTTTCGAAAGGCTTGTAATTCAGTGTTATTTAATTTGGTATGATGCTGAGATGACTTTACTAGCGCAACGAAAGCAATAAGTATCGTTAATTCTATTATTCTGTGGCAAAACGGAGATTTGTTGATGTTTTTTATATGTTCAAATTTTTGTTTAAACATGTAAATCTGTTACATTGTACGTCGCCCCCGTAATTCGCCCTTTTAATACATCTCCGTATGTAAATTAGTTAAGCATCTTTAAATCGCTTACTGAGAATTTATCATCGATAGAAATATATGATTGAAGTACTTTTTCAGGCTTTTTATTGAGAGAAACAGTCATGACAGCACAATTTGAGTAGCCTATCTACTATACTGTATATGTATTGACTACGTTTGTTTGTGAGACCTTGGCAACAGTAACTAAGGTAGTCGGTTTATCTTATCGCCACGGATCCATGTATTACCGATCACGTTAAAAAGTGGGTGGGATGTAGCTGGTTTAGAGTACATTTCACGGGTGTTCTTTTGCCCAGATCTCGATTAAACTGAGATCCCGTGTAAAATTTTGTTTGTTGTGTACTAATATCATCAAAGGCAAGCCATAAAAAGGATCTAACATGGTTCAAGTTCCTACAGTTGGATGGTCGGAGTCTACGGAAAATCTGACAAGAACAAACGTTGCTTACAAGGTAGGCCCGAATAGGGGATATCGATAGTACATAGCCGGCCGTTAACGGCGCGTAAATCTACTGATTAATACACGTTTTCTACCGATAACGCCCGGTTTTTATACGTTTATTAAAGTATATGCATGTACACAGGGTCTGTATCATCTTCGCAACCCAGGTTTGAATCCTGACGTGAAACTGTGTTACTGAGGATTGAGAAGCCAAAGAGGCAGCGATTTTTGGTAACAATGAGTGAGAGTCTGACTCTATAGAAGTTTTGTTTCTCGGTCTTTAACTTTTTAAAGTTTTTCACTTTGCTACCGGTGTAATGCAGAGAAATGACTCTCCGCTTAAACACCATACAATTGATCAAGTAATCGATCAATCAATCAAAAAATCAATCAATCAATCCATCAATCTGTATCTAATAAGACACTAAACATTGTGGTAAAAGGAGAAAATGCTGGTTACCAGCATTTTCTCCTTTTACCACAATGTTTTCGAAAGGCTTCTTCTCCAGGGACGTTAAAGCTCGGGCTTGTGTGGGGAAGGGTTAGGGATGAGAAGATTAGACTGTCATACGCAGAACAGACTTTTTTTCTTCCTTTATCTCCCCTTTTAAATCATAATTATTAACATAATTAGGCAGTTTTATACAATTTTATTCAAATTCAAGGCTTTACTTTTAATTTTTTTTTTTGTCAAATATTTAACCTTTCGCCACAAAATCCTAACTTTTAAGAAAACTCAAGTAGACGACGTTTGAAAACATTGTGGGAAAAGGAGAAAATGCTGGTTACCAGCATTTTCTCCTTTTTCCACCCACGATGTTTTCTACCCTTTTAAAGACAGAAGAAATCTTCAATCGAGCTATATTCGAGCAATTTGACTTGTGCACATGCTTTCAATTTGGTCCAGTCCAAACTTTGCTTATTTGGCACGGAGATGAAATATATGGTTTAAGCCATTACCACACAATGCCTGCATTTTACGCCATGGCGACTGTCTTTGACCCTTTACCAAACAATCCCTGGTATTTTTGACCCTGAGAAAGAAGCCTTTAGAAAACATTGTGGAAAAAGGAGAAAATGTTAGTAATTAGCATTTTCTCCTTTCCCACAATGATTTCTACCCTTCATAAAACTAATTTCAAATTTTCAGTCACTTTTACTTTGTCGTCTGCAAATGTTTTCGATTTGGACAAACCTGAAAAATTTCGTCGTTTGGTTTAATGAATTAGACGAGTAAAAGACTTATAGAAGCTGTAGCGGATAATTTCTAAGGAAGAGTAAGTACTTCGCGTGTGTGCAGTTCGATCCTTTATTTACAACTGATTTATAATTCAAATACAAAACGTACAATTACAAACATGTATACAATAACAACGTGACGTCAAGACAGCATACGAGAACGCACACAAAAACACTGAAACTAAAACAAGACGCGTTGTCTGCGCATGTCATATTCTTCGAAGATTCGACTGTCTTATATGACACACCACTACTAGCCCCGAAAGCGGGCTGACTGTACGCTCTATAAAGTAGCAATGTTGAAAATAGCTTTTATCAATACGTTTGAGGAGAAATGAGACCTGCTTTAGCTCCAGATTTCTCTGAACTGCTGATCATAGCTGAGTGAATTGCACGAGGTAGCATTTTATTGAGTAAACCTTTATTTTAATTTTAAATTCAAAGTAACGGTTGTCGCGTAGGAAAGTGATTCGGTTCTGTACCCAGGCATTCAGAACACCTCGGTCAATTCTACGAATCAAGCCTCGGATGTATGCCGACAGACTACTTCCGGAAGGAACAACAACATCCTCATAACAAGAAATACAATGACGTCATTATCGCGCAAATATTCGGAAAATCTCGGCCAGTCTTTCGATCCAGCCCAATTTTTCAAGTGCGTTATCAATGCAAGTCCTAAATTCAGCCATTTATGCTGCTATAGTTAAACTTACCGTCATTCTACAGGATTTGTTATCATTCGAAATGGTTACTAGTTGACGTCATTTGGAACATCCCGAGAACTATGTAGTGGGGAGTATCTGTCGAATAACCGCTTCCGGCGATGCATGTCAAGTTTTTTAACATATTATTCCGTCGGCATACATCCGAGGCTGGATCGAAAGATTGGCCGAGGTGTTCCGAATGGTACCCAGGATGCCCATATCAGATAGATGAGTATTTATAGAATGCCATCTAGCGGGAGATAATGAAACAAGACGCGGGAAAGACAAAACGACGTTGACGTGTTCACGACAGAAGCAAAATATGGTAGACGTGTTCATGTGCATACGATACCCAAACCAAAATCTGTTCCATGTTACAGGAAGGAAAACATTTGAAGGAAAGGAAATAAACGTTGTACATCATCCAATACTATATAAAAAAGGGAAAAAATACACGTGTTGTGCTATGACAGAAGGTGAATTAATACATCTCTATAATGATTATGCTTATGCTTAAGGTTTATGCTTACAGGATTTGGGGGAGGTATTGATACGATATTTTTGTCTTTTTTTTTTAATGATATCTAAAAGATTCATTTCTTTTCAATGGCATTCTGAATTTCAGAGGAATAGTTGAACAACCTTTATACGTATAAATAATTCGCGTGTGTCACTTTAATGTGAATTTTAACCTGCTGAATGCAAATTTGGTATTTACGATAAATTTTCAGGAAAGATTTAAGATGCTTAAAATGATGACTATGGTGGAAATTTTGGCAGCTACAGAAATAGCGTGTCATAACAGACAACGGGGAGACAGAGAGAGTAAGAAAGAGACAAGCAGAGAGAGACAACAGGGAGACAGAGAGTGTAAGAAAGATACAGGCAGAGGTGGACAGAGACAGAAGCACAGAGACAAACACAGACAGACGGACATAGATAGAGAGACACACACACACAGACACACAGAAAAACAAATACTCACACAAAGAGAGAAAAAACAATCAGCAGCAAGCACTTTACAACACAAGAATCAACCTAAGGTCAATTCTAAAACGACGTGGAGACAGAGTGATGTCACTTGACCCTGCCCTCCTCCCCCACCCCACCCTCAACAAACTTGCATCTGATGATATTGACGAAATCCAAGCATACCGAGTTTGAGTTTTAAGAAATGAATACATGTTAAACAAGCAATTAGCTGGTATTCTTTTCACTGTACCAAAATATTTTCAAAGTGGACTTCGACAAGACGAAAACAGAATGTCTGAAGTAGAAAATATATTTGCCCTCTGGAGCAGCGATATCGGTTCAACATTAGCACTTAATGCTTCCAGCGGCAAAGTGGATGACTGTGAATTTTAAGGACAGTAGAGATCAAGATTAGACAGCGCGAAATGGATGTATACCACAGGTTACTTTAGTTTGGTCTAAAAGATGGAAGAAAAAAAAGAACCGTCATGGTTTAACCCTTTACCAAAACATTCCGGCTTTAAACGACTCTGACGAAGAAATCCTTTTCCCACAATGTTTCAGTCCTATGATGGGCATTTTTTATCATCAGACCCACCTTTATTTTTTTCGTCTGCAAACGTTTTCAATTGTTTTTCTTTGGTAAATAGTTCAGCCTTACAGGCTGCTAAGCGAGACTCTCTGACCACTTGCGGACAGTGTAGATCAAGATCAGGCTGCACAGAACGCAAAGTCTGATCTTTGATCATTGTGTGGATTGGGTTTTCAGCCATTAAAAGGGGGTCGACTTTATAGGAGCCTCGCTCTGGCAAAAAAGGGCTTAACGTATCTCCTTGATGTATTATATCAAGTAATTATGGGTGCATGAAACCTGTTTCTTTTCTAACGGCTGAGTCCTGAGGTAGATTGGTCTTTTGATATGCAGAAATTTTACTTTGGACAAAAAGATTCGACCCATGTTAGCCTGCATGAACTGTGAGGTTTTCTTTCTTTAAGCCTTTGCCAAACAATTCCTGTTTTTTACGACCCTGAGATAGAAGCCTTTTAGAACATTGTGGGAAAAGGAGAAAAATGCTGGTGACCAGCATTTTCTCCTTTTCCCACATTTTTTTCTACCCTGCTGGAAACAAATTTCAAATTTTGAGCTATGTTTATTCTTTTTTCGTCTACAAGTGCTTTCAATTTGGACTAGTCTAAAATTTTAATTGTCGTTTGGTAAAAAGAGTTGATTCATACGTAAAAACTTTGATATTGCTATTTAAAAGTATCTGTTAGGGAATAATGTATTCGTAATGGACAATATAGATAGAAGATCAGACTGCACGTTCTGTGCAGTCTGATCTTTGTCTACACTGTCCACAAAAAGTCAATGAATCGCGCTATGCTCGTAAGGGTTAATTTGTTTGGCGTTGAAAAGAGTAACTCGTAAGGTTTCCCATTCAAAGCTCGTCTAATGCTTTTTATTGCAAACAATTTTGAAAATGGAGAGGATAATAATAATTAAACAGACATTGAAAACAGCGAGATAATGTGGAAGCTTTGTCAGATAGTCGTGAAGTATTGCCCCGACAGGTAGTCTCTGTGCTTTGATCCTGTTTTGAAAAAATAACATTCATCATTTCTTTTACATTGGTTGCTTTTACCGTTTTATAACAATGTAATCAAAATTTCCTGAATGGTCGAAGTTATTCTATGCTTTCCGGTAGAATATCTAGGAAGAGCAGTGAAAATATTTTCCGATATTGAACGGGTACGACCAGTGAAAATACCGATTTTCATGTTCTTTTTGCCTTAGTTAATTGCGTGTGCCTCACAACCAGAAGGAACTATGACGTCATTCACTTTACATTTCTCGCTCTTAAAGTAATGTTGTAATGCGTTGATATGCGGGAGGGGTACGCCACGGGGAATAACGTAATTTTATAAGAGCTGTACTGGATTTTGATGAAGTTCCTCCCAGACAGGGTTAAAAGCATAAAATGAATAGAATATTTGTTTTCTTCGGTTAAAGATCGAAATTTATTTCATAGAGTAAATACCATCGGTAATATTTTCACGACTGGCTGCTCCAGTCGTGAAAATATTACCGATGGTGTCCACTCGATGAAATAAATTTCGATCTTTCACCGAAAAAAACAAATATCCTCTATATCTTATACACGTTTGATATCACATTTGTATGACGTCTTTTTTGACGTCATTTCGTATGCATTTCATATAAGTGACTGGGTCTCATGGAAAATACCGCGGGTGCGTTTACGAATGTTTTTGCATCATCTGATCTATATTTTGTGAAACATCTTTGTGATAAAAAGAATCTGACATTCTTAGGCGTTTGAGATAGGATTTTATTGAACTCGTCAAGGAAAATGTTATTAAGCTCGCCAAAGGCTCGCTTAAAAACATTTCCCTAGACTCGTTTAACAAAATCTTATCCCAAAAGCAAACTCATGTAAGACCATATATATGTGATACCCTTTGTAGCCGATCTCCTGTGGCCGTCAAATAAACGACATGGAACACTCGATCTATCGTTGTCAACTTTCAATTTTGTCATGATTGTGTACGTACCAGTGAGTCGCCGCGTAACAGAATACCTTTCTTTCTGTTTTAGAATAACGAACTTATTTGGTCTTAAAATTTCTATGACAGAAAAAGGTTATTTTGACCAAGATCATTTGGGAAAAAAACCACTAACGAATGAAGTCTTTTTTTTTGTGATTTGGACTCATCTTTGTGCATAAATCATACCATAATTTAGAATTCAAAGTCTCGCGTTATAATAGTGAAGTCCCGAACCGGGCAGGCATCTACCATATAACATTGGAAGTTACCTGTTGGTGATACAACGATTCAGTACAGGCTGCTAGCTTATAAAATGAATTGGAAAAAGCAACGTAAAACACCATTCTATCAATCAACTTCCTGTCTCTGTTACACCATTAACACGAATCTTGATACGAGAAGAAATAAAACCAACAGTAGGGTTACCACGGATAAAATTGGAATTTAACTCATTACCAAACGACAAAACTTTTAGTTTGTCCAAATCGTAAGCATTTGTCGACGACAAAATAAAAGTGACTGAAAATTTGAAATTTATTTCAAGAAGGGTAGAAAACATTGTGGGAAAAGGAGAAAATGCTGGCAAACAGCATTTTCTCCTTTTCCCACAATGCTTTCTAAAGGCTTCTTTCTCGGGTTTGTCAAAAGTAGGCATTGTGTGGTGATGGGTTAATTTGGCTGATAAGCCACAAGGTACGGCGCTCTTTAGAATTTAACTGCACTATAAATAAGGAAGTTTTATTGTTTATCCGGCCGGCAAATCGTATAAACTGGTTTTAATATTCTTGGCTCTGAAGTTCAAACTATTTTTCTTTCCTCATCCTTGCCTTTTTTCCCCTTAATTTTATAAATACGAACATTACACCTCTGCTATGGACAAACGCTGCACTCTATACCAGACAACAAAACTTTACACCTGTCAAAATTCAAAGTAAACGTATTATATTGTTCTGTAAGTTTATCATAAAATTTATATATATAAAAAAAATGTGAATAAAAGGAGTAAATGCTGACAGCCCACAACGTTTTCGAATGGATATTTTAAGGATAGTTGAAATAAAGGATTGTTAGGTTAAAAAGACTTAGAAGAATATCAAAGACCAATTTTTCAAATGGTAAAGCAAATGAAAAACAATTCCGGTGTAATGCAGAGAAATGACCCTCCCCTACAAAATGACCCATTGGTGATTTCTCTATGTAGAGGAATGACCCGGGTCACTATTCTACGCAGAGAAATAACCTTGCACAGAGTCATTATTCTACGTACATTTCTCTGCATTACACCGGCGTTGTTTTTCATTTGCTTTACCATTTGAAAATTTGGTCTTTGATATTCTTCGAAGTACAGAAATGACACCAGCGGGTTATTTCTATATATACGTAGAATAATTACCCGGGTCATTCCTCTACATGCAGAAATGACCCATGGGTCATTTTGTAGGGGAGGGTCATTTCTCTGCATTACACCTGATTAACCCACTTCCTGTTGAATAAGTAAAATTAAACTTTCACGCCGATAATACGTATAGACAGGATTTTTGCCATTTTAAAAGTACTTTTGGAGCATGGAAAATTCTCTCTTTCTTGGACATTGAAGATTCAAGATCAGACTACACCTTCTGTGCAGTCTGATCTTGAACCTTAACTGTCATGCAAAGGCCCCCAGAGTTGCCTTTATAGTAGCCTAAGGGTAAAGAAGGTGAACTGATTGTATTAATACTCATACATAGGGGAAACTTTTTCATAAAGGTTGATAGGATTAAGCTTGCAACTGCACGGTCATTGTGTTGAAGATGGTTATGTGGGAAAGCAGTCAGTACCCTGTGAAGAATCTTCTGCAATGCACTTGTAAAAGAAACTCCGGAACTGGCTGCCGCGGTTAACCCATTACCACACAGTCCCTGCTTTTGACGACCCTGGGAAAGAGGCCTTTAGAAAACATTGCGGGAAAAGGAGAAAATGCTGGTAACCAGCATTTTCTCCTTTTCCCACAATGTTTTCTACCCTTCACAAAACAAATTTCAAATTTCCAGTCACTTTTATTTTGTCGTCTGCTATTGCTTTCGATTTGGACAAGCCTGAACTTTTGTCGTTTGGTAATGAGTTAAACTAAAAGAGGGCGTAAAACGCCAAACAATAAATCAGTAAATTGTCTGTTTGCTTGGTGTTCAGGCCGTTTTTAACATTATTTCAGATATATCGCAGCGGACAGTTCCCTTGTCTATGCTTTCCTGGAGTTTTTTCTACCAGTACGTCGCTTGATTTTCTTCCCAAGCTTCTGACACCTTTCCCTCATAACTATCGCCGAAATATAAACAGTGAGAGAGGAATGAATCAAGTCGCAATGGCCATCATCGATCCTCGGAAAGAAATTGGCCCAGCCACAGATCCTTGTTTTATACCGCCGTCACACCAAACTCGTTCCCACTCCGTTCCGAAAACTTTTGTCGAACGGACTTATAAACTGTGTTCGGACGGAGTGGACGTATTAACAACCTTTTACGATCTGTTTACTAACTTAATGGACGGGTTAAGACGGGACTTTGACCCCAGAACTTTGAGCCTGTGTAATGCAGAAAAATGACCCTCATTACAAAATGACCACCGGGTCATTTCTCGACGTAGAGGAATGACCCATGGGTCATTTTTCGACGTAGAAAAATGACCCGGGTCATTATTCTACGTCGAGAAATGACCCGGGGTCATTTCTCGACGTAGAGAAATGACCCATGGGTCATTATTCTACGTCGAGAAATGACCGTAGGTCATTTTGTAATGGGGGTTATTTCTCTGCATTACACCTGCTTGAAATTTTTTGCTGTCCATCCCGTCCTGTAATTAGACGGAGTGACATCGTACTCAGAACGAGATGGGCGATCTTCAAATGGAACTGCCGTACTTCGGACCTGATAAAGACGCGGTACAATCTGGCATCAATTGGCAGTGTGTTTGCATTTTACCGAACGAAATTACTCGGCTTCCGGTCCCGACCGCAGCCCATTTTACGATTTTGTTGACCGGGTAAGACTTTTTAAGAACAGGTTTGGTGAGACAAGGGCCTCAGGTACTATCGGGCCAAAGTAACACGTTCTTCCCCGACCGTAAACGCGGGGTAAAACGTTTTGAGAACTAATTTGGTGTGACGGGGGCTTTAAGTCCCGTAGGCCTACGGTGCACCGACTGCACTAGTAAAGCTCGTTTGTTTAAATGAATATGCAAAGTAGATCCATTCATTGACTTAACCCATAGCCACACAATTTGACCAATCCAAATTGAAAGTATTTGCAGACGACAATTTCAAAGGGTGCAATTTTGCTTTGATAAGGTAGAAAACTTTGTGAGAAAAGGAGAAAATGCTGGTTACCTGCATTTTCTCCTTTTCCAACAATGTGCAGTCTGACCTTTATCTATGTTGTCTGCAGAAGATATCAGTCACTTATAGCAAGCAGAGTGTAAAAAGTTCATACATGTATATTAATTTGAAAGATTGATGAAAGATTTCTGACCGCCGCCCTTCCTTTAATTACAAAGTATTTATTCAGAAAATCTAGTGATTTGTCCTGTTTTTCTTTACC
Source organism: Tridacna crocea (assembly GCA_943736015.1). NCBI lineage: Eukaryota > Metazoa > Mollusca > Bivalvia > Cardiida > Cardiidae > Tridacna > Tridacna crocea. The sequence continues at coordinate 41,704,821 of OX031066.1, read as the reverse complement.
CGCACCTGTCCACTGAGATCTGGTCTGTCTATTCGTACGTCCGCCCGACACCCGTCCCATCTCTGTCTCTCTGTCTTTCCCTGTCTGTCTATGTCTGTCTGTCTCTGTCGCTCTCTCTATGTCTGTTAGTCTGTCTTTCTGTTTTTCAGTAGATTCATGTTTTTCTCGTAATGATTGATTAATTACATTTAACATTTGAGGGAGGGGCGCAGTAAGATCATTTTCATGTTCAATAATTTTCATGGTGACTACATATTCCAGTCTCGCAGTTGGACATTTTTTTTCCGTCATTTGCACGATGACGCCATTGCGGTACAAGTTAGCCTTTTGCCCTGAGGTAATCTTGTTTCTGCTTCCATTATCTGAATATCTGAACGATGCATCTGATATTCTCACGAACTGGTATATAGTGTAACCGTTAGTCTGTTGTATCTTTTTTTGTACATACTTGGAAAAGTTCTGTCTGGAAACACTTTTCAAGTACAATTCACACATGGAAATCATTTTTCATTGGAGAAAACAGAAGAAAGGAATATTCTGCTTATCGCAAAAAAAAAAAACTCGCTGTATAGAAAAAAAAATGCAGATGGCGTTATCAACAAGCAAGGACTATTTCATTACAGTTTCGATATAAAATATCAAGTCTAAAATCTTTGTCAGCGGTCACTTGCATAGAGGTGTTGTCTGCATAAAGCAAACATTATTATTTCAAAGATCCTAATTTTTTTTTTTTCATCAGTAATTATGACATGACTTGGTTGGTATAATAATTGGCTTGCAACACGCAAAAAAGGGCATTCGGACATTTGCGTAAAGTGTCGTCTCGGATCAGCCTGCGCAGTCCGCGCAGGCTAATCCGAGACGGCACTTTACGACTTTACTAGATTTTGTACTACAGTAGACAAAACAGAATATGACATAAAATCGGAAGGTGTCGTTTCAGCTAAGCTTTCACTGACTGTGCAGTCTGATCCGAGACGACATTTTACGCAAATGTTCGAATGCCGCTTTTCGCACCTTGCAAGCCATATTATATCACGGAGATTTATTAACTCAAAATTTTAGGCTTGTCCAAATAGAAAGCATTTGCAGACGACAAAATAAAAGTGACTGAAAATTTGAAATTTGCTTTGTGAAGGGTAGAAAATATTGTAGGAAAAGGAGAAAATGCTGGTTACCAGCATTTTCTCCTTTTCCCACAATGTTTTCCAAAGGCTTCTTTCTCAGGGTCGTCAAAAGTAGGGATTGTGTGGTAATAGGTTAAACCTTTTTTTTTTATTTGCCAGAACACGCATCAAACTTTTTTGTTTGCATGACATTTCGTTGAGTGTTGTTTTCTGTTATTATCAATGCATCATTTTAATGATTAATCTAATAAAGACAGTGAAATGACGTCATAGAAAGAGATAAGATATGTTTTTTTTTAACCGATCAAACGAGCAAATTTTACTTTTAATTGCCGAAAGATAAATTTTGTGGAATCGAAATTCTAATTGTATGGTTTATGGACTTTTCAGTGGTTCATTCGTTAAGCCTTGTTGTGTTAGAAATTGGAAACCAGTCTTCATTTCATTGCACAACGGTATTTCACAACAGGTGTCGCGACAGTACGGCTTCTTTACTCCATTAATTTCATTATGACGTCACACTGGTGCAAGGTCACATGTTTACATAACGTCATTCCTGAACCAGACATCTGAATGCGCACAGCAGTCTATTATGTCTTTAAACGCCCAGAAATGCTTTCTGATATTATTTGAATAGCCCGCGATGATTTAAGGGCGCATATGGTTTATCTAAATCTAATCCAGACTAATCCGTTTATAATCTGCATCTTTGTTTTAACGCATTTCCACCTGCATACGCTTTTTCATTACGTCTTGCAGGAGATCATATTTGAAAACACTGTCGTAACAGGAGAAATTGGTATTCACGAGCTACTTCTCCTTTCGCCATGAATCTTTTAACACTTAGTATACCTTAATAGTGCATTAGTATACCTTAATAGTGCATCGAATAATAATTCCAAAAGATTATCCTATTTTTTCTCTAAACAATTCCCCCCCCCCCCAGATGTTTCATAAAGAAATAATATTGCCCCAAAACAATATCATGGGCTCTCTATACATTTAACCAGATTTCGTAGGTTACTGCAACCTTTTGAGAAAAAACTTACGTGGGCTAACTGATAATTTGTGAGGTTCATACTGAAGGGTCTGTCTGTTGCATACGAGCCATGCTCTGTTAAAAGGGGGCTTAATGCATCTGCGAAAAGTATCGACCCAGGTCAGCCTGCGCGGTCCGCGCAGGCTGACCTGGGTCGAAACTTTTCGCTTTTAATCAATTTTCTTCATGTAAGAGGCCCAGTCTACCCCATGATTGAAGTGACCGTCAAAAAAAGTGGCTTTAATGAATCCGCATAATCATGCGATGACTTACCTCGTAACATGTATCACGGAGATGAATTAAGCCCCCTTTTGTCAGAGCATGGGTCGTATACAGCTCACAACGCATCGACCCCCCCACCCACCCCTCTTACCAAAGTCTGTTGATTATTTGCGAAGATGACTGATCATTAATCCTTTACTCCATAGATACTCATTTCTACGCATTGCTTGTGGGAGCCTTTGGAAAACATTGTGGCAAAAGGTGAAATTGCTCGTGACGAGCAATTTCACCTTTTGCCACAATGTTTTCTACACTATCAGAAGGTGTCATATACACATAAGAAACGGCTTCATCCTTACTGTTATTTAGGGTCATTAGAGATACCATAGAAATACCTTATGGGGTAAAGGGTTAACTCGTAAAGAAAACATGATAGAATGTCCTCTTTCTTGTATACCCATGACCCGGTGGTTGTTAGTTCGATATCCGGTTGAGGCCAACTTTCTTTCCAGCGCATATTCGCCTCTCACCTCGGCTGAAGCATGTGAGAAAAATACTCAGTGGCTTGTTGAAAGAAAGTTGTGTTAGTACTGGTGTGAGAAAGCCAGGAAACACATGTGCGTCACCGACCGCCATGATATTACCTAAGCTGTTAAAAGTGGCGTTAAACCCTAATGCAACCAATCTATCTACTTTTTCCACCTCTGCTGTAGCATGTTAGAAAAGTAGTCGGTGGCTTTAGAAAGAAAAGTAGTGTTAGTACTGGTATGAGAAAGCCAGGAAACACATGTGCATCACCGACCGCCATGATATGACCCTAGCTGTTAAAGTGGCGTTAAACCCTAATACAACCAATCAACCAATCTTTCTTTTAATCAAATTTTCGGTAAGATTGTTTTTAATCTCGATTATCAAGGGATGGCTATTATTACGTAACAAAGGACAAAAACTTTTCAAAAAAGGGGGAAAAAAAAGCTCCAGGAAAACATAGATAGGTGTACTGGCTACTGCAATAAAATCTGAAATATTATCAGAAATGGCGTTAAAGACATGATGAAAAAACTTTAGTATGAACTGTTTCTCTGCCAACTAAATTTATTCGATTTTGTTTCCTGGGTTGATTTCACCTACAAGTGAAGATCGCACGAATCTGCGTTCGAAATTAGATAGCGGACATGTGCAGATTAAGATCAGACTGCACGTTCCGTGCAGTCTGATCTTAATCTACGCTGTCCGCAAAGGCTTTTACGATTACCGTTGGCAGTGGAAATATATAGCTCAATCAATATATCAGTTACTGATATTCCGTTAAAGAAAACGAGGCTTTTATTTGAATGGCGATATATCTGTACTTAAAAGAAAGATTGATTTGTGATAAAACACCATTTTATACTTATAAAAATCTTTTATCAAAGTGAATTTGATCATCAACGAAAAGTGGAAAAGGGGATCTTCGCGTGCTATCTTGTATTAACAGGTGATTTGTACGTGCGAATTAATAAAGAATCGATAAAAGTTGAGAATATGATTGTTGATATCAATTATTTCCCACGTGCCAGGGACAGAGAGAGAGAGAGAGAGAGAGAGAGAGAGTGGAGGGACGGACGAATGGGAAGACGGACGGACTAAAGGATGGAAGAACGGACGAAAGGATGGATGGACGGACGGACGAAAGGATTGAAAGACGGACGAACAAACGAACGGACGAAAGGACAGACAGACAAACAGACAAACAGACCTCATTCTAAAACATCAAAGGCAAAGCATAAGTTACTTGATGGTTACTAACATTTTCTCTTTTCCGAGAATGTTTTCTAACACGTTGCTCTTTACAAATACAAACTGTGTCATTTGAGATGCATTTTAATTTTCCCCTATTAGGTTTTTTATATATATATAGACAAGTCTAGAATTTGTCATCTAACCAGCAAAATACAAGAAGATCTACAGTTTTGCGGTAACAAGGTCGTATATCATCAAAGCCTAACAAAACAATGAAGAAAACAGCGAACTGTCAGAAAAGGGGCTAAAAACCATTTATTTTGACACCACGTCGGATGCATTTAACAAAATAATTTAACAACGTCTTTCTGCGATGTATACATAAACACTCTTTCTTTCTTTCTTTCTTTCTTTCTTTCTATCTTTCTTTCTTTCTTTCTTTCCTTCCTTCCTTCCTTCCTTCCTTCCTTCCTATCCTTTCCTTTTTTTCTTATCTTTTTTTGTTTTTCGATGAATAACACTTTTTCGTATGATCATTATAAAACCATCCCTGTTCTATAAACATAGAGTCAAAATTGTTTGCTTCAATCATGCAGGTAAAGAAATGTTTGTATTCTTTTCTGTCTTTTATTCTCATTACACCAGCTGGGCCCGTATTCACCAACCATTCTTGAGAATATCCTGTCTTGTTCTTCAAGATTTTATGATTGTGAAAGTAACAGAACTTCTGATTGGCTAAACCGAATGGTTTAGCCAATCAGAAATTCTGTTACTTTCAGTCTGACAAAATTCTGACGAATAAGCCTAAGAATGTTCTTAAGAATGGTTGGTGAATACGGACCAGGGCTCGCATTCACCAACCATACTTGAGAATACTCTTAGTCTTATTCCCCAAAATTTCCTAAATTTGTAAGTAACACAACTTCTGATTGGCTAAACCGAGTGGTTTAGCCAATCAGAAGTTGTTTTACTTATAAGTGTGGAAAATTATGGTGCATAAGAACATTCTCAAGAATGGTTCCTGAATAGGGGCCAAGTCCTGAATGGATACTTTTCGCTAATGCAATAGCCGGAAAAATCTAACCGTAACGGACTATGTAGAACCAAGCTTGATTAGACTGCACGATCTGTGCAGTCTGATCTTGGATCTACACTGTCCGCAAATAGCAAATTCGGTCTTGATCAGCAGTGGAAGGTTTAAACATGTACATAAACGACCCTGTCCCCCCACATATTTGCGGCGTTTTTTTCTCGTCTTGATAAAGGACTTGGCTCGCGACAAGGCTAATTGGTTGACCATTTGTTAACCGTTTACTTGATAAATACATGAAATGAAGCTTGCAAGTAGATGGTTAAAATCCAAATCTTCGGACGGGGAAATACTTTCTTTTTTGACAATGTAGATCCATGATCAGACTCGACGTTTCGCGCAGTCTGATCTTGATCTGTATTGCCAGCAAAAGGTCATTGAGTCGCACTTAGCTACCCAAGGATTAATCCATTACCACACAATCCCTACTTTTGACGACCCTGAGAAAGAAGCCTCCAGAAAACATTGTGGAAAAAGGAGAAAATGCTGGTAACCAGCATTTTCTCCTTTTCCCACAATGTTTTCCACTCTTCAAAAAACGAATTTTAAATTTTCAGTGACTTTTATTTTGACGTCTGCAAATGCTTTCGATTTGGGCAATCATAAAAAATATTGTCGTTTGGTAATGAATTAACAAATTGTTTTGATACTTTGGAAACCCTTATCCAAACAAAGCTGGTCCCCGATTGCGCATCCAGTAGTATACAGGACTTAAGAGCAGAGGGCTGCTGATCGAGACCGAATTTGCTTCTAGCAGACAGTGTAGATCCAAGATCAGGCTGCAAAGAACGTGAAGTCTGATCTTGTTTCTACACAGTCCGATACAGTTATATTTTTCAGGCTAAGTGCATCAGCGAAAAGCATCGACCCAGGTCAGCCTGCGCAGTTCGCGCAGGCTGACCTGGGCCGAAACTTTTCGCTATTGGCCGATTTTCTGTCTGTCAAAGGACCAGTGTATCTCATGATTAAGCCGATTATTTAAAAAAAAAAATGGTTCTTATGGATCAATAATTATGTGATGACTTGGGGTGGTATCATGTATCACAAAATTGCATTAAGCCCCCTTTTGCAGGAGCATGAAATTCCTGTCTCTGCCCATTTCTCTCCGAGGATTAATGGTACTCGTTGCAACAGGATTCATCTCTCTCTTACAAGCTATTATCGTTTCAACATTCGTTATGTGGGAAAGCAGCCGTTGGCGTTAGCAGAAACTTATACGAAACACTGGTCTCAAAACCTGAGGGAAAGTATGGAAGGAGCACTGTCCGCCGTGATTAATTGTAGTATTGTTGGAAAGCACATTAAACACCACACAATCAATCATTAACCCTTTACAACACAATCACGAGCTTTAACACCCCTGAGAAAGAAGCCTTTTGAAAACATTGTGCGAAAGGGACAAAATGATGGTTCTAGGGTTAGACTTAAAAGTGTCTTGCCAAAGATAAGTCCTAAGAAAACCTCACTGCTCCCAAAGAGGCTCAGACCCAGGGCCTGCAGGTTACGATCCTTTCAGTCTATCAGTGAATCACGCTGTAACCCGTGTTTTGGATTAACAAAATTGAAAATTTCATTCTGCCTTGAGATATACAAAAAAAAAAAAATGGTAAAATAAAATACTTCTTACCTTTTTTACAGACACCCTCCGGTTCCTTGCTTTTTCGTTTTTTCCCTTTTTTACTTTTGAGTAGGGGATCACAATACAGTCCGGAATCACATTTCCCTAAGTAGTTATAATAACCCCCGCACTTCTCCCCTTCCACACGCGCACACACGGGACAACACCCGCACACACCCGTCGTTGTCCCGCCCCTACAGTCTAATTTAGCCGCACTCCGGGGCTGACAGTGAATTTTGGCACAGGGAGGGCACTTCATACCCGAACCTCGAGTTGGAATGCAGTTTAATATCACGAAGAAACAAATAAACGCTGTTAATTTTAAACTTTGGCACACTTTGTTCTCTTTCATTTTTTATGCCTTTGTGAAAAAAGCTGACACCGTTCGGTGTCCTGTTTCAAGACAAAAATCTGTTATATGAAAATGAAGTTCGCTCTACAACGATCGTTTAGTTGTTTTGCATTAATCTTTTCACTGCCGATGGCGAATCATATACCTATTACAGACGGCGTATATCAAGATCAGACTGCACAGAAAGTGCTGTCTGATCTTGGATCTACACCATCCGCTCCTAGATAGAAATCTTTAAACCAAAATCATTGCTCAGTTACGGTAGAACTCTATTTTCCGAATCTCGAAAATAGTTGTACCAATTCAGTCGGCAGGAAAAGAGTTAGCTTTTATGGGGTTAAGTAATTCTTTACCAAACATTCCTGGCTTTTACCAAGGAGATCCTGACGAGCAAGGCCTTTGAAAATAATTTTGAAACAAGGAGAGAATGCTGGCAGCTAGCATTTCCTCTCTCTTTTTTCAACAAAATGGTCTACTCTTTAAAGACAACTGCCGTCATTTAACTCTTTACCAAATGATACAATGCCAGACTTGTCTAAATTAAAAGCACTCGCAGACGACAACATAGATGCGACTCAAAAATTGAATTTTGACTTTAGAAGAGTAGAAAACATTGTAGGAAAAGGAGAAAATGCTGGTTAACAGCTTTTTCTCCTTTTTCTGCAGTGTTTTCAGAAGGCTTTTTTTCCTCTGGGTCGGGTCGTAAAAACCATGGATTGTTTGGTAAAGGGTTTAGCAACATCTAAATTGTTGTCTGCCACAGCTTTCAATTTGAACTTGTGTTTATACTTTGTTTTGCTTGGAAAGAGGATAAATGAAATGGACACTGTTGACCCAAGATCAGACTGCACGTTTGGTGCAGTCTGATCTTGATCTACACTGTCTTTATAAATTATTTAATCCCGAAGTTCAGCTCGAAAGGGGCCAATATCCCCCTTTGCACACAAGTGACTGCGCTATTCTACAGATATTTATCATTCTGACTATATGTAAATATAGCGTTATATGATACAAATATTTCCACTTCAAACCGACCCCTTTCCCCCTTCCCCCGTATGTCTCATTTTCTCTCGATGTTTTCAAAATGTTTTCTATTTTAAGGCCGTAACACACGAGTGATTATTCCTTCGTTACAGCTCGAACTGAGATTGTATTATGTTTTAACATTACTTTCAATATTATTTCAGTCATACAACCACGACGATAGCTCATTTAGCTCAATTACGAGACTTTAGAGACTTTAGTACTATGCTGGGGCTTTAACCCTTTACAAAATGACGAATTTTTAAACGTACAAATTGAAAGCACTTGCAGACTACACAATAAACTTAACTCAAAAATTGAAATTTGTTTCCAGCAGGGTAGAAAACATTGTGGGAAAAGGAGAAAAATGCTGGTTACCAGCATTTTCTCCTTTTCCCACAATGTTTTCAAAATGCTTCTATCTCGCGGACGTCAAAACCAGGGATTATTTGGAAAAGGGTTAAGAGAACCAGCACCAGAGAGAAAATAGGTTCAGCTATTAAAGATCGAACCTTGGACCTCTACCTGTTCAGGGAGTGCCAAGTTGTCAGAATCGACTACAGCATTTTTTTTTACCTGCAGAAACTGATTGAGTACAAAAAAGATATAACGAAAGGTGCATGTCTTAAATTAGAATGAGAATCAGAATTCTCTGATTCTGATTCTTAAATTTCAGTTGGAGTATTCTTTTGTTATTATAAACTATTGTAAACCGATTATCTTAAAATAATTAACTAAAGATTAAGCTATTAATCTTATTCCATATAATCCTGATCTTTACGAACACGGAGTTAAAGATTTCTTGTTTAAAACATTATGGGGAAATGAGAAAATGATGGTAACCAGCATTTTCTCCTTTCCCCATAATGTTTTCTCATACATTAATTCAATCATTTAAGCCACATTCAACTTGTCGCCTTCAAGTACTGTCAATTTGCACAGACCTAAAACTGGCCGTCTGGTGACGAAGTAATCTGCGTAATGCTGAGTAATCGAAAGGAAGTTCGTGTTCTGAAAAGAAACCTGCAATAGACCCCAACAGTAATTAAGTCGTAACGCTAATGCAAAAGTTACTCTTCTTTTGCCACAGTGTCTTGCAAAATGATGGGAAACTCGGATCTAAGATCAGACTACACAATCTGTGCAGACTGATCTATACATGTACCTACAATAACCCCTCCCATACCCCATCCCCAATAATCCTAATTGTGTGCATTATGCCCAGTCTGATCTCGATCCGCAATTTCTAAAGTTAAAAACAAAAAACGATAGAATTTTCTTAAAATTATATCTAGTTATACAGGTGTCAGTTAATGGCAGACGCGCTAAACCTTGAAGAACGCTAATCGATTCGAGTATTAGCTAAATGCTAATAAATTCTGCAGCTAGTTCACTCCGATATATTTTAAGTGAATAAGGCACGAGATGAATAAATCCGTGAATTTCAAATCCAGTTTCACAAAATCCCCACACTAACTTATATATATTGACTAACGTATACCCCCACCAGCAGTCATATTGTATTTACCATTCATTAATTGTATTGTGGGAAAAAGTGGATCTCGTCGACCAATCATGAGTGAGTACATGATTATGACGTCATAGACCACCACGGTACTAATTCAACCTGTTCCTTTCATTAAAGGTGAAATCTGCCTTCACTCGGTCTCGTGATTTTATTGCAAAAAAAAAGTTATTGTGAAAAAAAAAATTACGAAAGTAAAACTACCTTTATCTTTAAAATTTTAACATTATTGCTTGTTCAAGTTAATCATAATACCGCTTGCGAAAAGGGTCATTCGGACATTTGCGTAAAGTGTCGTCTCGGATCAGCGTGTGAAGTCCGCACAGGCTAATCCGAAACGACACTTTCCGATTTTATGTGATTTTCTGTTTTACGCAAGTCTACTGTAGCACAAAATCTAATGTAGTCGTAAAGTGTCGTCTCGGATTAGCCTGCGCAGACTGCGCAGGCTAATCCGGGACGACACTTTACGCAAATGTCCGAATGCACCTTTTCGCGTGTTGCACTCCATATGGTCTGCAACACGCAATATACTGTGGGACAAAATCTAATGTTGATGTAAAGTGCCGTCTCGGATTAGCCTGCGTGGACTGCGCAGGCTGATCCGAGACGAAACTTTAACCACATATCCAAGATTCCCCTTTCGCAGACCATATAAGCCGTTTTGCAATCTATTAACACTTTCGCTGCCAAGTGAATGTATTCGACTATTCTTGGAGTGTTTCAAAATCGTTTCGTTTCAATTGAATCTACTTTTTGGTTGCAGATTCGAATCAAATGGCGAACGGTGAAAATCAGAGATCTCCACAATTTTTGCGTACGGCGTAGATTAAGATCAGGCTGCACAAAACGTGCAGTCTGATCTTGATCTGCGCCGTACGCAAGAGCTACTCAAGACAACATTACATGTTTGTATGACTGACAAAAATGACTTAGCACCGCTTTCATGCGGTCGTTTTGCAATAGTATCACGGTACAGTACACCCATTCATATCTTTCCAACAGTTTTACCAGTGTATATTACATAGAGTCACTTCTATTTGGTCGGTACTTTACTCCGATTTAAGTACTCTTTAGGCCATGTTGCGGCGTTGGCTTGAATTTTCATGTGATTTACCCAGGGTTTCCCAAGTACTATGCTAGGACTTTGATTGTCCTATGACAACGGCGGCATCAATGTAAGCCAAGACTATCGACTGAGGACGGTCGGAAAAAAATAGTCCATGACTGACTGACTGACTGACTGACTGAATGAATGAATGAATGAATCGACTGACTAACCAACTAAACAATAACACAAACCAATCAACCAACCAACAAACAAACCAACCACCCAACCATCTAACTGACCACCCAACCAACCAACCGACCAACCGATTGACCGACCGACCGACCGATCGACCAACCAACCAACCAACCAAATAAGAGTTCAATTTTGAATGGCCGGTAGGGATCATTGTCTGTATCCTATTCATTGACTCCTAACAGACTAAATAGCCTGCAGTTACTATCAGCTTGGCATATGGTACCTTTTCAAACGCCTCTGTCTGTTGTCCCTGTGTTGCTGTTCTTGTTTCTTATTGTTCATGATTTTGTTTTCTTGCTATTGTTTCCATTCTCTTGTTTCTTGATATTTGTTGACTTTGTTCTTATTTCTTCGTTCTTCTTGTTTCTAGCTTTTCTGACTCTTTTTTCGTAGTAGCCATTGCTCTTCTTTTTGTTTCTTGTTTCTCTTGTTCTTCTTCCTGTTGTTGTTGTCGTCGTCGCTATTGTAGTTGTTTTCGTTGTTGTTGTTCTTCTTCTTCTTCTTTTACTGTGTTTCTTCTCATTCTAAATACCGTAGTATGAATGGAAGTTTGAGTCATTTAGAAGTCGTCTGGTATATAAGACCTTTGTCCAGCATTTGCGTATTTAAACAAACCAGAGGAAAATATTTTAAGGAAAAAGAAGAAAATTCTGTTTGTCACTATTCTTTTTCTTTTCCTGCAATGTTTTCAACAACTTCAAAGACCGAATGTTTCAGTTTTAGTCAGCTCTTGCACTCAATTGGACAAGTATCTGTGCCCGTATTCACCAAGCATTCTTAAGAACGTTCTTTGTCTTAACCTCCAGAATTTTCTACATTTATAAGTAACACAACTTCTTATTGGCTAAACCATTCGGTTTAGCCAATCAGAAGTTGTGTTACTTACAAATTTAGAAAACCTTGGAGAATAAGACTAAGAATATTCTCAAGAATGCTTGGTGAATACGGGCCCCCGTTTCTTTCGTTTTTTTTTCTTTTATCTGGTGAAGAGTGTCTGTTTACGAACTAACGTTTAAGCTTTCCTAATATTTGCCAATAACTGAACATAATAGATTTTTCGTAACATAGGCGGGGCTTTATTCGGTCAAAGCCACAACCTTCGACTTTATCTAACGATCATCAACATCGTCTTCCTCGTAAGCTGCGTTATATGTGAGGCTTAAGTCGGTCCCAGACACTGATTTATTTTTCATCTCAGGACGATCATCATGAATTTCATCATCATCATCATCATCATCATCATCATCGTCGTTATCGTTGTCATCGTTGCAATTGTTTGTTGTCGTCGTCATGATCATCATCAAAAACATAAAGAAGGGGAAGGGAATGCTAAAGTAGAAAATAATTACCACTTGAATAGTGTTTAGTTCTGTTTCATGGCAGAAATAATAGTGACAACCGTTGAACGGAGACGACAATGATGATGACGGTGATGGCTGTAAGAAGAACAACGACAACAAAAGCGATAGCAAAACAAAATAGCAAAAACAATAGCTACCAACTCTTTTTCAGTTGCAAACAAAACGTATTTTTAGACCTTGAAATAATTTTGATATATATATGGCTTGTAACACGCGAAAAGGGGTATTCGGACTTTTGCATAAAGTGTCGTTTCGGATCAGCCTGCGCAGTATGCGCAGGTAATCCGAGACGACACTTTCCGAATACAAATAAATTTTTGTTCTACAGTAGACTTGCACAAAACAGAACATAACATTAAAAAAACCGGATTTTAGCGCCGTTTCGGATAAGTCTGTGTAACGCGGACTGCGCTGGCTGAACTGAGGCGACACTTTGCGCAAATGTCGGAATGCCCCTTTCCGCGTGTTGCAGCCATATATCTAGCAGGCAATGAAAAGAGATAAATTCTTCCGAGATAATATTTCTGTTTCATGTTATCAATGGCAAAGAATAAAAGAAAACATTTTAGTATCACGTCATTAATATTTCTGTATCATCTTTTCTGCACCATTCTATACTGCTCTGTTTTCTTCTATGATGACATTACATTTGTTATCATCTAACTGTATCATGTGACACAAAGGTTGACAGAGGTTTTCAGCTTCAAGTCTTATCTAAAATGATGTATGGTCGGAAATTATGAATTAAAATGAATATGTAACGCCTCAGAGTGAAATCATCGTGAAGATTCTCGCTTTAGACTGACAGAAAATGACACAAAACAATGCCCATAATTCTTTAACCAGACGACAAAATTTCAGACCCGTCGAAATTTAAGCCATTTTACAGACGACAAATTTAACGTCGCACAATTTATGGAGTTTGTTCTTGAAAGCGTAGAAAACGTTGTGGGAAAAGTAGAAAATGCTGGTTTCCACAATGTTTTCAAAAGAATCTTACCTTTGGAATCGTCAAAATTCTGGATTGCTGGGTAACGGAATAACCAGGTCACGAAATTTTGGACTCGTCCATAATTGAAGCATAGGCAGACGAGATTTAATTTAAGCTCAAATGACAAAAAACAAAAATAGTCCTTGTTATTTGTGTATATGTGTGTGTTTTTGCATTTTTTTCCAACAAAGTTTTCAATAGTCTACCCTTCATGTAAGTCAAACTTTGAGAATCTGCAAAGAGCAAAAACTCTGGACAAGACATGCTTTTGTGCACATTGCAGGTCACATTTAAGACTGCACAAAATGTGGATCGCTCTATGTTATCGTTGATGTCCGATTTGGGAAAAAATACATGATAAAAGCTATGATGTAAGGAGCTCACATCATATAGTTATGCCATACTTTTTTCGAGGGAAATTAATGGTTTGCACAAAACGATACCTTCTTTCTAATATGTGACCCTTTTGGCTTTTGTGACCTAACTCTTTACTAAGCAATATCGAGTTTGTTTTAACGACCCTTAGGAAGATGGCTTCTGAAAATATTGTTGGAAAAGGAGAAAATGCTGTAACTAGCATTTTCTTCTTTTCCTACAATTTTTTCTGCTCTTCCAAATTCAAGTTTCAATTTTTGAGTCACGTTTATTTTTGTCTTCTGCAAATTTGAACAAGTCTAAGATTTTGTCGTTTGCTAAAGAGTTAAGACATTTTGGAGACAGCATAGACCAAGAGGAGACTGTCTGATCTTGGATCAACACTGTCCTATAAGGAGATGTTCTTTTTTCTCCCCCCCCCCACCCCTCCAGTGTAAAATATTGTCGTTTAGTAATGAGTTAAAAGATACAAAAAAAGACCTATACAATGAAGAAGTAGAATTAAGATAAGTGCATTTACGATGACATACGGTGTCATGGTATATCCGTCTTGTCATTAGAAATGCATTTGTTCTGACGGGTCGCTATTATGATTTGAAGACCGTGGCAGAGGAGCGCATGGTATGTCATGTTAAGTATGTCAGCTTTACCTGGCTGTACTTCTCTTATTGCCGCACTGTCGCTTGCTCCTTTCTTAGTATCTTCGTCCACCTCCTTCTCGCCCTTGCTCCTCTACTTCTTCTCTTTTTTATCTCCTCATCCCTCTCCTAACCTATCTTCTCCTTAACTTTTTATTCATCATCATCATTATCGTCATCATCATTATCTTCTTGTTCTTCTTCATCTCCTTCTTCTGCTTCTTCTTCTTCTTTTTCTTCTTCTTCCTCTTCTTTTTTCTTCTTCTTCTTCATCATCATCTTCTTCTTCTTTTTCTTGTTCTTTCCCTCCTCCCCTTCTTCTTTTTCTTCCTCTTCCTTCTCTTCTTCTTCTTCTTCCTCTTCTTCTTTTTCTTCTTCTCCTTCTTCTACTTCGTTTCTTCTGCTCGTTTGACATTGCCAAGAGAGAAAAGGCTCAGTAATTTATCAAAACTAAATCGATCTTTCTCACAATAACTGATCCAACCAGGAATCATGTGTAAGGGGCCATAATTGTTTTATTGTACAGAAATTAACCCTTTACCAGACGACAAAATTTCAGACAAATCGAAAGCCTTTGCAGACGTTTAACGATACGTTTTTTGCCTGCTAAATAACTATACAGAAGATTTCAAGTCTGTAGTAAAAAATCATATAGTCTTATTTCAAAGTTATTTTTCGGGAAAAAAATAACTCCTCAACGGACAGTGTAGATCCAAGATCAGACTGCACGTTCTGTGCAGTCTGATCTTGATCTACACTATCCGCAACAGCTCTTTGACTAGCCCTGAGGAGTCCAAGGGTTCACTACTGCTAAGATAATGAAATTTGTCAATGAAATGACGGAAACAGTAGTAGTAAAAGCAGCAGAAGTTCCCGTTTCCCTCATGTTTTTTTTTTTTGATACACTTTGTTCCTTAGAAGACGTTTGGAAAGGTTGTAACCTGCAGGCTGATAAGTGCGACTCAAAGCTTTTGTTCAGCCAGTCAAGGTCAAGATCAGACTGCACAGAACGTGCAGTCAATGTCTGACACAGAAACATCCCCCCCCCATACAAAAAATTAGAATTATAATATTTGTTTTTTCTTACAGGCTGGAAATATTCACGTAAAGTTTTTGGAAGGCTAAGTGCAGTGGGTGGAGTACAGTGGGTGGAGAACATGTTATTGGAATGAAAAATGACTTCTTCTTTCTTGAATATTAACAGCTATTTTCATGGCCGAACTATGTCCAACTCAGATTTCTAAGTAGGCAAATATTATGATAACTATTTTTGTAATTTCGTTTTCTTTTTTGAATCCGTAATAGGAGAAAGTGCGAGAGCACCAATCGATGCCAAAACTCGATAATTCGCTCACAGGATGGTAGTACAGGCAACATATGCAGTAGGCGTGCAGCCAGGCGGAGTCCAAAAGTTTGGCCCAAAAGTTCTGGCTACAACATTTATCATTAACCCTTTACCACACAATCCCGTGTTTAACGACTCTGTGACAGAAGCCTTCTGAAAAAAAACATGTGGGAAAAGGAGACAATGCTGGTTAGTTCCCCCACGTTCTTTTGTAACCTAGGCCTGCATTCTACGTTGTGTACATTTTTTGAACTGTTTTCCGTACCTACTGCTGATGCCCAAATGGTGTGTACAAAGTCTTTGGTGAACCAATCAGGAATCACGTCCGAGATTTGGTTATCTATTATCATATCATAGTCTCATTGTATACAAGATAGAATCAGAGCTCTGCCAATGTGCTGTTTATAGTATCAGTGTCAATGACAATTTCAATATTCTGCGATATACTGACGATGCACCAGTGTGTTATTTAGCAAGTGTTCGATGATCGATCAAGGAAATTTTTCTTAATCTGTGATAGACCAATGGGACTTCAAAACTTCAAAAGCCTATGTTGTTATCTATCAATTGACCCTCCCACAAGCCTTTGCAAACCCGAAACCATACATTACCCCCAGGGGCTATTTATCAGTTTCAGGAAATATCTGACAAAAATAAGTCTAACACATTTCTTTCTTATCTATCGATGCTTTGTTAATTTTTGCATCTCAAACTTCAGTGAAAAAAAACTTTTTTAAACTTGGTGTGAATACAAAAATCTCTAGTCCCCTTTAGTGTTTACCATGGACTGGCAAAAAGGAGTTAAATGATTCTCTGTAATGTATAATCTTAATTCTTCTCCTACTAAATAACTAAAATCAATTATTTCATGCTTTCCGGTAGAATATCGAGAAATAGCAGTGAAAATATTTTTCGATCTTATACTGATATAACCAGTGAAAATACCGATTTTCACGTTTCTATTGCCTAGGTAAATTGCGCGTGCCGAAAAACCACATGGGAAATATGACGTCATATACCTTACATTTCTCGCGCTTGACGTAATATTGTAATGCGTTGCTATGCGGGAGGGGTACGCCACGGGGAATAACGGAAAAGAACTGTACTGGATTTTGATAAAGCTCCACCCAGAAAGGGTTAAAATCATGAAATAAATAGAAAATTTGTTTTTTTCGGCTGCGCCACTCGTGAAAATATTAACGATGGTGTCCACTCGATGAAATAAGTTTCGATCTTTCACTGAAAAAGACAAATATCCTCTATATCATCAGTTCGATATTAATAACTTCAATATTGGTGTTTCGAAGTTATGGTTCGGGGAATAATATCTCCTTATCGGACAGGGTAGATCAAAGATCAGACTGCACGTTTTGTGCAGTCTGATCTTGATCTACCCTGTCCGCAAAAGGTCAGCAAGTCGCGCTTAGCAGCCAAAGGAGTAAGCAAGTCAACACATAACTGTGATTCGAAAAGCAATATATTCTTATAATCAACTATAATCAAGCTAAAAGTTTCGACTAAGGTCAGCCTGCGCAGTCTGTGCAGGCTGATCCTAGTTGATACGTTTTGTTTATGGTCAATTTTTTTGTACGTCTTGGGACCAGTCTACTCTATGACAGTTTCTCTGTATGTCTGTCTCTCTCTCTCAGATGCATTTAAAATCCCTTTTTTCACGGAGTATGGCACAGGTACGATCAGTCACACGTGGTGCACTTTCTGTATATCAAGCTAAATTGACGTTATCGCAATAGCTGCATGACATTGTGGAATGATTGCGGGTGTTTCCGTATTTACGTTTTATCTGGAATCACGTGAATAGGGAAATAAAAGAAAATCAAAATTGATCCGAAATTCAAAACTTCTCCTTTTACAAAACAGTTCCGGAGAAAAACCGCCCACGCGGAACGGTCGAAGTATTTCACCTCTTTCCAGACGACAAATATGCAACACTTTACCAAACGACAACATTTTAGAAGGGTCCAAATTCAAAGCTTTGCAGACCACAAATCAAATATCGCTCTGATGGTGAGATAAGTCTTTCATTGGATAGAAAACATCATGAGAGAAGGACAAAATCTCTTTTTCCCATTTTGTTTTCTAACGTCTTTTCTCGTTGAAAGTCGGGATTGCAAATGTATATGATAAAGGCTTAACCCTTTACCCCATAAGGCATTTCTATGATATATCTAATTGACCCTCAATAACAGCAAGGATGAAGCTGTTTTTTTTATGTGTATATGACACCTTTTGATAGTGTAGAAAACATTGTGGCAAAAGGTGAAATTGCTCGTCACGAGCGATTTCACCATTTGCCACAATGTTTTCCAAATGCTTCTGCAAGCAATGCGTAGAAACGAGTAGCTATGGCGTAAAGGATTAACCCTTTAACAAACAATCCCTGGTTTTTACGACCCTGAGATAGAAACCTTTTAAAAACATTGTGAGAATGGGAAAAAAATGCTGGCAACCAGCATTTTCTCCTTTTCCTACAATGTTCTTACCCTGCTTAAAACAAATTTCAATTTTTAAGTTGCGTTTATTTTGTCGTCTGCACGTACTTTGAATTTGGACCAGTCTAAAGTTTTGTTGTTTGGTCAAGGGTTAAACCATACTGGAAGCTTTAGCATTGCAGACAACAATTTCAAAGTGACATGTATGATGACGAAATCAGTCTTTTGGAGAGTAAAAAGGTAGAAATGTAGGGAACAATTCTTGATTCTAGAGTGGTTTTTCCCTTTTCTTTTCTAAAGAAAAGAAAGAAAAAAGAAAAAAACTCTAGAATCAAGAATTGTTCTCCTTTTCCCAAAATACTTTTAAACGTCCGATTTCCAACGGTCATTTAATTCTTTACCACACGACAAAATTTTAGACTGGTCCATATACATCTGCAGACAACAAAATAAAAGAGACTGAAAAACTGAAATTTGTTCTGGGAAGGGTAGAAAACACTGTAGGAAAAGGAGAAAATGCTGGTTACCAGCATTTTCTCCATTTCCTACAGTGTTTTCAAAAGTGTTTTTCTCAGGGGCGTCAAAAGTAGGGATTATGTGGTAATGGGTTAAAACACAGGATTGTTATGTTAAGACCCAATCGATCACAGAACAATGGACGTGTTTTTTATTTGTATTTACAGAATGGAACTATCCCACGACCAAAATTGCATGATATGGAATATCTGACGTTTGTGTCTATTATTACATTTGCACCACTTGCGTACGTACGACTTTTACTAGGTTTAAAGATGACTGTGCAAAACATTGTGGCAAAAAAATTATTTGTTTCTAGTTTCCAGTTAAATCGTTACAATACAATATCATAGTTATTAACACTCCTACCGACAGGGAAAAACTCTTGAAAGCATGTTGAGAAAAAGATAGAAAACGCTGGTAATCATGATTATCTCTTTCATTCTCTCAAAATGTTTTGCAGCCTCTCTCTCTCTCTCGCTCTCTCTCTCTCCCTCTCTCTCTCTCTCTCCAAAGTCATTTCAAAAGTGGAGTCACTTAAGACACATTTTTATTTCACATCCTACTACTATAAGTCCAATATCTTTGGCTACATTAGAAGCTGTAGAGTCCAATACGGATTTTTTAGAACGAGGTAAGAGCCCATTACGGATTTTTCAGAACGAGGTAAGAGTCCAATACCAAAATTTCAGGACGAGACAAGAGTCCAATGCGGATTTTTCAGAATGTAGCAAGAGTCCTATATAGATTTTCCAGAATAAGGCAAGAGTCTAATACGGATTTTTCAGAACGTAGCAAGAGTCCAATACGGGTTCTTCAGAACGAGGCAAGAGTCCATTACGGATTTTTCAGAACGTAGCAAGAGTCCAATACGGATTTTTCAGAACGTATAGCAAGAGTCCAATACGGATTTTTCAGAACGTAGCAAGAGCCCAATACGGACATCGATTTTTCAGAACGAGGCAAGAGCCAAATACGGATTTGTCAGAACGAGTCAAGAGTCCAATTCGGATTTTTCAGAACGTAGCAAGAATCCAATACGAATTTTAGAACGAGGTAAGAGTCCAATACGAATTTTTCAGAACGTAGCAAGAGTCCATTAGGGAATTTTCAGAACGTAGCAAGAGCCCAATACGATTTTTATAACGAGGCAACAGTCCAATACGGATTTTTTTTAACATAGCAAAAGTCCAATACCGATTTTTCAGAACGAGGCAGGAGTCCAATGCAGATTTTCCTATTTTGACATGTTTTTTTTAATGATTCAATTTGAAATGGCTCTATACTTATCGTTTACTTTAAAGTCAATACGGAAGTGTGAAATAAGGAGGTGATTTAACATGCTTGGGTTCAATACTGAATTCCATTGGATTCATACACTGCAGGACAAGTCTATCATTCGGACTCGGCTGTCACCTCGTCCAAAATATAGACTGGTTCTGCAGTGTACTCATCCAATAGAATTCATTATTAATTAACTATTGGATATATAGAAGTTATACATGGAAACCGGTCCACGCGATACCAGTCACATTTTTTAGTTCGCATAGTATACAGGTCGTGACCCCGGCTTACGATTTGACCTCCAATCAATACAGTTGACATGATTGGTCAAAAGTTAAGACGTGTGAGCGTCTGTGCTTACTTTTGACCAATCACGTTCAAGGAGTTCTGTATTGGTCTCGGGTCATCAATATTGATACGAGGTCATCTGTATTGATCGGAGGTCATGTCATATTAAGCCGGAGTCACAACCTGTATACTATACGAAGTAAGAAATGTGACCAGCAAACCCTGCTTTCACTTGTCTTAGGTTGTCATATTGATGCTGTGCCAACAGCTAATTAATAAAAATGTCATAATCAAGTGAGTTCGTATTGGCCCAGTTACAGGTCCTCGGCCAGCCGTATTGGCCCAAGTCCTTCGGCCTCTGGCCAATACGGCTGACGATAAAGAGAAACAACAACAACAACAAAAACAATCACGGTCATCCTTTCTAGACTCTTAACCTATTGATCAGGAAGAAAAAGAGTAGGCGTGAGGGCTTGACAATGTTTTATTCCCTCAATCGTGAGATCAGAAACGTGACAAAACTGCCGTCCTTTACGCACTAAAGTCGACTGCACTCAAGCAGACGGTGAATATGGACATGATAATCATGTTGCGGACACAGCTTTACATGCCCGTGATATCGTTTGAGTGTACGTTGATCTTTAGGCTCCTAAGCGAATCACTTACCTTTTGCGAACAGTGTAGATTCAAGATCAGACTGCACAGAACGTACAGTCTGTTCTTGGATCTACACTGTCCGATAACGAGATATTATTCCCCAAAGTATAACCTTAAAATAACGATAATTAGGTTTTTATTTTCGAACTGAAAATTTCCTTTTAGTTATTTAGCAAGTTAAGGGTTAACTCATTACCAGACAACAAAAATTTTAGACGCGTCCATATTGAAAGCAGTTGCACTCTACAAATGAAAAGTGGATGGAGTGATTATTTTTTTTTTTTGCATGAATGGGTAGAAAACATTGAGGAAAGGGGAAAAGGTATTGGTTACCAGCAGTACATCCATCAGTTTCCACAATGTTTTCTAGAGCTCAAATCTTGGTACTATGTGGTAAAAGATTGATGTCAATGGTGTGACCTTTAACTGCACGCTTTGATCGTGCTCTCGTCTGTCCGTGTAATGCAGAGAAATGATCCTCCCCTACAAAAATGACCCATGGGTCATTTCTCTACGTAGAGAAATGACCCATGGGTCATTTTGTAGGGAAGGGTCATTTCTCTGAATTACACCGGAAGAAATCAATGAAATACAGCAAATCATCTATAATACAAGTACGCGATACTTCGAGTAAATCTTTTATTTCGAAGCCTTACCTTGATATGACATGATGTTTTCAAAATGTGTCAGACAATCGGGTTATTTTTGCTGCAGCACTTTGTTTCTGTGGAAAATTCTATTTATGTCATGGCAATTGAGTACACTTTGAAAAAGTGGGTTTGTCCTGCTAAAGGACAAGATTTACACTTTTGTCCAATCTGAGTTTGTTTACAGACAAAACAATAAAATGCTTCATATAATGGTATTGATTTGTCCTTGGAAAGAGAAGAAAACTTGGTGGGAAATGAGGAAACCCTTGCAGGTCGCATTTCCATAAAATCGCAGAAAGTTAGGTGAAAGACCTGTTTCCTTACGGTTGTACAACATTTTTTTCTTCATAAAGCGTTGAAATGAAGGATACAGCAAAGCTTTTACAATAAGTTTTGGTTGTCGAGTTTAAATGATATTTCGAATGAAAGATATTTTTATCCTAAACATGTGCTCAAACTGTCAAATGTTGTGGCTTTATCTCTACAGAACAGACTAATGTTTCTACGATCTTTGGAAAGAAAGCCCTAGAGAACTCTACAAGGAAATCTTGATGCATAACAACAATGACTCCAGAAATCGGTTGTTTCTGAAACAGGGCACATTGCCAGCGGGTTAATTTTTCTCGCCAAGGGCTTCACTTGAACTAATTTCGAAGAGGTCAACGTGGCGTACATGGAAAATATTTAAACTCTATTAAAGGTGGCCCTTCAGATTTTGGGACGAACATTTTACATAAATACAAAAAAAAAATCATCCTTATACTCCCAAAGCCTTTTAATTTCCTTTCATAAACGCAAGTAGCCGAAAAGCATCCGAGAACAAGAGAAATTAGAGATTTACTACAGGCCAGGTCGACACCAACTCGCTCATTTACATACCGGAAATATACAGACGAAGCTTTGTTGGACCGAACTATGGGGTTGACCGAACTATGGGGTTGAACCCCAAAGTTCGTACGAACTTTGGGGTTGAAAATTTTCAACCCCATAGTTCGGTCGGATACCCCATGTTATGCACCATCGGACCGAACTTTGGGGTTGAACACCATAGTTCGTGCGAACTTTGGGGTTGAAAATTTTCAACCCCATAGTTCGGTCGGATACCCCAGCATCATCATAAGCATCATCATATTATTGTTATTATTATTCCGCGCCGAAGGCGGAGGGATATAGTTTTAGCGTTGTCCGTCTGTGCGTTCGTCCGTCCGTGTGTCCGTCCCGGCAAAAATCTCCAATTCCATCGGACGGAATTTTGTGAAATTTTATACATGTGTACATAACCCATTCTGCCGAGACTTTTTTTGTTTTGTTTTTTGATTCGATGCAAAATGGCCGACTGGAAGCGATTTTAAGTTACGTGGTTCAGTACACTTGTGATGTTTTTAGTCTTGTCTTGAAAATTATACAGAGTGTTTACATTCAACGTGTCACATCAATCTACCACCATTAGGAAATGAAGGAAAAATGTTAACCAAGATTGACCTTGCAACTCTGTCAATGTCTTTGCGATTACTAGCTGTGTCATGGAAAAAGGGGGTTTCGTGTTATATTGTATTCCATTTCTTGCGAACACAATTCTTCCCACATTTCTTGACGGATTTGAATAAAATTTTCACAAACCGTTTCTCGTTATGTGACCTATTGCATATTGTCAATGTTTTGCGATTTGTAGCAACGTCATGGAAAAAGGGGGCTTCATGTTTCTTGTTCATTCCATTTCTTGTGATCACAACTCCGCCCACATTTCTTTGAGGGATTTGAATAGATTTTTAGAATGTTTCTCGTCATGTGACCTATCGCATATTGTCAAGGTTTTGCGATTTGCATCAAGGAATAAGGGGGCTTCATGCTATATTTCATTTTTCACTAATATCCATTTAATTACTCTATATATCTCTACAGATTTTAATGAGATTTTCACAGATCATGTGACCTAGCGCATGTTGTCAGAGTTTTGCAATTTATCGCTGTATCATGGAAAAAGGTGGTTTCATATCAAAGTTAATTGGGCATATGAAATTTAAGCATCCATTCAAAGTTGGTTTTCATCGAACAAACAGGAGAAAATGGTCAGTTCCGAAAACTCCATAGACTGTGTGGCGCCGATTTATATTTGGTAACGCTTTTGCTTAAAGAGCAATGTTGCCATTTCTTACAATGTCTACTACTATCAATAGTTGTATTAGAATGTTTCCATTTTGAGCGAGTCTAAAAGCTGCATACTTCGTTTTTCGGAACAACTTAGGTTTATCTGTGCACTAAACTATATCTTCATACATAAAACTGGGTCCAAGATATTATTATCACACGTTTAAAAACGCTGCCGATGCATTATATATGCCTATTATTCTTACCATAGCATCCGAAATGAAAAATATATATGTATTATGTTTGTGTGTGTGCTCGAAACGCAACAGAAAGTTATGACAAGTTCATGTTTATAGTATCGTAACAGATCAGCACTTGTGTACTGATCCGATGCGACACTCTAGCTCCGCTTACACGCACGATAAACAGATAAAAGTATATGATGATGATGATGATGATGATGATGATACAACGGGATAATGTTTCAAGCCAAACTATGACGTTAAAAATGTTCAACCCTAAAGTTCGTACGAACTTTGGGGTTCAATCCCATAGTTCGGTCAACCCCATAGTTCGGTCCAACAATTGACCGAACTATGGGGTCGAACCCCAAAGTTCGTACGAACTTTGGGGTTCAATCCCATAGTTCGGTCCAACAATGCACCATAGTTCGTTCAAACTTTGGGGTTGGAAATATTCACCTCATAGTTTGACTTGAAACATTTATCATCATCATCATCATCATTAACATCAGCAGCAGTAGCAGTAGCAGCAGCAGCAGCAGCATTTTATCACTATCATCATCAGATGCAGATATACACTGATATGAAAATCAGGATTAAACTAGATTTATATTGTCTTGAAAGAGTACTTGATTGCGACTTTGTGTAGAAAAAAAAAAGTTGGTTGGTTGATTTCTCCGCTGCCGAAAATCCAAGGATATCCAGTTCTAATCATCAGAATATACATGTAAACTTGGCCTTTTATCATAGTGTCACAATGTAAATGACGCGATCTTTTTCTAAATATAGCATCTTTGATGGTGATGATGATGATGGTGATGATGATGAGGACGACGCCGCCGCCGACGACGATGATGATGATGATGATGATGAAACAACTGGATGATATTTCAAGCCAAACGTCAGATTATGATGCTGATGATGACGACGATGACGATGATGATGATGATGATGAAGATGATGATGAAACAACGGGATGATGTTTCAAGCCAAACTATGACGTTGAAAATTGTCAACCCCAAAGTTCCTACGAACTTTGGGGTTCAACCGCATAGTTCGGTCAACCCCATAGTTCGGTCCAAAAATAGACCGAACTATGGGGTTGAACCCCAAAGTTCGTACGAACTTTGGGGTTTAACCCCATAGTTCGGTCAACCCCATAGTTCGGTCCAACAATTGACCGAACTATGGGGTTGAACCCCAAAGTTCGTACGAACTTTGGGGTTCAACCCCACAGTTCGGTCAGCCCCATAATTCTGTCCAACAATTGACCGAATTATGGGGTTGAATTTTCAACGACATAGTTTGGCTTGAAACATTCATCATCATCAGCAGCAGCAGCATATAATCATTATCATTGTCAGATGCAGATATACACAGATATGAAAATCAGGATTAAACTAGATTCATATTGTCTTGAAAGAGTATTTTATTCCGACTTTGTGTAAAAAAAAAGTTGGTTGGTTGATGTCTCCGCTGCCAAAAATCCAAGGATATTCAGTTCTAATCATCAGAACATACATGTAAAGTTGGCCTTTTATCATAGTGTCACAATGTAAATGACATGATCTTTTCTAAATAAAGCATCTTTAATGGCGATGATGATGATGATGATGATGATGATCATCATCATCATCATATTGATAATGATGATGAATCGACGGGATGATATTTTAAGCCAAACTTTGACATTGAAAATTTTCAATCCCAAAGTTCGTACGAACTTTGGGGTTCAACCCCATAGTTCGGTCAACCCCATAGTTCGGTCCAAGAATTGACCGAAATATGGGGTTGAACCCCAAAGTTAGTACGAACTTTGGAGTTGAAAATTTTCAACGATATAGTTTGGCTTGAAACATTCATCATCATCATCAGCAGCATATAATCATTATCATTGTCAGATGCAGATATACACAGATATGAAAATCAGGATTAAACTAGATTTATATTGTCTTGAAAGAGTATCTTATTCCGACTTAGTGTCACAATGTAAATGACATGATCTTTTTCTAAATAAAGCATCTTTAATGATGATGATAATGGTGGTGATGATGATGATGATGATTATTATTATTATTATTATTATTATTAACTGACGGGATGATGTTTCAAGCCAAACTGTGGGGTTGAAAATTTTCAACCCCAAAGTTCGGTCCGATAGTGCATAACATGGGGTATCCGACCGAACTATGGGGTTGAAAATTTTCAACCCCAAAGTTCGTACGAACTTTGGGGTTCAACCCCATAGTTCGGTCAACCCCATAGTTCGGTCCAACAAAGCTTCAAACATAGCGTCCAAAGAAGACATTGTGGAAAATAATTACATGTTTATTATGTTATGGAATTCAAGCGTCATTAGTCACTTGCCAGTCACTTTTTGTTTTTGGTGGGAAATCAAAAAATAGCTTAAGAGGTTACGCAGTCTTTTAAGGGAATCCCATTATCATCTTTTTTCTGTTATTTTATGATTCTTAATTATTGTTGATTTGTATTGTTTTTTCATATAAATTTCAGGGATATAATTATATATTTTTTAATTTGGTGTGATGTGAAATATCTAAATACCCAATTTTAACAAAACCATGACGAAACAGACAGTATAAACAAACAACTTCGTAAAGAAAATGGATTTAGACGGCCAATTTTATTATACTGCAAAGAAATTTCTCGTGATCTGATTGGTTAACATGCCGGGAACATATATCATGTTCCCTGGCAAAAAACACATAAAACCAGTTTCCCTTTGAGTGCCCCGTAAACATCACTCTACGTGCAACACAACATCCAAAATGGCGGCGTCGGTCGATCACCAGACTGCACATTTATGCACCAAACTGCACGTTTTAGTGACATCAGTTCCCAGTGACGTCAGTTTTCATTGAATTGGGGCACACAGAAGGGAATTTCTGTTTCTTCAGTATACTCGATTCGTGAAACTTAACAGGAAAATTTCGCCTAACGCACTTTGAAGGGGTAAAACTTTTCAGTATAATAAATTCGTTGTACGGTCAGGTGGCAGGGGACTTGGAAACTTGTTCACGGCTGTGGTGAATCATGTCGCCACCTCGCCTTCGGCTCAGGGCGACATGATTAACAACAGCCGTGAACAAGTTTTCAAGTCCCCTGCCACCTGACCGTACAACTAATACTGTGACAGTCTGCCTTTTAAAGTCAACAGCAAAGCAGCGAGAAAATGTTCGTTACAAGAATTTTCCATACTTCCCAAAGTATTTCCTACTATTCTGAGACAAATATCACTACTTGAGCTACATTTGGCTTGCAACACGCGAAAAGGAACATTCGGACATTTGCGAAAAGTGTCGCTTCGGATGAGCCTGCGCAGTCTGCGCAGGCTGATCAGGAACGACACTCTCCGTTTTCATGTTATTTTATGTTTTGTGCAAGTGTACTGTTTCACAAAATCAAATGAAGTCGTAAAGTGCCCTCTCGGATCAGCCTGCGCGAACTGCGCAGGTCGATCCGAGACGACACTTTACGCAAATGTCCCAGTGCCCCTTTTCACGTTTTGCAAGCTATTTCATTTGTCTTCTGCAGTTGTACTCAATTTGGAAAAAAACTAAAATGGTGTTAACTGCTAAGAGTTACCTATCTAAGACAGACGACAAAAATTTTACACATTTCCACTTTGAAAGCAACTGCAGATAACGTGCTGAATATAACTTAAATCACAAAATCTGTCGTTCTAAGCATATTTTTCTTTTTTTTTTTTGAAAAGTTGAAAATGCTGGTTACCATCATTTCCTTCTTTTCCAACAGTGTTTTCTAAAATTTTTTTTTTTTTTTTTGTCAACCCCGGACAGTTTTTTAAAGGACTCAGTCAATTGTACTCGTCAGTGGTTTGTCATTAAATGGCTGATATGCTAATCGCTTTAAGATTATGCTGCTTGGCCCATAAATATGACAAAAAGTTATTCAAAGAATACATTTTTGTGGTAATTAGATTTAAGAAGTCAATCTCTTAAAGTAACCGCTTATGATTTAAAAGGGCATTAAACCTGATTTTGACCCCATTTTTCTTTTGCAAGGGGATAGGGTTGGGAAGATATCTATCTATCTATCTATCTATTTATCTATCTATCTATCTCTCTATCTATCTATCTATCTATCTGTCTATCTATCTATTCATTTAAATCTCATTATTTTACATTTCACTAAAAGGATAAAAAAATAAAACAAGCAATATACATGTAATAATAAACCCAGTTAAAACATGTACAATGCCACTCTTCAATTAGAGAGATTATTATAAAAGGGGCATGCGGACATTTGCGTAAAATGCCGTCTCAGATCAGGCTGCAAAGTCCACATAGACTAATCCGATACGACACTTTCCGTTTTTATGTAATCTTCTGTCTCGCGCAAGTTTACTGTTGCAGAAAATCTAATACAGTCGTAAAGTGCCGTCTCGGATTAGCCTGCGCGGACTGCGCAGGCTGATCCGAGAAGACATTTTACGCAAATGTCCACATGCCCCTTTTCCCGTGTTACGAACCATATATTTATGAATTATATGATATGGATATGAATTATGATAACGTTGTTGCTATGCAATATAATCTGAAAAATGAAAAATGCAGCAAATTCCTCTGGTGAATCTTCTTGAACCCACTTAGTTTCAGGCCATGCTCGGCGACACTTCCAACTCAGCTCTCGGTCAACCGGAACTTGTTCCTCACGGATATACATGTATTGTTATAGATCAGAATTATATTATTTCATGCTTTCTGGTAGGATATCGAGAAAGAGCAGTGAAAATTTTTCGATCTTAGACTGGTACCACCAGTGAAAATACCGATTTTCACGTTCTTGTTGCCTAGGTAATTGCGCGTGCCTCACAACCAGATAGGAAATATGAGGTCATTTACCGTACATTTCTCGCGCTTGACGTAATATTGTAGTGCCTTGCTATGCTGGAGGGGTACGCCATGGAGAATAACGGAAAAGAACTGTACTGGATTTTGACAAAGCTCCTCCCAGAAAGGGTTAAAAGCATGAAAGAAATCATTAGAATATTTTGAGTTTTTTTTTTTTCGATGAAAGATCGAAATTCATTTCATCTCGTGAACACCATCGGTAATATTCTCACGCGTGGCTGCTTCACTCGTGAAAATATTACCGATGATGTTCACTCGATGAAATAAATTTCGATCTTTCACCGAATAAAACAAATATCCTCTATTCCATTATTGTGCTCTTATACGAACAGGTACGTTTGCAACAAAGGCAGAGGTCCAGATAAAAGGGAGTGATGTATTCTAAATCCATCTTTTCTCTCCGAAACCTGATATTCTGATGGGTACTCATTGGAATCGTCTCATTGAAAGGATTCTAATGAGTAATGAGAACATAACCTTATTAGGATTTTGTGGAGAATAAATGATATTTTCAAATTTGAAATCAAAATCACCCTCTCTATCTGGAGCTCTGCAATGCAGAGCTGAAATACCAGTACAAACCGCATCTAGCGGGATTCAAACCCACGAGGACAAATACCCTCATTTTTCGAGGTTTAAAAGACCAATACTATACTACTCAACATTTGCTAGGGATCACCATATAAAATTCAACCGCCAAAATGTTTGTGACCTGTATCAGGTATGGTTTTTCAATATGATTTGCTACACTGATAAAATATACTGCCTATGGAAGTGGGTGTTTTTAATACAAACCTGCAAGACATAACCATATGTAAATACCTAAGTGATCCCTAGCAAATATTCAGTAGTATATATTATTTCATGCTTTCCGGTTGGATATCGAGAAATAGCAGTGAAAATATTTTTCGATCTTACACTGGTACCACCAGTGAAAATACTGCTTTTCACATTCTTGTTGCCTAGGTAAATTGCCCGTGCCTCACAACCAGCTGGGAAATATGACGTCATATACCTTACATTTCTCGCGCTTGACGTAATATTGTAATGCGTTGCTATGCTGGAGGGGTACGCCACGGGGAATAACGGAAAAGAACTGTACTGGATTTTGATAAAGCTCCACCCAGAAAGGGTTAAAAGTATGAAATAAACAGAATATTTGTTTTTTCGGTGAAGGATAAAAATTGACCTATTTTCACTCGTGGCTGCGCCACTCGTGAAAATATTACCGATGGTGTCCACTCAATGAAATAAATTACGATCTTTCACCGAAAAAAAAAACCAAATATCCTCTATATCACTTAAGTAAAGAGATATCTCCCCAAAGCAATTGTTAGGTATTGTATTTAAATCGGGGTGTTGGCACGTATGAAGGAGTGGTCTCACGTAACAATACATTATGGGAAATGAGAAAATACTGGTAATCACAAATTTCTCTGTTCTCATCATGATTTTTCCATATTAAAGACAAATTCCATCATTTGAGGTACAGTGAAATTGTCCTCAACAAATGCTTTTAATTTGGACAGGTCTTTACTTTTGTAGTGTGGTACAAATTCAAAGACACATATTTAATTATTTATCTATTTATTTATTCATTATTATTTTTTTTTTATTTATTTATCTGCGCAGGATGATATGGTTCGAAATTTTTTGCAGATACATTGAGCCTCCTTTAGCAGAACTCAATTGCAGACAACGAAATAAATGCAGCGTCAAATAAGGCATTTGTATTATAACCCTTTGGCTGTTAGGTGCGACTCCCCGACCTTTCGAGGACAGTGTAGATCAAGATCAGACAGCACAGAACGTGCAGTCTGATCTTGCGTCTTAACAGTCTAATAAGGAGATATCATTCCTCAAAACATGACTTCGAAACAACAATATCGAAGTTATTGATATCGAACTAATGATTTAATTTTAGTTTAATTTCAATTATTTTTGTGTTTACTGTCGAATTAAAAATCTCCAGTAAGCTGTTTAGTAGGATTAGGACTAAAAGTTGAAAAAAAGGAGATAAGGCTGTTTTCCAGTATTTCCCCCTTTTCACACATTTTATTCGGACGCTTTCCCCCTTAAAGTTGATACAAATTGGAACTGCCTGGTAAAGGGTTATTTACTAGATTGACATGTGACTTTTGTCCCTGACCCAAACCTTTGCAGGGGGCGGCATATGTAAGATTAGATTCACATCCAGGAACTCTTTACCGTCCAGGCATATTGTGGCTTGCTTTCGCTTACTTTACAGACCCCAATCAGAGCGCTCCAAACGTGCAGTCTGAACTCGGATCTGAATCGTCCGATCTTTCTTTGTAGAAGGCCTTCGCCTTGCATAAGGTGTTTTTATTATTTGCCAGTTTTTACACTTCATTTTATTTTCTTTTTATTGTTTAATTGTTCTATTACCACACAATCCCTACTTTTGACGACCCTGAGAAAGAAGCCTTTGGAAAACATTGTGGGAAAAGGAGAAAATGCTGGTGACCAGCATTTTCTCCTTTTCCCACAATGTTTTCTACTCTTCACAAAACAAATTTCAAATTTTCAATAACTCTTTTTATGTCGTCTGCAAGTGCTTTCGATAGGGACCAGCCTAAATTATTGTCGTTTAATAAGTTAAAGATAAGTTACAATGTCGAAAACAAAACAAACAAAAAATTATACAATGTTTTTTTTTTAATTTTTTGTGTGTGGTTTTCTAGTGTACATTTGAGTCATGGTGTGTGAAAAGGGTATTTATTGCTCGGTCGGTAATGTACAAGGATGTAACCAGGGGACTCTGTTTCGAATCCCAATAATTATACTGTTTCCTTTTTGAAAATACTGTACATTGCCAAATTAACTGCTGAAACTAGTCACCACTTCTTTTTCAGGCATGTCAAGTGGACAACAAAATCGATCTGAATTCTTTACAAAACACTTTTCTGATGCTATGTCGGCACAATCTTCTTTTACCGTGACTTCCGCAATCTGTGAAGCCAAGACGTTACACCCCAGGTCTGCCAGTTTGTTTCCGATGACTGGTGATAGTCAATGTTTACCATTCCCCTATCAACTGTTATCATTGTTACGACGAATAATTGATTTCCTTGGGTTTCGAATATAAAAAGATACCGACGGAGGACAAATGAAAATTTCCGTATTCTCTGAAAGGCTAGCAGAGTTTCAGGGGCCCAACGTCAGCCATAGTCATTCCTCTCACCGTCACGTGCCCTACGTTCAACATGTGACCGTAATCTTCTCTCAGATCCACAAGATAATGGTTTTGACTTTCACAGCAGGTGTCATAGCACTGGGTTTGGACCATATGAAAAATAGAGTGAAATTGGGCATTTTTGAAGCCACACAGATAACTTAATGGCAAAATTATTGTTTTTCCGTGTCTTGCGAGTTGCTCATGTAAAAATAGATCATGTTTACCGTTGGTGTCGACTTGAGCTGTTGTGATTCTCTAATTTCTCTTTTTGTCGGATGGTTTTCGACTACTGGGGATTCATGAAAGAAAATGATAAGGCTTTGGGAGTATAAGGATGTTTTTTTGTACTTTTGTTAAGTTTTCGTCCCAGAATATGAAGGGCCACATTTAAGTGGACAAGCATCCATAACTATCAGTTACCTGACTTGAATGAGTTCAAGGGCGACGTCTTGTTGTTTCAGCTATGCAACTAGAGACGACTGCAAAAAACCCTTTTTTCAAACGTCCTTGAGAGATAAAAGCTTTAGAAAACATTTTTGGAAAAAGATAAAATGCTGATTACAAGCATTTTCTCCTTTTACTGTATTTTTCCATCCTTCCAAAGCCAAAATCCAACATTTGCATCGTATCTAAGTTGGTGTCTGCAAAATGCTATCAGTTTGGAAAAGTTTAGAATTTGGTCGTCTGGTAAAGAGTTATTTATGCTTTACAAAAACTTCTTTTGTAACAACGGAAAATATTTTAGATATAATGATATAAATTGCCTTTGACATTTTTTGAACGACCATCGTCTATATGCAACGCATTAAAGGAAAACTGTTTCGGTGATAGACAGGGAAGTTTATCAAACTTTGTGAGAAGATCGTGGAGGAGTGAGTTTATTATATTCTTTATTAAGGGCTATAGAGGTTAAACGTCGCTTTTAACAATATTACAGCTATATTTTTGCGACGTCTGGCAAGTTCGTGCCTTTAAAAATTGTATAGACTTTTTGAAATAACCATAATGTTACACATAGCCTTTTTTTCCTGGAATTAATTGTAAAAAAAGAAATGTTCTAGCCACGTACCGACTGTAACTCTTAAACTCTTGCCAAATAATCCTTGGTTTTTAATACCCAGATAAAGAAGCCTTCTGAAAACATTGGTGGAAAAAGGAGAAAATGCTGGTAACCAGCATTTTCTCCCTTTTCCACCAATGTTTTCTACTCTTTTTCTACGCTTTTAAAATCAACATTTAATTTTTGAGTCACGTCTACATTGGAGTCTGCAGATGCTTTCAATTTGAACAAGTCAATACTGGTGATCAGTACTTTTCTTCTTTTTTTCCACATTTTTTTCCTCATTGTATCAAAGACAAGTCTCATAGTTTAAACCATAGTTTATTTTGTTGTTAATTGCTTCAATTTTGTGAAGTGTAAAATTGTGCGGTTTTTTAAAACAATAGAAGCAAAAACAAAAACTATTTGAAAAAACTGGGATGTTATAACTTTACCAAGAAAAAAGAATATAAAAAATTACCTCCCTTTCAAAGATGCCATTTTGAAGACATTAGAAGGGTGTTTATTGTGTACAGTTGTAGATCTTTTCAAATAAATGTCACTTTCCTATTCAACATTTCAGTTATGTGACATCTTTTTTTTCTGGAGAAAAATTGGGTTTTTTTGCAACTCTTCACGCAGAAAAAATATGTGAACCGTGCTCTGTGAAAAGGGGGCTTAATGCATTGGCGAAAGGTATCAACCCAGGTCACCTTCTGCAGTCCGCACAGGCTGACCAGGCCGAAACTTTTCCCTATTGGTCCATTTTCTGTTTATCAAAGAACCAGTCTACCTCATGATTAAGTCGGTTATTTAAGAAAGTAGTTTTTATGGATCCATAATCATGTGATGAATTGGATATCGGCGATTGCCAAATGTATATCTTTATAGCTTTTCTATGATTTTTCGTGATGTTGCTACATATGCATGATTAAACCACCATTTTTCTAAGTTTAAACCAAATGTATGTCCATCTGTGTGATTTGGAGGGGGGAAGTGTGTGTGAGTGTGTGTGGACAAAAATGTTGCGTGGAGTATGTGTGGAAAAATGATGCGTGCAAGGGCATGTTATCGAAGGTCTTATTGCAAATAAGTAATTCATTATGCTGTTTTTATGATGTGTAATGATGGCTTAATAAGCTACCTTCGTTAAATAAAGATATTATTATTATTTTTATAATTATTATAACTGAACGCTCTTAAAACTTACAGTAAGATGGTTAGTCTGTCGTGTAAACATAGATAAACAGTCTATTAACCCTTTCGCAAACGACAAATTTTGGGCTCTTCTAAACTGAGAGAGTTTGCAGACGACAATTTTAGATTTTGAGAAAATGGCAGAAAGTTCTCAAAAAGGGTAGAAAACAATGTGGGAAAAGGAGAAATTGCTCGTTACGAGCAATTTCTCCTTTTCCCACAATGTTTTTTTTTTAAAGACTTTACCGCAGACACGTAAAAACCAGGGAAAGGGTTAATATGGTGTCAGGAATGATTAACTCAAAGGATTTGTCTTCAGTTTCAAACTGGATACGACAACAGTGATTTCTTCGAAGGCTTCAAGAAAGTAAAATGTATTTATATCTATCGCTCGGAATTTGTGCAATCTTGCAATCGTGAGGGGCGCCATTTGGCATGATGGTACAAGAATGATTATACTTTCATAGAATAATAATTAAATGGGTTAACCCATTACCACACAATCCCTACTTTTCACAATCCTAAGAAAGTTCTCAGCCTTTAGAAAGCATTGTGGGAAAAGAAGAAAATGCTCGTAACCAGAATTTTCTTCTTTTCCCACAATGTTTTCTACCATTCACAAAACAAATTTCAAATTTTCAATCACTTTTATTTTGTCGTCTGCAAAATGTTTTCGAATTGGACAAACCTAAAATTTTGTCGTTTGGTAATGAGTTAAACTGGCTAAAAACGAGTCATCATCAAAATTTCTGTGGGTTGATATGGCGCTATTTTAGACTCGTGTACGTCATAAAACGTCGTCATAAAAACTATCATTTAGAGGCAATTATGATAGGACAAACCTGCCCCACTGTCCAACTAGCCCCGGTCTCCCCTTAAGATGTAATGTACTTTTAAAAGAATGGCATATCACTCGGATAGAAAATCGTGGACGTCGTTGCTTTCTTATTGAAAAATTTAAGTCGAAAAGGGACATAACCGCTTAAGAGAATACTTTTCGGAGTTACATGCCCTTCTGGAATGCCCTTTCGATAGTTAACCAATAGCCGAAGTTAGAGGTGACATTCGTTGTCTGCGCATGTCATATTCTTCGAAGATTCGATCTGTATGCTATGACACATCACCCATCCCATATACCAGGGAAAAGCAGGGCTTATACCGAACCTATTTCTCAAGCCTGTAGGGGCTTTTCTAATAAATAGCTGGTGCATAGTTTACATGCTAGCTGATCATAGCTTAACCCTTTCCCAAACGACAAACTTTTGGACTAGACCGAATTGAAAGCATTTGCAGACGACAATTCAACTCTTGCTGAAAAGATAATTTTTGTCTATGATAGGGTTGAAAACATTGTGGGAAAAGGAGAAAATGCTGGTTACCAGCATTTTCTCCTTTTCCCACAATGTTTTCAAAAGGCTACTATTCCAGACCCGTAAAAACCAGGAATTGTTTGGGAAAAGATTAATAAATCGCACCAGGTAGCGCTTTACAGAGTAAACTTTTAATTGATTTTGAAATTCAAAGTAACGCTTATCGTTTGGAAAAGTAGTCCGGTTCTATACCCAGAATGCCCAAATTAGATAGATGCGTATTTGTAGAGTGCCATCTAGCGAGAAATAATGAGTGAATATGACAGATGCACGAGAAAACATCAAAGGTTCGGCAAGACGATGATGATGACGACAGGACTATGACAATACACTGATGCTTTGTTCTTCGGTATCTCTGAAGGTAACGCCCAAGGCTTAAGCTTTATATTACTAAATAACTAAAATGAAATTTTCAATTCGTTAGTAATAAAAAAAAAATGATGATATTTCAAAGTTATGTTTTATGAAATAATATCTTCCTATCGGACAGTGTAGATCCAAGATCAGACTGCACGTTCTGTGCATTCTGATCTTAATCTACACTGTCCGCAAAAGGTCAGTGAGTCGCGCTTAGCAGCCTAAGGGTTAAAATGAAGGAATCGTTGGTTCGAATATCGGCCAATTTCTGTCCGAGAATTGATGACAAACATTTGCGACGGGATTTCCTTTCTTTCTCACTCCTGATCGTTGTCTCGACTGAATGGTTATGTTGGAAAGCAGCCTGGGGGAAGAATATTCCAGAGCTTGTATTCACAAACCACTCTTAAGAACATTCTATGTCTTATTCTCCAGAAAGTTCTACACTTGTAAGTAACACAAATTCTGATTGGCTAAACCATTCGGTTTAGCCAATCAGAAGTTGTGTTACTCACAAAGTTGGAAAACCTTGGAGAATAAGACTAATAATATTCTCAAGAATGGTTGGTAAATACGGGCTAGGTCTAATTATGGATCTAGAAAGCTTCTGGTTGGCTAAACCACTTGGTAAACCAGTTGTGGTACTTTCAAATTAAGAAATTTCTTGACAATAACACTATAAGAATGTTCTTAAGAATGATTTGTGAAAGACCGACCCTGGTTTTAGAATAAAATAAACAAATCAAAGAAAGAATGGATAGGTGCACTTGCCGACACGATGTTGAAAACGGCGTTAAATACCATTCAACAAGCCAATATCTTCAAAACTAGCCGAGCTAGTGATAAAATGTGTAAATCAAGTGGATGTAACATACAGGCAACGTATTGGCGAGCTTGAGAATGGGCGTAGACAAGATTTTGTATGTAATAAGATTTGTAAATATTTGAAAAATCATTTATATAAACTTAAAGGATGGTTAGAAACGTTTAACGTTTATCTTTACCGTCATTATAGACTTTGAACTTCATCTGCTGATCATGTCTTTTTTTTATACATTGTGAAAGATAAAGGTATATATTAAAAAATTAGCAATTTCTCCACATGTGAGAATGTTCTCCTTGATAACAGCAAATTTGAATAAAGAAGGAAGAAGAGATTGTTTACTGTTTCAGAACCGTGGGCGAAAAAGAGGGCTTATGCGAATGGCATACAAGCAAGATCAGACTGTTCGGACCATGCAGCCCGATCTTGGATATTAACTGTCCTAGCCAGATCGGGTTGTGGCTGACGAACCCGACTCGTGACTTGGTGGTTATGGATTCGAATACCCGGCAAACTATTCTTACGAACGAAGTCTGTAACAATGAAACAAACGAACAAATGCATAGCAGACATACAGGGACTGGGCAGAATTCGAACCGAGAACACCCGTTCAAAAGGCCAACACCATAGCCACTGAGAAAAAGAGAATTCTCCCCAAAGAAGTTGTTAGGCATTGTATTTAAACCGGGATGATCCCATACGTGAAGGAGTGGTCTCCCGTAACACTATGTTTCCTGTGTAATGCAGAAGAATGACTCCCATTACAAAATGACCCCCGGGTCATTTCTCGACGTAGAGGAATGACCCATGGGTCATTTTTCTACGTAGAAAAATGACCCGGGTCATTATTCTACGTCGAGAAATGACCCGGGGGTCATTTCTCGACGTAGAGAAATGATCCATGGGTCATTATTCTACGTCGAGAAATGACGGTAGGTCATTTTGTAATGGGGGTCATTTCTCTGCATTACACCTGCACTTTTCGCATCTCGCTCCTACTGAATGAGAGAAAAGTAGTCAGTAGTAGCTTGTAAAGAAATCGCGGACAGTACCTGTGTAAGAAAGCCAAGAAACACATTCATATATAGTTGCAAAGACCACAACGATATGATCTGTTTAAATCGTGTTAACCTTTTTCCAAAGGACACATTTTGGACTCTTTCAAACCAAAAGAGTTTGCAGACGACAATTCTAGATTTGGAGAAAATGGCAGAAAGTTCTCAAGAAGGGTAGAAAAACACTGGAAAAAGGAGAAATTGCTCTGGCAATCGGAAATGTAAAGTTCTACGCCATCCTAGTTCTACACCCCTTTCCATCCGCAGTAGAAGCTGATTACCTGTTAAATCTTTACCAAACGACAAAAATTTAGGTTTACCCAAATCGAAAGCAATTGCAGACGACAAAATAAAAGTAACTGAAAATTTGAAATTTGATTTGTGAAGGGTAGAAAACATAGTGGGAAAAGGAGAAAATGCTGGTAACCAGCATTTTTCTCCTTTTCCCACAATGTTTTCTACGGGCGTCTTTCTCAAGGGCGTCTAAAGTAGGGATTGTGTGGTAATGGGTTAATTTATCCTTTGGCAAACCACGGAGAATTTATGGAGAGACCATGTCTTACACTTGTGGAAGCCGAGGACAAACATAAGGACTTGAGATATTCTGTCTCCATAATAATGACCAGAACCTGTTGAATGCGGGGAAAAACAGTTTTCCGTTTTAATTTCCAGAAAAATCAAATGAATATTCGTAGTTCAAGGCATCAGCACAAAATGGTGCACTATCAAAGTTCATTTCACCTGGAAAAAGTCCATTACATCGACAGAGTCGGTCCAAGATCAAATTGTTCCTCAGTGCTTTTTTTTTTTTATCTTGAAAAAGTAATTGTTACAGCTAATTAAATTAATATATTCATACTGAGGTCACAAACATTTAAACAAATTGTTGAGTGATGGTTTCTCGGATTCATTACTAATAATTAAATTCAGTGGCATACGCAGGGACGCAATAGCACAAAATCAAAATTCGTGTGCACGCCTTTTTATTAAAATAAAGGTGATTTCCAAAATGTCCTGTCAATTAACGCCAAAAATGAAAAATCACGTGGATTTTTATTCTTGTAATTTCTTAAGTGCTAACACTATGAACCCGCAAGACCGATTTTGAAGTTCAAGAATGCCTTGGTCCGTTTTCTCCCTGGGAGAGAGAGTCATCACCCACTCCAAACCCTCCCTACCTTAATTTGGGTAAGTTGAGATAAAGGCCAGGTTACGCCATTATCTTCAGCTAGATGGCATTCTATAAATACTCATCTATCTGATATGGGCATCCTGGGTACAGAACCGAACCACTTTTCTACGCGACAACCGTTACTTTGAATTTAAAACCAAAAAAAAGGTTTACCCAATAAAACGCTACCTCGTGCAATTCACTCAACTATGATCACCAGTTTAGAGAAATCTGTTGCTATTTAAGCAGGTCTCATTTCTCTTCAAACGTATTGATACGTAAAAGCTATTTTCAACATTGCTACTTTATAGAGCGTACAGTCAGCCCGCTTTCGGGGCTAGTAGTGATGCGTCATATAAGACAGTCGAATCTTCGAAGAATATGACATGCGCAGACAATGCAGGTTACGCGCGTGATATTTATGCCAAAGACGGCGGCAATCGCAGATGAACGCAAAACCAATAGGAGTTTCAATTTCTAAAGCCGCCCCATAGACCTGTTATCTTCTAACCAATCCATTGCTACCGGAAACTCCTATTCTTTTGGACAAGATATGACATCATCGCACCGATTTATACACGAACCCACATAGTGTTATTGATCACGTGACATTCCCACAATGCCGCCATCAGTGTCATTTCTGTCATATCATGTCAGCCATTCATTGATACATTTGTGTCAAGGGCTAACCAGAGCTTGGCTTGGACTTTAGAATGTATTGTCTAAGGTCACTACCACAAAAAGGTAGGAATTCCTATAATTAGAATAGAACCTTGGACCGCCAAATTACAAACCATACACCTTTGCCGCTGGGAATTGCAACACCTGTGTTAGGAAAAAACCAGCACCTTCTGGTTTGCAGTGGCTTGGTTTAACTCGTGAATGTATTCCTCACAAATCTGGGTCCGTACTCACCAACCAGTCGTAAGAATATTTTAAGGCATTTTTGTACAGATTTTTTTTAATATGAAAGTAACAGAACTTCTGATTGGCTAAACCAATTGGTTTAGCCAATCAGAATTTCTGTTACTTTCACAGCCAGAAAATCTTGAAGATGAAGACCAAGAATGTTCTTAAGATCGAATGATTGGTGAATACGACCCCTGGTCCGATCCACGCTGGCAAATATCTCGTACAAGAAAATCTTATGAATAAACTCTATTTAGAAGACAACTCATTCTAGGGTGAGTAAAAGAATGCATTATTGCTTATTTCCCTTCGTTAGTGCTATAAGCATGGGAAGCTGTTTTCCTTTCGTCGAGCCAAGACATTGATTCAATCTGACGGTGTTTTACTCTTGACCAAACAACAAACGTTTGCCTGGTCCAAATTCAAAGCCACTGCATACGACAATATCAATTCTACAAAGGGAAAATAAAATTTGTTATTGCAATTGTAGAAAACTTTGTTCGAAAAATTGAGAAAATGCTGGTTAGCAGTATTTTCTCCTTTGCCCTAGAATGTTTGTAAAGGCCTTCTTCCTCAGGATGGTAAAAACTCCGTATCGTTTGGTAAAAGGTTGACGCCATTTTAGCCGGATCATTAGGTTTGTGGTGGAGAAAGTTAACATGCACGACCCTTTATGAGCTATCTGCCTTTACAAAGGCCAAAATTAAAATGTACCTTGCCTGTGGACTTGTCAATCTTTACCAGATGCTAAAATTTCAGAATTTTCTGAGTTGAAAGCATTTCTGACTGGTTACGCGAAAAGGGACATTCTAGGAATTCTGCACATACATTAGACGAAAACAGATCAAAGATAGTGCAGGTCAATTGAAGATGATGGTTCAAAAATGATTGTACGAGTATAATAAGGTAAAATACAGAAGATATCATAAAAGCGAAAAGTGTCGACACTTTTCGTAGTTTCCAGATGGTCCCTTTTTGCTTGACCGGTCACATTTACAGATGACAATTTATAGCTGGACCAAACGCCAAAAATTGCCTTTGATAGAGCAGAAACCTGTATGGTAACCAGCG
This sequence comes from Tridacna crocea, assembly GCA_943736015.1. NCBI lineage: Eukaryota > Metazoa > Mollusca > Bivalvia > Cardiida > Cardiidae > Tridacna > Tridacna crocea. The sequence continues at coordinate 41,663,829 of OX031066.1, read as the reverse complement.
TGTTCTCTTTTCCCAAAATGTTTTCTATGTTTTCTGATACAACTCCTTTCATTTCAAGCAAATTTAGTTTGTCGTCTGCAACTATTTTGAATTTAGACCATTCTGAATTTGCGTCGTTTGGTACTGATTAATCAGATTATGGATGGCGGAGTTTGTTCAAACATGTACTAAGGTCTTAAACCAGAGCTCTAGATAAGAGGGAGTGATGATATTCTAAATCCATCATTTGTTTTCCAAATCCTATGTTGTGGGTACTTATTAGAATCGCCTCACTAAGACGATTCTAATGAGTACCCATAATAAAGGGTTTTCAGGAGAATGAATAATATTTTCAATTTTGAAATCAAAATCACTCCCTCTGTCTGGTGCTCTGTTGACTATTTGTTGAACCCCAACAGCGCAGTCAGTAACCTACATGGCCTGAGACGAGGTGTTCGCTGGTTCGAATTCTCGCAATGGCCAATTTCTTTCTGGGGGATGGATGATATGAGGTTATTTAACATGCATGGGTACAATAGTGAATCCTATTGGATGAGTACACTGCAGAACTAGTGTAATTTGGACGAGGCGACAAAGATCAAGGGCTTGTGTTATGAATATCCAAACAGAAGTAACTAATTTGCATATTGTGTTGTCCAAAGGGTCACAAGGACGTCGCCGTATTATCGTATATGCTAGCCCATTACTTCATGCGAAATGAACCAAATGTGTGTTTTTTTTAATCTTATTCTGGGAGATGATAAGCATAAGATAAGAAAAAAAGAAGGACGAGTCTTTAAAGTGAATTAGTAAACTAGACAGAATCTGAAATATACACTACTCACACTCTGATAGCAATTATTGGGATATTTCAGTTAACTCATTACCGTGCAACAAATTTTGGACGAAATCAAATTGAAAGCAATTACAAAGGACAACTCACAAATGGCCTTAATCCTAGTATTTGTCACGGAATGAGTAGAAAACCTTGTGCAAAAAGGAGAAAATGCTGGTAGCCAGCATTTTCTCCTTTTTCTACAATGTTTTCAAAAGTCTTCTCTGTCAGATGTCGTTAAAACTCGGGACTGTGTGGTAAAATATTTAGGCATATGCTGCAAAAATACAGCTTTAGCTTAAAAAAAATCTGGTTAATTTCAGCAGTGTGACAATGTTCTGCATTGAAAAACCATACCTTGATGCATGCAACACATACACAGTGGCTAAATCTTAGATGGTGGTTCCTAACGAATTTTGAGTAGTTTAATTCGTTTTTTTTCAAAAAAAGGAAAGGAGCTACATGAAAAGTTTCGTAAGATCTATACAAGATTACCATAAAAAATGTTTATTCTACATACGTTTTTTTTTTCAACGTCTGAAAACATAGTGGTAAGGGACAAAAATTGCTCGTAACTACTAATTTGTATAATTGCCATTTTTCAAGCATTTCCATTGTATTAAACCACAAATTATGTATATAAGCCATTGGATATTTCCAGCAAAGGTCTGTATTTCGTGGGAGGAAAAGAGTTGACCTATTTACAAACATTTCCATATCTGATCAACCACGAAGAAAAAGGATTTTTGAAAACGCTGTTGAAGAAAATCGTCGGTTTAGTTCAAAAACTTGTGACTTCAGCTTGAAACAAGCTGTAGTTACGAGGTTTTATGAAATTAACCGTCGAAATGCGGGTAACCAGCATTTTCTTCATTTCAACCAATGGTTTCGATCATTCCTATGACGAATCCCATCATTTCAACATACTAGTCTCTCGTCTGCAAATGTTTTGAATTTAAGCGAGCATAAAATTTTGTCGTCTGGTAAAGGGTGAAATGTAAAAGGTGGGAGGGCTTTATCTAGTACACTAGTTGTCTTCGAGTAATCATTAGTAAGGGAAAATGTGCAACCAGGCTTAACTTTAATGGTTGATTTATGAATCTATCAAGTGTATAACTGGTTATTTACAACAACAACAACAACAACAACAAAATGAAGAGGTATGGAACAGAATTTATTGTCATTAGTATATTTGTTATTCACTTTCTGTTTTTCCATCGGAGACTGATAATAGTTGATAAAATGAAAATGATAACAATGAAACAATAATAAATGTAGAAATAATAATGATTCATTCTAATTATTTCCTCACGTAAAGACTGGTGGAACATTGCTGTTTATAAATATTCATTGTATGCAAGAAATCGAGGGGGAGAAAAACTAGAAAACATAACATACGTTGCATGAAACAAAATTTTTGGACCGCACTGTTGTTTTATTGGTACGTGCCACACTGCAGATATTCCAGAGGGTAAGATACGTGTAGAGGCCAATCTATCATAGCAGATGTCATAATACATCAAGATCTAACTCATATCATTTACATGTATAGAAAATATTGTGAATGCGATAGTCTGTTTTTGAGTGGTCAGACCATGTGTTAGTCGCTAGCAAAAAATAAAATAGAATCAGGCAAAAAATAATCAAAAGACACAGCTACCGAGAAGTCTTTTTTTTAACCCAAACTTGAAATTATCTTTTGTGTCAGCGACAAACGCATGGACCTACCATACAATGACAGATTGTCATTTTCCAGTTATTTCCATTTTATGATAAAAATTTAAATGCATTTAAACACCCTGCTTTGACTTTTGGCTTTCATCGTTACTTTGAAGGAGTTCAATTTTTGAGTCAAGCTTAATTTGTCGTCTGCAAATGCTTTCAATTTGGACAAGTTTAACACTTTTTCATCTCGTACAAATTAATTCCCAGCAACGCCCCCTGTAATGTTCACTTTTTGCACACTAGATACCCATCAGACACTCGGGACAACACCTTTTCTACGATGAAAGTAGAGGATATTGACGTGGATCAAATATGGCGGGATCTTGGTCCTTTCAAAAAGTATACATGGAAGCAAATCTCGTCGTATTTGTTTATCTGTGTGTCCTGGGTAATTCATCAACTAACCATCGTTTTTATAGGTAAGTCATTTTATTTTCTTTTCCAAATTAAGGTAAACTTGTAGCAATGGGTAAGGCTTGCAAACTGTTTGACTGCGCAATTGAATCACAGGCAGACCAGCAATTTCTCCTAGTTTTTGTCAAAAGTTACCATAGCATCTGTCATTACTAACAATGGCTTCGGAGAAATCTTAGTGGGAAAAGCAGGTAGTTGTTTGGGAAAAAAGTCATGAGAGCTTAGAACTGGAACAGAAGCAGTTTCTATATTCTCAAAGCTATATTCCTCAGAGTCGTAAAGATATGGTGTTGTTGTGTAAAAGTTTCAATATTTCTGAATTCCAGATTCTGAATGCAAGTTTATGGTCATCATATACAACTATGTCTAGTACTGTTTTCACAAACCTTAATCAGAGCAACAATATACAAAGTACTACAGAGTCTTCAGGGAAACAAGATTTAAGCCACTCTTATTGAAGGGTTTGTTAAGAAACTAGCTAGTAGTAGTTACGTATAGTGTAGTGATAACAATAAGTTTCCGATATACTTCAAACATAAAGGGAAAAGGAGAAAATTCTGGTTACCAGAATTTTCTCCTTTCCCTCGATGTTTTCAAAAGCCTTCTATACAAGTGCCTAAAATTCAGTATTGTTCATTGAAGGGTTATGTATTTCTGGTTTAATTCTGAAAGCAAGTTTGTGGTTCTCGGTACAGATTTTCAACTTTCTTTGACACATTTTCACAACAAAGCAGGGAAGAATTCACACAATGAAAGTTACTACTTTGGCCTAAAACTAAAACCCTGAGGAACACCGCATATTACGTCGCTCTTTTTCAGAGGATTTACAGCGACATTATAAGGATATTCTGGTGCGATTTTATTTCATCTAATGGGAGTCAATGCCAAAATCATCTTGAAGTAGGCCTATTTAAAGCAGCTCAAAGTAAGCCATGTGTTTGATTATACTCGTCAAAGATCCCATAATTTTGTTCATTTTCAAATAAGGTTACAGACCCAGCTATAAATGTCGACCACCACCCAAAAACTATACAATAGCGACCACGGTGGAAGGTAATCTGACACATGTGGAATATGAACAATGCGCCATCAAATCGTACTATAACACCTCTGGCGGAAATGACGTGGTTGTGACGGCATGTGCTCATGGTTGGGAGTACGACATTCCAATAGAACAGTCATTTGTCACAGAGGTATGTCCCCGAGCATGAATACATATTATAGCTTTTCAGAAATCTTAAGATCAAGAATATCGGTACTCATATTAATTTTAGAGGCGATTATACCATTTTCTATTCATTTCAAAAATTAAAATTGGGACCACCTCCTCTCCCTATCAAACTCGCCGTGTCAATCTCGGTATAGGCAGAAAATTCAAGCCTTGCATACCGATAAAGAGCAGTCTAGTCTCCAGAGCTAAGAAAGGGAAGACATGTGTTTCTTTCGAATTCAAATAAAGGTATTGATTGTGAAGAAAAATCATACAACAATAGAAACCCAAATCTTCTGAAAATTAATATATCTTTAAAACATTTGAAGTAAATTTGTATTATGAACTAAATATAATTACCCTACAATTGAAAGCCTCCCGATATGCTAGCCAATTTCTTTGTGACCAAATAAACTTCATCGTGTGAAAATTCATATCATTATCATAGTTATTTTTTTTTCTAATCGACCAGTGGGACTTTGTATGCGAAAATGCTGAGTTGGCGGAGCTGACCCAATCTTTGCTAATAGTCGGCATGATGATTGGTACCTTTTTATGTCCTACATTATCAGGTAAGATCTTCTTTTACTTATTAACTATACAGTTTTACAATGAACAGTGATCGAAACTGCTATTTGATGATGGCTCAATGAACATAAAATGCAAATCTCATTTAATTCTATTATTAGATTTTTTTAAATTAGTTTTAAAATCTTTTCAAAACTAGCGTACTTCATAATTATAGTGTTGTAATTTTTTATACTTCTTTCGGTAAAAAAGTCCATGAAAGACTTTTGAGTTTGGGTCCGTGAAGTTGGCTTAACGCTCAGTAATCGACATTCAGCTCAACGGCCAGCCTTGTCGAGCCCGCTGGACATTCCAGCTCAACAGCCAGCTCAACAGCAAAAAAAACATATACAAGTAAAAATCAAAGTCCGTTGAGCCAGCCCGACATTCCAGCTCAACGGCCAGCTCAACAGGAAAAAATACTAGATCCATATCCATTGAACCATCCCGACATGCCAGATCAACTGCCAGCTCAACAGTAAAAATACTTATACATATGTTTCAATCAATGTCCATTGAGCCAGCTCGACATTTCAGCTCAACCGCCAGCTCAACAGTAAAAATGCTTATACATATGTTTCGATCTATGTCCGTTGAGCCAGCTCGACATTCCAGCTCAACCGCCAGCTCAACAGCAAAAATACATACATTATGTCAAAATCAAAAGCCGTTGAGCCAGCTGGACATTCCAGCTCAACCACAAGCTCAACAGCAAAAATACATATCTATGTCAAAATCAAAGTCTGTTGAGCCAGCTCGGCATTGCAGTTCAACCGCCAGCTCAACAGTAAAAATACTTATACATATGCTTAAATAAATATCCGTTGAGCCTGCTCGGCATTCCAACTCAACCGCCAGCTCAACAGCAAAAGTACATATCTATGTCATAATCAAAGTCTGTTGAGCCAGCTCAGCATTGCAGTTCAACCGCCAGCTCAGCAGTAAAAATACTTATACATATGCTTAAATAAATGTCCGTTGAGCCAGCCCGACATTTCAGCTCAACAGCCAGCTCAACTGTAAAAATACTTATACTTCTATCAAGTCCGTTTAGCAAGCTCGACATTCCAGCTAAAAGCTCAGTTCAATAGCAAAAATACATATATAATTATGTCAAAATCAAAGTCCGTTGAGCCAGCTCGACATTCCACCTCAACGGCCAGCTCAACAGCAAAAAAACATATATATATGTCGAAATCAAAGTCCGTTGAGCCGCCTGTATTTTTGCTGCTGAGCTGGCTGTTGAGCTGGTATGTCGAGTTGGCTCAACTGACTTTGATCGTAACATATGTATAAGTATTTTGACTGTTGAGCTGGCGGTTGAGCTGAAATGTCCAGCTGGCTCAACGGACTTTAATTTTGACATATATATGTATTTTTGCTGTTGAGCTGGACGTTAAGTTGGAATGCCGAGCTGGCTCAACGGACATTGATCAAAACATATACTGTATAAGTATTTCTACTTTTCCAGCTGGCGGCTGAGCTGGAATGTCCAGCTGGCTCAACGGACTTTGATTTTGAGATATATACATGTACGTATTTTTGTTGTTGAGCTAGTGGTTGAGCTGGAATGTCGAGCTGGCTCAACGGACATTGATCGAATCATATGTATATATATTTTTACTGTTAAGCTTGCGGTAGAGCTGGAATTTCCAGCTGGCTCAACGGACTTTGATTTTGACATATATATGTATTTTTGCTGTTGAGCCGGCCGTTGAACTGAAATGTCGAGCTGGCTCAACGGACATTGAACGAAACATATGTATAAATATTTTTACTATAAAGCTTGCGGTTGATCTGGAATGACGAACTGGCTCAGCGGACTCTGATTTTGACATAATATATGTATTTTTGCTGTTCAGCTGGCCGTTGAGCTGGAATGTCAAGCTGGCTCAAAGGACATAGATCAAAACATATGTATAAGTATTTTTACTTTTGAGCTGGCGGTTAAACTGAAATGTCGAGCTGGCTCAACAGACTTTGATTTAGACATATATGTATTTTTGCTGTTGAGATGGCCGTTGAGCTGGAATGTCCGGCTGGCTCAACGGATAGAAACATACGTATAAGTATTTTTACTGTTGAGCTGGCCGTTGAGCTGGAATGTCGAGCTAGCTGATTTGATATTGATCGAACCATATGGATAAGTATTTTTACCGTTGAGCTGGCTGTTTAGCTGGAATGTCGAGAAACATATGTATAAGTTTTTTTACTGTTGAGCTGGCCGTTGAGCTGGAGTGTCGAGCTAGCTCATTTGATATTGATCGAAGCATATGTATAAGTATTTTTACCGTTGAGCTGGCTGTTGAGCTGGAATGTCGAGCTGGCTCAACGGACTTTGATTTTGACATATATATATATATTTTCTGTTGAGCTGGCCGTTGAGCTGGAATGTTGATCTGGCTCAACAGACATCGATCGAAACATATGTATAAGTATTTTTACTGTTGAGCAAGCGGTTGAGATTGAATGTCCAGCTGGCTCAATGGACTTTGATTTTGACTTAGATATGTATTTTTACTGTTGAGCTGGTGGTTGAGCTGGAATGTCAAGCTGGGTCCACGGACATTGATAGAAATTTATGTATAAGTATTTTACTGTTTAGCTGGCGGTTGAGCCGGAATGTCCAGCTGGCTCAACGGACTTTGATTTTGAATATATATGTATCTTTGCTGTTGAGCTGGTGGTTGAGCTGGAATGTCAGGCTGGCTCAACAAGGCTGGTGTTGAGCTGAATGTCGATTACTGAGCGTTGACCCAGCTTCACGGACCCTTTGAGTTTTGACCAATGATGAATTTGTATTTATAACCTTATCCATATAATAAATGGTTTTACGCACCACATTATCTAAGGTTGCTGTTCTACTCTAAATCTTGGTACTCTTCTGCTTAAAATGAATGGAAGCCCGAATGATTGTTATATGATGCCCATATGTAAATGTCAGCTTTAACTCATTACCAAACGACAAACTTTTAGGTTTGTCCAAACCGAAAGCATTTGTAGACGACAAAATAAAAGTGACTGAAAATTTGAAATTTGTTTTTTGAAGGATAGAAAACATAGTGGGGAAAAGGAGAAAATGCTGGTTACCAGCATTTTCACCTTTTCCCACAATGTTTTCTTAGGGCTTTTTTCTCAGAGTCATCAAAAGTAGTGACTGTGCGGTAATGGGTGAATAACTATTAATCTATCAAACTACCAATAAAATTGGTTTGTACAAAGATCAGTATTGTAATGGCTTAACAACATGTAATGGTAATACATTTCTCCTTTAACTAACTTTACATGTCTATTTGTATTATGGAACAATTCTATGGTTTGTTTATTATTTTTGCCCTTCAGATAAATACGGTCGAAAACCCGTCATGGTTGTCAGTCACGTGACGTTATTCGGCATAGTTCTAGGCACGGCGTTCAGTCCAAATTACTATGTGTTTCTAGTGCTGCGCATACTAACAGGGGCAGTGTCGCAGGTATATATGTGAATCCTCTTACCCCTGTCTCCCTGTCTCCCTTCCTTTCTCCTCCCCTCCCTCTACTTAAAAAATCTTTGCAAGTCAGAATAACCCAAGACGACATAAAATTAAACAAGAGGACCATGATGGTCCTATATCGCTCACCTGAGTACTAAGCAGCAAAGGTCTACAACAAAGACTATAATTACCAAATACTGAGGTTCAAGGGCTAATGATGATGAAAAAAGAGCGGCAAATTGTCGAAAGATATGCAATCCCACCACCAGTTGTATAGGAGGTATAATAGTTGCAAAGGGCTGGCAATGCAACAGACAATTTGACTTGAGACTTCAAAATTCCACTCTGGACAAGCAAACAATACTATTAAAATAAAGATCAAAGTGGAATTTCTCAAAATCCATGCTAGGTAGAGTTATTGTTCTTGAACCGAGTACTCAGTAATATTACAACAAACATGCATACCAATTTTGAATTCGTTCCGACTTGAGATGACAAAGTTATATTCCAAACAAGCATTCAATGCAGACTCATGTGAGATTTTATTGAGAAAAACATTCTAACCAATTTTCAATTCAGCTTAGCAAGAAATGTGGTCTCAAGAGTGCTCACAAGAACACTTTTAAACATTTCCCTCTTTATCTCTATGTGAAATCTGAGACCAACAACATAGGGCTAACTTTCACACCAGGACCATAATTTGAAGTATTTTAGTAGAGGGCCACTAGATGATGCTACATGCCAAATATGAAAGCTCTAGCCCTTATGGTTTGGGAGAAGAAGATTTTCTAAGATTTCCTCCTTTATCGCGATGTGAAATCCGGGAACCTACAACATAGGGCCATAATTCGAGGTATGTTGATAGAAAGCCACTAGATGATGCTATATGCCAAATATGAAAGCTCTAGCCCTTATGGTTTGGGAGAAGAAGATTTTCTAAGATTTCCTTCTTTATCGCTATGTGAAATCCGGGAACCTACAACATAGGGCCATAATTTGAGGTATGTTGATAGAAAGCCACTAGATGATGCTATATGCCAAATATGAAAGCTCTGGCCATTACGGTTTAGTACAAGAAAATTTTCTAAGATTTCCTTCTTTATCGCTATGTGAAATCCGAGACCCACAACATGGGGCAAATTCTTTACATCAGGGACATAATTTGACGAAAATTGGTAGAGGGCTACTAGATGATGCTACATGCCAAATATGAAAGCTCTGGCCTTTACCATTTGCACAAGAAGGTTTTTAAAGATTTCCTTCCTTGTCTTTATGTGAAATCCAAGACCAACAACATAGGTTTAATTTCACACCAGGGCCTTAATTTGAAGTATTTTGGTAGAGGGTCACTAGATGATGCTGCATGCCAAATATGAAAGCTCTAGCCCTTACGGTTTGGGACAAGAACATTTTCTGAGATTTCCTTCTTTATTTCTTTGTGAAATCCGAGACCCCACAACATGGGACCAATTTCCACACTAAGGTGATAATTTGAAGTATTTCAGTAGAGGGCCACTAGATGATGCTACATGCAAATTATGAGAGCTCTAACCCTTACGGTTTGGGAGAAGGAGATTTTCTAATATTTTCTTCTTTATCTCTATGTGAAATCTGAGAACCCACAGCATAGGGCCAATTTCAAGACTAGAGCCACAATTTGAAGTATTTTGGTAGAGGGCCATTAGATGATGCTACATGCCAAATATGAAAGCTCTAGCCCTTACAGTTTTTGACGAGAAGATTTTTAAAGTTTTTTCACTCTGTTGCCATAGCAACCAGAGTTCTACATGGAATTCAAATCTTTGAAGTATTTTGAAAGTGCATCATCTAGGGATCATTTCTGTGAAGTTTGATTGAAATCTGATTGTTAGTTTTGGAGGAGAAGATTTTTTTTGTAATTGTGAACGGACGGACAGACAGACGGACAAACGACGGACATTGATCGATCACAATAGCTCACCTTGAGCACTTCGTGCTCAGGTGAGCTAAAATTTAAGGGAGCAGGAGTTATGATTCCTGTGCACTGCACTCCCCCTTGATGAGATCTATCCACCCATGAAATTTCATAACCCTAGCTAGTATAGTTAAAGATTTCCTTCTTTATCTCTATGTGAAATCCGAGAACCCACAACATAGGGCTATTTTCAACACTAGGGCCATAATTTGAAGTATTTTGGTAGAGGGCCACTAGATGATGCTACATGCCAAATATGAAAGCTCTAGCCCTTAAGGTTATGGACAAGAAGATTTTTGAAGATTTCCTTCTTTATCTCTATGTGAAATCCGAGAACCCACAACATAGGGCCAATTTCCATACTAGGGCCATTATTTGAAGTATTTTAATAGGGGGCCACTAGATGATACTACATGCCATATATGAGAGCTCTAGCCTTTATGGTTTGGGACAAGAAGAATTTTAAAGATTTCCTTCTTTATCTCTATGTGAAATCCAAGAATCCACAACATAGGGCCATTTTCAACACTAGGGCCATAATTTGAAGTATTTTGGTAGAGGGCCACTAGATGATGCTGCATGCCAAATATGAAAGCTCTAGCCCTTAAGGTTTGGGACATAAAGTTTTTTACAGATTTCCTTCTTTATCTCTATGTGGAATCGGAGAACCCACAACATAGGGCCAATTTCCACACTAGGGCCATTATTTGAAGTATTTTGGTAGAGGGCCACTAGATGATACTACATGCCATATATGAGAGCTCTAGCCCTTATGGTTTGGGACAAGAAGATTTTTAAAGATTTCCTTCTTTATCTCCATGTGAAATCCGAGAACCCACAACATAGGGCCATTTTCAAACTAGGGCCATAATTTGACGTATTTTGGTAGAGGGTCACTAGATGATGCTACATGCCAAATATGAAAGCTCTAGCCCTTACGGTTTGGGACAAGAAGATTTTTAAAGATTTCCTTCTTTATCTCTATGTGAAATCCGAGAACCCACAACATAGGGCCAATTTCTACACTAGGGCCATTATTTGAAGTATTTTAATAGAGGGCCACTAGATGATACTACATGCCATATATGAGAGCTCTAGCCTTTATGGTTTGGGACAAGAAGAATTTTAAAGATTTCCTTCTTTATCTCCATGTGAAATCCAAGAACCCACAACATAGGGCCATTTTCAACACTAGGGCCATAATTTGAAGTATTTTGGTAGAGGGTTACAAGATGATGCTACATGCAAAATATGAGAGCTCTAGCCCTTACGGTTTGGGACAAGAAGATTTTTAAAGTTTTTTCTCTCGGTTGCCATGGCAACCAGAGTTCTCCATGGAATTCAAATCTTTGAAGTATTTTGAAAGTGCATCACCTAAGGATCATTTCTGTGAAGTTTCACTGAAATCTGTTGGGCGGTTTCAGAGGAGAAGAATTTTTAAGTAATTGTTCACGGACGGACGGACGGACGGACGGACGGACAGACGGACGGACGGACGCCGGACAACGATCGATCACAATAGCTCACCCTGAGCACTATGTGCTCAGGTGAGCTAAAAATATAATAGTTCAAAATAAATTTTCAAAATATCTCCTATAATCTATGTACAAAAATATCGAAAATTCATGCACCGTGAAATTGAATTGTTGAGTATAGTTGTATTCATATTTAAAAAAAAAAAAGATATTTTCAGATTTGTGTAAAATATGAATGACCTGTTTTTCAACCGTTTATTATGCTTCTTGATCCGAAAAAAAGTCGTCGTATAAATAGCTATATCAAAATACATATGAGCCGTGCTCTGTGAAAAGGGGACTTTATGCATCTGCAAAAAGTATCGGCCAAGATCAGCCTGCGCAGTCTGCGCAGGCTGATCTTGGCCGAAACTTTTTCCTGTTGGTGAATTTATGTATGTCAAAGGACCAGTCTTGTTCGTGATTCAGTAAGGTAATAGACAAAATGTATTTTATGGTATCGTACCTAAAGGAGATGCGTTAAACCCTTTTGTTGTTAGAGCATGGTTCAAATGGGTATCAACATATGAGCCCATGCTCCGGCAGAAGGGAACTTAATGCAACCCCATGATGCATTATACCTATCAAAGTCATCATATTATTGTTGATCCATAAAACCTCTTTGTGTATAACAAAGAACTGATTCATTAGGTAGACTGGTCCTTTGAAAACAAGAAAATTGATTAATAACAAAAAAAGTTTCGGCCAAGGTCAGCCTGCGCGGACTGCACAGGCTGACCTGAGTCGATGTTTTTTTTTTTTATTGCACTAAGCTGCCTTCCAGAGAGCATGAATGTGCACGTATCTCTTTTAACGTTTCTTAAACACTTCATACAACTCTGAACGCACAATGCAGAGAATCTTGTTGATGAAAGTTATTTTTTCTCATGTTTAAAGGTTACACGATAAATATGGAATGTTGAAATCTTACTTTTTGTCAAATTTGTGAAATACCCCCTTTACAAAGTAATCCCGAATTAAGGAAAAGAAAAAGGGGTTTAAAACAATGTCTGAAAAGTCAAAGTAACTGTTCCAAATTCCTTTATTTTTTTATCTTTACCATTTGTTTAGGCCAAAAAGTCGATGACAAAAAGACGCTCCTTAACCCTTTTCCAAACAATCCATGGATTTTACGACCAAGAGATAGAAACCTTTTGAAACCATTGTGAGAAAGGAGAAAATGCTGGTTACCGACATTTTTTCCTTTTCCCACAATGTTTTCTACCCTGCAGGAAACAAGTTTCAATTTTCGAGTTACGTTTATTTTGTCGAATGCAAGTGCTTTCACTTTGGACCAGTCTAAATTTTTGTCTTTTGGTAAAAGGTTAAAGATTTAGATAACATGGCGACTTGATGACGAATATGTAAGATTTATGACCATCCATATATTGTTAGTTATGTTAGTGAGAGAGAAAGAATCAGAAGGAAATTATTCAAGAACAAAGAAATCCTGGTAGAACACCGTCCCCCCTTTACCCCCCTACGCCCCCCCTCGTCCAACTCTAGTTCGGTGAGAAGCACAAGAGAAGCACAGAGTGTCTCCTTGCACACTGCGAGAATCCAACCTCTGACCCTTTGATCAGTAGCCTTGTGATCTGCAAATACACCACCTTTCCATTCAAACATGGCCGCCTTCCTTGAGTCTTGATACCTCCATTTCCTAATTATAAATGCCTAATCACGTAGATGGCAATTGAAATTTCTGACAATGCTTGATGCAAAGTCACGTAAACCGTTAACTTACTAACTTCTTGATACAAATATCAAGTGGACTTCTTTAGAATAATTTCGGACAAAAAGATACATGCATTAATATTGAATCAGTGAGGATATATGGAAATATTATGATAAAACGGAAATTGCTCTTAATGTGCAATTTCTCCTCTTGACATTATATTTCTTGCAGGGCTATGCTACAGAATCCAAGTTCAACAGCGTCTGCAGGAGACACTGTATAAATTAACTTCTGAAAGAATACTTTGATCTTGACCTTTTTAAAGAGGCCACGTCCTAAATCTCTTAGAAATGAAAAATAAGACAAGAACAATGGCTTACTTTCAGTTTTTCCCCTCATTTTAAATCTTTCGCGCACCATCGACAATACTGTTCCATTTTGGAATAATATAGGTCAATATCAGGCTATTCAGGCCCTGTATTTGAGTCATTAACCCTTTACCCAACAGCAAAATTTTAGACTTGTCCAAATTGAAAGCATTTGCAGAGGACAAAATAAAGGTAACTCATAAAATGTTTTTTTTTTTTGGAGAAGAGTAGAAAACATTGTGGGAAAAGGAGAAAATGCTGGTTACCAGCATTTTCCCCTTTTCCCACAATGTTTTCAAGAGGCCTTTTCCTCTGGGTCGCAAAAACCAGGGATTGTTTGGTAAAGGGTTACACATGGTACACAGCTATAGTAAACTCACAGAAATATTAGTTGTTACTTGCCTTTCATCTGACAGACGATAATGTTAGTGTATTTTTTTTTTGCAGTTTTGATGGTCTGTTTTTTAATGAAAATAATCTGTTTAACAGACTGATACCAGTCTATATCAGGCTCAGAATGTAAATATTCCATCTAAACAATGTGATTTCTTTCTGCTAGATACCTCGAACTTCACAGCACTTTTAAAGCAAAACTTAATTGAACTGATCAGTTATGAAAGGAGATGTAAATATTTACTCACTCAACTCAATTTTACTCGTATAAAGCATTCGGGAAACGAATATGCCATTGGCCATTTACAAAAAGAATCAACATGGATGTATGATAATGACAAACATACAAAGTATACATACGTATACATTTAACAGTAACTACCAATATACAAAACGATTATTCAGAAGTAATCGCTGCGATTAAGAATTTCCTCCTTGTAAAATTCCTGTGTGACTTTTGCTGTATTGATTTGTATTCTCTTGTTTTTTTACCATAAGATGCGGATAGTTTACTGAAGTTAGGGAAGGTACTTAGTTGTAACATCTCTAAATTTACTAAATATATCTAAATATACAAAACGATTATTCAGAAGTAATCGCTGCGATTAAAAAATTCCTCCTTTTAAAATTCCTGCGTGATTTTTGCTGTATTGATATTTATCTTTCAACTACGCGAATATCCATGCAATATCACCCATGATATATTTTTTTTGATATACCACGGTTATTTTTAGAACAATGATATACCACGGATATTTATAGCACATGCCGGAACTACTTTCGACCTAAAACATGACCTCTTGTTGACATTTTGTCATTACACAAATCCAAGCAAGACAACAGTCGCTAGAAAAAAAATCTATAGAACAAAAACAGTACTTTTGTTGTCTTTATTTGAATTAAACAAATACAGAATATGTCACACTGCAGGTCTGGTGTAGTTCTGTAGGCAGGTAAAATGCTGTCTTCCAAAATCTTTAAATGTTTACTAAAACTTCTTCCATAACTCCATGCCTTATTTCAGCTAAAATTTTGAGTTGTCTTGCACTGAAATTAGAAAAAAAAAAAAATTATAAATTGAATGCCTAATTATGGGAAAGAAAATCAGCAGAGTAACCCTTTACATCATAATTATGTCTTTTTCACAGTAAGCAGACTTTTACAGTAGAAAGCATTGCAGTAATGGAAAATGGTCTTGTTATGAGCACATTTTCTTGATTTTCTGAATGAAGATTTACAGAATAGCACAGTGACTATGAGAATGGCAAATCAACTTGAGGGGAGAGTTCCCTTGATATTCTATATGTTGGCATATTTGATTTTCTTTCTCATACATACTTCAAAACAATTTATCCCTTTAGCACACAATTCCAAATTATCCACCATAGGGAAGAAAGGTTTTTAAACAGTACAAGGAGGAGGATGAAAAAAATTTGTTGCGCACATTTTATCCATTTCCCACATTGTTTTCAATATATCAGAGAAAAAATACGTAATGTAACTCTTTACAAAAGTTATACAACAGTTCAAATTGAAATCATTTGCAGATGACAAATCAAATTCAACGCGCATCTTGAAATTAGTTTTGAAACGTGTAGAAAATATCGTGGAAATGGGATAAAATATGGTCAAACATTTTGGCAAACACAAGCAGCGGTGACACGTACCTTTCACCGGCTGTCAGGTCTTGAAAATCACTGTCCCCCACCCGGTAATAGCGTGTCTATAATCTCCACAGCCCAATCTCAGCTTTCCAATCAATTCGCATTTGCAAATGAAGCTAGAGTCCATGAAAATCCAGTGTGTGAAGGCCAAGTAACTCCACCCGCCATACCCGAATAGCTGCATATTCCAAACTTGAATATCTCCACTAGGAATAGCAGTGTGACAACTCCAATGTTCTACGGAACCGTCTTAAACGTCGGCACATTAAATGTGTATCCATATCATAATCTTTTCTGATCGATAGAATTGTCAAAAACTCTATGTACTTTTCTCCTGCGTTTAAAATTCAATGGTTTGTACTACACGACCGTTTGAAAGTACACAAACAGTTTGCCGGTTACCCGTGACATACATGTATTTTTTTTAAGCGACGGCTTATCCAACGTATTTCTGGTCAAATGCACACTTGATTTCTGTTACAATATTGACAAAAATTCAATTTCTGTCGGTTTGTTTTTTTGAAAACGTTTCACTGTGTACAAAAACGAAGAAACATCTTGAACTTCTTTCTTTGTGCAGGCTTGTACGTCTATGAGTAAATTGTTTGTGTATTAGATTAAAAGCGCGTGCTGTATCATTAGCTAATTTGCATATAGCGATAAATTCGTGTTTTTTCTTGTTGAATAATAAACAGGAATAACAAAAACCGACCAATCAGACGTTGAAAGATAAATAGAATACGTACCTAGTGTTGTAGAATATCAAAAATATCTAACTCGGTTGTGAGAATTGATAATTGTCTCGCCAAGGCTCGACAATTATCAATTCTCCCAACCTCGTTAGATATTTTTGATATTCTACAACACTAGGTACGTATTCTCTATGTATTCTCTTGTTTTTTACCATAAGATGCGGATAGTTTACTGAAGTTAGGAAAGGTATTAGTTCTAACATCTCTAAATTTACTAACGAGTTCTAAACAGACAACCAGACGTTTTTAACTCCATCATTAAAATATAGCCTGATAAAGTCATTAAGTATATATTATAGCAAACTCAGTCAGTAAACAAGAACAAGGCATGACCAATTCAGACATAAAGCGATAACCAGATATTGCCCACGGAGAAGCTAATAGAGGACTGATTTCGCAACGTATGTCATAAACTTAAAACCAGACATTGGGGCTTCAATCTGGAAAAAGACAAGCAAATATAACCAATTCAGTCATTCAGCGACGGCCAGGTGTTCTTAGTTAAATTCTTAAACGAAATCCAGACATATATTCAATTAAGTCATTGAACGACTACTAGATTTTACTAATTCAACCTTGAGAAATTAGCGAGAAACAGTGCTAAACACTACTAACTTAAATTCGACGGCTCTAAATAACGTTACAATCTATTGAAACTTAAGGAGATTTTTATTGTATATCGTCGGTTTACTTCAAAAACCTCGTAACTACAGCTTGAAACATGCTGTAGTTACGAGGTTTTTAAGTAAACCGACGATATGCTTTGCTGCAAAAGCGGACGGTATAGATTAACAAAAAAAAGCGCACGTTCTGTGCAGTCTGGTCTTGATTTGTGCCGTCCGGAAAAGTCACTGTTTTCGCCTGTGGCGCCGAAGGGGATAAACAGAATACATGTATGATAATTCTAAATCAATCATGAAACGAGGCACGGATGTTGCTGACTTGATCATTACAAGATAGCCAGATATTACAAGTTCAGTCATAAACAGAGAAATAGATAATGTTCTTTTTTTCTATCTCGAAGGGCGCCTTATCGGGTACGACTTTAGCCCTGGAAAGTTTGCCTACAGAGGTCCGTTCCTACGAGGAAAGTTTGGCACTCGGCATGTGGACGACAGCAATATGCTTAATGGCACCAATAGCCTATGCCTTAAGAAATGTGTCGTGGAGATATGTTCAGATAACTTTTGCACTCATGAGTGCATGGTCTGTCTTTCAGTGGTGGTAGGTATAAGCTTTCCTATCTCTCTCCTTCTCTCTCTAGAAATATATTGTGGGAATGAGTGCAATGACGGTATGTACAAATCCCTCCTTCTCTGTCACTTTGTCTCTGTAAATTTCTTTTCGTGTCTCTAAAAAGCTCTCCACTTACCACGATAAAGAAACAAAATTGCATTACTACAGACCAGAAAAACACGATACTCTTTCTCTCTCAGTCCCTCTCTCTATTTACTCAAGTCCTTGTACCTGTAACATTACTTCCACATTACTGTCACATTTTACCATCTAATAGAAACGGTTCATCGCAGTTTGCTGAAAAGCTTTCGTTTCCAGCTTAAATCACCAATATTAGACTTGTCCAAATTGAAAGCATTTTAAGATAACATACAAGCTGTGATTCATAATTGGATTAGAATCACAGTTAGAAAACACTGTGAGAAAAGGAGAAAATGATGATTACTGGCCTTTTTTTTTATTTTTGCTCACAATTCTTTCAAATGCCTTCCACATTAGATTACAGATCGCATTAGACAGCATTGTCTGGTTCTTTTTCTTTAATTTCATCTATCATTTCAAAGGATGCTAGATGAATCTCTGAGATGGGTAATTGCAAATGGTCAGGTAGATCGAGCTAAAGCCATCATTAAGAATGCCTGTAAGTGGAACAACAAGAATTATGAAGAGATTATAAAGAAATCCGGACTGGCCGACATCAACACGTCGAAGACAAAACCAGATAAAAAACAGGGTAAGGAAATGGCTAATTATCAGGCCCATGACAGTATGAATTCAGATTTAACCCGTTACCACACAATCCCTACTTTTGACGCTCCTGGAAAAGAAGCCTTTTGAAAACATTGTGGTAAAAGAAGAAAATGATGGTAACCAGCATTTTCTTCTTTTCCCACAATGTTTTCTACCCTCCAAAAAACAAATTTAAAAATTTCAGTCACTTATATTATGTCGTCTGCAAATGCTTTTGATTTGGACAAATCAAAAATAATGTCGTCTGGTAAAGAGTAAAGAAGAAGAAGAAGCTACGATATGATGACGATGATGACGACGTCGATGAAGAAGACGAAGACGATGATGGTGATAAATATTACCATGATAATGATTTTTATAGTAATTTTTCAATATTAGTTTATATTATGTTTCATGTGTCTATTTTTAGAAATGTTATAGGTGAAGAAATGACGTCATTTAAGCTAGGAGGGGAAATTATTTCCCAGTCACGGTGAATAATTTCCTCCTTCCGAAAATCTAGTTTATAGACTTGAGATCATTAGTTTTAAAAGTGGCATTCGTTGACAAAATAATCAGATGAAATATAATATATAATTTATTTCATCAGCTTGTGGTTAATATGGGGAAATAATTATTTGCCTCAAAAAGGAAAGGTCCGCGAAAATAACTCGTGCCTTACGTCACTCGTAATTTTCGCATACCTTTCCCTTTTTCGGCAAATATTTCCCCATATTAACCACAAGCTCATGAAATAAACTCTATTTATACCTATGACATTTATGTATTATGTTATTTGCACTTCAAATTCAAGGTGCACTTTGCTGTGAGAGTAGATCACGACAAGACTGTCAGTAAAGTCCATGAATACGTTGTCCCAGAATAAAAATACTTATTGTTCATAATACGGACTCAAAAAATGGACAGTATATATCCAAAATTAGAATGCAGATTCGGTGTAATATGGCTTGCAACACGCGGAAAGGGTCATTCGGACATTTGCGTAAAGTGTCGTCTCGGATCAGTCTGCGCAGTTAGGGCTTAGGCTAATGTGAGACATCACTTTACAACTACATTAGATTTTGTGCTACGGTAGACTTGTGCAAAACAGAAAAGTACATATCAAAAGGATCTTTAGTGTCGTTTTGGATCCGAGACAATATTTTACAAGAATGACCGATTGCCCCTCTTTGCGTGTTTCAGGGCATATCTGGGTCCATGTTTACCAACTATTCCCAAGAACGTTCTTAGTCTTATTCTTCAAGATTTTCTGACAGTGAAAGTAACATAACATCTGATTGGCTAAACCATTCGGTTTAGCCAATCAGATGTTCTGTTACTTTCACAATGACGAAATTCTGAAGAATAAGACTAAGAATGTTCTTGAGAATGGTTGGTGAATACGGACCCTGTGATCTTGGATATGCTGTCTCTGTAGTAACCCTTTTGATTCTCTATGTCGATGAAACGGTTTTTTTTCCTGACAGATAACGGATTCAAACCTGCAGAGGTTGAAAGCTTTATGCCACAAGACAGCGAAGTTAACGTCCCTAAATACTCAGCTTTTCAGATCATAAAGAATAAAACCATTCTAAAGGTTTCACTTATTATGTGGGTTCTCTGGTAGGTAAATTTTCTTTTGGAAAAAAAATATGTAAAATTTGTTAACAAATTAAGGGCTGTGCGAGACTCAGTGTGCCTTACAAGACAGTGTAGATCAAGATCAGACTACACAGGACGTGCAGTCTGATCTTGGATCTACACTGTCCATCATGGACAAAAAATGTTTGAATTTGCGATACGTTTTTGCTTTTGGTTAGGAAATTTTCATGTGATTTATATAGCAGCTGGTAAATGAAAACTTATACAAATAGAGAAACAGAGTGACAGAGAGACAGACAGACCGAAACAGAGAGAGAGAGAGAGAGAGAGAGCCCCATTCAGTAAGTTTCGGCCACTAAAGTTGAAACGAACAGAGCTAGTAACGAAGAGGTTTTAGATCCACAAACTATTGAAGAAACACCAGTTACACTTGGATACCCTTGCTGGTGTACTGGCCACCCTTGCATAACATATTACAGCTATGATCTGTGACGGGGGAGGTGAGGGAGGGGGAAGAGGCGGGGCAGGGGGCTAAATGCATCTGCAAAAATATCGAGCCACAGTTAGCGCAGGATGATCTGAGTCAAACCTTTCACTATTAATCCATTTTTTTCATGTCAAAGTTCAAAGATCTAAACGCTTTCTCTTAATTCAGGATTACGGACAGCCTGGTCTATTACGGACTGTTTCTAATTTCATCAGACCTTTACGGCAACAGATACGTCAATTTCTTCCTGAGCGGTGTCATCGAATACCCGGCTGCCATCTTTGAATTTTGGTCCCTAAACAGGTAAGCCATGTCCAAACGATTTCCTTTTTCTCCGAAAATTCATCAACTGTACTATTTAATCTCTGTGAATTGATGCCTGCTTTGCACGGTAGTAAAAATTGTAGCTTTTTGGTCGTTCAAGCGCTTAGTTCGATCATCACTTTTGGTTTTTGATTTTTCGAGGGAGTGTTCTTGAGAAAATCAGAGTCCTAGCTTAGTACCATTGAAAGCCAGATTGCATATCAATAAGTGACCTCTAGCAATGGCATAACTGAAAAAAAGACATTGAAAGCGGCCTCAAACAGCATTCAATCAGTCAACTCTTTTTGCGAAGGTGATGCAGCTCTACGGCCGAATGCCATATATCAATTTGTGGCAGAACAATTGCTTGTCAAACGAAATAAAACTTTAAAAAAAAATACACTGACATTGATGTTGACTTAGGAATGGCATGTAATTGAATGATTAAGGCATGTAATCCGGGATCATAGGTCTGCTAGATAACTGTTTCAAAGAAGTAAAACAATGATGCATTTGTGAAATTGTGACCATAAATTTATTAATTAACCTGTATATTATATAAAAAAAAAACCAACATGTGAGTCGGTAAACTTACTAACCGTTCTAGACAGAAATATTAGCCTAATTCTCGTAAAATGGTTTAGCTGATCAGAAGATGTGTTTGTTAAGTTTGAATAAGCGTTACGAGACAAGCGCAATGAGAAAGGAAACCAGCAACAAGCCTTTAATAATTTACAACATTTATTAATGAATAAAGACAAAAGAGTACACTAAGACTTAGGTTTGAATGAAATTTGACAATTTTTAACCTTACAAAAAGAAATTGAATAAATACCTCAAAAATTAAGTAAGAAGTTTCCAGTCCCTAAATCTACACTGACAATAGTTTTATCTTGCAAATAGATACCGGTATGAGCAACCTGTTTTAGAATTTAATTAATTCCAATCTACATATCTATATCCCAATTTAAATCCAACGCTTTTCACAAATTCCATATCCTAACAGCCACAAGTCTAACTTCAAAATCCTCAATCCGCCAAGTGAAAGTAAAAAAAAAAGAAATTTGGTTACATGTATATCCTACTTACATAACATTAGACTAAGAATGAAATTTAGAGCAGTTGGTATATACTGACGCTTGATTTATCCGTTATAGGCTTGGCCGGAAGTGGACGTCCATGTTGTGTCACGTGGTGGCTGCAGTTGGTCTAATTGTTGCGACTGGACTGCGTTATTCAGCAGGTTTGGTTTGTTTTAATTCTTCAGTCATTTGTTTATAAAGTTAACTTGACGCTTTTCTAAAACATTACATGTACTTCATTTTCACTTTTGCCACACCATCACATCTGAAATACTGTTGAAAATGGCGTTTGCAAACTCGACACAGAAACTTAAAAGGTGAGGCGTGGGTGTCTGTTTGCATAGGTTTCTTGGATATAGAATCAGATATCACAATAAAATGACTGCTGTGTGGCTGTGTCGAAATGTTGTTATATATGTGCATTTTAAGGAATGCTTTTGATTCCGTTCCTTCAGCTATGACTCTATGATTGTAATTTTGCTTAGGTTTTTATTTCGTGGTGGTTTAATTTTGACAGGATTTAAGATCTGATATTGATATTTGCTTCATGTACATGAATGTCTGTGATAAAGAAACTGTTTAGTATCAAAGGTGTTTTTTAATCTTGTACATCTATTTTAAATACATCTATCTCATTTTTGTGACTACCGTTCAATAAAAGCATTGATTTTTAACCTTTGAATTCCAACATTCCACTAGCATTAAATAAAACTATAACACGTCTACAAGTTGGAGAATTCCATGGATGTAAAAGACATTTTCAGTATGAAACGTATGGTCAATGCTTTGGTAACTTTAGCTACAGTTCTGTTAAAAATATCTCAAAACAACTGACAGTTGAGAGATAAGATCATACTGAATGTTGTGTCTGTCTATAAATTTCGCAAACAACAGAAGGTCGTCCCGAGAATTTTTAGAGGAAATAAAAATGATTGGATTTCTTTCATTAGGAATTTCCCACATTGTAGAAAAAAAGACAAAATGTTTGTTACCGGCATTTCCTCCCTTTTTTATTTTATAATTTCTCTTGAAAATTACTTTACGGAAGTTGGTACAAGACTCTGCTGACCCTGAACGTTTTTTACATGGAGTACCAATATGATTTAAGGCCTATTATGTCAACAGAAGTGTCACGAGCGCTTTTCCTTTTGCCACAAGAGCTTTCAAAATGTTGTCTACAGGGAAAAATCGTGTACTGAAAAAAAGAAAGAAAAATCATCTTCTCAAGACGACAGTTGAATTCATGGTAAACCTTAATTATTCTGATCCTAATCTAGGTAGAAACACGGCGATGCTTGCTGCTTCCACTGCCTTCACACTCATTGGTAAAATGGCGATAACAGGAGCCTTTAGCTCGGCTTATTTGTTAACACCGGAGTTATATCCTACAAACATGAGGTAGGTCTTGTTAGGCGCGCGAGAGAGAGAGAGAGAGAGAGAGGGAGACAGCGACTTTAGTTATCTTTAGTTATAGATACATGAACATTTGGGAACAAGCAGGTGCACCAAAGTCACATTACTGTCTGCTTTAATTTCATCCACATTCTTTGCTTGAACAAACATCTTAAATCGACCTAGAATTGTGCCTTCGGAGGACAGAAGGCTTTTTCTGACAAAAATCGCCATTTTATAGAGCTAGGTTGCCAGCTGTTCTACCAGCAAAACACTTTCCAAAACCATTATTTAGTGTGTCAAGTGATCTTGTAGATACCTTTCAAAATCATTGAAATTTGTTTGTATTGTTTCCTACCACGTAGTAATTTGATAAAACAAAAAACTGCAACTTGATCTAACAGATGATCTCAGTGCGTCTTCATGTCAGTGTTTTTAGATGCGAAAATATTTAAGGATTATTGAAAGGTGGGGCACACAAGAAAGTGGTGATAACATTAACATCGTTTTCTCTTCCTGATAAATGTTTCCTTTTTTCCGATTTGAAATTTGCATTTTGGAACTTATCTTTAAAGTATGAAAGTGTGATTTCTGAGGTCCGGATGTTTTTTATAACAGAAAATTATCTGTGACAGCGAGACGAGATATAATGCAAATGCACTTGCCTTGACCGTATACTGTATTGTTTTTCCCTCTGTATTTACAGGAACACGGGTCTGGGTATATCGTCGTTCATGGGTAAAGTAGGTGCTATGATAGCTCCGTTCTTTAGAAATGTGGTAAGTCGTCCACTTCTTCCCTCCAATAATACGACAGAGGCACAGTTTAGTACTGCGCAAACCAAGGATTCTCACTATTAATTTATTAGTCGCCAGAATTTCACAGAAATATGTTGAAATCGGGTTAAAACCCGTAGAAACGATAAAATATTTTACCCCGTCTTTGCATATTATCTTCAAGTTGCCTTAAACAAGATTTTGACTTGACACATAAAGTCTTTCGAAGACGCCTAATTGATTGTGAAAACGAGAAGAAAAAAGGAAGTTTAGGATACCACAAAAACGACTTTTTTCTCTGAAGGATTCAGTCTAATCCTGAATCTAAACCGGCCCCCATTTACTTTATTATACCGCAAAGAAATTTCTCGCAATCTGATTGGATAATTTGCCCTGAACATGTCTTCATGTACACTGGTAAAATCCACGAAAAAGCAGTTTCCTTTCAGGGGCCCCGTATACATGTGCATGACTACACCTTCAATACAGCATCCAAAATGGCGGCGTCGATCAATGCGAGCCGCCCACAAGACAGACATACTGAGTAGCCTGCGCAATATTATAACTAGTTTCGATCGACAGTTATCATTAAATCGGAAGAAAGATTAAGTTTTTTTGAAATAAACAAATATCATATGTACTGTCGTTTTATGTCATTCTAAAGAAAGAAGCAGGGTTAAAATGAGCCGTCCCTTCGTCAGGGAAACAAACTGTTAAGTATCGAATCTGATATATTGTTACGTTAAAAGGATAACCTTATGGTAGATTAATATTGTTAACAAATCATTAAAATGCATGATAACTTGAAGTTGGTTGTTTAATCCATGTTTGAATAAGAAAGAGTCAAATGTCTATCGCAGAGATTACCATTAAGTTTATGAACCAAACTGCACCTGCTACCAAGGTTTCGATGACGTCAGTTTTCAGTAACGTCAGTTCTCATTGAATTGGTGCATTCAGTAGGGAAATTGTATTTCTTCAGCGTAGCTGATTCGTGAGAATTTTTTTTTACTACACGCAGGAATGATAAAACTTTGAAGTAAATAAATTCGTTGCCCAGTTAGGTCCCAAGGGACTTACAAACTTGTTTCACGGCTGTGGGGAATCATATCGCTCCGAGCCGAAGTTTCCTAGTCCCTTGCAACCTTACCGTGCAACTAATAAAGTATTCGTGGAGGGCAAACTTGTTCGATCTTTCGTTTTTATGCTCCCCGAAGGGTGAGCATATAGTCGCCGCTTCGTCTGTCCGTCCATCTGTCCGTCCGTCCGTCCGTCCTTCCGTCCGTCCGTCCTTCCGTCCGTCTGTCCGTCCGTCCGTCCGAAGCGATTTCTCCACAACCCTTGGACCAAATTGGATAAAACTTCATATATGAACTCCTTAGGGTAACGTGCCGATATACTTTTCTCGGATTTTCAATTTGACCCCGTGTCATGGAAAAAAGGGGCTTAATGCAAAATTCCAATTTTTGCCAATATCTCATTCAGTTTTTGTCAGAATATCATGAAACTTCATGGTTATATTGTTTATGGAAAGTTTTAGCATGTGCCCTTGCTATTTTTAATCTAGGCATTTTTTAAGTTAACGTTCTGTCATGGAAAAAGGGGGCTTCTTGCAAAAATCCAATTTTTACTAATATTTCATTCAGTTTTGGTCAAAATTTGATTAAACTTCATGGTTATATTGTTTTTTCAAAGTTTCACTATCTGCTCTTGTTTCTTTATCTATGTGTTTTTCCAATTTGACCCTCTGTCACGGAAAAAGGGGGTTTCTTGTAAAATGAAAAAGGGGCCCTAATGCAAAATTGCAGTTTTTACTAATATCTTGTTCAGTTTCTGTCAACATTTCATGGTTATATCTTGTTTTACAAGTTTCAATCTGTGCCCTTTGTTTTTGCAATCTGTGAATTATTAATGCACAAATACGTTTTTCCTGGTTTCTCAAATTAAGGCTGCATCACGGAAAAAGGGGACTTCATGGAAAAAATTGTTTTTCACTAGGTTCTCCTTTATCACTACTCAAAACTTTGTGAAATTTCAAATCTGAACTTGTTGCAACGTTGCCCAGGTACTTCTCTTCCTTTTTCTCAATTTCAGGCTGCGTCTCGGAAAAAGGGGGCTTCATGTAAACAATTGTTTTATATAATATTTAATACATGACTGCTCAAAATTTTATGAAATTTCGAATTTTGAATTATTGTTAAAAAATGCCACAAACCACACACCCGTTGTATTTATTGCAATGATCCAATATTGTCTTATGGGAAAAGGGGGCTTAAAGGGGGCTTATTGGGCTTATTGTCCTCTACAAGTTTGTGTTGGCTATCTCTAAGATAGTAATTGCCTTTTCACTTCAAATTTTGGGGGGCATGAACAGGTTCTTCTAGGATAAAAGAAGTGAATTTATATCAATTTCTTATATTTTATGACAAGCACTTGTTCGGGGAGCATAATCCGTCTCTGACGGCTCTTGTTCCTGGCTGAAATTGTACATTTGATGTATGCAGAGCCCAAATGGGTTGATAAATTGCTGCAACAAAATTAAATTTTGTCTTGAGTAATGCGAATTATTTCATTTTCTTTCTAGTCGGAGCTTGCACGCTGGTTGCCCGGTGCTATATTCTCTTTAATGATCGTAATTACGATTATTTTACTGGCGTACGTGCCGGAAACCAACGGTGTAGATCTACCCCAAACCATGGACGAATTAACAGAGTGGTATGAAGTTAATAAGTTCTCCTTTAAAGTGGGTCGGAACGAAGCAGTGGAGAGGGAAGAAAAGAGAAAAACGAAAACAAAAGAGGAGTCTATCAGTTTAACAGAAAAAAATATGTCCAGCTGAAATGGAGAGAATATTTAATAGAAGTATTGGAGAGAGAGAGAGAGAGAGAGAGATGATTCATATGTATAAAAGGAATAAGTACCCACCCAAATAATTATTGTAATAATTTATAAAGATGTATACTCATTTTATTTTTCATTTTAGCTTCTATTTAAAACTTATTCAAATTCAATCAATGCATCAACTACACATTTTTGACATCATGTTGCTTAACACTTTCTTAATCATTGTGACAAACTGGAAAATTTGTTGGTGACGAGCAATATCGTCTTTTGCTACAATGTCTTCATCAATATACTCATACCGAGCATTTATTGAGTTTTAACATTTGTACTGCTCAATGATATACTAACAATATCGACTGCTGTGAACTTTTTTTGGCCGTGGGTAGAAACTTTCAAGCTTATTGCAGGTCCACGAGCGACAAAAAGTAAAAAGTCGGCGTTCGAACTGCAGACAAATTTATTTCATACTTTTGACTCTTTACCAAACAACAAAATTCTAGGCTCCTCCAAATTGAAAGCGTTTGCAGATAACAAAATAAACGTAACTCAAAAATTTAAACTGAAACTTGACTTTAAAAAAGTAGAAAGCATTGTGGGAAAAAGGAGAAAATGCTGTTTACCAGCATTTTCTCCTTTTTCCACAATGTTTTCAGAAGGTTTCTTTCTCTTGGTCGTAAAAGCCAAGGATCGTTTGGTATAGGGTAAAATGATATGATCCCAATGAATTTTTCCTGCAGTTTGACTCCCGTTTCGTTTACTTTTTGCCGCTATTGGGCAAAACTTTTCATGTTTACAAATGTAACAAAAGAATATCTTTATTCAAATAAACAGAAAAATAATGTTTACTGTTGTTTGATTTTAGAACTTGCATTCAACAATGCAGACACCCAAGACTTTATCCATCAATTACAAAAAAAAACTAGTTAATATTTTAGGTAGTCTCAAATGACAACATAATTGTGGTACCAAAATTGAAAATTGTCTTTGATAGGATAGAAAATACTGTATGGAAGAAAACAGAAATGCTGGTTACCAGTGTCTTTTTCTTCCCTCATTGTTTTTTCAAAAGCTTTTTTGTGTAAAGGATTAGAGTTTAAGATCCGTGTATATTTGAATATCATCCAGTCCAAAGTAGCTGCCGAGTCCGCCCTTACTTGACGAAAATACGATCTGAAAGAAAATAGAAAAAAAATCAAAGCACTGACGGTACTTAACGGCTTGTTCAAGTTCAACGCTCTTCTGCACGTGGTCCTCTATACCTCTCAATGATTAGACGGGTAATTTGTTTAGCAGCTCTAAGTTCTAGTTTGAGTCCGCCTTCCCTTTGGCAGTGCTGATCATATGGAAA
This sequence comes from Tridacna crocea, assembly GCA_943736015.1. Taxonomy (NCBI): domain Eukaryota; kingdom Metazoa; phylum Mollusca; class Bivalvia; order Cardiida; family Cardiidae; genus Tridacna; species Tridacna crocea. The sequence goes on along the minus strand of OX031066.1, from coordinate 41,635,507 downwards.
AGCTTGTATGCATGGACATTGATCAAAACATGTATTTTTTCTGTTGAGCTGGCGGGAGAGCTGGAATGTTGAGCAGTCTCAACGGACTTTAATTTTGACATATATTTTTTGCTATTGGGCTGGTGGTTGAGCTGGAATGAAGAGCTCGCTCAACGGACGTTACGTTAATTTTGACATGTTTTTTTGCTGTTGAGCTGGCGGTTGAGATGGAATGTTGTGCTGGCTCAACGGATATGGATCTAGTGTTTTTGCTGTTGAGCTTGAATGTCGATCTGGATCAACGGATTTTGACATATATATGTATTTTTGCTGTTGAACTAGTGGTTGAGCTGGAATCAGGAGCTGGTTCAACGGACGTTCATTTTGACATATATATGCATTATTTCTGTTGAGTTGGCTGTTGAGCTGGCATGTCGAGCTGGTTCAACGGACATTGATCGAAACATATGTATAAGTATTTTTACTGTTGAGCTGGCGGTTCAGCTTGAATGTTGACCTGGCTCAACGGACTTTGGTTTTGACATATATATTTATTTTTTGTTGTTGTGATGGCTGTTGAGCTGGAATGTCGAGCTGGCTCAACGGACTTTGATTTTAACATATATATGTATTTTTGCTGTTGAGCTGGCCGTTGAGCATGAATGTCGAGCTGGCTCATCAGACATTGATCGAAACATATGTATAAGTATTTTTACTGTTGAGCTCGTGGTTGAACTGGAATGAAGAGCTGGCTCAACGGACTTTGATTTATACATATGAATTTTTGCTGTTGAGCTGGTAGTTGAGCTGGAATGTCGAGCTAGCTCAAAGAAAATTTATCCAAGCATTATGTTTAAGTATTTTTACTGTTGAGCTGGCAGTTGACCTAAAATTTCGAACTGGCTCAACGAACTTTGATTTTGACGTATGTATATATTCTTCGTGTTGAGGGGGTCGTTGAGCTGTAATGTCGAGCTGGTTCAACGGACATTGCTCAAAACATATGTATAATGACATATATATATAATTTTGCTGTTGAGCTGGCTGTTGAGCAGGCCGTTGAGCTGAAATGTCGAGCTGGCTCAACAAGGCTGGTGTTGAGCTGAATGTCGATTACTGAGCGTTGAGCTAATTTCACGGATCTCTTTTTTATAAGGAAAACCTTTGCGTAACAAGAGACTCTCTTTTTCTGCAACCATCTGCCCATGTTTTACTCTATAAAAACATAATGACTTTTCTGACAAATTAGTTAAGACTATTCCAGATTTGATGTTAACGAAAAAAGAAAAAATCAGAAAAGTAAACTAGAATTTAAGAGTTATATGTACTCCTACTCAGAAAATCCTATTTCAAAGCAGCACGTAGGCCTAATATTAGAAAGAACTCATCGTCTTGGCAATCAGGTATGTCTATTCAACGTATACCCGGCTTCATACAGTCTGCAATTTAGATAACGACTATCTTTGAAAATAATTTTTAGCATCACAAACGCACAATACAACTCTCACATCAGCCCACATACCACGTAAAGATAGTCGATATAGGTCTACATGTAAGTCTACCTATCTTGGACAATAATTGTAGCAATGACTTGACATCTATTGTTTTTGAGATGATTTTAAACCAGGCAAGGATTTTACCATCTTAAAGCCCTGAAAACCAATAAATATCGGTACCTTGTAATATAAGTTGTAAGGTATCAACACCTCAGCCTGCGCCCATCCTGCTGTTTTTATATTCCTTTGTTGCCATAGCAACTGTCGTTGTCCATTTACATCTTGATAGACTTCTAAAATTGCGCTTGGTGTTGGCATATTGTACGTGAATGACAAGCATGTGATGTTTGTGGTGGTTATCAATGGTGACGTCACTTCCTCTCCACTACCCGGCTGTACATGATAGTTGTCCGTGTTAAAGAGGAGATAACTTCCTTCCCCATCTAAATGAAATAAGCAGAAAATAAACATGGACAGGGGATACATGTGCGCCTTGAAGTTTTAGTGTATGTGGTCCTTCATTTAACAAAGAACTTTAACTTTTGTTTTTGCCTACGTTAGTACTATTTTCTGACTTTTATAAAGGAAATTTCCGATACCATCTAGTTTCATCCTCAAAACGACAGAAAAAAAGAAGGACAACAGTTCCAGTGGCAACCACTGAATATACCACAGATAGCAGCGCTTTGCTAGACTGATAACACTAATATATCGTATTACTTTTGTCGCTTTCGACTAAATAAAATATATTTTTTAACGAAGTTTGAAAAGAGAATACCACTACCAAGGAAAATGATTTTAATGATATTTTAGTATTAAGTAGGGAACAGTGTAGATCCTAGATTAGTCCTCACAGGTCATCTTGAATCAGACTGCACGTCCTGTGCAGTCGGATCTTGATCTACGCCGTCCGCAAAAACTATTCAGAAGCTATTGGCAATTAAAAATTTAAACATAAACCCCTTTAGCCCTTCTTTGACGTAATCAGAAAGGAAAAAAGAGATTTCCAAAGAATTACAAAAGTAGACAGACTCAAAGACAAACAAATCAGAAATGAAGACAGCCAGAGAGAAAAAGCAAACAAGCTACTCAAAAAACAAAACAAACAAACAGATAAGGTACCCTTTGAGCTATCCCCTTTGATTATTCCCGTTGAAGCATTCCCATATATAAATCTGTGCATTTCCCACAAATGCGGATAAACTGGAATATCATAGCCGCACGAATTTCTCTCGTCAAAGTCACAACTTACTTTCGGCATTTTGGCTGACATCGAGAGATCTCCACAGGGTGGTGGTGCTAGGCAAACACAAACATAAAGGCATGATTATCCGGATGACATAGGCTGCATTGAACCATCATTCAAACTGTACCGGCTTTTACTTCCTGGGAAAGAATGCTTTTGAAAACATTGAAAAGGAGGAAATGCTGCTACACAACATTTTCTCCTTTTACCATATTGGTCTTCACGTTTTTCAATGTCGATTCCCGTTATTTGAGCCACAACTAAATTGTTGACTGCAAAATGCTTTTAATTTAAACGTGAACAATAAATGTGATTTCATATAGTTTAGTAGAAAAGATATTCGTATGAATATGAACAACTGATAGCCCCGAGGTCCTGTCTATCCAGATTGTATAACCCATTACCTCTTAAGGCAATCTTAATAATAATAAGCCAACAACATGTCAGAGGAGTACAGTGTGTCAGTTCCAAAACGTGGTAAGTGCATGCTTATACAAAAACTTATAATCGTTTTTGTAGACACAATCACATGTTTTACGACTTTGAAATAGAAAGTTTTTTAAACCATTGTTGGAAAAGAAGTAAATGCTGGTAACCAACATTTTCTTATTTTTCCACAATGTTCTTACCCTTTTTGAGTCAAATACCTGAATGAGATCGGCATTTTATTTGTTTTCTCTAGTTTCGATTTGAACGAGTCTAGAATTTCGACGTCTATCAAAAGGGTTACAGGGGTTGTCTATTTTTACTAAAAGCACTGTAAAACGAAATTAAAAAAGAAAAAAAAAACAGTTTACCAGTTGGTACAGTAGTGATGGCGTCACAGTCTATATCAGGACAATGGCAGTTACATACTTGACTGGTTCCGTTTGTTGAAATTGGCGTTACGATTGTTGTGGAAGATTTAACAGTGTTCTGTACTGTAGCTGTGTCAATACAATGCAACATTGGTTCGTGAGATGAACGTTTTAAAACACAATTCCATGTAAAAAATATCCTGGTGAAGATGGCTTTGAAAACGTTGTGGAAAAGGGAAACGTTGTGGAAAAGGGAGAAAATGCTGGTAACAACTATCTCTCCTTTTCCTACAATGTCTCTATCCTTTGATTGAACAAAGTAAAACACTGACCTGATTTAACCAGTCGTCAAGGATCGTTTCCTGTTTGGGAAAGTCAAAAATCTTGTCTGCGTATACATTCAGACAAGGCTATATCACGTAAAAGACTGTTTTGACAACGAGAGTTAAAAAAAAAAAAATTTTTAGTAATCATTCAATACTGTCTTCTTTACTTTTTAAATTTTGGATTATATAAGTTGGATGGATTTAAAAGCAGTCAGCCTTTTTTTAATAGGAACCTTTTAAAAACCTTTTTCTTGTGGTATAGAACTTAGGACATTCTAGTAAAAAATGACATTCAAAGTTTTCAAAGCCATTTTAATCGAAATTTTCAGCATTTTCTGAGATGTATATCAATTCACTGTAGATCAATATTTAAATTCTGTACAAGAAATAGATATTCTGCTAAACACAGCTTTACTTTTGAAAATCGCTTTACTTAATTCAATGATGAAATACTTTTGAACTTTGGTATGAATAAAGAAATTTAAATTAGCATATGTTTGCAACCCTTTCAAAATCAATTTCTATCACTTAAACCACATTTTCCTGTCCTCTGCAAACGTTTTCGATGAAGTCAGGTCCAAAATTTGCCGTTTGGTAAAGAGTGAAAGGAGAAACGTAGAAGTACATGTATACCTGTGGAGATGACAATGTTGTCTAAACCCAAAAAGCTGAAGAAACTTTCCTTACGAGACTGGAACGTCATCTGTATAATATACAAAATTAACTCATGTCATTTAATCTAGAAAAAAAGCAAGGACTTAGTAAGAATTTATGGCTTGCACAAAAGCGTTTTTTCAAACTTCATCCTCTAAAACTTGATAGTAAGACTGATATATGTTTTATTAGGTCCGTGAAGTTGGCTCAACACTCAATAATCGACATTCAGCTCAACACTAGCCTTGTTCAGCCAGCTCGACATTCCAGCTCAACGACCAGCTCAACAGCAAAAATACATATACATGTCAAAATCTACGTCTGTTGAGCCAGCTCGACATCCCTGTTCAACAGCAAAAATACTAGATCCATGTCCGTTGAGCCAGCTCGACATTCCAGCTAAACCACCAACACAACATTAAAATACTAATTCATATGTTTCAATCAATGTCCGTTGAGCCAGCTTGACATATCAGCTCAACGGCCAGCGCAACAGCAAAAATACATATACATGCATATGCCAAAATCAAAGTCCGTTGAGCTAGCTCGGCATTCCAGCTCAACCGCCAGCTCAACAGTAAAAATACTTATATATAAGTTTTGATCAATGTCCGTTAAGCCAGCTCCACATTATCAGCTTAACACTCAGCTCAACTGCAAAAATAAATATATATGTCAAAATCAAAGTCCGTTGAGCCAGCTCGACATTCCAGCTCAACCGCCAGCTCAACAGCAAAAATACATATATATGGCAAAATCAAAGTCCGTTGTGCCAGCTCAAAATTCCAGCTCAACCACCAGCTCAACAGCAAAAAAACATATATATGCCAAAATCAAAGTCCGTTGAGCCAGCTCGACATCCCAACTCAACCGCCAGCTCAACAGTAAAATTACTTATACATATGATTCGATCAATGTCCGTTGAGCCTGCTCGAAATTCCAGCTCAACGGCCAGCTCAACAGCAAAAATACATAATAAATGTCAAAATCAAAATCCGTTGAGCCAGCTCGACATTCTAGCTCAACGGCCAGCTCAACAGCCAGCTCAGCAGCAAAAATACTAGATTTATTTCCGTTGAGCCAGCTCGAAATTCCAGCTCAACCGACAGCTCAACAGTAAAAATACATAAAATACATGTATATATATGTCAAAATCAAAGTCAAAAATATGTAAAAGTATTTTTGCTGTTGAGCTGGCATTTGAGCTGGAATTTCGAGCTGGTTCGGCGGACATTGATCAAAACTTATGTATAAGTATTTTTAATGTTGAGCTGGCCGTTTAGCTGGATTGTCGAGCTGGCTAAACGGACTATGATTTTTACATACATACGCATTTTTGCTGTTGAGCTGGCCGTTGAGCTGGAATGTCGAGCTGGCTCAACGACCATTGATCGAAATATATGTATAAGTATTTTTACTGTTGAGCTGGCGGTTGAGCTTGAATGTCGAGCTGGCTCAACGGACTTTGATTTTGACAAACATATGCATTTTTGCTGTTGAGCTGGCCGTTGAGCTGGAATGTCGATCTGGCTCAACGGACATTGATCAAAACTTATGTATAAGTATTTTTACTGTTGAGCTGGCGGTTGAGATGGAATGTCGAGCTGGCTCAACGGACTTGGATTTTGATATATATATGAATTTTTGCCGTTGAGCTGGCCGTTTAGCTAGAATGTTGAGCTGGCTTAACGGACATTGATCGAAACACATCATGACTGTATAAGTATTTTTACTATTTAGCTGGCGGTTGTGCTAGAGTGTCGAGCTGGCTTAACGGATTTTGATTTTGACATATAATTATATGAATTTTTTGCTGTTTAGCTGGCCGTTGAGCTGGAATGTAGAGCTGGTTCAACAAGGCTGGTGTTGAGCTGAACCTCGATTACTGAGCGTTGAGCCAACTTCACGGACTCTGTTCTATTATTATTATGTTATAGAGAAAAACCTTGTGTCTATCGCCTTGATTTTTGAACAGGCTGTGTAGCTAGCTACATGTACCTACATCATTTTTTTTTTTTAGCAAAACCTTGTAGCATGGTCCACGAAATTAAATTCTTGTGCGGTGTAAATCGAAGATAAGAATGCACGGACTGGTGTTTAACACCGTTTCCAAAGGTCATATCGTGGCGGCAAGTACCCATATCCATGCTTTTTGGGAGTTCATAAGAACATTCTTCCAAAGCCTCAGGCTGTTTTTTTTGATAAACATCGGCGAAACTGTCATCAGAAATGGCAGGGGAATCATTCCTGTGGCAATAACTATTATCAATCTTGGGAAATGAATTAGTTCAGCTGGGGATTAGAATAAATGATTTTCATTTTGTCAAGTCCTGTAAGCTACCCACTACACTACCTAAGCCTGGCTATCACCATTTAAAATTGCTCTAAAATGCCGACGTTCAACTAACCTCAATGTCTGTCTCAACAATGTAGACCAATATTGGACTTCAGTACATCAAACAGATGTTCCTCTAAACTGAGCCTTCAGATGAATATTTCATTTCAACTTTCGAAAACTGCTTCATTACTCCAAATATTCAGCTGACCGAATATTTGTATACTAAGCTATGATATTCAACGCATTTATCTTACGTAGAATGGTTGACTGTCAAAAATGCTGAGATACTGATGTGTCCACTTCGAATGTACTTGGTTCCTTATGCTCCAGATCTTTTTCCTCGATGATTGGTCAATGTTTGTTAGATAAACTGCCAAGTTGGAGTGGTTTATAGGCATAATGTACCAGAACGAGAGACAGTACGTGATATTGGGCGACAGTCTGGGGGTCTGGATATATTGTGTTTGGTTGCTCTGTACGTGGTTATTGTACGTGTTGAAAAGCATATACCCACCGAAGTGACCTAAAATTAGACAAATATGGATGAAATAGGTTTGGACTATTCAGATTCAGTAAACTGTGGGTGATCACGATTACTAAAACCCCACGGCTTTATTGCGATGAGTGATATGTAACCAAAAAGGTACATTTCTTTGCCCGAATACACCGCTTTACCGGTCTTAAAATTGCAAAACTCCACTTAATACAAGAAAAAACACGAGTGGTTATTTTCTTTCAAAGGCTTTCGAAATACATTTCCTTTGACACAGTTTTCATTTCAGTGTTTATTGTGGTCTATCAATTTCATGATCAGTTTTCAACGACAGATTCATAGATATGAATAGCCTCATCGTGGTTGATGATGTCTTCGCCAATCGATTTTCGTTGGCCGTTGCCACGTTTGAGATCACATGACTGGCTGCACTTGGAAAAGTCCTTGATACCGCCGATGTTAGATGTAGATCGGCCAAGTTTTGACGAATGGCTTTGAACCACAACGCATGCGTCGCAGTGTTGTGGTGGCATCCCCGCACATTGTCATTTAACGTGTTTGACAGCGTGTACCCTTCGCAGCGACTAAAATAATACAAAAATGGAGCTTTTTGTGTTTGGCTTCGACATCGGCCAAGGGTTTTGTGCCTCTAGACATCGTTAACGTACATGTAGAAAAGCGTGCTATATCCAGGCTTCTGTATCAATCAACCATAATTAAAAGCATTCTTCGGCATCTTGTCATGAATTTTCTTTCAACGTAATGCAATTTCTGACTGGCTAAAACCAAAGGGTTTAGCCAATCAGAAACTGAATTTCTTTCTTGCTCTATTACATGACAGAGGGAGGTATTTGGACGGTTGCAGAAGTAGTCATCCGAAGTGATCTAGAAAAAACCGAATGATTACATTGTATACATTGTTTTTGTTGTTGCTATTGGTTTTATCAACTCATTATGCCGTTCTTACCACGAAACAGTGACTCTTTTTGTTAAAACTGAACACGAGCTAGCGCTATGTCCTTGTATCAGTTGAAATTATGATCTATAGGCAGTTTTCTATCTAAAGAATTAAAAAAAGGGTCAAAATCCATGGAAAAAGAAGTTTTGAGCTTCAAAGAGCATTAAAGAACTACTGAAACCCAGGATACTCTTGCATAGTTAAACGGTTGCCGTCTAAGAGTGAATTAATGTTGAAAGAGGTGTAAACATCAATTAATCCATCAAAAATAAATGTGGAAGCTGTTATACCTGGTGACTGATCGCCGATTATTTCTCCTATGTTCGAGTTCCCGTATCTGTAAGACGCTCTTTCCCACAAGTGAGGATAGACTGGTATTGTATACTGACATGTATCTTTATCAAAATTACAGCTGAGAGACGCTTGCTTCACCCTGTTCATCTCTGGCACTTGGCATACGTATGGAATAGGAGTCACTAAATGGGCAGGAAAAAAGTTAAGAACTGAAACAAATTAACTGATTTGGGTGAACTAATAGGTGAGGAAACAATGTGAAATTTGCCCTAATATGGATATTGTAGGAAAATAACAAAACTATACTCACAAACAACATAACAAAAAGCAATAAAAACTAGAACTTGTTTTTCTAAAAAATGAAAAAAAACAACAGATGTTTTTATTATCAGAAGGATTAAAGATTGATAGTAAAGTTAATGACATTTTTCTCCCATATTTCTATTGCAGACACGATATTGTACGTAAAATGAATAAGGAAAATATCAAAGGGAAATAACTCGAAAAATGCATACAAGCCAAAATTAAAGTTCTTTTGCACGACACGTCTGCTTTACAAATGTGTGATGTTTTATCAATATATCTTATAGAGTTTTTGAGTTATAGAGCGGACACCGTTTGTGACGGACAGACAGACAGACGGACGCTCGGGGAAAAACAATATGTCTCCCGACCCTGACGGGGGTTGACGTTATGAATGCAAGTTATACCATCGAATGTAATGGAATAATGGAAAAATGTTGCATTTGTTGAGGAGTACGCAATAACCTCCTTTAATGCACTGATAATCGTCACTCATGGTTTGTGAAAAGGGGACTTGGTGGATCTGCAAAAAAGTGTCGACTCAGGTCAGCCTGCATAGCCCAGTTTTTCTACAAACGATTTAACTCTTTACAAAACAAGTCCTGGTTTGAACGATCCTTGACAAGAAGGCTTTTGAAAGCATTATTGGAAAAGGAGAAAATGCTGGTCACCAGCATTTTCTCCTCTTCCAACAATGTTTTTTACCATTTCAAAGATAAGATTCATCATTTGAGCTACATTTATTGTGTCTTCTGCATATGCATTCAATTTGGTCTGGTACAAAATTGTGTTGTCTGGTAAAGAGTTAAATTTGGACCAGACTAAGCTTTCTTCGTATAAAAACAATCATTTAAAGTGTTTTAGCTCTGTAGGCATACCTTATCAAGACAAAAAAAAACCTACCTGGAACTTGTGTAGTTTGTAAACATTTTGATTCGTATGTAGGACACTTGCAGGTACAGCTGGTCGCTGGAGGAAATAAAACTTGCTTTATTACCGATTGCAGACGACTAATGTGTTGCTTACAGCTGTCTACTTTTATAAACAATGCTGCACAATTTACACATGACGAAGCTTGAACTCTAAAATTTATTGCCGAAAGACACTCCACGAAAAACATAGTGCTTGAAGTAAGCGTCAAACCTGGGACATCCAGGTTAAGCCCCGGTCACATATTCACGGAAGACCGCCACGGAAGAGCTACGGTCTAATCGCTCACGGATGACTACGGAAATGACAACTTCCGTAGTCTGCTACGGTTCCAATACGGATACACAACGGTGTGAGTACGGAGTTCAACGGATCTACCGCCAAAATGTAGGTAAAAGCTCCGGGAGAGATACGGATTATTACGGTTCGACACGGTTTAATACGGAGCGACACGAATCAGGACGATTGTACTACGGATACACTACGGTTTGCTACGTTTTAAGTACGGGAAAGTACGGATAAGAACGGTCCGATACGGAGTAGTACGAGTCGCCACGGATCGATACGGACCAACCACGATTTAGTATTCCGTCCAAAACCTCTAGCTTGGTCACTTTCAAAATGCCACTCAAGAAGAGATCATCAAGAAAACGAGCTGCAACTCATAATGCAGATTCTGGAGAAGAGGATTCGGGCCCATCGCGTCTGACTCCCGAACTGGAAGGAAATGCGAAAAAGGCAGAAAAACGCCAGCAACCTCTGCACATGACGGCACAACAGCAGGATGACCTACTCCTCTGGTTTCAGGTAATAGAGCTTATTTGACGTCTTTCTCGTGTAATTTTAATTTCAGTACTTAATATAAGGGCGTTATAGGTGTCTTCTGTCCCAGGCATGAATAAAAGTTGTTGTTGCTTATGTTTTGACTGGGTTTTTTAAAATCACATTATATGTAGTGGCATTTTAAGTTCATAATTATAAATATACGGTTTATTTCTGGTTTTAAAGCACAAAGGACATAATATTTATATGCATTAAATACTTTCAGGAGAATGAGCTGTTGTATGATAAAGGCCACGCAGAATATAAATTAACAGAAAAGAAGAACGCCCTCTGGAAGGACAAAGCAGAGGAACTTGGCATCTGTGATGGTGAGTAAACCATAACAATGAGTTACTTTGACGAATATATTGTTACAATAGTACTCATAAATTAATTACGTTTTGAAATACAATGTGTTGTTCATTATTGCATTTATTAGCTACTTAATATATTTTCAGGTCCAAGGTTAAAGAGCTGGGTAGATGGTATTCGAACCCAGTATGGCAAGCAGACTAAACGACCATCAGGATCAGGTGGACGCCTATCAGACAGGGACAAGTGGATTCTGGATAAATTATCATTCCTATCAAAGCATATCTACAGAATACCTTGTCGTGGTGGGGTTGATGTAAGTATTAATATCTTTTGTCCTTACTCGACAAACGCAATGCAAAATATAATTAGAAACTGAAATACTACACTACTCAAAATTTGCTAGGGATCACCATCTTTGATTCAGCCACTATGTATGTGTGGCATGCATATCAGGTATGATTTTACAGTATGGAACATTGCCACGTTGGTGAAATAAATCACCATAGAAAAATATGTTTTTATTGCAAAAATCATTTTTCTTTTTTGTACAATATGCTGATATTGAAATTTTAGTGATCCCTACCAAAGTGTGAGTAGCATGGTCAATAATTCCAGCCACTGCATATAATTTGCATGCACAATAACTTATGTTGCAAATCCAGAACGATTTTCAAGTTCGTGGTGAAGGTAATGTTGCCAGAAGCACATGTACACAATTGGTAGAGCATCTAGCTGGAAAATTATAGGTTGTAGGTTTGATCCCCATTCCAGTAGCATGACTGTATCATTGTCCTGATCCTACTGAATGTATTTATATGTTTCCAGCTTATGGCCAAAATTCGTGAGAAACACCCAGAGCGGATACCTGACTCCGATCAAAGTGCCGAGGAGGAAGAAAGCAGAGAAAATGATGGAGAAGAGCAGGTGCAGTCTACATCACCTGCTATGTCAACTGCCAGTGGAGAACAAGATACATCCACAGCTGTTAAGCGGAAGAAGACAAGCAGAGAAGAATCTGCAGCCTTGCTTCAACGTTTGCAAGAACGTATAGAAAAGTCAAGTCAACTGCAGGAGAAGCTGGTTGATGAAATGTCGGTGCCAACAGACCCCAGGGTAGCAGAGCGACGTCAGTGGGCACAGTGGTTTGGTGCTGCAATTACGGATATTGATGACAGTCTGTGGTCGGAGTTCCAAGCAGAATCTCTGCAGTTGGTCAACACCTATAAGGCCCGCTCCAAACGCATGAAGCAAGCCACTGTGCAGCCATCTTCTATGCAGTCAGCCGACCAGGAGCGAGCAGATTACCATACTGCTAGACGTTTCCAGGCTATCAACTACTCCTCAAATCCTGGTGGTTATTTACCAATATGGCAGCAGGTATACCAACCTCCTCCTCGTGCAATGTGTCCTCCACCATCCTACTCGGGAAGGCCACAGTCAGTGCCATTGTCCACGACAGCGACAACAGGAACTGTTGCACCTGTATCTAGTATGGACACTCCTGGGCCTACATATGGCACTGTCCAGGCGACGCCTACAGACGTAAGTCCTGGTGGTCAGACGGATTCTCTGCGAGAACTTATGAGCTATACTGGGATCCCCACCGTTGATGAATCTTGTAAAACTGATATTCCTGACGCATAAATGTTGTGTTAACAGTTGGTATTATTTTTTTATGGGCATTTTGGTTCTGTAAACAACAGTGTTATTTCAATTCTCACGAGTGTTTAATATTTTGAAATCTGACTTTCGTTAGTTAAAGACAACTTCGTTATTCCGAGTAATTGACAATTTGTGGTTAACTATTTGAGTTTTTAATGAATATTTACCTTTTGACACTGAATAGTTGAATTTTGTTTTCCTAAGCATTTCAGCTCACCTTAGCTCGAAGTGCTGGAGGTGAGCTTTTTGTGGTCAGTTTATGTCCGTCATCCGTCCGTCGTTTGTCCGTTCGTCGTCAAGATAGCTTTTTTTAAAGACTGCTTCATCTAAACCTTTAGTCGGATTATGAAACAATTTGGTGAGAATGATTGTTGGGTGTTCCTCTCCGAAAACATCTAAATTCGTTCTGGTCTACTGAACAATATGGCTGCAAAAGCTAAAGTATTAAGTTTTGCTCGGGTGAGCGATATAGGTTATTTTTGCAATTAATTTTGGAACGTAAAACCGTTATCTGCAAATCATTGACGCTATAGAACTTGTTTAGTGTTACATGTAAGTAAAGCTATAAATATGCTAGTGTGTTTGTTAAATTGTCCAGTCATGTGACTTTCTAAATGACCGTTCTTTCTTTACCGTTGATTAACTTGGGTAATCGTCAGTGACTGACGAATGTATGTTCCTAGTACTGGTTAAAAGACTACAAAAGGACATTGAATAAAATAACTAGTCATCGTTACTTATGTCTCTATATCACTGAATTTATTTTGAAACGGTGTAAAATAAAGTTTTCAGATACTGTAAGTTTCCATACAGTGTGATCCAAAATAAAACATAAACTTATTACATACAGACGGACGTATACCATCATTTCGCCTAAACAGACTTTTTTCTGAGTACATAGGTTCAAGTCTCTTTATACCATTCTATCCTGCCATGCAACAGACCCGATAGAAGAATTTAAGTAGTGTTTCAGGTACAACCTCTGTTGCTTTGCGTGTAAGGTGTCAATATTTCCACCCCTTGGGATCATCAAATCGTCCATGTTGAAACCATCTCTCCATGCTCCAGGAATGACTTGGTGAGCGTCGTCTTCTTGATCCATTTGAATGTTCTGATCACCAGGATATCTTGACCTCATGATATTGTGTAGGCAAACGCAGGCGAGAACTATCGAATGTACTGTGTCTGGCTTTTGGGGCATAACGGAAAGCAAGCATCGGAATCGGTTGGCGAGAATACCAAAAGCGTTTTCCACCACTCTCCTGGCTCTTGACAGGCGATAATTAAAAATTCGCTCATCTGTCTCAAGGCCTCGTCTTGAGAATGGCTTCATAAGCCAACTTCTCATGGCAAATGCATCATCTGCAATGATATAATATCCCATAGGTTTGTCATCACCTGGCAGTGGTGTTGCTTCAGGTATGCCAATTAAACCCTTTTCGATTGCCAATTTGAGGTCGCTCTGATTCCAGATTTGTGCGTCGGAACATCCTCCCTGCGCTCCAATATTCACCCATATAAACTTATAGTCGGCGTCAACCAAAGCCATCAGCACAACGGAGTGGTAACCTTTGTAGTTAAAGTATAATGAGCCACCGTTCTTGGGGCACCGTATGGCTACATGTTTTCCATCTAGAGCACCAAGTGTGTGTGGAAACTGCCATTTAGCTGCGAACTGATCGGCTATGTCCTGCCACTGCTCAGGCTCAGTAGGAGTCTGGATAACATCCTCAGCATACGCTGAAACTATGGCCTCGCATACGTCCCGTACAATACCACTGATTGTATTATGTGCAACACGAAAACCATACATTAACGTACGGTAACTGTCCCCTGTGGCCAAGTATCTCAAGGCAATTGCCAACTTCAATCCAGGATTGATTGGTTGTCTGTAAAAGCTGTGGTTCTTCGTTATCCTTGGACCAACAACATGTAGAAGTTCTTGAAACATATCTGGCCCGATTCTAATGAAGTTCCTGTATGCCGCCGGATCTTCAGCAAAAAGTTCGGCCATGAGAGCCTCATACTGGCCTTGAAGGGGTCTTCTTAAAAGCCAGTCTCTAGTCCACCATCTCTTCTCTCTTCTATTACCTGGTAAATATAATAATTAACGTATTTTCAGTTGACAAATTTTGGCCTCCTCCAAATTGAAAGCATCTGCAGACGACAGTTGTTAATTTGGTACAAATGGGTTTTCGTTCTACATTCATTTTGTAAAAAAAAAAAATCACTTTCAGCAATTTCTTGATTTCCTACAATATTTTCTTAAGTTGTCTGTTGCAAAACAAAGAAATGATTTGGGAAGTGTTCATGTAAAAATATTGATCAAATACGTTTCTCTTCTATCAATAATATCTGCCGTTTATATTACAATTACACCAGTCATCGTGAATGTTTATGTTTTAAAAAGTGCTTGTTTATCATCGAATCACCCGTGTTGAAAGGGTCAGCCCCACTGGACGAATGAGACACCTTATTCTCTGTACATCTTTACAACCGATTCCTATTCTTTATGCTAGGAAACAGGCAGGCAGGCAATCGGTAACCATACATTTAAATTACATGTAGCTGACGGTTCACCAACCAGCCTTATCAGAACAAACTCCTGGCGGGGCTCGAACCTTCGATATCCCAATCCGTTGTCGGACGCGTTTAACCAATAGTAACGTAGACGGCTTTATGTACTAGTATTATTTTATCTTTTTACCTGCATCTTTAGCATCGCTGTTTGGATGGAATGTCACATTATAAGACTGGTGTAAATCGTACAATGTTTTGTAAAATATGTAACCTGAAATGTAAAGGTGTGAAAAAATAATAGTACGATATTAATATAATTATTACCTCTGTGTATGTATTCAAGAAGCTCGACCAGTGCCTTGGCATTTTGAGCCATATCAATGTCCAACTGCAGCCAATTTATTGAAAACAGCAATTTTTGACGATCCATTATTGTAACCCAACGACAAAACGTAAATATGTCGTGTCCTACAAAGAGGGAGTATTAATACACTTATTCGAGAACATCATACTTTAATTTATCTTATCTGGTCCGTACAATTCCGTACTGTGTCGTGTTGCAACGTAGTAAACCGTAAAAGACCGTGCGAATCCCTGCCTCTCCGTAGTACAACGTAATTAGATCGTGACTTTCCGTGACAAATCCGTATCATATCCGTAGCTAATACGGAGTTCTCCGTATCAAACCGTGGAAAATCCTTGAAAATTTTGGGCCTACGGATAAGTACGGACTGATACGGTTTTCCTACGGACCAGAACGTATCAGTACGGTCTAATACGGACTAGTAAGGAAACGCTACGGTTGTTTAATCCGTGGCGAATTTTTGTGCATGTTCAAAAATTGTCAAGGATTGCTACGGATATACAAGGACTACTACGAATGATCACGGTTAAAATACGGAGAGCTACGGACCAGTACGATCAGTTACGGACGAAGCCGGAACGAATCCGTAGCTCTTCCGTGGCGGTCTTCCGTGAATATGTGACCGGGGTATTAGGAACCCAAAATCTCTACCAATGAGCAACACAGGACCACGCCAGTGGACGACAGTATTCAAATGTATTGGGAAAAGGTGGGATTGCTGTTAACAAGCAATATAATACACTTGTACATCTTGATATGTTCTTGTATTGCTCCAACGTGTCAATTACTTTAGTCAGAGCTATTTCGAACAGCAGGACCCGTACGGACAAATACGATAAATATGATACTACTGGTACAGAGAATATAAATAAGGGTTTTAGAATTATGAAGCACTCCTAACTGAGACCAGCACTGCATTCACCAGTTACATGTATTCTAAATTGTCGTCTTTGTCTGATTCTAGATATAGAAAGAAATGCAACTTTTGAATTACTAAACAAATTGATTTGGGCATTTAGACACTTAGAAGTGCTGTTAAGAATGGCTTAAGAAAGTTTAGATATTTGACTCTCATGTCAACCAGTTAAAAAAGAAATGTACAATTTCGGTGCTATTGCTAGAGGAACATTTTACAAAATCGTGGATAAAGGATCGGATCGAACGACCGACAGACAGACCAAGAAATATACATGTATATGTGTGGACATTTGTAACTTTTCGCTATATTCGACCAGAAGCTAGTGACACCGTACTTTGCATTGATGCCATTGTTGTTGTAGAAGAGGGTGATGAAGTACTTGGTGTTGCCATGGTTACTGTAGTAGACCGGGTTAACGGGGTTGTTGTTGAAGTAGACGTTGGTGTGCTAATGGGCGTAGTAGTGGCCGTGGTCAGAGATGTGGCTGTGGTTGTACTGGGTTCCCGTGTCTGTTTCCGTGTCCATGTTGTTGTTGCTGTTGGCACCGAAGTGGTAGTTTCAGGAGTTGACGCAGTTGTCGTGGTGGGCGTGTACGTAGTTTGAGACGTGGTCGTGGTTGTTTTGGTTTTCAATGAGCTTGTTGTTGTATCAGTTATTGTCGAAATAGTTGTTGTTGTTGTAGATGCTACTGTCGTTTTTGTTGTAGATGTCATTGTCGATGTTGTTGTAGAAGGTATTGGTGTTGTTGGTAGCTTTTCTGCGAAAGAAATCAGATACAATGAGTTTGGGTCTCTCGCGCAAGATAAACATGTTTTCCAATCCTTTTGACAAGGAATCAGGGCTCTTACCCACCAACAAGTTAAATTTAGCCCAAATACTAAATTTCAAGGTAAGTCGTCATACAGGCCAAAACGGTCGGATGAGCAAGTATTGTTTGCTGTTTGTTTGTTCTGCGTAAAACAGACTCGAACTCAGACCACGTTTACCCAGTCATTTACTATTCTTACACTGGTTCTTTGCAACCTTATCATCATCTATGCAACCTGGCAAAAAAGGCATATATCGGAGAGAATGTAAGCCATGCCCTGACAAAAGGGTGTTTAATGTATCTCTGTGAATCATATAATTATGGATCTATGAAGTCCATTTTACTGCCAAACAACCGAATCATGAAGTAGCCTTTGACATGCAGAAAAGTTACCAATGGCAAAAAGTTTCGACCTAGGTCAGCCTGCGCGGAATGCGCAGGCTGACCTTGGTCGATACTTTTTGAAGATGCATGGGATTTGCTTTTTAGAGAGTATGGTTCATATAGGAGTATATCTGTAGCGATTATAAGTGCCAAAGTATGGTCATTCATGATGCCGTCATAAGTATGAAATGATTAAGTATCTGTTGCATACAAACCTCTGTAAAACTGAATACTGTCCAAGCCAATGTATCCGTAGTTGTTTTCTTTTTGTGACCTGAATATGATCTGAAAAAGATAAATATCGCTGAATCAAACCTTTATCAAACAATTGCAAAGTTTAATGATCCAGTGGAACGACTTTGTGGAAGAAAGCTTTTGGTAACATTGTGGGAAACGGAGAAAGTGTTGGTAACAAGGACGTAATATATATGTACTAGCCCTTGGATAGCTAAGCGTGACTTTTTGTCCTTTTACAGGATCAAGATCAGGCAATATAAATCGATATAAAACGATCTTAAATGTACAGTGTCCTATGTATTTAATGTGATGAAAACGGAATAAAAATTTTGGAGTTTAAAAGGGTTACTTAAGTTTTTATTGTCAAACCAAACCTTTAAAAGGTGTTACTACTGAATTACGTTAGGCAATAACTTGCAAATCAGTGAAATATGTATATCGGTTGTGAAACAAGTTCTCACAACTTACATGTACATGAATCACTGTCAATGGTTGTGACATAGAAACTTTAACCAGTACTAGCGTCGTAATGCAGATAGTTTCCCGGATTCAAACCTAGAACCTTTAGTGTAAGAGGTCGACGTTCTATCACTACACAACTTTATCCCACATGCAACTTTATCAGTGTTTTAAACAAACACAAAAATTGAAAAAAAATAGTTATCTCAAAAAAAGTCTGAATATGCACCTATAAGGGTTAATTAATACAATGGTGAAATACGAACCCTAAAAGGTTCACCAACGTGAATTGGCAATTCAATTTTCTTCCACTGTGACGTCAGTCGCTGTTCATAATCAAAGATAAGTTGTGACCTGTTGTTGGCCGGCGTAACCAGATAGATTTCCAGCTTAGAGTTCTGGTTTGGCATGAGTATCCAGAACTTAAGGCAAAGATCTCCAGCCTCCACGATAGTAGTTGAAGCAATCTCTGCTACTGTTGACATTTTCACCTTCGGGTCGTTGGACTGGAACACAGCAAACGATTGTAGAAGACCTGAAGTTTATCGATTGTAAGTTCCTGGTTTGCTTGCACCGTTTTTAGCCCTTACCACACTTTCTGGAGTTTTAACGACCATTAGGAGAAAGACTTTTGAAAATATTATGAGAAAAGGAGGAAATGCTGGTAAACAGCATTTTTCCCTTTCCCACTACCCTATCACCGACATTTTCTATCACTTGAGTCTCATTTATTTTGTTGTATGCAAATGCATTTTATTGCTACAAATCTACATGTACTTATTTGTCAGTTGGTAAAGAATTAAAGTTGTTTTCAACAGTATCTCAGTCATATGGCGGCTGCAGTTTACTTATCAATGTGTCTTCGAAGTTAAACCTGCACTAACCAGGGGTTTTTAGGTGCGTTGCCTTAGGAGGTCTCAATATAATTAGCGCCGCCAGCGAGGTTTGAGCCAGGGTTACTAGATTGCACAAACGCCATCAAGAAGCCCTTCATACTTGTACTGGATCAACATTAAACCTTTGCCATACTGACTACTTCGCTTCAAAATTGCATATAGAAATCTAACATAAGGAGGGGAATGGTTCTATTTAAACTGTGTAATAGGAAATATTGTGGTGCATGAAGGAACTGCTTGTGAAAACTTTTGTCCATTTCCATAAAATGGTTTTTAGCGATGACTTTTGTACTTTCAAAAGTGAGTTACATTTTGATGACAGCAATCTTTTCATGTAGCTCTCTGGCTATAAATGCGACTCAATGCTTTGTTCCGATCAGTGAAGATTCAAGTTCATATATCAAAATTACAACCATTATGACTTACACTCTTTATCTTATTGTAGATTTAGGAACTAACACAATTTCTGATTGGCTATACCATGAATATGAACTTGAATCTTCACTGATCGCAACAAAGCATTGAGTCGCATTTACAGCCAGAGAGCTACATGTAAAAGATTGCTGTCATCAAAATGTAAGATTCTAGGACAATTGCCCCCCGGACAATTGCCCCCCCCCCCGGACTATTGCCCCGAGTATAATTCCCCCCGGACCATTGCCCCCCGAGGACAAGAAATTGTCGCCGGGGGGCAATAGTCCGGGGGTCAATTGTCCTGATACGGTAATTTTGGCCCCTGAAAAAACATAAATGAATGAACATACCGTTAACTTTTTTACCTGGCATAACTACCCTGCCTTTAATAAGTGCAAATGAGATGCATCTATGCCGAGCAAGGTTTTGTAGTGCCCTTGCAGGAATATTTACTTAGGCTGTTCAAAGCTTTCTGGTCGTAACACATTGACTCTATGCAGTGATGTCAATGCAGAAAAAACACAAGTTACCTCTTAAGTCAGTTCTCACGACAAAACTTATGCCTCGTCCCTGACGACAGCATTTGCAAACGATATGTTGAATGAGGCTCTTGTACGAAATATTTTTTTCTTTAACTAGGGGGAAAATGGAAACAGGAGTAAAATGCTCAATACAAGGATTTTCTACTTCTCTCCATTATATATGCTATCAAAACTCTTCTTTCTGAAGGTCGCATAGAAACAATCGTTCAGTAAAGCGTTAAAATCTTACCAATATCGTTATCCGTCGGTCCAAAAATGACCATTCCGGTGGTTTCATTGTGTCTACGCCAAAGGTAGGGTGGAAACCGATACCCACAATTCCCACTATTAAAATCACAACCTCCGGGTACAATCACACGTTTATCTGATGGCAACTGGCAGACGTTCGTGTTTCCTTGAGGCAACCGAGTGGTTCTTGACTCGGCTCTTTCCGTCAGAGTAATGATACCAAGCAAAGCTTGTACTAAAACGAGATCGGTCCAAAACGAGTAAATATTTAAAATACAGGTATTATGTATGCCAGTGGTGGTCGAGGTTTGGTAACTGTTGGTAGTGCAAAGGGATCGTCATCAAGGAGATTTTAGTTCAAATTTCGATCAGCTAAAGTTATTTAAGGGGTTGTTTAAAAGTAATTCTAACAGATACAAGTCCCTTGTCTCAGGTTGACATTTTTTTTTTAACTTTCCTTATGTTTGAAAATACATATGGCCTGGAAAGGGTGTTTCGCTCTGTAGTTGTCTAGAAACCCAGAAATTTTCTGATGCACATAAGTAACACTGTGTTAATTAAAAGGGGGTTAAATGCATCTGCCAAAGTTAACTACCAAGGTCGGCCTGTACAGCCTGCGCAAACTGACCTGTATCGAAACTGTTTGCTTAAAGTAAGTAAATTTCATGCAAATCAGACAAAGGGACATTCTACGTCAGGATTCAGAGGGCTGTAGGACAAAACGGAATTTTTTGGACCCATAATTATGTGATGATTTGCTTGGTAGAATGCATCACAGAGAGGTAGGGCATGGCTCTAATATAAGGTTTAGGGATATGTACTGAAAAATGAGCCATGCTCTGTCAAAAGGGGGCTTAATGCAAATGCGAAAAAGTATCGACCCAGGTCAGCCTGCGCAGTCCGCGCAGGCTGACCTGGGCCGAAACTTTTCGCTATTTGTCAATTTTCTGTATGTCCAATGACCAGTTTATTTCATGATTAAGTCGATTGCGAAATGTGGATAAAATGGATCCATAAGTAAGTGACAGCTTTCTTGGTATCATGTATCACGGAGATGCATTTAGTTCCCTATTGTCAGAGCATGGCTCAAGTATATTTGAATAAACACCAGCGAGAAAATGCCACGAGGTAATAGAACAAAGAGGTATATGAAGTTGACATTGCTCCTTGTCAGACAATGTAATTCTCAACTCCCTCAAGTTTCATGAGATAAAGAATATGCTATTGGCTGTAGAGGGGAGGTACCTAATCTAGAGTCAAATTCAAAAGTGATACAATTTCCCCTGTTGTGCAACACTTGGAAACTACTGCATTCAAATTGGATGGTTGTACGAAACGTTACTACGTCATTCTTTTTTTAACAAAAAAGAAAAAAAAACGCGATTTGGGCATCGCCCAAATTGAAAGCATATGCAGATGAGAATTAGATGTTGCCAAGGAGATGAGATTTGCCATTGAAAGGACTGAAATCATCCTGAGAAAGGGGGAAATATTGGAAGTTGTTTTTCGTGATGTTTTCAAAGACATTTTCCCTATGGGATCGTAAAATCATCGGATTATTTGGTAAAGAAGGAAACGAAAAACTCAATCCTTTCTGGTGAAAAAAATTATATGAAGCAGCGACTTTCGTCTCTTTCATTTGTAAAAAAAAATGTATTTCAAAATAATTATGTTACTAAAGCATTGGATGAATTGCCTACCTAAGAAACATCGTGCAGTAAGTCCATGTGTCATAGTAAAAAAGTCAGTAAAACAAAATTGGGATATCTATAGACTGCTTCGTAATACCATGTAATCAAAGGCCAGAATTATCATTCGCTCTTTATCACAGAGATAGTTTGTTTATGCCTCTACAACAGCCAGCGCGTAAAACTTTTGTCGGAAAAGAAGCGGTGAAGCATCAACAGTGACTGCTTTGTCAACAATATCTTCAAAGCTACCCATAAAAGAAACTTTATTCCTACTTGATTCTTTTGTTGTTGATTTCGGCTGAATTCGTCAACTGTTTTCGTATTTTGAGAAGTTAAATAAAGCTTAAGTAGAAATGGGTTAACCCTTTACGAAACGATCTCAAATTTAAACGACCCTGATGTCAATGGAAACCATTGTGAAAAATGTAGAAAATGCTGGTAACAAGCATAACTTTTTCTCATTTTTGCTCATTTTTTTCTGCCATCTCCCAAAACATATCCTTGAATTAAAAGCTATACGTTTTAAGAAATCGTCTTCAAATATTTTCAGTTTGGACTGGTCCTTTATTTTGTCGTTTTGTCCGCTATAATTGGCTTGCAACACGTGAAAAGGGGCATTCGGACATTAGCGTAAAGTGTCGTCTCGGATCAGCCTGCGA
Organism: Tridacna crocea; assembly: GCA_943736015.1. Taxonomy (NCBI): domain Eukaryota; kingdom Metazoa; phylum Mollusca; class Bivalvia; order Cardiida; family Cardiidae; genus Tridacna; species Tridacna crocea. The sequence continues at coordinate 41,612,773 of OX031066.1, read as the reverse complement.
AGTCCGCGCAGGCTGATCCGAGACGGCACTATCCGTTTTTATGTAATTTTCTGTTTTGTGCAAGTCTACTGTAGCACAAAATCTAATGTAGTCGTAAAATGCCGTCTCGGTTTAGTCTGCGCGGACTGTGCAGGCTAATCCGAGACGACAATTTACGCAAATGTCCGAATGCCCCTTTTCGCGTGTTACGAGCCATAAATATTTCAGATAAGATTAGCAATATATCCCCTTCACCTGCAAAGTATAGAGTTAATCTGTGCATCAGTGATCTCACCACGAGTCTCTGTGCTCCATGAGCTCAGTCGATAACGAACATTGTTTAATACCTAGGTCACTTGCTTGATTCCCAAGTTTAGTCAAGTTCTTTCAGTCCGATGATAGATGATATTCAATGGGACAGGACTCAACGCCTCCCTCATCTCTAAATAATGTTTCAACGATGTTGAAAAGGGAAAGCAGCAAATGGTAAGGAGAGGATGTAGTTCAAAGTACTTGGGAAAGATACTGAAGATAAACATGAAAAGGTGTTAAGTCAATGGCGATATTACGAGGTTATTTAACATGCTTGGGTACCATCCTGAATTCACTTGGATCCGTACGCTGCAAAACCACTCTTCTTTTTTTGACGAGCCGACAAAGTAAGCAACGAGGATAGCGCTACTTCAATTTAGAATTTGAAAAGAAAATTATAATGATAAAAAAAAGATATCAAAAGAGGATTTTGAAAATGTTTTTTACTATGGACTACTCTTCCGGTCAAATATCGATATTAGGGACTCTAGCCTCGTTTTGAAAATTCATCGTTGAACTCTTGCCTCGATCCAGAAAATTCAAATTGGGCTCTACAGCATCCAATAAGGAGAAAAATATTCTGTACTCACGTAGTAGTATTAAAACGGTTTTATTGGACGTAAAATTGTAGATGTGAAGTAAAACTTTGTATGGCTTTCCTAGCCTCTTTTTGAAAATTCATATTATACCCTTGCATCGTTCTGGAAAATCCATATTGCTCTCTACAGCGTACAATATGGAATAAGATATTCTGTACTCACGTGGTAGCTTTGAAGCGATTTCATTGGACGTTAAATTGTAGATGTGAAATAAAACTTTGCATGGCATTTCCTATCATGACAAATAAATGACGATGGGCGGTGGGTAAAGTCATCGGAGTGAAATTAACAACCGGATTAGACCGGGCCATAGTCGATCACACTAAATAATCGAATTGGACCAGTGGGTTAGACCATTTTGCATTCAATCTTAGGTGGACCAATGAAGTTTTATCTTTAAAAATACCAAGACCGCTTATTCCACATTCGCCAATCTGTCAGTAGTTTTAGTCCTTTATTCTTTTATTATACCATTATACGAGAGAACCGTACTTCACTAGATTTTATTAGACATATCTGACATGAGTTGCTTTTTGAGGTAAAAATCTTTTAAATGAGTCTACAAAAAATGTTATTAAGCGAGCCTTTGGCGAGCTTAATAACATTTTTTGTGGACGACTTTAATAAGTTTTTACCTTAAAAGCCAGCGAGTGCCAGAGTCTTTTTATCACATTACTGTATAACAAGAATTATGATTCAAAATGTGTTAAACAAGAAGCATACATGTATCATGTGTTGTAAAATTTAATTGAAGCCTGTGCGCTTACTTTGACACGTACATTACGAACGAAGATAGTTTCGAAGAAACTTGCATATACATGTACTGATTTTTGTTTGAGTCTGAAAGTGATTATATTAACAACTTTGTCATGATAAGAATTTTGACCGCTAATTCCCTTCAAGAACCCAGGTCAGCAATGTTTTAGAAATGAAGCGTATAATTACAGGGTGTTGACCAAATACAGCACTATTTGGTTATCTCACACGTGTGTGAGACAAGATAATTCGTAATGACTGTATTACATTGAAAACAAGGAGAGTTACATGTACATGTATGTGATAAATATTTTTCTGTGATGTTTTCAAATTAACGTGCATTAAAATTCGTCTCTGTAGAAAATAATGGGGTGAAATGTCATTCAATAAATATTCAGTTCGAATACTAAAATCCTCTCCCAATCAACAATGTTCTTTTACTGCCTTTAAGAACTTGACTTTTGGAAGTCTTGTTGGAAAAGGAGAAACTACTTCTTTCCCCACATTGTTTTCATACCCTTGTAAACATCTTTTGCCATCCGAGCCTCACTTGCTTTCTGATTTGCAAATGCTTAGAATTTACACATGTCAAAACCTTTCGTTTTTTGGTAAAGAGTTCAAGGTTACAGTAAAACATTTCATACATTCAAATCAATTAAGGTCTACAGTGTTCCTATCACAGTGCTGTAATTTACAGCTTTATACTGCTTCACTATCACTTCATTCAGTTAGGTGTTTAGCATGTAACAACATCTTCCTTTGGTATTTATTGCTTTGCGATTATAGTTTCTATTTTTATTATACCATTATAGCTACATGTAGCTTATTATCTCAAGAACATAGCTGTGCAAGAAAATCAAGGACAAAAACCAAGTAATCCCCTTATAAAGACGAATGTAGTAATGGTACTGGAAAATAATCAAGGGAAATAAGTGAATAATGGCCGTCATTATTCTCATATTTTTTAATGGCATGATTCAAGTGAATTTTAACACGTTTAATTCAGATCGCGACTGAGTCCAAATAAAGGTCCGCTTTCAATGAAATTGCCGCAGAATGATGGAATCTTAAAGGCCGTTTCTAAATATGCACCATATAAGATATTAAACACGACAATGTAATTTTGAAATAATCCGTTTTGTTTCTATAAATAGTCAGCATATGACCAAGCGGACTAAGCAGGCCGATATGTCGATATTATTTCTCATCCATTAACCCATTACCACACAATCCCTACTTTTGACGCCCCTGAGAAAGAAGCCTTTAGAAAATACTGTAGGAAAAGGAGAAAATGCTGGTAACCAGCATTTTCTCCTTTTCCCACAGTGTTTTCTACCCTTCCCAGAAAAAATTTCAATTTTTCAGTCACCTTTGTTTTGTCGTCTGCAAATGCTTTCAATTTGGACAAGTCTAAAATTTTGTCGTGTGGTAAAGAGTTAAATCCCTCTTTTCACGGAGTATGGTTCATACTTGGAGTGCAACACGCGAAAAGGGTCATTCGGACATTTGCGTAAAGTGTCGTCTCTGATCAGGGTGTGCAGTCTGCACAGGCTAATCCGAAACGACACTTTCCGATTTTATGTGATTTTCTGTTTTACACAAGTCTACTGTAGCACAAAATCTAATGTAGTCGTAAAGTGCCGTCACGGATTAGCCTGCGCGGTCTGCGCAGGCTAATCCGGGACGACACTTTACGCAAATGTCCGAATGCCCCTTTTCGCGTGTTGCACTCGTCTCATGATTTTATTGTGGCGCCGCATGAACGGCGGCACCATAGTTTATTCGGTTTTGAAAAGCTCCTATGGAGGCAGCCATATTGTTTACTCCGCTTCCAGTCATTTTGTAACTAGGTCATTTCGTACCTAGGCCATTTCGTACCCACCTTTACTTTTTATTTTGGTCATTTTGTACAGATAATTTCGTAACCGCTTTGGTCATTTCATACCCGTTTTTAACTCTTTACCACACGACATATTCATATAGAGTCGACCAAATTGAAAGCATTGGCAGACGACAAAATAAATCTGACTGAAAAGTCGAAATTTGATTCGGGAAGGGTAGAAAACATTGTGGGAAAAGAAGAAAATGCTGTTTACCAGCATTTTCTCCTTCTTTTTCACGATGTTTTAAAAAGGCCTCATTTTCAGGACCGTAAAAACCAGGGATTATTTAGGAATGGGTTTATTTGTATTCTTTTTAGAACAGCAAAAAAGTTACATAGCAAGGGCCTGACTTTACTAACTCCTACGAAACAGGATTGATTTAAAAGGAATTCTGCGATTTGATTGGACAATATGTACCTGAGCCTTGACCGCAAAAATCATAGTTTTCCTTCATTATATTTTTATATGTATATATACGACAAAAACAGATGATAATTGCCTCTGCAAGCATGAAAACCTGGACAAAATGACCTTGTAAATTTCTGTTATTATTTCCATATTACTTAGCGCTCGAACTCTTCGTGCGCAACTAACAATATGTGATAAACATCGGTGTTGATGAAAACACAATACATGTATGCAGGCCTGCCGTCATACAGCAGATACTTAGATTATTATATAAAAACATTGCCTAACTGCATGATAATGATTTTGTTCGACTTGCAGTGAAATACATTGAAAACATGCTGGCAAAAGTAAGCAGTGCTCTCTTTTCACACGCAGTGTTCACTGATGATATGTTCATATGTTAACCCATAGCTCTTGTTCAATAAATCAGTTTTTTTCTTTTTTTTTTGGGGGGGGGAGAGACTTTTTTGCTGCAAAATTCATACATCCCTATAATTATTTGAAGAATTTATTTACTCGATGCGTCACGGAGATACATGAAACCCCTATTTGACAGAGCATAAATGGTCAACATTCTTTTGGTCCGTGAAGTTGGCTCAGTAATCGACATTCAACTCAACATCAGCCTTGTTGAGCCATCTCAACAGCAGAAATACATATACATGTACATGTCAAAATCAAAGTCTGTTGAGCCAGCTCGACATTCCAACTCAACCATAAGCTCACCAGCAAAAATACTAGAGCCATTTCCGAGGAGCCAGCTCGACATTCCAGCTCAACCCCCAGCTTAACAGCAAAATACATTGTATGTGTCAAAATTAAAGTCCGTTGAGCCACCACGACATTCCAGCTCAACTGCCAGCTCAACATCAAAATTACTTATAAATATGTTACGATCGATGTCCTGTTGAGCCAGCTCGACATTCCAGTTCAACCGCTCGTTCAACATTAAAATCACTTAAACATGTATTTCTATCAATGTCCGTTGAGCCAGCTCGACATTACAGCTAAACAGCCAGCTCAACAGCAAAAAAACATATATATGTCAAAATCAAAGTTCGTTCAGCCAGCTCGACATTTCAGCTCTACCGCCAGCTCAAGAGTAAAAATACTTATACATATGCCTCGATCAATGTCCGTTGAGCCAGCTCGAAATTTTAGTTCAAAAATACATAAATATGTCAAAATTGAAGTCCGTTGAGCCAGCTCGAATTTCCTGCTCAAGGGCCAGCTCAATAGCAAAAATACATATGTCTTTCAAAATCAAAGTCTGTTGAGCCAGCTCGATATTCAAGCTCAACCGCCACCTCAACAGTAAAAGATACTTATACATATGTTTCGATCAGTGTCAGCTGAGCCAGCTCGACATTCCAGCTCAACAGCCAGCTCAACAGCAAAAATTCATATACATGTCAAAATCAAAGTCTGTTGAGCCAGCTCGACATTCCAGCTCAATCGCCAGCTCAACAGTAAAAATACTTAAACAGCAAAAATACATATATATGTCAAAATCAAAGTCGGTTGAGCAAGCTCGACATTCGAGCCAGCTCGAAATTCAAGGTCAACGGCCGAGTCAAAAGCAAAATCACATATATGTGTCAAAATCAAAGTCCGTTGAGCCAGCTCGACATTTCAGCTCAAGCTCCTGCTAAAGACTAAAAATACTTATACATATGCTTCGATCAATGTCCGTTGAGCCAGCTAATAATTCCAGCTCAACAGTAAAAAAAAACTTATACATATGTTTAGATCAATGTCTGCTGAGCCAGCTCGAAATTTCAGCTCATATATATGTATTTTTTTGCTATAGAACTGGCCGTTGAGCTGGAATGTCGGGCTGGCTAAACAGACCTCAATTTTGACATATATATGTATTTTTGCTGCTAAAATGGTAGTTGAGCTGGAATGTCGAGCTAGTTCAATGGACATCGATCGAAACATATGTATAAGTATTTTTTACTGTTGAGCTGGAATGTCGAGCTTGCTCAACGGACTTTGATTTTGACATATAGACTATGTGTATTTTTGACATTATGTATTTTTTCTGTTGAGCTGGCTGTTGAGCTGGAATGTCAAGCTGGCTCAATGGACATTGATCGAAACATTTGTATAAGTATTTTTTACTGTTGAGCTGGAATGTCGAGCTTGCTCAATGGACTTTGATTTTGACTATATAGACTATGTGTATTTTTGCTGTTGAGCTGGTGGTTGAGTTGGAATATCGGGGTGGCTCAATGGACATTGATCGAAACATATGTACAATTATTTTCACTGTTGAGCTGGCGGTCCAGCTGGAATGTTGAGCTTGCTCTACGGACTTTAATTTTGACATATATCTATGTATTTTTGCTGTTGAGCTTGTGGTTATGCTGAAATGTCGAGCTGGCTCAACAGACTTTGATTTTAACATTATATACATGTATGTAGAGTAAACCCGCTTTATTTTTGCTTTTGAACTTTTGGTTGAGCTGGTGTGTCGAGCTGGCTCAACGATTATTTATGTATAAGTAGTTTTGCGTTTGAGCTAGCCGTTGAGCTGGAATATCGAGTTTGTTAACGGATTTTTTTTTTATTTTGATATATCTATGTATTTTTGCTTTTGAGCTGGTGGTTGAGCTGGCTCAACAGACATTGATTTTGACATATATATGTATTTTTGCTTTTGAGCTGGCTGTTGAGCTGGAATGTCGAGCTGGCTCATCGGACATTGATCGAAACATATGTATGAGTATTTCTACTGTTGATCTGGCGGTTGAGCTGGAATGTCGAGCTGGCTTAATATACTTTGATTTTGACTATATATGTATTTTGCTGTTGAGCTGGCCGTTGAGTTGGAATGTCGAGCTGGCTTAACAAGGCAGGTGTTGAGCTTAATGTCGATTAATGAGCGTTTAGCCAACTTCACCGACCCATATTGTTTGAGAAAAAAAAAAACGTTTTACAATGGTTCATAAATCATGAGGTCCGTATTCACCAATTAATCTTAAAAACATTCTTGTTCTATTTAGCTGATACTTTCTAAATTAGATACACAACTCTATTCTGTTAAACCAATCGGAGTTGTATAACTGTCAAAGTCAGAAATTTCGGAGAATATGACCAAGAATGTTCTTAAGAATGGTCTGTGAATACGAACCTTCGAAAAATCGAGAAAAAAATTATTTTGGGGGAAATTTTACTTTGGCAAAAAAATCCATATCTCCCTTTTCCAGGAGCAAAATCGTTCAGTTGGAGACGTAAATTGATTTGCACATTTCTGTTTTTCAGTTGAATTATTCTTTTCTTCTCTTTATATGTCGTTTTGACTTGTTAATTGGTAATGCAAGAATATAAATAAGCTGAATGTTATGTGGTAGTCGCATTTACGAACAATGACAAGGGGTATTCTCGGTTTCTGATTTCAAACTAAGCCAGTATTAAGTTTTTTTCAGTATCTATATCTTGCAACAGAAGAATTTCAATCGTCTGGTACTTTTTCGAGGTAAGTTTACTTTTGAACATATATACTGCTTTATTGCATTTGACTTTTTTTCAGTCCTTTTTCACGTAACTTTTTCTTCAATTTCTGTATAACCATGCTTAGATTCGTCTTTGCGTGCAGCTTATGAATAACGAAATGGTACGGTTGTAAGACAAGGGCATGTTTCGATGTTTCTGATGTTGAATAAAAATATCAACAAAATGATAAATCAATACAAAATGATACAAACATATTTCGATTTCTGAACTATCATAAACAAATTCAAGCCTTAAACATAAACAATTCTAAATTGAAACTCTAATTCTAATTTCCAAGACTAGTCATTTGATTGGTCGAGACAAAAGTCTCGGTCAATTTAATTTTGGAATTGTAGAAGTAAGATAACGATAACAAGTGTTGATTAAACGATCTTAATATAAATTTTAGATCAAAGCAAGAACTTAACCATGGCATCAACAAGTACTTTACTCCCAGCGCTAACTGTTGACGGCAACCTGAGTTCGTATGAACAGGAAAACATCAGCACAACAGCATTGGTACCTGCCGTAAAACCATGGGCTTATATACAAGACAACTTCTACACGGCCACATCCGTTATATTACCGATACTTCTCTGCACAGGACTGTTTGGTAATATTCTGACGATCATCACGATGATGTCAAAGGAGTTCCAACACATGACCTCAAGGTTCATACTCGTAGCGCTTGCCTTTTCCGACGCAACCTTGCTGCTGACACAGCCGTTTAATAAGCTGTTCGTTCAAAAGCTCTTCGGGCACGATCCCAGGGCAATCTCAGCCTTTGGTTGCAAGGCATTTTTCCATATATTCAAAACTGCGAAGATGACGTCATCATGGCTGATCGTACTTTTATGCTTCGAAAGGTTTGTTGCCGTGGTGTTTCCACTGAAAGTGAAGACGATCGTTACGAAGAAGACAATCATTGGTTTGATAGTTCTCGACTATGTTTTTATCGGCACCTACAACGCTGTCTGGACCTTCTCGTCTCTCATAGTAAAAGGCGTTTGTAAACCGGATGTGACGACACCAGAAACGAAAACTCTCTACCGCGATTTCCTAATCGCTGGGTCTTCGTTCTACTCCCTTATCCCAATGATACTTATGGCTATCCTGACGCCAATAATCGTTTATAAGCTGATCAAGCAATCCAAAATGCGACGAAGAATGGCGAAGGCCGGAGCAAAGAACGATGGCGACACTGTGCGCATTTCCGCCATGTTGATCGGCGTCGTTGTGGCTTACATCACATTAATTTTTCCAATCACACTTGTCCACAATTTAGCCTTTTACAGAAATGTCAGCGCATTCGACACGAACACTCTTGGATTCTTCGTTCTCCGGGAGGTTGCCCAAACACTGGAACAGCTGAACTATTCCACCAACTTTATACTCTACGTTATGTGCTCGTCGACCTTCCGCGCACGTGTACTCGTCCTTTTGGGTATAAACAGATGCAGGAAGAGTGAGATTACTAACCCGGCTAATTCTGGTAATGGGAAGCCAACCAAACAGGAATGTGGTGGGTTATCTTCTAAAGAGGGTACCAAAATAATTATGGCCGCTGAATGCCTCGATCAAGCTGATGGCAAAAAAAATGTAAATTAAAACAGACACCTACACTCCTTGCCAGTCACGTTCTTGCTTCAACGAGCCTGACGAAGAATGTGTTTTGTTGTCGCTTATTTTTGTTGTTGTTGTACTTGTAGTGGTTGTTGTTTTAATAATGTTAGAACAGGAGAAAATGTTCCATTATAAAAAATTTCTACACTCTTTCGAAAAGAAATCCAAAGGAAATCAAAAATCAACGTCAAACTTAAACTCTGATCACAATTGCCACTTAGATAGGTTCTGCATAGGTTATGAAATAAGGTCAGATATATGAATGAGTATACTTTATTTTTATTAGTATTTCATTTGTTTGTTTATTTTCCGCTGTTAAACATTGTATTACTCTTTCTGGGGAAAAAAGGTATTGGTGCACTGTCAAATGTAACGTCGATGGAATTACTTGCACCTGTCCTATTTTGAATCATGATTGTAATGCAAACTTTTAGCCTTTCTGTATATCTCACGTTAGCGGTACACGTTCCAAAAGCACATATTTAACCACTTTTTCATTACGAGCGTTCGGAACATTTAATAATCAAATACATACTATTGCACGGTCGTATATTGTTGGGAGCCGAAAAAGCGGGAAGCAAGGCAGCGCATTGGACAAAGTAATTACGATACTGGTAAATATCCATTTTCACAAATCACTGTATTAAAAAAAAACATTATCAAGTGTCGTGGCGGTGTCGAATATAGCTTAGAAGGGTTTAAAAGAGAGAGAGAAAAAAAATACAGAGAAAAACGACTGCGTTGTTTATCAGCAAGTGTTTCTAAAAGCTAAGAATCATCAGATATGTATGGTAAAGGGTTGGATAATTCAAAATTAGTGAACTTTAAATTATTAATGATTAAAAAAAAAATCTCTCTATACATGTATTCTGAATAGAAAGCTAGCTTAATTTTTATCAAAAGATCCTACAACAGAAGGCTTCCAAAATAAATATGTGGGAAAAGAAGAAAACGCTGGTGACTAGCATTTTCTCCTTTTCCAACTTTTATTAAAATCATTTTAAAAACAAATTCTGATGTTTGAGACACGGAAATATGTCGTCTATGGGTTCTTTGAATTTGGGCGAGCCTAAGCTTCAGTCGTATGGTACAGAATTAATTCTTTACAAAACGACAAAATTCCAGACCGGTCCAAACTGAAAGCAGTTCAAGACAACAAAATAAACGAAATTCAAAAATTGAAATTTGTATCCAGCAGGGTAGAAAACATTGTAGGAAAAGGAGAAAATGCTGGTAACCAGCATTTTCTTCTTTTCCCACAACCTTTTCATAAGGCTTCTATCTCAGGGTCGTAAAGACCAGGGATTGTTTGGTAAAGGTTTAAACACTAATATCGACCCACGCATTGGTCTTCGTTGTAACTGAACCTTAACTCTTATCCTGATGAATAAGTAAGATAAAATTTTCATTTCATTAGTTAAAAAAACCCAAATATTGCTTTTTCATAGTTATGTTTTGGGGAATTATATCGCCTTATCGGACACTGTAGAACAAAGATCAGAATGCACGTTCTTTGTAGTCTGATCTTAATCTTCACTGCCCACAAAAGGTCAGTGAGCCGCACTTAGCAGCCAACGGGTTAAAAGCATTCTAAATTCACACTCGCTGATGACTGTGGCAGAAATTTACAAATCATTAACTTCTTCTAGCTTCTTCAAAGGGCGGGCTTTTGTAGCTCGGGAAACTGCATTAAATCGTTATTATCGCTGAAAACCTCAGTCTGTTAGAAATAGAACATAAAGGCTATGAATTTCAAATCAATTAAAAAAAAAAAGAGTGACACAGTCAAACTTATTTGTAAAGTCATAACGACTTTTAATCGAAAAAGTACAACTCATCGAGAATATTATCCCTTATTTCATGCTTTCCGGTAGGATATCGATAAATAGCAGTGAAAATATTTTTCGATCTTACACTGGTACCACCAGTGAAAATATCGATTTCATGTTCTAGTTGCCTATGTAAATTGTGCGTGCCTCACAACCAGATGGGAAATATGACGTCATATACGTTATATTTCTCGCGCTTGACGTAATATAGTAATACGTTGCTATGCGTCAGGGGTATGCCACGGGGAATAACGGAAAAAACTGTACTGGATTTTGATAAAACTCCTCCCAGAAAGGGTTAAAAGCATGAAATAAATAGAATATTTGTTTTATTTCGGTGAAAGATCGAAATTTATTTCATCTCGTGAACACCATCGGTAAAATTTTCACAAGTGGATGCGCCACTCGTGAAAATATGACCGATTGTGTTCACCCGATGAAATAAATTTCGATCTTTCACCGGAAAAAAACAAATATCCTCTATTTGTTTTGATGCTAAAATTAGTATTGCTCTATCCGTAATTATGGATTTAGATCAAACTTCCCGTGCCAGTCAATCTGATCTAAGTATAACAATGGCGTTTTTGGGGTTTATTAAGTGAATTACTTTTTTTTTTCTCAGTCGTGCATCTTTTATTTCACACTTCTCATGCAAATAACAACAATCTATTCTTTGTTTTCTACGCATGTGGGCATAAATTTGTTTCATAGTTATTGTAAACTATATAAACAGAGTTGTTTTATGCTGAATAAGTAGTTTTATGTTAGATTATGTTGGTTATGTTATATTATGCTATTGTCTTTCTTTTGTGAAATGTCTATTAATAGATACTGAAATATGTGAACATTTCTAATGTATGTCATTGATGTATTATACCAAGGAACACCTCACATAATGTTGGATCCATAAACTCTTCTTGGTCAAACAAACGGCTGATAAGTGAGGAAGATTGGTCGTTGGACATGCAGAAAAATTTCAAACGCAAAATCTGTCAAACTATGTTAAAGTCTTAGTAACATCCAACTGAATAAACAACCTGGTTATGAAAAAAAAGTCAATTTCAATTTTACCATGTAGGGTTAAACTTTTCGCACCGAGCAAAAACGAGATACGTACACAAACGAGTTCAAACCTATTAACCTATTACCACACAATCCCTACTTTTGACGCCCCTGAGAAAGAAGCCTTTTGAAAACACTGTAGAAAAAGGAGAAAATGCTGGTAACCAGCATTTTCTCCTTTTCCCACAGTGTTTTCTACCCTTCCATGAACAAATTTCAATTTTTCAGGCACCTTTATTTTGTCGCCTGCAAATGCTTTCAATTTGAACAAGTCTACAATTTTCTCGTGTGGTAAAGAGTTAACCTTTCCATGGATGAACTGAATAAAGGCAGATCTAAGCCCGTTTATAACGAATAGTGGTAAATAAGCTTTGACGTGCAGTCTGACTTTGGATCTATACATTCCGACAAGGAGAGATTTTCCAACGAAAATAACTCTGCCATCGCAATATTTATGTGAGTGAGTGAGTGAGTGCGTGAGTGAGTGAGTGAGTGAGTGAGTGACTGAGTGAGTGCGTGAGTGAGTTAGTGAATGAACGAATGGAAGTTAGGAAACGTTATCGTTGATTCATTATATTGTTTAACGCCATTTTCAAATCATTCCAGTTTTATCTCTGCGTTCAGTACTCTATCCATGTTTGTTTTGGTGATGTCTCAAAAGAGTTTGATAATGGGTAATTTCGGGTAAAAAAACCAGGTGACTTGTACAAATCTTGGAAAAACCTTTTGTACGCTCTAGAGGCCACATTTTCAATTCAATACTCATGAAACTTGGTCAGATTATTTGTCTTATTAATATCTCAAAAGTGTTTGATAATGGGTAACGTCTGATAAAAAACTAGGTCACTAGATTGAAAATGGTTCATGTTTGGTCAATAGACTCGGGTTAGCGATTTCAGGGTCATCATGACCCTCTTGTAATAAAACTGTGAAACTATTGTGCTCAACATTAAGTCGATGCCTGATGAAAATAATGAAAAAACTGAGGAAGGTTTTGGAGGCACCGCCTATCTCTCATGATCAAGTGAGTAAGTGTCTAACGAAATTTGCGAAAAAATCAACTTGCAATACATTCTTCAATATTCTTTTTTTTTTTTTTTCACAACTTACCTATGTAATTTATTGAGTCATAAACAATCAGTTAATGCAATATTATAGAAATGGGCTATTTAGAAGTTTATCAATCGGAAAGAGAAACATTTTGAGAGAGGTAGGCGATCCCCCCACTGAGCAAAATTCCGTATAGAACTGTCATACCAGGGTCGGAACAAAAAAAAAATAGTGTAAAATGGCCCAAATCATATTAAAAATGAAAAACAAAAAAAAGGGGCAAAAAAAGCGACAAACATTTCACGCAGAGGTCAGACGGTTTTGTTCCGAAGCAAACAGACAGATACACAAACAACGCCCCCCCACCCCCCCGGGCCACACACACTCACCTACACACAGATAGACGTTTATTTTGCAGACTTCGTAAATAGTGAAAGTTGCAAGGGAAAGAACTGTTTTCAAAACTAAACAATAGATATTGACCAGTTATCTCTCGTACCTGTACTGTTTTTTTCTTTCAGTGAAAATATAATATTGAATAACCCCTTCCCTTGCAGACCTATTTACTACGCAGTTAAGCTTTTTGGGGAACAAGGTTTTAGAAAACATTCTTGGTAAAGGGAAATATGGATTTCCATTTCCTTATGATAAAAATCACTTTTAGTTTACTGCCTTATCATAGCTTTTTACCGAAATTTTCAGAACGAATTATGATCCTCAATATCCCAGTTTGGGTCCGCTGTAGCCCAGTGGTGAGTCTGTGAAATTTACAATCGGGAGGCATCGGGCTTGATTCCCATTTTTATTTCCAGTGTTCTTAGGTAAGATATTTAACTCATTACCAGACGACAATATTTCAGGCGTATCCAAATTGAAAGCATTTGCAGACGACAAAATAAAAGTGACTGAAAATCTTAAATTTGTTTTGTGAAGGGTTGAAAACATTGTGGGAAAAGGAGAAAATGCTGGTAACCAGCATTTTCTCCTTTTCCCACAACGTTTTCTTAAGGCTTTTTTTTTTAAGGGCGTCAAAAGTAGGGATTGTGTGGTAATTGGTTAAAAGCTATAGCCTAGTACAGTTGGGACCTATAATATGCAAGGATCAGTAACTTGTCGTGACTGAAATAAGGAAGGGACTCTGCATGGATCAGTGCTAAAGTGTGGGACTCTTGACCTGAGGGCCCCCGGCTCGAGACTTACTGGATCCACTGGGTTTTTCTTAGAAGTGTACTTTGGCGAGACACTTCTGAGCCCTAGCTTAGAACTTGTGAAACCTAAGAAAAACTTGAATGCGTGAGCTGTCTCCTTGAATTGACTGAAATTACGTTAAAAGCGATGCAAAACACTATTTGTTCAATCAATCAGTCCGAAATAATGCTGAAATCAATATAAACGATCGATTGATCAACACAAATGAAAAATAAAGTTAAGGGCTTATGAGTGTCTCTTGGCCTGATTTAATATTTTACCAGAGGACAAAAATTTCTGTTCGATTACTTGATTGAATGGTGTATTACCCTACTTTCAACGTTCTGTTAGTCAGGACGACAGCTACAATATTCTGGTCCGTGAAGTTGGCTGAACTTTCAGTAATCGACATACAGCTCAACACCAGCCTTGTTGAGCCAGCTCGACGTTTCAGCTCAACGGCCAGCTCAACAGCAAAAATACTAGATCCGTGTCAGTTGAACCAGCTCGACATTTCAGCTCAACCGCCAGCTCAACAGAAAAAAATACTTATACATAATGTTTAAATCAATGTTTGTTGAGCCAGTTAGACATTCCAGCTCAACCGCCAGCTAAACTGTAAAAATACTTATACATATCTTTTGATCAGTGTCCGTTGAGCCACCTCGACATTCCAGCTCAACCACCAGCTAAACAGTAAAAATACTGATACATATCTTTCGATCAGTGTCAGTTGAGCCACCTCGACATTCCAGCTCAACAGCCAGCTCAACAGCAAAAATACATATATGTGTCAAAATCAAAGTCCGGTGAGCCAGCTTGACATTCCAGCTCAACCGCCAGCTCAACAGTAAAAATACTTTTACATATCTTTCGATCACTGTCCGTAGAGCCAACTCGATATTCCAGCTCAACCACCAGCTCAACAGTAAAAATACTTATACATATGTTTCGATCAATGTCCTTTTAGCCAGATCGACATTCCAGGTCAACAGCCAGCTCAACAGCAAAAATACATATATATGTCAAAATCATAGTTTGTTGAGCCAGCTCGGCATTCCAGCTCAACAGCCAGCTCAACAGCAAAAATACATATATATGACTGAATCAAAGTCTGTTGAGCCAGCTCGACATTCCAGCTAAAAGGCCAGCTCAACAGTAAAAATACTT
Organism: Tridacna crocea; assembly: GCA_943736015.1. NCBI lineage: Eukaryota > Metazoa > Mollusca > Bivalvia > Cardiida > Cardiidae > Tridacna > Tridacna crocea. The sequence continues at coordinate 41,597,416 of OX031066.1, read as the reverse complement.
ATGCATATATTTCGATCAATGTCTTTTGAGCCAGCTCGACATTCAAGCTCAAGGGCCAGCTCAACAGCAAAAATACATGAAATTATATATGTCAAAATCAAAGTGTGTAGAGCCAGCTCCACATTCCAGCTCAACGGCGAGTTCAACAGCAAAAATACATAAGTATGCCAGAATCAAGGTCCGTTGAGCCAGCTCGACATTCCAGCTCAACCATCAGCTCAAAGGTAAAAATACTAGATCATTGTCCTTTGAGCCAGCTCGACATTCCAGCTCAGACGCCTGGTCAACAGTAAAAATACTTATTTATATGCTTCAATCACTGTCCGTTGAGCCAGTTCGACATTCCAGCTCAACGGCCAGCTCAACAGCAAAAATACATATATTACACTCATTAGGAAATTCCGTGAAAAAGTGAATTGGTTGAATGGCCTTCTATAAATTCCTTAAATCTTACTAGGCTGCTAAGAACGACTGACTGACCGTTTACAAACAATGTAGATCAAGATCGGACTGCACAAAACGTGCAGTCTGATCTTGATTCTACACTGTCCGATTAGAATTCTTTTTTTATAATTGGCTTTAAAAATTCCATTTCGGTTATTTAGCAGAATAAAGGTTAAAAAGATGCCGCTTTACCTCGAAACCAAAGCGACAAAATCTCGGACAAGACCATATTGAAAGGAAGTGTAGGCAATAAACTAGTCCTGTCTCAAATTCTTGAAAAATTTACCAAGAAAGCATTGTCGGAAAAGAACCAGCATTTTCTCTGTTTCCCACTACACTTTCAAAAGCCTTCATATTTAGGGCCGTTTAAACTTCGGAATGTTTTGTGAAGGTTGAACTTACTAAACAAACAGCCCCTCTGGTATTTCAACGTTAAACCCGATCTATAAAGTGTCAATTAACGGTCCGTGGACGTCAAGTGTAGAATTTCTATCTTTTTATTACTTTGTATTCTTTTAACCCTTTACCACACAATAACGACTTTTGACGGCTCAGAGGGAGTAGCCTTTTAAAAACATAGTGGGAAACGGAGAAAAAGCTGGTAACCAGCATTTTCTCCTTTTCCCACAATGTTTTCTACCCTGCTAGACATAAATTTCAATTTTGAATTACGTTTTTTTTCGCTCTCTTCAAGTGCTTTCAATTTGGACCAGTCTAAAGTTTTGTAGTTTGGTAAAGAGTTAAACTTTTAGCCTGTTAATTAACAAAAAAGGAATTTTCAATTTGTTAGTAAAAAAACCAAAATGTTGTTATTTCAAACTTATGTTTTGGGGAATAATATCTCTCAACGGACAGTGTAGATCATAGATCAGACTGCACGCTCTGTGCAGTCTGATCTTGATCTACTCTGTCTTCAAAAGATCAATGAGTCGCACTTAGTAGATTAAGGGTTTTAAAATCCTTTATCGACAAGGGCGATATATATAGTGGATATTTAAGTTTTTTTTTTTTATTTTAGGTTAAAGATCGAAATAAATTTCATCGAGCAGTTATCAACTGTAACTTTTTACGACCTGCGCAGCTACGAGGTCGAATCTTCGAAGAACATGACGTGTGCAGACAAAGTTGAGAAATGTGGGGTAAACGAACATAAATTTCGTCATACGTACGCCTGGTTAAATGGCTTGCACTGCTTACTAAGGTACGAAAAATCGCGATAACTGCTGTTTCCACCTTCAATTGAAGAGTGGTGGAAATATTTATGGTTAATTTCATTAGTCGTACAAATGAATTATCATATCGTATATAATGACCCCTCATTTCCCAATAAATTATCAAAAGGCATGAAATAAATGGGTCCTCGAAGATAGCTCAACGCGCAGTAACCGACATTCAGCTCAACACCAGCCTTGTTGAGCCAGCTCTACATTCCAGCTCAACGGCCAGCTCAACTACAAAAATACATAAATATGTCAGAATCAAAGTCCGTTGAGCCAGCTCAACATTCCCGCTCAACAATCAGCTCAACAGCAAAACTACTAGAAACATGATCATTGAGCCAGCTCGACATTCCAGCTCAACTGCCTGCTCAACCGTAAAAATACTTAGGCAGATGTTTCGATCAATGTCCGTTGAGCCAGCTCGACATTCCAGCTCAACCATCACCTCAACAGCAAAAAAAACATATATATGTCACAATAAAAGACTGTTGAGCCAGCTCGAAACTCCAGCTCAACCGCCAGCTCAACAGTAAAAATAGTTATACATACGCTTCAATCAATGTCTGTTGAGCAAGCTCGACATTCCAGCTCAACGCCCAGCTCAACAGCAATATTTGTCAAAATCAAAGTCCGTCAGCCAGCCCAACATTCAAGCACAACAGCCACATCAACAGCAAAAGTACTAGATCCATGTTCGTTGAGCCAGCTCGACATTCCAGCTCAACCACCAGTTCAACAACAAAACTACATTATATATGTCAAAGTCAAAGCCCGTTGAGCAAGCTTGACATTCCAGCTCAACCGCCAGGTTTACAATGAGAAAACTTCTGCATCTATTTCGATCAATGTCCGTTGAGTCAGCTCGACATTCCAGCTCAACGGCCAGCTAAACAGCAAAAATACATATATATGTCAAAATCAAACTCTGTTGAGCCAGCTCGACATTCCAGCTCAACGGCCAGCTCAACAGCAAAAATACATATAGATGTCAGAATCAAAGTCCATTGAGCCAGCTCGACATTCCAGCTCAACCGCCAGCTCAACAGCAAAAATACATAAATATGTCAAAGTCTTCGTCCGTTGGGACAACTCGACATTCCAGCTCAACCATCAGCTAAACATCAAAAATACTAGATCCATGCCCGTTGAGCCAGCTCGAGATTCCAGCTCAACAGCCAGCTCAACAGTAAAAATACTTATACATATATTTCAATCTATGTCTGTTGAGCCAGCTCGACATTCCAGCTCAATAGCCAGCTCATTAACAACAAATAATTTATATATGTCAAAATCAAAGTCCGTTGAGCCAGCTCGACATTCCAGCTCAACCGCCAGCTTAACAGTAAAAATACTTAGGCATATATGTCGATCAATGTCCGTTGAGCCAGTTTAACTTTCCAGCTCAACCACTAGCTCAACAGCAAGAATTCATAAATATGTCAAAATCAAAGTCTGTTGAGCCAGCCTGATATTCCAGTTCAACCGCCAGCTCAACAGGAAAATACTTATATTTCAATCAATGTCCGTTGAGCCAGCTAAACATTCCAGCTCAATAGCCAGCTCAACAACAACAAATATATGATATATGTCAAAATCAAAGTCCGTTGAGCCAGCTCGACATTCCAGCTCAACCGCCGGCTTAACAGTAAAATACTTAGGCATATATTTCGATCAATGTCCGTTTAGCCAGCTCAACATTCCAGCTCAACCACTGGCTTAACAGCAAAAATTCATAAATATGTCAAAATCAAAGTCTGCTGAGCCAGCCTGACATTCCAGCTCAACCGCCAGCTCAACAGGAAAACTTATATTTCAATCAATGTCCGTTGAGCCAGCTCGACATTCCAGCTCAATAGCCAGCTTAACAGCAACAAATATATTATATATGTCAAAATCAAAGTCTGTTAAGCCAGCTAGACATTCCAGCTCAACCGCCAGCTTAACTGTTAAAATACTTATACATATGTTTCGATCAATGTCCGTTGAGCAAGCTCAACAGTAAATATACATATATATGTCAAAATCAAAGTCTGTTAAGCCAGCTCGACATTCCAGCTCAACCGCCAGCTTAACAGTAAAAATACTTAGGCATATATTGCGATCAATGTCCGTTGAGCAAGCTCAAAATTCCAGCTCAACCACTAGCTCATCAGCAAAAATGCATATATATGTCAAAATCAAAGTCTGTTGAGCCAGCCTGACATTCCAGCTCAACCGCCAACTCAACAGTAAAATACTTATATTTCAATCAATGTCCATTGAGCTAGCTCGACATTCCAGCTCAACAGCCCGCTCAACAGCAAAAAAATTCATATATATGTCAAAATCAAAGTTGACATTCCAGCTCAACTGCAAGCTCAACAGTAGAAATACTTATGCATATATTCTGATCAATGTCCGTTGCGCTAGCTACACATTCCAGCTCAACCACCAGATCAACAGCAAAAATACGTATATATGTCGCAATCAAAGTCTGTTGAGCCAGCTCGACATTCCAGGTTAACTGCCAACTCAACAGTAAAAATACTTATACATATGTTTCGATCAATGTCCGTTGAGCCAGCCCGACATTCCAGCTCAACAGCAAAAATAAATATTTGAGCTGGCTCAACGGACATTGCTTTTAGGCTTGTCCAAATCGAAAGCATTTGCAGACGACAAAAAAAGAAATGACTGAAATTCTGAAATTTGATTTGTGAAGGGTATAAGACATTGTGCGAAAAGGAAAAAATGTTGGTAACCAGCATTTTCTCTTTTTCCCACAATGTTTTCTAAAGGCTTCTTTTTCAGTGGCGTCAAAAGTAGGGATTGTGTGGTAATGGGTTAAAGGCCTCCTTCCACAAGGTCCACAAGGTCGTCAAAATACAAGATTGTTTATTGACCCCTAGGCTGATAAGTGGAACTTACTGACCTTTTGACAGTGTAGATCATGATCAGACTTCACAGAACGCGTCCGATAAGGAGACATTATTCCCTAAAACATAACTCTGGAAAAGCAATATTTGAGTTTTGATTATCGAAATGCAAAACTCATTTTAGATTTTTAGGAGGGTATAAAATTGGTAGAATAACATATGTCATTTATATCGATTTCAAAACAATAAACTAGATCTATTGTTTGTAGATCCTTTCGAGTAAAAAGACTTTTCAACAAAGGATATATGTAATTTCAAAATATTTTCTTTTTCTTCAACCTCTGCATATAAAGGCTACTGGGTGCATTCTTGCGAATAGTGCAGATTGCGATCAGACTACATATAATATGTGAATATATGTCTGATCTTTACAATGTTTGCCTTTTCACGACGCAAGGAGCTTCCAAATGACAATATATGGGCTTTTACAAATGGGCTGAACATTTTTATTTAACCCTTTGCCTTTTTTAATTAAAATGAGGTTTTAATTAACATAGAAAAATCAAAATAATTCTATTTTAAAATTATGTTTAATGGAATATTTATCTCCTTATCGGACAGTGTAGATCCAAGGTTAGACTGCACGTTCTGTGCTGTCTGATATTGATTCACATTGTCCGTAAAAGGTCAGTGAGTCGCGCTCTGCAGCGTAAGGGTTAATATATTTAGCATGAAAGGGGATAGTTCTTTATATGTCTAGTATACTTGTAGTGAAAGGATTTAACTTTTCATAGGTCGATGGAACATTAGGCATGCTTAAAGTCAAAGGTCTGCCGATTTGCAGACCATGAATAAAACGTGGCTAAGATAGTGTCATTGGTGTTTGAAAAGGTAGAAATCAATGTGGAGGAAAGAAAACGATGCTAGTTACCAGCATTTTCTCTTTTTCCCATATTGCTTTCAAAAGCTTTCTTCTCTCGTTTAACTCTGTATAACACAATCTCGACTTTAAACGACCTGAGAAATGGAGCCTTTGAAAACGTTGTGGGAAAAGGAGAAAATGCTGGTAGCCAGCATTTTTTCCTTTTCCCCAAATGTTTTCTACCCTTCCGAAATTACATATCAATTTTTCATTTACATTTAAGTTTTCGCCTGCATTTTTTTTTTTTTTTTGTTCAATTTGGACTAGTTCAAAATTTTGTCGTTTGTTAAAGAGTTAAATACAGGATGGCATGGTGAGGAGTTGAGAAATAACAGAATCGACAACTTTACAGATTTTACATGGAGCAGAATATTTGATGTTCTTCCAGTGTAAATGGGATCTCTTACAATTTACTGTCTTTGAACAATGCAATACCATTTAAATGCAAGTTACAACAACCCAAGTTTTGACGCAAAGTTTTGTGCCCAGTGTTTGGAAGATATACCTAACTTGCGAAAAGTTGCCGGTTACTGCAAGCAGTGTAGAGAATATATTTGTTCCAGTTGGTGCATAAAACAGCATAGCAAAAACAGGCTCACGAAAAAACACGAGTATTTACAACATGGTGACCTCAAGGTATTTTTGAAACGTTCATGTGAGCTTTATCACCCACTAGGTGGCGGTGATGACGCCAGCGACGATAGTGATGACGACATTCTCAAAGCCCCGCCCCGCTTGAACGCCATATTGAGGACAGAATACAGCATTCGTGGGGTCAGTGACAGAGAAATCTGCAGTATACATGCAACAGCTGTACTCGAAAATGAACGCATTGTTTTGGCTGATCTGAAAAATAACAACTTGAAATTGTTTGACGTCCGAAAGAGAGCTTGTCTTTCAACATACAGATTAGAAAACGGAACTCGTGATATTTGCACGTCAAATAAAATCAAATCAGACTTTTATGCAGTTGAACGTGGCATGTTAGGCGTCCACCACTTTAAAACGCGAGATGATATAGAATTACTAGATACTATTTCGACCGACAGAGAATGTTTTGGGATCACCTGCTGGGTGAATGGAATTGCCGTGGTTGTTTCAGCCGATTGTCCTTCCCGGGGAAAATACGAACTAAGGCTTTTAAACTATTCCGGACGTGTGATGAGAAAAATAACTTCAACCAAAACGCATGGACTTGAATTCAACCTACCATGGTATTTATGTTCTAACACCAGTGGAGATCAAATATTTATTTCCGATTACGGCAATAATTCTGTAACAGCTCTGGATATAAATGGAAACGTCCTATTTGTTTACAAAGACGAAGAGTTAGTGCGACCTGTTTCTATGACAACAAATAGAGACGGTGATCTCTTTATTGTAGGTCAAAGATCACACAATATTCATCACTTATCGAGTGATTTTGAAAAGAAAGGTGTTGTATACTCTGAAGAGGCGTTTGACTTTCCAGGCGGACTTGCACATGACACTAGTAATGATGTATATTATATACAGAGTACGGGGTGGTCTGATAAATTACAGGAGTTCGTATTTACGTACCATATTGATGGCGGAAAGTGATCGGGGATTGTGTTGTTTTCTTCACAACTTTCTCTGTCTGGTTCTTTAAATGTTTCTAATTGCAAAGTAAACCGATTTCTTCTTGGCTAAACTAAATTGAATTGCCATTCAGAAAACGTTTCACCATCTGAATTTAGATTTAGAGAATAAAAGAAATAATGGTTTGTGAATAGAGGGAGAAATGCGTTTAAGAACTCGTTTTTGATCTCGTTTGAGTAACATATATGAATTAAACAACTTCTGCAAGGGACGGCATTTCGAAGATAAAGTGAACAATGTTGTCAGAACGGCATAAAACACGAACTCAGCTCAGTGAACTCCTTTATACGAGATCGAAGTCCATATTTACCACACATTTTGGCTGTAACTCATAGTCCAATGGTAAATTTTAAATAAAAAGTTTTGAATGGCCAAACTATTTAGTTTAGCCAATCAGACAATGTGTTACTTTCAACCATGTTTTTTTTTAATTGTGATCTTCCAGTTATAAACAAAAGTGTACGAACATCTGGATCACCCCTCGTACACTAAGAATGTTGTAAGGAATGTTACTGGATACAAACCCTAGATGCATGGATGGGTGCACCGAGCTGCTTCAATACATATGAGCCACGGTCTTTGAAAAGGGCTGGTGTAATGCAGAGAAATGACCCTCTTCTAAGAAATGACACGTGGGTCATTATTCTACGTAGAGGAATAACCCGGGTTATTATTCCACGTAGGGAAATAACAGGGTCACTATTCTACGTAGAGAAATAACCACAGGGATGGGTTATTTCTCTACATAGAATAACGACCCGGGTCATTCCTCTACGTAGAGAAATGACCCATGGATCAGTTTGTAGGGGTGTGTCATTTCTCTGCTTTACACCGGCTTAATGCATCTGCAAAAAGTATCGATTCAAGTCAGGATGCGCATTCCGCGCAGGCTGACTTGGGCCGAAACTTTTCGCCATTGGTCAATTTTGTGCATGTCCATGGACCAGTCTATTACCTGCTTTCATCGGTTGTAAGGCAAAATGAATTTCACGAATCCATGATTATGTGATGACCTGCTTGGTTGAATAAATCACTGAGATCCATAAAGTCCCCTTTTACCAAACCATGGATTATAATTTGAAATAGCACTGAAACGACGTAAAACACTGAGCAAAAACAAATCTATCTGTATACGAGATGTGACCTTGACATGGTGACCGGTATTAACTTATTTGACGCATGGTTTGTGTTCATTCTCATGAGTTTTACGCCATTTATGATCACTTCCATGTCGAATCATTCATGACAGAGAAGAGAATTTTCATTTTCCCTTAAGCTGCTAAGCAAAACACACAATATCAGGCGTATTCGTGGATAGCGTAGATCAAGATCAGAATGCATAGAATGTGCAGTCTGGTCTTAGATCTACGCTTTTCTATATGAGGAAAATCTCATCCAGTGAAAAGATCGTTTAAAACGCAACTTTTCGCTTATTACCGTTGCTCGAACATGTCTGTTGGATATAATTTGCAGTTTAAGAGTAAATGGTGCCTGCAAGGCGATTGATCTTGTCTGTGCAGCGCTGTTCATTATCCTGGTAGAGCAAATAGAGTGCGCTAGACTGATGACTACGCGTGGGCAGTTTCATTGCGTAATTGTGCATATCAGCATGTAACGTTCAATCTCTCTCTCTCTCTCTCTCTCATTGTGTATTGTGCATAGGCCTACTACTACGACGTCAAAGTACAAACTTAAACTCTCTTTCTCTCTTGATATCTGTCACTCAGTCTGTCCGTCCGTTAGTCTGTCTGTCTATCTGTCTGTCTTCCTTTTCTGATTCTGGTCCTCTGTTTCTGTCCCTCTATCTATCTATCTATCTATCTATCTATCCATCTATCTGTCTCGTAGCTTCGCAATTAGACAAACTTGATAAATCCCCAGTCCTGACAAGTATTACAGTAGCTAAGAATCCCTATACGCAAACTGTCTTTTCTGGAATTGCTATATGGACATCGCGATACAGTTTCTTTTTCAACCATCGGTGAACCTTGTTTCGACTTTGTTCTTGCGGAAAAGCGATAAGTGGCTTGCAGAGAGTGCCATGTGTACTTGTGGTAACTGAAATGCAACGGAAGTGTGAACAGATGCGTTGTCTGTCTTTGATGTTTAGCTGCTTGGTTACTTATAATACTCCGGAGAAATTAGATTTTTTCTGGAACATTCAAATGAAAACAAAACCTTTAAAAGAACGATGATGTAATTTCGGAGACCACGCAAAGTTGCGTCTGTTAGTTCTAACACACAATACTATTATTGGCTTGCAACGTGCTAAAAGTGGCATTCGGACATTTGCGTAAAGCACCGCTTCGGATCAGCTTGCGCAGTCCGTGTAAGCTAATCCAAGACGGCACTTTCCATTTTTATGTAATTTTCTGTTTTCTGCTAGTCCGTAGTATCACAAAATCCAATGAAGTCGTAAAGGACCGTCTCGGATTAGCCTGCGCGGACTGCGCAGGCTGATCCGAGGCGACACTTTACGCAAATGTCCGAATTCCCCTTTTCGCGTGTTTCAAGCCAATAGGTCAATAGCAAACCAGGTGCTTCCGAAAAGAACAAACGCCCGAAAAAAGGACAATATAGAAATAAATCAACCTTGTGGCCAGAATTGATGAGATATACATCATTAATGGAGTGCAACACGCGAAAAGGTGCATTCGGACATTTGCGTAAAGTGTCGTCCCGGATTAGCCTGCGCAGTCCGCGCAGGCTAATCCGAGACGGCACTTTACGACTATATTAGATTTTGTGTTACAGTAGAGTTGCGTAAAACAGAAAATCACATGAAATCGGAAAGTTTCGTTTCGGATTATCCTGTGCGGACTGCACACGCTGATCCGAGACGACACTTTACGCAAATGTCCGAATGACCCTTTTCGCGTGTTGCACTCCAATTATTTTATGAAATTACTGTACTTTGTGTCCCGGGGGAATGGGGTCTCAAAGTAGATATATCTAAACAGACAGACTGCCAGAACTAATGGCTTGAACAGCGATTGTGTAATGACCCCTCTCAGCTGATGTATATGATATCAGAACAGTGGCCTTTAACCATTAACGGGGTCCTGTGTGGCTCAGTGGTAAAGTGCAGGACTCGTAACCTGGAGGTCCCAGGTTCAAACCTCGCTGGCTCCACTGGGTTTTTTTCACAGGAGTGTCCTTGGGCAAGACACTCCAGAGCCTAGCCTAGTACTGGTGAAACCCAGGAAACATGAATATGTGAACTGTCGCCGTGATATGACTGAAATACTGTTGAAAGCGGCGTAAAACACAATTCAAACAAATTTAACCATTATCCCCCGCCAGATGGCATTCTAAAAATACACATCTATCTAAGGGTATTTTGGGTACAGAACCGGACTACTTTTCTACGCGACAACAGTTACTTTGAATTTCAAATTAAAGTAAACGTTTACTCATTGAAACTCTACCTGGTGCGATTCATTCAGCTATTATCTGCAGTTTAGAGAAATCTGGAGCTAAAACGGGCCTGGTTTTTCCTCAAACGTATTGATGAAAGCCATTTTCTCAAATGCTACTTTGTAGCACGTATTACTACAAACCCCCAACTTTGGGGAGACTGATCTGTCATATCAGACAGGTCGAATCTTCGAAGTTTATGCATTGCGCAGACAACGGCCTTTAGCTGGTTGACCAGAATCCTGCGTTCTGCTATGAGTCGGACAATGTTCACTTTATAGCGCGCACTAATTCTATCTCTGTATGAAGATAGAAAAACGATTTATGATTCACGAGCACGGTAACCCACAATTTCTTTAAGGTAAACTCCGAGAGACATGATGAACTGTGTACCTACAAAGTTTTAACAAAATCAGTTCGTTAGAAAAAATTGTGATATACGTCGTTAACTGAACTCTTTTGTTGTCACTAAGAACTAGAAACCTTCCACAGGTGTTGGTTCAGACAAAAATAAATATTCAAATTCAGTAATAAAGAGTTTAACTCTGTTGGGCAAACGCTTGAGATCTCCAGTATATTGTTTTGAAAAATACATGGTTTTCAGTTTGGATTGTATACATAGGTTTGCACACGCTGTCTATCGTATTGCTTTAGGATAGAGAAAATTGAGACTGAAACGAAGAAAGTTCTTAAGGATGGTTAGTGAATACAGGCCCAGGGTTATAACACATTTTGCTAAAAGGAGTAGATCCTATATTTCTCACAATGAATCCACTAAGAAAATCTTTAGCGGTCTTTTGCTCGGCATATTGGCAAACAAATCGCCGTTTCGTCATACCGAGCATCCGTCAGAAAGTTCTTTCGTATCAGTTTTACGGGACCAAGCTTGTTGGTTTACAGCTATTGGAAAAAATTGTTTCATGTAGTGAAAGGAATGAGAAGATATTCTATTGTGGTCATTCACGTATCATTTAGTCGTTATCTTTAATGGTTATTGCTTAATTGGACATTTGAATTGATTTTGGATTTACAATATTGTGGACGAGTATCAGGCAACGTCCAAAATAAATTATTCAAATGCAAGTTTGAGCAATTTTCTTGTATTTAGTTATAATGGGGTGATTCATGTTACCATTGTTGGTCATTTGCATTTTAGTTTTACGTTATATTTTATAGTTGTTGCTTAAAGTTTAGAGATATGTATTGTTTTTGGATTTATGATAGGAATAGTATCATTCAGTGTTTGAAAAAGACGATTAAGCCGATCATCTATATATCATATTTTCTTTTTGACTATGTACAACTATGAACTTTTTTCGAAATATATTCCACTGTTCTGTCCTGATAACGTTCAGGGCCTGAAACCAGGAGTACACGAATACCCAGTCTATCCCGTATCTTTCCTGGGATTGGTGACAGTAATTGCGATAGGATTCGTTCCCTTCTCACAACTGATCATTCTTTTGACAATGCTATCGTTGGAATGATATCGTGGGAAAGAAGCCAGTGGTTTGGGATGAATACTGTGCGAACAATGCGCGAATTACCAGCAAAAGAAGCCCTAGGATAGGAGCGCTATCCGCCTTGGTATCACTGATATAATGTTAAAAACCATCCAAGCAGACAAATGGATTATTAAGATACATACTAAGTCTTGTGCGTATGGGACACTAGTCTTTAGTATTATAGGTGTAACTTATTGTAGTAGATATTTAGAAACATTATCAAGAAAAGAGAATGTGCTGATGAAATGCAGAGAAAAGACCATCCCCTACAAAATGACCCGGGTCATTATTGTACGTAGAGAAATGATCCTTGGGTCATTTTGTAGGGGAGGGTCATTTCTCTGCATTACACCGGCACTCCCTCTTTCGACAAAGTATCTTTTTATCGTTTCAAAGAAAAATTCCATCATGTACCCACGTTTTATCTTTCGTCTGCAAATAGACAAATCAAACATTTTGTCGCCTTGTGAAAAGTTATCTCGTTATAGCAAACTAAAGACCGTCCATGAACCAGTTAGTATGACCAAAAAAAAGCAAACCATTCCTTAAATAGGCTCCTTTGACAACAGTAAGAAAAAACTGCGGAAAAAAGAGAGATTGCTTGTTATAAGCAATTGCTCCTTTCCCTACATATTTTAATGGACCACTTTAGAGGCATAAAAGATCATATGGAGTGCAACACGCGAAAAAGTGCATTCGGATATTTGCATAAAGTGCCGTCCCGGATTAGCCTGCGCAATCCGCGCATACTAATCCGAGACGGCACTTTACGACTACATTAGATTGTGTGCTACAGTAGACTTGTGTGAAACAGAAAATTACATAAAAACGGAAAGTGCCGTCTCGGATTAGCCTGCGCGGACAGCGCAGGCTGATCCGAGACGACGCTTTACGCAAATGTCCGAATGACCCTTTTCTCGTGTTGCACTCCAATTATTTGTAACCCCCCGGTCTCACAGACCCCGATTTAATCCCGATTTCGAAAATTTCAAAATCGGCGCGAAATCGGCTAGCTTCGGGAGAGTCGTAGTGCCTCCTGACTCAAATCGGCATCAATTCGGGATCAAAAATAAATCGGGACAAAAATTTCAACATGCGCAAATTTTTCTCCCGATTTTGAAAATCGTGCCGAAATCGGCGCACCTCGGTGTACCTCGTACTAAGTCGTCGTTGTTCGTAGTAAGCAAATCGGCGTTATTCGGCGTTATTCGGTCCTATTTCGGCGTACCTACCTCGGCGATGAACCCCGAATAACGCCGATGTACCACGAGTAACTCCCGATTCTCGCCGATGAACTACGACGAGATACGCGACTAGCATCACGAGCTACACCGACCTACACCGAATAACTACGAACTGCTAAGATATCATCCCGTAGTACTACGAAGTACCCCGAATTCCGATTGGTATAAAAAGGCGAATCAACTTTGAAAACAATTAATTTGCAGATTTTTTCCAAACCTTTAAACGAGACGCTTGCCTATACTTCGATACAATGGAACCAAAAAGGGGGCTTTCGAAGAAAAAGCAGTCAGCTACAACAGATATGCCTCCTCCATCGAGCACCTAAGCTACACCATTAAGCACAGAGAACTAACCTGACCCTAATTTTATGCCGGATCAGCCAGTTGTCCTGCAAAATGAGTTTGAGGATGACATCTACTATCCATATGATAATTGATTATTTTTTGCTGTTAATCACGGAATTTATACCCATTGGACGAAATCGGGGCATAATCCTGAAATAAGATTTGAAACTCGTAGTCGATTCGGATCTGTCGGCGTATGTCGCAGTAAATCTTTGTGCATCGTAGTCCATCGTAGTAAGAAATCGGGACAGTCGGTCTAGATCGTACTGTTTCGTAGTAACTCGGCTCCTAAACACGGCGTACTTCGGAACAAAATCGGGGCAAAAGCGTAGTAAATCGTATCGCATCGTAGTTTTTCGCAGCCCATCGGGAACACACCGATGTATGTCTAAAAATACCCCTCGTCCAAGGATGATCGGAGAAAAACGGCTTGAATTCGTGGTAAATCGGAGAAAATGCGCTCTCCCGAAGCACTACGATTATTTTGGAAATCGGGGTCTGTGAGACCGGGGGGTAACGTAAAATAGTTTAAGCGGGATTAGAGCATAAGTTCTTCTTTCAGGCATGGTTTGTGATAAATGACGCCACAATACTTTATGAAAACATTTAGATCAAAGTTAATAATTTGCCGTTGAGCTTTCAAATAATTTCCCCGGACAAACACTATCATTGTCGATTTTTTAAACCCTTGTGAACATTGTATCTGAATTATTTGAACATATTAGAGACATTCACTGGAATAATTATTTACAACTTTCATTATATTGAAGACTTAGTTGGGACAAACCTCGCCATGTCAAAAGACAGTGGAAAAGCAGTGAGTATCTTTTAACTCTTCTTGTTGTTTCTGTTGTTTGTTTGTTTGTTTTACTAGATCTATAAATATATTTATCACTTCTTCCTAATACAATACAAATACTGTAGTTTTTGTCTGGTTGTTTGATTGTTCTTTCTTTCTTTCTTTCTTTTCTTTTCTTTTCTTTCCCTTCGTTTCGTTTCCTTTTCTTTTCTTTTCTATTCTCTCTCTCTCTCTCTCTCTCTCTCTCTCTCTCTCTCTCTCTCTCTGACCTATACGCTGCACCACTTAATCACCTTAACGCAAATTCATTGAAAATTCCTTCCTTCCTCCCTTCCTCCGTCCCTTCCTTCCTTCCTTCCTTCCTTCCCTCCCTCCCTCCCCCTCTCCTTCCTTCCTTCCTTCCTTCCTTCCTTCCTTCCTTCCTTCCTTCCTTCCTTCCTCCCTTCCTTCCTTCCTTAAGTGTTACACCTTGTTTTGTCTTTCACTCACAATAATGTAAACCATTTGAGTCATGCTCTGTGAAAAGGAGCTTAATATAGCTGCGAAAAGTATCGGCTCAGGTCAGCCTGAGCAGCCTGACATACTCATATTCGTCTACTTTGAGGAAAATTCACACAGGAAAATTGACATGTTTTCAAATAATGATACTTGCTCTTGAAAATATAGGAAACATTGTTGGAAAAGGAGAAAATGCTGGTTAGCAGCATTTTCTCCATTTCCCAAAATGTTTTCAAAAGCCTTCTTTCTCAGGGTCGTTAAAAGGCGGTATTGTGTAGTAAAGGGTTTAAAAGGCAAAATAGAGGTCTATAAGTATCCAATGACTTTGATGGTAAAATGCATTCCGAAGGTGGATTAAACCCGCTTTTACCATCTTCGCAAGCCAAGGCTGACGATTCACTACGCTACTCTACCCTTGGCGGATCGAGCTTGATTTTTACATTCCCCCCATACGCTTTTTCATTGGATGCAGCCAGCTCTAACTGCAACGAATGAAATCGCTCGTAGCACTTCATCTTTGATAAAAATAGACATATAAGGTCGCTCCCTTTCGAATAGAAGGTAAACATGGAAACCCACGTGGATGTCTGCTTATCGCTTCATGTGTATGCGTAAGCGGTTTGTAAAACGATATTTCATTGGCTTTTAGAAATATGATGTAAAGATGGGGTAATAACCAGAATCTCGAAATCGGGCTCAATCAGCCAAGGTAATATCCACGTAGTGATCGTAACCTTGGCTCGCGAAGATGCCCTTTTACTAGAACATGGATCACATGTGAAAGACATTTTAAAGTCCAATTAATCAGAAACCTAGTGCAAGCTGCAAAGCATAAAAGCAACAGTACCGTTAATTCGACACAAATCTGAATTTAGAACTTTGTGTTTAAGTCATGCAGTACTGAATGGCTGAAACGGACATTCTCAGACAGTTCTAAAGATGTACGCAAATATTGCAATTCATCAATCATCCTTGATTTCATTCTAAGTTAAAATTCTAGATTTCAAAGCGTGACACCACTTCTGATCGAGTAAACTTTTTGGTTTAACCCTTTTCCAAACAATCTCTGGTTTTCTTGACCCGGAGAAAAAAAAAAACCTTATGAAAACATTGTGGGAAAAGAAGGAAATGGTGGTAACCAACATTTTTTCCTTTCCCCACAATATTTTCCTCCCTTCCCCCCACACAAATTTTATTTTACGAGTCAGATTAATTTTGTTGTCTGCAAATGCTTTCAATTTGGACTAGTCTAAAATTATGTCGTTTGGTAAGAGTTAATCAATCAAAGTTGTGTTGCTTTCAATTTCAGACAGTTCTTGAGAATATGATTAAATTGCTGTTAAGAATTCTGGTGAATACCGGCTATGAAAGCTATTTTTATCAGAATATCGTTAAGACAAGCAGATAGTTTAGATTCAAGATCATATGGTACGTCCTATGGAGCCTGATCTTGATTTACACTATCCGCATTATGGTATTAAAAATACAATCGAGGGCCCGTATTCACCTACTATTCTTGAGAATATTCTTAGTCTCATTCTCCGAGGTTTTCTAAATTTGCAAGATACACAACTTCTGATTGGCTAAACCGAATGGTTTAGCCAATCAGAAGTTGTGTTACTTGCAAATGTAGAAAATTCTGAAGAATAAGACAAAGAACGTTCTCAAGAATGGTTGGTGAATACAGGTCCCGGGTTAGGCGCTGTAAGGACTAAGCTCTGTCGATATGGTTGGTATTCGAATACCGGAAATAGCCCTCTGGCTGAGTAAATATTCATATGCTGAAGTTGCATATTATTTTTCTTCCTCGGATCGTAAATACTAAACATGTTCAAAATACACAAAATGGTTCATGTCTAATGCTAGAACTTTCTGATGAAATATGTATAAGATATAAAAGCATTCCACACTTTAAGTCCAATTAACAAGAAACTCTGTGAAACCTGCAAGGCATATAACGCAAGATAATTTGACAAGCATGGAGATTTAATACAGTATAACCATATGTTGTCTTTGCGAAAAGTATCTCGGATGAGGGTTTGTCCTTTCAGCGCTAATAGCTAGAGCACGGAACGTCTGCGGACGGTAGACGTCAAGGTCAGACGGCACAGAACGTGAAGTCTGATCTTTAATCTATAACGTCCGCATTGCGTACAAGATTATATACGATTATAAGTTTCTGTTGTATTTCAAGCCCTCTAAAGGCGTGAAGTTTGTATATCTTGCGCTGAAAGGATTAAAAGGTGCAGTCATTCAGATTACAAGTTATTGCATATCCCATAAACTATTGTTTAAAGCATGTTGCGGAGTAAGGCACCTCGATGATGACATTCTGTCAATTTTTAACATCAGCAAACGAAATAAAACAATGACGTGACTTTTTCTTTGACGACAAAATTTTTAGATATGTCAAAACTGTAGTATAAACAATTGTAGGCTGCAAACTGTATGTGGCATAATTGATGGGTTTATATCTAAAACGTATAAAGCCACCAGCATTTTCTCCTTTACCGATGATATTTCAATCCTCTTGTGGACATATCCAATCATTCGGATCACATGTGTTTTATCGTCTGCAAATGCTTTCAATTTAGTCAGGTCTGAATATTTATCGCCTGGGAAGGAGTTATTCGTACAAATTTATCTAAAAACTACCCTGAAAGACTATCAATGGAGAAGCCAATTATAGGAACACGCAGCTCGTTACTAGCTTGGCGCTGGGTTCCAGAATTAATACCTTTTTTTTTCCCTATATTTTTTTTTTAAACTCGTCACTTTGTGTATATATAATTGGTCTGCAACACTCGGAAAGCGGCATTCGGACATTTGCGTAAAGTGTCGTCTCGGATCGGCCAGCGCAGGCTGATCCGAAACGACACTTTCCGCATTTTATGTTATTTTCTGTTTTCTATTTTCTGCGCAAGCCTACTGTAGCACAAATCTGATGTAGTCGTAAAGTGCCGTCTCGGTTCAGCCTACGCAACTGCGCAGGCTGATCCGAGACGACACATTAACCCTTTCCCAAACGACAAACTTTAGGACTAGACCAAATTGAAAGCATTTGCAGACGACAATTCAACTCTTGCTGAAAAGATGATTTCTGTCTATGATTGGGTAGAAAACATTGTGGGAATGCTGGTTACCAGCATTTTCTCCTTTTCCCACAATGTTTTCAAAAGGCTACTATTCTAGACCCGTAAAAACCAGGGGTTGTTTGGGAAAGGGTTGAACAAATGTCCGAATGTCCCTTTTCCCGTGCTGCAACCCATGTAAGAGTATCTGGTATTTTTCTCCGTTTCTTACAAAGCTTTACCCTTTATAAGACAA
Organism: Tridacna crocea; assembly: GCA_943736015.1. NCBI lineage: Eukaryota > Metazoa > Mollusca > Bivalvia > Cardiida > Cardiidae > Tridacna > Tridacna crocea. Next base: position 41,579,220 of record OX031066.1, on the reverse strand, counting down.
CTTTTTTAGCAACAGATAATTTGTCGTCTGCAAAAAGTTCTGATTTGATGTCTAAAATGTTGTTGTCTTCTGGGGCGTTAGAAAATGATTGGCACCTAGAACCTGGCCACTCGTAACGAACACCGGCCATATTTCAATAAGAAAAGACAAGTTTATAGCTGGAAGGGTGGCGTGTCAATTAGTCTCTATCGGTCTGATAGGAAATGCAGTCTTATTTTTCCCCATGATTAAATTTGACAGTTTTGCCACGGCTTAGAAAGACTAATACGTAGAAAGACAATATATAGAGAGACTCATTCGTCCAAGATTGCACCAATATGGTCGTGTCGAAATGTACACAGACATTTGAAAAAACGCACCCCTTGGTTTTATGTTAATATCTTGGACAATAAAAAATTCATGACAACGAAAATTCACCATGTCAAATGTCCATATTTCATGGCTCAGTGCCAAAAATTCATAAAAATCAAATAAGTAATTCATCTCAAATCAAAAGCTTATACTTGTGAGGTCAAAAAATGAAATTCACAAAGTTAAAAGTGTTAACACCGCAAATATCAATTTGGATATTGACATCGCCGATGCATAGACTGCACCAGGGTCTGTATTCACCTACCATTCTTAGTCTTATTTTTCAGAGTTTTGTCAGTATTGTTACGGGAGACCACTCCTTCCTGCATGGCATACTCCCGATTTAAATACAATACCTGGCTACTGCGTCAGGGAGATATCTCTTTGGCTCAGTGGTTAGGGTATTGGCTTTGCGTTCGGGAGTTCGGAGTTCGAATCCCGCTCCAACCCTTATTTCTGCCATGCATTTATTCATTTGTTTCTCTGTTACGGACTTCGTTCGTAAGATGGGGGCTCGTCCGGGATCGGCCATTGAGCCATTAATCCCATTTGTTGTCCAAAATCGGACTTCCTGCCTAATAAGGCTTTGAGTCATCAATAAATGATGACTTTAAGAGGGGGTGTGTTACGGGAGACCACTCCTTCCTGCATGGCATACTCCCGATTTAAATACAATACCTGGCTACTGCGTCAGGGAGATATCTCTTTGGCTCAGTGGTTAGGGTATTGGCTTTGCGTTCGGGAGTTCGGAGTTCGAATCCCGCTCCAACCCTTATTTCTGCCATGCATTTATTCATTTGTTTCTCTGTTACGGACTTCGTTCGTAAGAGTATGAAAGTAACAGAACCTCTGATTGGCTAAACCATTTTGGCTAAACCAAATGGTTTAGCCAATCAGAAGTTCTGTTACTTTCACAGTCGGGAACATGATCTTGAAGAATAAGACCAAGAACGTTCTTAAGAATGGTTGGTGAAGAAAGGATCTAATGGGCCGCTATACACTTCTGTGGAATATTATTCTACTCTTAAACCAGTGCATAATAGGAGTTTGATCTTATTTTGAGGTTGATGAAGTCACATAAGATGAGTACCTCACACAAACTTAAAGAATCTTATGATATTTGCTGTGCTCACACTCATTATTAACTTTGTGAATTTCAATTTTCGACCACACAAGCTCAGGCTTTTGATTTGAGGTGAATTATTCATTTGTTTTTCATGAAAGTTTTGGCACTGAGTTATTAAATATGGACATTTGACATTGTGAATTTTCAATGTCGTGGATTCATTTTTGTCCGAGATATTAATTCTAAACCAGAGTGTTCGTTTTTACATGTACTCAGTATATATCGTCGGTTTACTTAAAAAACCTCTTAACTACAGTTTGAAACAAGCTGTAATTACGAGGATTTTGAAGTAAACCGACAGTATAATAAATTCTACAGCAATAACTTTGCTCAATTCCGAGAAGAGTTGGCGGAACCGGGTTCCAACCCCAAAAGCCCTTTAGCTTAACGAATGAGCGACAGGGCTCGGCAGTTTCAACTGTTGCAAAGTGAAGCTTCTAAAAAACACAAGAAGCGTGTAATAACTATGTAGAGCTGAGTCCGGTGGCATGGTCAGTGTCATGGCTTAAAACCAGGGATTCGCACGTTCGATTCCCTGTTCCGCCAATTTCCTTGCGAGGATCGATGATTGTCGGGTAATAAATAGCCCTTAAGCATTTAAGCAACGACTTTAGCGGATAGTGTAGATCAAGATCAATCTGATCAGGAGATATTTCCAAAAATTAACTTTGATATAGTAACAGTTCGATAATTATGATCGGCTTGCCAATATTGTAGTTAATCCTTAGGCTAATGAGTGCAAGTCAGAGATCTTTTGTGGACACTGTAGATCAAGATCAGACTGCAGACATCAGTAGGAGGTATCAGTCTCACTTTCTTGCACTAAATATTAACCCACCAAAGTACTAACAGAACTATATACCCGCCCGCAGCCGACAGCCTTAGAAAACGTTCTGGGAAAAGAAGCAACTTATGCAATAGTTAAATTCATTGCCTCTTTATACATTATTTTCTTGCTTTTGTTTAATTTCATTATTCATTTCATTTTCATCACTGTTGTAAAATGTTTTCTTCCCCTTTCAAACAAAAACGCCTCGGTGAAAAGACCATCTATTTCCCTGTAAAAATGCAGAAAAAAAGAAAACGTGACAACAAATTAAACATTTATTAGACATTCGTCCCCCTGATCTGTAGAGAGCTTTCAAGCGTTCATATTTTATGAGACAATTCGGGAAAATGTGGCGATTTGACGAAGGCACGTGTAGCAGGCGATCCAACATTTTTGTCTGGTTTTTGTTAAACGTCCATGTCGAAACGTTAATGGATAAAAATGTGTTCTTTCGTCAAATGTCCTGTTTTTTTTTTTTCTTTTTCATAATCAACAAAAACACTACTGTGTAAAAAAAAAATGTAATTATTTAGAGACAGCACGTTGTTTAAGTCTTGTCTGTCTGTCTGTCTGTTTTTTTTTTTCTATCTGTCTGTCTCTGTCTGTCTGTCTCTCTGTTTCTCCGTGTGTCCCTCTCTACTGTATTGTGTTGACCTTAATCTAGACTACTACTATTTTGATTCAGCCAGGAGAAAAGGAGAAACGCTTTCGCCCTATTTCATTACAAGAAATTTCTACTCAAGATTCGTTATGTCCACATTTGAACATCAGCTTTTCTTTGCTTCAAATACGTCGAGTTCAAGCAGCAATAGACAAATGTCTCTATGTTTGCGGCAAATACAGTGTAGATCCGCGTTGCTTTTGCGTCACAGCCGGATCCTCAGTGTCGATCATTTCCACAGTTTTATAGTGGAATTAAAGGATCAACTATTTTTCACAACAGCAAAAAATGGACGTGTCCAAATTTAAAGTTTTTTAAAACATAGTGGGAAAAGGAGAAAATGCTGGTTACTAGCATTTTCTCCTTTTCCCACCATGATTTCAAAAGGCTTCTTTCTTAGGTTCGTTAAAACTTGTCATTATGTGTAAAATGATTAATCCTTTACTAAAACGATTGATCCTTTACGAACCTATCATATGTTATAATGTTATAATGAAAAAAAAAAGTTGGAAATTATCATCATATATTAAAGAATTAATGGCATCAACATGATCATGTTACTCGAATCAAGTTACAATTTCTGTTTGATCATTGTTCTGACATGTAAATTAACCTTTGTTTGTTGGCTATTGTTTCATCATGCCTATATTAGCCCTTGGAGTACGAAAATTTTAAAATGATATACAAGAAGAACCTACCTTCGGGTATACCTCTATCTAAAACAAATAACATCCTTGATGAGACAGGGTTTTATTTCTGCATTCTTCCTGGCACGACCAGTGAGTCGCAATTTAAAAGCTATAATTATGAGGCAAGCAAGGTAAATATGGATAGTGTGCAAATCTGCGGCGCTTAGTGCAAAACTGCGGCGTCTAGTGCAAAACTGCGGCGCGTAGTGCAAACTTGCGGCGCTTAGTGCAAAACTGCGGCGCTTAGTGCAAAACTGTGGCGCTTATTGCAAAACTGTGATGCTTAGTGCAAAATTGCGGCTCTTAGTGCAAAACTGCGGCTCTTAGTGCAAGCTGTGGCACTTAGTGCAAAAAACTTTACCACTTAGTGCAAAACTGCGGCTCATAGTGCAAATCTGCGGCTCTTAGTGCAAAAAACAGCGGTTCCTAATGCAAAACTGCGGCTCCTAGTGCAAAACTGCGGGGCTTAGTGCAACACTGCGGCTCTTAGTGCAACACTGCGGCGCATAGTGCATAACTGCGGCTCTTAATGCAAAAATGTGTGGCTTAGTGCAAACCTGCGGCTCTAAGTGCAAAACTGCGGCTCTTAGTGCAAAACTACGGCTCTTAGTGCAAAACTGCAGCACTTAGCGCAAAACTAAGATCAATGCTCTGGCCACGGGGGGCTAGACTCATCTCTGTGATACATGAAACCAAGCAGGTCATCGAATAGCTCAGTATTCATTTAATCAGTTTTTTCTATTAACTGCCTGAATAATTCAGCAGAATAGTCCTTTGACATGCAAACATTTGACCTATAATAGAAAGTTTCTGCCCAAGTCTAAATTGATACTTTTTTTGCGTTAAGTTCCCCAGAACATGGCTCAACATAATGAGAGTTCCAATAGTCAAAGATCACAAAGTCAGCCTCGCAAAGTAAACTTCCACAATTACTGTAACACTTTGATAGCCTATCATTTGCATTTTCTGAAGGGAAGTAATTGTATAGACGAAAACAATTTCTTAAATATACTACTTTAAACTTTCTTTAAAACCCACATGTCATTAGGTTCGGGATCGGTAGGTACAGTTCAGACTGCAGTCGATTACGTATAAATTGAGTCACGCTTTGGCAAAAACAGGGTTTCCTGCATCTCGATTATGCATCATACTGTCGTCGATTAATTATGGATCATAAAATCTGTTCCTTTCAAAACCGACTTCAAGTATTTCGTAAGGTAGATTTGGCTCTTTGACAAGCAGAAGTTTTACCAAAAGTAAAAAGCATGGTGAGGATTGTGCAAGCTGATCTGAGTCGATTCCTTTTTTGTAGATGCATTTAACCCGCTTTTTTTGAATGTCTATTCGTATAAGATTGTAGGGTAAGAGTAAGGACAAGACATTTCCTCTCAGCCAGAAAATACAGATTTATCACATAACTCTTCTTATTTTCAATGTGATACAACCAACTGTTACGAATTTTCTTATCTCACACACGTGTGGGATAAGAATATAGTGCTGTATTTGGTCAACACTCTGTAATTATGTGCTTCATTCTAAAACATTACTGACCGAGGTTCCTTATTGAAATTTGTGTTCAAAATTCTGAATTGTGATATAGTAGTTAATTTTATCACTTGTAGACTCAAAACAAAATCAATACATGCAAGTTTCTTCGGAACTATTTTTCGTTCGTAATGTACATGTCAAAGTAAGTGCACAGGCTTCATGTAAATTTCACAACACATGAAACATATATGCCTCTGGTTTAACACGTTTTGGACTATAATTCTTGCTATACAGTAATGTGATAAAATAAATCTGACACTCGTTGGTTTATGAGGTGAAAAAAAATCATTAAATTCGTCCACAAGAAATGTTATTAAGCTCGCCAAAGGCTCGCTTAATAACATTTTTTGTAGACTCGTTTAATAATTTCTTATCTAAGAAACCTACTCATGTCAGATCCTATATATCCTGTTTTACCAAAGCAACTGTTACGAACTCAGCTGTAGCTCATACTAAAATACAATGACGCTATGTAGCGCTATCACATATCTACATGAAATCAAACATGGATAAAGGGAGGTAATTGCGTGGGCCGAAACACCATCATAGATTAAGAAGATGTATCGATGGTTTGTCAGTTTATCAAACAAATTTATCTCCAGAAAGGCACCGATCGGTAACCTTTCCAACAACCAATTTCCAGAAACACGCAACTTATCCGAGGTCGCGGACGTAAATAAATAGTGAAGGAAAGAAATCCCATTAATTCTATATATGCCTGCAGTTACTATTTCCTTTAAACATTTAATCCCGACTTTTAACGACCCTGAGAAGGAGGCTTTTGAAAACATGGTGGGAAAAGGAGAAAATGCTGGTAACCAGCATTTTCTCCTTTTCCCATCATGTTTTCTACCCTATATTTAAGACAAATACATGTACCTGGATTTAGCCACGTGTGATCTATTGTCGTCCAAGGCTTTCAGTTTGGATAATCTGAAATCAATGCGTCTGTATTGAACTATCAAAAGTAAAAGATCATATTCATGCAGCTATTCTAAATTGAATTCTTCTTCTCAAATGTTGACCATAATTTCGAAGTAGCACTGTTTATGACTGAATGTAGAAAGTAACACAATTTTTGAACGGCTATACCAAGCCATTCAATAATGTGTTACTTTCTAAATTACAATAAGACGAAAAATGCCATTTAAGATGATTTGTGAATACGGGAAAAGAATAATGGTAATGGTGTTGCCGAAGCTGGACCTAAGCACCCACTTTACTCTTCTAATACCCTTAATTGTTATAATTGACCTCGAATATTTTTAAGTAAGTTCATTAACTAAACCAGATTACTGATTTCTCTTATCAACTTCCAGCTGATTACCATTACCACTTATTTTCCACTCCCGACGGGGGTGGGGATAACTTAATTGTTTTATCGTTGTACAATTAAGATCTTAGTAATTTCATTGAATGAACGCCAAATTTAATACTTCCAAAGTTGATAGAGCCCTTGCGAGGATGTACTGATTTCTGTGCCAGGATTCGCGAGACATTTTTAACGACATCCCCAGTCTTATTCTGAAAAATTTTAAAGTTACGCAATTTCTAATTAGGTAAGCCGTATGGTTTACCAAAGCAGAAGTTTCTTTATTTTCTAAATCTAGAAAGAGACTTAGGATGCAACTTAGAAGGGTTGGTTAATACCGTCCTTGGCGTACATGGACAAAATATGCATAGTCTGGAACAGAGAGGTGGAAGATGTCGGTTCAAGATCTTGACCCACACCGTCCTCAAAAGCTCAAATTGTCCAAAGTAGTAAAAGAGTTACGATATCTTTACAAGACATAAGGGTAAATCAATGGGGTCGCCAAGAATCTAGGTCTAGAGTGCTCTGATACCCTATAATTTTCCTTCGATCAGTCGTGAAAAAAACAACAGCTACACGCAACCAGTGTTTGTTTCATTGGATCACCGGTGTAGGAACCTTATCCGTTAGCTCAGTTGATAATGCACAGGGCTGGAAGCTGATGGGTCGCTAATTCGATTCCCACCCAGCATGGCCCATCTCTTTCCGAGGACAGGATATTAGGCTTTGCGACAGGTTTGACTCCTCTCCCACCTCAACGTTTCATGTTTTATGATGAAAAGAAGCTTGTGGCTTAGAAAGGATGATTTACGAGGTTATGCAAAATCAACCCTAGCAAAGAATGGATTGTTGCACGAACTATTACTATTAAACTGGGTAAATGACGAAAATAGGCTAGATATAATAGAGATTTATAAATTCAATTTTGTCCTGAGGTAGAACCGAGTTTTTTTGGCACGGAGAAAATTTACCAAAAGTGAAAGATTTCGACAAAGGTCAGCATGTACGACAACTTTTTGCAATATACAAAATACACAGAGCATGGCTGAAATATGTTTAAAGTAGCTTATGATACACTATGTAACCGAGTGAGCTTCCGAACTCCAACCGAGACATATAACTAAACTAGGCCAAGGAAATGTTCTCAATTTATTATGGCACTGAAGAGGCTACTAAAATCTTATTTCAATAGCAGCTGAAGGTCAGGTTCTTTTTATGACAAAAGTCTATATGAAGAAAGTTACTACATAATTGCCAAATTTTCATAAATGAGATCCACTCACGAACAAAGCAAAAAACAATAGTTTCATCAAAATTCCATAGACACTTTCAAATAAATTCTTGATTTTTAATCTGAAAGTGACTTATAATCTATCTTGCCATGATCACTCACTTTGACAGTTGCAATTAAAATGGAAATATAGATAAGTCATATTTCAGGGGACAGTGTTTTGATCAATGACGTCACAATTTCAGATAAAATGAGACAGTACATAATCATGCCAAAAAATATCAAGGGATAAAGGACAGTAACATAGCAAGTAATCAAGGCAAGTTTTTAATTGAGAGCTTAGGTTGTAGTCGATGGAAATAGATAGGTCTGAAATTCAGTTGATTAACTGAGACTAAACCGTTCAGTATTTTCCTTTGATAAATACATGTATCACGTCGCCTTTTTCGTTTACTGTAGTTTCTAAATTTACAGCAAATTCAAGATACTCGTATTTGCATAGAAATCATTGTTGATATTCTAGATAATAATACATGTATATACATTTTTTAGTGAATTGCTGTCAATTGCCTGTTTTAAACAGTATTCAAGCCACAACGTGGTTACAGCACATTTCTCATGGTTTGATGTAGAAAGAAACTAACTGCAATTCGAACTGAAAAGGTAACTGCCTCTTTTTGCATATCCTATCCTGTTGGGCTATATTTCAGAACAAGCAAAGGGCGGCAATTTCTAGAAACACCAAACGGGGTTCGAGCTCGGAGTTTCAGGGTTCCAAGTTCTACGGCTAAAATCCTTTGACCGTTCACTTACATAGTAAAAAGGAAAGTAGTAATTTCTTCATTCACGTCAATTTTTACCAAATCGGAGTCACGACCTATTTTTCTACCGAGGCAATTGGTTACAACAGGGATCGGAGAGTAGTAGCCACTAATCAATGTGTTTCTTAAATTGGCACAGAGATTTATCGGCCATGTTTACATTTGTAACATTTATAGTGTCACTTTTTAATCTTTTCGTCGATAAATCAATGCTATCTTGTGTCAAAGCGATTAACATGCTCTCGCTTCATTTGCTGCCTTTCTCTATGATTCGTTTTGTTTATTTAGTTGGCGTTTAACGCCGTTTCAAGAGTAATTTAGTTATTTCTCATCGGACAATGCAACTATTAATGTATTCCTATACTTTTTCTATCAGATTTTAGCAAGACACTGGCTGTTTTTCTCTTTGTTGAAGCAGTTAGGGTATGCAAAAAGTCAAGAAGTTTTTATGGCCTTTTAATAGTTATTAACAAAATAATTGACGTTATTCTGGCCGATCATTCTGGCTAAAAATAAAGCAAGAGCACCGCATTTGGGGCACCAATGCCCGGCTACAGTTCCTAGGATGTCGGAGAAAGTTCGGAGTCGAACAAGGTCATAACTCTGTCAAAGATACTTTGATTGTATTTGCTCTTTCTGTATGGGTTCCCCTTACCTGTATGAAGTAATTATCTTCTATAATAACAAGGGATGTCAACGTTTTTGCCAGATGACGACGACGGAGACGACGACGATAGGGTTACGACAATACCTTGACTTTTTTCTACGAGTGCAGCCAAGCTCAAAATCTTTTAAATTTTCCGCTATTAACATGACGGGGGCTCAGCTTTACCTTGCCAAAGGTAACTCTCTCATAGATTTACATTGTCCTAAAAGAATTTTCATGTTGCTTTAAGCATTTCAAATTTAACAAAAAATCAACTGTTCTCGAACACAAATGCAGTGAGTTATGACGTCGCTCCACACAAATTATTCTTGGTTAACGAAGTAAAAAGTAGTCCGCATTTTAAATCTGGCACCAACCGATTGTCTTGCTCTGATTCATCAGACAATCGGCCGGACAAAACTATACTCTGTTTGTAGTGCTGCTTTTTGTGTTTTCTGTGGAATCTGACTTTGACTACAAAAAGAAACATCAGTGTTCTCACCAGCTTTTTTTTTTTTTTTTCAATAGTGCATTTTATCCTACAAATCTGGAAATATAAAAGGGTATGACAGTGGTGGTTCCCAGCTAGTAGTAAAGTGATCAATATTGATGATTTGCAAAACGAAAAATCTGTTTCATTGAGATATTTTGAGTAAATTTACTACTTAAAGTCACTGAAAAGCTTAATAGACGGTCTGATGTGACTGATTGTTCAATGTCAAAGAGACGTGTATGTGTACTCATAGTTCAGCCTGTAACTTTGCAAAATGTGTTTTAGCTCACCTTAGCACGAAGTACTAAAGGTGAGCTATTGTGATCGCCCAATGTCCGTCGTCCGTCGTCCGTCAACAATTTCTTTAAACATCTTCTTCTCCTAAACCACTGGGCCATTCTGGATGATATTTGGCAGGAATGTTCCTTGGGTGAAGTTTACCAAAATTGTTCAAAGAATTGAATTCAACCCATAACTCTGGTTGCCATGGCAACAAAAGGAAAAAAAACGAAATCTTTGAAAATCTTCTTCTCTGAAACTAGAAGGCGTAGATCTTTGATATTTGGGATGTGGCATCTCCTAATAGACCTCTACCAAGTTTGTTCAGATTATGCCCCTAGGTTCAACACTGGCCCCACCCCGGGGGATAACAAGTTTGAGCATAGGAACAAAGTTGGAAAACTTAAAAATCTCCCTCTGAAACTTGTAGGCGTAGAGCTTTTATATTTCGTATGTGGCATCTCCTAGTGGACCTTTGTTTAAAGTATGCCCCTGGGGTCAAAATTTGCAAAAACCCGGGGGTCACAAGTTTGAGCATAGGAACAAAGAAGGAAAACTTTAAAAAATCCTCTCCTCTGCAACTTGAAGGCGTAGAGCTTTGATAATTGGTATGTGGCATCTCCTAGTAGACTTCAATGAAGTTTGTTCAAATTATGCTCCTGGGGTAAAAACTGACCCCATCCCCGGGATCACAAGTTTGAGCATAGAAACAAAAGAGGAAAACATTAAAAATCTTCTCCTCTGAAATTTGAGGGCGTAGGGCTTCGATATTTGGTATGTGGCATCTCCTAATGGACCTCTACCAAGTTTGTTCAAATTATGCCCCTGGGTTCAAAAATGGACCCACGCCGGGGTCACAAGTTTGAGCATAGGAACAAAAAAGGAAAACTTTAAAAATCTTCTTCTCAGAAACTAGAAAGCGTAGAGCTTTGCTATTTGGTCTGTTACATCTCCTAGTAGACCTCTTTCTAGTTGTTCAAATGATGCCCATGGGGTCAAAACTGGCCCCACCCCGGGGGTCACAAGTTTGAGCATAGGAACAAAGAAGGAAAACTTTAAAATTCTTCTCCTCTGAAACTAGTTGGCGTAGAGCTTTGATATTTGGTATGTGGCATCTCCTAGTGGACCTCAAGTTTTTTTTAATCATGCCCGTGGGGTCAAAAATGGCCCCGCCTCGGGGGTCACAAGTTCGAACATAGGAACAAAGAAAGAGAATTTTAAAATTCCTCTTTTCTGAAACTACAAGGCATAGAGCTATGATATTTGGCATGTAGCAATTCCTAATGGACCTCTACCAAGTTTGTTCATACTATGTCCTTGGGGTCAAAACTGGCCCTGCCCCGGGGGTCGTAGGTTCGAACATAGCAACAAAGAAGGAAAACTTTAGAAATCCTCTTCTCTGAAACATGAAGGTGCAGAGCTTTGATATTTGGTATGCAGAATCTTCTAGTGAACCTCTACCAAGTGTGGTCATATGATGTCCCTGGTGTCAAAACTAGCCCTGCCCCGTAGGTCACAGTTTGGAACATAGGGACAAAGAAGAAAAAATTTAAATTTCTTTTTCTTAAACGGGAAGGTGTAGAGCTTTGATATTTGGTATGTAGCATCTTTGAGTAGACCTCTACCACGCTTGTTTCAAGGATGCTGCTTTGGTCAAAACTGTCCCAGTCCCGGGGACCACAAGTTCGAACATAGGACAAAGAAGGAAAATTTAAAATTCTTCTTTGATACTGGAAGGTGTAGAGCTTTAATATTGATTGCCCTATGTCCGGCGCCTGTCTTCCGTCGTCCGTCAACAATTTCTTTAAACATTTTCTTCTCCTAACCCACTGGGCTAATCTTGATGAAACTTGGCAGGGATATTCCCTGGCTGAAGCTCTACCAAAGTTGTTCAAAGAATTGAATTTCAGTCGTAAGCTATAGTCGATGGTGAGCATTCCGGGGCCAATGGCCCTCTTGTTTATAGATTCATATCTACACGATGACTTGCTTAATATGATGTATAAGGGAGTTGCATGAAGCCAAAAGTTGTAGTGTGTTTCCGAATAGAAAAACAAAGGTTATCTGTAGACGACGACCACTCAAAAGCACGATTCATAAATCGAAACTATCTTTTGAAATGATACCTGCAATGTGGCAAAACAAAGAAATGGTGTGACTGACAGCAATACTAAAGGTTTGCCGAATAGAAAATCGTTCTGTTCACTTTGATTATTCTATCAAGTGCAGTTCATAATTAGAAACCTATCGATTGTAATATAGGCCATCTGGAGCACCGAGGTTCCCTTTTACTCGTAGGAAGTACATTGTTTTCCCTTCTTCTTTAAGTCCTAGGCGACACACTGACCTTTTGCGGACAGAGTAGATCAAAATCAGACTGCACAGAACGTGCAGTCTGATCTTGGATGTACTCTGTCCGATCAGGAGATCGGTAATCCCCAAAGTGTACTTTGAAAAAGCAACATTTGGAGTTTAAAATTTCATTTTAGTTATTTAGCGGGATAAGGGTCAACTCTTTCTTTTCCAACGGGAACTAGAATTGTTTCAGGGGACGGTGTAGAACAAGGTTAGACTATACTGGACTTTGAACATCACAGTCAGCTTGCTGGGTACTAAAATTTGACCGAAATCTTCTCGAGTTAACCTATTACCACACAGTCCCTACTTTTGACGACCCTGAGAAAGAAGCCCTTAGAAAACACTGTGGGAAAAGGAGAAAATGCTGGTACCAGCATTTTCTCCTGTTCCCACAATATTTTCTACCTTTCATAAAACAAATTTTATAGTTTCAGTCACTTTCATCATGTCGTCTGCAAATGCTTCCAGTTTGGACCATTCTGAATGTTTGTCATTGGGTAAAGAGTTAAAGAGCAAGTAAACTTTTAGGCACCCGAAATGGTTGGTTATGTGTAGTTGCCAGCCAAAGATATAACTCTTTATCAGATGACAATATTTCAGATCCTAAAGCTTTTACCGATATCTAGTGTGGCATCCGTGGTTGTAAGGTAGAACGTCGGCCTCGTAACCGTAAGGTCCGGAATTTGATACTCTGGAGCGGGTGTCAACTTTGGTCTTGTCATTCGACCACACATTCAGCGCGAGAACTGGTGTAGTTTCCAGAAAACACAATCGAGAGAGATTTGTATAAGTTGTTAGAACTTCTTTCTCGATTGATGTAAAAGAAATATGTTTAAACTAATGTCGCTTGGAAGGTTGAACATGATTGTGAGAAAAGAAGAACATACTGGTGAACAGCATTGCCCTCCCCCATACCCCCACGCCCAACATTTTCAAAAGCCACATTCCTTCTGATTGAGAAAATGAGGGAATGAAGGTAAAAGGTTTAAACAGGTGTATCTAGGATTTAAACAACCTTCAAACTTGAAACAAGAGGGCCATTGGCCCTGGAACGCTCACCTTAGACTATAGCTTATGAGTGAAATTCACTTCTTTGAACAACTTTGGTAAAGCTTCACCCAAGGAACATCCCTGCCAAGTTTCGTCAAGATTGGCCCAGTGGGTTAGGAGAAGAAGATATTTTAAGAAATTGTTGACGGACGACGGACTACAGACGCCGGACATAGGGCAATCAAATATCAAAGCTCTACAAGTTCAAGTTTCAAAGAAGAATTTTGAATTTTCCTTCTTTGTGCTACGTTCGAACTTGTGGTCCCTGGGGCTTGGCCAGTTTTAACCAAAGCAGCATCCTTGGAACAAACTTGGTAGAGGTCCACTCAAAGATGCTATATTCCAAATATCAAAGCTCTACACCTTCCCGTTTAAGAGAAAAAGAAATTTAAAAGTTTCCTTCTTTGTTCCTATGTTCCAACCTGTGACCTCCAGGGCAGGGTCAGTTTTGACGCCAGGGACATCATATGACCGAACTTGGTAGAGGTCTACTAGAAGATTCTGCATACCAAATACCAAAGCTCTACACCTTCAAGTTTCAGAGAAGAAGATGTCTAAAATTTTCTTTCTTTGTTCTATGTTCAAACTTGTGACCCTTCGGGGCAGGGCCAGTTTTGACCCCAAGGGCATAATATGAACAAACTTGGCAGAGGTCCACTGGAACATGCCACATACCAAATATCAAAGCTCTACGCCATCTAGTTTCAGAGAAGAATTTTAAAGTTTTCCTTCTTTGTTCCTATGCTCAAACTAGTGACCCTCGGGGTGGGCCAGTTTTGATCCCAGGGGCGTCATTTGAACAAACTAGGTAGAGGTTCACTAACAAATGCAACAGACCAAATATCAAAGCTCTACGCTTTCTAGTTTCTGAGAAGAAGATTTTTAAAGTTTTCCTTCTTTGTTCCAATGCTCAAACTTGTTTTTCCCCCGGGGTGGGGTCAGTTTTGACCCCAGGGGCATAATTTGAACACGCTTGGTAGAGGTCTACTAGGAGATGCCACATACCAAGTATCAAAGCTCTAAGCCTTTAAGTTTTAGAGGAGAAGATATATAAAGTTTTCTTTCTTTGTTCCTATGCTCAAACTTGTGACCCCCCGAGTGGGACCAGTTTTGACCCCAGGGGCATAACTTGAACAAACTTGGTAGAGGTCCAGTAGGAGATGCCACATACCAAATATCAAAGCTCTATGCCTTCAAGTTTCAATGGAGAAGATTTTTAAAGTTTTCCTTCTTTGTTCCTATGCTCAAACTTATTATCCCCCGGGGTAGGGCCAGTTTTGACCCCAGGGGCATAATTTGAGCAAACTTGATATAGGTCCATTAGGAGATGCCACATACCAAATATGAAAGCTCTACGCCTTCGAGTTTCAGAGAAGAAGATTTTCTAAGATTTAGTGGTTTTTTTTTTTTCCTCTCTCTTTCTTTTTGTTGCCATGGCAACCAGAGTTACGGGTGGAATTAAATTCTTTGAACAATTTTGGTAGAGGTTCACCCAAGGAACTTCTTGCCAAGTTTCATCACGGTTGGCCCAGTGGTTTAGGAGAAGAAGATGTTTAAAGACATTATTGACGGACGACGGACGAAAGACGACGGAAGACGGACGACGGACGACGGACGACGGACGCCGGACAAAGAGCGATCACAATAGCTCACCTTTAGCACTTTGTGCTAAGGTGATTTAAAAAAGGAAATCCCTGTACCAGTCCTTCACTAAAAGTGTTTTTAGAAAATGATGCGAGTCGGGAACCTTTAAAAGTTGTGCTTTTGTGCAATCGTAGTGAATTGAGCCAGCTCGACATTCCAGCTCAACCCCCAGCTCAACAATAAAAATACATATACATAATTATGTTTCGATCAATGTCCGTTTAGCCAGTTCGACATTCCAGCTCAACAGCAAAAATACTGTTGAGCTGGAAATGTCGAGAATGCTCAACGGAAATTATTCTGGTATTTTTGCTGTTGAGCTGGCCGTTGAGCTGGAATGTCGAGCTGGCTCAACGGACTTTGATTTTGACATATATATGTATTTTTGCTGTTGAGCTGGTGGATGAGGTGGAATGTCGAGCTGGCTCAACGGACATGGATCTCGTATGTTTGCTGTTGAGCTGGCCATTTAGCTGGAATATTGAGCTAGCTCAGCAAGGCTGGTGTCGAGCTGAATGTCGATTACTGAGCGTTGAGCCAACTTCAAGGACCCTTAGAAAACAGCATACCTACCAGCGATCCGTTTGCTCCCACTCTATTAACCCTAAGGCCGCTAGGTAAATTAAAAGGAAATTTACACTGGATGATAACAACTCAAATATCTCAAATTCAAAGTTATTTTAAACATTTACCAAACAGTCCCTGGGTTTTACGACCCATAGGATGAAGCCTGCAGAGAACATAGTGGGAAATGGAGAAAATGCTGGTTAACTGTATTTTCTCCTTTTCCCACAATATGTTATACTCTTCTAAAGTCAAGTTTTAACCTTTCATCACAGTATAGATCAACGATCAGACTGCATGTTTCTGCCAGTCTCATCTTGATATACACTGTCCGCAAAAACTGAAGGAAGGGGACCTAAAAACTAGAATTCATAAATGAAAGCGCGAAGGGATGTTTCTGAATAAAATAGATCTTTAGATGGATTAGGCAATAACATTTGATAGCTCCAATCCCATTACATTAAGATTACTTTTTGGCGAATTGACGACTAAGTCCTGTCTGAATGATTTTTGAATGGAAATCCTATGTAATTCAGCATGACAGAGTATTTACAAATAAAATTATGGCATCGGCTAAAGAGATAAAACTTAAACACACAAGCACAACTTTTAAATGTTCCCGACTCGCATCAATTTCTAAAAACACTTTTAACCCTTTACTCCATAGATACTCATTTTGACGCATCAACAATAGACAGCTTTTGAAAACATTGTGGGAAAAGGAGAAATTGCTCGTAACGAGCAATTTCTCCTTTTCCCACAATGTTTTCCACTCAATCAGATATTGTATCCTCATTTGTCCATATTTTTGACATCATATCTTTATTTGCTGCTGAAATGGAAGAGCCTCAAAATGGCATATCAGGTAAAGAGTTAATGAAGGACTGGTACAGAGATTTCCTTTTTTTCAAGATTGAAGGATGTTTAAATCCTAGATTCTGACTGGCTGTATTTTTGATGTTGAGCTGGTGGTTGAGCTGGAATGACGAGCTGGTTCAACGGACATTGATTTTGACATATGTAGTATATTTTTGATGTTGAGCTGGCTGTTCAGCTGGAATGTCGAGCTGGCTAAACGGACATTGATCGAAACATGTGTATAAATATTTTTACTGTTGAACTGACGGTTGAACTGGTATGTCGAGCTGGCTCAATGGACTTTAATTGTGACATATACCGGTATATGTATTTTTACTGTTGAGCTGGCCGTTGAGCTGGAATGTCGAGCTGGCTCAACGGAGATTGATTTTGACATATATATGTATTTTCCCTGTTGAGCTGGCCGTTGAGCTGGAATGTCACGCTGGCTCAACGGACATTGATCAAAACATATGTATAAGTATTTTTACCGTTGAGCTGGCGGTTGAGCTGGAATATCGAGCTGGCTCAACGGTCTTTGATTTTGACATACATATGTATTTTTACTGTTGAGCTGGCCGTTGAGCTGGAATGTCGAGCTGACACAACGGAGATTGATCGAAGCATATATATAAGTATTTTTACCGTTGAGCCGGCGGTTGAGCTGGAATGTCGAGCTGGCTAAACGGACTTTGATTTTAAGATATATATGTATTTTTGCTGTTGAGCTGGCCGTTGAGCTGGAATGTCGAGCTGGCTAAACAAGGCTGGTGTAATGTCGATTACTGAGCATTGAGCCAACTTCACGGACCCATTTCCTAAACTGAGATTTATAATCATTATCTTTCAAAAGAGCATTTTTCTACGATCCACATGTCCCGCGGTTTGTAGCTTTGTCTTTAGTTGTCCTGGACAGAAACTGGTTGCAGAATGATCACAATACATCATGTCAATTTGGCATTTCCGAACATAACGTTAGAAGGCCTATACATATATATACACAAACAAGAGGGCCATTGGCCCTGGAACGCTCACCTTAGACTATAGCTTATGAGTGAAATTCAATTCTTTGAACAACTTTGGTAAAGCTTCACCCAAGGAACAACCCTGCCAAGTTTCATCAAGATTGGCCCAGTGGGTTAGGAGGAGAAGATGTTTAAAGAAATTGTTGACGGACGAGGGGCTCTACACCTTCAAGTTTCAAAGAAGAATTTTAAATTTTCCTTCTTTCTCCTATGTTCGAATTTGTGGTCCCCGGGGCCGGGTCAGTTTTAACCAAGGCAGCATCCTTGAGACAAACTTGGTAGATGTCCACTCAAACATGCTATATTCCAAATATCAAAGCCCTACACCTTCCCGTTTAAGAGAAAAAGAAATTTAAAATTTTCCTTCTTTGTTCCTATGTTCCATTCTGTGATCTCCGGGGCATGGCCGGTTTTGAGGCCAGGAACATCATATGGCCAAACTTGGTAGAGGTTCACTCGAAGGTTCTGCATACCAAATATCAAAGTTCTGCATCTTCAAGTTTCAGAGAAGAAGATCTCTAATTTTTTCCTTCTTTGTTGCTATGTTCGAACATGTGACCCCCGCGGGGCAGGGCCAGTTTTGATCCCAAGGGCATAATATGAACACACTTGGTAGAGGTCCATTAGGAATTGCTACATGCCAAATATCAAAGCTCAATGCCTTCTAGTTTTAGAGAAGAAGAATTTTAAAATTTTCTGTCTTTGTTCCTATGTTCGAACCTGTGACCCCTCGGGGCAGGGCCAGTTTTGACCAAAAGGGCATAATATGAATAAACTTGGTAGCGGTCCACTAGGAGATGCCACATACCAAATATCAAAGCACTACGCCATCTAGTTTCAGAGGGGAAGAATTTTAAAAATTTCCTTCTTTGTTCCTATGCTAAAATTTGTGACCTCCGGGGTGGGGCCAGTTTTGACCCCAGGGACATCATTTTTACAAACTAGGTAGAGGTCCACTAGGAGATGCAACAGACCAAATATCAAAGATCTACGCTTTCTAGTTCCTCAGGAAAAGAATTTTACAGTTTTCCTTCTTTGTTCCTATTCTCAAATTTGTGACCCCTTGGGTGGGGCCAGTTTTGACCCCAGGGGCATAATTTGAACAAACTTGGTAGAGATCGACTAGGAGATACCACATACCAAATATCAAAGCTCTACGCCTTCAAATTTCAGGAGAAGATTTTTAAAGTTTTCCTCCTTTGTCCCTATGCTCACACTTGTGACCCCCGGGGTGGAGACAGTTTTGACCCCAGGGGCATAATCTGAATAAACGTGGTAGAGGTCCAATAGGAGATGCTTCATACTAAATATCAAAGCTCTACGCCTTCAAGTTTCAGAGGAGAAGATTTTCAAAGTTTTCCTTCTTTGTTCCTATGCTCAACCTTTTTATCCCCCGGGGTGGGGCCAGTGTTTACCCTAGGGGCATAATTTGAACACATTTGGTAGAGGTCCATTAGGAGATGCTACATACCAAACATCAAAGATGTACGCCTTCTAGTTTCAGAGAAGAAGATTTTCAAAGATTTCGGGGGGGGGTTGTTGTTGTTGTTGCCATGGCAACCAGAGTTATGGGTGGAATTAAATTGTTTGAACAACTTGGTAGAGCTTTACCCAAGAAACATTCCTGCCAAGTTTCATGAAGATTGCCCAAGTGATTTAGGAGTAGAAGATGTTTAAAGAAATTGTTGACGGACGACGGACGACGAACAAAGGGGGGGTCACAATAGCTCACCTTTAGCACTTTGTGCTAAGGTGAGCCAAAAAAGTGTGGACTTTACTCTGAAAAGACTGAATTCATGTCTAGTGTATACATGATCGATCCGACTTTTCTTTTCTTTACTTTGAAGACTAGTCGGTAAAAGCAGCATTTTGTTAGAGATTGGGCGTGAGAGAGGGGGTATCGTGGTACACTACACGTTCATAGTAAAAATCTTGATTATCAGTGATAGCTCACTGCTGTCGTGAATGGAAAATGCATAGAGTGCACAAAATTAAATGTTAAAAAAAACTAAATTAATAATTGTAATGCAGTACTTTGTTTGATTGGGATGTTTTATATTTGACATTTACAACTATCAGTCTTATAAGAGAGTGCAATATTGGACAAATGCTGGAATAAACTTCAGTCACTGACATGTTACAACCAGCAAATCGCATTTCAGTGCATACTCTTCTTCGGACGCTATGTTTGAAGCTTCGTCTGTGCATTTCCAGTATGTAAATGAGCGAGTTGTTCACGTAAAAATAGAACGTATTTCCCGTTGATGTCGACCTTGGCCGTAGTAAATCTCTAATTTCTCGTGTTGTCGGATAGTTTTCGACTAGTGGGGTTTTATGAATGACGATTATAAGGCTTTTGGAGTATAAGGATGATATTTTTGTATTTTTGTAAAATTTTCGTCCCAAATTCTGATGGGCCACCTTTAAGTTTCTTCAGTTTTTAGGTCATCAATGTATGATATTTTGATTATCTACTTTCAACATTCTCCTCTTCCCCGCCCAACCGGATTTTCTTTTGCCCATACAATGCCACAATGGAATCTGCGACGAGTGAGAATAATTGAATATTAGTATCTTATGACAGTAGCTAAATAGAACTGAATTCTCTATAGTTGAACACACTTTCCTGGGACAATCTCAATTTCATGAGAATCTCATAACATTCTTTATCCCGACCCTACTTTCTGTAATGCCTCTGTCATGCCACACTGAAATCTCCGATATTTATTTCAAGCTTTCCGGTTGGATATCGAGATAAAGCAGTGAAAATATTTTTCGATCTTACACTGGTACCACCAGTGAAAATACCGATTTTCACGTTCTTGTTGCCTAGGTTAATTGCGTGTGCCTCACAACCAGATGGAAATATAACGTCATTTACCTTACATTTCTCGCGCTTGACGTAATATTGTAATGTGTTGCTATGCGAGAGGGCTACGCCACGGTGAATAACGGAAAAGAACTGTACTGGGTTTTGATAAAGCTCCTCCCAGAAAGGCTTAAAAGTATGAAATAAATAGAATATTTGTTGTTTCCTTTTTTTCGGTGAAAGATCGAAATTTATTTCATCGAGTGAACATCATAATCACTCCCTCTATCTTCACTCGATGAAATAAATTTCGATCTTTCAACGGAAAAAACAAATATCCTCTATATAGTATTAAGATGGTTTGTATATGTCAACTTACTTCATTAGGTGCCGTTATTGTGTGATATAGAGGATACTTGTTGTTTTTTTTTTTTCAGTGAAAGATCGAAATTTATTTCATTGAGTGAACTATATTGGTAATATTTTCACGAGTGACGCCGCCACGAATGAAAACATTACCGATGGTGTTCACTTGATGAAATGAATTACGATCTTTCACCGAAATATTCTATTTATTTCATGCTTTAACCCTTTCTGGGAGGAGCTTTATCAAAATCCAGTACAATTCTTTTCCGTAATTCCCCGTTGCCACGCATTACAACGCATTACAATATTATGTCAAGCGCGAGAAATGTAATGTAAATGACGTCATATTTCCATCTGATTGTCAGGCACGCCCAATATACCTACGCCACAAGAACACGAAATCGGTGTTTTCACCGGTCGTACTCCTGTAATATCGAAAAATATTTTCAGTGCTATTTCTCGATACTCTACCGGAAAGCATGAAATAAAGAGATATCTTATACTTACACTGTTCTTCACATCTATTTATTTTCTTTTGCATGTTCTGAGAGAAAAGGGTGTTTTTTAACTTTTAAAGTAATTAAATAAATCCCGTTTGAAATGTATAATTTCGTTTTCGTGACAAGGCGTCATCGTTAGGTTTCCAATCGCAGTGACAGTTTTTTCACTGCAACCATTGCCTTTCCAATGCAAATCTATTCAAATGTGTCATTTGTGTGCAAAAACGTCTTCAACCCATCTCCTGACAATTAGTACTTTTAAAAAATTATTGGAGAATGAGAAAATGTTACATTGCTTTGTTCCATACATTTCATGTAACATCAATCTGCGCTCTTGCAAAACGAGATTTTGATAAATCTTCGTAAAACTTTATACCACCCGTCATATTATTATTTAGCCATATTATTATGAATCCATAATACCTTACAATGTCCGTTGAGCCAGCTCGACATTCGAGCTCAACCACCAGCTCAACAGCAAAAATACAATATATGTCAAAATCAAAGTCCGTGGAGTCAGCTCGACATCCCAGCTCAACCGCCAGCTCAGCAGTAAAAATACTGATACATATGTTCTGATACATATGTTTTGATCAATGTCCGTTCAGCCAGCTCGACATTCCAGCTCAACCGACCGAATTATAGGGTAGAGTGGTCCCTTGCTATGAAAAAAATGACCCAATAGCAAAATATTTTGACCCATGTCACCCTGTGCTGACTGCACAGGGTGACATGGGTCGATACTATTTGCAGATGCATTAAACGCTATTTTCATAGGGCATAACTCATAGTTTTCCTTGACTCTACCGAACGATAAAATTTTGGACTAGTCCAAATTGAAAGCACTTACAGACGACAAATTAAGCAAAACTAAAATAAAAAACATTTGTTTTGGGATGAGTAGAAAACTTTGTGGGAAAAGGATAAAATGCTGGTTACCAGCATTTTATCCTTTTCCCACAATGTTTTCAGAAGGCTTCTATATCAGGCTCGTAAAAACAACAGGGATTGTTTGGTAAAGGGGTTAATGCCTCTCTTTCTCTCTCTCTCTCTCTCTCTCTCTCTCTCTCTCTCTCTCTCTCTCTTCTTCTTCTTCTTCTTCTTCTTCTTCTTCTTCACCTGGTTATATCTAGATAGGCCTTTTGGTTGTAGTAAATACCGTGGAGAAGATTGCAAGAGAAACATATCAGTGAATAAAGGGTAAAGGGACAGCATCATTGCCATCATTACGCGGAACGATCAATAAAACTGTCACTAGTACACAATTTTTCCATTTCATTATCATACTGAATGGAAGCGCATTTTATTGCAATTGTTGGAACAATATTCAATACAGGTCAGGAATGGCTTCAACAATGGAGAATATATTTCCAAACAAAATGTAATAAGAAGTAACTTGTTCTAAGTTGGGTACTGTGAATATGATTAAAAATGTCTTATATTGCAAAGTTTTGTGTGACTGGGTGACTGGGTTGTTTTCATTGTTTATTAAATATGAAAGTGATTGTCAGCTTTATATAAACAAGAGGGCCATTGGCCCTGGAACGCTCACCTTAGACTAAAGCTTATGAGTGAAATTCAATTCTTTGAGCAACTTTGGTAAAGCTACACCCAAGGAATATCCCTGCCAGGTTTCATCAAGATTGGCCCAGTGGGTTAGGAGAAGAAGACGTTAAAAGAAATTGTTGACGGACGACAGACGCCGGTCATAGGGCAATCAAATATCAAAGCTCTACAACTTCCAGTTTCAAAGAAGAATTTTAAATTTTCCTTCTTTGTCCTATGTTCGAACTTGTGGTCCCTTGGGCTGGGTCAGTTTTAACCAAAGCAGCATCCTTGGAACAAACTTAGTAGACGTCCACTCAAAGATGCTACATACCAAACATCAAAGCTCTACAGCTTCCCGTTTAAGAGAAAAAGAAATTCAAAATATTCCTTCTTTGTTCCTATGTTCCAACCTGTGACCTCCGGGGCATGGCCAGTTTTGACGCCAGGAACATCATATGACCACACTTGATAGACGTCCACTAGAAGATTCAGCATACCAAATATCAAAGCTCTACACCTTCAAGTTTCAGAGACGATTTCTAAAGTTTTCTTTCTTTGTTGCTATGTTCGAACGTGAGACCCCCGCCCCGGGGCAAGGCCAGTTTTGACCCCAAGGTATAATATGAACAAGGTTGGTAGAGGTCCACTAGGAATTGCTACATGTCAAATATCATAGCTCTATGCCTTCTAGTTTTAGAGAAGAAGAATTTTAAAATTTTCTTTCTTTGTTCCTATGTTCGAACTTTTGACCCCCGGGGCGCGGCCAGTTTTGACCCCAGGGGCATGCTTTAAATAAACTTGGTTGAGGTCTACTAGGAGATACCACATACCAAATATCAAAGCTCTACGCCATCTACTTTCAGAGGAGAAGAATTTTAAAGTTTTCCTCCTTTGTTCCTATGCTCAAACTAGTGACCCCCGGGGTGGGGCCAGTTTTGAGCACAGGGACATCATTTGAATAAACATGGTAGAGGTCCACTAGGAGATGCAACATACCAAATATCAAAGCTCTCCGCTTTCTAGTTTCTGAAGAAAAGAATTTGAATATTTTTCTTTGTTCCTATGCTCAAATTTGTGACCCCGGGGTGGCTCCAGTTTTGACCCAAAGGACATAATTTGAACAAACTTGTTAGAGGTCCAATAGGAGATGCTACATACCACATACCAAATATCAAAGTTCTACGCCTACAAATTTCAGAGGAGAAGATTTTTAAATTTTTCTTTCTTTGTTCCTATGCTCAAACTTGTTTTTCCCCGGGGTGGGGCCAGTTTTGACCCCAGGGTCTCTAGTTTCTGAGAAGATTTTTAAAGTTTTCCTTCTTTGTTCCTATGCTCAAGTTTGTGACCCCCGGGCTGGGGCAAGTTTTGACCCTGGGACATCATTTGAACAAACTTGGTAGAGGTCCACTAGGAGATGCTCAATACCAAATATCAAAGCTCTACGCCTTCAAGTTTCAGAGGAGAAGATTTTTAAAGTTTTCCTTCTTTGTTCCTATGCTCAAACTTGTGACCCCTGGGGTGGGGCCAGTTTTGACCCCAGGGATATAATTTGAACAAACTTGGTAGAAGTCCACTAGGAGATGCTCAATACCAAATATCAAAGCTCTGCGACTTCAAGTTTCAGAGGATACGATTTTTAAAGTTTTCCTTCTTTGTTCCTATGCTCAAACTCGTTATCCCCCGGGGCGGGGCCAGTTTTGACCCCACGCCACGGATATAATTTGAACAAACTTGGTAGAGGTCCATTAGGAGATGCTACATACCAAATATCAAAGCTCTACGCCTTCTAGTTTCAGAGAAGAAGATTTTCAAAGATTTCGGGTTTTTTTTTCTTTTTGTTGCCATGGCATCCAGAGTTATGGGTAGAATTAAATTCTTTGAACAATTATGATTAAAAATGGCTCATATTGCAAAATTTTGTGTGACTGGGTGACTGGGTTGTTTTCATTGTTTATTAAATATGAAAGTGATTGTCAGCTTTATATAAACAAGAGGGCCATTGGCCCTGGAACGCTCACCTTAGACTAAAGCTTATGAGTGAAATTCAATTCACCAAAAGAACATTCCTGCCAAGTTTCATGAAAATTAGCCCAGAGGCTTAGGAGGAGAAGATGTTTAAAGAAATTGTTGACGGACGACGGACATAGGACGATCACAATAGCTTACCTTTAGCAATTTGTGCTAAGGTGAGCTAAAAAAAATAAAAGCTCGAAAAGTAAACTAATAATGTAAGAAGAAGCATCTAGACTGCCCACAAAAGCACATTTAACACATTTAAGGCCAAACTACAGGGGCTTGGCGGTATAAAGCATAGGATCCAGAAGTCCCAGATGTGAACCTAACTTGATACACAAAAGCTTTTCGTGAGAGTGTCCAAGACACTTCAGAGCCCTAGCCTGGTACTGGTGAAACCCATGAAATGCAGGACTATTTGAGCTTTTGCAGTGTCATGACTGAAACAATGTTGAAAGTGGCGTAAAATACCATCCAATCAATCAAAAGTGCATACCAGATTTACGGTTAATCGATGGTGCTGCTATTAGGATTGCATGTCTCCAATTTCTATAACCAGATTCAATGTCCCCGTAATCATGTTATTCGCATCAATTACCGGAAGTCAATCTAGCGGTATCCTTATTATTTTATGACATCTAATACTTAGACAATAGATAGATATAATTTCTATCGAATAAATGTGTGTGGGAAGGCGATATAATTGAACACAGTATGAACTTTTATATATCACCCCCCCACCCCCCCCACCCCCGCTTCCAATGAGCGTATGAAGATATACTGGGGGGTTTCTGGATTCGGGACGTCCATACGTCAGTCCATTTGTATGCTTCTTGTTCTACATTTTTAAACCAATTCAGCTGAAGCTTAAACAGAGGCTGTTCTACCTTGGGAACTTTTGTACCGCCGAATTTCATATGACAACTATCAACAGTCTTATAAATGCTATAGCTGATTGACTCGTTCAACAGTGCGAAGCGGGGACCCTGTAGCTTTCAAGGATATTTTTAGCGCAGCCAGTTGCTCTTGAGAGCAGTGGCACCGCTTATGCACAAAACATTTCTCTGATCTAGAATAAATTAAGGAAAAACTCTCACAAAAGCAACGACATCAGCAATTCTATCAGCAGAAAACATGCAGTCTTGGTCCATATTCATCAACCATGTCTAGCTCGAGTTTTATTATTATTCACCAGAATTTTCTAAGTTTGAAAGTACCACATCTTCTGGTTGGTTAAATTATGTGGTTAAACCAATCAAAAGTTATATAACTTTCAAATTCAGAAAAACCTTCGGGAATAAAACCGAAAATATTCATAAGAATAGCTGATAAATACGTGCCCTGATATTGATGTACACCGTCCGAATTCTTAAAATCTTTACAACGGGGTATTCCAATAGAAGCAGCAACAACAATAACAACAAATAAACAAAGTTTTGATACCAAAGTAGTCATTTAAACGATGCTTTGAACCAAAGGTGCCTGGCATGTCTGGTATCATACAACCCGCTGTATAGAAACATAGGGATTGTATGATACCAGACATGTCAGGCACCTGTGCTTTGAACAGGGAAAAGAATTTATGAAAAAAAAAATCACATTAGAGAAAAGAAATTAGATACGTTCGGCAGGACATGAGGGTACTAAGATCTAGGCTTTTTTTCCTTGCGTAGATTAACTATAAACTGTTTACGATGCTTTCAACGACATCATTTTAGCCATAAACATATCATGGCGACAGCTCACTTATTAATTTACGTATAACGGAGTTCTTCTTTATAAAGCTAGGCTCAAAGATGCAATCACGATTTCATGCAAAAAAATAATACAAAAAGAAGCTGAGAAAGTTTTTGATAATGGTTGTCTCTGGTTACATTTTCGTGAATTGATTGATTGAGTTTCACGCCGCTCTAAATATTATTTCAATCATATCATGGCGACAGCCAACGTATTCATGTAATTTCTTTGGTTTCATCAGTACAAGGTTCGGGCTCCAATGTCTGCAAAGGCACATCCTCGAAAAAAAACGATAGCCTCCCTCATTTAGTGTAACCGATTATTTAGGTTTGAAGAGCGATTTCAGACATACTGGATGCCCGAGAGTCTACTTTTCATTGCGATAGAACATCATGTTGACGGAAAATCGTCTCGTATTTCCGGTAGAGCTTCAAGGTTTAGTTTATTACAAAAGAAACGTTAAGCAAGCTGTCAGGGATTCGTTGATTTAATAGGTGAAAGTGGTCAAGCGCTGAGTTTAGTAGCTCTATAACAAGGCTTGCTATCCAGTGGCCCGCTGGTTCGATTCTCAGCTCTTCAAGAATCCTTTCTCAGGTCGGTGATACTGTCTACCATATGTGTTTATGTAGAAAGCAGCCAGTGGCTCGGAAAGAATGTTGCTTAAAGCATAAAAGATAGAACCTCCATGAGGCATGAACAGTCGCACTAGCCGCCATAATGTAGCAGCAATAACGTTGATAACAAACGGAGAAATAAACAAAAAATCAAACAAAAAAAAATCGAAATAACAGCTATCGGAGTAAAGTGATGTATGGTTGAAGGAATGCATGATAACAATTTCTATTATAGATAAAAAATAATAAATATACTAGAGACAAGACAAATAATGTCCACGAGGGAACCGGTGTGATAGTACAATTACTTTCCAGACAAATTTATAACTTAACCCTTATCATACTAAATAAGTGAAATGTAACATCTACGCCGATAGTGAAAAAACATAAATTTTGCTATTTCAAATGTATTTTTGAGCGGAAAATAATATATCCTTATCGGACAGTGTAGATCAAGATCAGACTGCACGTTCTGTGCAGTCTGATCTTGGTCTACACTGTCCGCAAAAGATCAGTGAGCCAAGCTTATCAGCCCAAGAGTTAAGCTTTTCGATAAGGGAAAAATGAAATTCGCCATGGCTAAAGCAGGAGTTGGTTAAAATAAAAAGTGTCAGCGTCAGCGTATTTTAGTAGATTACTTTAGGCAGTTAAGAACGATTCAATGAACCTTTGCGGAGAGAGGATAATTTATTAACATCAAACTATATACACCCAACGTAGAGTCTGATCTTGGATCTTCACTCTTCGATAAGAGATATTTTCCCCAGACACAATTTTTGAAACAGAAACATTTGCGGTGTTTTGCTATCGGCGTGAAACTTACATTTAACATTTAACTTACTTAATAAATTAAATTCTTAACTCGATATTTAACGCACAAATGTTGTTATTTCTTTTTTTTTTGGGGGGGGGGGGGAGGATGAAGGGGGAGGTCTCCTTATCAAATAGTGTAGATCCAAGATCAGACTGCACGTCTTGTACAATCTGATCTTGATTTTCACTGTCCGAACAAAAGTTCCTTGAGCAGCGCTTAATAGGATAAGGGTACAGTTCTGGGTATTATGGACCGATTTATTCTTTTTTTTCCCGAGGAAAACTGAGACCTTATACGGTCTCCCTGGAGAATGCCTTGGGCCGCTAGAAATGATAAAAACACAAGAATGAAGAAATGAATTTCATTATGCGGACTTGTTCTTTCTGTATTGCCAGTGCCGGACACAAGGGGCTTGTTTTGTTTGATACAAACGGAATACCGTATTATGTTGAAGTACCTTTCCTGGTGCTTGGATTCGATTCAAATAACGTGACAAAATTTGATACAGGGCGAGACCGATGGTCGAGCGATATGCCAAAATTTTCTTATTTAGCGAGAAGTAAATAATGTAACAACCACCAGGAAACTTATAGACTGGTGTCAGTCCCTTAAATAGAGCCTTTTCATTAAAGAAAAATCATCAAGTAAAACTGCAAAACGAAAACTGTGTTCTCAATGTTCTGGACGTCTGATTTGTCTGTATTTCAGATGAAGGGCAAGTAACAACACACATTTCTGTGACTTTGCTGTAGTTGTGTACCTTGCTTATTAGAATGACTTAAGTGCAGGGCCTGAGTGCCAGGCTAGGAAACTTACTACAATATAATATTCAATTTATTATATATGCACAATTTTCAAAGACATTTTTTTTTCAATCATTGACATTTCATTTGAAAATTAAAAAAATTAAATCGCAAATCAATCAACGCTTAGGTTGGATCCATCAAAATCAGACCGCGCCCGAATAATGCAATCATACCATATTTGGCTTGCAACACGCGAAAAAAGGCATTTGGATATTTGCATAAAGTGTCGTCATCGATCAGCCTGCGCAATGCTAATCCGAGTCGATCCTTTACAACTATATTAGATTTGTGCTACAGGAGACTTGTGCAAAACAGAAAACTACTTAAAAACGGAAAGTACCGTTTTGGATAAGCCTGCAGGGACTGCGCGGATCGCTACGATACTTTACGCAAATGTCTAAATGCTTTTTTTTTTTGCATATTTCATACCATTTGGTTTGGAACAGTATTTGACAGAATGCTGCCGGGGGGAGTGGGGGTGAGCAAGGAAAATTTGTGTTTTAACATAACAGGCTAGTCTATTTATTTAAGGAGCAAAAGTATTCGCTTAATTTTTATTCATCCATTACGTCGGTTAGGTGCTTGGTTGAAAATAGTCCCAGTTTGCAGGTGCGCGCAATCGGCGGTCACATGACCAACTGACGGATAACGAAAAAAATATACGGCACCCTGTCATTAGATCGAAATTATAGAACGTGATAGGGTAAATGTCAGCTTGCAGGATGACACGAATCGTTAGTTTTTGCACATGTCCTTAGCCCTCCTTTTATAAAGCATGGACCATATAATGAAACGGTATGAAGCTGACACAAACACGTGTTTAGTAGGTGTAAACTAATTTTAAACAACGGCGGATGAATATTATGACGTAACATTTTGGAAACTTTTGATCCATCAAATCCACAATCAAACTGAAAGTAGAACTTTACCGTCATGAAAAAATAGTCCTTTTCCCTTAGACGTCCATAAGAAAAACGGACTTTGAAAACATTCAGGGAGTAGGAAAAACGCAGGTAAAAAGCATATTTGCTACCGTTTACATATATACACAAAAAAACCTATCGCTATAGCGATTTACATTCAATGTTCTAGATACCGGAAGTAAAGAAAATAGGTGTGGTGTTATAAAGCATTTCTATATAAATCATACCATTTAACCCTTAATTAAACAATCCCTGGTTTTTACGACCCAAAGGATGAAGCCTTTTGAAAACATCGTGGGAAAAGGAGAAAATGCTGGTAACCAGCATTTTCTCCTTTTCCCTCAATGTTTTCTTCCTAAACCAAATTTCAATCAATTTTTTAGTCACATTTATTTTGTCGTCTGAAAATGGTTTCAATTAGACCAATCGAAAACTGTCGTTTGGTAAAGGGTTAAAAGTACTGAAATCATTGTGAAGATGACAGTCTATCATGGTATGGTCCGTGCAAGCGTTAAATGCTGGCAGAGAAATTAATTTCTTAACTAACACCTGCCAGGTCTTTATATTGTTGCTTACTTTTTGTCCGATTTTTTGCTAGCTACGAACGTTTGGGCTGACCACATAAGGACATAATTATTGTCATGTTCAAAATATTTTTTCATTCTTTTAAATGGCATGATATGGAGGAACTCTGTTTATCTTTTACTTCGATGAAAGATTGAAATTCATTTCATTGAGTCGGTAATATTTTCATGAATTACCCAGTTAAGGGTGAAAAAATTATTGATGTTGTTCACGAGATGAAATGAATATCGATCTGTTACCTGAATAAGAAAATACAAATATTTGTTTCATGCTTCTAAACGCATTTTTTGTTGGTACTTTCATCAAAATCCAGTACGCTTGTTTTCGGTAATTCATCGCTGCATACTCCCCCTCCCCCTTCTCCCTAAGAACGAATTAAAAATACTACCTCGGTTTACTTAAAAAATCTCGTAACTACAGCTTCTTACAAGCTGTAGTTAAGAGGTTTTTTAAGTAAACCGACCACTCGTATCATGAAACAAGAGGACCATGATGGTCCTATATCACTCGCCTGAGTACTAAGCAGTAAAGGTCTACAACAAAGACTATAATTACCAAATATTGAGGTTCAAGGGCTAATGATGATGAAACAAGAGCGGCAAATTGTCACAAGATATGCAATCTCACCGCCAGTTGTAAAGGAGGTATAATAGTTGCAAAGGGCAGGCAACAAACAATTTGACTTGAGACTTCAAAATTTCACTCTGGACAAGCAAACAATACTATTAAAATAAAGATCAAAGTGGAATTACTCAAAATCCATGCTAGGTAGAGTTATTGTTCTTGAACACAGTACTCTGTAACATCACAACAAACAAGCATACCAATTTTGAAGTCGTTCTTACTGGAGGTAACAAAGTTATATTCCGAACAAGCATTCAATGCAGACTCGTGTGAGATTTTATTGAGACAGACATTCTAACCAATTTCAATTCAGCTTAGCAAGAAATGTGGTTTCAAGAGTGCTCACACGAAGACTTTTAAAGATTTCCCTCTTTATCTCTTTGTGAAATCTGAGACCAACAGCATAGGGCTAACTTTCAAACCAGGACCATAATTTGAAGTATTTTGGTAGAGGGCCACTAGATGATGCTACATACCAAATATGAAAGCTCTAGCCTTATGGTTTGGGAGAAGAAGATTTTCTAAGATTTCCTTCTTTATCGCTATGTGAAATACAAGAACCCACAGCATAGGGCCATTTTCAAGACTAGGGCCATAATTTGAGGTATATTGGTAGGGGGCCACTAGATGATGCTACATGCCAAATATGAATGCTCTGGCCATTACCGTTTGGGACAAAGATATTTTTTACAAATTCCTTCTTTATCGCTATGTGAAATCCAAGACCCACAACACAGGGCCAATTCTTTAGATTAGGGACATAATTTGAAGTACTTTGGTAGAGAGCCACTGGATGATGCTACATGCCAAATATGAAAGCTCTGGCCATTACCATTTGGACAGGAAGGTTTTTAAAGATTTCCTTCCTTGTCTCTATGTGAAATCCAAGACCAACAACATAGGTTTAATTTTCACACCAGGACCATAATTTTTGGTAGAGGGCCACTAGATGATGCTACATGCCAAATATGAGAGCTCTAGCCCTTACGGTTTGCGACAAGAAGATTTTCTAAGATTTCTTTCTTTATCTCTATGTAAAATCCGAGAGCCCACAACATAGGGCCAATTTCAAGACTAGAGCCATGATTTGAAGTATTTTGGTAGAGGGTCATTAGATGATGCTATATGCCAAATATGAAAGCTCTAGCCCTTACAGTTTTGGACGAGAAGATTTTTAAAGTTTTTTCACACGGTTGCCATGGCAACCAGAGTTCTTTATGGAATTCAAATCTTTGAAGTATTTTGAAAGTGCATCACCTAGGGATTATTTCTTTTAAGTTTGATTGAAATCTGATTATCAGTTTAGGAGGAGAAGATTTTTTTGTAATTGTGAACGGACGGACGGACAGACGGACGACGGACATTGATCGATCACAATAGCTCACCTTGAGCACTTCGTGCTCAGGTGAGCTAAAAAGGTGAGAAATGTAAGGTAAATACCTATAAATTATGGGGTCCGTGAAGTTGGCACAACACTAAGTAATCGAAAATCAGCTCATCACCAGTCTTGTTGAGCCAACTCGACATTCAAGCTCAACCGCTAGCTCAACAGTAAAAACATTTATACAAATGTTTCGATCAATGTCCGTTGAGCCAGCTCGACATTCAAATTCAACGGCCAGGTCAACAGCAAAAATACATAGGTATGTCAAAATCAAAGTCCGTTGAGCCACCTCCACATTCCAGTATTCTTTTCTGTTGAGCTAGCGGTTGGGCTGGAATGTCAAGCTGACTCAACGAATTTTGATTTCGACATATATATGTTGTTGTTTTTTTTTTTCATTTTTCGAGTTACGTTTATTCTGTCGTCTGCAAGTACTTTCGATCTGTACCAGTCAAAAATGTTGTCGTTTGGTAAAAAGTTAAGAAGATAAGTGCAAATATTCATCATTCCCTTTCATTAGTTGTAAGATACACTATATTGGGAGCTGATGAATTATTTAACAATTCTGCTAATTGATTACGCCGTAACAGCGCTCTCTTTGACGAGATGTATTTTTGTTTTATTGTTCCCGCGGCTTAGATAATCTATAATTAACAAACTCGACTTGTGTCGATCCTCAAATATGTCTTGGTGAATTAAATTGATGTAAAAAAATACATAAATTCATACATATCTTGCTGAAAAAGTATTTGATCTTGCAAAACTAGATTGTTTGAACGGTTAAAGTAATAGGGTATTTTTGTCTTATTCTCCAGATTTTTCTATATTTGTAGGTAACACAACTTCTGATTGGCTAAACCGAATGGTTTAGCCAATCAGAAGTAGTGTTACTTACAAATTTAGATAATCTTTGATAATAAGACGAAGATTATTCTCAAGAATGGTTGATGAATACGGACCCTGGTGTATTTAGATTATTAAACGAAAATGGATTCTCCAATGTTTGGGAAAATCCATTTTCTATTAATGTCAAATCTGTCATACCTATTTTTAGACAGCGGATATTGGACAATCTCACCCAAACAAATATGTCCACAATTGATAAATCACCATCTCTAGTTTTGTATCGTCAATTAAAAGAAACTTGTAACTACAAAAGATATCTTGGTGTTTTGCCTATCTAATTATATGTCTGCAGAATTAGGACATCATCGCAATCTTTGCTAATTCAGACTGACTGATTTAGCCGAACTAGAGTTCTAAGAAATGAGAAGGTCTGCAGAGTGTGTAACGTATGAGAAATAGAGGATAAGCATCACTTTATTTTAAAATGTCTGCACTATAACATTCTTCGTGAAAAGTATTAAATAAAGTTATTACTTAACAATCAAATATTCTTAAATTGGTCGAATTATGGAATTCTATCAAAAAGTGAATTATTCAGTTTAGCGTTTTACTTAAACTGGCATTTATAGAGAGAACTTTTTTTTTTTCACAAAGAGAATGCACTTTGGAGTTAGTTCATAAATACACCTATACAGAAAACTAAAATCCGCCGGTTATTGAAATAACGGCTTCTCTTTTCATCTTCTTCAATTTTCGTCAAAGATTTCAAAAAAAATTCTGTTTTAGTCATATAATGTCATTTCTCAGATACATTCATAGTTCATGGTTATTTTAAAATGACCTTGATATTGTATTATTCATGCTTTGTGACTATGCACATTGTACTTGTCAATAAAAAATCTGTCTATCATGAATAAATAAATAAATAAATACATACATAAATAAATAAATAAATAAATAAATAAACAAACATATGAGTAAATAAGTATTGCCGCACTCTTTACCAAACGGTAAACCCGAGGAAGAAGTTCGTTCAAAACAGTCTTGGAAAAAGGTGAAAGTCGGTAGTTTTGTTTATAAAAAGATGAGAAGAAATAGCTGCGCTCTAGAAGAGGGGGGTGGGTTAATGTATTTATGTGATGCAATTAATCACATAATTACAGATCCTTATTTTTGTCGAATAACCAACTGAACTATGTGATAGAATGGTCTTTGAAAATGCAAAAGAAAAAAATCGACCCATGTGAGCCTATACGGACCCCACATGAGTCTATACTATTTGCAAATGCATGAAGTCCCCTTTTCACAGAGCGTGACCCAGTTATATTTCTATTTTCAGGGAAAGAAAGTTTCAAGCAAACAACTAAAAGGTTAGTGTAGACATTGTTTTTCATTGCTTTATTTGTTTGCCTTTTTCAGTGTCAATTTAGGTCTATCACAGTAGCTTGTGAAACTTTTCATGCATCGTTAAAACCACTTTTGTAACAAAACGGATATTTGTAATAAAATTTTCAACGAAAATTTTATTACAAATATTCGTTTTATTAAAAAAAGTCGTTCTAACAATGCATTCCTGAAGATTAACAGCCAAAAACCACATTGTGGCGAACCCATGTGACTTTTAGATGCACTTCACTGGGCGTGTGAAGTATTGGTTATGGTTTTTGTGGTATATGTTGAAGACAATACCACTATGAGTTCAATATTGAATTATGGAGACCATGTACCGTATTTTGTGCAAAGCCGAAGGAAATAAACCTAATTAAATTTAATTTTTTCGCTGACAAATAACTTTTTCGGTGGCACTCAGACATATAGTTTGAAATGGAATATTGAAATATACTGAGTGAATCCACTGATCGTGGAAATCTACTAATTTTTATTGAAAATAGCTTCACTCGCTCATAGCCTTCTATTAGCGCAATGATACAAAATTTGTCTACTGATCGAATGGTCCTGATCTTTTTCGTTCCAAAACCAGTGCGTCCCATGCCTTGTTCATCCAATGATTGCGCGCTATTCTATTTGATTGGAGATGAATATCTATAGACTGAAATAATTGATAGTTATATTGGGAATTAAATGTTAACGGCCAACCATCTTCAAAACCATATTTCAGGTACAGACTTAATTTCATTTGATATTTTCACATGGTTGCTCTCTCTATTCATCATGCCTCCTACTGTCCAGGGACGTTATTCCTGACTCCCCTTATAATTAAAGGGAGATCACCAATACACAAATTATTCTACTTTTATTATGAGTTCTCTCCCTTTAACCATAAAAGTATTCATTTGCTTACTAGGTTGACTTTCAATCCAACGTTTGAGTAACATTTCTCTTTTTCTCTCAAATTATTAATTCCACACGATGACTTCCGTGACAAATACCACTTCAGCGTTCTCAACGCTTTGGTTATTAAATTTCATAACGCATTCAACAGAATTACGGGAGAGGTATGTTGCTGATTTTCGGATTTCTTTTAGGATATTAGTCGTGATGGCATAAGCTTTTTGGTTCTCTAGAAATGCTTGTCCATAAAAGTATTTTTAAAAGACGAAAACATTTTCATTGCTCGTTCGATTGGGTAAATATCCCTGTTCATTAAACATATTATCACAATAAAATTGACTCTTAGCAGAGTACTCGGAACTAGCAAGCACCTGAAACTACACTAAACAACTATGTGGATTAAATCAACGATTTCAACATATTTGCAATTTCTGGAAACACCTTGTGTGCCTGCTCAACCCTTTACAACACAAGCCTAGGTTTTAACGACCCTGAGATTGATAGCTTTATGAAAACATTGTGGGAACAGGACAAAATGCTGGTAACAAGCATTTTCCAATGCTCTGT
The DNA here is from genome assembly GCA_943736015.1 of Tridacna crocea. NCBI lineage: Eukaryota > Metazoa > Mollusca > Bivalvia > Cardiida > Cardiidae > Tridacna > Tridacna crocea. The sequence goes on along the minus strand of OX031066.1, from coordinate 41,543,307 downwards.
ATCCTTCCTAAAACTTTTTTTTTCCACGAATGGTTTTATTTTGGACAAGTCTATGATTGTGTCTTTTGGTAAAGATTTAAAACAGATTGCTTGCCTAATAGATGCACTTAACTGGGCATGTGAGGTATTGGTTATGTTTTGTTTATTAAATTTCATAAATCATTTAACAGAATTACGGGTAGGGTATGTAGTTAATTTTCGGATTTCTTCAAGGATATTAGATCCAGTTATGCTGGCTTAAACTTTTTGGTTCCCTATAAATGCTTGCTCGTAAAAGTTTTTTAAAAGATGAAAACATTTTCATTGCCCATTCGATTGGGCAAATATCTTTGATCATCAAACATATTATCACAATAAAATTGGTTCTTAGCAGAGTACACGGAACTGGCATTAAATCAACGATTTCAACATATTTGCAATCTCTAGAAACACCCTGTATGTCCGCTCAACCCTTTACAACACAAGCCTAAAGTTTAACGCCCCTGAGAATAATAGCTTTTTGAGAACATTGTGGGAACAGGCCAAATGTTGGTAACAAGCATTTTCTAATGCTTTGTATCCTTCCTAAAACATTTGTTTGGTCGTCCACGAATGGTTTTATTTTGGACAAGTCTATGATTGTGTCTTTTGGTAAAGATTTAAAACAGATTGCTTGCTGAATAGAGGTGATCACTAGGACAATTTCTATTTCATATTCTTATTGCAGAATTAAAGAAGACATTTCAGCTGTTTGATCGAGATGGTAATGGGACGATATCAGCCTCCGAACTCTCGCATGCATTCAGAATCCAGGGACAAAATATTCCTGACGCCGAAATACGTAGTATCATCCGAGAAGTCGACGATGATGGTAACGTATTAATTTAACGCGTTACCACACGATGGCGACTTTTAACACCCCTGAAGGTGAAAGCTTTTGAAAACGTTGTGGGGAAAAGGAGAAAATGCTGGTAACCAGCATTTTCTCCGTTTCCCACAATGTTTTCTACCTTGCTGAAAACTAATTTCAATTTTTGAGTTACGTTTATTTTGTAGTATGCAAGTGCTTTTAATTTGGACCGGTGTAAAATTTTGTCTTTTGTGTGGTAAAGAGTTAAAGATAAGCCAAGCTCTGCGAAAAGGGGAGGTTAATGCATCTGCTAAAAGTTTCGAGTCAGGTCAGCCTGAGCAGTACGCAACCAGCTTTATCGTAAATGGCCTCCAACAGGCGAAAAAAAGAAGCATTCGGACACTTGCATAAAGTGTCTCACGGATCAGCCTGCACAGTCCGCGAAGGCTAATTCCAGACGGCGCTACACGACTATATTTGATCTTGTCCCACAGTTTACTCGCGCGAAATAGAAAATTACATTGATATGGAAAGTAACGTTTCGAATTAGCCTGTGCGGAGTGCGCAGCTGATCTGAGACAACACTTTACGCAAATGCCCGAGTGCCTCTTTCTGCGTGTTGCAGGCTAAATCATTTGAATCTTATCTATTTAATGTTATTTATATATTTTTTTCACATTTTTTTTTCAAAATCTAAATATCATTGCTTTTCAACTTCGCGCAAAACAAATCTATTTAACTTTGATTCCAGAAAATTTTCTTGGAGTAATAAACGCTACAATAATCCCGATTGCTTCTGTCACGTGACAATCATTCGTTTCCCTCGGGACTTTTCGTAGGCAAGCATCCACCTCAATCATCAAAGATATTCCATTTCGCAGTTGAGTTTGTGACAGTGCAATCGCACGCTACGTGAAACCACTGAGAGCTTGGCTATTTGCAAAATTGCTTTGAAGTGGCATTCTAAAAAGTATCTTCTCTGTCCGTCTATTTCATCAAATTTGATTACACATCACATTTTACAGTTTTCTAATCGTATAGCTCATTACCAAACGACAAAATTTCGGATTTGTCCAAATTGAAAGCATTTGCAGACTACAAAATAAATGTGAATCAAAAAATGAGAATCGATTCAGAAAGGGCAGAAAACATTGTGGGAAAAGGAGAAAATGCTGGTTACCAGCATTTTCTCCTTTTCCCACAATGTTTTCTAAAGGCTTCTTTCTCAGGGGCGTTAAAAGTCGGGATTGTGTGGTAAAGAGCTATATAGAGTAGTAAATTCGTACATTTGTATCTGCCCTGACCGTCCGATCAACAACATGCAACACCCAATTAATTAATGGCAGCTATTGGTCGTAAGATACACCAGCAGACGGCGATAAAATATAAAGTATTAATATCTTTAAAAGCTTTACAAAGAAAAGTTGCAGCGGTTCAGTGTATTTTCAATCTAAAAGGATAATTTGGCTCTCTACTGTTTATACACGTATGTCAGGAACCGGAAACATTACCTTTAAAATGTCTTTGCTAGGAGAACAGTCTTGATATAACTGGACCCGATGTATATGAATATTACATGAATTTCGTTTGATTTATTCCTATACCAAACAATGCTGTTCTCTGCAGACCCTGAAGTTGGAGGCATTTTCAAAACCTTGGGGGAAACGTAGAAAATGCATTTTCTGTACTTCTAGCAAAGTTTTTTTTTTTGGTAGTTTCTAAAAGAAATAGCACTACTTGAGCTACATTTGATTTGTCACGTGCACGTGCTTTTGATCTTTGATCTGGTTAAGAGTTGAATTTAGTTCGGTGCTCATTGATCGATCAAAGATACTAATATTGTGGTGTGAACGTGGGGTAATATTTCTCTACGGGGTCTCTCTGGAGACAGGTAAGCTGTCAAGAGGGAAGATCTCAACATGGCACGTGACTTGCTTTTCTTATTCAGACATTTTGAATAATTGACAAATAAAACCAAGTATTTGTAGCCAGGGGTTAGCAGTATAATATAGATATATTTTATGAAGGTCATCGATATATACAGTGTTGCATTTTGGTTCGCTTCGGTTAAATTCCATAGCGTTCAATATCATTTATGATATCATTCTTTTCAGGAAACGGTCAAATCGACTTTCAGGAGTTTGTTAGTCTGATGACGACAAAAACCCAGGAAGCGCGTCAACAAATGTCACGTGAGGAAGCGGAGCTACGAGAGGCCTTCAAAGTATTTGACCAAAATGGCGATGGTATCCAGTCTCTGTTTATTGTTTACTTGTATATGATCCAATTTAGAGTGCATGTGCGCTAAATAATTATATACTAAACTATTTCCATAATAGTCGATAACTTTTGAGCCTCTTATGTACGGGCTTCATTTTTGGCGGACACCTATTGCATTATTTTTTCAACAGTGGCATTCATTATCTAAACGGTTTTGCTAGCGGTTTTAAGGGCCCCAAAGCCACTTATTAAGAACTCGTTTTCGTTCAAGAACGCCCATTATCTGTCGGAAAGTGGGAACCAGAAATCACCCTTTTTTTCCAATTTTGAAAATACATGAAGGCCTGATGGAGCGAGATCAGGCCAGTCAAGCGGATGCTCTATCAATTCAAAGCTACAATAGTTAATTCCAGCCATGGCAAGGACAGACTTCTGAATAGGGGCATTGTCCCGGTGGAACAACACACATTTATAGAGCACCAACGTGCTGAGAGCTTTTTCATTGCAAGACCTTCCGTAAGAATGGAATGTACTTTTTCCCATGAGACTCCAACTGTACTGGCTATATATATATATATCTGTAACCCGCTTGTAAGCCATAACAACATCACTGTCTTTATTCACCATTTCTGAGATTGCAACAGTGAATGTCTTCCAGGACGCCATCCTCAAGGCTCGACCAGTCATGCTTAAAACCCACCAACCCATCTTTTCACTATACCATATGTTGGGGTATCACTCCCTAGTATCGTTTCCATATCGTATGGATATTCGTAGGTCCTAGATCTCTCTAATGCGTTGAAGAATTTTTTATAGTTATTAGATTATAGTGGCAAAGTTCGTTAAGAGGTTTCACTGATATTCCCAGAATCGTCTGTGAATCGGTGATAAAGACAAAGGTTATATAACTAGAAAATGCTAGTGCATTCTTCGCTTGTTGGGTTTGTACATAGGATGTCCTTGAGTTAGGCGCTGTAAACCACCAGCTTAAAACTAATCAACTTAACTCTTTACCAAACGACAAAATTTAGACTGATCCAAATTGAAAGAATTTGCAGACGACGAAATTAACCAGACTCATAAATTGAAATTTATCCTGGGAGGGTAGAAAACATTGTGGAAAAAGGAGAAAATGCTGGTTACCAGCATTTTCTCCTTTTCCCACAATGTTTTCAAAAGGCTTCTTTTTTCAGGGTCGTGAAAACCAGAGATTGTGTGGGAAAGGGTTAACTTTTTTTTTTCGCAGGTAAAATTAGCTGCAAAGAATTGCGGTCCGTTCTGAATTCCATCGGTGAGAAGATGTCAGAAAGAGAATTTGCCGAACTAATTCGGGAGGCAGATATGGATGGTGATGGGTCCATTAGTTTTGAAGGTTTGTAAATTTGGCGAACGGGGAAACAGTTGCCTCCCTTTACCGATTTTCTGCCACCAAAATAGATGTTCATAACCAAAACCGGAACAGCGTTCTTACGGGCAGACTTCAAAAGTATTCAGTTCAGTTCAGATTAAGTCTTTACCAAACGACAAAATTTTAAACATGTCCAAATTGAAAGCATCTGCAGACGAAAAAAATAAAAGTGACTGAAATTTTGAAATTTGTTTTTTGAAGGGAAGTCAACACTGTGGGAAAAGGAGAAAATGCTGGTCACCAGCATTTTCTCCATTTCCCGCAGTGTTTTCTAAAGGCTTCTTTCACAGGGGCGTTAAAAGTAGGGATTGTGTGGTAATGGGTTAAGCACTTCTGCTTCACCGTTTTGTATGGAAAACAATGAAATTATAGGTATAAATCTGTTTCGGTTGTTGATTTCATAATTCCTGAGAAATTAAGAATATTTTTTTTTATTTCTTGTGGAACTACTAAGCGTGTGTGACAGCATTTTGAGACTTGTAATACAGCCTGTATGAGCGCCTTCCTACCACAACATTCAAATTTGTTGTCTATCAAAACTTAGATATTATGGCTGCATTATTATCATTATCATTCATTTTTTATTATCATTTATTTGTTCATTTATTTCCAGAGTTTTCCAGGGTGTTGGCACACAAGTTTGTATAGAAGAACAAGAGTTTCCTCCGACATTTTGACTAAGCTCACAAGTAACAGTCTACGATGATCAGGCGATGTTTTTGAAAAAAAGTCATAACTTTTATTGTCCCTATTGACATTTAACATGAGAAAAAATAGATTCTTTTATACTGAAAGCATGTGTGGGCGACAAACTCTTGACTTACATAGTGTGATAGACTTAAATTTATCTGTACAAAGGGCAGAAAACATTGTGTTAAAATGATGATAACCAGCCTCATCTGCTTTTCAACATTATTTTCTAATTATTCCTTCCACCGATTCGTTAAAACACAGATCATGTGTTAAAAGGTAAAGTTAAATGGATCGCCAACACTTCCTTGAAGAGCTTTCAAAAGGAAGTGTAACACAGCTTTCATTTCCATTCTGATATGGCATGCAACACGCGAAAAGGGGCATTCGGATATTTGCGTAAAGTGTCGTCTCGGATCAGCCTGCGCATTTCGCGCAGGCTTATCCGAGACGGCACTTTATGACTACATTAGATTTTTTGCTAGAGTAGAGTTGTGCAAAAACTCAAAATTACGTAAAAACGGAAACTGTTGTTTCGGATTTGCCTGCACGTATTGGACAGACTGATCCGAGACGACACTTAGCGCAATTGTCCGAATGCCCCTTTTCGCGTGTTATAGATTGATTATAGTATATAATCAAATATATATTCCAAACGGGAAAAAAAACGAATCTTTTAAACATGTTTTTCGGTGTCTTACAGTAAGGCATCATGGCGATAAATAAATCATTCCATTATTTCTTTAGCTCGTAAAAGTCTAAAAATGCTCTCTACGAGCCTTAAAACTGTGTGATGGTTTGCAACACGCGAAAAGGGACATTCGAACATTTGCCTAAAGTGTCGTCTCGGATTAGCCTGCGCAGTCTGCGCACACTAATCCGAGACGGCACTTTACGATTACATTAGATTTTGTTCTACGGTAGACGTTCGAAAAAAAGAACATTCGAAAAATAGAACAGTAAAGTTACATGAAAACGGAAAGTGTCGTTTCGGATTTTCCTGTGCGGACTGCACAGGCAGATTCGAGACCATCCTCGCCAGCCAAGGTTACGATCACTACGTGGATCTTACCTTGGCGGATCGAGCCCGATTTCGAGATTCCCGCGACAGGCCCCCACCCCGTATTGGATGCTGCTCTGATAATTATTATCAATTTACATCATATTTCTTATAGCCAATGAAATGTCGTTTTACAAACCGCTTACGAACACAATTATTCAACATGAAGCAATAACCGTAAACGTACTTCGATATTCCACAGTCAGGTGCTGAGATATAGCCTAGAACATCTGATAATTCATTGGTCACACTGAAACTTTATGTAAATATTGTTCGTCTCTGTTTTCTTCGGTAATAAATCATTACAGATCCTGCACACATCCACGGAGGTATTCATGTTTACCTTCTATTTTTATCGCGACCCTGTTCTATTTTTAATAAAGATGAAATGCTACGAGCGATTTGATTTGATGCAGTTAGAGCTAGCTGCAACCAATGAAAATGCGTATCAGGTGATTGTCGAAATCAAGCCAAGGGTAGAGTAGCATAGTGGATCATAACCCTTGGCTTGCGAAGATGATCCGAGACAAAACTCTGAGCAAATGTCCGAATGTCCCTTTTCGAGTGTTGCAGGTCATATAGGGTAATGTATTTAAGCGCAGAAATTGGCTGATCCTTCCAAAAAGGGTGAGTCTACAATGTACTGACTCGTCGATTTTTTTATCATTATTATATCGATATAAAACACAAATGTATGTAAGCTGTTTCATACTTGTTCCGCAATTTATTATGAATAGGACATTGCTAAGTGCAAACGGCTTTAGTGCGTCTGGAAAAAAAGAATAGACCAAGATTAGCTTGTGTAATCCGCGCAGGCTAATCTGGGTCGAAAATTTTTGCTATTTGTCAATTATGTGCATGTCAAAAGACCTGTCTTCCTCATGGCTTAGTCGGTTGTTGGACAAAGTTTTTATGGATCCATACGAGTGTGATGATCTGCTTGGTATCGTACATCACAGTGATGTATAAAACCCTTTTGCCAGAGCATGACTCCACTAGAATTTCGATAGCTAGAATTTTATTAATTGTACGGTCAGGTGGAGGGGGCTAGGAAACTTGTTCACGGCTCTTGTGAATCATGTCGTCCCGAGCCGAAGCTCTAGGCGACATGATTCACCACAGCCGTGAACAAGTTACCAAGTCCCCTGCCACTTCGGCTAAGGGCGACATGATTCATCACAGCCGTGAACAAGTTTCCAAGCCCCCTGCCACCTGACCGTACAACGAATTTATTATACTGCAAAGTTTTACCCTTTCAAAGCGCGATAAGCAAAATTTTCCTCTTTTACAATCTCACGAATCGAGTATGCTGACGAAAGAAAAATTCCCCTCTGATGACCCCAATGCAATGAAAACTGACGTCACTGGAAACTGTCACTAAAACTTGCAGTTTTTGATCGATCGACGCCGCCATTTCGGATGTTGTGTTGCACCTGTTGTGATGTTTACGGGGCACTCAAAACGGAAACTGGCTTTACGTGGTTTTTGCCAGGGTACATGATATATACGTATGTTCCTGGCCTGTTAACCAAACCACGAGAAATTTCTTTGAAGTATAATATGTACATGTACATGCAGTTCGCGTTTCTTCATTATCTCCCTTTTACTAGATATACAATCATCATTGTACGATAGATACAACGAATAGAATATACCCATACCTTTTCACCAAATGATAAAACTTTAGATGTGTCCAAATGCAAAATATTTGTAGACTAGGTGTTACATACGGTTCAAACAAAGGAATTTGTGTCTAAAAGAGTTTGACGATGGAAGGAAGTTTTGAGAATGCTGGACTAAAGTGTTTACTCTTTTTTTCGACCTATTGTCCTTTTAAGTTTCGTTTTGTTAAAAATGTTAGTAATAGGCCTGCGAACATGCGAAAAAGAGCATTCGGATATCTGCGTAAAGTGTCGTTTCGGATCAGCCTGCGCAGTCTGCGCATGCTTATCCGAAACGACACTTTCCGTTTTTATGTAATTTTCTGTCTTGCACAAGTATAGTGTCGCACAAAATCAAACGTAGTCGTAAAGTGCTGTCTTGGATTTGCCTGTGCGGACTGCGCAGGCTGATCCGAGAATGCACTTAAGGCAAAATGTCCGAAAGCTTTTTTTCAGCGTGTTTCGGGCCAATTAAGATCAGAGTGAACAAAACCTGCAGTTAAGGTTGAGCATGGTTATAGATTCGCACCGTCTAGCAGCGGTGTAAATCCAAGATCGGAATGCACACTCTGTATCGTCTTTTCTTGATCTACCCAGTCTTCAAAGGTCTCTGCTGTTGCTTTACTTTAACTCTTTACCACAAAATCCCTACTTTTGACGACCCTGAGAAAGAAAGCCTTTGAAAACATTGTGGGAAAAGGAGAAAATGCTGGTAACCAGCATTTTCTCCTTTTCCCACAATATTTCTTACCTTTTCCGAATCAACTTTCAACTTTTGAGTCACATTTATTTTGTCGTCTGCAAATGCTATCAATTTGGACAAGTCCAAAATTTCTTCGTTCGGTAGAGTGTTAAAGTGATCTTTGCTGGCAAATAGTACAAATAGTAATCATCTAATGTTATAGAAATGTTTTTAAAATTAAACAAGTCTTGATCAATTCCATTTTAAATGTTTTTTTTTTTTCAAAACACGGTTTTAAGGATAATAGTACACATTCATCAATTATAATTAACTTGTTATCACCGTAATGAACCAATACATTTCATGATAAATGTTTAAATGTAGCAGTTTTTTATTTGCCTTCTAAAATTCCTTTCACAGAATTAATCGATCCTTTTCTGTCAATAAACTTGATCTATTGTAGCTTTCTATACAATTCAATTTTTGCTTTGCTTGCTTATAATTTTACTCTCTACCAAATGAGTTAAGTTGAGAGTAGTCCAAATTGGAAGCATTCGCAGACAACATTATTTAGTCGACTCAATAATTGAAATTTGTTTTCAAAAGCTTAGAAAACATTGAGAGAAAAGGAGAAAATGCTGGTTACTCCTAATAGGGTCAAAGTACGGCAATTTCATTTGTAGTATATCCATCTCGTTTCAATTACGTTGTCACTCCGTCTAATTACAGGATGGGGTGCACGGCAAAAACGTTTGAGCAAGCTCAAAGTTCTGTAACACCCTTCCTATCTTACCCGTCCACTTAATACGTAGAGAGACGGTAAAAGCTTGCTACTACGTCAACTCCGTCTGAACACAGGTCATGTCCGTTTTGGCAACAATTTTCGGATCGGAGTGAAAACGAGTTTGGTGTGACGGGGGTATTAAATCAGCCAATCAATGATTGACATTAGAATGTTTCAACGCATGCGTGTTCAGATTGCTTGGTCACAACTTTGGCCTGGCACCGCAATAGATTGCCATAAATAAAGTACACACCCATAATAAATATACAGAAATATACGTCGTTATTTACTCTTAATTAAAAATACAGTTTAGAAATTGAGAAAATTTGTTTCAATGTTCATCCCTAATTTTGTTTTACATGATTTTTTTTTTAATGGAAAGATACTAGTCTAGTCAAACCTTAGATTTCTCATCATCGCCCGTCTGATATAATTTTATCACATAACTCTCCTTGTTTTCAATGTAATACAGCCATTACGAATTTTCTTTTCTCACACACGTGTGAGATAACAAAATAGTGTTGTATTTGGTCAACACTCTGTAATTATACGCTTCATTTCTAAAGGATTACTGACCTAGTTTCCTAAAGGAAATTAGTAGTCAAAATTCTTAATTGTGATAAAGTTGTTAATTCACTCACTTGTAGACTCAAAACAAAATCAATTTATGCAAGTTTCTTTGAAACTATTTTGTTGTTCGTAATGTATGTCAGAGTAAGCACACGTTTCATGTAAATTTCACTACACATGATACATATATGCCTCTGGTTTAACACATTTTGGACTAATACTTGTTACACAGTGATGTGATAAAAAGAATCTGACACTCGTAGGTTTGGAGGTAAATAATTATTAAATTCGTCCACAAAAAATGTTATTAAGCTCGCCAAAAGCTCACCTAATAACATTTTTGGTAGGCTCGTTTGATATTTTCTTTTATCTCAAAAACCACCTTATGTCAGATCCTATATATCTGACTTTTAAGTAGTCTTCTGCATTTCTAGCAAGAAAATGAACAAGTCTCGAGAGACATCGCGATATTATTAGGTCAAATATTGTGCCTATAACGTAGATAAAACATTAACCAACCGATGGAGAGAATGGTAAGTGAGAAATATGCACTGCACTGATATTAAATGTGCCAACGTTAACATTAAGTTGCGTTTGATCGTTTGCGTTTTCGTTTTTGCACAGAAAAAAAAACAACAACGAAAACAAAACAAACAAAAAAAAAAGATTTGCTTTGGCCGGAAGGGATATATGTCACAATACAAGATCTGAAAGGTGACAAAAAAATCCCGCGCAGTGACTTTAATATCCAGCGCATATAATTATGTTTAGAAACAAACTGGGACAAATAGTATCACAAATGGTACCCCTAAATGGCGCTGGTTCTCTAAAAAATGATAACATCTGATGATTTTAAATGAGGACATGGAACGAGTCTCTCAATTTGAAGTCTGGACACGAATTTGTAAGATAGAAATGACCACATGAATAACTATAGATAATTATCCTTCATTAACATAGGGACTCAATCTTCCGTTTAACCCTTTCCTAAATGATAAATCTTTGACTGTCCCAAACTCAAAGTGTTTGCAGATGACAATTTTGAATTTGATGAGAATGGCAGAAAGTTTTTCAATAGGCTAGAAAACACTGTGGGAAAAGGAGAAATTGCTCGTTACGAGCAGTTTTCTCCATTTCCAACAGTGTTTTCTAAAGACTTGTGCTCGAAAGGGTAAAATGCTGGTAACATGTATTTTTTCCATCTCCCATAATTTTTTCTACAATTTACGGATAAACCCCATCATCCTGAGCCATGTACAATTTCTCTTCTATGAAAAATTTCAATCCAGGGGAGTCTATTTAACATGATTCTGTATAGAACTAAACACTACTTCACCATTTCACTTGACTAATGTATGGAAGCATATTTGTGCTGCTAGATATGAGATTGCCATTGCAATAATTTAAAAGACCTATCGTGATTTTTAAAAAAGTTTCCTGGAAATATTATCTGGAATATACAAATTTTGACGATTAAAATATCGCAATAATTCTATCTTTCATCGTGTTTTTTTTTTCCTTCGTGCCCGTAACTGTATCTATATTTAGATTTGGTTTCGGAACATCTTTGTCTAAAACCTTCACTTTCACTTTTTCCCTGAATGGTTTTTAACTTGTTCCTAGGAGGCATTTCGAGTTGTCTTTGTGATCCTACAGGCTTCAGTTCATTTCGAGTCTTGCCAAAAATTACGGATTAAGCTAAAACTGTCAATGATTCGAAATTGTACTTGCTACAATCTTATGAAGTCAAAAATTAGCGAGTTCACCCAAATGATAAATTCTGTACATCTATTTATAGATATCGAGAAACAGGTAAAACTTTCACGATAATTTCATCTCAAATGTCAGCTTCGTGCATGATTGAGAAATTTTGCGTTAAAATATTGAGTTTATCGTGATTTTTTTTTCAGGAAACCCTTCACTATCTCCATAAAGTTTCCACATAAATTTGAAAATGTTGCAATATTTTTTTTTCTCCTTTTCTATATTGCCTGCAACACCCCAAAACGGGCATTCGGACATTTGCGTAAAGTCTCGTCTTGAAACAGCCTGCGCAGTCCGCGAAGACTATTCCGGGACGACACTTTACGATATTGTTAGATTTTGTGCCACAGTAGACTTGCGCAAAACAAAAAGAAACATAGAAACTGAAAGTGTTGTCTCGGATTAGCCTGAGCGGATTGCGCAGGCTGATCCGAGACGACACTTTACGCAAATGTCCGAATGCCACTTTTCGCATGTTGCGCGCCATATAATAATCATGGTACTTATCTCGTATTTCGTGGCAGAAATATGCTACCATACTTATACTTCGGGTTGACGGAAGCTTTGACCAAAAACTAGAACGTTACAAAAGAGAAAACATAATAATTGAGCCATGCTTTGTGAAAATAGGGCTTAATGCATTTCGTAAAGAGCATCGACTCGGGTCAGCCTGCGCAATCCGCGCAGGCTGACCTGAGTCGAAACTTTTTTGCTTTTGATAAATTTTCTACATGTCAATGAACCTGAGGATCTTAATATTTAATAGACTGTTACACTAAACGGATTTTATGGATGTTTAATACTATGATGAATTGCTCGGTATAAAGTATCACGGAGATGCATCAAGCCCCCTTTTGTCGGAGCATGGTTTATTTTTATACATGAAACAAAAAGGAACGACGATTGTCTTGTGGTAAAGGCTTCTGAGGTAGCACATATTTATCGAGGATGACGCTAGTTTTGGACATGGCAGAAAGATAACGTGCATGCACTGTAAAATAAGATAACCATTTTCTTTGAACATGGGTGTGAAAGAACAAGAGAAACAGAATGGCACAGGGACAGAGAGTTCAGACAGTGTCGACGTTGATAAAATATGGATTGCTCTGGGGTCCAAAGGCCGGTACCAAATGACGCAATTATTGGTGATTCTAATTTCGATATGGTCATCTGGATTTCATTATTTGGCTTTTGTTTTCATCGGTAAGTACTTCATCATCGCCACTGAATGTTTTCACTTTATTTCATGCTTTCCGGTAGGTCATCGAGAAATATCGGTGAAATATCGGTGCACGAATTGCCAGGAGGACCTGGGTCGATACCTTTTGCAGGTGCATAAACCTTCCATGCAGGCCATGGTTGATATTTGAGGACTCCATAAATGTGACCCATCACGCAAAAAAAGTGTCAATCCGGGAATTCTGTACATCAATTAGATGAAAACAGATTAACGCTAGTGCAGGCTAGCTCAAGTTGATATTTCAAAAATGATTGTTTAACATGGTACTATGACCACTTTTCATGCAGAAAATGTCATTAAAGCGAAAATTGTCAACCCTGGTCAGCCTGCGTAATTCGCGCTGTCTGACCAGGGTTGACACTTTTCGCAGTTCCCAGAAGTTACCTTTCAGCGTGATGGGCCACATTAATATATCAAATCATCTGAGTATCAGTATCTTAATCTTTCATAGCAAACCAGGCGGGTTCCTCCTTTTTTAAAAGTATCAAGGAACATTTCCAATGCTGTCATGATAATCTTACCTGAGCATCAGGAAGCGGAAAAGGTAGATCCAAGATCAGACTGCACTTTATGTTCTCTCATCTTAACTCATAATCAAGTGATCTAATGAGGAATGAGTTAGGACCATTTACAAGTCAGAGAAAAGTGACAGCAAATCCAAATCAAGGGTGCTAAATACAAAAGCACTCTTAATTCAGTTCTAATTTTGTAATCAAATTCTAGTCATGTTATTGGCTGATACATTCTCTCTTCAGCCAATCAGACGATCGGTCTTGAAATTTTGAATTAGAACTGTTTTAGAATTACTTATTATTATTTTCTGCTTACCCGATTGGACAAAAAACTGTTAGTTATACCAGTATTCGACAATAAAAGATATAAAAATGTAAGAATCTAAATATTTATCAGCGACATTCCTCTTCTTTTGCAGCATACAGACCAAAGTACGCATGCAGCCATGTACCAGAAAATTATTCTTCCCTCTTCTCAAATGTAAGCGCGATCAAGATTGAATACAATAAATGTTCAACAAAGATACTGTATAACGCTACCGGTGTAATAACAACAGAGGAATCCGAATGCATTTCCGGTTGGAATTATACATATCCGGATCATGAGTATTTTCCCAAAGAACGTTCATTTGTGTCCGAGGTATAGAGCTTTTTCTAAAATTCATTAATCAGCAAAGAGTTATGATTTCATTCTTTTTATGGTCACATACCGCTTTCCATTTTCATTAACAAAATCGAGAAAAAGTTCAGTGTTGACATTGTTTGGTTTGCTATTAACGCTGTTTTCAACAACATTTCACGACAGCATTGCTCTTTTTCAATGCCTTCAGACTAATACTTCAAACTTATTCATTTATCTATAAATCTCTGGGGTTTTTTTTTTTTAGATTTTTTCGTAGTTAACGCAATTTCAATTTCATTTCCGTTTTGCTCTGATGACCAATGTATCTGTCACTGCTTTCACTGTTAGATTTCCTTAACTCTTTACCAAACGACAAAATTTTAGACTGGTCCAAATGGAAAGCTTTTGCAGACGACAAATTAAAACTGACTGGAAATTTGAAATTTCTTTTGGGAAGGGAAGAAAACATTGTGGGAAAAGGAGAAAATGCTGGTTACCAGCATTTTCTCCTTTTCCCACATTTGTTTTCAGAAGGCTTCTTTCTCAGGGTCGTTAAAAGTAGGGATTGTGTGGTAGAGAGTTAAACTAGTACTTCGCACCACATAAAGCTATTGTCAGCTCTTCCACAAAAGCAGACGAGTAAATCCTGTTGAGATGATTGACATCGGTCCAAAAAAAATTTGTTAACTTAGGGAATCAAACCACTTAGATTTGTTTACATCACTGACTGAACTACCTTGTTCGGCTTCATTAACCGTTTCTTCCATTCTCAATTAACAGTGGAACCTAGTCTGTGGCAAAGAGGAATTCACAGAGATCTCACAAACAATTGTGATGGTCGGACAGGCTGTCGGCTCTTTCCTTTTTACAAGTCTTGCTGACAAGTTCGGCAGAAGACCAGTCCATATTGGAAGTCACGTGTCACTGTTCTTAGTAACGTTAGCAACGTCTTTCACACCTGGTTACAGTTCTTTCGTGGTGATGAGGTTTTTAACGGGAGCTTTCGCCGCGGTTCGTGTTTTATGTTTTGTTCACCATTTTTTTTATTTTGATAGCTTAAAACTAGCCTATGATAACTTTTTTTTTTTCACATTTTACAAAAGTTTGCAATCAACCATTTCTATATATGGTGTGCAACACGCGAAAAGGGACATTCGGACATCTGCGTAAAGTGTCGTCTCGGATCAGCCTGCGCAGTCCGCGCAGGCTAATCCGAGACGGCACTTTACGACTACATTAGATTTTGTGCTACAGTAGACATGCGCAAAACAGAAAATGGCATTAAAACGGAAAGTGCCGTCTCGGATTAGCCTGCGCGGACTGCGCAGGCTGATCCGAGACGACACTTTACGCAGATGTCCGAATGTCCCTTTTCGTGTGTTGCAAGCCATATGTTAAAAGCATTCAGCACTTGGTGATCTATTTCATCTTAGCAGCGTAAAACACCTGTCCAGGAATGAGCTCTCATGTTCAGCTCGGTACTGGGTCTACATGGATACGAGTCATGCTCAGTGAAAATGGGGCTTAATGCATCTACAAAAAGTAGTATCCCAAGTCACCCTGCATAGCCTGCGCAGGCTGAGTCACCCTGCATAGCCTGCGCAGGCTGACTTGGGCCGAAACTTTTTGTTTTTTTTTTTCAATTTTCTGCGAGTCAGAGATTCAGTCAAGGGATCAGTCTACCCTAGGCGGCTTTTATGTTTCCTTTATTACATTGTATCGTCGGTTTACTTCCAAAACCTTTCCATTACAGCTTGTAACAGGCTGTAGTTACGAGGTTTTGGAAGTAAACCGATACTATGATATTTTGTTACACTGACTTACGGGAATGCATCAAGCCATCTCTTGCCATATCACGGCTCATACATATTCAAATGTTTAGTTACATGTACAGCGTTCACTTTGAAATAGGACCAGCTCAATCGATTTTGGGTCGAATTTTCTGCTAAAAGTTGGTCCCTATGGCGGCAATTCCACTGCGCTCATGGCAATCATGTCGGTTCTCAAAAATCTTCCGAATCGCCGAAGAAGCACCGACATGTGCTTTTATATCTAAAGCTTCAATCAAGGCCTCGTTGCGCTGGTCAGGATCTTGTCACGCCGTTGATGGGCTTCTAAAGCGCTTGCTAGACGTTACTACTACGCTTCCACTACCACTGGGCAGCGATTTACACCGTAAGTGTAGCAAGAACGGCAACAGCACTGTAGAAACGCATTGAAAAAGCATATTGAAAGCATCCTAATCGCCAATTCACCGCGCTTCTTTTGACCTTGCTTAAAACTTCATAGTATGATCACTGTGGGCTGGAAATAAGTAAGTGGAAGTAAGTAAACGTAACAACAGCGTACGAAGAAATTCGTGAACGCAGCAATATCGTAGTCGCAGGGCGAATATAGCGCAGTTGCAGTGCATCGTAAAAAAAGCAACACCCATCCCTTCAATTTATTGTTCATAACCACAAGCTAGAGCACAGCTGCTGCAGCAATTTAATCAATTTACTTCAAAGGCTAATGGTCAACTGCTGCGATACAGAACGTTCCAGAAGCGCAACAGAATCCTAGCTCCTTCGCATAGGTAGCAGAAAGGTCGCAGCAGTAATGTAGTAAGCTTGAGTTCCTATGCCGTAGTGGAAGCGTCTTTGAAGCGACGTAAAACAGCAAAACAACATGACAGGATCGTGACCTACGCAGCGAGATCGTGATTGAAGCGTTCTACTACAAGGCTTCTAACCGTACTGTAAACGCAGAAGTTGCACATGTCGTTGCTTCTTCGGCAATACGGAAGATTTTTGAGAAGCGCTATTGCCACCATGAGCACAGTGCAATCGCCGCCTAGTGGAATGGAGGTATAAAAAACCTTTGAAATAAAATGCCTTTTTGTAATAAAACTTTAAATTTGGCTTCATCAAAACTTCATTACAACAATCTGATTTAATGCAAAAGTTGTTCTAATAAGACGGCTTTTTGTAATAAGATTTTAGATTTCACAGTATTATAATAATTATAACAACAAATTCTTTTATTACAAAAGTACTCATAGCAGCGCTCAAGTAACTGCAGTCGCCCTTATAAGCAATAAATTTATAAATAACCAAATGGACTGACTTAACTTTTTTTCCTTGCCTCTGCTCTTTTATAAAGTAATCTAATAGACCTGTGATAAGAAGGTTAATTTTCGTTCGTGTATATCATAGCTAGATACTGCTCCACAGACTCACTTTTTGGGACTTTGTGTATAATGATTCATAAACTTTACTACAAATAGGTTCATTACAGTGCACGGAAAAGCTATATTCCCTTTTTATCTTCAGGGCATGGGTCTGACGGGTGCCATACTTAACTTGGAGATGTTTCCAATGCAAATACGGAGTAATGTCGAGGTGGCCGGACTCCTTTTCTGGTCTACAGGTATAGCTCTTATAACACCGATAGCCTACCTATGTCGAAACCTGTCATGGCGCTATCTACAGATTAGCTTGTCATGCATGTCCGGCTGGTCCCTCATACAGTGGTGGTAAGTCAGATACATTTTCTTCTAATACATTTATTCTTTGCCAAGCAACCCTGTGAGGACCATGAAAATTTTCTCCTCTTCTCACGGTGTTTTCTGCACTTGTACTAAAGATAAATCCCATCATTTGCGTCAAATTTAAATCATAATTTGCAAATGCTTTAATCTGGAGAATTCTAAATATTTGTTCTCTGTGAAAGAGTTAAAACATGCTTTTATCTCCTATACCATTAAAAAGAAAATGACAAGACATAGAGGATATAAAATTTTGTTTTTCTCGGTGAAAGATCGAAATTTATTTCATCGAGTGGACACCATCGGTAATATTTTCACGAGTGGCGCAGCCACGAGTGAAAATATTACCGATGGTGTTCACGAGATGAAATAAATTTCGATCTTTCACCGAAAAAAACAAATATTCTATTTATTTCATGCTTTTTACCCTTTCTGGGAGGAGCTTTATCAAAATTCAGTACAGTTCTTTTCCCTTATTCCCCGTGGCGTACCCCTCCCGCATAGCAACGTTACGTCAAGCGCGAGAAATGTAAGGTATATGACGTCATAATTCCCATCCGGTTGTTCGGCACGTGCAATTTACCTAGGCAACAAGAACGTGAAAATCGGTATTTTCACTGGCTGTACCAGTGTAAGATCGAAAAATATTTTCACTGCTATTTCTCGATATCCTACCTGTAAGCATGAAATAAAATGCATCTTTTCCATTATTATACATAAAGTACTATTTTTATACATGCACTTTCTGTGCAGTCTGACCTTGTTCCCCGAAAGGTAAAAAAGAATTGCAGCAAAAGCGTGAAGATTTACTTACATACGAGTTGTTGAAGACCATTTTTCAATAACATTTCTGCATTAAAATAGGCTGACCGAGGAGTCCTTACGATGGTTAATAGCAAATGGAAAGTATGAGGCAGCAAAAGCGATATTACAGAAAGCGTGCAAGATGAACAAGAAGAACTATGGCGACGTCATCCAAGCTTCCGGTCTACAATTGCTAGAGATGAAACAAATGAAAGGTGAATGAAAAAGGAAGGCTTTTTAAATCTTTAAGATCTACCATCGGAACTACAAGAAAACCGAAATGGAAATAGAGAGCTCTATTTCGGCCACAACGTTTTTAACCTATGCTCGCACCCAGAGTTTATGTTTAGAAACAGCAATTGTACAAGCCGCCGAAGAAATAACTCGATATTTCTGCAATACTGTATAATTACTACTGAAAAATGAAATGATGAAATCATAATCATGGGCATAAATCCTGCTCAAAATTTAATTGGCTAACCCATTCGCTTGAACTTGACGTCTTAGTATGTTGGGGATAAAACCGAAAGGCGGGGTGTACAAGTCTAATACAATTTTATATACATCAAATCCGAAAATGTCACACTAGTGCTTTCAATTCTGACCTAGTTGGAGATTATTCATTCGTGGCTGATAGAAGTGCATAGGAGAATTTATATCAAATTCTGTTTCCTTCAACTTTAAGTATACTTGTCAGTAGAATAACTCAGGCTGCACTGGGCCTCTTGTTTTCATCCTTGGCTTTTGAACATTTTATTCATATAAATATTGTTTCACTTTTGCGTCTTATCTATTCTTTCTTATTTTACAAGATAAATACTCAAAAGACAAACAAGAGAATTTGGTGCAGGAGGGAAACGACGTCGACGGTACTAAAGCTATGAACAATGTTAACGTCAAAACGTCAACAAAGAAATATACGGTGATAGACCTAGTTAAGTCGAAACACTTGTTTGCCTCAACCCTCATAATGTGGTTTACATGGTAAGTGATGTACTTTCAGGCCTTGGGAATAACTAAGGGAGATTTCAACGTAACTTTGGGAAGCTATGAGAAGTCGTATATAATACCCATGTTTTTCATCAACCATTTTCTGCTATAATGGTACTTTGAAACTTCCTCAATTTGACAAAGACCCACTTTAATCCTCTACAAAAGATTCCGAGTTTCACATGAAAGTTGTTGTACAGTCATCTGATATCTATTGGCCGCTCACAAGTGACTCCACAGTTTTTTTTTCTTTGTGTGCCACTTCAAATGAAGGATGAGGAGGTTTATAGTTGACTGTTTAACCGAACTTGACAAATTTTCAAAAAAAGACACGAGATTATTTTGGGACAAAATCATCTGTATTTTTATACGGTAAACTGATTATCCTCCCTCATTGCTCTACAAAGAGTTTCTTAGACTAGTGCATAAATGTGTTCCCGATGTAGTCTGAACTAAACACAGAAATAACTGAATATTCATATGAATATTTTACAATATCTGTCAAAATAAATGAAAACGCACCAGCATGACTTACCATCTGAACAAAATTTATAAAACCCGTCAATGTGCAGAATCCCAAGTCATATACCATGCATACTTACGGTTCTAGACTGTGACATTAATCCTTAAGATTTACAAAACGTAAATTGTTCTTCTGATCCTGATCTTCAATGCCTGCCAAAGGTCCTTGAGTTTCAATTAGAAGCTTATGGGCTAATGGCTTAATATTGACGCCTATATTTACTTTTCACCCAGGACAACGAACAGTGCAACCTATTATGGTATCATGCTACTTTCATCTAGCCTTGCTGGAAACCGATTCTTAAACTTTTTCCTCGGATCTGTTGTCGAGTATCCTGCAGCTTTGCTCGAGTATGCCATGTTTAACAGGTAAGACTCCATTCAACAGTATAGAAAAGGGGGCGTAGACTAAGCTGGAAAAAATTTCGGAGGTTTACAAGGGCCTTAATAGGAGGCTCATAAGGCGGGGGATTGATAACGAAAGTTGGAACAAGGCTGAGAGCAACGGTGATAGAAGGTTGGTACGGGGGCAGAGAGCTACCCAGGCAGGAAGCACGGGTAGGGGGTAGGGTGCAGAGTTGGAGCGGGGCAGGGACCAAGGCGATGATGATAGAAATTGGTGGAGAAATGCAGGGAGACAGGAAGCAAAGGAACAGGGAAAGGAACAAGTTAGAATATGAGACAGCGACGGAAAGAGGGGACAAAGAAAGCGAGGGAGGAACGCATGGGTGAAAAAGGTAACATGGAATAGGAGTAATAAAACAGGGATGTGAGAAAGGGAGGTAAATAACTGTAGAGTTTAATAACTCTGAATTTGTTCATAGATCAAACTATAGCAAGCAAAAATGAAAATACTTCTTCACAAATGATGCATTAAACTTTCATCGACCACTTTTTTACTGCCGCACTTCCTGACACAGAACATCAGCTGAATCTAGAAGGAAAGTGATCAAACTTGTCTTTGAAAGGATAGAAACATTATGGGAAAAGGACAAAATGCTGGTTACTGGAAGTTTCCCCTTTAACCACTATGTTTTCAAAATCCATCTTTCACAACTTCATTTTTTAGGTACGGTCGAAAACCAA
This sequence comes from Tridacna crocea, assembly GCA_943736015.1. Lineage (NCBI taxonomy): Eukaryota > Metazoa > Mollusca > Bivalvia > Cardiida > Cardiidae > Tridacna > Tridacna crocea. The sequence continues at coordinate 41,522,337 of OX031066.1, read as the reverse complement.
CTTGCATTATGTTTCATGCTATATGTTGTGTCGCGTTACTAACAGCTACCATCCTCACAACGACAGCAAGTAAGTCTTTTGAAGTTTCAAAACTCTTCTTCTGATGCATCTTACTCGTTTTTGTCAAAGCTCTCTCTCTCTCTATCTCTCTAGCCTTTATCGATTCTATTAGAGTTATAATATGGAGTGCATCACGCGAAAAGGGTCATTCGGACATTTGCGTAAAGTGTCGTCTCTGATCAGCGTGTACAGTCCGCACAGGCTAATCCGAAACGACACTTTACGATTTTATGTGATTTTGTTTTACGCGAGTCTACTGTAGCACAAAATCTAATGTAGTCGTAAAGTGCCGTCTCGGATTAGCCTGCGCGGACTGCGCAGGCTGATCCGAGACGACACTTTACGCAAATGTCCGAATGCACCTTTCCGCGTGTTGCACTCCAATTATATAAGTTCCCTCATCAGACAATGCTTCAAAGGACTAGTACCTATGAGGCCAACAAGGTCGTGTTTTAACTCATTACCACATGACAAAATTTTAGGCTTGTCCAAATTGAAAGCATTTGCAGACGACAAAATAAAATTGACTGAAAATTTTAAATTTGTGTAGTGAAGGGTAGAAAACATGGTGGGAAAAGGAGAAAATGCTGGTTACCAGCATTTTCTCCTTTTCCCACTATGTTTTCTAAAGGCGTCTTTCTCGGGGGCGTCAAAATTAGGGATTGTGTGGTAATGGGTTAAGCGAGTACATGAACTAAAGTTAGTTTCAGATATGAAGCTTTAATAGTTTTATACTAACCCTGAAGCTGCTAAGCGCAACTCGCTGACTTTTTGCGGACAGTGTAGATCAAGATCAGACTGCAGAGAACGTGCAGTCTGATCTTTGATCTACACTGTCCGATACAGAGATTGAGGTAACCTGGTCCAAGAACATGGACAAAATTGCCAAAATTACGTATAAAAGGTTTCGACTCCGATCAGCCTGTGTGAACTGCACAGGCTGACTTGGGTTGATACTTATTGCAGACCACCAAGCAACCTTTTCATCAAGCAAGGCTCATGTCTCAATTATTCCAATGATCATCTTATTCCACATGTAATTAATATAAACTTAGTTTTAACCCTTTACAAGACAATCCCCACTTTCAACGATCCTGGGAAAGGAAGCTTTTCGAAATATTGTGGGCAAAAAAGAGAAAAAATTGGTAAAAAGCATTTTATCTTTTTTCCACATTGTTTTCTACCCTATCACAGAACTGTTGCTTATTTGTAAACTTTCATTGGCAAATCCAATCATTTGATACATATGTCAATTTGTTTCAGTATGTCAATTAGTCGTTTAAAAATGCTTAACTCTTCACCAAACGACAAAATTTGGGACTAGTCAAAATTGAGAGCATTTGCAAACGACAAAATATTCGGAAAGAAAAACATTGTGGGGAAAGGAGAAAATGCTGGTTACCAGCATCTTCTCATTTTCCCACAATGTTTTCAGAAGTCTTCTTGAAACGGGTCGTCAAAAGTCGGATTGTGTGGTAAATGGTTAAATTTGGACAAGGCTGAATTTTCAAGTGTAGCTGGTGAAGAGTCTAAAAGAGGAATATTAAAAGTTCTTACCTGAGCAGTTATTCTTCATGGAACAACCATGCATTAAAGTCCTTTATTGAATAGATATACACTTTATCACATAACTCCCATTGTTTTCACTGTAATAAAGCCATTACGAATTTTCTTGTCTCACACACGTGTGATATAAGAATATAGTGCTGTATTTTGGTCAACACGTTGTAATTATACGCTTCATTCCTAAAGTATTACTGACCTAGGTTCCTGGTGGAAATTAGTGGTCAAAACTCTTAATCGTGATGAAGTTGTTAATTCAATCACTTGTTAACTCTAAATGAAATCAACATAATTATGCAAATTTCTTCGGAACTTTTTGTTCGTAATGTACCTGTCAAAGTAAGGCTTCATGTAAATTTCATTACACATTATACATGCATGCTTCTAATTTAACACATTTTGGGCTATAATTCTTGCTATGCAGTCATGTGATAAAAAGAATCTGACACTCGTTGGCTTTTGAGGTAAAAAGTTATTAAACTCGTCCACGAAAATTTGTTATTAAGCTCGCCAAAGGCTCGCTTAATAACATTTTTTGTAGACTCATTTAATAATTTTTTTATTTCAAAAACCAACTCATGTCAGATCCTATATATCTCACTCTTTCACAACAGAAAAAAAACATACTATAGCCTGTCACTTGCTTAAGCTTAGTCCAAGTTACATGTATATATCCAAAACAGTTTTTACACGGTATCTTCAAAACTAGTGACTGTTTGGTAAGGGCATAAAAAGAAGAGTGTTTCGTCTGTCACGCACACCACGTGCAAAGCACGTTTTCCATCTATTTAATTCCAATATTATGTTAAAAAAATAGACTTTCTTTGATCTGTGCGTGGGAAGAGGCGCATTCGTTTATTATGCCATTCTCTTAAGTCTCCGTCTTTATCACTTTTATGTCAACCTCCGCCCATCCAGTACCGTTCGTACGTCTGTCTGTCTGTCTCTCTCTCTCTCTCTCTATCTCTCTCTCTCTCTCTGACTAACTGCTGCATATTTAGACGCCGACTACTGATCTTATTAGTTCATAGCTGTATTATTTCAAATGTGTACGAGACATTTAGCGTATCAACATTTTCAACCTCGTTTTCCTTCTGCAATCGTGTCTATGACACGTTACCCGGGTAGTGTAAAAAATAATAGTTGATGAAGACTTGAAAAGGGGTCCATACAACCCATGCAGATTGTTTATTACCTACCTGACAAAACCAAATATAATTGGGTCGTAAGTGATTGTTTATCACTTTAACCTTAACGTTTTGTGCAGTTTGATCTTGATGTACACTGTATGCCAAAGCGTATTGAGTCTCACTTTGCGGCCCTAGGTATAAAATACCTGCACTTTCTTTTCACAGACGGTTCCAAAGCCATGTTGTTAGGCTCGACAGTTTTTACTCTGATCGGAAAGTTTGCTATCACAGGTTCGTTCAGCACTATATTCCTGTACACACCAGAGCTCTATCCAACCAATATGAGGTAGGTACGAGCCCCACAATGACATTTATTTGTTTGTTTACATTGATAATAACCTATCATGATTTTCGATTCTTGGCAGGACCATACCATATATAGAGGATATTGGGTTTTTTTTTTTCGGTGAAAGATCGAAATTTATTTCATCCAGTGAACACCATCGGTAATATTTTCATGAGTGGCGCAGCCGATGGTGTTCACGAGATGAAATAAATTTCGAGTTCTTTTCCACAATTCCCCGTGGCGTACCTCTCCCGCATTACAATATTACCGCAAGCAAGAAATGTACGGTAAATGACGTCATATTAACATCTGGTTGTTAGGCACGCGCAATTTACATAGGCAACAAGAACATGAAAATCGGTATTTTCACTGGTCGTACCCGAAAAATCGAAAACTATTTTCACAGCTGTTTCTCGATATCCTACCGGAAAGCATGAAATAGCATGAGTTATCTAACTTGGTTTGGTACAATACCGAGTTCTGTTGGAAGTTTATATTACTTACTTTTTTAACCTGACGCAGGTCAACATCATTTGCATAAATTAAAATTCCATCTTAACCCTTGGCATCACACGGTGCTGCCTTCGGTTTTGTCTCAAATGGTCACGAAAATATTCCATACGGTATGTACGAATTGATTTTGTTTGCCTGTATGTTCACGTGTTATAATAGTTGGTGTCCTATTTATATAGCTGCTTATATATTCAACATAAAAGTAAGGATCAGGGTCCGTATTCACCAACCATTCTTGACAATATTCTTGGTCTTATTCTACAAGATTTCCTAAATTTGTAAGTAACACAACTTCTGATTGGCTAAACCGAATGGTTTAGCCAATCAGAAGTTGTGTTACTTACAAATGTAAAAAATTCTGGAGAATTGGACAAAGAACGTTCTTAAGAATGGTTGGTGAATACAGGCCCTACAGGTTCGATGAAGTAGGCAATACTGCAAAACTTGTATATGATTTGATTTTCCGTTCCTTTAGCGTCCCCAACTGTTGCCCAATGTCTCTTTGACGGCTGTTTGTTATGTTATGGGGAATATTGCAAGATACTGGATGGAATGCAGTCAGATTTACAACTGGTTCTTTAACGTGCTCGGGGTATAGCTGCTTCATAGAGGACTTCAATTTAAGGTCTCACTCGAAAGACTATTAGTAATTTTAGATGGCAAGCTATAGGGCTCGAGCCCATGCCCTCAAATGGCCCGGAACTTGACGTTTATTAGCCCAATGCTCTTTCACCTAATTTTGATATTCAACCAATTCATACTTTCGACGAGGCAACATGTCTCTAACACTAACACTCTAATACTACTTTTACTCTGTATAGCGGTTAAAGTAATTTGCATAATTATGGTAAGCAATAAATTAAGGGAAATAGGGGCTTAAGCCATAATGGCTACCCTGGAAGTGCACCTAGAGGGGTTAGAGATCGATTTTTTCGCTAGTGCAAAGAAATCGATAAAGGTCAAATGAAGGTGCAGAATTGCCAAGGGCATTTAGATATGAGCCGTGCTGCTTTAAAAAGGGGCTCAATGAAAACAGGATTGGTCCGTGTGCAGGCTTTGGTTTAAGCCTTTTGCAATTCGTAAATATCATCATCTAAGTTACCATTCTACCTCCGGATCAACCTGATTGGTAAATTGGTAGACAGAATTTATTTCGTGGATCGTAAATCTTTTATACTTACCTGGTATCAGAGAGATGCGTTTAACGCCCCCCCCCCCCGCCCCCCATTGTCAGAGTATGACTTGTATCCCCTGGACCGTAATTTTGTAGTCTCAATTTTTTGCATACAGGAATCTTGGTATTGGTTTGTCGTCCGCTGCTGCTCGTGTCGGTGCTATGCTGGCGCCATTTTCACGAAACTTGGTACGTATAATGTAGGACAACTAACACAGTCCAATGCTCACTTCATGTTTGGATATTTTTTGGTTCAAATACATGTAAACCGTAAATAAATTGGTCATTATTAGTTTACGTTGTCACTGATCCTGATTTACATAGTCCACAGCGCAAAACAAGAAATATCTTTAAAAAAAAAGATAGACGGCGTGAATGTGCCAGCAAAATAAGCAGGAGTCCTTATTTTAAACATGTCCACAGAGGTCCGCTAGAATAAACATGGTCTCATTTTTTTTACCGATCACAAATTTCTATTCATTTATTTGTTATCAGAACAAAAAAGTAGGCAAAAAGGCTGTACATTCAACTACGCCAAATAAACTAATTCATGAAGTGCTATCTAACTGGCTTGCAACACGTGAAAAGGGGCATTCGGACATTTGCGTAGAGTGTTGTCTAAGATCAGCCTGCGCAGTTCGCTCAACCTCATGCGAGACAGTACTTTAACCCTTTCCCAAACGGCAAATTTTGGACCAGACCAGATTCAAAGCATTTTGCAGATGACAAATTAACAGCTGCTAAAAGATGATTTTTTTTTATGATAGGGTAGAAAACATTGTGGGAAAAGGAGAAAATGCTGGTTACCAGCATTTTCTCCTTTTCCCACAATGTTTTCAAAGGCTTCTATTCCAGACCCGTAAAAACCAGGGATTGTTTGGGAAAGGGTTAAAACTGTGCAGATTTCTTATTACAGACAAGTTTCTGAACTGATATATATATATAAAATAAATATTTTCATAATGTCTATTGTAAACACGTATATGTATTTTTGAAATGATTGAATACATTTTGAACCAAAAGAGGACCTTAAATGTGTATCTTGAATCAAATCGTATATGCTTCAACACCTGTAACCAGAAACTTAGTCTGGATGAGTGGGAGAGTTTGTCTGGGCAGGGCGTGTAGATCTACCCAAAAAATATCATTGCACTGCGTAAAATGTCATGTACATATCAACGGCTCAATTTCAATTCATTTCTCACAGGCTGAAGTCTATATCTGGGCCCCTGGTCTTATTTTTGGTATTATGTGTGCCATAGTAGCGATATCTATGTTTTGGGTGCCGGAAACCAACCAGCGTGAACTACCACAGACGCTTGAAGACACAGAATTGTGGTACAAGGAAAACCAGTTTCGATTGCCGGGAACAAAGAAGTCTAAGCGGGTTATTTCGTGAAATTGGCGCCACTTACAAATTATATTTGTATTTAAATATGCACGAAATAAGCTTCTGTTCTCAATAAATCTCGAAACTTCATTGAACTCTTTTTCTAAATGAACTCTTCTTTTTACGAAGCTGAGAAGAACAGCTTAACCCTTTCCCAAACGGCAAGTATTGGACTAGACCAAATTGAAAGCAATTTGCAGGTGACAAATTAACAGTTGCTAAAAGGATGATTCTTCTATATGACAGGGTAGAAAACATTGTGGGAAAAGGAGAAAAGAAAATGCTGGTCACCTTTTCCCACAATGTTTTCGTATGGCTTCTATTCTTAATCTGTAAAAACCAGGGATTGTTTGGGAAAGGGTTAAGCTTCATTAAAAAAGAAAAGCCAGTTCCACAGCAATTTTGTCAGTTTATATGTAAATAATTTGGATTGATTATTGGTTCCTGCGCTTTTAAAGGACATTTTAAAGAAACATATCCTCACTGGATCTATATCTAGATCTATATGAGAGAGAGAGAGAGAGAGAGAGAGACAGAGACAGAGACAGAGACAGAGAGAGAGAGCGAGAGAAAAGACAGAAAGGAATAGATTCACGGTCATATTTATGGAACGCTGCTGTTTTTTGTGTAATACCACCAATGGCTGTGATCGCGAGGGAACCATATCTGACCACCACATTTTGAAGGGTTTATTTAGTGTATATAGTCGACTGGATTGTATCCACAGCTACCCGGGTGCTGGTGCATCGCCTTCTTATCATTCTCAGACCTGACTCAGATCAAGATCTCTCCATCTTTGGAGAAATAGAGGATATTTGATTTTTTCGGTGTTAGATCGAAATTTATTTCATCGATTGGACACCAATCGTGAAAATATTACCGATGGTGTTCACGAGATGAAATGAATTTCGATCTTTCACAAAAAAAAATATTCTATTTATTTTATGCTTTTAACCCTTTCTGGGAGGAGCTTTATCAAAATTCAGTACAATTCTTTTCCCTCATTCCCCGTGGCGTACCCCTCCCGCATAGCAACGTTACGTCAAGCGCGAGAAATGTAAGGTATATGACGTCATATCTCCCATCTGGTTGTTAGGCACGCGCAATTTACCTAGGCAACAAGAACGTGAAAAGCGGTATTATCACTGGTGGTACCAGTGTAAGATCGAAAAATATTTTCACTGCTATTTCTCGATATCCCACCGGAAAGCATGAAATAATCATGATAACTATGGTTTTAAACACTTTTACACTTCGACATTATTTCATTAGTAGACCTGTCAATGGCGGCAAGAGCACTTTTACAAAAAAACGTACTGTCACAAGCTCCTTAAATACGGGATTATTTGGTAAAGGGTCAACAATTATATCTGGGTGAGTTCATAAGTGGAGTAAACAGTTTTAGTTATTCATATAAAAAATGTTGTAACATGCTATCGTCTTTTGATCTATTCACGGAATCTTGCTGCTCATTTCAAAAGACTTCATCGAAGTAGGACGCTCGTACTCAAAGACGTATAGAATTATTGTTTGTTTTGATATAAGGTCGGCACGTGTATTAAGAGTGATGCTCTGTGAAAGAGGACTTAATGAATCTGCCAAAAAAAAAGTTTTGTCGAACAAAGACAACAACTTCTCTGATTAAGGCACTTAAACATGTTAAAACACGAAAATACCAAGCATATGATCCATGAATGTAATAAACAGGTTATTTACATGTACACGGCTGATGAGGGCCAGAGAGTGATATCGGCTCGCCACTTCGAAACCTGTCCCCGACTAAAGCTCTCGGGCAGATATCACGATGACGAGCCAATACCACTGTTAGACCCTCATCATAATGACGTCTTTGTATTTTTGAAACGGAATTGCCAAATACAAACAACAATATAACGTCGGTTCACTTCCAAAACTTAGTAACTACAGCTTGAAACGAGCTGTAGTTACAAGGTTTTGAAAGTAAACCGACGATAAACTGAAAGTGGCTGACAAGATTTTATGGAAACATTGCCACATTCTGTGATCGTACTTCGGTAGGGCTCGTCTTCGGAACTAACACATATCGTCGGTTGACTTCAAAAACCTCGTAACTACAGCTTGTTTCAAGCTGTAGTTACGAGATTTATAAATAAATCGACGATATCCTTCATAACTGTTGTTTCATACATCCAATGCCACTGTTATGCATTAAGTCCCTTTTCCCAAGAACATGGCTCATAATATATGACCTGCAACAAGCGAAATAGGGCATTCGGACTTTTAAATGTCGTCCCGTATAAGCTCCCACCCTCGGAGCAGGCTAATCCGATACGACACATTCCGTTTTTCTTTGATTTTCTTTTTTTCACAAGTTTACTCTATCACAAAATCTAATTTTATCGTAAAGTGGCGTCTCGGGTTAGCCTTTGTTGACTGCGCATGCTGATCCAAGCCTACGCCTTACGCAAGTCCGAATACCCCTTTTCGCGTGTTGAAAATCGATTATAATATGACAGTATTGTTGGTTCAGAGTATATGTGAACGCAAGAAAACATGGAATAATCTTCTATAGGGGAGTCGGCATATTTCATTCAAGTAACTAATAAGTTTTCGACCTCATAGTTTCCTGCTTATGACTCACTTTTGAAAATATTTTGAAATTATTGCAACAAAAAGAGAAACTGCTCCTTGCAAGTAATGCTTTTACATAAACCAAAATATTAAACATCTTTTCACATTTTATTGATTCTAATGTTTGTTTGTATGTGCTTTTTTCTTTCTTTCTTTCTTTCTTTCTTTCTTTCTTTCTTTCTATCTTTAACCCTTTCCCAAACGACTTTTTTCAGACTCTTCCAAATTGACAGGATCTGCAGACTACAAATCCAGAGTTGATAAAAAATTAGCTTTAGGTCTCTGATAGGGTAGAAAACATGTGGGAAAAAGGAGAAAATGTTGATTACCAGCATTTTCTCCTTTTCTCACAAAGTTTTTTTTTCAAAAGCCTTCTTTTCGGGGTCGTAAAAACAAGGGCTTGTTTGGTAAATGGTTAAAGGTTCACTGTCATTTCGATAGTATTTTGTGGGAAACAGCCAGTAGCTTGGAAAGAAAATTGTGAGAAGTACTAGTAAAAGAGACTCCAGGAAAGCATGGATAGACATACTGGCCGCCGCGATATATCTGGAATAATGAGGAAAACGGCGTTATACACCATACAAAAGTAATCAATTGATAGTTTTATGGACACAATAAATTTCTAGTATGTACTTTTGTGCCAAATGCATGTTCGGACAGGACAGATCCAATGTCAGACTGTACAGAGTCTGCAGACTGATTTTTTGATTGGCAATGTCAGATACACTGTGAGTATCTTGAAGCATTGACTTTCCCGATACTTTTAACGGATTTGGGTATCACAGTTTCCCGTATTTGGCACTTTGAGGTATATAATAGCTTTGTAAAAGTACAAACATATTTCTTTTCCAATCTCAAAGCGAAATGAGTGGCGTTCCTGTGACAAAGCATATTAAAGATCGGAAAAATTACAATCTGGTGATATATCGTCGGTTAACTTCCAAAACCTCGTAACTACAGCTTGCTACAAGCTGTAGTTACGAGGTTTTGGAAGGTTTTGGAAGTAAACCGACGATATGTATCTGCATTCTAGAGGTTCTGTTGGTGCACGGAGAATTTGTTATTAGTGTCAACTTTTAAAGCTGATGTTTGTGTTGTCAATTTGGTTTTTTCAATTAATGTTGCAGCAGTTGCACTTGTAGAAACAAGACTAGACGTGGTCACAGCAGGTGTAGATGTTGTTGTATCAGATATAGATGTTGTCTGTCCAGTTGTTGTGGAACCAGGTAAAGATGTTATTGTAAAACCAGGGTTAGACTTTTCCGTAGCCTTTGTTTGTATCATTGTCGAATCAGGTGTAAATGTTGTCGCACCAGGTTCAGACGGGGTTGTTGTAGATGTGAATGTTGTCTGTCTGACTGATGAGGATACACCAGGTATAGGTATTGTTGGACCCGGCGAATATGTTACCTCTTCATGCGCTGTTGATGTAATTGGAATAAGTTGTGATGTTGTTATCGGAAAAGGGACAAATGTTGTCGTAGGGGGCTCAGAAGTCGTCGAACTAGATGTAGATGTCGTTAGACTTGATGCAGGCGTTGTTTGACTAGGTAAAGATGTCGTAGAGCCTGATTTAGAAATACTTGGATGAGATGTAGATATTGTTGTACTAGATGACGGTATTTTTGGTCCAGATTTAGTATTTGTGGGACCAGTTGCATGCGTCACTGAACTGGGTGAAGACACCTTGGAGGGAAGAGATGTTAATACTGTAGTCAAAGTAGGTGTATACATGTTTGTTGTTGTACTAAATTCTGAGGTCGGCGGTCCAGGTGTCGACGTTGTTGAAACATGCGTAGATAGTGTTGTCGAAACAGGCGTTGATACTGTAGTTTGGCTTGATGCATATGTCACTGTACTGGAAGGAGAAGTCTTCGGATCGGATGCAGTCGTTGATTTTTCAGATGGAGATTTTGTTTGTTCACGCGTAGATGTTGCGATCGGAACAACAGAAGAGATCAGTTGTCCAGGCAAAGAAGTTGGTTGTTCAGTTACAGATGTTGAGGATAAACCGGGTGTTGATGCTTTGGCCGAACTAGGCAAAGATGTTGGTTGTCCTGGCGAAGATATTATTTTTCCAGGAGTGGATGTTGATGTCGGAATAGACGTTGATGCAGTTGCCATAGCAGATAAAGATGTCGAAGGACTAGAAATAGTTGTTATTGACCCGGGAAAAGATATTGTGGTCTGAACAGGGGTCGATGCTGTTGTCGGATTTTGAGTAAATGTAGTGGTATCGGGTTTGGAAACTATTGCATCTCCTGCAGACGTCGTCGAACCCAGTTTAGATATCGTTTGACCAATGACTGACAATGTCAGACCAGATGTTGAGGTACTTGACTCAGATATAAATGTACTTGAAAATGACACAGATGTAGACGATGAAGATTGAAGAGGCGTTGATAATGTTCCTGAAACAGATGAAACTGTCGTCAAGTCAGACTTAAGTGATTTAATATCAGACACAGATATTTTTTCGGAACTTGATGTCCATGTCGTTGTCTCTCCAGAAGTTGATGATATTTGAGAGGTAGTGGCGGTTTCCATTGTTTTACTTGCTGTCGAAATTTCAGATATTGATACTGCAGGCAAATCGGTCGATTTAGATTGAATTGCTGTTACATTCGATCGTACAGTAGTGACAAAAGCCGTTGATGTAGATTTGTCAGAAATATTCAGTGTGGGTAATTCAGAGGGTGAAGTAATTTCTGAATCCTGCACAGGCGGTAAAGTTGATGATGGTTGACCTCCCGTTGTTGTTGGAGCTTCAGTTGTTGTTGATGATGATGTTGTCGATGATTTTGTACCTGTCGGCTTGACAGAAGAACTAGATATTGATACTGATGTGATACTTGCATCTGTTGTTGATAAAGATGCCTCACTTTTTGTTGTAGTGACCGAATAAGTTGACGGACTTGTTGTTGGTGTATTCGTCATAGAAAATGATGCTGTTGCAGAGTACGATGTTATCGGTGGACTGTTTGTAGTTGTCGGTGGGTCTGTGGTTGTCGTTTTTGTGCTTGATGTTGGACCAACCGTTGTTGAAATTGGGAAAAGTGAGGTATATGTTGATATTGTGGTTGATATTTTTGCTTTATTCGAAACACTCGTTGTTGGTAAAGAAAATGTCGTTTTCGTATGTGAACTAGTTTCGGATACCAATGAAGATGTTTCACTTTTTGTTGTCGGGGCACTCGTAGTGGATAGGTGATCTGTAGATAGGTGTGACAAAGAAGATGACACTGTATTTAGATATGGCGTTGTTGGTGGAGTTTGTGTCGCCGTTGTCGCAGGTGAAGCTTTTGAAGATAAAACAAAGCCACTCGTAGTTTTCGGTGGTTCAGAAGTTGTCATAGATACACCTGATGTCGAATTAGATGTTAAAGTTGAGACATCTGATATTGTTGTCGCGTTTTCTGTTTTCTGTGGGGCGGTTGTCGTTGATGAAAAATGTAATGTAATCGCCTGTGAACTAGATTTAGTTTCTGCTGTAGGAGAAGCTGATGTTGAAAACGCTTTTGTTTGTGAATTTACCGCTATTGTCGAAGTGCCTGTTGTCGTTGTCGTTGTGTCTGTTGCCGTTGATGTTACCGAAGAGTTTGATGATAATGATGATGGTGATGATAGTACCGTCGACGAATGCAAGGTAGATGACTTTCCTGTGGTAGATTGATCTGCTCTAGCTACAACAGTTGATGATGACGATGACGAAAGAAAAGTTGGGCCAGGCGAATCTGTTAAAAGTGTAGATGTACTGGATGATTCTGTTGACAAAGAACTGGTTAAAGCTGTTGTAGGTGCAGATGTTAATTTTGAGGCAACGCTTGTAATTGTTGTCGTTGCAGTTGAAACTGTAGGCTTTGAGGTCGAAATTCTGATTCCTAAAAGAAAATTTGATCTATAGTCATATTTTACGGATTGTATTTTCTAAGGTATGCACAATGCAATAAATAAAGGATATAGGGGTAAGGGGGTTCGGTTAAAAAACCGAAATTCATTTCATCGAGTGAGCACCATCGGTTATATTTATGAGGGGTGCAACCAGTGAGGATATTACCGAAGTTGACCACTGGATAAGATAAATTTCGATATTTCACTGAAGAGAAAACAAAATATATATACAGAAAGTTTATTTCATCAACCTGTGATTAATATGGGGAAATATTTGCCGAAAAGGGAAAGGTGTGCGAAAATAACGAGTGCCGTAAGGCGTGAGTTATTTTAGCGGACCTTTCCCTCTTGAGGCAAATATTTCCCCATATTAACCACAAGCTGATGAAATAAAATTATATATTATATTTCCTCTGATTATTTGTCAACGAATGCCACTTTTAAAACTAGTGTAAATAAACCAGATTTTCGGCAGGAGGAAATTATTCACTGTGACGGGGAAATAATACCCCCCAGCGTAAATTACGTCATTTTTTTTATCCATAAAATTTCTAAAACTAAACAAATGAAATATAATATGTGGATATATTTTTTTTTGTATTTCAAGCTTCTGACCCGTTTTTTGTAGGGACTTCCGTCAAAATCCAATACAGTTCTTTTCGGTAATTCCCCGTGGCATTTCGTCCTCCACATAAGAACGCATTCCCATATTACATAAAGCACGAAAAATGTACTTAGTAAATGTACGTATGTTACCTCATATTTCTCCCTGGTTGCATGACATGCGCCGTTTACTTCAGAAAATAAGGGTGCAAAAACTACTATTTTCGCGTCCAAATGAAGAGATAGAAAAGATGAAATCGGTACTTTTCATTGGTTATACACCATGAAATATAAACCACAATCAACCATTATCTTCCTATGTGAAATAAAGCTTATTTTTACAAAAATATCACAGTAAGCAATCAGATAAGAAAGTAAGGACGGGAAAATACGAATCATGACTCAACTTAAAAGCTACCAATTTTTCATAGATGCGGTAAAGTATAGGATTAAAAAAAACTCTTGCTCCTTTTCCCATTTTAGAGCTGCCTGCCATAGGGTTGTAACATAGCGTATCTGTACGTTCAAAAAATATGCCTGATGATTGAGAAATAAAGAAAAGCCTATGCACAAAAAACGAAACCTGAAAACATTTTTTTGCTTTACAAATAGCACCATTCAACACCATGAGCAGCGTTTACTACATAGACGTTGAACTGGTTGGTGGACAAGAAAGAAAGAAAGAAAGAAAGAAAGAAAGAAAGAAAGAAATTTGTGTGTTCTCTTACTTTTAAAATATTTACTTCCTTTTAATCCAACACAAGCAGACGTATTGGTATACACTAAAATCACCCCAGAGCAGTTTTTGTATATTTTGTTAAAAAAGAAACTATTACAGGATACAGAGCGCTCACAAGACAAGGAGCAATCGAGGAGACTTTGTCTTGTCCCAAAATTCTCGTCCGTATCACACCAAAAGTCTTTCAGATGGTTCTCCAATTTGAACACAGGCTGCAGTCTACTGTACTTTACTCCAATTATGTGAACAAGCACAGTCCAAAATAATTTCAGTTCCATGATCTGTAAACGGTTGTGTTTCCTATTCCCTCTTTCAGTTTCGTATTAAATTCCTACTCTCGTCGACATACTTCCTGTGTTTGAAATATTCTGCAAAGGTTTGTCAAATTATCTTTTTTACAAAATGATTGAAACTATTTGATAAGTTTCAAGTTAGTTTTTACAACACTTTTTCACTGATACTTCGAATACTGCAAATTATGTCATGTCCTTCAGCCCTTCATGTACATATACTGTTTAACCTGTACAGATGCTCCTGTATCCGCCATTGGTACTGAAATAGTCAAGTAAATTTATTTTTTCTTTTTAATTGTGAGAATTATTTCTTCAAATTTTACATCCTCTTCTCCGATCTGTCAGCACTGAGATTTATAGACACAGATATCCCGTAGTTCAATACCTTCCTAAATATAATTGAATCAGGTGACTTTTGAAGCACGATTTGAAAAAAATAACAATCTACATGAACTCGAACTGTCACATAAATATATGTAGGAAAACAATGGATAGATTGCAAAACGTTGGTGCTAGTTACATTTGTACCTCATATCGTCGGTGTACTTCAAAAACCTCGTAACTACAGCTTGAAACAAGCTGTAGTTACGAGGTTTTTTAAGTAAACCGTCGATATCCTACATGAAAATAAGGCTCAAACCTACCACTCTCCACCAGACGATCTTGAAAACATTTTTTTGGATTATGGACAATCAACAGCTGAAGTTCAATGCATTAAAGCATTCATCGTGAAAATTGTGGTAGGAGTGAGACTAATTTTCTCCGTCTCCCTGAATTTTTCCTAAATTTGTTTACTGCAGGACTCAAACGGTCGTCTGTGGTAAATTGTCAAAACCTATATCCAAGACGCGTTGCTCAAATGTATTTCTAATTTGAAGAATTTTTCTCTTCTTCTTCTTCGGATTAACTCATTGTTTCATCCTGTTCTTTCCTTTTATTGCTTCTATATTCTATATTTTGCGTGCAAAATGACCTTAGATGTCGATGCGCCATAAAACACCATTCATTAATTTATTCTTCAAATTATGGTAATGATAATAGAAATAAAAAGATAATAATATTATTATTATTATTATTATTATTATTATTATTATTATTATTACTATCCTCGTCATCAGCATAAGTAATTGCCACGATGTAGAAAAATAACATACATTAGTATACCTCAAACAGATCTAGATCCAACATTACAAGCGTCGTTCCAATTCGTACATTTTTTAAAACTTAAATTTCTACCAAATCAATTTCTCTTTCATTCACATGTCACATTTCAGCATCAGCCAAGGCCATCAACGATTTATAAAACACCTTTACTAGGTCTATCTAATCATCTTAATGTAGATCAATCGATTACCAATTACATTAGCTTCTTTATCCCTTTACCAAACAACCTCTGGGTTTTTTACGACCCGGAGATCGAAGCCTTTTGAAAACAATGAGAGAAAAGGAAAAAGGCTGGTAACCAGCATTTTCTCCTTTTCCCACAATGTTTTCTACCCTGCTGAAAATAGACTTCAATTGTTGAGATAGGTTTATTTTGTCGTCGGCAAATGCTTTCAATTTGGATTTGACTAAAATTTTGTCGTTTGTTAAGAGTTAATCTCCGGATACGATATCAGCTGATTTTCAGGACTATGTAGATCAAGATCGACCTGGACAGAACATGCAGTCCGATCTTGGTGTCTTAAACATCCTGTACTGTAATTTCTAAAAAAAATAATAAACAGGCGTTTCACATTTAGCAGAGCTGTCTCTTTTGTAACTGAAAAATAGAATAAACAATTTATCTGTTTGACGATCTGGTTGCAAAAGGGAAAAAAACTAACAGTATAAATGGTATTTTGAGATGATTTTACTAGCAGTGTAGAAGATTATGTCACAATAGGGATTTATAGATACAGGTACCCCATAGCTTCTTACGTTCCTAAATGAAAAAATCATCATGTAAGAAATCATTGAGGGAAAACGAACAAAAAAATGCTTGTTACCAGAAGATCTCATCTTAACCCTCCCTTAAGCTGCAAAGCACAGCTCAATTACTTTTGCTGACTTTTGCGGACAGTGTAGATCAAGATCAGACTGCACAGAACGTGCAGTCTGATCTTGGATCTACGCTGTCAGACAAAAAGATATTGTTTTCTCCAAAGAAATAAGTAAGAAATAACAATATTCGGGTTTTTACTAGCATTTTCTCCTTTTCCCACAATGTTTTCAAAAGGCTTCTTTCACAAGGGTGTTCAAAGTCGGGATTTTGTGGTAAAAGGCTAGGTTTAATAATCTGCCAGAAATCCCAGGAACAATACCGTAACTTTATTGTACTCGACAACATAAAGGGGAGGATGAACTTATAATCGGTTAAGATTGTGTCACGTGTTTTATTAGGCATGCGCAACGATACAAAAAGTCGCATTTTCCTTCGCCAAGCATTGCCTCTGTGTGTTTGTAAACAATTAAGTCTTTATGCTGACCTACTAATAGACATGCACAAGTCCAAAGAAAAATTTTGAGCCATGCTCTGTGAAAAGGGGGATTATTGCAACTGCGAAAGGCATCGACTCAGGTCAGCCTGCGCAGCTCGCGCAGGCTGACCTGGGTCGAAACTTTTCGCTATTTGTCAATCTTCTGTATGTCCAAGGATCGGTCTACTTCATGATTAAGTCAGTTGCTTACCCTTTGCCACACAATCCCTACCTTTGACGACCCTGAAGACGAAGCTTTCTGAAAACATAGCAGGAAAAGGAGAAAATGCTGGTAATCAGCATTTTCTCTTTTTCCCACAATGTTTTCTACCCTTCTAAAGTCAAGTTTCCATGTTAGAGTCACGTTTATTTTTCCGTCTGCAAATGCTTTCAATTTGGAGAAGTCTAAAATTTTGTCGTTTGGTAAAGAGTTAAAAACAGTGGCTATTCTTGTGCCGTATCATGCATTACGGGCATGCATCAAGCCCCATCTTTGCCAGAGCATTTCAGGATTTAACTCATTACCAAACGACAAAATTTTAAGCGTCTCCAAATTGAAAGCATTTGCAGACGACAAAAACAAAGTGAATGAAAATTTGAAATTTGTTTTGTGAAGGGTACAAAACATTATGGGAAAAGGAGAAAATGCTGATTACCAGCATTTTCTCCTTTTCCCACAATGTTTTCTAAAGGCTTCTTTCTCAGGGTCGTCAAATGTAGGGATCGTGTAGTAATGGGTAAACTTTGCCGAGATAAGTATGGAAAGCGTTTTTGAAAAAGGAAGCATTTCTTTGGGACAAGGACATTGTGCTGTTCTGACTAGGATTCAAAATGAGAAAAAAAAAAGATCTTGTCGACTTCATCGCCGTAAACTTCCGCAATTGTGTAATAAGAGATTAATTTTTTTCCCCGGGATAATCCCTTAGTAGATCAATAATCTTTACAAAGTATTTATTCTTTGCCGTAGCGATAATTTCAAATGCACTTTCAATTTTAATTCCAATGTACATGCAGGCCACCTGCCTAACATGCAAACATACGACATTAGTAGAGATAGATTTTCTTTGGCCTTCACCAAACAAAAGCCGTGTTTTAGAGACTTGATTTGGGAAAAAGTTCTTGGAAAACATTGTGAGACAAAAAGTGAAGAAGAAATAATCGAAATCATACATTTTTTAGAAAAGAAATGGAAAACTTTTCCAAAGAAGTAGTATTGTTACATTTAATGATTTTCAGGCAGAAGAACGAATATCAATGGCCGACGCCGGATATCCGGCCCCTGTTTTACTCCGATAATTCTTTTACGTAACAATGCGTGTCACTCCAAAAATCAAGATATAACTTCCGCTGTTACTCTTAAGCTGCTGAAAGAGAAAAAAGATTTTTTTTTCCCCCCGAATAGTGCAAAGCAAAGATCAGACTGCAAAAAACATGCCGTCTTGCCTTGTCCCTACACTGTTCTAAAGCGTGGTATTTTTCCCGGTGAACAGAGAACTTTGGATATTTGGTTGTCGACTTCCGGCTTGGTATATTCGCATCGTTTATTCCGTGATTTGCTCTCCAGCAAATCAAATATTTATGGATTTGTCTAATTTGAAAGCATTTGCAGACGACAAAGTAAAAGTAATAAGAATCGTCAGCAGAGATTTAGGAAACATTGTGGAACAATTCTTTTTTTCTTTCTTCCCAGCAATAATTTCAAGCGCTCTTTCTTCCCGAGTGTTATTAATCCTTTACCGAACAATTCCAAGCTTTTACGACCCTTAGATAGAAGCCTTTAGAAAATAGTGTAGGAAAAGGAGAAAATGCTGGTAACAAGATTTTATTTTTTCTTTTCCCCACATTGTTTTCTGTCCTGCAGGAAGCAAATTTCAGTTTTTGAATTTGGTTTATTTTGTTTATTTCTCTGCCAGCGCTTTCACTTCAGACCAGTCTAAAACTTTGTCATTTGATAAAGAGTGAAAGAAAATACCGGTTTATCTAGTAAAGGGAGAAGGGGTTTTTTTTTTTTCCTCCAAAGTTGTCTGTGTTTCGGATTAAATTGCATGAACCTGCTAAATTTATTAAATGAAACTTTCCAGCCAATAGTAATAAACTTTCCAGCCGATAGTAATAAGCTACCCAGCCTATAGTAATAAACTTTCCAGTCGATAGTAATAAACTTTCCAGCCGATAGAAATAAACTATCCAGGCGATAGTAATAATCTTTCGCGCCGATAGTAATAAATTTTCCAGCCGATAGTAATAAACTTTCCAGCCGATAGTAATAAACTTTCCAGCCGATAGTAATAAACTTTCCAGCCTATAGAAATAAACTTTCCAGTCGATAGTAATAAACTTTCCAGCCGATAGTAATAAACCAAAGACTGCTTTCTCAAAGTGAATTGTTTAAAGAAAAAATATCACCTTATCAGACAGTGTCGATCAAGGATCAGACTGCACGTTCTTTGCAGTCTGATCTTGATCTACAATGTTCGTAAAAGATAATTAAGTCAAATTATGCAGCCTAAGGTTAACTCATTACAATATTTTAGACTGGTCCAAATTGAAAATATTTGCAGACGACAAAATAAAAGTGACTGAAAATTTGAAATTTGTTTTGTGAAGGGTAGAAAATATTGTGGGAAAAGGAGAAAATGCTGGTTACCAGCATTTTCTCCTTTTCCCACAATGTTTTCTAAAGGCTTCTTTCTCAGGGGCGTCAAAAGTAGGGATTGTGTGGTAATAGGTTTTATGGGTGTCTGAATGGATAATTCAGGTTAGACTGCCTGAATGCATCGTATGTAACTTCAGATTTGTATTTAGCAAGTGAAACATTGTTTCTGCACGCAACACAACAATAGGTACAGCAAAAGGACTTTTTTTTTTTGCAACATGCCGTTGGGGAAAAATATAGAATCGCGTCAGAATCTCCTGGAATAACCACTGAAAGACCATCTTCTCCAGCCAACATTATTCCGAACCTGTCGATAACAATTTGGAATCATTTACAGAAAATAAACTCAGTATTCCTTAAATGGTGAGATTGTTTTTCAAAGAATACATAACATTATGAGAAAAGGAGAAATGCTGATTATCAGCAGTTTCTTCTTTTCCCAACAGGTTTGAATAAAAAAAAAAATTCGTTTCTCTGGTCGTAAGGATACGTGATGGTTTTGAATAGGGTTTACCCGTTACCACACAATCCCTACTTTTGACGACCCTGAGACAGAAGCCTTTTGAAAACATTCTGGGAAAAGGAGAAAATGCTGGTAACCAGCATTTTCTCCTTTTTCCCACAATCTTTTCTACCCTTCACAATACAAATTTCAAATTTTCAGTCACTTTTATTTCGTCGTCTGCAAATGCTTTCGATTTCGACAAATCTAAGATTTTGTCGTTTGGTACCGAGTTAACGTTGTAACACCAATACATCAATAGAAGAGCCAGCGCTTTCCTGTTTTATCAGTAGGACACCCATCTTCGCAAGCCAAGGCTGACGAGTCACTACGCTACTCTGCCCTTGGCGGATCGAGCTTGATTTTTACATTCCCCTGATACGCTTTTTCATTGGAAGTAGCCAGCTCTAACTGCAACGAATGAAATCGCTCGTAGCATTTCATCTTTGATAAAAATAGAATAAGGTCGCTACCTTTCGAATAGAAGGTAAACATGGAAACCCACGTGGATGACTGCTTATCGCTTCATGTGTATTCGTGAGCGGTTTATAAAACGATATTTCATTGGCTTTTAGAAATATGATGTAAATCGGGGTAATAACCAGCATCCAATAGAGGGTGCATGGCAGGAATCTCGAAATAGGGCTCAATCAGCCAAGGTAAGATCCACGTAGTGATCGTAACCTTGGCTCTCGAAGATGTAAGACACCGTGCAGTAACCTTTACCTGATAATCTCACAATGTTGCAACCACGAGACGACTCATCTATTCTATGAAATTTTCGTGAAAAAAAAAAAAGAAAAAATACTGGTACCCAGCATTTTCTCCTATCAAATTATATTTTCTAATTTTGCAAGGAAATGTTCTATCATGTTATTTATCATCTTTAAAATGTTAAATCCCTATCATCAGATGATGACTAGCAAGTAAAAGACACACGGCTTTGTCCATACCGGAAATAAGGTCATAATATGCATTACCTCTGCTTGAAAGCGTTTGAATGGTGGTATTCTCAATATGAACTTTTTATTGCAAAAATATATTACGATGAGGAGCTGGCTCTTTCAATATCCAGCCTCGTCGACCTTCTTTTAAATTGGTTAGAATTGAAGTAAAGAATTCCATCCAACGTTTCGTCCGTTTATTTCAAAAACCTTGTAACAACAGCTTGTAACAAGCTGTAGTTAGGAGGTTTTAGAAGTAAATCGACGATTTGAAGTTTGATTTATATATCCTTGCTTTCTTCCTATTGGTTAAGTTAACCCTTTCCCAAACAAGCCCTGGTTTTTACGTGTCTGCGGTTAAAGTCTTTTTAAAACACCGTGGGAAAAGGAGAAATTGCTGGTTACGAGCAATTTCTCCTGTTCCCACAGTGTTTTCTACCCTTTTTGAGAACTTTCTGGCATTTTCTCCTAATCTAAAATTGTTGTCTGCAAACTCTTTTGGTTTGGAAGAGTCCAGAATTTGTCCTTTGGGAAAGGGTTAAGGTGTCGTTCCAATAATTTTTGATACATTCAAATAAGGTAAAATCGCTTTCAAAATTACATAATGGTTGTTTTGATACATCGGTTTGCAGAAATATCGATGTACCGCTTTAAGCTCCTCTTATCTGTGAAATTCGCTGTCTCTGTACTTCTATTTTTCAAATCGTATGGTACCAAGTGTCAGATGCATTACTTGCGTTTAATTACCCACTGCTGCCAATCAAACAAGAGACGAAAAATCAAAGATAGAATGAATCGGAAGCAGTAAATGACCCAGGCTTTCAATGATCTATAGAATACCGACCATTCTAATATTCCAAAACAACCCCCCCCCCCCCCCACTCAAAAAAAGAAAAATGTCGTTAACCATTTTTTCGGGGTCTGGCACCCTATGAATGCAGTAATCGAAGTACTCTGCGTGTCATATCCGTGTTTGCCCAAACAATCGACAAACCGTATGACACAGCTCTACAAACTTTAATGATACCTCGAACACAACCGCCAAAACCTCGTTCACAAGGTGTGCAAAACTAATGTCTAACATAGAGAAACTTTATTGTATATTAATTTCTATTTATAGGTTACCCATTAACCCATTGATACGCCGGCTACCACCGGTCTATCAGATTGAATATTATCAAAAGACAGACTAGATTTTATATTTAAAGTTATTTAGTTGATTGTCTGTATTACTTTACCACACAAAGCCATGTCCACATTAAAAGCTCTTGCACGTGACTACTGCGTAATTGAAGTTATCTCAAACTGTGGCATTTATTTTTAAAAAGACATAGAAAACATTTTGGGAAAAGGAGAAAATGCTAGTTACCAGCATTTTCTCCTTTTCCCAAAATATTTTCAAAAGTTGACTAACTCAGGATTGTTGAAAGCCGAGTAAATTTGGTACATGGATAATTAAAGGTTAAAAGTTATGGAAAACATACAGAAAAGAAGATGCCCACAGCCTGGACAAGAAAATTATGTATGTGAATTAGTGTGTGAAATCCTCACAATTCTGTGATACAGGAGAGAGTAGATTAAGATCAGACTCAAAGATGTGAAAATTGACCCATCTTAAGGATAGGGCACCCCAGTGGGATTATTGGCCGTTGTCTGCGCATGTCATATTCTTCGAAGATTTGACTGTCTTATATGACGCATCACTGGCCCCAAAAGCGGGCAGACTGTAATATTACGTTCTATAAAGTAGCAATGTAGAAAATAGCTTTTATGAATACGTTTGAGGAGAAATGAGACCTGCTTTAGCTCCAGATTTCTCTAAACTGCAGATCAAAGCTGAATGAATTGCACCAGGTAGCGTTTTATTGAGTAAACGTTTACTTCAGTTTGAAATTCAATGTAACGGTTGTCACGTAGGAAAGTGGTTCGGTTCTGTACCCAGGATGCCCAAATTTGATTAGATGAGTATTTATAGAATGCCATCTAGCGGGAGATAATGGATTATCGGCCTTACATCGCCGGGAAAAAGCGAAAAGATTCGGCTAGGACTCGGGTATTCCTCAATCGATCGGCCGAAACACGGTGGTTCCCCTCATCGATTACGGATTACTGGAGTCTTGGCCGAACTCGTACGAGTAAATAAACCCTTCACCAAACAATCCCTGGATTTTACGACCCCGAGGAAGATGCCCTCTGAAAACACTGAGGGAAAAGCAGAAAAGAATCTGAAGGTGGACTGGTCCTCCGACAAGTAGTAGAAAATTTAGAAATCGCAAAATGGTTCGACACCTATATTAGCCTCCGTGGGCTAATCATGACTCGATACTTTTGCAGATGCTTTTGTCCCCCTTTTTCCAAGAGCATGATCCATACTTGAGTCACACTCTGTGAAGAGCAGGCTTAATTCATCTGCGAAAAGTATCGATTCGGGTCAGCCTGCGCAGTCCGCGCAGGCTGACCCGGACCGAAACTTTTCGCTAATGGTCAATATTCTGTATGTCGAAGGACCAGTGTACCTCATAATTCAAAAGGTTGTAATACAATGTATTTTGTACGGGTGTATAATACTATGATGACTTTCTCGGTATCTAGCATCTCGGAGATGCATCAATCCCCCTTCACCTCCTAGCATTACTATGTACATAAAAAGATATACTAGTATAAACAAAACAGTAGTAATTATAATAACATATTGAATTTACAATTCGAAAAAAAAAACACATACACTAACAATTGCGTTGATATTTTAAAGCATTGACAAAAAAAAATCTTAAAGAACAAAGGGTGATAACCGGACGAGGTAGCGAAAATTGGGTACTGACACATTGCACAATATGGCGACCAAGTTGTTCGCGGTTTTTATGACTTTCTTTCACTTGTCAAAACGGTCACATTGTTTATATATTACCCTTTAGATTGAAAATGGCTACTTTACATAGGCCCTTTGCAGACAGCGTAGATCAAGATCAGAAGACACAAAACACGAAAAATCGATATTGCTCTATATATGTGTAACATACGCCTCTGTTGATAAATACAAGTACTTTACATTCAATCATGTTTTCTTTTGAAATATGATTTCCTTCCTATTGATAAAGTTTTACTCGGAGAGATGTGTGCATGCCTCAGTGCGCTCCTGAAGGTAGCTATACAAGGCCTTTTTTTTGTTTATTTGTTTGGTATTAAACCCGTATTCAACATTATATCAGTTACATACCGGCCAACCTATCCATACCGTCCTGTAGTTTCTTGTAATAGTGCATTGCACAATATTCTAAGTCAGTTACTGCTTCAAATATCGTCGAAATGCTTCTTATTTCATGTTCTTCATTGTGGGTCGAGCCCCGGTAGCTCAGTCGGTAGCATGCAGGACTTGAGAAAAGGGGTCGTGGGTGCGATCCCTTGCTCGGCAAATTTCCTTCCGACGATTGGTTACGGCCATTACGACATGATTCATTCTTCTCTCACCGCTGACCGTTGCCAGTTTCGACGATGGTTATGTGGGAAAGTAGCCAGCGGCTTGGAAGAAAATTGTTCGGAGTATTGATAGAAGAGACTCTAGGAAAGCATACGGATAGGTGCACTGGCCGCTGCGATATAACTGAAACATTTTGAAAACGGCGTTAAACACTATACATCCAATCAATCAATCAAACGACTAAAGTAGACACAACGCCACGGAATCAAAGTTGACTCTACCAGGTTCCCAGCATTCTATATTGCAATCTATCGATACATTCTGGATGTAGACTGGTCCTTATACATACAGAAAGCTGACTGATAGCGAACAGTTTCGACCTAGATCAGCCTGCAAAGTCCACGCAGGCTGATCTAGGTCGAAACTTTTCGCAGAAACATTAATCTCTCTGTTCACAGAGAATGGATCCATTATTTTTGAGGTACAAAATCGTGGAGGATTCAATTCAGCTAGAATCTTGTCAAGAATGATTGGTGAACACGGGCCGAGACTTTAAGTCTTTATCATTTATTTTCGTGTTTTAAAGACCCTTTGGAAAAGCACTTTGAAAATATTGTGGGAAAAGGAGAAAGTAACTAGCATTTTCTCATTTTCTCACTATACTTTTCACCTTCTCAAAAAAGATAAAGTCAATTACCATCATTTTCAGCTACATTTCGTCAGTCGTCTAAAAACTGCTCTCAAATTTGCTGTCGAACTTTTTTGAAGGCAAATTCATCACGTGATTGAAATAGATTCGGCAATTACGAGACAGTTTTGTTACCGCCAGACTGTTATAGTCTCTCGGCAAAGATTCTGGGTTTGAATTACGTGATGAACGATGGGTTAACCTTTTGAAGTACCCTTGGTGCGAGTACCGTTTTTAGGTTCATAGGAAGCAATGACCAGTTGATTGATTGATTGATTGATTGATTGATTTGTAGGTTTATAAGGTCCCTCCGTGCTCTAAGTATATTTGGTATGGACCCCAGGATGCAACCCATCATCCCTTTAAAATGTAATTTAGATTATCGAAATGGGCTGATTTCTTTTTTTGGGAGTTACAGGTGTTTTTCCAAAGTCTAAATTTTGGATCCAAAGATTATGTGCGCTAATGGTAATTTCCCAAAAAAGAGTGGCGCACATAAGAAATATTGATTAGTATGTTTTGATAATTGAAGTCGAATCCAACTATCAATTGACGATTGACTGAATTGTCTTTTTTAGGTTGATAGGAAGCAATGAGCGACAGTGGTTGATGACTAATGTAGAAGCTGTTTCACTATCGATGTAACATGAATACGTGTGGGTTAAGTGTAAATGAGTTAAATAAACTTGTAACGTTAGACAAAAGTACGTCAAAGACGATGGTGAAAGAAAGTGCGTCCTTCCTACGAAAACCAGCTTATTTGGCCTGGAGCACCCGAAAAGGGGCATTCGGACAATTGCGTGAAGTGTCGTCTCGGATCAGCCTACGCAGTCCGCGCAGGCTAATCCGAGAAGACACTTTACGTCTATATTAGATTTTTACCTACAGTAGACTTGCACAAAATAGAAAATTACAAAAGAACGGAAAATGTCGTTTCGGATTAGCTTAAGCGGAGTGCGCAGGCTAATCCGAAACGACACTTTTCGCAAATGTCTGAATGCCTCTTTTCCCCGCATTGCATGCCATTATAAAGCGGCATTCGGACATCTGCCTAAAGTGTCGTTTCGGGTCAGCCTGCGCAGTCCGCGCAGGCTAATCCGAAACGACACTTTCCGTTTTTTCATAGTTTTCTGTTTTGCGCAAGTCTACTGTATCACAAAATGCAATATAGTCGTAAAGTGCCCTCTTGGATTAGCTTGCGCGGACTGCAGAGGCTGATCCCCGACAAAACTACGCAAATGTCCGAAGGTCCCTATTCCCGCATTGCAAGCCACTGCATAATGGACGTCGATTAATTAAGTGTTTTACTTTCGCGTCAGATAACGTCAGTAATACAGAAAACTGCTTGCTAAGCAAGTTGTCTATTTCGTAAACACGAGGTAGTTCTACGTCAGCAAAACAAATTTGCGTTTTCATCTTAATACGTTTTTTCTACAGACATGGGATAGTTCTGATTGCGTCAATAACAAAGAAACTTGCGTGTTAAGCAAAAGATCTATTTCCAGTTTCTTTTTCATTAGATAGTTGACTTTACAAAACTGAAAGCATTTGCAGAAGGCAATTAAGATTTAGTCCATATCAGTGAAATTTTCTTTGAAAAGGTTACGGAGGAAAAATATGGGAAAAGGTGGACATGCTGGTCACCAGCATTTTTTTTTCCGGCAATGTTTTAAAGGGCTTTCCTTCTTGGTGTGTTCTTTTACATCGGCGTTTCAGTCAATTGTAAGATTATGTAATTGAAACAGAATTGCACGTTCAGCAATATGTCTATTTTTCAAAAACGAAGTTGTTATGTGAAATTAATTTACTAGTATTATATAATTTACTTGAACGTGCATTTTTTTTTTTGTTGTTGTTGAAACAGTTCAGAATATCTTTCAAGCGTCCTCATTCGCCAATCAACATATATTGCATTTTAGAGCATTTCATTGCATTTACTCCATATCTTTATATTAAAACTACCACCACGTGCTATTGGCTGAAAACAATTGGGTTTAGCCAATCAGAAATTGTGTCTCTTTGAAATTTAGAATTGTATGGGGAATTAGAAAGTCGTTTGGAATTGTTGATGAATACAGATCTTGATTTCCCATTTGAAAGACCATAACTACTGATGTACTGTTTAGTGATAAAAGTACAGTACAAATCTGTATAGGAAGTCTTGACTAGTTTAACCCTTAGGAGCGCGGCTCACTGACCTTTTGCGGACAGTATAGATCAAGGTCAGACTGCACAGAACGTGCAGTCTGATCTTTGATCTACACTGTCCGAGAAGGAGATACTTTTCCCTTAAAAGATTGTTTTAAGATACCAGTGTTTGTGTTTTTAAGATCAAGTTAAAAATCTCATTTTAGTTATTCAGCCGGATAAGGGCCAACTTAGAGCTTAGATCTGTTTCTGTTCCTTTTCTATAAGCTAAAAGAAACAACCCGTCAGTCATGATATAACTGAAAATAGGCAAACCAGTCCATTTTTCTTTGTACTAGATAACAAAATTTTAGAATTGTCCAAACCAGAAGTATTGCAGACGACAAATCAAGTTTGTTTCAGATAATAGTTTTTGTCATAATTACATAAGAAAACATTGTAGAGAAAATGCTTGTTATCAGTATTTTCTCTTTTTCCTGCAATATTTACAAGTCTTTTTTCTACATTCGCGTTAAAACACGAGACAGTTCGGTAAGGAGACAAGTCCTATAGTGCGCTGTACAAATGAAACAAACCTTTTACCATTTAAGCAAAACAAGAACCGAAATGTTGCGATTTCAATGGGATTTTCTTTTTTTACCAAAACATATCAAACAGTGGCAAACGGTGCAGCACAAAGATCAGATTACACATTTTGCTCAACTTAATCTTGATCTGCGATGTACGCAAAATCAACATGAGTATATTACCTGGTACTCTAGTGATGAAAATATATTAACGCATCTTTGTGCACTACGGTTTGCGTAAAATCTATACGTCAGCGAGTAGAAATTGCGATCTCCTCGAGACGATGACCTAAATATCAATTCGCGTCCTTATTACTTATGCGAGAGTCTATCGTCAATGCGTTAAATAACTACCCCTTTAACGTACATTCTTTACGAAAGAGCTGTCATCAAATTAGCGTTTTTCTTATAATTATGATTTTGAAAAAAAAAAATAGCGTTTACTATGTCTTGCGTCATTTAGCTGTTCATATTTTTTTTTTTAAGTTTTAACTATTTCTTCAGTTTACTACGAAAACCTCGTAACTACAGCTTGTATCAAGCTGTAGTTACGATTTTTTCGAAGTAAACCGACGATTTAATACAATCCTTCACAAAATGTGTTACAGTGAAGAGACATGATCAGACTTGAAGACTCAGTTTTGCATTCTCAACGATCTAAACCTACACAGTCAGCAAAATTCATGACGTCCGCGCCCCTACTGATTGTGAGCCAAATATGATTCAGGACCCATGTACAGCGTTTATTATTATTATTATTATTATTATATTTATTATTATTTCATCGTCTGTAAGTACTTTCGAACTGGGTATGTCTAAAAATATTTGACCCATGCTCTATTAAAAAGGGAGCTTAATGCATTTTCGAGATACATGATGCCAGGCAAGGCATCCCATGGTCATGGATCCATATTAACTACATTTTTAACCAGACGACTTTATCACGAGGCAAACTGGTTCTTAAACATACAGAAAAACGACTGCTAGCGAAAAGTTTCGGCCCAGGTCAGCCTGCGCAGACTGCGCAGGATAACCTGGGCCAAAACTTTTCGCAGACGCAAAACTCCTTCTCACGGAGCATATCTCAGTTCTTCTTTCAAAGAGTAATAAAGGTTTCCTTCAGCTCGCAAGCCAGGACTGATCGAAGCGCTAGCCTTTTTTTTATGCAGCTTCCGGAACTAGATGGTTCGTGTTCTTTAGATTTAACCCTGACATGCAACATTTGCGTAAAGTGTATTTTCGGATCAGCCTACGCACTCCGCGCTGACTTATTCGAAACGACAATTTTCGTTTTTAAATGATTTTCTTTTTTGCGCAAGTATACTATAGAACAAAATATAATGAGGTCGTAAAGTGCCGTATTGGAGTAACCTGTGCGGGACTGCATAGGTTGATCGGAGCCGACACTTTACGCAGATGTCCGGACTGTTCCTTTTCTCGTGTTGCAGGCCAGCCTCTACCAAGCAACAGACCTTCTTTAACCCTTTCCCAAACAGGCCCTTGTTTTTACGTGTCTGCAGTATAAGTCTTTTGAAAACACTGTTGGAAAAGGAGAAATCGCTCGTAACGAGCGATTTCACCTTTTCCCACAGTATTTTATACCCGTTTGGAGAACTTACTGCCATTTTCTCAAAATCTAAAATTGTCGTCTGCATACTCTGTCAGTTTGGAAGAATCCAGAATTTGTCGTTTGGGAAAGGGTTAATGCTTGGCAAAATTAAAAGCCTCTGTGGACGAAAACCTGAATAAAACGCAGGTGATGGGGTTTGTCACTGACAGGATATGAAACAGTGCAGGAAAATGAGAAAATGATGCTGATCAGCGTTTCTTTGTTAAAGTATAAAACATTGCGGGAAAAGGAGAAAATGCTGGTTACCAGCATTTTCTCCTTTTCCCACAATGTTTTCAAAAGCCTTCTCTTTCAGAATCGTTAAAACCAGGGATTGTTTGGTAAAGGGCTAAGTTTTGATTTTTCCTGATTTCTCCGAATCAAAATAGTAGACGATAAGGAAAGCAGACGACAAAGATTCTTATTTGAAAACTGAACGATGTTTGTCAATGGAGCTTTGTTAGCGTGTCATTAACAGTTCTGCCAAAACCGGGACAAACTGCTAACAACGTTGTCACCCGCCGACCGTCTTGTGGTCCACCTTCCTGCCGTTCCCTACATAAACACCTGGACTGACGGTGGGCAAGTCATTCATCAGTGGTACCGGCAAATAAGAACATTAGAAAATTCGAAATTCATGGTTAAAATACCAGAGGAAACTTTGTAACAATCAGAACTTTTGTAATTAGGGATATTTATAATAATTATCGTGTAAAGGAAACTGTACAAATACTGAAAACTTCGAGAGACAATTTTTGTGAGATAAATAAAGAATTAAACTTACAGATTTTGAAAAATACATATGACGAGTTTTGTGAAGTAAGAAATTACATCATATTTACAATTATATTTTCTGAAAAAGACCAATTCTCCGCAGAAAAGAAGAGAGAAAGAAGGCGCTTATTGATAAAAATTTGTGGACATAGAGAAAATATTCCAGACAAGCAATATCTTAAATAATTACAGTGAAAAAAAAAGGTTATAATACACAGAATGCATCCATTCAGCATAGATTACATAACCCGAGAAGGCGAGGTTGTGGACAAATACGGGACCCAAAGGAACAGGGAGGAAGACAGAGAAGGGTACGGAGGGGACACAGACGGGTATGAAGGGGACAGGGAAGCGTATACAGGAGATAAGGAATCTCGTCACACACCGTCCCCGTCTGACAGCGGAATGGGCTCGGACAACTCGCCCGATGCTGAAGATCAGAAAACTTCAGATGAAAAAGATTCTATTGAGGTATGGAATTACATCTTTCATCTTGATATTTTATAAACTCGACTATTTTCGATCTCTTAACTCTTTACCAAAAGACAAAATTTTAGACTGGTCCAGATTGAAAGCACGTGCAGATGACAAAATAAACATGACTCAAAAATTAAAATTTCTTTCCATCAGGGTAGAAAAGATAAGGGGGAAAATGCTGGTTACCACTATTTTCTCATTTTTCCACAATGTTTTAAAACGGTTTCTATCTCAGACTCGTAATAACAAGGGATTGTTTTGTAAAGGGTTAACTATTGTCCTGTTGAATAAGTGAAGTGAAACGTTCAAAGGGAAGAATAAATATGTCTTAATCGGACAGTTTTGTGCAGTCTGATCTCGATCTACAATGTCTGTAAAAGGTCACTGAGTTGAGCTTGGCAGCCTAAGGATGATTATTTGGTCTGAAAGAAAAAATAAATTTTGATCTTATTAACTAGGAAACAAGCAAACAAAATCTACTTATTTTGAAATATTTGGAAAAAAGAAATGAACGAAAAAAAAAACCGTTGCAACTCTTAAAAAGACAATTTCTAGACATTTTGAATTTGACTTGGGTTTCATTTGTCAGTATAAGCTACATGATTTACACGGTTTCATCGAGTGAACATCATCGGTAATATTTTCACTCGTGGCTTCGCCACTCGTGAAAATATTACCGGTGGTGTTCACGAGATGAAATAAATTTCGATCTTTAACAGAATAAAATAAATATTCTTTTTATTTCATGCTTTTAACCTTTTCTGGTCGGAACTTTATCAAAATCCCGTACAGCTCTATTGCATTATGGCTTACCCCTACCGGAAAACATGAAATAAACAGATTTAATTCACTTTTTATACATGCATTGTCGACTTATAACCGCCGTTGGGCCTTTAATAATTGTCAATGATATTTTTTTGTCTTTACAGGCATTGCTAGCGCTTGACAAGAAAGCTCTGGTACATTCGGCCCCGGATGTGAACGGCGACAAACCCACCCACTCCTATATCGCTCTGATCTCTATGGCGATTTTAAGTTCCCCGGAAAAGAAGATGCTCCTTTGTGATATCTACCAGTATATCATGGACAACTTCAGTTTCTATAACAACGGCGACAAAGCGTGGAGGAACAGTATTAGACACAATCTTAGTCTTAATGAATGTTTTGTTAAAAACGGCCGTGCTGATAATGGTGAGTTTGCAAGGGCTTAATTAACCCTTTCCCCAACGACAAATCTTTGGACTAGACCAAATTGAAAGCATTTGCAGACGACAATTCAACTCTTGCTGAAAAGATGATTTCTGTCTATGATAGGGTAGAAAACATTGTGGGAAAAGGAGAAAATGCTGGTTACCAGCATTTTCTCCTTTTCCCATAATGTTTTCAAAAGGCTGCTATTCCAGACCCGTAAAAACCAGGGATTGTTGGGAAAGGGTTAAGTATTAAATGAAAATCATTTACCCTTTAGGCTGACGGTGTAAGACAAGATCAGACATTTTGGTCTAAACGCACTTTTGATCTGAATACATATGTGATCCATCACGCAGACATCAACCATCTGGGAATTCTGTATATCAATTAGATAAAAACACATCAACGATATTGCAGGTCAATTTAAGTTGATAATTCAAAAACGATTGTATAACAAGGTACAATGATCACTTTTCATACAGAAAATGTCATTAAAGCGAAAAGTGTCAGCTCTGGTCAGCCTGCGCAATTTGCGCAGTCTGACAAGGGATTACACTTTTCGCAGTTCCTAGAAGGCCCACTAGCTTGGAAAGAATGTTATGGAAAGTATTGGTTAAAAAGACGAGGAAAACATGGATAGGTGCACAGGCCATCGCTATATAACTAGAGCAATAGCGACAGCGGCTTTGACACTTTCACAGACAATACTGTGCAAAATAACCCTATTTCTTTCGAAAATACTTGTAAACCACCATTTTCACATTTCCCGGGTTGTCCTCTGCCGTGTCGTAGATAGAGAGACCCCGCCATCTGAATCACAGTCATTTAGCTAGCAACACGCAAAAACGGACGTTTGGACATTTGCGTTAAGTGCCGTCTCAGATCACCTTCTTTTTTATTTTTTTCCTTCATAACACTAGCATAAAACAAAAATACCACATAAAAGCGGAAAGTATCGCTTCGGATTAAGCCTGTGCGAACTGCACAGGCTGCTCCGAGTCGACACTTTACGCAAATGGCCGAATTCCACTTTCCGCGTGTTGGAAGCCATTTCATATGTCGTCTGCAAATGTTTTCAACTTGGAGGAATCTTCTTTTGTGTGTGTGAAGGCACAGTTATGGTTGAATTGTGCGGTATTTGGTTCTAAGTTATGACGTCTTGTCTATTTATGTACACTAAAACTCTCAAATAAGCCCTCAGCGAAGGACGAAATAGTCGTATAACATTTATAAATTTCAGTGAAACCGGAAGTAAATGTCAAACGTTTCTTTTATTTATAGGTAAAGGAAACTATTGGTCCATCCATCCAGCCTGTGTCAGAGATTTTAGCAAGGGAGACTTTCGCCGTCGACAGGCACGCAGGCGTGCAAGAAAAAGTATCCGAGAGCCAAGCAACAGCACTTTTTCAATGCCGTACCGATACAACGTCGGTTACGTTCCAATGACGGCCTCTCATATATCATTTCATCCATACAGTACCGGAAGTCACTCGCTGCTCTACCCACAATCCTCTTTGGCCTCGATTTCACCTAGCACGCATGCTCATTCGCAGCCTTCGTCATCCCTCTTATCCAATCCGTCCGTTTCGTCGAGTATGTATTCCCATGGAAACGTAACATCAAACAGTTTGTATCCAGGAAGTCCAACGGCTACTCCGTCACAACAATCAACAATCTCGGCTATTTCGGCGGCCGCTGTTCAACGTTATTTTGCCGATGAGACTCGGGTTGCTCTCGCGGCCCAAGCATTGGCACCTCAACATTTGCAGACATCAATTCATTTTCAGAACTGGTGAAAAGGACTACATGTAAATCTAAAATCTATTTTAAGATGTGCTATTTTATTTAAAAATGCAATGCCATTGTGTTATTTTGTAAATATACTTCAATGATTGAAAAAGCTAATAAAAATGTACATATTCATGTATATATCAAGATACATTGCACTGATTTGTTTGGATCATATCTCATCTGTTCTCCTCCCTCCTACTTCCATATATATTACCCTCTCTCTGTCTGTCTCTCTCTGTCGCTCCCTCTCTCTCTCTCTCTCTCTCTCTCTCTCTCTCTCTCTCTTAGAGTTGGTAAAGTCCAACTACTTTTCCCATGACTTGATCTATGCTATAGAAATCGAGACTAGAGTTCATGCACCTACAGTTATGCTGCTTGGATCCTTAACCAAGTTTTGCGTGATGAAGACACTGGAGAAAACGGCTTGCAAAAACACCTTAGGAAATTTGGAAAAGAAGAAAACGAAAGTATTTCTGAGACAGCGTTTTCAACATATCCTTTCCTTCAGTGATCTATATACAATATGTCATCTGCAAAACTTTGAATGCGGAAACATTTTCAGTTGTTGTCATCTTGTAAAAAGTAAGGGACAGAATGAATGAATGAATGAATGAATGAATGAAAACAGCAGTTTCCTTTTTGGGAGCCCCGTACACATAACTACGCTAATAACACATCTGTATTGGTGGCGTAGACCGAAAAGACACGAGCCGCCCGCAGGACAAACATAATGAATAGCCTGCACCATATTATTACTAGTTCCCTTCGATTGTTGTCCAAAACAAAACAATCTTAAAGAAGGGATTTTTAGAATAAATGAATATAATTACATGTATTATCTTTTGATGTCATTCCCAAACAAGACGGGAGGTTTAAAATGAGCAAAGTCTTCGACAGCAATTTGTGAAGTGCCGAAACTCATACATTGTGCATAACGTTAAAAAGATAACCTACTGGTCCTTTGAGGCAACTATAGGTCGTTTACTTTTACCAACAAACCATTAAAATTTACAGTTACTTACCTTCAAAGCTTTTGAAACCACGAGACCATAAAGATTATGCACCAAACTACACGTTTCATTACGATTACAGTGACGTCATGTCCCTGTGGCGACAATTTCCATTGAATTGGGGCACACAGAAGGGAAATTCTATTTCGTCAGTATTCTCAATTCGTGAGATTATAGAACAGGGAAATTTCCATTTACACACGTTGGAATGGCAAAGTTTTTGCCGTGATATGAAATGATGTTAAACATGTGTCAAGCACTGTTTAATCAGTATGTGGACCAGTTAGATATTGGAATACTAACAAACAATAAACGTTATCAACTTCCCCGTCATCATGGGTAGTGTTGAAGTCTAGATGGGCCCACAATCTCCAATCCTTTAACAGCATTCTTTGTCTTATTGTACAGAATTTTCTAAATTTTAGAGTAGCACAACTTCTGGTTGGCTAAACCATTTAGTTCAAACTGTATGGTAAAGCCAATCAGAAATTGTATTACTTTTAAATTCAAAACATCTTTAGGAATAAAACAAAGAACGTTCTTTGGAGTGGTTGGAGAATACAGACCCTGAATTGAACAGAAGTGTAGATAATGAAAGGGAACGATGGACTGATCTCATTCTTGTTAACATGTTTAATTATTATCAACAATATAACATGGGTATGAATTAATTGCTTGTATATACATTTTTGTATTAATACATAATATTCAATTGCACTTATTGAGTGTAGTTTATTTAACTTTCAAATATAGCACAACATAAGATTAGAAAAAAACATATTTTTAGAGGCCTTGTGTCGCCCCAGGTACATTAAATAAAAATTGCCAATAGGCCACATATTTACAACAAAAGCAATACAAGACATACATTAGTTAGGGCTATCAGATGATGCTATATAAAAAAAAAAGATCATTTAAGGAATGAAGAAAATTTTATTTTTTTCATAGAGGTTTGAAAAAAAAATCCTGATCACACTTTTGTACGAGACCGCTTCATTTTTTTAAGAAAATATGAAGACAAAAAAAAAAAATAATCACACTGTACAAAAGTGTGATAAGGCTTTTTTATACCTCCAGGAAAAAAAATAAAATTTCCTTCATTCCTTATGATTCAATATTACAGAAAAATATACAGCCACAGAAATGATTCAAACTGCATTCATTTTCTTTAGATTGGATCTATTAAATCTAATGTTGGAATTTCTAAAATCCCTTCCAGTCATATCTGTATGGCGCAAGAATATAATAAGAAATCAGTTTTCAGATCCCCAATACTGAAAATTAACCAATCGAATGAAAGTAAAGGAGCAAAGCAGTGTGTAGGACCCGCAAAAGTAACCTTCAGCAAAAGTAGTTCCTGCACAAGTTGGTTTTTTTTTTTTCATGGAGCCATGTATCTTTTTTCTTTCAGCCAATCAGAACTCACCAATGTTCATGAAAGCAACTGATATTAAATTATATCAAGGCCTAAAGTTTGTCTAGAAAAGGATGGCCATAGTTTCTTAACCCTTTACCATACGACAAAATTCTAGACTGTTCCGAATTGAAAGCATTAGCAGACGACAAATTTAAAGTCACTAAAAATTGAAATTTGTTTAGGGAAAGGTAGAAATATTGTGGAAAAAAGAGAAAATGCTGGTTACCAGCATTTTCTCCTTTTCCCACAATGTTCTTAAAGCCTTCTTGCCGAGAGTCGTGAAAGCCAGGGGTTGTTTGGTACAAAGATAATGTAACGTTGTTTAAAAGATGACACATTAACATTGTTTTTATTCCAAGGGATAGAGTTTACTTGATATCATCACAAATGTCCACATGGTATTATCACATTTTCCAACCGGTATCGTCACTTTTGTACAGTTGATATGGAGACATGTAACATTCACTAAATCTTGCTCACAACATCGCATGCAGAGTAATGATCGAGGATCTCGTAGACAAGGAAGGGCTACTAAGTAGTACTGCATACTCATTCAGGGCCTAAAATAGATTGATAATTTACATTATTATCTAATGAGCTAACTATGCAACACACGACTCTGAAAATAATCCCACGTTTACACCATGTTCTCCACAGCCACGGCATCCCCGTCTGTCCAAAACGTGGTGTGCAGTGGGATTTTATTCATTTTTTTTCTCAAAATATCAAGTTTAGTTAAGGCATTATCATCCTAACGCTTCTAATGCAACATGGAATGAATTTTCTTATTAGCTGATAAATAAGGATTTATACTGATATAATATTTTTGCACATTTCTAACCGACCAGAAATTCATTTGTTGTCTATCTTGAAATTATAATGATGATAAGTGTGTTAGTTTTCTGAAAAGGGAGGTAATTATTATTTCCTTTTGTATTGATAATAGATTGACTTTAGATTTATAAATTATAATTCTAAGGAGGAAAAAATGAAAAAAAAAAAAACAATGGCTCTGTCGAGCATTACTATAATTCCCATTTTCAACCACAGCAAGTTTTTTTGGATAATAATGTTGTGGAAATAACGGTTTTCATTAAAATGGTATTACCTTAAGGCAGTGGCCCCGTAATAGAAAACAACTATTTCCACTTTAATATTATCCTAAAAGAATTGCTATGATTAACAAGAGGACCATGACGGTCCTATATCGCTCACCTGAGTACCAAGCAGCACAGGTCTAAAATAAAGATAAATACCAAATAACAAGCTTCAAGACCAAATGATAATGACACAAGAGCAGCAAACCGTTGCAATTTAACTTGAGACTTTTGAAGTTCCATTCCATACCAGCAAGAAATACTGTAAAAATGAAGATAAAGTGGAATTACTAAAAATCAGCGCAAGGAAGAGTTATTGTTCTTGCGAACTGTACTCCATAATATTGCAACAAACATGCATACCATGTTTAAAGTCGTTCTGACTAAAGATAACATTCATAATCATGGCAGGCACTAAATGCTGTAAAAATGACATTCAAAAGGAAATAACTTAAAGACGGCACAAGGTACAGTTACAATTCTTAGGCACTGCACTTCCAAATATTGCAACAAATAAGCATACCAAATTTCAAGTCATTTCTCCTTAAGATGACAAAGTTTTGCTCCGGACAAGCAAGGAATGCTATGAAAATGAACGTCAAAGGGGGAATAACTCAAAATTTGTGTGAGGAAGTTATGGTTCTTGTGCAGTGCACTCCATAATCACGCATATCAAATTTGAAGATGTTCAGGCTGTAGATGACAAAGGTATATTCAAGATAAGCATAAATTTTCAATCAAAGGGAAATAACTCATAGACGGTATGAGGTAGAGTTATGGTCCTTTCACACTGCATTCTGTATTATTGCAACAAACACAAATGCTACATTTCAAGTCAATCGGACTGGAGATGACAGAGTTATGCTCCGGACAAAGAACTATTCTAAAGAACTTTCTAATTCAAGGGCAAATAACTCCAGTTGTTCTGGTCTGATTACACCCATAATTGAACTCATCTGAGAATTTACAGTCATATATCTTTTGACTAAGTTTGGAACTAATTGGTTGATATTTGTAAATGCTAGAGTGTAAACAAAGTGAAATAAAGCAATTTTTCGAACTCAAGGGCAAATAACTCCGGTTGTTCTGGTTCAATTACATCCATAATCACACTCATACGAGATCTTATAGTCAAGGATATTTTGTCCAAGTTTAGTGCTGATTGGTTAATAATTGTAGATGCTAGAGTGAAAACAAAGTCAAATACAGCAATTTTTCTAATTCAAGGGCAAATAACTCCGGTAGTTCTAATCCGATTAGACCAATAATCAAACTCATCCGAGATCTTATGGTCATATACACTTTGACCAAGTTTGGTGCTGATTGGTTGATATTTGTAGATGCTAGAGTGTAAACATGGAAATGTGAACGGACGACGGACGGACGAACGACGGACGGACGACGGACGCCGACGGACGGTGAGTGATCACAATAGCTCACTCTGAGCACTTCGTGCTCAGGTGAGCTAAAAATGAGTAGTACTGTACTACTTTAACCCAGCTACTTTTCCATTTTTTTTCCTTCTTAAAATTACGGGTCTACTACCTTAAGTCTCTTTACGGTATCTCGAGGTATTCATGAAAAGCCGCGGAGGAAGCCCTACGTTTGTAAACATCATGTTCCCGGCAACCATGTTTATAAAAACTGAATTAATTCTTTTTTGCAGATGCATAAAGTTTCCTTTTCACAGAGCACTGTTGTCATAATTTTGTCTATATCAGATCGTAAAGATATTAAATTGTTGACCAGTAGGCTGCTAGGTGCGACTCGCTGACCTTTTGCAGACAGTGTAGACCAAGATCAGACTGCACAGAACGTGCATTCTGATCTTTGATCTACACTGTCCGATAAAGACTTGTTATTCCCGAAAACATAGCTTAGAAATAGCAACATTTGAGTTTTTGCCATCGAATTAAAAAAAACATTTTAGTTATTTACCAGAAAATAAGTTAACCCATTACCACACAATCCCTACTTTTCACGACCCTCAGATAGGAGCCGTAAGAAAACATTGTGGAAAAAGGAGAAAATGCTGGTAACCAGCATATTCTCCTTTTCCCACAATGTCTTGTACCCTTCACAAAACAATTTTAAATTTTCAGTCACTTTTATTTTGTTGTCTGCAAATGCTTTCGATTTGGACAAGCCTAAAATTTTGTCGATTGGTAATGAATTAAACATAGTCAACAAAATGATGCCCGTACCTGATATATCAATGCATACTGTTCCTTATTTTGTACCGCCCCTGCCCTCTCGTTTCGCATCTTAAACACACAATCTAGAATGTCGACTCGACGTTTATCCTCGAACCGTCTCATACACATATCTACTGCTATCAAAGCGCCACTCCGACCTTGGCCTGGGCTGGTGTGAGAAATCAAAGGGCTGAGAGTCAGTTTTCAATATACGGCGGCAAATAGAGTATTGTGCGCATTTATGTTATTTCTAAGAGCTTTATATATGAGCCATGCTCTGTGAAAAGGGGGTTTCATGCATTTCCATGATGCATTATACCAATTTAGTCATTTCATAATAATTGATCCATACAATCGACTTAATCATGGGGTAGAATGACCATTTGGTATGCAGAAAATTTGCAAATAGTGGAAATTTTCTGCGTGGACTGCGCAGGCTGACGTTGGTCGATACTTTTTGCAGGTTATTAATTATCAAGTGGTTGTTTACGGCTTTAGTATCGCATTTTGACCCCATTCTCTTTAATCACCTAAGTGTCCATTTTATCATACAACTTTTTCAGGACTCAGGTTTGATGGGTATTTGGGATTTATAAAATCAGCTTGTAAAGTAATCGATCGCAAAAGTCTTACCCACAATGTACGACGGCTGGTGCCATACTATTTTCATAGTGAGGTCGAGAATCCAGGATATATTTTACAAATCGCAAAGGTTCCACATTGCTTGATTCTGGCCAACAGACCAACCAAAAATGCTTAACGTCTCTTTTAAGATTAGTCTGAAATGGAAATCATTTTTTCTCCACAATAACACTGAATTCCGCAGGGAAAGAATGGAACACTATAAAAAAAAAAACAACATTCCTAGACTAGAAATCAGACGAATCCTTTTGTTTTTTTTACTCAAGGTTTAACAACTTTCGCTTTTATATTCTGTATATGAGCAATGCTTTGGCAAAAACGGGGCTTAATACGTCACCGTGATGCATAATACTTAAGCGTATCATTACGTTTTAATGAACCCATAAAGTCCATCTTGTCCAAATATCGACTTCACTCGCTTACAGCCTTCTATTGGCACAATGACACAAAATCTGCACATCGATTGATTGGTCCTGGTCTTTTTCGTTCCAAAATCAGTTTGTTCAATGGCTTGTTCATCCCATGATTGGGTGCTACTCAATTTGATTGGGCATAAGTATTTATAGATCCAAATAATTATCCAAATAATTGATTGTAATGTTGAGAATTAAATGTTAGTGACAAAAGATATTCAAAATCATTGTTTTCAGGTACAAACTTAATTCTATTGGATATTTTCACATAATTACTCTCTGTATCCATCAAGCACCGTACTGTCAAGGGACTTTACTCATGACTCCTCCTAATGATCAAAGGGAGACCACCAATACACAACTAAACCTAACTTTGTCATGAGTACTATCCTTTCAACCAAAACAGGTATTCATTTGCTTCGTTGCTCGACTTTCAAGCCATTATTTGATGAACATTTCTTTTTTTCAAATTATTAATTCCACACAACGACTTCCTTGACAGATACCACTTCAGCGTTCTCAACACTTTGATTTAATATTGAATGAAAAAAATCACTTAAGTGGATACGGTTTAATCTTTATCCTATTCTGTGCAGTCTGATCTTGATCTAAACTGTGCGCAAAAGGTCAGTGAGGCGCGCTTATCAGCCTAAGGGTAAACTTCGATCAGCTTACCTCTAGATTCATTAGTTCCAAAGTACACTCGATGTAATCCTGGTGCACATCTCTCTTTTTCAGCATGATACCGAAGTCTCCGTATAACCTTCGTACATCTGTCTTTAAATCGTCCGGCCAGTAACAAGTGCTTTGCTTCGGCTGTTGATAAACACAGACATAGCGTTGAATGTGATATATATGACTTTGTACAACACAGTCCAAATTCAGATTTTTGAAAAAATGTGGGAAAAGGAGAACATGCAGATAACCACCATTTTCTCCTTTTCCCACAATGTTTTCTATTCTTTTAGATAAAAGTCCAATCAGTAGAACCATTTTTTTTTTTTATCATTTCCAACAATGTTCTCTAACCTTTCAGAGAGAATCACTTGAGCAATATTTAATATTTCGTCCGCAAATACTTTTAGCTTTCGCTGATTCAAGATTTAAATTGGTAAAGTAAATGCACAAAATATCTACATGTATGTAGTCTTGAATTAGTGAACTTTCTTAGTTTCATTTATTGCAAATGATCGAAATCAACATTTTAAGGACCGAGTTTAAGAAAATGATTGCCAAAATACCGATCTTAGTAGAACTGGAAGAGGGAGGGGCCATAATTGGCCTTCAACACGCGAAAAAGGGCACTCGGACATTTGCATAAAGTGTCGTCTCGGATCAGCCACTGGGCAGGTTAATCCGAGACAGTACTTTATTTCTACATTAAATTTTGTGCTACAATAGACTTCTGCAAATCAGAAAATTACATAAATACGGAAAGCGTCGTTTCGGATAAGCCTGCGTGGATTGCGCAGTCTTATCCGAGACGACACTTTACGCAAGTATCCGAATGCCTCTTTTCGCACGTTGCAAGCCTACGCAAATATCCGAATGCCTCTTATCGCACGTTGCAAGCCATATAATATTGAGAACTTCTTTGGTGAGGAGCTAAGAGTTGATAAGCCTACCTTTCTAGAGGCCATCATCGGGTTCAACATTAATATGACCCTCGACTGCTGCTCCCACACCATTCTCCAGAAATCTTCCACGGTGTTTACCAGGGGTGACTGGGTAACGATATAGGCTTTCTGAGCTCGTTTGTATCCCTGTAGACAGAGGTATAACTCGTGATGTGAGACGTGCTATGTTAAAAGCGGTTTTTAATGGATATGCAACAAGTGTCGACTCATGTCAGCCTGCGCATTCCGCGCAGGAAGACCTGGACCGAAACCTTTTGCTATTGTTACAGCGAAGAATAGTCTCAGGTTCGTTTGATAATTTTGTGAATTTTAACGGCGTTTAATT
This sequence comes from Tridacna crocea, assembly GCA_943736015.1. Taxonomy (NCBI): domain Eukaryota; kingdom Metazoa; phylum Mollusca; class Bivalvia; order Cardiida; family Cardiidae; genus Tridacna; species Tridacna crocea. Next base: position 41,480,066 of record OX031066.1, on the reverse strand, counting down.
TAACTTTTATCCTGCAAAATAACTTCTTCAATTCTTCAATAACTTTTTTCAATTCGATATTAATAACCCAAATATTGCTGTTTCAAATTTATGTTATAGAGTATGATATCTCCTTATCGGACGGTGTAGGTCAAAGATCAGACTGCACGTTCTGTGCAGTCTGATCTTGATCTACACTGTCCGCAAAAGGTCAGCGAGTCGCGCTTAGCAGCCGATGGGTTAATGGAATATACTGTGTCCACAAACTAATTTCGACGACGAGAATGGTTATAGGAAGGACTGCCCAGGCTGACATGGGTCGATACCTTTTTGAAAGTGTATAACATCAATGTTTCAGACAGTATTGGCCTCTGTTTGTATTAATGGTTGATTGAGTGTAATATATAGAGGATAATCAACTGGTTATTTTTTATATGAAAAATATTTCACGAGGATGCGTCGTTAGGCGTTGAAAAAACGAGTGCGCAGCATCCGAGTGAGATATTTTTCATATCAAAAATAACCAGTTGATTATTCTATTTATTATATACCTTATTAACATTATTATTTTTATTTTTTCTTTTGACAGTCGAAAAAAATGTATTTGAAAAAAAAAGTAGTTCCTAAATTACGGCAGGAGGTGAAAGTGAAAGTTGATATCGTCACTAGTGATGATATCAAAATTGATTACACTGGGAGATTCCAGGATTTCACTGCTAGGTACATGTATATAATAAATGGTGTTAAACGCCACTTTCAACATTATCATCACGTATATCGTGGCGGCCAGTGCATCTATCCATGGTTTACTGTAGTTCCTTTTACTAGTATTCCGTACAACTTTTTAGTCTTTCCAGCCACTGGCTACTTTCCAACATAACCATCGTCAAAACAACGATAAGCGGTGACAGTTTGTTTTAACCCTTTACCAAACAATCCTTGGTTTTTACGACCCTGACATAGAAGCATTTTGAAAACATTGTTGGAAAAGGAGAAAATGCTGGTAACCAGCATTTTCTCCTTTTTCCACAATGTTTTCTACCCTTTCCAAATCAAATTTTAATTCTTCAGTCACATTTATTTCGTCGTCTGCAAATGCTTTCAATTTGAACCAGTCTAAAATTGTGTCGTGTGGTAAAGATGGGACAACTTACAGTGACGAAATTGGCATTGATATAATCCGATGCGTCTCCTGGCTTTGTTTTCAACTTCACTCTGGTATGTTTGTCTACAAGTGAAAAAACTTAAAGTTTTAATCCTTTATACAGAAACCCCGAGTGTTAACGTCCTTTTGAAAACATTGAGGGAAAAGAAGAAAATGCTGATAGCCCTATTATTATAATATTTTCTACCCTTTTAAAGACAAAGATTATCATTTTAGCTACTTCAATTTGTTATCCGCAAATGCTTTCAATTTGGACCAGTAAAATATTTCGTGGATTGGCAAAGATTTAATCATGGTATGGTAAACTTTTGGTCACTGAGTAACTCACAGGAACACTTTTTATGATTAAAAAAATGTCAGTTCTGGGTCTAGGCTCTCTGCTAATAAGACACTTTTTATCGTGCTTTAACCCTTCAAATTTCAAGGCTACATTAATGTAATTTGGTACAACTTATGGAGTAAACTTTAACTTTGAAAGCAATAACTTCATTTTTCTCTTACTTCTCTATTTTCAGATGTGAATTTAAAGCTTAACATGAATTCAGCTGAGCATGAACATAAGTTTTACAAAGATGACCCTTTTTGTTTATAAACATTTTAGCATATTGGGCGGCGTTTGGTGATTTTTTTTTCATAGTGTAACTTATAAATGTATAAGTTGCTAAGTATTTAAGTAAATTTGCCAAAGATATACATGTACATTAGGTCATTAATGCCATTTAATAACTGCAGTTTGATTTGGTATAAGACCTGAGTCTGTGACCTTCTAACGATCATGATGGGATTCCGAAAAGCGACCGACTCGATCTCGGGATCTCTGTAAGCGGTTATCTTATCCACTCGATTATTTTGATTTGCTAAACTCTGAACGTTTCCGGATGTAAAGAAAATTTTGGTATCCCTTTGTACCCAAAATGTATTTGGAAGCAATCTCATTCGGGGCTGTAATAACACAGGACTGTTTGGAAAAGAATTAAAATTTATTGACGATATTCCTTTCGTAGAAAATTTGCACTCACATGGCAAAACATTAGCAAATCTGTTTTTGTCCTCCTCACCGATAGGAACCACTGAAGAATCGGGTGTTTCACATGGTATAGTCTGAAAACATTAAGGGTTATATTGTAAGTTTATGATAGAAAATCTGCATTAATATGTTCACTAAGATAAACTTAAGATTGCTTGCTTAAAGTAGGCTGATCTCAATGTGTACTGTCTCGGAGAGCCCTTTTACTAATTGAAATTTATACTAAAATGATATTATTACGATTCCTTCCATGTTCATCTTAGATAATGACAACTTGTAATTTACCTCAATATAGAAAAAAGAAGAAAGAGTTACAAGAAAAACAACAAGATCAAGAAGAAGAACATAATGAACAGCATGATTAGAAAAACAAGACGAGCATCGACAAGAACAACATGAAGAGAAAGCACAAGAATTAAAAGGACGATATCGAGAAGAGCTAGAGAATGAACTGTCCTGATTTTTTTCACGCATTGTAGTTACACTGAAGACAGAAATGCCACAAGGTCAAGGAGAAACAAGAACAATAAACAAAACCGATAACAAGAACAACACGACAAGGAACTGATTTAGATTCTTTATGTACTGTATTAACATCGGAAACTTTTCCTGTGCAAGGGCACGAAAAACAAGACAAAAATAACAATAAGAAAAAGAACAAGACCAAACCAAGAAAAAAAATCTACACTAGTATTCTTCAAGAACTGTGTTGTTGTAACATCGAACCCTGGACTTCAAGTCTAGACCAAGGGCAAGAAAAAAAAAAAAGGTCGACAAGAAAAAGAATGTGAACAACAAAAGGCAACCAACCTGGAACTCTTCATGTATTGCAGTAACATCCATACAAAAATTAGCCAGTTCTGAATAATTCATAAGGTGGGAATGCTTGCTGTCATACTGAAATATGGAAAAAAGCAAGTCTCGTTATTGAGTCCATCTGAAGAGAGGCAAATATCGCTAAACAGCTAAGAATAACTTAAGATGTAGAAGGGGATATTTAAGGATCAAGATCAGACCCTCTGTTGAGGGCCGTGTAGACCGAAAAATGATTCAACCCGATCTTGACCTAAATTGTCCCTATTTTGTGAAATATTCAGGGAAACACCCTTGACCATGTAATCCATTGAATTTGCTTGACCCTCCAAGAGTTGATTCTATAAATGCGCCAAGATAAAACAGAAAATACGATACTAGTAAATACAGGTCAAATTTATACACTTACAATATCATCTAAATCACTAAGAGCAGGGTTCCAATATCCACTGTTGGGTCTAGATTTGGGAATGACACCCAGGGCCACATGGTCCATGCTGCGCACAGACAGCCGACGACTTAAATATGATGCCTTTCTTTTTGCTGTCACTCTCCGATGAATAAGAACCTGAAAAAATGTATTGAATAAAAATACTCCGAATACTAGTATCTATCTATAGATGCCATTTATGTTTGACACCAAAATGACAGAAACAAGTATTGTACAAATTGGTGATATAAAAATAAAAAAGCCGTGCTCAAACAGATACCTTTTCATATATAAGAATATAAGATAAAGTGAAGTCAATGATGGGATTTATATCGTTGACTGTATCATTATTCTAAATTCATGGTAGAATGGAGTCATATATATGAGGTGTAGCTGTGTTTTATGATGAAGCTTGGATGTACATTATGAAGTGTAAACATACATGTAATAAAAACTCGAGTCATATATTAAATGTCATGAAAGTGATGAATTATGTATACTCATTCGAGCCATGCTTGATAACAGAATACTTGATAACCTATTGTCATGTAAACCAGGCTACAATGTTAATTGGCCAAGTAAAATGAAGTGTAGCCGTCACATACTCATAAGTGTAGACAACTATTGAATTTATACCCTTTTTCTGGAAAAGTAATTACTCCCGCCACATTGTAAGGTGGATCTCAGGTTTGAGTCGCCTGTAACAGCATAAAGGCAACAAAACTTGGTGCACAGCAAGATACATGTAGATCAGAAGCCAAAGAACATGGCTTGAACGCCAGAATTTGCTGGTTCGATTCCGAAGCTAAACAGAGTGTCACATGTCCCGTGATGTATGATGTCATTGCGACAAAATTCTTTATTCCATCAACGCTGAGCAATGTGTCGACGAGGTTGTTTTATTTGAGAAAGTAGCCAGCATCTTGGAAAGATTAAAAAAGCCTTCAAGAAAGCACGGAAAGGTAAAAATGTCTCCGCTGTATAACTGAAGTATTGAAGACGGCTATAAACAACAACAAACAAACAGCAGTGAATGAATAAATACTCATACTCACAACCTGTAGAATTACCATGATCACACAGCAACAACCTCCGACTGACCCAAGTACAATGACCATCGAAACACTGGCTTCATCGCCAATAGATTCTACACTTTCTGCCGGATGAGGTTTTGTATTGAACAAGCTGTCTTGAACATCAACACGTACAATCTACGACAATAAGATTGGAGATAATTGTATGTGTTGTTATGTTTGACTTCGATAGAATTTCAATGAGTGAACAACGAAGGTTTTTGGTCAGTGGGGCAGCAAGCCTTGAAACAAATTCATTGCAGGACAACAAATTTTATGGGGCTGATTCTAATCAGGAACATTTCTCTAATTAGTTTGTTGGTAAATATGAGTCCAGATTCTTTAGCACTTATGTAGTAATCACGATAACGTCAACAGTGAATGTCAGTGCCGTTCATAGACACATATATGTGATGTTTTCCTATTGTTAGATTTAGAAGAATTACTAATATGGTCAAAACTATATGTAATGTATTTGATTATTAAAAGTTTTAAAACATTCAGGTACTAGCCCGAAAAGTGCTTTCCCCGAAGTTCCTATGGTCCTATAGCCTGTACCTGATTTTCCACTTACCTTATCTTTGAAAGCAGAACTAGCATCCGTGAAACCTTTCCTGATGACACTGGACACGTCGTAAGTCAGCCTGATATCTATGTTACCTTTGTTGTCAATGATGTACATTTCAACTGTGACCTGATCTAACGTCTCTTCATTTACTGTAAGCTCGTTTGGAACATCTTTACAGTACTAAAATAAAAAAGGTGTTATCTGTACCTCTTTTTGTGAAGATTTTTATCTGAACCTGTTATATCTACATGCAAAAATACAAAGCCACTTTTTTTTTTATATTATCAGTACTTTCAGGCGTTACGCTCATGAACTATATAGACAATGTAGACTAAGCTCAGGGGCCGTGTAATATTCACCATCCACCCAAAAGTTGTAGCTAATCTGACTGTGTTGCTTAATTTCAAATTCGAATACACTGCACTATTTGTTAAATAAGAACCGGATTTCAAAGAATATCCAACTATGTCAGGATGAAAGACTAGTAAATGCTTTGTTCAATGTGTTTTTTTAAGAAGTGACTACATTGTTGATACCAAACAAAATAATTAAAAACATTCTACTATGTTGAAGCGGCTTTAAAAATAACTCTGAAGTAGGCCATGCCTATGATCTCCAGTTACGCTCGTGCCCAATATCTACTGTCTAGAAAAAGTAACATTTCTTTGAGGTGTGTGAATTACACGGTTTTCTCAAACTACATCGACTAACCAGTGAAATGACAGAATCTTAATTACGACGAACAAACCTCATACAAACTTTGATTCACCTGACCGGTTGCATAAAATTGTTTTTTTTTAAATATCGCTATTCACCAACCTAAAGCTGCGCGAACAGTACATGTCACATTCACCGGTAAAGCCAACATCTTCAAAAGGCAGTAAAGCTTAATTTGAAAATTATAATCAAACACCATTTTTCTTCTAATCAAAAAGCTCTCTCTTACTTCTTCAGGTAGATCCTTTATTTTGACGACAAACTGTTCATCTCGAATAGACACCTGTTTTTCGGACACAATTAGCCTCTGTAACTCGGTAATAAAAATTGGTTTTTGGTTGTAAAACTCACAAGATGACATCCTTATCCAAATCTGAAGAAACACCTGGGGTGGAGTAGTCATAACGGAATGCTGAAATAGATTAAAGAAGAAAGTGATGAATATCTGGAAAAAAAAACTTATAAGAAAGCAAAGACTTGTATTCATCAACATGTCTAAATGGTGTTTCTGATTCTAAATTCAAGGAGTGGCATCCTGGTTAGATATATGATAGCCAATTAATCTAATTGTTGGTCTCCGGGATTAAGATGATGTTGACTTCTTCATAAAACGTGACGTTTACGTAAGGAGAATCAAAAGGTTGTGTCGACGAAAACAAATATTTTTCTGTTTAAGTATTTTACATATAAAAGGGAAATATGTTTACACCAACTCCAACATTAAAATTATAAACAGAAATTTAAAGTTATACAATTTTCATGTATGATTCTTTCACTGAGTCATTTTGATGTTTATTCAAATGTAGTCCCAGCTTGTAGGTGCGCACTCTTTAGGTCACGTGACACATGAAAAAAACTATACAGTACTCTACTATCAGGTCGAAATTATTGCAGATAAATTATTCTGTTGCCCAGCTTCGTTTACAGGGTTAAAATCAGCTAATTGAAACCTTTTTTAAAGAAAAGAAGTAAAACCTTTGTCGTTTTGAAGGCAGCTAAAGTTGGTCTTGTAATCATGGTCACGAGGGAACCGGGAGCAGGTTGTATAATTATCGGTTGGTTGATTGTAGATGGTGGTATCAACCTGGTTGTGATGGTTGAACTTGTATAGGTCTCGGGCTTTTCTGTGTCTGAAAAAATAGTTAATTCTGTACAATACAACAATATTTCATACTTGAGTCAGAATTGTTCTATGACACGCAAAATATTCAAGTCAAAAGCAAAGAGTTTCAACGTAAGTAGGCCTCCTGACCTTGTCGATACTATTTGCAGATGCATTAAGTCATAAGCCTCCTTTCCCCCAGAGTATCGCTCAAATGGGTTTGTGAGGATCATCGACTTAACACTATATCTTGCAACTAATGTGTACGTGTATGGGATGGGTGTGGGTATGGTAGAGGGTTACTTCAATAATTAGCCACCTTACTTTACAAACGGAATGATGTGATTCATAACAATGAAAAATCGTGTCTGTCATAAACCATACCTTACAAACAGATGGGTATCATAAGCTTTAAACATGTGTACATGGAGATCGTAGAATTGTATCACTTTACAACGTTACTAATATATTATCTTTACAGCATTTTGACTCTCTAACCATACCTATAAAGTAAATCATCTCACTTTATATAGTCTGGATTAAAATACTACTGTTTCTGCAATTCTTACTCTCTTATACATACATGTTCATTTTAAGGCATACAGTGTCTACATTTACATGTTCACAATCATGTACATAGGGTTAATTGTGCATCTAAATATGAAACAGTCTGTCGTTGAGGAAAAGCATGACTAGAAAAAGAAAACAATAAAAAGATATAATTATAAAATCAGATTTCACAAATACACTTGCCTTTGAATGTGACCCTTTTCTTTGTTGTATGTATGTTTCTGGTAGTAGTGCTATCAGGATTTTTCATTTTAGTAGAGTGTGGTAGAAGCAATGCTCTTAGTGTCGTTCGGCTAGTGGTCAACACTGCTGTTGTGGGATGCGTGCTTGGATCTGTTTTATAACAGCAAAGACCTTCGTACTTCAATACATCATCAATCAAAATATTACAAAGACACTGTTGCAATCGTCTAAAAGTGGAACTAACTATATCCACAATACATATTTAAATTCAAAGATTAGAATGCTACATGTAAATAGGTGGAATGCACATACATGTATAATCGATTTCAAAACAAATCGAAAGATTTTGCAATTTCAACATAACTCATCAAATAGCGGGAAATGACGACCCAAGATCTTCATCATTTTTCATTTGAGTAAAAAACGGAATTTTCAATGTGATAAATATATTTCATGATTACAAGTTAGCAAAATTGTCGTTGAGAAAAAAAAAACTAGAACACGATATTTTCACCTATTCAATCGGTAGTCTCAGTGCACGTCGCTTAGCCTCATCGGTAAGCAACACATCGTACAGTACCGTTGTAACAGTAGGTTTCGGCTCTATATAGCTAACCGTTCTCCATTACGCATGGAACGTGCATTCATTCGGCTGATCCGAAATCTAGGGAAATCTAAACCTTATCGACATACAGTATTTGTTTGTTTGTTTAGCTGGCAAAACTATTAAATTACCCAACAGTACAACAGTACAAGAAAGAGAACCCTCCTTTGTCATATTAGTTTTGCCAGTGCGTCAATAAAGATCACAAGGTGTCGAGAAGCGGTACAACGCTTGTATATAAGTGTCATAAATGATTAAAAGTGCGACCAAAAAAGCCAGCTGGGTCACGCCGAATGATATTTTTTACCAATCGCAGATAACCATGTCTTCGGTTTACTTCCAAAACCTCGTAACTACAGCTTGAAACAAGCTGTGGTTACGATGGTTTTGAGATAATCCGACAATATACTCGTTCTATTTCATTGCACCATGAGGTAAGTAAAAAGTCAGTTTTAGCCACACTACAAAAGAAAAACGTTAAAACGATGATAGACAGAGATGGTTCAGTAAATATGTTTTACCTGTCGATGCAATGGTCGTAGATGAAAATTGTGATGAAGTCGTTGTAGAATTTGTTGTTGACACCTCAAACCTTCGTGATTTCAGCGAAACTGTTCCAAGTGAAGTAACTGGCACCACTTCAGCAGATCCTGATGTCTTAACCAAAGCGCTTGAATCCAGATGCATCGATGTTGCAATGGCTTCAGAGACAAACACAGATGAAGAAGTTCTGTTGTTAGTTTTAAAATCAAACGTAGGCGCATATGAACTTGTTACAGTTGAAAAGGGTATTTCGCTCACTAAATCTGAAATTATTGCACTATTATCTGACTCGTGCAGGTAGGTAGATGCTGCTGTTGGCAATATTGCAATTCTATCAGAAAACTGTTGTTCTATTGATTGCGTCAAAGTGTCTTGGGGAGAATTTGTGGTATACATAAATGAATCTGAAACAGTCTCTGTGGCAAATGTTCTGCCATGTGAATCCCTATAATTTAATGAAGTAGAGCTTTGATGGTAGTCTGACGAGAAAAAGTCTGCAGTAGTTGTAGAAGATAAAATTTCTGGTGAATAGTCTGTATCGTAATCATATATGTCTGGTAGAATCGCTGAAGAAAAATCTGACTCCAGATTATCTTGATATAAGCTGTCAATTTCGCTCTGCATACTTTTCCTGATGCCTTCAGACGACAAGCTAAGAATAGAAGGAAGTAATTCTGATGTAAACAGGAGCTCAGATGCTGTAACGCTAGGTTGTAAAAAGATCCTATGCGATATTCTTACTGTTGCCAAGGTTTCAGAACTTTGTGTAACACTTTCCAGCACTGGTTGTAAGATACTTGACCTAGCCCTACAGTTCGTATGCTTAATGCCATCTTTGTTTTGCTTGTTACCCACGTCAATATTGTTTTCATGTCCACTGGACTCTACCTCAGAATTGTCAGTTTCGATATTTTCACTTTCATCAACAATAGAATTCTGATCGCATTCAACTCCAGCGTTCTGATTTTCACTCCCAGAACCTTCGCCCTCTAAATCGGAACCAGATCCACTACTTTCATGATTGAATTCACCGCTTAAACTGGTTCGAAATGTGTTCGTAGTTGTTAAATATTCAACTTCACGTTCCCTTTCAATAGCTGGTGTTGGAAAAATGTTCATTCGCTCAGATGTGAGCAGATGTTCGGTGACACGAAAGGATGTTGTAGTTTGTGGTATTAGAGGATTCAAAGTATGTCTCGACTGACCCTGGTCAATAGCTTCAGGAGTAATGGATTGATTGTAGTTTCTATTACCAATCGGGATATCAATACTAGGCTGGCCTACTGAAGGTCTATGGTTTTCGGCATAACGACCTTCATTACCATTTTGTTCATGAGCTGATTCTACTGGGGTAGTTGACGAATATGTTTGATTTGAAAGAATAACTTCGGGTTCACTGTTGGCGTTCTCTTCTTTTTCATGGGGAATTATGCCTCCTTGGCTTAACGTAACCGTGTGTATCACTGGAGTGGTGTTATGATGGTTGTTGTCTTCATTTTCACTGTTTTGTTCATGCTGGGGTTCATTATTCTCTGCATCTGGACTTGGCCCTACATTTTGATCTTCTTTGCGGCCTTGTTGTCCACCTTGGCTATGTATGGACTCTGGGTTGCTTTGAACAGGCGATTCATGATCCATAGAAATCTGTGAGCTTTGACTACCAGCACCTTCTCGAGGTTCTAACAGAAATGGGTGGTGCTGTGCCATTGAAGCTTGATCAGAACTGTAATTGAGCTGGCTCACTCTGGCCTGAGTTGTCTGACCGCCTGTCAGAGAAGCATCTAAGAGTAAAGGCTGGCGATCTGAGTTTCTCCTATTTACTTCTACGTCTGGTAATTCTCTTCTCCCGTGCAGATGGAACGAAGCTGTCGTTAAAATACTAAATCCTGATTCGTGTGTTGTTGACATATTATTAGAACGTGTCATGCTAACATACACTTGAGGTCTGGCGTCATTGACTAAACTTTTTCCTTCATTACGAGTGGATTCAGTATTTTGTTCCGCATGTTCTATATCCAGCTGTATGACATGCTCCCTGTGTTCTGCAGCAACAGAGTCAGCATGTTGTTCATCTACATGCACTTCTTGCTCCCCATCCTCAATATGATCGTTGTTATTAATACCTATTTCAGCATCACCATTTTCCAGACTGTGTAAATTCAGATTACTTTCATGACCCTCACCAAGCTCCCCGTTGCCATTTCTGTCAGCAGAGCCGTCTGAATTAAACTGATTATCACCCAATATTTCTCCACTATCAACAGCTTGGCCTCCTGCTGTATTTGTGAACAATGCATTTGATTGGTGATTATTGTCTGAATTTTCATTTTGTAGTAATCTCTGTGATTGGTTGCCCGGTCCATTATCCTGGACAGCTGCAACATTTGATTGATCAGCTGGATGCCCACTGGGGAGATTTATTACGCCATATTCTGGATAGTCTACATTTCCTAACTGCGGAGAATCATCCTGCAAGAGACGAAAATAATATCAATGAATTTATATCACGCGATGAGCAACGTATAATTCTTTTAATTCTTTGTACTTAAAGTAGATCAGTGTCACCAACCTTGACCACAATATAGCAGGAAAAATCGGACAAAGTTTAATCGAAGATCATACTACATACTAAGTCTGCACTTTATATACTTCATCGATTATATAGAATGTTCTAGATAGCTAATTACAACACAAGTAAGACTTTTCACACATCTACTGTCTGTGGCGGATTTTCAAGCCACATACAAAAACATTCGATCTTTTTTAACTTTAGGACAAAGAACATCACAGATAAAATACATTTTACTTTTTTATTTTACACAGATCCAATAATCCAGTATTTTTATTCCACCTTTTCACTTTTCTGCTCCTGTCCGAATCTCGTCCTTTCACTAATATACAAAACGCCCAACAACCCAAGTATGCGATTTCTTTATATACCCAAACATTTTCCCGCCAAAAGGGGTAAAAATCACATGAATAACGTGATTCCGGTGATTTTAAAGCTCGCCTCATTGTAAACAAAAGAAGGAGAAATGAGAATCGGAAAGGAGCAGAAAGGAGCGTACATACATACAAACAGAACATGAAAGGATAACTTATTTTCGTGTACTTTACGACACTGTCAATCCATTTGGAAATTATTGTACGAAAAGTAATTAGTATGTTAAACAATGTAATCAACGTCGTTTAGAATCAATAGTTGTCATTCCTTAAGCGTTTCAAAAGCAATGCAATAAAGCTATAGTGTTTTTATTATATGTCTCTACGGGACAGTCAGTGCCATAATATCTGGAATAATCCTTTGCATACCAAGGCACAAGTTAGTTCCCTACCCACTTACGTTAACTTGTCCTTGTCCAGTATCATCAACATTATCTGCATTTCTGATACGTCTTCTGTGTAACGTCCCACCTTCTATTAATTGGAACAGGAATAGTACTGAAAATTGAAAAAAAAACGGTGGATTATGTTATGCCAACAAAATTATATGTTATGGTTAAGGTTCTTATCTCTCTTCGTGTATGACACATAAGATGCAATCGACCCAACAAAAGAGACAAAGTCGGGATTTTGTAATCTTAGGATCCAAAAAGTTGTGAATTTCTACCAATGGCCAAACATAATTGTTGATTGCCTCTCGAATGAGACTAAAATTCGAGATCTCTGTAGACGATGGTATACATTGAGCACGTTTAGAAGTCAAGCGTAACTTTGGATGGCTTTTTTCTTATAATTTGCTTTATCCCCCACTACTTGACGACTGACACTCACCACGTTAAAGAGGCAGACGAGACTCAGGATATTTTATATCCTGTATTTCGGTTTATTTCCCCCACCCTCTAAGTCGACTAACACCGACCACGTTAAAGAGCCAGACGTAACTTAAAATGGATTTTTCCTGTGTTTTGCTCTATCCCCATTAAAATAATTCAAAGTCCTGGGGGGCGTGATGCGTATTTGCAATCCATGGCGATGGGGGTGTGGTGCATATTTGCAATCCATGGCGATAGTAAATGAACCCCAGAACAAAAGAAAAAGATAAAATTATTCTTTTGAAGTAACGGGTGGTTCATGCATATGTCTGCAGTACGGATTCTGTATTCGAGAAATAAGCTATGACATGTAAGCCCAGCTTCCTTATACGTTGCACATTGTTTTCAAAATACATAAACTCTTAAACTTCATTTTGAAAAAACCTTTTAACAGTTTTATTTTGGAAGCCCTTCGCCACAAATTCATTTCAGGAGTCAATGCTTCAAATCACGAACTATGATAATGTATCTCTTTGGCAAGGAAATTTAAGTGGGATATTGAGCCATGCTCTCTGAAAAAGTGGGATTTAATGCATCTGCAAAAAGCAACGACACAGGTCAGCCTGCGCAGTCCGTGCAGGCTGACCTGTGTCGTAACTTTTTTGCTTTTTGTAAATTTTCTGTATGCTCAAGGACAATTCTACCCTTGGACTCAGTCCTTTGTTCGACAACGGTTTTAATAGATCCACAATTATACTACTCAAAATTTGCTAGGGATCACCATAAATGATTCACCCTAAAAATATATGTGGCTTGTATCATACATGGTTTTAAAATATGTTACATTGCCACACTAATAAATAAAATGACCATTGGCAATGGATCTTTAAGCCTTTACCTCATAATGCCGACTGTAAAAGACAATGAGAAAGAAGCCTTTGGAAAACATTGTTGGAAAAGGAGAAAATGCTGGATACCAGCATTTTCTCCTTTTCCAACGATGTTTTCTATCCTATTACAGACAGCATAGTGCACGTTGCATATAGTTTTTTGGTCAGCAAATGCTTTTGACTTGGACAAATATAGAATTTTACAGTGGGGTAAAGAGTTATGCAAAACTGTTGTAACATATAAATCCATACAGAAATGTGTAGATGATCCCTATGAAAGTTTGAGTTGTATATAATGGTGACTGATTTGGTTTAATGCATTATGCATTAAACCTCCATTTGCCAGAGCATAACTTTATTTCATGTTATTTCATTTTACTTTATCTATGGGTAAACGATTACATGACCTAAATAGGTCTGAGTGTATACCTGATGTTATGGCGTAGACAATGGCTTTCATTTTACTGTTGGTCGTCCAAGTAACGATTAGTAGAGGTGAGTAATATTGGCGTCTTCATGTCTCTGGAAAACAACAAAAGATTTAGTCATTAATATAGCGAAAATTAGGTTGCTGCTGCTGATGATGATGATGATTATGATGTTAATGATGATTTGTTTTGAAGAGGATAATAATGTATTAAGAAGAAAAAGAAAAAGTTGAAGCTGTTGCTGTTGTTGTTATTAATAGTGATGATGATGAAGATGATGATGAGAAGGGGGAGGAGGAGAATAATTATATAAAGACGATGAAAAAGTTGTTGTTGTTGATGATGTTGCTGTTCTTGTTCTTGCTGTTGTTATTGATGATGATGATGATGATGACGATGATGATAATGAAGAAGAAGAAGAATGAGAAGAAGAAGAAGAAGTTTAGACCTAAATTTCATTCAAGAAGACATACACACCAATCTAATCTAGCTCTGTTACATCTGATAGCCAATTAATTGCTTCTTATAAGGTTAATTTACGCAGTTAAATAATCCTTTACCGTAACTACTACTACAAGTCTTCTACGACTGCTTTCGTAGAAAAAGAAGGGTGCTCGTAACTAGCATTAATTTTGCTTTCTTCTCAAAGTTTTATACTCGTTCAAGGACATATACTTGATTAGTTTTGAGTCACTTGCAATTTGTCGTGTTTAACCTTTTACCAGATGACAGACTGATTTTAGCCTTGTCCTAATTGAAACCATTTGCAGACGACAATTTCAGTGTGGCTGAAATGGAGTAATTTTTCTTTGATAGAGTAGAAAGCATTGCGGGAAAAGGAGAAAATGCTGGTTACCAGCATTTTCTTCTTTTCCCACAATGTTTTCAAAAGGCTTCTTTTCGGGCAAGAGCGCCATGAGTAGGCAATGTGTGGTAAAGGGTTAGAAAGTTTTCAGATCGGACAAGCCTAAAATTTTGTTGTCTGATATAGAGTTGAAATTAATTAATAGTTCACAACCTTTTACCAAACTATCATGCTCTTTTTGCGACCCTGAAGACGTAAGACAAGATCAGACTGCACTGAACTTGCAATCTAATATTGGATCGGACTTTTCGCAGTATAAGGTTTTAAACTGGCAAAGCTTTCTTTTGTAACATCATATTGCAAGCCTTTATCGAAAATTCGAATCACTCGTCTTAAATATTTTTTTTAACTCTTTTTTTTTTGTTTTATATCTTTCAGCCCTAAGAAACTGACTGACTGTCTGTGTGACTGTCTGTCCATCCATCCATCCGTCCGCCCAATGCATGTCTACCTGCCTGTCTGTTCAGCTCCTTACTGTCCCTCTCACTGTCTCTCTCACTCTCTCACACTGTCTGTCCCCCCCCTCTCTCTCTCTCTCTCTCTCTCTCTGTCTCTCTCTGTCTCTCTCTCTCTCTCTCTTTGTCTGTCTGTCTCTCTCTGTCTGTCTGTCTGTCTGTCTGTCTCTCTCTCTCTCTCTCTCTCGTTTGCAATGTTGGCTATTTTGAAATAGTGTCATGTAGTACTTTCCAACACAAAGAATAATCTTTCTAAAATACCGCAATACCTCCATTTTCAGTTGCACTTACTGAAAGATCTAAGTTGCTAATACAGGGGGTTTGGCATAGGTTGACATTTTGAAAAAAAAAAGCCACACACGGTGATAGACGCTAATAACCCCACGAGCGGAAAATTAAACCAGTAGGATGGTAGTCATCGGTCTGTATTCTCCAAGGATTCTTACAGAGATTCTTAGTCTCAAGCATTTTCCGACTAAATACCTGGGTCCGTAACCACCAACCATTCAAAAGAACCGATTCTTAGTCTTACTTTTCAAGATTTTCTGACTGTGAAAGTAACAGAACTTCTGATTGGCTAAACCAAATCAGAAGTTCTGTTACTTTCATATTGTTGAAATCTTGAAGAATAAGACAGATTTTCTGACTGGGAAAGTAACAGAGCTTCTGATTGGCTAAACCAAATCAGACGTTCTGTTACTTTCACATTGTTGAAATCTTGAAGAATAAAACTAAGAACGTTCTTAAGAATGGGTTCAAGAATACAGACCTTGTTCTAAACCAAACCATAAGTTGTGTTACTTTCTTTATCTGGAATAAGACAAACAAGGAAATTCTAAATGGTTGGTATATATAAGGGCCGTGTTTTGACTAGTAGGTATGAATTTCTCTACCGCATCAAGTAACCTTCTTGAACAAGAAACGAAATGCTTGTCGATTTCCTCTCATTATATGAGCTATGCTCTGTGAAAAGGGGGCTTAATGCAATTGCAAAACTAACCGGCTCAGTCAGCCTGCGCAGGCTGTCCTGGACCGAAACTTTTTGCTATTGCTATTTTTGCTACTCAGCTTGTTAAAGGACAGGTATACTTCATGATTCAGTCATGATTCTCTCTCTCTCTCTCTCCCACTTTTTCCGTCTTAACAGTTCTTGTAATCAAATTTACATAATTACTTTACACGACTTATCAAAATACTTTCATATATTACAATATAATAACAAAATTAGGGATAAAATTGCGCAGATCCTCAACAGAGCAGACGGCGTTGCGTTAAAAGGTGCACTTGCCTGTTATAAGCAATTGCTCCTTTTCACGATATTTTCTAAAGCTTTTAACTGTGCGGCGTTTTAAAAAAGTCGTACGTTTACCTTAACCCTATACCAAACGACAAAATGTTAGACCAGTCCAAATTTAAAGCATTTGCCGACAATGAAAAAATAACATGAATCAAAAATTGAATTTTGTTTCCAACAGGGTAGAAAACATTTTGGGAAAAGGAGAAAATGCTGGTTACCAGCATTTTCTCCTTTTCACACAATGTTTTTCTAAAGGCTTCTATCTCAGGGTCGTAAAAACCAGGGATTGTTTGGTAAAGGATTAAGGGATATTGTAATAAACAATTTCTCATTTTTACACGACAATGTTTCCAGAGTTCTAACTGTGTGTATGGATGAAAAGACGCATTTCGAGTGTAATGGGTCTTACAACCAAGTGCTTCTTTTTCTCATAATGTTTTCCAACGGTTTTTAATTGTGAGGCGGTAAAAGGTATTACAAGCAACCTCTTCTTTTGTCACAATGCTGTCTAATTTTTTTAATTGTACGGCGTTTAGAAAAAAAAATAAAGTATTTTTATTGCAATTGGTGTTTTAAGGGTATGGCCGTGTAAAGTGCCACATTTTCATTGTAATAGATGTTACAGGCAACTGCTTCTTTCTTCACAATGTTTTCCAAATGGTTGATTGTATGGCCGGTGTAATGCAGAGAAATGACCCTCTCCTACAAAATGACCCATGGGTCATTTCAGTACGTAGAGAAATGACCCGGGTCATTATTCTACGTAGAGAAATAACCCTCTTGGATCATTTCTCTACGTAGAATAATGACCTGTGTCATTCCTCTACGTAGTGAAATGACCCATAGAGAGGGTCATTTCTCTGCATAACACCGGAAAAAAACCCTATTTTTACTGTAACGGGCGTTACAATTAAGTGATAGTCTCTTTCTTCACGCAGTTGTCCAAAGCTTTTAACAGCAAGGGACGTAGAGAAGGGCGTTGTATTTGTACATTAAGATACTTAAATCTTTCAGTCTCAAATATGTAAAGTCGACTACTTTCTATGGCTTAAAATAAAATGCATCGAAACATAAATCGGCATTTAACATAAATGCTTAGCTTAACAAGCGAATGGCATATTTCAAGATCAGATTCCGCGTTCTGGGCGGTCTGCTCTTGACCAATTACCACACAATCCCGACTTTTGACGGCCATGAGAAAGAAGCCTTTAGAAAACATTGTGGGAAAAGCAGAAAATGCTGATAACCAGCATTTTCTCCTTTTCCCACAATGTTTTCTACCCTTCACAAAACAAAATTCAAATGTTTAGTTACTTTTATTTTGTTGTCTGCAAATGCTTTCGATTTGGACTAGCCTAAAATATTGTCGTTTGGTATGAAGAGTTAATATTATGCCGTTGTCAAAAAAACCCATGTTTTCCCTTGTAACTTTGAATAAGTTAACCCATTACCACACAATCCCTACTTTTGACGCTTCTGAGAAAGAAGCCTGTAGAAAACATTGTGGGAAAGGGAGAAAATGCTGATTACCAGCATTTTCTCCTTTTCCCAAAATGTTTTCTACCCTTCACAAAACAAATTTCAAATTTTCAGTCACTTCTATTCTCTCTCTCTCTCTCTCTCTCTCTCTCTCGTCTGCAAATGCTTTCGATTTGGACAAGCCTAAAGTATTGTCCTTTTTTCAATAAGTTAAAGAGAAAAGATATACCTTTTAGCACTCTGTACTGATGATCATTAATAAATCACTTTTAATCCTTAAACCATACACATAATGATCGAATAAAAAACGCGAATTGAAAAAAAAAAATGCTAGCGTAAGACACACTTGATTGTTTATTAGGAAGGAAAGTAACTTTAGATTATAATAGACTACTCGAGTCCCATGACCTAAAAACCATCGAACTTTGCCCAATTAGTGATAACTAACTACTTTGATAAGGTAGATAACAAATGAATAACAAATAATGGCCCTTTTTAATTTCGTTTTGTTTTGTTATTTTGTTGCATGTTGTAACTTTTTAAAAAACAATCCCGAGTCATAACGACCATGAGGCTTTGGAAAGGAGTATGTTCTTGTTACCATAGTTTTCGCCTTTTCTCACGATGTTTTTTTTTTTCGTTTAAATGGTTTTGTTTTATAATCTTAAATTTGAAGCTTACACGCACAATAACAGTCGATTTTAACCATGAAGAAGTGTTGAATTTCTAAATAATTGTAGAAAAAAGGACAAAACGGTAGAAACTAGCATATCTTCCCTTTTCCACAATGTTTTCTATTCGTTCAAAGTAAGGTTTCATGAATTTTCGACCACACTTAATTCGTAGTCTGTAAATGCTCTAAATTTTATCTAGTCTTAAATTCTACGTTCTCGTAAAATCTTAAGACGGCATCGCCCTTGTTGATTTACCCTTTGACTCTTCTCCAAACGACAAGATTTTAGATCACTCCAAATTGGAAGCATTTGCAGGCGACAAATTAAAGATGACTCAAAGGGCAGAATTCAATAAAGTAGAAAACATTGTGGAAAAAGAGGAAAATGCTAGTAATTGCATTTTCTCCTCTTCCCATGATGTTTTCAAAAGGCTTCTTCCGAAGGGTCGGTAAAAACCCGGGATTGTTTGGTAAAGGGCTAACACACAATTCCAATTTTTATCGACCCCGAGGAAGAAAATTTTTGAAAACGTAGTGATAAAAGGAGAAAATGTTGGTGCTATACCAGGTAGGTTTTAGTGAGTAAACGGTTATTCTAGCTTGAAATTCAACTATGATCATCAGTTTAGATATATCTTGAGCTAAAACAGGCCTGATTACTCCTCAAAAGTAATGATAAAAGCCATTTTCTCCATTGCTACTTTATAGCTCGTATTACTACAATCCCCCGCAATATTGGGGACAGTGATACGTCATATAAGACAGGTCGAATCATCGAAGAATATGACCTGCGCAGACACCGCTTCCAAAATGATTTCAGCCATATGGAATCAAGAGATATATTCCTGCCTGTGTTTCGCCAGTACTATAGGCAACGGCATTGAAACAGTGACAAAAGCAGCAATTGCTGGCTACATGTATCTACTCCTTTTGTCACAGCGTTCTGGCTTGTATTGATGTATCAACCTATTACCATTTGAAGACATTTTTAGAGTTGCGCTTTTGCTCATTACAAATTGGGTGTGTCGTAAATGATAGATATATCTTTGATATCATCCTTTGAAATAGGGAAGGTTTGTATCTCAGCCTCGACAATATAAACGGAAAGCATAGATCAAAGATCAGACTGCACGTTCTGGGCAGTCTAATTTTGATCTATGCATTCCGCAGAAGCCCCTGCTTACACCTTTATGGCGCTGAACGGCGCAAAACAAGTTCTAGGTCCTCATCCGTAAGTTATTCTTGGTTTTATTCGCAGTCTAGTTCAAAGTCTAGAAAGTAATGAATCTTTTGATTGGTCAAACCATTTGGTAAACTGAACCAATCAGAAGTTTGTGTGACTTTCATATCTACCATATTCTTGGGATTAGACTAACAATGTTCTTAATAATGGTTGGAAAATATGGGCCAGATTACAATGGACTTTCAGGTCATAACAAACGAAAAGTGGCCATTACATGTATGAACTCTTCCTTCAAAGCATAGCCTACCCCATTACATGTATGCTTTTACATCCCAGGTAAAACCGTCTAATCGACGCTGGCCAAAGATATTCTCAATTCAAAAATATGCTACTTGATTGACTGAGACATTCAACATCAGCCATTCAGATTCAAAGTCTCGAACTATAGAACTTATCTTTTACCTTCATCTGTTGGGTAAAACGGAACATCTGGGTCTGTATTAACCAACCATTCTTTTGAACGCTCTCAGTCTTATTCTTCAAGATCTTCTAACTCTGAAAGTTACAGAACTTCTGATTGGCTAAACGAAATGGTTTAGCCAATTAGAAGTTCTCTTACTTTCACATCGATGAACTTCTGAAGAGTAAGACCAGGAACGTTCTGAGGGATGGTTGGTGAATACGGACACTGGTCATCTGGTACAACTATCGCAGACTTTTTTTTGTGTTATCAACTGGAATTACGAAAGATAAGTTGGCAGTTATGATCTTTTGACCATGGTACAAGGCTTGGTCAATCAACACGTAATTTGGTGTGTAATGGCTGTAAAAAAAACATTCCGTATAACCGTCTGACTGGCGCTCGCTACACAGGAGGTCTATTAGAATTCCGCAAGGAGTACACAGGAGATCTTTCAGAATTCAGATTAGATAAGACTATTGGGTCATGTGAATGGAAATTAGCACCAAGTTACAAAGTCATGCATCAAACCATCCTATCTTAGGTAACAATACACAGTGGTCTTGAACACAAGCCGCCCGACCGAAACTTGCGTAACTAAACCGGAAGACCTTTTTTTCTCTCAATACCAGAACAATTTGTATTATCTTCCGCTATATGGCATTCTACAAATACTCATCTATCTAATTTGGGCATCCTGGGTACACAGGACCGGACCACATTTCTACGCGACAGCCGTTACTTTGAATTTCAAACTAAAGTAAACGTATATTCAATAAAACGCTACTTCGTGCGATTCACTCAGCTATGATGAGCAGTTTAGAGAAATCTGGAGCTAAAACACGCCTGATTTTTCCTCAAACGTATTGATAAAAGCCATTTTCTCCATTGCTACTCTATAGCGCGTAATATCACAGTCTCCCCAATAGCGGGGAGAGTGATGCGTCATATAAAACAGGTCGGATCTTCGAAGAATATATACATGTAGCATGCGCAGACAACGGAACAATTTCTGGTTGGCTGAGACAACCAGTTTGAAAACAAAACAATCGGCGGTAAGTTCCGTGTCTATTCATCAAAACATGCCTGTCTAAAGAACAATACGTAAAAGTTTTATAAAAACCCTCTGTGAAATCATCCATTCAGTGCTGGCTAGAAAAGGGAGATCTAAAATGCAAGTCAAACTATCCGATTGGCTAAAATAGATATTCTTTCTCAGCCAGTCAGAGAGCGGGTATTGTAAGACTTTTATCTAGACTGGTTGGAGAATGAGGACCATCTGTTTACAAAAACACATTTATACAAGCATCGCAGACATGTTATAAATTCGAGTTATAAAACATAAATGTTTAAAGGTTGTCTGCATGCTTATTCTACGGACAAAAACACCTTTTCGGATAATGTTGCTTACATAAATTGTTTGTCGTAAAATTCCTTGTCTATAAAAGTCGAAACAGTTAAGTGACCTGGCTGCCATTCACAAAACTGCGTAGATTTACGCAAACTACATGGCTTACAATACGCGATAAAAGGGGGGAGTTGGATATTTGCGTAAAGTGTCGTCTCGGATCAGCCTGCGCAAACTGCGCAGGCTAATCCGAGACGACACTTTCCGCTTATATGTAATTTTCTATTTTGCGTAATTCTACCGTGGCACAAAATCTAATGCACGGACTGCGCAGACTGATCCGAGACGACACTTCACGCAAATGTCCGAATGCCCCTTTTCGCGTATTACAAGCCATATGGGATTGTACATTCATATACGACATCTGTTTACCGAAACGTATGAGCTGGCCCTTCATTTGTGCAATATTTTACTAAAACCATGAAGTTCTGCAGTTTAATGAAAGTTGTTTTTTAGACTTAGTGCTTGCGCACCTAAACTACGTTCGCTAATTTCGCACGTACGCAGTTACATGTAAGTTAAACATGGGCATTCCTAGGCCTATTTTCAGTTACCATTCTAACCCCTACTAATTTTCAAAACCGACAGGAAAACCCCAAATTTTGATATTTTGAAGGTATTGTAAGGGGAAGACATCTACAAAACGGACAATGTAGATCCAAGATCAGAATGCACGTTCTGTGCAGTCTGATCTTGATCTACACTATCCTCAAGAAGTCCTAGAGTCGCGCTTAGCATCCTATGGGTTAATAGCATTCCAGCGCCTCCAGCGGAAATCGAACAATAATCTCCTGGGTTTGTATTCACCAACCATTCTTAAAAACATGCTTTGTCTTATTCTTCAAGATGGTCCGACTGTGAAAGTAACAGAACTTCTGATTGGCTAAACTATTCGGAATGGTTTAGCCAATCAGAGGTTCTGTTACTTTCACATTGACTTATTCTGAAGAATAAGACTAGGACCATTCTGAAGAATGGTTGGTGAATACAGACCCTGGTGACTACTGACGCACATTACGCCATAATAAAGTAAGACTACAATCAGGTGTAAATAAGAAGGCCAGAGGAAATTGTCAGTTTATTGTCTGCAAATGCTTTGAATTTGGACTAATCTAAAATTTTGTCATTTGGTTAAGGGTTAATAAATATGTTAACCATGAAAACGGGGCTTAACTTATTACCAAACGACGATATTTAACCCATTACCACACAATCCCTACTTTTGACGCTCCTGAGAAAGAAGCCTTTTGAAAACACTGTGGGAAAAGGAGAAAATGCTGGTTACCAGCAGTTCCCACAGTGTTTTCTACCCTTCCCAGAACAAATTTCAATTTTTCAGTCACCTTTATTTTGTCGTCTGCAAATGCTTTCAATTTGAACACGTCTAAAATTTTGTCGTGTGGTAATGAGTTAAGGCTTGTCCAAATTGACAGCATTTGCAGACGACAAAATAAAAGTTACTGAAAATTTGAAATTTGTTTTGTGAAGGGTAGAAAGCATTGTTGGAAAAGGAGAAAATGCTGGTTACCAGCATTGTCTCCTTTTCCCACAACGTTTTCTAAAGTCTTCTTTCTCAGGGTCGTCAAAAGTAGGGATTGTGTGGTAAAAAGTTAATCCATTTGCGAAAAGCATTGACTCGTGTCAGCCTGCGCGGTCCGCGCAGGCTGACATGAGCCGAAACTTTTCGCTATCTTTAAATTTTCTGCATGTCAAAGGATCATTCTACCTCCTGATTTTGTCAGATGTTAAAGCAAGTGGCTATTATGGATCCCCAAGTATTTGCTGAATCCCGCAGATGCATGGCTTACATTGAAAAGGTAAACACGCCCCTTTTGTGCAATATAATGCGAGTTTTCTTTTCCTTCATTTAATCATTGTCCCAGAATCCCTACCTCGACAGAACGTTGAATCAATCAATACATTCGATTTATAGGGTTTTTTCTATCCAACAAAGTTTTACTGTACTGAATGACCCTAACTGTAGCCTTCGGTTCCAGGAATGGCTTTCACGACTGGTTAAGATAAAGTTGAGATAACTTCGAGATAAAATTAACCCTTATCCTTCGATATAACTGAAATTTATTTCTCAATTCGATATCAATAACCCAAATATTGCTGTTATAAACTTGGGTTTTTGGGAATGGTATCTCCTTATCGAACAGTGTAGAACAACGATCAGACTGCACGATCTGTGCAATCTGATCTTAATCTACAGTCTGTAAAAGGTAAGGTAGTATGCAAAGGGTTATATCTTTAACGACCGACAAAATTTTACATATATATAATTTTATGATAAATCAGTCGTGACTCATATAATAAAATGTGTCATTTGATATAGGAGAGGTGAAGTATCGTAGGAAAAGGAGAAAAACCTCAGCCCGAATTCGCCAACCGTTCCTTCATTATCAGTACTATTCTCTTCTTAATTTTTTTGGATGGTAACACAACTTCTGTTTGGCTCAACTAAATGGTTTGGCGAGCAAGAAGTTGTCACAATTTGCAAATTTTGATTTTCTAAAATAATGCTGGGAAAGTTATTTGAAATGATTGCTGGATACAGATCAAGCTGGTTACCAGCAGGTCTTTCCCTTTACCGAGATATCTTTTTACAAGCTCTCTTACTGCAGGTTTTAAAAAGGGCTAAACCTAAACGGCAGAATTTTAAACCGGTCCAAATTGAAAATATTGGCAGACGACAAAATTAATACGACTTAAAAATGAAATTTATTCTGGGAGGGTAGAAAACCTTTTGGGAAAAGGAGAAAATACTAGTTACCAGCATGTTCCTTTTCCCACAACGTTTTTGTTTTCAAAAGACTTCTTTTTCAGGGACGTGACCATCTGGGATTGTTTGGTACAGGATTAAGGTAAACAGACCTAATCACCTAATCATTGTCCAGCCTGTGTATCACGACAAGCGAGTTTGTTTAACATTTTACTCAACAATGCCGTATTTTTGCGACTTGGCGAAGCCTTCTGAAAACACTGAGGGGAAAGGAGACCAGTATTTCCTCTTTCTTCCCACATTTTCTACTATTTCTTTAAGAGATTCTACCATTTAAGCCGGGGTTTTAACCCTTTACCAGACGACAACATTTTAACATTTCTAAATTGAAAGCATTTGCAGGCAACAATTTCAGAGTGGTTAAAACGGTGATTCCTTAATAGGAACAAAACATTGTTGGAAAAGGAGAAAATGCTGGTAACCAGCATTTTCTCCTTTTCCCACATTGTTTTCAAAAGGCTTTTTTCTCAGGGTCGTCAAAAGTTAGCTTTGTGTGGTAAAGGTTTAATTTGCCATTTTGCAAATGCCTTAAATTTGGACAGGCCTAAACTTGTCCTCGTGTAAAGAATCAAGGAAGAAATAAATTAATATCGGGAACATTCAAGTCAGTAAAATCGAAATCAAACTCCTTGTAAGAGTGCAGGCTGATATTCGTCGACGTTAACCTTCAGTTAATTTTTCTTCAAATAAGATAAAGGGGGGGCGGTTATTTAGAAATTTGTTAACATAACGGGCTCTAACAATATTTTAACATTGAACTGTATAAGGTAATAGTTTGCAACCATCCGTAAACAAGCAAAAGAAAAGTGGACGACAAAATGTTTGAATTGTATCTCCATAAGTCGATACGTAGCCTATGAAGAAGGTATCTTAGACTGCGTATAGTTTGCAACCATCCGTCAATAAGCAAAAGAAAAGTGGACGACAAAATCTTTGAACTGTATCCCCATAAGGCGATACGTAGCCTCTGAAGAAGGTACATGTATCTTAGATTGCTCGCTAGAATTTCGCAAAGGCTTGTGGGAACGTCACTTGATTACTACCACCCGACGACAATAAATGATATTGTTCATTCGTCATATCTCGGTCGGTTCCGTAACAAGATCAAATTTGATCAACGGATCAACCGAGGATTGCCGAATGGGTTCGGATTCAAAAGTTTCGATGAGTCCTAGCCGGACTTCATATATATGCAAGAGGAGAAATAATATTTTTCGTTATACTTCTATTCACGACAACTATATGTTGTAGATTCCCCTTAACTCTTTACCAAATGACACAATTATAGACTTGTCCAAATTAAAAGCATTTGCAAAGGACAAATTAGATCAGGCTCAAAAATTGAAAATTGTTTTGGGCTGGGTAGAAAACGTTGTGGGAAAAGGAGAAAATGCTGGTTACCAGCATTTTCTCCTTTTCCTACAATGTTTTCAAAAGGCTTTTTTTCTCAGGGTCGTTAAAAGTCGGGATTGTGTGGCAAAGAGTAAAAAGAATAACCCAGACCGCCACTACATAGGGGATTGGGTACAGTCAAATACACGCATGTTCTGAATGAAAAATTATCAATGTCAAGGACTAAGGTATATCTAATTAACACCCTTCATCGAAAGACAAAATTTTAGACTTGTACGTACTGGAAACATTTGCAGACGACATCAACTTAAATGTAACTCGAAAGATGAGGTTTGTCCTATCCCTTTACCAAACGACAAAATATTAGACTGGTCCAAATTGAAAGCACTGGCAGATGACAAAATAAACGTAACTCAAAAATTGAAATTTGTTTCCAGCAGGGTAGAAAACATTGTGGGAAAAGGAGAAAATGCTGGTAACCAGCATTTTCTCCTTTTCCCACAAAATTTTCAAAAGGCTTCTATCTTAGGGCCATAAAAACCAGGGATTGTTTGGGAAAGGGTTAAGAAGGTCGGAAAAACATTTTGTTGGGAAAAAGGTTAAAATGTTGGTCACAAGCACAAACTTCCATCTCCCACAATGTTTTTCAAAGCCTTCCTCCTCAAATCAAAAGATGAGCTATCTCTTCACATGGATGGAAGCACTTTAGGGGAAAAGAAGGACCTTGTAGGTCAACAGCGTTTTCTCCTTTTTTCTAAAAAATTTCTATAAACTTTCTTTTACATAATGGAAAAATATTTCTATAAAATGTTGGAAATAACATTGTGAGAAGAAGAGAGATATCGGTAACCAGCATTTTTTTTTTTTTTGTTTTTCCCAAAATATTATAGAAAGCTTTCCTCCTCAGTCAATGAAACACTAAATTTTTTTCAGCGAAGGGATAACTATGTACAAGTGATGGAGAACATTGAGGGAAAAAAAAGAAAATGCAGTTTGCCAGCATATACTAGTACTTCTTTTGCCATATTGTATTCAAAGCTTTCCTCCTCAGCCGTTAGAAAACGAGATTCTTTTAATGCAGGGATAACTATTTACAAGTGGTATTCATTCAACAGTCAATAAGGGGGTTCATGTCTCAGGAAGTGCACTTGACAAACGTTAACTAGCGACACGGTGCCGAGCTTTAACCACAATCGCCAATTAGTAGAAGGCCGATACATTACAAAATGGTCCTGGTGTTGCTCCAATTCAACCTTTCCCCCTTTTTCTACATATGTAGATCTTTTCGTCCTTTACCAAACAACAAAATTTGGGACAAGACCAAATTCAAAGTATTCTGTAGGAGAGGAATTGATATCAGTTATCCATGACATGTTTTCCAATCCTATCTGTCAACCCTTGAAACTTGTTATACCATGTATCATTCTTTTCTTATTTTACATGTTTATTTGCATCAGCTTATTAAATGAAGTTTAACCCTTTCTCAAACGACAAAATTTTAGACTGGTCCAAATTGAAAGCACTTGCAGACGACAAATTAAACATAACTCAAAAATTGAATTTTGTTTCCAGCTAGGTAGAAAATATTGTGGGAAAAGGAGAAAATGCTGGCTACCAGCATTTTCTCCTTTTCCCACAATGTTTTCACAAGGCTTCCACCTCAGGGTCATAAAAACCAGGGATTGTTTGGTAAAAGGTTAAGCTAGAGCATCTTCAGACGACAAAAAATTGTAGCCCAACTTATGATTTCTATCATTGAAAGGGTAGAAAACTTTGTGGGAAAATTAGAAATTGCTGTTTACCAGCATTTTCTCCTTTTCCCACAGTGTTTTCAAAAGCCCACTCAAAGTCGATAACACTAGGGATTGTGTGGTATGAGTATCGAAAATCTTTCACCACACAATCCTATGCTTACAAGATTTAGTGGATGAGGCCTTTTCAAAAACTTTTTTAAACATTGTGTACACCAGTATCTTCCCTATTCCCACAACGTTTTCTACACTGTGAAAGGACATTAATTCATTTGCACCACTCTAGAATTTGTCTTCTGCAGATACTTTCAATTTGCAAGGGTCTAAAATTTGTTACTTAGGAAAAGGTTTGTCCGAGTCTTCAACCCTTTGCCGAGTCCTTAACTCTTTGCCACAAAACCTGGAGTTTCAGTAACCCTGTGGAAGTCTGTAGAATACATTGCCCAAAACAGAAAAAAATGACGGTATAATTTCTTTTTTCTTTTTTACACAATTTCAGACCCTTTTAAAAGTAAGTCTGATTATTCGAGCCACATTAAATACTAGTATGTTATCTGCAAACGCTTTTAATAAACATTTCACTTCAAGGCAATAACAACCCTCAAAAGACGTCCTATTAAAAAAAAATACGGGAAAAGGAGAAAATAGACAATGGGTTGTTATCAGTGAAATATCAGTTTTGCAACAAACCCACTGGAATATATAAAATCTTTGGAGATAATGTTTTTTTTTTTATTTACAGGAATAAAAGAACGTTAAATGAATCTGCCCTTTAGGTATATACATATGAATCATACTCTCACAAAAAGGGGTTTAATGCATCTCCATGATGCATTATACTAACCAAGTAATCAACTTATGGGGTCTATTTTATATAACAGCCAACAGAATCCTGTGGTTAAATGGTCCTATGATATGCAGAAAATGGACAATGAAGGAAAACCTTTTGATACAGGTTGACTCCCCTGGTCTGCACAGGCTGACCTGGGTTGATCATTTTCACAGTGCATGGCCCATATACATTATTATTTGTACAGACAAGTAGCACTTGGAAACTTGTTCATAGCTGTGGGGAATCATGTTGCCCTAAGCCAAAGGCCAGGACTAGTGGCAACATGATTTACCACAGCTGTGAACAAGTTTCTACGTCACCTGCCACCTGACCGTACAACAAATTTATGCTTCACTAAACATCATGTAATTTAATAAATGTTTTTAAAATGAACTAGAGCTGTCACTGAATGTGACTTAATATTCCCGCCAGCACTTTGACAGAAAAAAGTGTCAAGTTCAAGGGCATGGTTCATACAGGCAAGGCTTGACAAAATTCAAGCACTTTTCAAGGACTGATTTGCCTTTTTCAAGCACTCTAAAAAAGCAACTTGTTTTGCATACTTACTACTTTCTTCACTGACAGCATTATCCTTAAGTAATCAGTAAAACGAAACAGAAAATCTTCTATACAACGTTCCAGCACTATGATACAATATACAATGGGAAAAACAGCAACAAATCCAACTGAACATGTCGAGTCTATCTCGTTCTCTCTCTCCCAGATAGACTAGTTTTTCCTGAGTTCATCCAGCTTGTCATCAAGCTTCTTGCTCAGATCTTCATAAATCTTCAATTTTTTCTTTGGATCCTTTTCAACTTGCATTAGCCTGAGCAAGCAAAGATTTTTCTGCTTTTACACTAAGTTCATCTGCTTTCTTCTCAAGTGCTTCCTGGTCTAACTTAGCTTGTCTCTTTTTCTTTTTCAGGTCACCAATTTCCTCAAGAACAAGTTTACTTTTCCTTTGTTGAGCATCAGATTTGTTCTTTGCCCTCTCCTGCTCTAAGTAGGCATTGTATTTCTGTCTTGCAGATGCTGCACTGACCAGTAGCTGATTGGTCATTTTTACCTTCAGAACTCCCTCAACTTTTTTTTTCATGTTCAAAAATTATTCTCTGTGCAACCAAACTTTGCTGCCTCAAGTTAACACATTCTACTTCCTTATTTGCAGAAAATCCACACTCTACAGTTGCTTGGCCATGAGACAGGGTAAGAGCTTGACTATCGCAAGCAACTTCTGCCATCATGGTTCAGACATGTAAATCACAGCAAACTCATCCAGTCTATTTCACAGATCCTATGTTTGGTATTTTATCAAAAAAACCATTGTACTGCAGCATTATGGTTCTGCATCACAGTCATTGATTCTCTTTGTACTCATAATGAACTTGATAAGCCACTGGAATTTGCTCCTGCACAGATCAGCATCTCTTTCCATTTCCCCGGGATCTAATGCTGCCATATTCCTCACTAGAGAGTATATAATTGGACTTTTCAGAAGAATCTTCTTCGGCACACCAAGAACAAATGTCTTACACTGTATTCTGAATTGTAGGTTTATTCCCAGTTCGCCAAATACCAATTTGCCCATTCCCATTTCACCAGAATTTTTCCCGTTTCGCCCATTCTTTTTTCGCCCTTTCCAACTTCACCCTTTTCGCCAAATATCTGTCCTGTCCTTTTCCCGTTTTGCCCAAATTCATTTTCCCCGACTTTTCATTTCGCCCAGAAGCCATCTCGCCCAACTTTCCCATTTCGCCCTTTTCCCACAAGGTCCCTTCCCATTTCACCCAAATGCCATTTTTCTGATATCTCGGCCCAAAACTAGTGAAAAGTTCTCAAATAAGTTAATTCCTCAATTTATGGACCTTATTTTGAGGGCTACTATGGCCTGCAGAAATCACAGGTGAGGAGGACATATTGGGCCAAAATAGTGATGGGGCGAGCTGATAACTGGGCAAAATGGCATTGGGCAAAGTGGTGAAGGGGCGAAATGATAAAGGGGCGAGATGGCATTGGGCAAATCGGCAAAGGGTGAATTGGCAAAAGGGCAGATGGTAATTGGGCGAAAAGATGATTGGGCGAGGTGGCAATGAGGCAAAATGAAAAAGGGCAAAATGGGGAGGGTACAAGACGGCAAAGGGCGAAATGGGAAGAAAAGTTTGGCGAAATGGGGATGGGCGAAATGGAATTGCGCCAACTGGAAAGACACCGAATTCCATGACTTCCTTCTCACTTGTGGTTGTGGCAAGTTTCAATTTTTCCTGAGCTTGGAATCCAATATCCACCTTTTTATATGTCAGGTGGTTGTCTTTCTCATCCAGATCTATCTTTACTAACTTCCCAGTTGTGGTTGCTTGCTGTAGAACATCAGACTTAATCACTTTCCTCATTAGGCTTTTGATAACAAACATCAACTCTGTAGTCACGAATGGCACCATAGGCTTGTCTGTTTGAAAGTTTGCAACTGAGCAGAAGAATTACAACTTTGCTTGTATCAACTTGTCTTTCACTGATTCAAAGAGAACTTGGTAGGACTTGTTTGTAGGCTTGTTGAACTCTTTTGTCTGAGTCTTCTTAATGTAAACTTCAACAGAATCCCATATTTTCAGAGCTCTCTGGGATACTGGCACATTTTCAAGCCATCTGTGATCGACAAATTAGAGTGGCATATGTGTACCATTTTGCATATAATCCTCTCTCCGAGCAGGTGAGTCTTTAAACAGATAGTATAGGCTACTGAGTATTGAAGATAGATCCAATTCATCAGCCTGTGCTCCAGACTTAAATGCATTGTGCACTGTGTGAAGTCCACATGAACCAATGTTTATGAGATCATGACCATAGTCTGCATTTATTTGCTCTCTGATAGTGTCATAAAATGCCCAATTGACATTTGGTCCATCCATGCTAATTTGAATTAAGTCACTGACATTCAACGTGTCCACTATAGCCTCCTTGAAGTGTTTCACCATGTCATTAGCAGTAGCATGACCCAAGAATGGTGAGCCCAAGTATCTGGTAACAACTTCATTGGTTTCAGTGTCCCAGTAATGGACATGTATATCCATCTGTTTTTCCTGCATTTTTTTGTTTAATGACTCATCAAATAAAATCACAAAAAAATCCTTTGGCACTTGAAAGAGTCAACTGCTTGAAATGTTCTGCAATTCCAAATACAGATAGATAAGATGTTTTTCTTTCTCAACACGAGAATTTACCAATATTGGCCAAAGAACTGTCAGGAAACATCCTACGAAAAATGTCCCCCATGTTTTCATATGAATTGTAAGAATCAAACATTACAACTGTCTGCAACGTCCACAAAATCTCTGACTGAAGAACATCATTCTTTGTTACAAAGTTCTGAACAGACAGAGTATTTTCATTTTTACAATATTTTATACTTTTTCCATGCGATTTCAGACCACTCTTACCAATTGTTCCAATGTTGATTTCTTTTATAAAAGCAATACAATGCACTTTGTACTTATCTGCGGTCTCCCCAACCTATTTATATTTGGTACACCTGCTACAGTTGAAAACACAAATCCCCATGACTTTTCTTTGTAATTCTTCAACTACGCTACATGATACTTCCGGGTTACAAAGCGTCTCTAATACAGAGACTGAATGATCATGAGCGCTTGGAGGTGTAATCTCCCTAATGCAGTTCTGGTCTATTCGTACTCAAAACGTGAGGATCGGTAAATATGGAAACCAAATCAGCCAGATTGACTTTTTTTTCCTTTTTAATTGTCTTGAAATTCAAGCACTTTTCAAGGGCTTCAGCATTTTTTCAAGCACTTTTCAAGCACTTTTTCATAACAGAACAAAAATCAAACACTTTTCAAGGCTACATTTCAAACTCTAGCACTTTTCATCTGATGGCCTCAAATTCAACCACTGTTTAAGACTGTGCACACCCTGAAGGGGAGATAATTTCTCAACCAGGGGTATTTGACACTTGAACATTGCGTCTTGCAAAATCTTCAATATATGATCAATATATGTGCAAAGTTTAAATACAATTGAAGCAAAACTGTGGGAGGAGTTCGTGACACAAAATTGCTCGTATTTTGTACACAGACACTGGAACGGACGGACACACGGACATACACAGATGGACAGGCTGATTCCAGTATACCCCAAAAACATTTGTTTTGAGGGGTATAACAAGTCTAAAATTTTGTCATTTGGTGTAGATTTAGCCGTCAGATTATGTGAATCATGGGTTGGTATATAAAAATACTATAAAACATGCAAACTAGTGTAAAGCATGTACACCATCAGGATTCACATACAAAAAAAAAACAAGTTTGCCTCCAATCATATAACATTTAATTGAAAGAGAAAATAAATAATTTTCAACTACAATAACAAATTTACCTTTAAAAATTCAACCCAATATAGGGCCAAGTAACAACCAAAGTTGATTGTATGGACAGTGTAGATCAAGATTAAATTGCTCAGAAAGAGAAAATAAACAAAACGGCCTTGCTGCAATGTATAGTATTGTTTAGTTGAATAAATTTGTCACATTCTTCAAGTTTGGACTCTTGAGAGTCTTAATAATTGAAATACTAATGCAAACCACAAACTCAGATTGTCTTTGTACAATTATTTAAACTTAACTTGAAACTCTTTGACTTCTGTAGATCATCTCTTGAATATTTATTAAGAAAAGGAACATATTCCTTTAAAAGATTTATGGAAAACATTCTGTAAAAAGGGACAATTTCACATTTGTTTCACATTTCAAAAACTGTTGTGGAGTTTAAGGTCATCATTTAACAGTTATGGACTAACTCTCTACCACACAACAAAATTTAGGACACAAGGATGTTTTAGAAACAGTTAAACCAGTCTTTGTTGACAAAATGTGCTACCTCTGTGGTCTAAACAGAACGACAAACTTCGTCACTTGTATTTCTGCTGGTTATATGGATAGCTGCCTTGACCTTGGTTCCAGTCTCGCTGATAAAGTATTATGTCTGAACCAGGTGGATGAGAGGAACCAGCTTGATGAATGTAACCTTGATCTGGATAACCATAGAAATGACCTTGACCCCAGCCGCTGTAGCCATACTGATCTTGGTAAGCCCCATTTCCATAGTAACCATGAAAACCTTGACCTTCTATGTCTGTATTTGGATACTGGGACTCATACCCTGGAATATAAGAGTTAGCTTAACTCACTACCAAACGACAAAATTTTGGACTAGTCCAAAATGAAAGAATTTGCAGAAGACAAAATAAACGTGAATCAAAAAATGAAATTTGATTTGGAAAGGGTAGAAAACATTGTGGGAAAAGGATAAATTGCTGGTTCTTGCTCAGGGGCATCAAAAGTAGGGATTGTGTGTTAATGGGTTAAATTAATGTTAACGCCTTGATGTTCTTACTCTCCAGTTTATCCATATAGAAAGGTTTCGATACATTTTGGCATTCAGTCAGGTAAGGCTGTTTGCCTGTTTAGCTGTGACACTGTTTTGGTACTGCTCTTGTTGAAACAAATCACCAAAAAAAGACTGTCCCTCCCCCCACACCAACACACACTTAAAAAAAAATACAAAAAGGTCTTAATCTCTCTCTGGATTTCTGATTTTCCCACAACACAACTATACACAAATGAATAATGTTAGTCTTATAAAAAAGTATGTACCCTGTTACAATGACTAGCATCATTCCTCAAAAATAAAAAGAGTGGTGTGGCTGACTTGGGAATCAACCACAAACACCTGAATTGTAAGCCCCCACATGTTACTACTGTAGTAGATATGGACCACAGCTTTGGATTTAACTCTTTACCTCAAAATCCCAACTTTTAACGAAAGCTTTTTGAAAACATTGCGGGAAAAGGAGAAAATGCTGGTAACCAGCATTTTCTCCTTTTCCCCCAATGTTTTCCACCCTTCCCAAAACAAATTTTAATTTTTGATCTACATTTATTTTGTCATCTGCAAGAGCTTCAATTTGGACAAAGTCTAAAATTTTGTTGTTAGGTAAAGAGTTAGACTACTGCATACCCTGATCAATGCTGGCATTGTATCTAGCCTCCTGTGATTGGGGTTGAGTATTTCTGCTGTTGGGAAAGTATGGCCATGTGCTGGCATCCCCTGTGCCCTGTTCACCTGGGACTTGGTCCCACATTCTACACAGGGCTTCTCCTATGTGAGGCTCCAGCTCCTAGAAAGTAAACAAGTGAAACAAAGTGTATCTTAGAATAGTGCTGTGAAATGCTAGCATCTCAAAACACCTGTTAATTATGGACCAAACCCCATAATAAGGTTTCTCATATAGCAGGCTTTAGCTCCTTGAAAGTAATGATCAAATGGTTTAGCCTGCCACAAATTGTGCTACTTTCTGAATTCTGAACATCAGAAAATAACAGTGCAATTTACAGTGGTTGATTAATAACAGCCAATGGTCAAACAGCTTACACAAGGCCTCTCGTATGCAAGGCTGTAACTTCTTAAAAATTGAATGAAATCATGCAACAATTCTCACCAAATGATTTTATGAAAATAATGAGACATAAGGCTGAAACTGATTTAATCACATAATAAACAAGAGCGGCAAATTGTCGCAAGATACGCCCGTCTTACCCCAAGTTGTAAAGCTGGGGCATGCACCAGACAAAATTCAAGTATGAAAAACAACAAAGGGCAATAACTCAAAAATTAAGCAAGCAAGAGTTGTGATTTTGGTGCACTGCACTCCCCCTTGATGAGATCTATCCACCAATGAAATTTCATAACCCTAGCTAGTATAGTTTTAGAGATATGCTTCGGACAAAAATCAAGTATGAAAAACGACAAAGGGCAATAACTCAAAAATTAAGCAAGCAACAGTTATGATTCCTGTGCACTGCACTCCGCCTCGGTGAGATCTATCCACCCATGAAATTTCATAACCCTAGCTAGTATAGTTTTGGAGATATTCACCGGACAAAATTCAAGTATAAAAAATGACAAAGGGCAATAACTGAAAAATTAAGAAAGCAAGAGTTATGATTCTTGAGTGAGATCTATCCACCCATGAAATTTCATAACCCTAGCTACTATAGTTTTGGAGATATGCTCCGGACAAAATTCAAGTATGAAAAACAACAAAGGGCAATAACTCAAAAATTAAGCAAGCAAGAGTTGTGATTTGTGTGCACTGCACCCCCCATCCATGAGATCTATCCACCCATGAAATTTCATAACCCTAGGTAGTATAGTATTG
This sequence comes from Tridacna crocea, assembly GCA_943736015.1. Taxonomy (NCBI): domain Eukaryota; kingdom Metazoa; phylum Mollusca; class Bivalvia; order Cardiida; family Cardiidae; genus Tridacna; species Tridacna crocea. Next base: position 41,444,448 of record OX031066.1, on the reverse strand, counting down.
GTGATATGCTTCGGACAAAAATCAAGTATGAAAAATGACAAAGGGCAATAACTCAAAAATTAAGCAAGCAAGAGTTATGATTCCTGTGCACTGCACTCCGCCTCAGTGAGATCTATCCACCCATGAAATTTCATAACCCTAGGTAGTATAGTATTGGTGATATGCTTCGGACAAAATTCAAGTATAAAAAACGACAAAGGGCAATAACTCAAAAATTAAGCGAGCAAGAGTTATGATTCTTGTGCACTGCACTCCCCCTCAGTGAGATCTATCCACCCATGAAATTTCATAACCCTAGCTAGTATAGTTTTGGAGATATGCTCCGGACAAAATTCAAGTATGAAAAACAACAAAGGGCAATAACTCAAAAATTAAGCGAGCAAGAGTTGTGATTCTTGTGCACTGCACTCCCCCTCGATGAGATCTATCCACCCATGAAATTTCATAACCCTAGCTAGTATAGTTTTGGAGATATGCTCCGGACAAAATTCAAGTATGAAAAACAACAAAGGGCAATAACTCAAAAATTAAGCGAGCAAGAGTTGTGATTCTTGTGCACTGCACTCCCCCTCGATGAGATCTATCCACCCATGAAATTTCATAACCCTAGCTTGTATAGTTTTGGAGATATGCTCCGGACAAAGAACTGGACGCCGCCCGCCCGCCCGCCCGCCCGCCCGCCACGGGTGATCCCATAATACGTCCCGTCTTCGACGGGCGTATAAAAATCATTCAAAAGCATATGCAGGAAACAAATTACTAGTGGTTTAAACGACCAGTTTTGTCTATGATAGGGTAATAGTTAATTCCCTTTTCTCCCAGATGGGTGTTACATTTCTGGATTATTTTGTAAAAGTTTTTTTCCAGTCGTGTATTTATTTTTCTTTTCTTTATTTTATGAATATATAATCCTTCTTGTACCTTCATGCCAAATTTTGCCCCTAATGGTTGCAGGGTTGCAAAGATTACGTTGGATAAAAAATGCATTTCATTCCATACACATAGCAACCACAGTTTCTGATCTAACTTTTTACCACACAATCCCGGTTTTCAATGACCAAGAGATAGAAGCCTTTTGAAAACATTACGGGAAAAGGTAACCAGCATTTTCTCCTTTTCCCACCATGTTTTCTACCATCCCATAATCAATGAATGAATGAATGAATGGTGTTTTATGGCCTGTCAACAACTTAGGTCATATTGGGTGCACTTACTTAGTAAACAATAATGCGAGGTGAAAATAACATACATGTGCAACAACATAAGACAAACATGATAAATGTGGAATGGATGAAACACAAAATGATGCCCCTTTTGTCACCTTTTACGACATGCATGCTGTCACTTTTGTTCCGCCACATGAAATGGCAGATGTGAAGATCGCGGGACTGCAGTGGTTTATTCTTATACCCCCGATTAAACCACACAGGGTCCCACAGGCCAATTGATTCCCATTCCAAACCCTATTTACATCAAGAAAAAAAATAAAGTATTTGGAATAAGAACTACCCAGCCTGCTGCAATCCTATGAATTACGAGGAAAGCAGCCGTTTGTCTCTAATTTTAGTCGCCTTCTACAACATGCCACAGAGAAAGGCCGAGGTCCTATTCTATAAAGTAAAAAAAAAACGGGACCCCACGGGGACCCATAATCAAAAATCAATTTTTGATTCACATTTATTTTGTCATCTGTAAATGCGTTCAATTGGGATAGTTCAAAATTTTGTCATTTGGTAATAAAAATTCCTGGTGTTTCTTTATCACATACACCCTACGTTGATTTTTTATTCATGTTTACACAGCCATCTAGATTCTACACATTGTAAAGTTGTAACAGTTTTTGTTTATCCTCTGGCTGTAAGGGTACATCCTTAATTTAAAAACTTTACTTCATTGAAATGTGAAGCTTGAAAAATGATATTTGTTTACTGTATAGATGGAAATTTTGCGGCACGGAAATATTTTCAATTTCGCGAATTTGAAAAATTCATAAACTTTTCTGTTTGCCTATCTTACTACAAGTATACTAATAAAGAATGAGTGACTTGAAATTGCAAACATATCTGAAAGCAAATTGTAATTGGTAATTCGCTAATCTTTTTAACATGCGTATATAATCACATATGCAGTTACTGTTTTTTATTTGTTGAGAAAATGCTTATTTTTGTTGTTCTGTTGTTTCTAATATTACTTGCAGCATTATCTGAAAATCTACCAGCTCTTGAACTAAAAACTAGGAATGAATATCACCTCTGTAAAATACTAACTAAATGACACAATCACAAGTAATTCGAGAGTACACTAGAGTATTGTAGGTCGTTGCTGTAAAAAACTGAAAGTTTGTTTGATAGTTTTCTTTATTTACTTAACTCTTTATCGCACAATCCTGGCTTTTAACAAACCCGATATAGAAAGCTTTGGAAAACATTGTGGGAAAAGAAGAAAATGCTGGTAACCAGCATTTTCTTCTTTTTCTACAATATTTACTATTTTTCAAAAGTAAAGTTTCAATTTTTGAGAGACATTTATTTTGTCGTCTGCAAATGCTTTCGATTTGGTCCAGTCCAAAAATTTGTCATTTGGTAAAGAGTTAATAATGTGCCCTCAGGTTCCGTAGTTTTCATTTTAGGAGACAATGCTAAATCAATCAGATGATTACTCCAATGCACTGATGCCACATTTTTGTCTAGGAGCTGGTCAAGCTACAGGCTTTTATTTCATGCTTTCCGGTGGGATATCGACAAATAGCAGTGAACTTATTTTTCTATCTTACACTGGCACCACTAGTGAAAATACCGGTTTTCACGTTCTTGTTGCCTAGGTAAATTGTGCTTGCCTCACAACCCAATGGGAAATATGACGTCATATACTTTACATTTCCCACACTTGACCTAATATTGTAATGAGTTGCTATGCGGGAGGGGTAGGCCACGGGGAATAACGGAAAAGAACTGTACTGGAATTTGATAAGCTCCTCCCAGAAAGGGTTAAAAGCATGAAATAAATAGAATATTTGTTTTTTTCGGTGAAAGATTGAAATTTATTTCATCTTGTGAACAACATCGGTAATATTTTCACTCGTGGCTGCACCACTTGTGAAAATATTACCAATGGTGTTCACTCGATGAAATAAATTTCGATCTTTCACCGGAAAAAACAAATATCCTCTATATAATCAATAGTACAGTGGTTATACCTGGCCATCCCTGCTTATCTGTACTCTTTTATGTTCATTGTAGCCATTCCTCAGATGATGGGTAAATGTAAAGGGGAGGTTTCCTCTACAAAGTATAGAAAAAAAAAATGTTTTAAGCTTTTACAACAAAAAATACAACAAAAAATACTGTCTTAGTAACAAACTCTGCTAAAAACCTGTGCTCATTCTAAGCCACCAGTTTGGAGAAGAACACTATAAAGCCTAGTTTCGCTCTGATCCTTTTTGTAGAAAATTCTGAATTATTTGTAAATTATACACTTCATATGAATTTGCAAATAAAATATTTTTTTAACTATGAAAAAAAAAAACTATCCTATGCGAGCAAATACTGGTACATTTTTTCAGTTTTGATAAAAGGCAACTTTACTGAAATGTACCAAGCAAACAGTAAGTCCTGTCTTAGCCCATTACCACACAATCCTGACTTATTACGACCTTGAGAAAGAAGCCTTCAGAAAACATTGTGGGAAAAGGAGAAAATGCTGGTAACCAGCATTTTCTCCTTTTCCCTCAACGTTTCCTACTCTTCGAAAACAAACTTTCAATTTTTCAGTCACATTTATTTTGTCGTCTGCAAATGCTTTCAATTTGGACAGGTCTAAAATTTTCTGGTGTGGCAAAGAGTTACTGTAAACAACACATTTTGAATATAGCTTTGGTTCTTGCTTAACTCTTTACCAAATGACAAAATTTTTGACTCGTCCAAATTCAAAGCAGTTTCAGATGACAATATAAATGTATCTCAAATGATGTTTTCAGTCTTCAATAGGGCAGAAAACATCATGGGAAAAGGAGAGAATGTTGGTAACCAGCATTTTCTCCAATTCCCAAAATGTTTTCAAAAGGCCTTTTCCTCAGAGTCATTGACACACAGGGATTGTGTGGTAAAGAGTTTAACACTAGATTGTTAGGTACAACTAAAGCCACTTTTCCAGATAGGATACATCAAGGTTACTGTAAGACTATGGAAGCTGTGCAGTCTAATGTCAAGTATGGTGGTTTTTTTTTTAAGTGAAAACAACCATGAAATCGGAATATCCAAGGTTTTACTGTCAGATAGGTAAACATAGTTTTTTAAAATAATGTAAGATAAAGGATGAAGTGTTTTTCTACTGTTCCTAATATCTATCCAATCATTTGAGCCATATTTTCTTGGGCAAGAGGAAAATTTTGCTGTCTTGTAAAAATTTGAAACAATCAGTCAATGCAGACAGGTGGCCTACTAGAGCAGGTACCGATAACATTGACTCTAAATAATAATGTTTAACACCTTTTCACACAACAAAATTTTAGACTATTCAATTTGCAGACAACAAATTATACGTTGCTCAAATGGTGACATTTGTCATCATAGAATAAAAAAAATTCCACGAAAAAGGAGCAAATGCTGAAGATAAGCATTTTCTCCTTTTCTCCAAATTATTTCAAAAAACCTGTCTTCCCCAGTACATTAAAGTCGGGATCGTTTTGTAAAGGTTAACCCATTACCACACAAAAATATTTTGAACTAGTCCAAATTGAAAGCATTTGCAGATACCAACATAAATGTGAATCAACATTAACCCATTACCAAACAACAAAATTTTAGACTGGTCCAAATTGAAAGCATTTGCAGACGACAAAATAAAAGTGACTGAAATATTGAAATTTGTTTTGTGAAGGGTAGAAAACATTGTGGGAAAAGGAGAAAATGCTGGTTACCAGCATTTTCTCCTTTTCCCACAATGTTTTCTAAAGGCTTCATTCTGAAGGGCGTCAAAAGTAGGGATTGTGTGGTAATGGGTTAAAATTTGATAAGGGATGGGTAGAAAACATTGAGGGAAAAGGATAAAATGCTGGTTACCAGCATTTTCTGCTTTTCCCAAAATGTCTTTATAATGCGTCTTTTTCAGGGTTGTAGGACTGCGTGGTAAAAGAGTTAAACAACCCTAGAGAAAAATGTTTTTTAACCTATTACCACACAATCCCAACTTTTGACTACCCCTAGAGAGAAGCCTTTAGAAAACATTGCGGGAAAAGGAGAAAATGCTGATAACCACAATTTTCTCTTTTTCTCACAATGTTATCTACCCTTGGCAAATCAAATTTCAATTTTTCAGTCACATTTATTTTGTCGTCTGCTAATGCTTTCAATTTAGACTTGTCCAAAATTTTATCGTTCGGTAAACAGTTAAATAATTGTACATAAAAGGGTATATGCTGGCTGCCTACAGTTTTGCATTTTACCAAAATGTTTTCTACCTGTTTGAAATACATGATCATTGTCATCATCATCATCATCAAAAGTTATGTCAAATGCTATTAATATGGAAAAGAAGAAATATCTTATTGTCTGGTAACAGTTTACAGAGACAAGAGGTCTCTCCATACAAATGTATTCATTAACTCTTTACAACACATCCCGAATTTTAACAACTCTGATAGATATAACTTTTCAAAACAATGAGGGAAACAGAGAAACAATTTCTCCTTTCCCTATAATGCTTTCTAGCTACTCAAGAACAAGTACATGTACTATAATTTGAAAATCATTTGAATTGTCACATGTTATTTCTTTTAATTTGGACAAGTCTAAATTTTTGATGTGGGGTGAAGCATTAAGTCTTTACCACACAAGAAAAATTTAGACTGGTCCAAATTGAAAGCAGTGCAGGCAACAACATAAAGGTGACAGAAAAATTGAAATTTGTTCTGGAAAGGGTAGAAAACACTGTGGGAAAAGTAGAAAATGCTGGTTACCAGCATTTTCTCCTTTTCCTACAGTGTTTTCAAAAGGCTTCTTTCTTTGGGGTGTCAAAAGTAGGAATTGTGTGGTAATGGGTTAACAGATAAAATAACTGGCACCATTTAATTTAGTTATCTAAGTTGAACATCTCGTATGACATCTTATTTTCCATTCATACTGTATTTTAGCTCTCAGAGTTGCATAATTCATAACTAGTTACACTGCAATGCATGACTCTACTACAATTGTCATCTCAGCGAATGAATAATTGAAAATACCAACTACAGAGCAAAAATTGTTGCTTTGTAAGCCTGCAGTCATGTTATTTGCACATTTTCTATATCGGAGAAAAATCAGCTAATCACTTTGTCATGAAAATCAGTCATATTTTGTAACTTTGATATGAACACTGCACTCCATGACTGCCCAATTCATGAATTGGGCAGTCATGGAGTGCAGTGTTCATATCAAAGTCAGGAGTCCTAAATGTCAAAACTTATTGTATTTACTCCACTACTTCGGACACATTTTTAACCCTTTGCCAAAAGTCAAAATTTTACACTTGCACCAGTTGAAAGGTTTTTCAGGGACAACATAATTCTGGCTCGAAAAAGAGAAATGAAACTGTCTAAACTAGAAGGCCCTGAAGGGCCTGAATATGCTCTACTGGCAGTCAACTTGAAATGGCTACTTTTCCCATACTGTTTGTTGGATTTTTTTTCAAAATCCATAAGGTCCATAACTGGGACAAGAATCAGATTACAAATGCACATTTTATCCCGTAAACAAGAATTTGAAATTTTCAACCTGAGATGGCTACTTTTCCCATATTGTTTATTGGATTTTTTTCAAAATAAACAGCGTTGAAGCTACTGATGTGATAAACAAACTGTGTGATTTTCATGAAAATCTGACAAGAAATGCAGACTTTATCATGTAAACAAGAATTTGAACTTTTCAACTTGAAATGGCTACTTTTCCCATACTATTTGTTGGATTTTTTTTTCAAAATAAATAGGGTTAACCCATTACCACACAATCCCTACTTTTGACGCCCCTGAGAAGGAAGCCTCTTGAAAACACTGTGGGAAATGGAGAAAATACAGGTAACCAGCATTTTCTCCTTTTCCCACAGTGTTTTCTACCCTTCCCAGAACAAATTTCAATTTTTCATTTACCTTTATTTTGTCGTCTGCAAATGCTTTTAATTTGGACCAGTCTAAAATTTTCTCGTGTGGTAAAGAGTTAAAGCTATTGATGAAATAAACAAACTGTGCAAGTTTCACACAAATCTAGCAACAAATGCAGACTTTATCGCGTTAACAAGAATTGGAAATTTTCAACTGGAAATGGCTACTTTTGCATTCAATTTGTCGGATTTTTTTTTTTCTCAAAATCTATAGGGTTGAAGCTATTGATTAGATAAATAAACTGTGCAAGTTTCATGAAAATCTGACGAAAAATATAGATTTTATTGCGTAAACAAGAATTTGAAATTTTCAACTTGAAATGGCTACTTTTTCCATATTGTTTGTTGGATTTTTCTCAAAATCAATAGGGTTGAAGCTATTGATAAGATAAACAATCTGTGCAAGTTTCATGAAATCTGCCAACAAATGCAGACTTTATTGCGTAAACAAGAAAAAGACTAATGGACAGACGGCAGACAGACGACGCAAACCCCGCCATGACATAAGCTCTGCTGGCTTTCAGCCAGTAGAGCTAAAAACTGTGGGTACAAGAGAAAATGCTGATAATCAGCTTCTTTCTCTCTTTCAATCAATGTTTTCAAAAGCTTTCTTCCTTTGGGTTATTAAATCTTTACTAAAAGACAAAATTTTAGACTAGCCTGAAGTGAAAGCATTTGCAGACGACAAAATAAACATGATTCAAAAAATGGAATTTGATTTGGGAAAGGTAGAAAAAATTTTGGGGGAAAAGGAGAAAAATGCTGGTTACCAGCATTTTCTCCTTTTCCCACGATGTTTTCAAAAGGCTTCTTTTGTTAGGGCCTTTTAGAGTCAGATTGTGTGGTTAAGAGTTAAAGCATTTGATTATATGGTGAAGAGCTACAGGACATGGCACCAACCTTCATACCCAAGTTTTCTAAAGTAGCATCGACAATAAATCAAGATCTATTATCAAAATATGGCATGCTAATTGATGAAAATGACCCCTGGCTGATTCCTTTACTCTTTACCAGACAACAAAGGCTCAGATAGGTCAAAATTCAAGTTGTCTACAGAAAGTTATGAGTTTTACTTTTATCAAAGAATTATATGTTTAAACAAGCAATATGAAAATATTGTGGGAAAAGGAAAAAAAACTGATAACTGCTGCATTACAATATATATTTTTTCATACTCAACTCAGCTGAGGATGAAATTTCAAAACACAAGCACCACATGCTGGTACAAACTCTTGGCTTTAACTTCTAATAGATAAAGATTGATTTTTCAGTGAATATTCTAGGTTGAAAAAAGGGGATTAACTCAATCAAAAATATTTTGAAGGTTACCAAACTGGTTGTATGGGAACCCCATTTAAAAGTTAACAAAAGTTTAAAGTAAATTTCTTCAGTAAAAACAGACATTTTATGGAATGTTATAGTTTTTGCACAGCAAGAAAGAGGACATAGAGAACAACAAGGCTAATTATTCAAACTTGATTTGATACACCTTACACAGCAACTTTTTAAATTTCAAACTTTTCTTTACTTCTTCTTATTGGATGAAAGCCTCTATTCCATATTGTGGCATGTACAGAAGCACAAATGAAACTGAAGGTATGAATACAGAGCGTGAACTCAGGTTTTTATACACAGAAGGAAAGAGGACACAATCTTGTCAATTAAATTTTGTAGGTTGCTTAGTAGAGGAGGTTCCTTGTTTCACGAACAAAAAAGCCTTTCAACTCTTTACCACACGAGAAAATTTTAGACTGGTCCAAATTGAACGCATTTGCAGACGACAAAATAAAAGTGACTGAAAAATTGAAATTTGTTCTGGGAAGGGTAGAAAACACTGTGGGAAAAGGAGAAAATGCTGGTTACCAGCATTTTCTCCTTTTCCCACAGTGTTTTCAAAAGGCTTCTTTCTCGGGGGTGTCAAAAGTAGGGATTGTGTGGTAATGGGTTAAAAATCATTGTGGGAAAATAAGAAAATGCTGATAACCAGCATTTTCTTCTTTGCCCACCATGTTTTCCGCTATCCCTGAGTAGAGTTTTAATATTTGGGTTATGTTTATTTTTTTGTCTGCAAAATTAATGTTTTCAGTTTCGACCAGTTAAAGATTTTGTCATTTGGTAAAGAGTTAAGTGATGTTTTACCACACTTTTTAAACTTTTCAAGTCATTTCATAACACCAGCTAACACATTCATGTATGCTTCGGGTTTCACCAGTACTAAGCTGTACTATTACTGGGCTAGCTTTAACCCATTACCACACAATCCCTACTTTTGACGCCCCTGAGAAAGAAGCCTTTAGAAAACATTGTGGGAAAAGGAGAAAATACTGTTAACCAGCATTTTCTCCTTTTTCCCACAATGTTTTCTACCCTTCAGAAAACAAATTTCAAATTTTCAGTCACTTCTATTTTGTCGTCTGCAAATGCTTTCTTGGACCAGTCTAAAATATTGTCGTTTGGTAATGGGTTAAAGGTGTCTAGCCGAAGGACAGTCCCACTAAAAAAATAGGGCTTCTGATGGGGTGCAAACCCAGACTTCAAGATTTTGAGTTCTACACTTCACTGATGAGCCATGTAGGATCCTTCTGAATGCTAATTCTGTTTAGTCCAAATTGGAAGTATTTGTAGGCAACCAAATTAATGTGACCAAAAAAACTGAAATTTGTTTTGGGAAGGGAAGACACCACTGAAGGAAAAGCAGAAAATGCTGGTTACTAGCATTTTCTCCTTTTCCTGCAATGGTTTCAGAAGGCTTCTTTCTCAGGGTCATAAAAACCAGGGATTGTTTGGGAAAAGGTTAAAAAATGTCATGACACAATAAAGGTGACTTACTTCTCTATATTGAAATTCAAGATCGAAGGTTGAGAAAGACTATCAGACAGATATAAAGAAACAGTCCAAAGAAAAATATCTCTCTGCCTTTCAGCAGGAGGTCATTAGACAGTCAACTCTCGTTACAAGGACCATGTATGTTTCCAGCAAAAATGTTGTTGTTACGAAAATGTCAGTACATTGAAAATGAACCATTAAGCTTGAAATATGATAGTTGTTTGAATGACAATCACTCAAAACACACACAATGACTACTTCAGTGTTCCCACTATCTTTTTATTTCAAGGGTATTTACCCCCTGGCCTGAAAATCTTGGGGCAAGATTTCATATTAGAGGGTATGACAATAATGGTTCTAAACTAGAGGTAAGGCAATCCATAATGATGATTTACAGCAAAGAAATGTCGCCTATGATAAGATGTAAATTACTGCCTAAAATTTACAGCCTAAAGTCATTAAAAAGCTGATTGGCTGTCAGAAGAGACTCTGATTGTACAATGTCTAAGAGAAATTTTGTTGTGTCATGGGGTTTCCGTGGTTTTTGTTCCGTTCTATTTTTCATACCTGGCAATTTCTGGATAAGTATTTCTGCATGATTGGATCTGAATATGTCAACATGAATAACAAGGAACTTCAAAATCTGTCATTTTACCCCAGATAATTGGCCAGTGTTGTCATGTTGTCTATGTATTTTCTTATGTGAGGTCTTGCGTGTAATCAATATAAATTTTGATAGGTAAATTTCAATTCTGTAACGTGATTTACGCAAAATTTGCGTGAGCGGAAACAGTGCTACTTACCATTTTCGTCTACAGTGGTATAAATGATTCGCGTCAAATAAACAGTGGTTTAAATTCACATTTTGTGCATACTTACGACAATATGACACTAATCCTACAACACAAATTGTTTAGGGGCATTTTGTAGACGGTATGATAATCAATATTCCCAAAGGGGAAAACCCTACTCGTACATAGTACATCCACACTAATCATACATAGTACAAGCACATGATTTATCGATTATCACCATAAATGAGGTGCTAAAAACAGCACTGGAAATTTACCTGAAAAGACAATTAAAAGAGTGGCAATGTATTGAATAAGAATTATATGTACTTTTGTTCCCGAAAAAATTGTGTCGGGTGTCCGAAAATGAAAATTCCGTTGTGGATGAAAAATAGACTGCGCAAATCTGTTCCGGACAAATTTGTGTCGGTAAGTGAAAATCTTGATGTATTAGATGCCGTTCAAACTGGAGATGACTGTAGTGAAACATGAGCTCACCTCTTCATCCAGTCTACAGAAAACACACCACCAGAACCATTGAAATCTGAGGACCGGTCACTTCCTATGATAGATGACATTTTCGCATAGCCCTGAAAATGACCACTACCCTGGACAGAAAATATCAGGTATACAGTCTGGCCATCCTGAAAGTAACAATTTGACTCTTTACCACACGATCCTGACTTTTCACGACCTTGAAAAAGAAGGCTTTAGAAAATATTGTGGGAAAAGGATAAAACGCTGGTAACCATCATTTTCTCCTTTTTCCACAATGTTTTTACTCTTCTAAAGTAAAGTTTTCAATTTCCTTTGTCATATGTAAATGCTTTCAATTTGGTGAGTCCAAAAATTTTACTTTTGATCTCTTACTACCATCATTTTAATTGCAATGCTCTGTAATTACTTTATTTACAATGCATTATAATTACACATGCCACACAGTATTTTGAAATTAAACCATTCAACTAAATGTGATGCAACTGACATGAACACCTTCTTTCTCACCAAACACATGGACAACTACACTACATGAGCACTAGCCATATTATAGTAGAGGCAAAACATGAGCACTGCATGCAGATGCAAACACTTGCAGAACCTCTTTACCATGCAATCCCAAGTTTTTACAACTCTATATATATAAAAACACTTTTGAAAAATAATGTAGGAAAAGGAGAAAATGCCAATGAGCTCCTTTTTGCACACTTTTTTCTAACCTACCAAACACATATTTTCTTGTTTGAGCCTTTAATTTATCGTCCACAAATCCTTTCATTCTGTATGGACAAGACTACAATTTTTTTTTTACGTGGCAGAAAGGTAAGCTTCTTTTTCTAGGAAAATTTTGAATTAAAAAAGTCATTACTGCGCAATAACCATTCTGAGAATTACCTGACCTTCTGGTATAAAATACCATTTTAGTAATTTATATTAGTCCAAGGTTTGGCAATAATATGAGACAATGTCAAAGCTATCACATCTCAAAAACAGACAACAACAGGAAAATTTACCACAACTCAGGTTTCTTTGAAACAGCCAAATTTAACACTTTACCCTGTAAAGAAATTTCAAGTTGGTCCATACTGAAAGCATTTAAAAAGGACATAATAAATCTAACTGGAAAAAGTGAAAGTTTTCTTTGTAAGTGTTGAAAAAATTGTGGGAAAAAGAGAAAATGCTGGTTACCAGCATTTTCTCCTTTTCCCACAATGTTTTTAAAACTCTCCTCATTAGGATAATCAAAACTCGGGATTGTGTGGTGAAGGGCTAAGAAAATAAGTTACCTGAAATGCTTTATTTAGTTTTCTCTCATTAGTCTTCGAAGTTGCCCAGGCTCCTTTACTAACAGACATATCAATGTTTTTCTGAGTGTGACATTTCATGACAAAGTATCGATTGGGTCCCATATACTCATGCAGCATACCAGGCTGGGTACCAATACTTGGGCTATCTGATGGGGTGCTGGTTCCACTTCCTTGAGGTGAACCACTTTGAACTGAACTGTCGTCCGAGTAACTGAATTCTGCAGGGTGTATAAAAGATATGTGCTTCTTTTGGCTGTAAGTACCTACATTTAATACTCCCTGATCACGACTATTTGTGCCTTGCTGCAGAAAACATTATGGTAAGAGAAGAAATTGCCAATAATGAGAGACTTCTCCCTTTTTCTTCCAAATGTTTTCATGTGTATTCTACTATGTCATTTACATTAACCCTTACCCCATAAGGCATTCATTCCTATGGCATCTCTAATTGACCCTAAATAACAGGAAGGATGAAGCCATTTCTTATGTGTAAATGACACCTTTTGATAGCATAGAAAACATTGTGACAAAAAGTGAAATTGCTCGTGATGAGCAATTTAACCTTTTGCCACAATGCTTTCCAAATGCTCCTACAAGCAATGTGTAGAAATGAGTATCTATGGAGTAAAGGGTTAAGTTGTGTGTCGTGGTTTGAGAGTTGAAGTTCGCTAGATTTATCACTTTGAAAGATACAACAATTCTTCTTCTTATGTACTACAAAATTTAATCAACAAGCAAAAGTTGATATGGCACAGCAAAGCATCTCCACTGACTGGCACTGATATTCAAACAAGAGGGTCAAGATGGCCCTGGTTCGCTCACCTGAATTTTTGAGAGGACCATAGCCAATTTTTTCACAATCTAAACAACCATTTCTAGAATTTCTTCATATCTGTATAGTGTAAATAGCCCACAACCATCAGAGCCATGTTTCTTGATGGATCAAAATATTTCAAGCAATTTTTGAAAAGGGCCAACTAAGATACATTTCCGTGAAATTATTTCAGAACCTGATCAGCCGTTTCTGAGAAGAATTCTAAAAAAATTCTTCATGGCCATATAGTGCAAGTAGCCCCCATTCACCAGAGCCATGTTTATTGACAAATCAAACTTTCATGAACACCTTTTGAAAAGGGTCACCCAAGGAACATCTCTGTGAAATAATTTCAAAATCTGACAAGCTGTTTCAGAGAAGAAGAGTTTTTAAGAATTTCTTCATTTCCCTATAGTGCAAGTAGCCCCCATTCACCAGAGCCACATTTTTTGATGAACCAAAATTTTGCAAACAATTTTTGAAAAGGGTCATCCAAGGAACATCTCTGTGAAATCATTTCAAATTCTGACCAGTGGTTTCAGAGAAGAAGAATTTTAAAGAATTTCTGTATAGTGCAAGTAGCCCCCATTCACCAGAGCCATGATTCTTGACGGATCAAAATTTTGCAAACAGTTTTTGAAAAGGGTCACCTAAGGAATATCTCTGTGAAATCATTTCAAAATCTGGCCAGTGGTTTCAGAGAAGAAGAATTTTTAAGAATTTCTTCATTTCCCTATAGCGCAAGTAGCCCCCATTCACCAGAGCCATGTTTCTTGATGGATCAAAATTTCACGCACAATTTTCAGAAAGGGTCATCCAAGGAACATCTCTGTGAAATTATTTCAAAATCTGACCAGCGGTTTCAGAGAAGAAGAATTTTTAAGAATTTCTCCATTTCTGTACAGTGCAAGAAGCCCCCATTCACCAGAGCCATGTTTCTCGACGGATCAAAATTTCACGAACACTTTTTGAAAAGGGTCACCCAAGGAACATCTCTGTGAAATTATTTTAAAATCTGGCCAGCAGTTTCAGAGAAGAAGAATTTTTAAGAACTCCTTCATTTCTGTATAGTGCAAGAAGCCCCCATTCATCAGAGCCATGTTTCTTAATGGATCAAAATTTCGCGAACAATTTTTGAAAAGGGTCACCCAAGGAACATCTCTGTGAAATTATTTTAAAATCTGGCCTGCGGTTTCAGAGAAGATTTTTAAAGAATTTCCTAAAAAATTCCATTTCGTTGCCATGGCAACCAGAGTTTTTGACGGAATCAAATTCTGCGAACAATTTTTAAAGAGGACCTCCCAAGGAACATTCCAGCCAAGTTTGGTCCAAATTGGTCCGGCGGTTTAGGAGGAGTTGATGTTTTAAGAATTGTTGACGACGGACGACGCACGACAGACGACGGACAGCCAGTGACCCTAAAAGCTCCCCTTGAGCACGTTGTGCTGAGGTGAGCTAAAAACAAGAAAAGTACCTTCCTTCATGGAACAGTCTTGGAATTTAATTCACTTTATAGAGTGCCAGGCTCAATGTTTTCATAAGCTAGAACAAGATCAGATTTCCAATTGTAGACAGTATCAATCAATATCAGATCACAAAGAACATGACAGGCAATATCTTCTAATTAAGCAATAAGTGACCTAGCAATTATGGTAAAAAAAAATAAAAACATTTTAAAGTTTCATTGCTTAGGTTTATTTTCTGATTGACATTTTATTTGACCAGTGCTTTCAAGACGAAGCATCAAATAGAATCCAAATGATATTCTAGAAATAAAGTGAAAAATAAATACAATATCAAGATCAATTTTGTCTGGAATATCTCAACACAGCAGAGAGTGCAGATCAAAGATCAGACTGCATGTTTTTTTTTTTTTTTTTTTTTAATCTCTACTGGCTACAATAGCGACAATAGTTGGGAAAAGTGCTTTCAGGGTTAGCCAGCCCTTTACCAAACAATCTTTGATTTTTATGACCCAGAGGAAGAAGGCTTCTGAAAACATTGTGGGAAAAGGAGAAAATGCTGGTAACCAGCATTTTCTCCTTTTCCCACAATGTTTTCTACGCTTCTGAAGTCAAGTTTTAATATCCCAGTCACATTTATTTTGTTCTCTGCAAATGCTTTCAACTTGGACAAGTCTAAAATTTTGTCATTTGGTAAAGAAATAACTTGTTTGTCTCAGAGCTACTTACTTGGAGAAACAAAATCTTTCCTTTTCGGAGGAGTACTTGTTGCTTTCTTGGCAGATGTTGAAAACCTATGCCGACTGTTGTCTGTGTATTCATTCTGTGTCATGTGACCCCTCCATTCACCACCCCCTGACATAATACTTTCTGCAGCTGTGGAACAAAGGATACCACATAATCAATTGGGAGCTTTTGACAATTGAAAATTGGACTATTTAACTTTTTCATTGCCAAAAATATATTCGTTACCTCTTTCAACAACTAAGAATATAACCTACAAAAACTTAGGCAAATTTTCCTTGTCTCTAGATCTTTTTACCAAATTACAAAATTAGCAATATTTTCCCCTCTCAAAATGTTTTAACTCATTACCACACGACAAAATTTTAGACTGGTTCACACTGAAAGCATTTGCAGACGACAAAATAAAGGTGACTGAAAAATTGAAATTTGTTCTGGGAAGGATAGAAAACACTGTGGGAAAAGGAGAAAATGCTGGTTACCAGCATTTTCTCCTTTTCCTACAGTGTTTTCAAAAGGCTTCTTTCTCAGGGGCGTCAAAAGTAGGGATTGTGAAGTAATGGGTTAAAAGCTGTTCTCATTCAGCGTAATTATGAGGATTGTATTGGATAGGGTTAACCCATAACCACACAATGCCTACTTTTCACACCCCTGAGAAAGAAGCCTTTAGAAAACATTGTGGGAAAAGGAGAAAACGCTGGTAACCAGCATTTTCTCCTTTTCCCACAATGTTTTCTACCCTTCACAAACAAATTTCAAATTTTCAGTCACTTTTATTTGTCGCCTGCAAATGCTTTTAATTTGGACAAACCTACAATATTGTTGTTTGGTAATGAGTTAATAGCCTCAACTTCTTCAAATCATTGTGAAATTTGCAGGAGTACAAGTACCATGGTAGGGAGGCTTTCACTACAATTCCAGTCAAACTGACTGACAACTGAGGGAAGAGAAGATGACACAATAAGAGCATCATTATGCATTATGCAAACAACTGGCTACAATTTTTTTTTTCAGTTAACATTTTAAGTCAAACTAGAGCTGTCAATGAATGCGACTTAATACCCCTGCCAGTGCTTTGACAGAAAAAAGTGTGAAGTACAAGGGAAGATAATTCCTCAACCAGGAAGAGTTGACATTTGAAAATTGCTTCTTGCAAATCTTCAATATATGATCAATATATTTGCAGTGTTTCAATACAATTGAAGGAAAACTGTAGGAGGAGTTCACGACACAAAATTACTAGTATTTTGTACATAGACGGACACACAGACAGACACACGGACAGACAAACGGACAGACAGGCTGATTCCAGTATACCCCAAAAAACTTTCGTTTTGTGAAGTATAAAAGAGACATAACTGTGTCAAAAACGTTTTGATGGTTACCTTCCCCAGTCATCCTTGGTTAGTAGTCCCAGAAGAAAATGTTGTCAGTAGTGATATCATCAATAGTTTAATATTTTAACAACAACATAGATGATGACAGGGCTACAACAACATTTCTGTCTTTCCTTTGAAAACTTAGCTGAAAGTGGGTCTATCCACCAACAGAAATATGGGGAACTGACAAAAGCCCACTGGGACAAAAGCCCACTAGGACAAAGCCCACTGGAACAAAAGCCCTCTAGGACAAAAGCCCACAGGGACAAAAGCCCTCTAGGACAAAAGCCCACTGGGACAAAAGCCCACTGGACAAAAGCCCACTGCTAATTTTGGCAGGGAGGACAAAAGCCCACTGCTAATAAAAATGTGTTAGAAAATCTTTTTTTTTAAACATTTTTGTAAGAAAGCATTTTCTCCTCTTCACATAATGTTTTCTACTCTTCTAAAGATTAGTCACATCACATATGCACATTTTTTTTCATCAAATACATGATTATAACTAAAGGTGGGCTTTTGTCCTCATGGGCTTTTGTCCATGTGGGTTTTTATCCTAGTGGGTTTTTGTCCAGTGGGTTTTTGTCCTAGTGGGCTTTTGTCCTAGTGAGCTTTTTGTCCTACATCCCAGAAATACAATGTGATTCCATCCACCTCCCTTTAACCCTTTACCAGACAACAAAATTCAAAATTTGTCCAAATTAAAAGCATTTGCAGATGACAATTTCAATGTGGCTCAAACAATGCAATCATTTTTTGATGAAGTAGAAAATGTTTTGGGAAAAGGAGAAAATTCTTGTTACCATGTTTCTTTCCTCGGTTGTTTAAAGTCATCGTTGTGTGGTAAAGAGTTAACTTCATTGTGGGCGGTCTAGACATGAGTGGGGGTGAATCAGGGGTAAAATTCTACTCATACAAATGTAAAATGTGTAAATGTCTTATGCGTGTGGATAAAAGCTAAGCTTACACATGGGTCTAGGTCTCTGTCCTATCCCAGCAGGCTGTTGGAAACCCAGTGCTTGCTCTTCATTGGTCAGTACACTAACAATGGTGTTTATGACAGCCTGAGAAAAAAAGAAGGATGAAATTCTACATAATCATAGAGAGAATGACTAGATGTTGTTTTTTTCCTGTAAAATAGAGATCTTATCCCACATGACCTTTGAACTTCTGCATGACCTTGACCTAACATAGTAAGGTGTAAAACCTGAGTTCGACATCCCATCTCATTAACCCATTACCACACAATCCCTACTTTTGATGACCCTGAAAAAGAAGTCTTTAGAAAACATTGTGGAAAAAGGAGAAAATGCTGGTAACCAGCATTTTCTCCTTTTCCCACAATGTTTTCTACCTTTCACAAAACAAATTTAAAATTTTCGGTCACTTTCATTGTGTTGTCTGCCAATGCTTTCAATTTGGGCAAACCTAAGATTTTGTCCTGTAGTAATGAGTAAGGTGGAAAACTATCGTGAAACATTTTTTTATATCAGACATGTGGCCAACAGTTCACCTGACAATTCCAAGTTTTAATGGCACTGAGGAAGGCAGCTTTTAAAAAATGTCATAGGAAAAAGGTGAAAATACTAATAACCAGCATTTTCTGCTTTTCCAATACTTTTTTCTATCATTCTAATTGCAGTTTACAAGTTTAAACCCTTTACCAAACATTTCCTGACTTTAACCCTTTCCCTAACTGCAAATTTTGAGCCAGGCCAAAATGAAAGCATTTTGCAGATGACAAAATAACAGTTGCTAAAAAGATGATTTTTCAATATTATAGCATAGAAAACATTGTGGGAAAATGAGAAAATGCTGGTTACCAGCATTTTCTCCTTTTCCCACAATGTTTTCAAAAGGCTTCTATTCCTGACCCATAAAAACCAGGGATTGTTTGGGAAAGAGTTAATGATCCTGAGGTAGAAGCCTTCTGAAAACATTATGGGAAAAGGAAAAAATGCCGGTAACCAGCATTTTCTCTTTTTCCCCATAATGTTTTCCACTCTTCAGAGGTCAAGTTTAAATTTTTGTGTCACACTTACTTTGTTGTCTGTAAATGTTTTCAATTTGAACCAGTCTAAGATTTTGTTGTTTAGATCCAGCAGACTCTTTCAATTTGGAACAGTCTAAACATTTGATGTTTGGTACAGAGTTAAGAGGTCATAGAGGGAGCACAGAGGAGGACAGGAGAGACATGGGGGAAACAGCAGTCATCATCAAATAATAAAAGAGATCTCTAAGAGATCTCTATCCTAAAATTTATGTCAGGGGAACATCAGTTTTAGTGTAGACTGATGGCATATTTGTTTCTGAACCTTTCTGTCCTATCCTAAACTTGTTTTTAAAATCAACTACCTTGTCCCTTAACCCTTTACCCCTTAAGGCATTTCTATGGTATCTCTAATTGACCCTAAACAACAGCAAGGATGAAGCCGTTTCTTATGTGTAAATGACACCTTTTGAAAGCATAGAAAAGATTGTGACAAAAGATGAAATTGTTCGTCACAAGCAATTTCACCTTTTGCCACAATGTTTTCTAAAGGTTCCTACAAGCAATGCTTAGAAATGAGTATCTATGGAGTAAAGGGTTAACTGTAACAAAATCCCATGTTTTTACAATCCAAAGAAGAATAACTCTGTGAAAAATATTCTTTCAGAATTAACAGCAATTCTGACCTAAGATCTCAAGTGGGAGCTTAACCCTTTTCAAAAGAACAAAATTTGAAGTCTTTCAAGTTTAAAGCATGAAGATACACATAATTTTCTCCATTTCCCACAATGTTTTCTACTCTATGACAGACATTCAATCATTTAAGCCACATTCTAATTGTTGTCTGCAAATTCTTTCAATTTGGCAAGTCTACACTTTCGTCCGTGTCGTAAAGAGTTCAGGACATACGATGAAAAAGTTTGGGACATCGAATGTGGATTTAGTTATCACCAGCTTGATTTTTCCTGAGACTAATGCAAATACATGTACTAAGATGTGTCTAACAGCAAGTTGTAGCAAATACACAAGGTAAACAAGCAATCACTTATCTCTTAGTAAACAAAATATTGTTTCTGCTGAACCAATTATCAAACAATCCCTGGTTTTCACTACACAGCTGGGAAAGACAGCTTCTGAAAACATTGAGGGAAAAGGAGAAAATGCTGGTAACCAGCATTTTCTCCTTTTCCCACGTTTTCTTCCCTATTGGGGACCTAAACCTCATTAGTACCAACTCTGAATTTGTCATCTATGGATGCTCTCCAGTCTAAGGGAGGAGTATAAAATGTGTTGTTTGGGAAAGGGTTAACCAGCACAAAATAATAATTGACCTTTCAACAACATGTTTATCTGTGATTTACCATCCCTTTCTCATAACCCTGGAACCACTGAATACCTAAGATGAAAATTTCAAGCCAAAGATAAAAGTCCATATTGCATTTTAAAAGATCCTTTTACAAAAAAAACTGGAGGCACTTGAGTGCCTGTATCGCTCCACAGGCCTGATTTTTCTGTAATGGTGAAGAGAAGTTTTTAACAATTACCATTCATTCCTGCATTTTAGGTTATTGAAGAAAAAAAGCTATGAAAAACATTGTGAGAAAAGAAGAAAATAATAGTAACCTACATTTTCTTAGTTTTACACAATATATCTACCCTTTTTGATAAAAGTTTCACTAATTTGAAGATTTATTATGTCTGGAACATCTTTCAATTATGACCAGTTATAAAAATTTTGTCTTCTGGTTATAGTTAGAGAGGGTCTAATGTTACAAACCATTTTGGGTGGGGAAACATCAAAATACAGAAAAAAATATGCATTGTGGCAATTGTTTTATTGAATCTGCAGGATCAGTTTGATTGGATAACAAAATGCCTGATCACAACAGTAAAGCCCTGTCCCTCTTTGTATAAGGTCACCAGTAGGTCAACAAACCTTTACCAGAACTAATAAAAGTGCAGAGGTTCTCTTGTTTTATATGCAAGGGATTATAGATTATGTAAAACAGCCGTCTTTAACTCTTTACCAAACGACAAAATTTGGGATGTGACCAAATTGAAATCATTTGCAGACAACAAATTAAACATTGATGAAATGATGATTTCTCTCTTTGATGAAAACACTGAGAGAAAAGGAGAAAATGCTGATTACCAGCATTTTCTCCTTTTCCAAGAGTGTTTTCCAAAGACTTCTTCTTTAGGGACTTTAAAAGTCAGGATTGTATGGTAAAGACTTACCACCATAGGAACTAACCTGCAATACAACAATGAAATCCAACGAATAGTTTGAGAGAAGAAATTTTTCAAAGATTGTACTTTATACCTTAAAAGGAAAATGAGTTTCCCATAAAAGCCATGTTTTTTTACGGATCCTTTTTTTTTTTTTAAATTCTGTAGACCTCTACCTAAGGAACATTCCTGCAAAATAATAATGCTATCCAATTAGCGGTTTGTTGGGTGAAGATTTTTAAAGGTTTTTCACTTTGGTTGCCATGGCAACCAGAATTATTCATGGAACACAATTATTTGAAGGAATTTGAAAGAGGACTACCTAAGGAACATTCCTGTGAAATTTGGTAAAAATCCAGTCAACAGTTCTGAGGAGAAATTTTTTAAAGAAAAAGTTTATGGATGCACGCACGGACGAACGAACCGACGGACGCATGCACGACGGACACAGCGCCATGACAATAGCTCGCTGGCCTTCGGCCAGTGGAGCTAATAAACCAAAAAATTTCAACCTTGACAAATAGAGTAGATCCAGGATCAGACAGCAATTTTTGTGCAGCCTGATCCGAATAAAATCTGTTTGACGAAACTTATTGCATAATCTTTCAAGGTCCAAGGGTTAAAAGTATAAACAAGATAGGGCCTTTTCTCATTTCTCCCTTCATTCTCGCTTCTCCGTTCATGTACTAAAGCAGAAGGAATAAGCGCTTGTGACGTTTTGTTCCACCCTGGTTCTATTCTACTCTGTCAGATTTTATGAATAACATCCGATACTATTTTTCTATTGAATGTGACACAAAAATGCAACAGAAGAGAGTAATTTTCACAATTAAAAAAATTCATTATATACAATAAAAAGCAAATTTTCAGTGTTTTTCAACATTAAATACGCCTAAATGGGTTGTGTTTATCCTTTACTATGAATATGTTAGTCTGTCTGAACTAGAGTGTAGCATATTCATCAGTCTTTAGCGACCAGCCTTGACATTCAATCAAATGAATGGAAAAATGAGAAAGTGGCCATACTACCAAGGTTGGCAAGGTAGGTTTGAAAAAAATTCCGGATCGAACCTTTTAGAGCAAGTTGTAGACTTTTTTTCAGTTACAAGTTTGATTCAGATTTTATATTTGATCATTATACGAAAATTCTGATTCCTTGACCGAAAATGTTAATTTTGTGAGCTTTTTTACTCTTAGGTGAACGGAGAAAGGAGAACACAGTATATATGTGCTGGGCAAGAAGTCTTTCAAAGAGAGATAATGTAGCATGAATGTTTTTCTATAGGCTATCTGTAAATAATGATTCGACCTCTTACATCATATCAAAGCCTGTACCTCTAAAACTCTTTACCCAAATTACAAATACTAGACTTATTCAAACTTATATGTGTTAAAATTGATGAGAATTTTCTGGAAGTACAAATAAAAATGTGCTTAATAGCATCATTTTCTCTCTTTTTCTCACAATGCCTTCAAAAGCCGTCTCCCTGTCAGTGGCAATGAAAATTGGGATTGTTCAGTAGACAGCTTTTTTTATTTTTGAATAAAGCAACTCTTAAAAATACTAAAATGACAAAAAAAAATTGCTGATGCCCCATGGCAGACAACGCATGACAGACACAGCATGATCCTAAAATTCCCCTTGCGCATGTTGTGCTCCGGTCAGCTAAAAATGCAAAAATGCTCATAATAAGCAATCTATCTAATTGCCACATTGTTTCTTACAATTGTGTGTATCAAACTTTAATTCAAGTCTTTTTTCCCATATAATTCAAGGATATTTTTTTCAGCCATTTGCTGAAATTTTTTCAGGAGATAACAAAGCATAGGTTTTACATTTTTTTAATCTGAAGTGGACAGCTTTTGAAAATATTGTGGGAAAGGTACAAATTCTTAATATAAAAAGCAATTGACCTTTTTCTTCCAGAATGTTTCTGAAACTCAGAATTTATCAGTCTTTCAAATAATTGAATTAGTCTTTGGAAAGTAAGAAACACACTTTAAAACAAGAGGGCCAAAATGGCCCTGGATCGCTCACCTGAATTTTTGAGATGACCATAGTCGTATTTTTTTTTTTTTTTTTTTTTTTTTTTTGGGGGGGGGGGGGGGGGGAATTGAAACATTGGAACCAAATTTATAATTTTGCTAAGCAATTTTCAAAAGGTCACCTGTAAAAGTCATTTCGAAATCTGACCATCAGTTTCAAAAAGAAGTATTTTTAAGAATTCTTTATTTCTGTATAAGAGCAAGTAGCCCCCATCCACGAGAGCCATGTTTCTTGATGGATCAAAATTTACGAACAAGTTTTGAAAAGGGTCACCCAAGGAACATTTTGGAAAATTTCTTTTAAAATCTGACCAGGGGTTTCAGAGAAAGAGAATTTTCAACAATTTCATCATGTCCGTATAGTGCAAGTAGCCCCCATTCACAAGAGCCATGTTTCTTGACGGATCAAAATTATATGTACAGCTTTTGAAAGGGTCACCCAAGGAACATCTCTGTCAGATTATTTTAAAATCTGACAACGGGTTTCAGAGAAGAAGAATTTTCAAGAATTTCTTCATTTCCATATAGTGCAAGTAGCCCCCATTCACCAGAGCCATGTTTCTTGGCCAATCAAAATTTCGCGAACAATTTTAGAAAAGGATCACCCAAGGAACATCTCTGTGAAATTATTTCAAAATCTGTCCAGCCATTTCAGAGAAGAAGAATTTTCAAGAATTTCTTCATTTCTGTATAGTGCAAGTAGCCCCCATTCACAGAGCCATGTTTCTTGATCAATCAAAATTTCACAAACAATTTTTGAAAAGGGTCACCAAAGGAACAACTCTGTGAAATGATTTCAAAATCTAACCAGCTGTTTCAGAGAAGAAGAATTTTTAAGAATTTCTTCATTTCTGTATAGTGCAAGTAGCCCCCATTCACAACAGCCATGTTTCTTGACCAATCAAAATTTCGCGAACACTTTTTGAAAAGGGTCACCCAAGGAACAACTCTGTGAAATTATTTCAAAATCTGACCAGCGGTTTCAGAGAAGAAGATTTTTTAAGAATTCCTTCATTTCTGTATAGTGCAAGTAGCCCCCATTCACCAGAGCTACATTTTTTGACGGATCAAGATTTCACGAACAATTTTTGAAAAGGGTCACCCAAGGAACATATCTGTGAAATTATTTCAAAACCCGACCAGTGGTTTCAGAGAAGAAGATTTTTAAAGAATTTGCTAAAAAATTCCATTTGGTTGCCATGGCAACCAGAGTTTTTGATGGAATCAAATTCTGTGAACAATTTTTAAAGGGGACCTCCCAAGGAACATTCCTGCCAAGTTTGGTCCAAATCCACCCAGCTTTTTAGGAGGAGTTGATGTTTAAAGAATTGTTGAGAACGGACGACGCACGACGGACACCGGGTGATCCTAAAAGCTCCCCTTGAGCACGTTGTGCTCAGGTGAGCTAAAAACTAGAGCTGACACTGAATGTGACTTAATACCCCTGTCAGTGCTTTGAGAGAAACAGGCAATTGCTACCATTTTGTACACAGACGGTACACAGATGGACAACACAGACAGACACATGGACGGACAGACAGGCTGATTCCAGTATACTCCCAAAAACATTCGTTTTACAGGGGTATAAAAACACTTCTACACATTTTCTTCTTTGTCCCACAATGTTTAAAAAAGGTGTCTTCCAACAGGTTATAAAAACAGATTGTCTGGTAAAGGGTTCATTGAAGAATCTATTCACAAAATTGGTTAACAAAAAAATACTAGAAATTGTACAATGGACAAGCAAATCATCCTTCAGCAGTTTACCTCATCCATTTGAGATAGTGGTTTGGATGGAGCTCTCATTCTTCTAAGAAACAAGGTGTGCCATTTCTGTCTTAACTGTAGGGCCATAACACCTGTCTGAAAGGCAAAGTAAAGGTAAAGTAATCAAAATGATTATGATTTCTACATCCCAGTTCTGTGCAAAACAAAAAATACAAGCTCACATGCCTTATCTCTTACAGATAATTTTCTTCACAGTGCTGGCAAAATTGACAAAAACTGTAATGTGTGTGTCTGCATAGAAAAAAACATTACTTTTATATTTGTATGGTGTTTAACCCTCTACCACAAAATCCCAACTTTTAATGACCCTTAAGAAGAGAGCTTTTGAAAAAAAGTTTGGGAAAAGGAGAAAATGGTAGTAACCAGCAATTTCTAAAATTCTTCTTTTCCCACAATATTTTCTATCCTTTGAAAAACAAATTTTATATTGTAAGTACCATTTAATGTCATCTGCAAATGCTTTCAATTTGGACCCGGCTGAACTTTGGTGTGTGGTAAAGAGTTACCACCATTTTCAAGATTATTTCAGTCAAAACCCTTGCATATCTGCCCCTTTCCATGCTTTTCTGGAGTTTTCATCATTAGCACATCACACAATATTCTTCCTTATGTTTGGAACATAAGAACCATCGAAACAACGACAAGTTGTGAAAGGGGAATGACTCCTGTCGCAATGACAATTGTTAACCCTTCAGGAGAAATTGGCAAAGCTTGGGATTCTATTCTGCATTCTACTTGTTTAACCCATTACCACACAATCCCTACTTTTGACAACCCTGAAAAAGAAGCCAATAGAAAACATTGTAGGAAAAGGAGAAAATGCTGGTAAACAGCATTTTCTCCTTTTCCCACAATGTTTTCTACCCTTCACAAAACAAATTTCAAACCTCAAGTCATTTTGATTTTATCATCTGCAAATGCTTTCAATTTGGAAAAGATAAAAATTTTGTCGTTCGGTGATGAATGAAAATCTTGTGATGAACCAACAGAGCTGCTTGGCCATGTGCAGAATGTGTAGCATTTAACCAAACTTACCTCTGTATCTATTTTAAAGGAGAGATTCTCTGCTAGCTGTAACATGGAGTGTTTTGTCTCCTGGGGGTCTTCATTCTCACTGTCACTGTTATCTCCTTGATACAGAAACATTTCAACAGTTTAACTCTTCATTTAACCCTTTACCAAACAATCCCAGGTTTTTAAGACCCTGAGATAGAAACCTTTTGAAAACATTGTGGGAAAGGAGAAAATGCTGTTAACCAGCATTTTTCTCTCTTTCCCACAATGTTTTCTACCCTGTTGAAAACAATTTTCAATTTTTGAGTTGATGTTTATTTTGTTGTCTGCGAGTGCTTTCAATTCGGACAAGTCTAAAATTTTAACTTTGGTAGAGAATTATGTACAAAATTTTAGGCTTGTTCACTTTGAAAGCATCTACACATAAAATAAATGTCGCTCAGGTAATAGGATTTTTATCTCAAAAGGTATAATATATTGAGATACTAAAAGGTGAAAT
This sequence comes from Tridacna crocea, assembly GCA_943736015.1. Classification (NCBI taxonomy): domain Eukaryota; kingdom Metazoa; phylum Mollusca; class Bivalvia; order Cardiida; family Cardiidae; genus Tridacna; species Tridacna crocea. Next base: position 41,417,932 of record OX031066.1, on the reverse strand, counting down.
GGTTATCATCAGCATCTTCTCCTTCTCCCACAATGTTTATATTAGACTTCTGACATTAGTATTTTTACAAAATAATGATTATCAGTGCAATGTGATATCAATTCCTGTAGTAAAAGTTGTAGTTCTAGACTACAAAATGAGCTATCAGTCATACAACTGTCAGAAGTGCACCTGTAAACTGAAACTAACCATCAAGTTTTTTTTGCCATTGCTTGGGTCAAAATTTCATTTCCACAGTAAATGAACAAAAATTTTTGTTATCCTTTAGAATGTGTCGGTCTGACTGGATTGTTTGTGAAGTCTGGTGCTACTCTGTGCCAGCCACAACAACTCGTAAGTGTGTGGCATTAGCCCTCTGACACACATTCCTAAGTTTTAATGACCCTTTTGAGGTATGGCTTTTCAAAACACTGTGGAAAACAGAGAAAAATGTAACGCTTAACCAAACAATCCCAAAGTTCTAATGACACTCACAGGGACAGCTTTTGAAAACACTGAGAGAAAAGGAGGAAATCCTGCTTTCTATCCTATCAAAAACAGAAACTGTCATCTGAGCTACACTTATTTTGTCGTCTGCATAGGCTTCCAATTTTGGTAGAGAACAAAATTTTGCTGTTTAAAGATGATTTAACCCTTTACCACACAATGACGACTTTTGACGACCTTTGGAAAAAACTTTTTGAAAACATTGTGGGAAAAAGAGAAAATGCTGGTAACCAGCATTTTCTCCTTTTCCCCACATTGTTTTCTACTCTATCAACTAGCAATTGCACCATTTGAGCCACAATTAAATTGTTGTCATCAAATGCTTTCAATTTAGATGGGGCTACAATTTTGGCATCTGGTATAGGGTTAAGTCTGTCAGAGGGCCAGGATTATGGGAACATATTCATGTACACTGACTATGTGCACTGTAGCTGCAAAAATAACTGAAATAACCCTAAAAAAGAGGGCCAAGATGGCCCTGGATCGCTCACCTGAATTTTTGAGAGGACCATAGAGCGGTATTGGGTATATTCAGACAGCTAAGGATTTGTTTTCACAATTATTTTAATTATGCGCGAAACAGGTTTGACTAAGAAAATTTAGGAAGCTTTAATGTATCCCATCATTTATTTTGGGAACTCGGTGTCAGCATAACTAAAATGGAAGTAATATAAGCTAAATAAAATGTGAACGTACGGAGTTAGTTTTCGGACACGTCTGGAATTTTCGGACACGATGGAGGGTATATTAGGACACCTTCTATTTTTTTGTAAAAAAAAACTCTTAAAGGGCCTAACCTCCAGATTCAAGGTCACATTTAAAAAAAAAAGTTTAATTCTTAGTCCATTAATTATAGAGGTGAATGGAAGCATATTGGCATATTTCTGGCTATGTCTAATGTGGATACTGTCTGCAACAAAATGTTTCACTTGTAGTTTTGTATCGCCATTTTATTCCACTACGCAACGGGGTAGACTTTTCACCAACAGGTACTTCTTTATTTCCGAGTCACTCTTGTGACCATTTTTTACGTCAGAAATATGTCAATATCCATATGAATCAGTATTGGTTGGAAAAATGATGGACAGTCACGATTTTTGCATAATAAATACGTAACATGATTCCTGGTTCGAAAATACCCGACTCCATCAAAATTGTCGGGTGTTTTCGCACAACTCAGAAAGCAGAATCGAGTGTAGCTAGAAGAATGCAGACGCTCTGTGAGTGTTCTAGGCATGTTTGTATCTGATAAATACAACTTAAGAATGATAAAGGGCTGCTTTTTGTTGACTTATATTGTTAAGAGTAAATCATATTTTTTTAGCGATGTACTTAAAAAAAATATTCTACAGTATCTCCATTTATTTTGCCAAAATTTTGATCCTACATGGACATGCAGATGACCCATTAGACGATTGAAAAAAAAAGGATGATTCGTTTGTGTGTTTCTGTTCAACACGTTAATCGAACAACGCTCATAAGCGAAATTATACAACGTGTCCAAAAACTACCGATGGTTCAGGAATACCTGACAACGCTCTAGCCTTTTTTTTTTTGAAGGTATTGAAACACTGGAAACAAAATCATCATTTTGCCAAGCAATTTTTAAAAGGTCACCTGTAAAAGTCCTTTCAAAATCTGACCAGCAGTTTCAGAATAGAAAAATTTTAAAAAATTTCTTCATTTCCATATAGTGCAAGTAGCCCCCATTCACCAGAGCAATGTTTCTCGATGAATCAAACTTTCACGATCAATTTTTGGAAAGTGTCACCCAAGGAATATCTCTGTGAAAATTTTCCAAAATCTGACAAGCCATTTCAGAGAAGAATTTTTAAGAATTTCTTCATTGCCCTATAGTGCAAGTAGCCCCCATTCACCAGAGCCATGTTTCTTGATGAATCAAAATTTCACGAACAATTTTTGAAAAGGGTCACCCAAGGAACATCTCTGTGAAATTATTTCAAAATCTGACCAGCCGTTCCAGAGAAGAAGAATTTTTAAGAATTTCTTCATTTCCCTACAGGGCAAGTAGCCCCCATTCCCCAGAGCCAGGTTTCTTGACCTATCAAAATTTCACAAACAATTTTTGAAAAGGGTCATCCAAGGAACATCTCTGTGAAATTATTTCAAAATCTGACCAGCGGTTTCAGGAAAGAAGAATTTTTAAGAATTTCTTCATTTCTGTATAGTGCAAGAAGCCCCCTTTCACAAGAGCCATGTTTCTTGACAGATCAAAATTTTGCAAACAATTTTTGAAAAGGGTCATCCAAGGAACACCTCTGTGAAATTATTTTAAAATCTGACCTGCGGTTTCAGAGAAGAAAAAATTTTTAAGAATTTCTTCAATTCTGTATAGTGCAAGAAGCCCCCATTCACCAGAGCCATGTTTCTTGACGGATCAAAATTTCGCGAACAATTTTTGGAAAGGGTCACCCAAAGAACATCTCTGTGAAATTATTTTAAAATCTGGCCAGTGGATTCAGAGAAAAAGATATTTAAAGAATTTCCTAAAAAATTCCCATTTCGTTGCCATGGCAACCAGAGTTTTTGACGGAATCAAATTCTGTGAACAGTTTTTAAAGAGGACCTCCCAAGGAACATTCCAGCCAAGTTTGGTCCACATTGGCCCAGCGGTTTAGGAGAAGTTGATGTTTGAAGAATTGTTGACGACGCACTGATGCACGACATGGGACGCACGACGGACACCGGGTGATCCTAAAAGCTCCCCTTGAGCAGGTGAGCTAAAAATGATTCAAGACGGCTTAAAAAAAACCTAACCCCCTTTCCTTTAGGTTTGTTTGAATTTACATATACATCTTTATAGTAAGAGACAAAAGAAGCTGTTAAAACATAATGCTGAGAAGAATGATTCAGACATTGGTCAGCTGTGGAAACATTTCACTGTAATTGATAGATATAGTGTAGGGGATAAAAAAAATCAAGGGATTTGCCTTCGATTTAAAACTGGCAACAACAACAACGCTTCCTTTGGTGGCCCCTAAGGGAATGAAATGAATTTTTTATCAGTCATAATCTGTGACACCTTGCAACCTTTAGGGCCAACATCTGGCACAAAGATACAAGAATGATTATAGCGGAGATGAAATGGGCAAAACAATTGGCTCAAAACGAGTAAAGATGTTTCTTTTACTCTTTACCGAAACGAAAACATTTTGGACTCGACCAAAATACATCAAAAGACATCAAAATAGATGTGGCTCAAATTATGACTTATGTCTCTGATAGATAAGAAAGCATTGTGGGAAAAGCAGAAAATGCTGTTTACCAGCATTTTCTCCTTCCTTCATGATGTTTTCAAAAGTCTTCTTCTTCAGGATTGTTAAAACTAGGGATTGTGTGGTAAAGAGTTAAAAAGACCAAGAAAATAAGAAAGCACTAAACCTTATCACACAATCCCGACCTTAAATGATCTTGAGAAAGGAAATTTTTGAAAACATTGTGGGAAAACAAGCATTTTCTCCTTTTTCCTACAATGTTTTCTACCTTTCTCAAATAAAATTTCTATTTTTGAATCATATTTATTTTGTCAACTGCAAATGTTTTCAATTTGGACCAGTCCAACATTTTGACATGTGGTAAAAAGTTAACTTGGAGTCTTTTACTACAAAAAATGGTCCTGTGAAATATTGCCATATACCAGCTAAATCTTCTGTTGTATCTTTTAAAGCATCAGGGGGCAGTTTAGCAGGCCCAGCAAACAGAGCCACTGTAATAGAACTGACTGGTGTACAGCATCGTACACAGGCAAGATTTCCCATCCTGGTCTTCTCCTCATAGAATATCCAATCAGCAGGCAGACTTGGAATGACCTCAGCCGGGACTACAGATGAAGTATGGATCATGACTTTCTCATTTGATCTGAAAAAAATAACAAGGAAAAAGTGACCTTTCAGAATGCCTTGACCTTTAGAATGTCCAGGGTCCATATTCACCAACCATTCTTAAGAACATTCTTAGTCTTATTCTTCAGAATTTCGTCAGTGTGAAAGTAACAGAACTTCCAATTGGCTAAGCCATAGAGTGAAAGTGTTAAAGATTAAACTCTTTACCAAACAACAAAATCTTCAACTTGTCCAAAGCATTTGAACACAACAAAATTAATGTGACTCAAAAATTGAAATTTGGTTTGGGAAGGGTAGAAAACAAAGTGGGAAAAGTAGAAAATGCTGGTTACTTGCATTTTCTTTTTTTTCCACAATGTTTTCAGAAAGTTTTTTACCCAGGGTGATGAAAACGCATGATTTTTTATTAAAGGCTTTATCAGGATTAACTTCAAACATGAAGAACAGTCAATAACTAGTTAATCAGGAAATGGTCAAAAACATGGATTACTCTTAACCCATTACCACACAATCCCTACTTTGGATAACCCTTAGAAAGAAGCCTTTAAAAACATTGTGGGAAAAGGAGAAAATGCTGGTTACCAGCATTTTCTCCTTTTACCACAATGTTTTCTACCCTTCACGAGACAAATTTCAAATTTTCAGTCAAATTTTATTTTGTCGTCTGTAAATCCCCTTGATTTGGACTAGCCCAAAATATTGTCGTTTGGCAACAAGTTAATTATACAATCTCGTGTATGACCCTTACATGCGGGAAGAGGCTTTCCAAAACAAAATGGGAAAAGAAAGAATTGCTGAATACTAGCATTTTCTCGGTTTTGGGTTCAATGTTACTCCCCTTTCCTTTGCAAATCTAAACATTTGAGTTACATCTCTGATTGCTGTCTGCAAATGCTTAAGTCTGTTAAGTCTAAAACTTTGTCATCTGGAAGGGTTCATCAATCAGAAACTTCCATGTAAACAAAAAGATTAGTTGATAATCAAGTAACAAGGAAATGTCAACGGCATGTTTTGACTTTGTGACACCACCCTATATGTTATATACCCTTAAAAAAAGAGGCTCTTGAAAACATTGTGGGAGATGAGGAAATGCTGGTAACCAACATGTTCTTTGTTTTGCCAATGGTGTTTCTTCCCTTCCCACAACAAATCTCGACATTTGAGTCAGAACTTAATTTGTTCCAAGTGCATTCAATTTAGAAATTTTCAATAATTCACTTCTCTGGCAAAAGGTTAACCCTTTACCACACAATGCCAACTTTTGACGCTCCTGGAAAAGAAGCCTTTTGAAAACACTGCAGGAAAAGAAGAAAATGCTGGTAACCACCATTTTCTCCTTTTCCGATAATGTTTTCTACTCCATCAACAAAATTACACCATTTGAGTTACACTGAAATTGTCATCTGCAAATGCTTTGAGTTTGGACAAGGCTAAAACTTTGTAATCTGGTGAAGGGTTAAATGTCAATGATTTTGTCCTGGGAGACTGTCTGATAGAAGGCTACTGGGTACAACTACAAGCCTCTCTCTCTAACTGCAAAAACAAAGGTTCATTCTGGTACAACATTTTGCGAAAGCTGCAAGGTTCACAATGGTACAAACTTTTAGTTTTAAATTGGTAAAATGTTGGACAAGACCAAACTGGAAGAATTTGCAGATAAGTAATTAAATGATGCTAACATGATGATTTCTGTCTGTGATAGGGTAGAAAACATTGTGGGAAAAGGTGAAAATGCTGGTTACCAGCATTTTCTCCTTTTCCCACAATGTTTTCAAAAGCCTTCCCTTTCAGGTTCATTAAAACTACAGATTATGTGGCACAGAGTTAAATCCTTTTCATTATTATTTTCAATTATATGATAGTGGTAAGTTCACCTATGCATGCTCTTCAGAGGTCCAGTACTTGGAAAACATTCTTCCCAAACCATTTGCTGCTTGTCCATATTAACATCATCATGGCAATGTTCAGAGAACATCTTACAAAGTTCATTGTGAGAAAAGAATGAATCTTGTTGAATGACTATCCATCCTCTAAAGGATTCATAAATGATACTAGCCACCCATGGGTTTTAAGGCCTGTACATCATTAATTGTACAGTCAGGTGGCTGGGGACACTTGTTCACTTCTGTGGTGCATCATGTTGCCTCGAGCTGTGAACAAGTTTCCAAGTTCCCTACCACCTGACCATACAGCAAATTTATTACACTGCAAAATTTTACCATTCCAAAATTTGTTAATTCATTACCAAACGACAAAATTTTAGGTTTGTCCAAATTGAAAGCATTTGCAGACGACAAAATAAAAGCGTCTGAAAATTTGAAATTTATTTTGTGAAGGATAGAAAACATTGCGGGAAAAGGGGAAAATGCTGGTTACCAGCATTTTCTCCTTTTCCTACAGTGTTTTCTAAAGGCTTCTTTCTCAGGGTCGTCAAAAGTAGGGGTTGTGTGGTAATGGGTTAAGCAAATTTACCTGTTTTTTTTGTTTTTACAAAATTAAGTATGCTGACGAAGAAGAATTTCCAGTCCGAGTGCCCAAATTCAATGAAAACTTGACGTCACTGGAAACTGACATCAATGAAACTTTGGTAATACGTGCTAAAGGCTGCAGCTTGGCACATAATCTTGATGTTAATCTTAATCCACGCTGCCATTTAGGATGTTAAGTAGATAGCGTAGTTATGTATAAGGGGCTACCAAAAGGGAAACCGCTTTTATGCTGGTATAACAACCAACTGAATCATGGGGATAGACAGGTCCTTGGACATGCAGAAAATTAACCATAAGGAAACAGTTTTGATCCAATCAATCTTCTTACGCTATACAAGCTGGTGTATACTTTCTGAAGATTTTGAAGAAACACCTTGTCACAGAACATAACTGAATCGTACTTTTAAGATTACACTTCTATAAAATTATCTCATCAAAGCCAACAATAAAGATCAAAAGTTAAGACTATACATTTTGAATAGTCTGATCTTGATCTACACTAAATGAAAAGGCAACCAATGTATTTAACCCATTACCACACAATCCCTACAATCCCTGAGAAAGAAGCCTTTAGAAAACATTGTGGGAAAAGGAGAAATGCTGGTAACCAGCATTTTCTCCTTTTCCCACAATGTTTCCTACCCTTCACAAAACATATTTCAAATTTTTAGTCGCTTTAACTTTGTTGTCTGCAAATGCATTCGATTTGGACCAGTCTAAAATATTGTCGTTTGGTAATGGGTTAACCCTTTCCCAAACAAGCCCTGGTTTTTATGTGTCTGCAGTAAAAGTCTTTTGAACACACTTTGGGAATAGGAGAAATTGCTCATAACGAGCAATTTCTCCTTTTCCCACAGTGTTGTCTACCCTTTTTGAGAACTTTCTGCCATTTTCTCCAAATCTAAAATTGTTGTCTGCAAACTCTTTTGGTTTGGAAGAGTCCAAAATTTGCCGTTTCGGAAAGAGTTAAAGGCATTCTGAGAATTAAGGATTCAGAAAGTACTTACTGGCCTTGTAGTTTATTTTTTCTGTGATCCACCCTGATTATGTTAGGATAGGCCCCACCACACAGGGCTGCCTTGACGACTGGCCAGTTTTCTGAATGGGTGTTCAAATCCCTTATGTCGCCTCCACCCCTAGCTCTGACAAACCCTGAAGCCCTTAACTGACCTAACAACTGCGCTCTGAAAATAAACATTTAATGACGGTCATTCCTGTTGACCTTTTGTATTGAAAATACAATCGTACACTTTGACATATGACAGCATAAACACACTTTTATGTTTCTGAAACATTTCATTTGCAATATTTTCCAGGGGTCTAAAGTACAATATCAAATCTCACTCTGAAAACAAAATGCCATCGGACAGAATTCAAAATAAAAAGTGGCTTATTACCTTACCACAATGTTCCCAAAATTGTTTGCTGTTACCTTAAAAGTTGTTGTACACGACGTATTGCTTTAACTCTTTACCAAATGACAAAATTACAGACTTGTCCAAATTGAAAGCATTTGCAGATGACAGGCTTTTTTCCCAGGGTCATTAAAAGACAGGATTGTGTGGTAAAGAGTAATAAAGAGCCGTAAAAAAAGAAATTACCTCATGCCCACAATCATCTCCATGGCAGCTGCAGAAATATAGTTCCTATTACAAAATGATCTTTCCCAACCATCTGTTCTGGCTTTCTGCCATGCCTGAAAAATAAAGAAAATAAGCCATGCTCTGTAAAAAGAACCTTTATTTTTTTACATGCTTAATGGTAGGATATTGAGAAATATTGGTGAAAATATTTTCCAATATTCCACAGATACGACCAGTGAAAATACTGATTTTTATATCCTAGGTACCCAGACAGAAACATGATGTCAATTACCTTACATTTCTCGCGCTTGACGAAATATTGTAATGCGTTGCTATGCAGAGGGGGTATGCCAAGGGGAATAATTGAATAGAACTGTACTAGATTTTGATGAAAGCATGAAATAAATATTACATTTGGCTTTTTTTGGGGGGTGAAAGATCGAAATTTATTTCATCTCATGAACACCATCAGTAATATTTTCACTTGTGGCTGTGCTTTTCATGAAAATATTACCAATGATGTTTACTCGATGAAATAAATTTCGATCTTTCACTGAAATAAAAAAAAATCCTCTATGTATTGGTCAATTTCCTGCATTTGAAAAAAAAAAAAAGATTCCTGAAGAAAGCGTTACGCCGAAACGTAGGATAAAATATGAAATGTTGTTAAACGTGTTGTTTTTTGTTTAATACTTACTGTATTTGAAAGGACATTCTACCTGGTGATTTTGTTGGTCATTATAAAAAATGGATCCATAATTGCATGAAGACTTGCTTGGAATAATGCATTGTGGAGATGTATTAACTCATTACAAAACGACAATATTTTAGGCTTGTCCAAATCAAAAGCATTTGCAGACATCAAAATAAAAGGGACTTAAAATTTGAAAATTCTTTTATGAAGGGCAGAAAACATTGTGGGAAAAGGAGAAAGTGCTGGTCACCAGCATTTTCTCCTTTTCCCACAATGATTTCTAAAGGCATCTTTCTTAGGGTCTTCAAAAGTAGGGATTGTGTGGTAATGGGTTCAGCCCCCTTTTGTCAGTGCATGGCCAAAGTATAAATTTGTTTGTCTTACATCCTTCTAACAGCAATAAGGCAATCATTCAACAAGCTACGTATAACATTAATTTAGTGATAAAAGTTCTTCCAACGTCTATCAATCAATCTGCATTACTGCTTTTTCAAAATTCCAAACCAATACACAAACTGCGACAAGGAAAGTACCAAAGGGTGACCCTGCTCATCATGGAATTCAAACCCCAAACCTTTGAAGGAAGCCCTTGTTCTAGCTCTATAAAAATGCCTTACTTATTCACTCCTGCATGGGTAACACATGTACAAGAAAACATAATTAACTCATTACCAGACGGCAAGCACTTGCAGATGACAAAATAAAAATGATTGAAATCTTGAAATTTGTTTTATGAAGGGTTGAAAACATTGTGGGAAAAGGAGAACATGCTGGTTACCAGCATTTTCTCCCTTTCCCACAATGTTTTCTAAAGGCTTTTTCCTCAGGGTCGTCAGAAGCAGGAATTATGTGGTCATGGGTTAAGTGATATAACCTATAATATAATTCAATCAGTCGTTACAAGTGATTAGTAACTGTTTTTTTTACTTTCTTGAGCCAAAATGATTAAGAATTGTTTTACCTGAAATGCTCGCAGCAAAGTCATGTGATCACTAAATGTCATTGCTGACAAGTCACTTTGGATATTCTTAACTTGTCGCTTTTCAGAAGGCTGAGCTGGTAACTGAACTGAAATGGAAAAATATGAATTTGTGCAACTTTAATTCAGTGTAACATGAAGCTGCTCCTATCCCTAAATGATTTGCACAGTTACCTGCCCTAATGATATAGGTTGACATTTTAACAGGACAAAATTTTAGACCTTTCCAAATTCAAAGCATTTGCAGATGACAGATCAAGGGTGGCTGGAATAATAGAGAAGAAATATTGTAAGACAAGGAGAAAATGCATGCTATCACCATTTTCTCCTTTTCTAACAATGCTTGAAAAAGCTTTCTTTCACAAGATTTGATTTGGGAAGGGTAGAAAGCATTGTGGGAGAAGGAGAAAATGCTGGTTACCAGCATTTTCTCCTTTTCCCACAATGTTTTCAAAAGGCTTTTTTCTCAGGGTCGTTTAAGGTCGGGATTGATTGGTTAAGAGTTACTGCATCTGCAAAAGATACAGCAATAAGAGCCTACAATAAGAATCAAACCCTCGGCCTGATTAACAGTTCTACACTTTCACAACTGTGCCATGCAGAACCCCTTTAGAATGCTGTGACTTTAGAGGCAAAGAAGTCCTGTTTCTACTGTAATAGCTTAACCTTTTTAGTAAACAGTCCCATGATTGAGCAATCTAAAGTATCTCTGCTTGTCAAAATCTTGTCTTCTCTTTGGCCAGCAGTATGACCATTACAAGAAAAGTTAAGCAGGTTGAGGTCATCAGTTTAAGGATAAGTCAAAATTAGTCAGTGAAAAACTTTACATATAAATGAGATATATTTTTATCACATAACCTCCCTTGTTTTCAGTGTAATATACCTATTACAAATTTTCTTATCTTCTACATATTTGATATTGCATTTGTGTGACTTCATTTTTTATGTCATTTTGTACATATTTCGTAGATGTGAATGGGTTGTATGGATATTGCCGTGGGTGCATTTGTAAGTGTTTTTTTCATCATCTCATCTATATTTTGTGAAATGTTATGTGATAAAAAGAATCCGACATTCGTGGGTGTTTGAGATAAAATTTTATTAAACTCGTCAAGGAAAAATGTTCTTAACCCATTACCACACAAGAAAAATTTAGACTGGTTCAAATTGAAAGCATTTGCAGACAACAAAATAAGGGTGACTGAAAAATTGAAATTTGTTCTGGGAAGGGTAGAAAACACTGTAGGAAAAGGAGAACATGCTGGTTACCAGTATTTTCTCCTTTTCCCACAGTGTTTTCAAAAGGCTTTTTTCTCAGGGGCGTCAAAAGTAGGGATTGTGTGGTAATGGGTTAAGCGAGCCAAAGGCCAAACATTTCCCTGGACTTGTTCAATAAAATCTCATCTCAAAAGCCCACTCATGTCAGATCCTATATGTATTCGTTCATTACGAACCTCAGCTGCTTTTTTATCGTTACAAGCAAAACAAGAGCCGTCAGAGACGGGTTATGCTCCCCGAACAAGTGCTTGTCATAAAATATAAGAAATTGATATAAATTCACTTCTTTTATCCTAGAAGAACCTGTTCATGCCCCCCAAAATTTGAAGTGAAAAGGCAATTACTATCTTAGAGATAGCCAAACAACAAACTTGTAGAGGACAATAAGCCCAATAAGCCCCCTTTAAGCCCCCTTTTCCCATAAGACAATATTGGATCATTGCAATAAATACAACTGGTCTGTGGTCTGTGGCATTTTTTAATAATAATTCAAAATTTGAAATTTCATAAAATTTTGAGCAGTCATCTATTAAATATTACATAAAACAATTTTTTACATGAAGCCCCCTTTTTCCGAGACACAGCCTGAAATTGAGAAAAAGGAAGAGAGGTACCTGGGCAAACGTTTCAACAAATTCAGATTTGAAATTTCACAAAGTTTTGAGCACTGATAAAGAAGAACCTAGTGAAAAACAATTTTTTCCATGAAGTCCCCTTTTTCCGTGATGCAGCCTTAATTTGAGAAACCAGGAAAGACATATTTGCGCATTAATAATTCATAGATTGCAAAAACAAAGGGCACATGTTGAAACTTGTAAAACAAGATATAACTATGAAATGTTGTCAAAAAGTGAACAAGATATTAGTAAAAATTGCAATTTTGCATTAGGGCCCCTTTTTCATTTTACAAGAAACCCCATTTTTCCATGACAGAGGGTCAAATTGAAAAACACATAGATAAAAAAACAAAAGCACATGGTGAAACTTTGAAAAAAGAATATAACCATGAAGTGTAATGAAATTTTGACCAAAACTGAATGAAATATTAGTAAAAATTGGAATTTTGCAAGAAGCCCCCTTTTTCTATGACAGAACGTCAACTTAAAAAAATGCCCAGATTAAAAATAGCAAGGGCACATGCTAAAACTTTCCATAAACAATATAACCATGAAGTTTCATGATATTCTGACAAAAACTGAATGAGATATTAGTAAAAATTGCAATTTTGCATTAAGCCCCTTTTTTCCATAACACGGGGTCAAATTGAAAATCCGGGAAAAGTATATCGGTGCATTACCCTAAGGAGTTCATATATGAAGTTTCATCCAATTTGGTTTGAGGGTTGTGGAGAAATCGCTTCGGACGGACGGACAGACAGACAGAAGGACGGACGGCAGGACGGACGGACGGACGGACAGACGAAGCGGCGACTATATGCTCGCCCTTCGGGGAGCATAATAAAAACATGGTTTAGGGGTTAAGACCCTGTCTGAAATGAACCCTGCACTAAGAGAGGCTTTTACTGTACTTACATGGATTTTTATAAGCCAGACAGGAAACAATAGTTAAAACTGGATCTAAACATTTCAAAACGATAGAGTTTAGCACCATTTTTCCTAGATGTGGTTCAATTGGTAGATCTGCCAAATGTCTCCCTAATTCTGTCAGCTCCTCGCTATCATCAAATGCATCCATTTGCTGCAAATTGGTAAAGGAGATATGAGTATGAATATCCTGTTTGCTCTTTGCTGTATAATGCACTGTTTGAAAAAAACTCAAGAGGTAGGCTTTTGAAAAATCAGTTGGAAAAAAGCAAACAAAAATGGTATAGTTTTCTCCTTTTCCAACAACATTTTTTATGTGTCGAAGAAAAATTCAATCAATAGGTCACTCTTACCTTCAAACAGTCCTGAATTTCAACTAAGCAGATGAAAAAGATTTTGAAAACATGGCAGGCAAAAGAGGAAAATTCCAGTGACTAACAACTTTTTATATTTCAAAAAGGTTTTCCAGCCTTCCATAGACAAATTCCATTATCTTAGCCATTTTTGATTTGTCATTGCCAACTTTTTTATACAGGGATGTATAAGACTTGACAGGTATTGGGTCAAATTATTTCACCATCTCACCACTAGAGTCTGCATAAGAAGCCTTCATAGACAATGCAGATGAAGCTCAGACTCCAGAAAGTACACAAATTTTGTTTTCGGAAAAGTAATTTTTACAAACCTTGAGCACAGTGGTTGCTGATCTGACAACAACAAAGGGAGGTGACTCTGGGGCCTTACTGAGATATGTAGCAACACTTTCACTTGTTGGAGCCAGTAATTTTGTCTGTAAGCACAATTCCTGAAAGTATATAATATTGAATATTTTATTCATACAGACTTTTTGTTTTCCTTCCACTGTCAAATTTTCATAAAAATGTCATAAACCATAGTTGTTGCAGGCAAACAAATTTCCTTGACAACACACACACACCAGTTGCCATGTCATTGGTTTCGGACAAAAAATATCAAACAGGCCACAGTGGATGGTGTCTAACACTCTTTTCAACATTATTTTAGTTACATAGCTTCATCAAATTTGCCTATCCATGCCCTCCTGGAGTTGCTTTTACCAACACTTTGCACAATCCCCTTTCAAAGGAATTGGCTGCTTTCCCAAAATAAGCATAGTACAAACAGTGATCAGCAGTGATAGATAAATAATCCTGTTAACCACTGTGTGACTGGGCTCTGCTTAACCCTTTACCACATGGTAAAATTTTAGATCTATCCATATTAAAAACATTTGCAGATGACAATTTCAGTGTGACTCAAATGGCGCAATTTTTCTTTGACTGGGGAGAAAACATTGTGGGTAAAGGAGAAAATGCTTGGTACCAGCATTTTCTCCTTTTCCCACAATGTTTTCAAAAGGCTTCTTTCCCAGGAGTGTCAAACATCCGGATTATGTGGTAATAAGTAAAAGGCACACAATGAATTCTTCTTACAATAACAATGAAAGTCGTAGGCTGACAAGATCTCTAGGAGGAGGGCATTGTTTTATGAAAATATAGACAGCATAATTCCACTTTTTTGTAGGAGGGTATAATGAAAACACTTTGATGGCTACACTTTCTTCTGTGTGCTTTATAATCCTTCTTATTTCAATCTTATCTTTATTCAGATCTTTTCATGAACTATTTTACACAGAGCATACTGTTAGACTTGTCCATATTTAATGCATGTGAGTTTGAAAAATAAAAAGTTGCTCAAACGATTGGACTTGTCTCAACTGTTTACCATATTAGAAAATTTAAGACTGATCCAAATTGAAAGCATTTGCAGACGACACTATAAAGGTGACTGAAAAATTGAAATTTGATCTGGTAAGGGTAGAAAACACTGTAGGAAAACAAAAAAATGCTGGTTACCAGTATTTTCTCCTTTTCCCACTGTTTTCAATAGGCATCTTTCTCAGGGTCGTTAATAGTCGGGATTGTGTGGTAAAGAGTTAAAACGAGTCAAAAACATGAGTAATAGAGAGTGAAGCTATTCTAAAGAAACAGTTACAAACCTGCAAAGGAAAGCGTAATAGTTCAGGTATAGCATACTCTAACATACACCTGTGTCGAACTTTACTAAACATGTGATAACAAATTCCTGGTTGGACTCTTCCTGCCCTGAAATACAATTTTTCTATCGTTTTCCTTTACAAGACTACAAAATTTTACATTTTTCAAGGAAGAAAATACTGCTTTTCCCTCAATATTTTCAAACGCCTTTTGGTGTAAGTTGATTAAATCTTTACCACATGGCAATATTTTAGATTTGTCCAAATAAGGATTGTTTGCAGAGGACAATTTAAATGTGACTCAAAAACAAAAATATGTTTAGTATAGGGAAGAAAACATGGTGGGTAAAGGAGAAAATAATGGTTACCTGCATTTTCTCCTTTTCCTGCAATGGTTTCAAGAGGCTTCTTTCTCAGGGTCGTTAAAAGTTGGGATTGTGTGGTAAAGGGTTAAGTAATAAAGGGGTAGAAAATACTGATGGAAAAGCAGAAAGTGCTGGTTACCAGCATTTCACCCTTTTCCAAAATGTTTTAAGAAGTCTTCTCTCAGCTCCATACTTTTCCAGAAATTGCAAATTCCTAACATAAAAAATACCAAACAACAAAATTCTAGACTCATCCTCACTCAAAGCACCTGTAGGCTGCAAAAATGAATGAGACTCAAAAATTGAAATTTATTTTGGGAAGGGTAGAAAACATTGTTGGAAAAGGAGAAAATGCTGGTTACCAGCATTTTCTCCATTTCCCACAATGTTTCAACAGGCTTCTTTCTCAAAGTACTGAAAACCCAGGATTGTTTGGAAAAGAGTTAAGAGGCTCATGTATAAAAGTTTAAGAAAAAATATTAGCTCTATGGAAATTATCATATTCTTTGATAAAACATATAAATCAATAAAGTAAGGGTCTGCTAGTTTAATTATTGTTGTATGTGGCTTTCAACAATAATCCTGTCATATCAGGGCAACAGCTGTTTGCAATACCTTCCCAAGAACACTTCTACATGACAATGGTTCAAGAAGAATATTGGTCACATATTTTCAGATGACAGGTCAAATGCCCTACAAGTCTTTACCAAACAACAAAGTGTTATTTAGCATTTGCAGAAGACAAAATGTAATGTAGCTTGAATCTTTAACATACAATGCCGAGTTTTATCCACACTGATAAAAAACCTTTAATAACATCATGAGAAAAGGAGAAAATGCTGGTATAATCAGCATTTTTCACCTTTTACCACAATGTTTTCTATCCTATCACAGACAAATCTTACCATTCAATCAATGTTTAATTTTTCGTCTGTAAATGTTTTCCATTCAGACGTGTCTGGTATTCTGTCATTTGGTAGAAAGCTAAAAGATGAAATAAATGTGCCTTTGCAAGAATATAAAACATTGTGAGAAAAGAAGAAAGTACTCATTACCATCATTTTCTCCCTTTCTGACAATATTTTCAAACATTGTCTTCTCCTGTGTGTCACTGAAAGACGGGATCGTTTGGTATAAAATTAAATGTCATACCTAAAAGGAATCATTTGATTTGCATCAGAAAGTTTGTAAACAAATTTAAATAATAGCACTGTGCAATCTTACCTGCCTTTTCTTTGAGCTGCACTTGCTTTTGAGACCCAGTTACACTTCAACATGGTTATTTGAAGCAAGGCATCAAAGGTTTTCTGAAAAGTTTAATTTGTTCCTATCAATATATTGCAAAATATTAATAGTAACATTAAAGTTGAGCATCACCTTTTGAAGAAAAAGTGCATTTAGTCATTCCTTCACCAGATGTCAAAATCTAAGACAGTCCATAACAAGAGAGTTTTCAGCTGAAAAATCAAATGTGGTTCTAATGCTGAAATATTTCAGTTGGAAGGATAGAAAACACTAAGGGAATGGTAAATCAGACCACTGCATACAGGTATTTATACTGGGCTGTAGTTGCTTGATTTTCAAAGAACATTTTTAAGTGAAAAAAGGGGCATATTTGTATCAAAAAATGCCTTGTTCCTTTTGGATAGTTAACCCTTTACTCCATAGATACTCATTTCTACGCATTGCTTGTAGGAGCCTTTTGGAAAACATTGTGGCAAAAGATGAAATTGCTCGTGACGAGCAATTTCACCTTTTGCCACAATGTTTTCTACACTATCAAAAGGTGACATATACACATAAGAAACGGCTTAATCCTTGCTGTTATTTAGGGTCAATTAGAGATACCATAGAAATGCCTTATGAGGTAAAGGGTTAATAATGTCTTCAAGTTTGAAGCAAATTATCTCTAGTAGTAATAGAGATATTATAAAATGTCAAAGTTTTTGCAAGATACAAGGCTTCGACAATTCCTTGACATTTACTGCCAAGCAACAAGATGCTTATTCCATGCATTTTCTCCTTGTCTACTGTGTTTTTCTACTGTGTCATAATACGTATGTTTATAAGTATGTCTGATGTTCAAACAGGAATCATCCCACAGAGAAGATATTTAAAAAGAAGGCGATACTTTGACAGTAGTAGGCCAAATATACAGTTATCTTTCTAATATGTAGAGAACAGGGCCAAGATGGTCACTTTAACCCTTTACCACACAATCCCAACTTTACGTGACCCTGGAAAAAAAAAATTCAAAACAACGAAGGAAAAGAAGAAAATGCTGATAATGAGCATTTTCTCCTTTATCCACAATGCCTTCTGCCCCTCCCAATATATTTTCAATTTTTGGTTAATAGTTATGCTGTCAACTGCAAATGCTTTCAACTTGGACAAGTCTGGGATTTTCAGGTAGTTAAAATATACAAGTATGTTTGTTAAAGGGTTAACTCTTTACCAAACAACAAATTTTGGACAGTACCTAATTCATAGCATTTGCAGACAATAAATTAAATCTTGTTAATATGATGATTTCTGACTTTGATAGGGTAGAAAATATTGTGGGAAAAGGAGAAAATGCTGGTAACCAGCATTTTCTCCATTTCCCACAATTTTTTATATAGGCTTCATTCTCGGGGTCGTTAAGGTCAGGATTGTGTGGTAAAGAGTTATTTTTTACCCAATCAAGGATGCAAAAAATCAGTTGACCTTCATATGATTTTTGTTTATCTGTTAATGCTATCAGTTTGGTCCAGCCTAAAGTTCTAGGTAATATAAAACTCACCTCTTTTACTTTTCCAGCATCAATCACATAAACTACATCATTGATTGTTATACTGGTCTCTGCTATGTTTGTGGCTAATATCTACAATAAAACTGAGATATATACATAGGATCTGACATAAATATACATTTGAGGTGTGTATGTATGAGTCATGCTCAGAGAAAAGAGGGCTTCATGTAACTACAAAAAGTAAAGACCCATATCAGCCTGCACAGTCCACGCAGACTGACCCATGCCAAAACTTTTTGCCATCAGTCAAATTTCTGCATGTCTAAGCACTTCATGATTCAGTCATTTTGAAGACTACACGGGTCTTATGGATCCTTAATTACATGATGATTTGTATCATAAAATTAACCATAGAGATGCACCAAACCATCTTTAGCCAGAGCGCTGCTGATACATGAGCCATGCTCTGGCAAAAGGGTGCTTAAAGCATATTTATGATCCATTATATCAAGCATGTAATCACAGTGACCTAAGTCATAAAGCAGAAAGATCCTTAGGCAGAAGATTGACACATAGGGAAAAGCTTCAGCCTATGTGAGCCAGCCCATACTATGCAGGGTGACATGGGTTGATACTTTTCTGAGAAGCAGTAAGCCCTCTTTTTACTCAGCATGGCTCAATTATAGGATTTATACATATTGGCATATCAGATTTACAGGATCTGATTGAGTTGCCATTTGAAATAATATGGCTTACAAAGTGTGAAAAGGGGCATTCAGACATTCGCCTAAAGTGTCATGTCATCTCTGATCAGCCTGTGCAGTCCGCATTTACTAATCGAATTGGCACTTTACAACTAATTAGATTTTATGCTAAAGTAGCCTTGCGCAAAATAGAAAAAATATGTAAGCTACAAGCTTAATTTTACAATCAACCAATCATATTTCATTAGCATTACATAACAAAAGGTTGTTGCAATTACATTATGAAAAATTTTCCAATACAGTTACAAAGTTTATCATATATCCTAATAATTTCAGTATGTAGCTTTTTTGTGCATCTGTGGACAAAAACAGTTTGAGAAAAGTACAACCAAATACATCTAGTTTTGAAATCATTTGACTGAATTTATCAAAAATATGTATGCTTACAATTTTTCTAACTCCTGGTGGAGACGTTTTGAAAGCCCTCTTCTGATCTGCATTCTGCATCATAGAATGTAACTGAAACAAAGAGTACCTGAAAGGTAAAAAGTGGAAAGTGGATATTAACTCTGGTGTTTTGTGCTATTTTTAAACAATCATATACAAATGTAAACATGGTCTCTATTCTGCATTAGTTTTTTCTATACAAAAATTTGCACAATATTCTGTAAAATTCTTTTTCAAAGACAATAGGTGCTTTTTTCATGAACACACACATACAAAAAATTGCAAGAAATGATAGACGGGTAAATCTACTTGCAATGACTCTCTTCGAAGAGAGATTTTTTCCCTTTTTGTGTTGTCCTTGGTGTAATTGTGTCTCATGAGGTTCATTTCTTACACATCATAACCAACCTTCTTCTTTTCAGAGAAAAATGAAGTTTTATACCATGTTTTGAGGTCATATTATGTCAACCACTTCTACCAAATGTCAAAATTTTAGACTATTCCAAACTGAAAGCATTTGCAGACAACAAAATAAATGTTACTAGGAAATTCAAATTTGATTATGAAAGGTAAAAAACCTTGTATGGAAAAGAGAAAATGTTAGTTCTCACAATGTTTTGAAAAGCTTTATTTCTAAGGACTGTCAGTAGTTTGTACTGTGTAGTGAAGGGTTAAATACTGATATAAGTAATCATAATTAATTCTTTGAAAAAACTTTGTAGGATATGTATACTGCAGTTGCATTTTAAGTATTTACTTTTTTCACTTACATGTGACAACAGTGATTTTTCTTACATATAATAAGCAAAAATCATCAGGGTTTTTTTTTTTTTGTTCAAGTTTAATGCCATTTGCAACAACATGTCAATCATACCACAACAGTATTCCTAGAGTTCCTAAAACCCTTTATCAAAACAATCCAGTGTTTTAAAAACCCAGAGGAATCAGTACTTTTAAAACATTGTCAGAAAAGGAGAAAATATTTGTATCATTCGTTTTCTCCTCTTTCACAAAGTTTTCAACCCTTTCAGAGACAAATTATACATTTTGAGTCTCAGATACTTTGTTATCTGCAAATACTTTCAACTTCAAACAAGACTTTGTCATCTGGTAAAGAGGTTAATATTTACACCCTATCTTTGTCACTAGCTTCCCAACTTAAACCGAGTAGTAAATAAGTTTTGCATTCAGGAATAAATCATGTCCAAACAGATAAACAATTCTAACTTGCAACCTACAATAATGAGAGAAAATGCTGACCTGCTACTAGCAAATCTTTGATCTTCATCTATCATGTTTCTTAATGCTACAATTTCATCATAGCCTGGCAAAAAGATCAGCACAGCACCTGTAAAATATAAGTTAAGCCCACAAATTCATATATATGTATAATCCGATAGTAAGCTAAAATTCAGCATTCAACTTTATCAGCAAGTTTGGGAAAAAATAGTTAACCCTTTACCACACAATCCTGACTTTTAACACCCCTGTAAAAGAAGCCTTTTGAAAACATTGTGGGAAAAGGATAAAATGCTGGTAACCAGCATTTTCTCCTTTTCCCACAATGCTTTCTTCCCTTCCCCAAAAAAATTTCAATTCTGTAATCACATTTATTTTGTCGTCTGCAAATGCTTTCAATTTGGACAAGTCTAAAATTTTGTCGTTTGGTAATGAGTTAAGAAAGCCTCCAACCAGGCAAATAAAATTTTCTAAAACAAAATTGATAAAAAAAAATTGTCAAAGTCCTTCTTCTTCTTATCACAAACTAATACCTCAAAAATTACAGCTCAGACAAGCAAAACGTTAAAACACACCTGGGAATTTCTGTGTGTAAAGCCTGCCTCACTTTTCAAAAAGTACATGTAATGTAAAATGATGTCACAATACTGATATCGCATAATGATTATCTCATATACGTCTAAGACATCAACTACAAGTCATTTACTGTATACATGGATATATACGCATGTTGAAAAATTTGTAAATTACTGATTAAAGACTTTTTGCACACTGACAGGTTTGTATATTCAAGACACTTGTTATTTGTTGGTATACTTGTAGTAAATTACGCAAAGAGTAAAGCTTGCAAATATTTCCAATTTAGGAAATTGCAAAAATGCCACATGAATTTCCACTTATACAGGAGTAACAGCTGAACTCTTTACCAGATGTCAAAATTTTGCACTTGTGCAAATCAAGCTTCAGCAGACAACAAAGCTAATATGGTTCAAAAAGGGAGATTTCTCTTTGAAGGTCTTACGAACTAAGTCCATAACAAAGAAACAAATAAACAAATGCAAACCGCCTCTTAAATACAAACTGCCTCCGACAGGATTCCAAGCCATAGTGGGCAAATATCATCGTTTTTTGAGGTTTAAAAGACCAATATCATAACCAATGATCCAAAGAGATATCTCCCCGATGCGGTGGTCAGGTATTGTATTTAAATCGGGATGAAATTATGCATGAAGGAGTGGTTTCCCATAACAGAAGGGAAGAAAACATTGTGAAAACCCATGCTATCAGCACTGCCCTTTCCTAACAATTTCTTATGCCTTATTTCCTAGTGTAAAGTTGCTTGGCAAAGATTTCACACATACCCTCTGGCTGTGTTGTAACCACTTTATGAAGTAAACTTATAATAAGCATTATGTCCACTTTATCATCATCCCAGCAGTGTTGATAAACTGTCAACAGCTCTTGTTCCTGTTCATCTAAAACAGTCTTGTCCTCTTCTACTTCACTTGTACCATTTGTATTTGTTTCCGAGGCTAACCTAAATTCAGAAACAAAATACTGCAACAGCCCTCTCCTATCCTTGCTTGGTAACTGGATCAGATAAAGACATTCTGCAGACACTGGGCTGCAGTTGACATTTTAATAAAAGTACAAAAAAAGGGGTATAACTGTATCAATATATTTCTAGGATACCTACCATTGCTACATGGGATTCCTTTTTTGAAATATGAAAACCAGCCAAACTTTAAACCTTAAAGCGCTGAATTAAAAAAAGAGACATTTTTAAATAGGAAAAACATCTGAAATAATGCTGTACCAAAGTTTTTTTGCCAGAATATGTAACAAAATAGTGGACAGTGTAGATCTAAGATCAGACTGCATGTTCTGTGCAGTCTAATCTTGATCTATACTGTCCACAAAGACAAATTAAGTTGGTTCCAGCGCTTTAAGGGTTAACTCTTCACCACAATGACTAAATGGTGGGCTTGTTCTAATCCAAAGCATTTGCACATGCCTCATTAAATGTGGCCCAAATAGTGAAATTTATATTTGACTAGATTTTAAATACATGTGTTGCTGGAAAAGGCAAAAATACTAACAACAGTTTCTCCTTTTCCCTCAATGTACTCAAAAGAATTATTCCACAAGGTCATGAAGATATAGGATTGTGTGGTAAAGGGTTATGAGATATATTCAGTTTTTGCATGAAAACATTGCAGATGACAGGGCTATGATAATACCTGCAATTTTCTTTGAAAGCAGTCAATTTATTTATGTAAATCTGATTTCCAATGGCAAATATCCCCCTCCATTTGCTTTGTCTCTAGACCTTTGAACAGCCCCAAATGGATGAGGTGGCAGAGCATGAGACTCAAACCTTAGGCCACTTGAAGGTGTCAATTTGAACTCCAGAGCTGGCTGTGTAAAATTAGTATTAAGTCTTGGATACAACATTAAACCTGGGTTAGATGTGAAGATGGGTTACATGTGAAGATGCTATACATTGAGCATGTTAACCTTTTTATTTATATCCCCATCATACCAAACTCGATGTCAATCCATTCCAAAAATTGTTGACTTAAACCTTTTGGATGGATTGAAACTTTTATAGTCTATTTATGAACTTAATGGGCAGGTTTGGACAGGAGCCTGCTAAAAATTTTCTGCCATCCATCCTGTCTTGTAATTAGATTGAGTGGCAACATACCTAAAACCGAACTATCATACTTTGATCCTATTAGAGACATGGTGCAGTTGAGCATCAGTTGGCAGTGTGTTTGCATTTTACCTCCCGAAAGTACAAGTCTTTTCCCAACCACATCTTGTTTTATGACTGAGGTAAGACTTATATGGGCAACCAGTAGTGATGATATATAACCAAGAATCAATCAGCCAGTTACTGAATCAGGAAAAAAAAAACCAAAGGGTGTGCACCAATCATTATAAAAATTGCTGTTGAAATGTATACCAGGAAGAGGATAAAAAATTGCATCTACAGCTTGGCAGAGAGACAGGACAGGCAAAAAACACAATTTTCAAAGATATCCAGAAGTTTTCGGGAATTTTCTTATCTCTTGGGAGGCAATTTTCTTACCTCGTGGGATATTTTTTCTTTTTGACTTTCGATCAAACTTTCAAACAAATGTAGATTGACATATGAAAAACAAAGGGCTGTTTAATCCATTCTGACGACACTGAGAAAGAAGGCTTTGGAACCAGCATTTTCTCCTTTCCCCAAAATGTTTTCTATTCTTCCCAAACCAAATTTCAACTTTTCAGTCACATTAATTTTGTCGTCTGCAAATGCTTCCAATCTGGACCAGTCTAAAATTTTGTTGTTTGGTAAAGAGTTAGAGGAGGATTAATTCTTCTACAAAAAGTCTCAACCAAAGTCAGCCTGCAGTTTGTGTAGGCTGACCCAGTTCGAATGTTTTTGCCATTGAAAAATTTTCTGAATGCCAAAGGGCCAGTCTACCTCATGATTCAGTCAATATTTCCAAAAAAATAATCTATTGGATTCATAATCATGAGATGACCTGCTTGGTATAATGCTGCTGAAATGAATATTAACTCATTACCAAATGACAATATTTTAGGCTTGCCCAAATTCAAAGCATTTGCAGATGACAAAATAAAAGTTAATTTGAAATTTGTTTTGTGAAGGGTAGAAAACATAGTGGGAAAAGGAGAAAATGATGGTTACCAGCATTTTCTCCTTTTCCCACAATGTTTTCTAAAGGCTTCTTTCTCAGGGGCATCAAAAGTACAGATTGTGTGGTATTGGGTTAACAATAATGATAAAAATTCTTACAAATGAGATTCTAACATGGCCAGAATTTCCTCCTGGTTAAATTTCTTGGCCCAGTCTATAGCATTCCAATCATTTGTTGCTTTCATACTGGGATCAGCTCCCATGCTCAGCAACTGTTGGACAATATCTGGAAAACCTCTGCCTGATGCTATCATAAGGGCTGTTACACTGGTCTGTGAATGCTGATAATCCACTGGAAAAGAAATATAGGATTCGACATGAGATGGTGATTGAAAGAGAACTTTATCGAATGCATCTAGTTTCATTTAAACTCTTTACCAAACGACAAAATTTTGGACAGGTTCAACTTGAAATCACTTGTAGACAAAATAAATGTAACTCAAAAACTGAAATTTGTTTCCAGTAGGGTAGAAAATACTGTGGGAAAAGGAGAAAATGCTGGTTACCAGCATTTTCTCCTTTTCCCCCAGTGTTTTGAAAAGGCTTCTATCTCAGGGTCATGAAAAACCAGGGATTGTTTGGTAAAGGGTTAACCAATATTTATCACAATATGCTTCAAAAGTCACTCACTACTTCCCACATAAAAAAAAGTCCTTGCATATAACTTTGTTTTCAACATGGCTTGCAACATGCTAAAAGGGGCATTCAGACATTTGTTTAAAGTATCGTCTCGGATCAGCCTATGCAAGCTAATCTGCAACAACACTTTCTGTTTTTACTATTCTGTTTCGCACATGTCTACTGCAGTATAAAATCTTGTGTAGTCATACAGTACTGTCTCAGATTAGCCAAAATTTTAGACTGGTTCAAATTGAAAGTATTTGCAGATGACAAAATAAAGAAAAATTGAAATTTGTTCTGGGAAGGTTAGAAAACACTGTGGGAAAAGAAGAAAATACTGGTTACCAGTATTTTCTCCTTTTCCTACAGTGTTTTGAAAAGGCTTCTTTCTCAGGGGCGTCAAAAGTAGGGATGTGTGGTAATGGATTAAACAGATGACAATTTGTTTGTATTTGTTTGTGAGGTATTCAACACCATTTTCAGTTATACTGTGGTAGCCAGTGCACCTACCCATACTGTCTTGAATGTTTTTCTAGCAATCCTTCCACAATATTTTCTAAAGCCACTGGCTGCTTTCCTATGTAACCATTAGCTATGACTGAGTAATGAATCCTTCAGCAATGGCAATAATCAATCAATACAAAGAGTTTGGCAAAGTTGGGGATTCAAACCAGCCACCCCTGGTCTCAAGTCCTGTCCTTAGCTCATAGTTGACAAACTTTTAGCCGAGTCCAAACTGAAAGCATTTGCAAATGACAAACTAAATGTGATCCAAATTACAGTAATTAACCCTTTACAAACACTAGTTTTTATGACCCTGAGATAGAAACCTTTAAAAATGTTGTGGGAAAAGGAAAAAAATGCTAGTAACCAGCATTTTGTCCTTTTTCCCACAATGTTTTCTACTCTGCTGTAAGCAAATTTCAATTGTTTAGTTAATTCCGTTTTGTCATCTGCAAGTGCTTTCAATCTAGAGGGGTCTAAAATTTTGTCGTTTGGTAAAGATTTAATCTAAGAAAGGGTAGAAAGGTATTCTACCAGCATTTTCCTCATTTCCCATGTTTTCCAAAGTCTTAGTCCCATAGGCCAATAGAATATTGTGTTACTTGACGAAGGCTTTTGAAAGGTTAAAAAAAAACAATGAGTAGTAGAACAATCTCCCAGAACTTTTAATTTTACATCAATAAAATCATTTTTTCAAGAATTGTTCACAGCTTACCACTTATATTTTCTGACATAATCAGGTGAAATACTTGAGAGAAAACATCCTTGTTTCCGGTCAGCCAAAGTTCTGATAAATGATCATCCATCTCCTTTGTAACCCATGGTTCCAGCTCTTCATTCTCCTGACCTAACCCTAGTTGGGAAAGTTGCCTGCAAACATATAAAAAAAAAAACAGTGTAAAACAGTCTATGAAATTTGATTTAAGGGTCTTTACCATACAAAACTGTGCTTTTACGAGTCGGAGAAAAACTTTACAAGAGCACTGCATGTGGGTGCCAATGCTGGATTGTAGTTACCTAATTTCCAGTATAAATTCAGAGTCAAAAAAAAAAAGGGCCTGACTTTGTCAAAAATATTTTTATTGTTAACTGACCCTGTTGTTTAGGTTCCTCTTTTGATCCTTAAGTACTAGGCCGAGTTTTAAGTATATATCTTAGGTTATAACACAGATATAATAAAATGTCAAAGTATTTTTCATAACAACACAGACAATGACACACATCATGATGCAGGTAATGTGGGGGCTATGACCATACCTCGATGTTTTCTTCAAAAGCAGCTAAGCTAAAAATTATTGGGGGAGAAATACGATTTCTACCTTCAAAGACAAATCCCACCAAAGGCAATATTTTTAGTTATTTGTCTGTAAACACTTTAAATGGTCATGCAATTTTCTTTTTTGCATAAGTCTACTGTAGCTCAAAATGTAATGTAGTCATAATGGACCACCTAAGATCAGCCTGCACGGACAGCTCAGATTGACCCAAGAAGACACTTTACGCAAATGTCTAAATGCCCTAGTTGCAAGCCAAAATAATTCATCATACGTTGTCAAATCTTCTCTGTCGTCACATTCCCTGTCTGTGTCATCACTGGATTCTTCACCACCTTGATACTTCTTATGTTTGTATTTACTAGGCACAATTCCTTTTTTACACCACTCTGACAGTGCAGCATTCTGACTTTCAACTGTTTATAAAATAAACTGCAAATAAGATCTTGATCTTTGATTTATTAAGTCTGAAATTTTGTCATGTGGTACAGAGCCAAGCATTAACAAAACAGTTCTGTGTTTTTATAATACTATAGAAAACTATTTGAAAACTTTGCTGGAAATGGGGAAAACACTGCTCCTTTTAGGACAATACTCTTCAACCTTTTTCAGGACAAAATCATTACTTGAACAATATATTACTGGCATAGAAATAATTCTTAAGTTAGCAAGTTTAGAAATTTGAAGTTTGGTTAAGACAGAGCCAAGAGATAGATGGAGTACTTTTGATTTCAGTATTGAAAGTATCAAATATTCTCCACTAAACCCTATGTTATGAGTACTCATTAGAATCATTTCATTAAGACGATTCTAATGAGTACCCATGAAAAAGGGTTTTGAAGAGAAACATATGTAATGGATTTAGAATACCATCACTTCCTCTTATCTGGAGTTCTGGTTAAGAGTTCACTATTTCTCATACAACAAAATTAAACACTTGTGCACTTTCACAGAAGTTGCAGACAAGATATGAAATATACCTGGAATGCCAGAATTTATCTTTTGTAGGGAAGAAAATATTAAGGGAAAAAA
Organism: Tridacna crocea; assembly: GCA_943736015.1. Classification (NCBI taxonomy): domain Eukaryota; kingdom Metazoa; phylum Mollusca; class Bivalvia; order Cardiida; family Cardiidae; genus Tridacna; species Tridacna crocea. The sequence continues at coordinate 41,390,373 of OX031066.1, read as the reverse complement.
AGAAAATGCTGTTCATCAGGATTGTATCCTTTTCCCATTAATTTTTCAAAAGCTTTCTTTCTAAGGGTCATAACAAATGGCAAGAGGTGCACTACACTAATTTCATTTCTGAGTTTATAATATAAATCTTCACTCTTCATAAAACAACAGAATTTTAGACTTCTCAAATATGAATACATTTGCAGGCCACAATTTAGACATATGTTTGCTTAGTACAGTGGCTGAGTTTGGGGTTTGAAGACTGTGGAATAGAATCCCAGCAAAGGTAAATCATTTTCCCACGGTTTTGTTTTTAAATGTCAAGAAAGAACAGACGTTACATCATTATGATTTTCTTCTTTATAAAATATAAATGTTTTTAAACTTTATTTCTTTTTTTTCGTTTCCCACAATGTTTTCTTTCAGGTTTCTTACTCTAGGTCATAAAAACCAGTGATTGGTTGGTAATGGGTTAATTCTTTTAACAATGTGATTTTTCATACAGAATGTTAATAAAAACTTTGATACATTTTGATACACTGATACTATTTTATTGAACGCAATAACCAAGGTCGGTCTTAGTAAAACCATGTGGTTTCTTCAGTCAATAAAACAAGGTCACTTGGCATTGATACGGGCTAATTCATTCGTAGGATGAATATGAAGAGAGCAAAAAGGCCTTAGAACAAGAGAAACAAGAGGGCCAAGATGGCCCTGGATTGCTCACCTGAATTTCTGAGAGAACCATAGCCATTTCTTTCAAAATTTAATCAGCCCTTTCAAAGCATTTTTAAGAATGTCTTCATGTCTGTATAGTGTAAATAGCCCACAGTCATCAGAGCCTTGTTTCTTGATGGATCAAAATTTCTAGAGCACCTTTTGAAAAGGGTTAGCTAAGAAACATTTCTGAGAAATTATTTAAAAATCTGATCAGCCGTTTCCGAGAAAAAGAATTTCTTCATGCCCAAATAGTGCAAGTAGCCCCCATTCACCAGAGCCATGTTTCTAGACAAATCAGCATTTTGCGAACAGTTTTTGAAAAGGGTTACCAAAGGAACATTTTTGTGAGATTATTTCAAAATCTGATCAGCCATTTCAGAGAAGAAGAATTTTGAAGAATTTCCTCCTGGCCATATAGCGCAAGAAGCCCCCATTCACCTGAGCCATGTTTCTAGATGGATCAAAATTTCACAAACACTTTTTAAAAAGGGTCATCGAAGGAACATTTCTGTGAAATTATTTCAAAATTCACCCAGCAGTTTCAGAGAAGAATAATTTTTAAGAATTTCTTAATTTTACTATAATGCAAGTAGCCCTCATTCACCAGAGCTGTGTTTCTTGACGGATCAAAATTTCATGAATAAATTTTAGAAAGGGTCATTCAAGGAACATCCCTGTGAAATTATTTCAAATTCTGACCAGCCGTTTCAGAGAAAAAGAATTTTAAAGAATTTCTTAATTTCCATATAGTGCAAGTAGCCCCAATTCACCAGAGCCACATTTTTTGACGGATCAAAATTTTACGAACAATTTTTGGAAAGGGTCATTCAAGGAACATCTCTGTGAAATTATTTCAAATTCTGATTAGCAGAAGAAGAAGAACTTTTTAAGAATTTCTTAATTTTCGTATAGTCCAAGTAGCCCCCATTCACCAGAGCCACATTTTTTGACAGATCAAATTTTACGAACAGTTTTTGAAAAAGGTCACCCAAGGAACAATCCTGTGAAATTATTTCAAAATCTGACCAGCGGTTTCAGAGAAGAAGAATTTTTAAGAATTCCTTCATTTCTATATGGTGCAAGTAGCCCCCATTCACCAGAGCCACATTTTTTGACGGATCAAAATTTTACGAACACTTTTTGTAAAAGGTCACCCAAAGAACATATCTGTCAAATTATTTCAAAATCTGACCAACGGTTTCAGAGGAGAAGATTTTTAAAGAATTCCTTAGAAAATTCCATTTGGTTGCCATGGCAACCAGAGTTTTTGATGGAATCAAATTCTGTGAACACTTTTGAAAGAGGACCTCCCAAGGAACATTCAAGCCAAGCTTGGTCCAAATCGTTTAGCGGTTTAGAAGGAGTTGATGTTTAAAGAATTGTTGACGACGCACTGACGCACGACAGACACCGGGTGATCTTAAAAGCTCCCCTTGAGCACGTTGTGCTCAGGTGAGCTAAAAAGCAACACTGTTCCCTTGGAAACACTGAAATGAGATTTTCCCATGCCTAGCTTAATCACTGTTCAATTAAAGAGCCATCCTAGGTTAAAAAGTAGAGAATTCAGTTCAGAGTTATCTAACCTTCTAGTATGGTTTCCCCTCAGATGGTAAAAAAGTAGTAAAGTTTGTTCTTTCTTTGTTGAAAGAAGAGATCAGTGAAACTGTTAAGTTTTCAACTAACAACGGGTCTATGCCAATACCTTGTGAAAACAGCTGAGCTAATAACAGCTTAGGTTTACAATCAGAAACATAAATCTTCCTGTAACACTTCATCTTCGCGAGCCAAGGTTACAATCCCTATGTGGATCTTACCATGGCTGATTCAGTGTTGCATCCAGGAATTCTGCCAAGAGGGGGAGAGATCCCCAATGGAATTTTCAAAGTGGGGGAGTAAAAATTTTCGGGGGTGGGTGAAAGAACATCTAGTATACACAAAATATGTATTTATCTGGTCAATTTCCTTTTTTGAATGGAAATGAATACTGTCTTTCAAGGGCTGATAGGATATTTGCTAGATCTCTATTTTTACGGCCGACAGGGGAAGGTAGATGCCTATTGGGTTGATCTTACCTTAATTCTAACACAAATCATTATAGATTCTCATTCTTAATTGATAACATGCATCTATAGATGTACACATCAATTTTTGCTCACGATTACGATACATTCTCGGTGGTAAGTCAGAATCTGGGGCCGAACAAACTTAAGTTTATTCCCCACTGTTTTCACTCAATTCTTTCCATAATATCATTGTATGAACCATCGGCGTCTGCAACAGAACCAATGAAATTCTTTGACATGTTTCCTTTGGGCGGGAGTTACACTGATATTGCGCAATTGCTCCCCCATCACATTCACGGAATTGCATGACAGCAAAAAATAAAGCGTGAATCCCGCAATCGCGTGGCCTGGATGCAACACTGCTGATTGGGCCCGATTTCAAGGTTCCTGCATTGTGCCCTCTATTGAATGCTGATTATTACCCCCATTGACATCATATTTCTAAAAGCAAATGAAATATTGTTTTTGCAAACTGCTTACGAATACACATGAAGCGATAAGCAGACATCCATGTGGATTTCCATGTTTACCTTCTATTCCAAAGGTAGTACCTTGTTCTATTTTTATCAAAGATGAAATGCTACGAGCAATTTCACTCGTTGCAGTTAGAGCTGTCTCCATCCAATGAAAAAACGTATCGGGGGAATGTAAAAATCAAGCTCGATCCGCCAAGGGTAGAGAAGCGTAGCAAAGCGTCAGCCTTGGCTTGCAAAGAAAATAACACTTATAATTTACCTTTAGCTTTGTTCTTTCTGTAGGCATCCATTTTTTTATTTGTAAAGCCTGTCCTAAAATATATAGCATGGAATCTTATGTACAAAAAATATGTAATAACATTAACTATTTCAACATAAAAATGCTATTAGGCGTCTACTAAATAATTGATGTTTTAACTCTTTCCTGGGTTTTCACAACTTAAAGAAAGAAAACTCTTGAAAACATTTTGGAAAAAGAAGAAAATGCTGGTAACCTGCATTTTCTCCTTTACCAAGAATGTTTCTACCCTTACCAAGACAAATTTCAGTTTTTGAGTTGCATTAATTTTATTGTTTGCATATGCTTTCATTTTGGTTGTGTCAAAAAATTTGTCATTTAGTAAAGAGTTAACTAGGGTCAAAGGTTGTTAAAAGCTGAGACAGAGGTTATATACATGTATCTAATTGAAATGAAAGGAAAACAAGTTTAAACTTTAAATAAAAACGGGGATGCAGATTATATTCCATTGAATAACTTTACTTACTTTCTTTATACGGAAAGACATTACTCTAAATAGAAAGATGTCACTCTATATAGAATGACATACACTTTAACACGATTTTGCTGCACTGTGCTTATACAGCCAAATTCATGTATCATATTAGAATAACCTTTTAACCCTTCACCACACAATCCTGACTTTTAACGACCCTGAGGAAGAAGCCTTCTGAAAACATTGTAGGAAATGGAGAAAATGCTGGTAACCCTGTTTTCTACCCTTCCTGGAACAAATTTCAATTTTTGAGTTACGTTTATATTGTTGTCTGCAACTGCCTTCAATTTGGAAGAGTCTTAAATTATGTATATTGGTGAATAGTTGAATATCTTTCACAACTATAGTTGCCATAGTGGTGTGTATCAAGATGAGATTGTGCAGTCTGATCTGTAACAAATACTGTCTATTTTACAGAGACATTCTGAATAAATGCAATTTTGAAACTGCCAGATGTACCCCTTTCGTTCTCAGGCAGGCTTCTGTATAACCATTAGTCTTACCATGACAGATGATTTTAATGAATAAACTTGTACTACAACACATGTAACCAAAAGTTTATGTCCATGTCAACAAAGAAAACTAAAAAATATATCTTATGAGCGATTTTCAAGGCAAATATAGACTTGAAGGGGAAGATAATCTGCCGAGCAAAATGATGCTGAGAACAAGAAGGTTAAGGTCCTATTTGGCGAATGAAAATGCCTGTTGGGTTCATTTTGTACTAAAATGGACTAGAATATTATATACATAGAAATTACTTTATCTTTCACATCCATTTGAGACCTTTTGACTACTTAGCCCTTCATCAAACAATCCCAACTTTTAATGACCCTGACGTACAATGATGTACAAGTCTTTTGAAAATATTGTGGTAAAAGGAGGAAATGCTGGTAACCAGCATTTTTTCATTTTCCCACAATATTTCCTACTCTTTTTTACACGACTTTCTTCATTTGAGCTACAATCAAGCTGTGGCCTGTGATGCCTTCCAATTGGATGAGCCTAAAATTCTGCCATGTGGTAAAGTGGTAACTTGGACAATCAACTCATAAAATAAATCTAGACAATTGAAAAAAAAACAAGAGGGCCAAGATGGCCCTGGATCGCTCACCTGAATTTTTGAGATGACCACAGTCTATTTTTTTTTTTTGAGGTATTGAAACATTGGAACCAAATTTATAATTTTGCCAAGCAATTTTCAAAAGGTCACCTGTAAAAGTCATTTCGAAATCTGACCATCAGTTTCAAAAAGAAGAATTTTTAAGAATTCTTCATTTCTGTATAAGAGCAAGTAGCCCCCATCCACGAGAGCCATGTTTCTTGATGGATCAAAATTAACAAACAAGTTTTGACAAGGGTCACCCAAGGAACATCTCTCTGAAATTATTTCAAAATCTGACCAGGGGTTTCAAAGAAAGAGAATTTTAAAGAATTTCATCATGTCCGTATAGTGCAAGTAGCCCCCATTCACAAGAGCCATGTTTCTTGACGGATCAAAATTCTATGTACAGCTTTTGGAAAGGGTCACCCAAGGAGCATCTGTCAGATTATTTTAAAATCTGACCACGGGTTTCAGAGAAGAAGAATTTTCAAGAATTTCTTCATTTCCATATAGTGCAAGTAGCCCCCATTCACTAGAGCCATGTTTCTTGGCCAATCAAAATTTCGCGAACAATTTTAGAAAAGGGTCACCCAAGGAACATCTCTGTGAAATTATTTCAAAATCTGTCCAGCCATTTCAGAGAAGAAGAATTTTCAAGAATTTCTTCATTTCTGTATAGTGCAAGAAGCCCCTATTCACCAGAGCCATGTTTCTTGACCAATCAAAATTTCGCGAACAATTTTTGAAAAGGGTAACCCAAGGAACAAGTCTGTGAAATTATTTCAAAATCTGACCAGCGGTTTTAGAGAAGAAGATTTTTTAAGAATTCCTTCATTTCTGTATAGCGCAAGAAGCCCCCATTCACCAGAGCCACATTTTTTGACAGATCAAAATTTCATGAACAATTTTTGAAAAGGGTCACCCAAGGAACATATCTGTGAAATTATTTTAAAATCCGACCAGTGGTTTCAGAGGAGAAGATTTTTAAAGAATTCCTCCATTTCTGTATAGTGCAAGAAGCCCCCATTCACCAGAGCCACATTTTTTGACGGATCAAAATTTCACGAACAATTTTTGAAAAGGGTCACCCTAGGAACATATCTGTGAAATTATTTCAAAATCCGACCAGCGGTTTCAGAGGAGAAGATTTTTAAAGAATTTGCTAAAAAATTCCATTTGGTTGCCATGGCAACCAGAGTTTTTGATGGAATCAAATTCTGTGAACAATTTTTAAAGAGGACCTCCTAAGGAACATTCCTGCCAAGTTTGGTCCAAATCCGCCCAGCGGTTTAGGAGGAGTTGATGTTTAAAGAATTGTTGACGACGCACGACGGATGCCGGACGACGCACGACAGACGACGGACACCGGGTGATCCTAAAAGCTCCCCTTGAGCACGTTGTGCTCAGGTGAGCTAAAAAGAAATTAAGATTATAAGAAAGTCTACCATTTTAGAACATCTTCTAGGAAGTATTCCTTTACTGGGAACAGGTTTCCTGGGACTGAAATAGATACAATGGAAATGAATATCTGATTGCTATAACTGTTTGACCGTTTACCAAAACAATTTAGGTATAGATCTGTCCAAATTAGATGCATTTTGCAGAGAACAATTTCAGTCTGACTTTAATGATGGAATGTCTTTCACAGGGCAGAAACAATGCAAGAAAAGGAGAAACCAAACTGCTAGTAACCAGTATTTTCTCTTTTTTCCATAATATTTTTAAAAGACCCTTCCCTATGGTCGTTAAAGAGTTGGGTTTGTTTGGTAAAGCGTTAAAGACCTTTGTCTGACCATTATTTTCCCCCACAGAAATGAGCTTTAGACAAGATTGTGACTGAAAAAAAAAACAAGAGGGCCAAGATGGCCCTGGATCGCTCACCTGAATTTTTGAGATGACCATAGCCTATTTTTTTTTTTTGAGGTATTGAAACATTGGAACCAAATTTATAATTTTGCTAAGCAATTTTCAAAAGGTCACCTGTAAAATTAATTTCAAAATCTGACCATCTGTTTCAAAAAGAAGAATTTTTAAGAATTCTTCATTTCTGTATAAGAGCAAGTATCCCCCATCCACAAGAGCCATGTTTCTTGATGGATCAAAATTTACGAACAAGTTTTCAAAAGGGTCATCCAAGGAACATTTCGGAATTTCTTTTTTAAAATCTGACCAGGGGTTTCAGAGAAAGAGAATTTTCAAGAATTTCATCATGTCCATATAGTGCAAGTAGCTCCCATTCACAAGAGCAAGGATCACCCAAGGAACATCCCTGTCAAATTATTTTAAAATCTGACCAGGGGTTTCAGAGAAGAAGAATTTTCAAGAGTTTCTTCATTTCCATATAGTGCAAGTAGTAGCCCCCATTCACCAGAGCCATGTTTCTTGACCAATCAAAATTTTGTGAACAATTTTTGAAAAGGGTCACCCAAGGAACATATCTGTGAAATTATTTCAAAATCCAACCAACGGTTTCAGAGGAGAAGATTATTAAAGAATTCCTTGATTTCTGTACAGTGCAAGTAGCCCCCATTCACCAGAGCCACAATTTTTGACAGATCAAAATTTCACGAGCAACTTTTGAAAAGGGTCACCCAAGGAACATATCTGTGAAATTATTTCAAAATCCAACCAGTGGTTTCAGAGGAGAAGATTTTTAAAGAATTCCTTGATTTCTGTACAGTGCAAGTAGCCCCCATTCACCAGAGCCACATTTTTTGACGGATCAAAATTTCACGAACAATTTTTGAAAAGGGTCACCCAAGGAACATATCTGTCAAATTATTTCAAAATCTGACCAGCGGTTTCAGAGGAGAAGATTTTTAAAGAATTTGCTAAAAAATGGCAACCAGAGTTTTTGACGGAATCAAATTCTATGAACAATTTTTAAAGAGGATCTCCCAAGGAACATTTCTGCCAAGTTTGGTCCAAATTGGCCCAGTGTTTTAGGAGGAGTTGATGTTTAAAGAATTGTTGACGACACACGACAGACGACGCACGACAGACGACGCACGACTGACGACGGACACCCAGTGACCCTAAAAGCTCCCCTTGGGCACGTTGTGCTCAGGTGAGCTAAAAAATTGCTGGTTTCGAGAAATTTCTCCTTTTTACAGTTCAAATGATTGTTGAATATTTTTCAAAATAAATAGAGTTACAGCTATTGAGGAGATTAATAAAAAACTCTGCAAGTTTCACAAAAATCCGACTACAAATCCAGATTTTACCACACGAAAAAGAAAGAGACCAACAGATGAACAGACAATGAAAACCATATCATGACATAATCTCTGCTGGCTTTCAGCCAGTAGACCTTAACCCATTACCACTCAATCCCTACTTTTGACACCACTGAGAAAGAAGCCTTTAGAAAACATTGTGGGAAAAGGAGAAAATACTGGTTACCAGCATTTTCTCCCTTTCCAACAATGTTTTCTACCCTTCACAAAACAAATTTCAAATTTTCAGTCACTTTTATTTTGTCGTCTGCAAATGCCTAAAATACTGTCGTGTTGTAATGTGTTAAAATCAATAGCATCATATATAATGTACAATCAAAAGCAGGCATCTGTACTAACAGAGACACATTTCATTGGTTCATAATGTCTAGTATTTTAAGGGTTTCATTTCTAATTTTCTTTTTCCTATTACAGATTACTTAATTACTCGGCTATGTTACAGGCACAGTCTATGAGACTTGTTAATTTTATAGGCATAAGATTGCTGAAGGCGAGATAACTCTAATGTACTGGTGATAGTATATATTACCTGAAACAATTGGGCAGTTATTAAAGTACTTCCTAAAGAGGTCTGTATTCAGTGTAGCGCTCATCAATATGACTTTTATCTTATTGTTCTTTTTCAAGACTTCTTTCAAGGATATCAGCAGAAAGTCACTAAACCGATCTCTCTCGTGGACCTCATCCTGTAATACAACAGTGCACAACCTTCACCAGACAACTTTTTTATTGTTCTGTAGCAGACCTTTAAACCCATTACCGCACAATCCCTACTTTTGACGCCCCTGAGAAAGAAGCCTTTAAAAAACATTGTGGGAAAAGGAGAAAATGCTGGTAACCCAGCATTTTCTCCTTTTCCCAAATAGTTTTCTACCCTTCACAAAACAAATTTCAAATTTTCAGTCACTTTAATTTTGTTGTCTGCAAATGCTTTCCATTTGGACAAGCCTAAAATAGTGTTGTTAGGTAATGGGTTAAAACAAAGATATAGCATGAAAATTTGCTCCACCTGAGCAATTGCTTTTCCTTTTTTGCCACAAGCATACTTGATACTTGAATCTCATGTAGAATATGCCAACTCTCAGTCTACCAGAAAGTTTTTAGTGTGCTGTGCCAAACCACCCTCTCTCTTCAAATTTGTATTAAACCTTCACCAAATGACATCATTTTAGCATTAAAATTCTAAGCACTTGCAGATGAAAAACTAAACAGACATACTAGTAATTGATGAAAACTATCTCAGGGTGGGTAGTATGCAGTGTGGGAAAAAGAAAAAGTGCTGGTTACCTGCATTTTCTCCTTTTCCCACAATGTTTTCAAAAGGCTTCTATATTGGATCATAAAAATTTGTGATTGTTTGATAAAAGGTTAATACCCTTTTCAATATTCATGACTATAATTACACCTATCCAAGTTTTCCTAAACTATTTCCCTACCACTTCTTCTCTGTACATCTCTTTTTTCCAAGCCAATAGCTACATTTCCAGGGGTAGTATTCACAAACCATTCTTAAGAATGTTCTTTGTCTTATTCTCCTGAATTTTCTGTAATGAAAGTAACATGACTTCCGACTGGCTAAACCATTTGGTTTAGCCAATCAGAAGTTACTGTACTTACAAATTTAGAAGGCTAAGAATATTCTCAAGAATAGTTGGTGAATACAGACCCAGATAAGCTCTGTCGAAAAAATATTCAGGAGTGAAGGAAGAAATAATTCAGGTAAGTAAAACTTTTTTTTACTGTTACCTTTGCCTACCTGAACTAAACCATTTTCGTTTTGTTTAGCCAATCAGAAGTTGTGTTACTGAAGTTATGTTACTTTCAAATATAAAAAATCTGGAGAATAAGACAAAGAACATTCTTTAGAATGGTTGGTGAATATGGGCCTAGGGCACTGGTCACTTTCTTCAAATGATTTCTCCCTCTCCCCCCAAAAATGTGTAATTTGGCTTAGAACTGCATTACTTTTAAACACAATGAATGTTCAGGACAGGACGCTACAAAGAAATAATCCTGTGGCAATAAAGAGCATCACTAAGGCCACTTTTAACATGTGTATGTCAGTTTTCTTAATAACATGCTGCCATACAGAAAGGAGTCAATATATATAAAAAATATATCTCTGACTTGACTGCAGCCTCACTTCACATAAGAATTTAATTAATATTACTTACTATATCTGCATGTGTCAATCAAAAGAAATATGTTGCTTACCACAAAAACATGTGTAACTGAGTTCAGTGCAGCATCGTTTCCCATCAGAGTTCTCAACAAAACACCATTGGTACAAAATGTCAGTAAGGTTTTGGGTGACACCCTGTAGATACAATTTTATCAACTCAGTGTATATTGAAATAGTTGAGAACAGTAGGAAAGGTCCATTACATGTCTATGTTACATATAATCAAGAAAAAATTCCTATTCCCTATAAAATATCCCTTTTGCACTAATTGAACTATTTCCTGGAATACTTAACTCTTTATGAGAAGACCAAATTTTAGACTTCAAATTCAAAGCATTTGCAAACAACAAAATTTTTTCAGCTGTAATCAGCATTTCCTTCTTTTCCTGAAATCATTTCACAAACCTCCTTCTTTCAAATATGGGAAAAGGAGAACATCTTTTTCCATTACCTTCACTGTTTTCAGAGTAGTTACATTTGGCTTCAAAAGGAATGAGGTTATCTGTAGGTGCCATTATTTTAACTCTTTACCACACATCCTTAATTTCCAGCAACCCTGAGAAGAAAGTCTTTTGAAGACATTTTTGGAACAGGAAAGAAATGCTGATTACCAGCATTTCCTCCTTTTCCCACAATGTTTTCCATCTACTCAAAAACAAACAACTATCATTGATTTTTATAAGCAAATAAATTCTCCAGTTAATTTCTTCAGAATTGACAAGTCCCACATTTTGCTGTGTGGTAAATTAGGCTCTTTACCAGACAACAAACTTTAACTCTTTGCCACACAATCCCGACTTTTAACGACCCTGAGAAAGAAGGCTATTGAAAACATTGTGGGAAAAGGAGAAAATGCTGGTAACCAGCATTTTCTCCTTTTCCCACAGTGTTTTCTTCCCTTCCCAGAACAAATTTCAATTTTTCAGACACCTTTAGTTGTTTGCAAATGCTTTAAATTTGGAGCAGTCTAAAATTTTCTTGTGTGGTAAAGAGTTAAGGCTGAGTACAACAAGAGCCGTCAGAGATGGGTTATGCTCCCCGAACAAGTGCTTGTCATAAAATATAAGAAATTGATATACATTAACTTCTTTTATCCTAGAAGAACCTGTTCATGCCCCCCAAAATCTGAAGTGAAAAGGCAATTACTATCTTAGAGATAGCCAACACAAACTTGTAGAGGACAATAAGCCGAATAAGCCCCCTTTAAGCCCCCTTTTCCCATAAGACAATATTGGATCATTGCAATAAATACAACAGGTGTGTGGTTTGTGGCATTTTTGAATAATAATTCAAAATTCGAAATTTCATAAAATTTTGAGCAGTCATGTATTAAAAATTACATAAAACAATTTTTTACATGAAGCCCCCTTTTTCCGAGACGCAGCCTGAAGTTGAGAAAAAGGAAAAGAGGTACCTTGGCAACGTTCAACAAGTTCAGATTTGAAATTTCACAAAGTTTTGAGCACTGATAAAGGAGTACCTAGTGAAAAAGAATTTTCTCCATGAAGTCCCCTTTTTCCGTGATGCTGCCTTAATTTGAGAAACCAGGAAAGAAGTATTTGCGCATTAATAATTCATAGATTGCAAAAACAAAGGGTACATGCTGAAACTTGTAAAACAAGATATAACCATGAAATGTTGACAAAAACTAGTAAAAATTGCAATTTTGCATTAGGGCCCCTTTTTCATTTTACAAGAAACCCCCTTTTTCCATGACAGAGGGTCAAATTGAACAGCACATAGATAAAGAAACAAGAGCACATGGTGAAACTTTGAAAAAACAATATAACCATGAAGTTTAATGAAATTTTGACCAAAACAGAATGAAATATCAGTAAAAAAATTGGAATTTTGCAAGAAACCCTCTTTTTCCATGACAGAACGTCAACTTAAAAAATGCCCAGATTAAAAATAGCAAGGGCACTTGCTAAAACTTTCCATAAACAATATAACCATGAAGTTTCATGATATTCTGACAAAAACTGAATGAGATATTGGTAAAAATTGCAATTTTGCATTAAGCCCCTTTTATCCATGACATGGGGTCAACTTGAAAATCTGGGAAAATTATATTGGCACCTTACCCTAAGGAGTTCATAAAAGAAGTTTTATCCAATTTGGTCCAAGGGTTGTGGAGAAATCGCTTAGATACTTTAATTTTCTCCTTTCAACTATGATTTAAAATTGACTTAACCAATTTTATGTCTCATTCAACATCATTTCAGTCACATGAAGGCCAAAGCTCATATACTAATGTATGTCCTGGGTTGACTAGCTCTAGGATGGGGCTCTGAAATGTCTTGCCTAAGAACATTCCTGCAAGGCTTGAACCCAATGCCTCCCTGTTGTAAGTCCTACATGTTACCACTTAGCCATGCAGAACCCATTTGTTTTAAAAGATCTCTTTTGGTTCCAAACAATCAGAGCCTGTATAGTACAAGGTTATGGCATTCAGTTAAGCCCTCTCACCTGCTTTCCAACCTAATCTGGAACCCCACTGTTTGTCCAACTTTTTCTCCTCTTTCACTTGCCACTCTTTCAGATATAGATAGAGCTGCAATACGTCGAGGTTGGGTACAAAAAATCCTGCATGGCTTGTTGCTTTTATGGCAGTCATCTAATATCATTTGAGGAACCTGTCAAAATACTGACTCCCTCTAAAATCTTTATAAAATCTGTATCAAGCTTACCTGTATCAAAAGCCTTTAAAGCTGACAAAAAGAGATATGGATTATGCATGGGAATTTGCTCAGCACATAACTGTGTCAAAAATACTCTGATAGTTATCTGCCTTTGTTGTATAGGTTCCTCTTAACAAAGTTTGATGTAAATATCTTCACTTATAACAGATATTACAAAACATCAAAGTTTTAACATAAGGAAGCAGAAGATGCCAAAGCTTTGAAAACAGCCGTGATAAAAAGGATTGTATGTTCAAACTACTTCACTCTTTATCAGATGATAAAATTTTATGCTTGTCCAAAACTCAAGCCATTGCAGACATCATTTTAATGTCAATCAAACAGTACAATATGTGTTTGAAGAGATTGGTAAAGAAAATTGTGGAAAAAGGAGAAATGCTGGTTTATAATACCAGCACTTTCTCCCTCTCTCACAATATTTTCTGAGGCCTTATCCCAGAGGGTGATTGAAACACAGGACTGTTAAGTGAAGGATCATTACCTACCCAACAGAAATATGATAACAACAGAGAATTTCTCACCTGTGTGGTTTTCCCTGATCCAGTTTCTCCTGAGATCAGACACACTTGATTACTGTTGATGGTTTGCATGATTATGTCTGTGTATTTGTTAATGGGGAGAGTATGTGTGAATCTTTGTAAATCAGATTCTAAACGTCGGGGAGGCACCTGGGCAACTCCGTTGTTTAGTCGTCCTGTGGCTGTTCTTGCAAGTTCCTTGGAAACTACAAAGATAATAGAGAAACCCATCACTTTAACTCATTACAAAACAACAATATTTTGGACTAGTCCAAACTTAAATATTGTTGGACTAGTCCAAACTTAAAGCATATACAGACGACAAAATAAATGTGAACCAACAAAAATTGAAATTTAATTTGAAAAGGGTAGAAAACATTATGGAAAAAGGAGAAAATGCTGATTACCAGCATTTTCTCCTTTTCTCACAATGTTTTCTAAAGGTTTCTTTCTCAGGCCTCAGGGTCATCTAAAGTAGGGATTGTGTGGTTATGTGTTAAAGAAATGATTTGAATCCTCTTTTCTATATAAAAATATTCATACAGGCAACTTGAAACAATCCATACCACCCAACACAGGGTCTCTTTTTTTCTCCTATTTGTGCAGAGCTCTGAGCCCTATTTGTGCAGAGCCCTGTAGCTGGTCTTATAACCAGGGAGTCACTGGTTGGAGTCTCCAGCCTAACAGGTTGATGATAGTAAATGCTACCAACTTCATTTTTGTGTTTGTTGCTGTTGGAGTTTAACACCGTTTTAACAGCTCAGCTCACATAACAGTGGTCAGTTCAATTATACATGTATTTCCTGGGTTCTTCACACAAGTACAGACACAACTTTCTTTCTAAGCCACCAACTGATTTTCTCATATGCATCATTGATGAGAGGTGAAAAAAACACCATAAAGAAATGTTGCCTTAGCTGGGTATCGGACCCACAGGCAGGAGGTCACAAGTCAGATATCCTAACCAACCACTGAGCTGTGCAAAAGGGCCAGGGTTCATTCCTTCTCACTACTGATCATTGGGTCAAGTAAGGGTATGTGGCAAAGCAGCCAAATGCTTAACCCTTACCAAACAATCCCTGGGTTTTAAGGCCCTGAGAAAGAAGCCTTTTGAAAATACTATGGAGAAAGGAGAAAATGCTTGTAAACAGCATTTTCTCCTTTTTCCACAATTTTCTCCACCTTGCTGGAGACGAATTTCAATTTTTGAGTTACATTTGTTTTTTTTTCAGTCATCTGTATGTGCTTAATATGGACCTGTCCAAAATGTCGTTTGGTAAAGAGTTACAAAAAATATTGTGCATAGTATTGGTAAAAGAAACTCTGGAAAAAAATGAAGAGGAACACTTGTATCTGTGATATAGCTGAAAAATCATTGGAAACCTGCCTATAATGGGGTGGAAAACATTGTGGAAAAAGGACACTATGCTGGTTACTAGCATTTTCTCCTTTTCTCACAATGTTTTCAAAAAGGCTTCTTTCTCAGGGTCGTTAAAAGTCATAATTGCAAGGTAACAAGTTAAAAAACATAAAATCAATTATTCATTAGGTCAAAAATCATTTTCTGCTTTTTTTTTTTTTGCTGCACAACAGAGTGTGTGTTACCTTCATTAACTTGACTTTTATCTGTATTTGGGATCAACTCCATGCGTTCTTTGCTTGACACAGGAAACCTTTGCAGAAGTCCACCAATCTGAAATCTTGAGTTTCTCTGTAAGTTGAAGGTAGAGCAGCTCAATCCAGATGCAGAGCTGCTTTTCTTTGTCAAGGTCAGGTACCTGTTGTTGTTTTTCCTAAACGACAAAAAATGCTCTCGTGTTGTGGTCTGAGCATGTCCATAGAGCTTCATAATTCATACCAAATATAATTCACTGAACACCCCAGAGTATCACATTTTTCATATAGAGGTAAAAAAAAAACAGGCATAAAACGAGTCAAAATTTTCAAACGGCAACCCTGCTGTCAATTTCAGTCAATGACAATTTACTGTCTGCAGATGATTTCAATTTGGGTCGATCTAAAATTTCACCATTTGGTAAAGAGTAAAATCTTTACTGAACAATCACTTGTTTTAGCAACCCTGCGGCAAAACATAATGGGGAAAGGAAAAGAAGCTGGTAACCAGCATTTTTTCCATATCGATCGTTTTTCTCTACTTTCAAAGACAAACCTCATAATATGAGCAGCATCTAAAAATGATCTGCAAATGCTTTCAAATGGATTAATACAAATATTTGACATCAGGTAAAGAATCAAATTATAAAAGACATACCCTTTACTTTTATGAGCAAACCCAAAGTCATCTGCCAACCTGTGAATGTATGCCCGTTCAGTAGCTGTCAATGACGTTGGAAATTCAAGCTCTGTAAAAGAGGCAATTTATTTAATGTGCCATGCACTGGGAAAAGCAGGTTTCACTCTTTACAAAACGACATTTTAGACTGGTCCAAGTTGAAACCACTTGTACCAGTAGTTGAAATTTGTTACCAGAAGTAGTGTTTATTCTAGAGCGGAATAGCAGGGCGCGCCGCCCTGCCCCTTTTACACTCCGCCCTTCTGCCCTCGAATCTGTAAACACCCGCCCTGTTGCCCTTATCAAATATATACAAAACTTGTTTGTGTATTGTTCTGGTTTCAGAACAAACCACCGGGCTACATGGGCAAAAAACTCATCTTCAGCGTCTCGGCTCTGTCTCGTCAAGCTTGCACAGTCACAAAAAGTCGCCATAAATTTCTTCCGACCTGACTATATTCATGAAATACAGCCGATCTAAGACTAAGGGTGACACTAATTATCCTTTATCAACTTCGTCAGTTAAGACAGGACAGCAGGGTGTTATAATCCTTATTTGTCATTAACTTGCTAAACCATCCCTTTATCCCTCGAAACCCTGACTTTTTTCCCCCAAAGGTACTTTAACGTCTGCTAATTTCTTTAAATGACGTCACACAATCAGTGAAATTTATCAATACTTGAATAGTTTTAAAATAAAGCTGAATTAACTCTTATTGCAGCTGGAGATTATTATTTCGTATATTTTTTTACATAAATTACAAGTATGGATGGTAAACCAAAGTTGCCAACTATCTTGTAAGTACACGATGTTTGCTATTCAAGCATCGGCATTTTTTTTAAAGCAAAATCTGCATTGCAGTGTTCTATTTTTAGCAGTCTATTTATAGAATGGCTATGCAGTAGTACACTACTCCATCAGTAGGCCTGCCTACACATTTTGTAATTCTTTCTATGTAACAATTAAGTTTTTTTAATCAAAATTATTGTCATTTCGTAAAACAGCTGAGAAGAAGGTTTTTTTTTTATAATTACGCTGGACATTTTTTGTTATCTGACGAGAAGTTAGGTAGTGGACCTGTTATAGAAAACAGCTATTTCCACAATATTATCATCCTACAAAATTTGCTAAAATGAGTATTATTGTACTACTTTAACCGAGCCAATTTTTCCTTTTTTTCCTTTCTAGAATTATTATTTATAAATCCAAAACCATTGTATTCTCATTACAAAGCAAATTAATAATTACCTCCCTTTTCTGAAAACTAACAAAAGTATCAACAATTGTCAAAAATATGCATAAGTATTTTATCTGTATAAATCTGTATTTATCAACTATCAAGAACTTTTATTCCATGCTACACCAGAAGTGTTACGGGTCTACTACATTAAAGATAAGTGTGACAGTGCATCATGGGATCATAAATCACATGGCAATCAAAACCTGTTTAGTCAGATTGTGTTGCTTTGAGTCTATGAGTTGATAAGAATCTTTCCTTATTCTTTTCTTTAATATGCATTTCATATCCAAAGTTATAGTTAGAACTTGTTTTGAAAAGAGTGAAGGACACTGATTTGCCTTTATCTGATATGAGAAGTCATTCAACAAGGCAGTTTTCCTCCCTGCCCCTTTTCCTGCCTCCCTGCCCCTTTTTCCTGCCTCCCTGCCCTTTTGCCTGGTCTAGAATAATCACTACCAGAAGGGTAGATAACATTATGGAAATGGAGAAAATACTGGTTACTAGCATTTTCTCCTTTACCCATAATGTCTTCAAAAAGCTTCTAACTCAGGATCATCAAAACCAGAGATTGTTTAGTTATAGGTTCATACATCTCTATGAAGCCTGTTCTGAACCCTTTACCAAATGACAAAATTTTAGATGGTCCTAATTAAAAGCACTTGCAGAAGACAAAATAAACATAAACATTAATCAAACATTGAAATTTGGTTCCAGCAGGGTAGAAAATATTGTGGGAAAAGGAGAAATGCCGGTTACCAGCATTTTCTCTTTTTCCCACAATAATTTCTCTAGGATTCTGTCTGGGGGCCATAAAAACCAGGGATTGTTTGGTAAAGCATTAACTCTTTACCACACGAGAAAATTTTAGACTGGTTCAAATTGAAAGCATTTGCAGACGACAATATAAAGGTGACTGAAAAATTGAAATTTGTTCTAGGAAGGGTAGAAAACACTGTAGGAAAAGAAGAAAATGCTGGTTACCAGCATTTTGTCCTTTTCCCACAGTGTTTTCAAAAGGCTTCTTTTTCAGGGGCGTCAAAAGTAGGGATTGTGTGGTAATGGGTTAAACCAAGCAAATTATCACATAACCATGAATTCCTTAACTCTTTACTAAACGACAAAATTTAAGACTCATCCAAATTCAAAGCATTTGCAGACGACAAATCAAACGCAACTCAAATATTACGATTGGTCTTGGAAAGGGTCAAAAAGTATTGTAGGAAAAGGAGAAAATGCTGCTTACCAGCATTTTCTCCTTTTCCTACAACGTTTTCAAGAGGCATCTATCACAGGGTCGTAAAAACCAGGGATTGTTTGGTAAAGGGTTAAGTCCAGTATGTGTATCAATGGACACCATTATAAGGTAGAATGATCCTCTGAAATGCAGAAGGTTGAGAAGTAGCAAAACATTTCCAGCAACACAAGCATGTGTGGACTGTGCTGGATGAGATGGCCCTAATCTTTTTTGCAGATATATTAAAGCTCACACTTTATGCCAACCCAGTAGGTGTTTGTCTGAGTTGGACTGTATCTAATTAACCAATAACTGCAGTTTACTAAAAACTAATCTAAGTCACTGCAATGAAACCTTTTGAAAGGAGAAAAAAAACACAGGAACGGAGCAGTTTTTTGTAATAAGCAAATACATAGCTTCTTTTCAAACAATGTTGTAAATACTTTTGAAAATGCATTTGAATTCACCTCACATCATATATGGCTTTCAACATGCCATAAGGGGCATTTGGACAAGGTACTTTCCAACTGCACTAGATTTTTTGCTACAGTAGACTTATGCAAAACAGAAAACTACATAAAAATGAAAAGTGTCTTTTTGGAGTAGCCTGCGCAGACTGTACAGGCTGATGTGATACTACACTTTACGCAAATGTGCAAAATTTTAATGTTCCTTTTTGAATGTTGTAAGCCAATAAGCCATATAAGTATGGAAGTATTGTGATGATGACAGTGATGACATTTGAAAAAACATTAAAAATTTTACATGTCAAAATAAATAACAATCTCACTGCATAAATAGCATCATACCTTTACAAATTAAATTTCAGACAAAACCAAACTGAAACCCAAGGTTTTCCCTCGGCTTTGAAAATTGGGGGTCACAATATTGGGGGTCATTGTGACCCCCTTCCTCATTAGTTGCGGGTCATTTCATTAATTTTGGGGGTCAAAAATATGGATTTCCTCGTCATCAACTTCAAACACGATTTATAATGCATTTTACCTTTTAAACGCCAACTTCCAAGATTGAAAAGTTGGTCGATCATTTCTGACGGAAAGGCAAATGTTATATTTTGACAGACCGAACATTTTCATCTGAATCGCTGCTTGACGTGGCTTGATCGGCAGTTGTAGGAAGCAGATGATAGAAGAATGCTACAGTTTTCTTCGTCATGACATTATTTTTCCGCTAACAGCACAGACCGGTAATGTGTACTTTTATATACCGGAAGTCGTGTAAAATATGCTATGAAATACAGAGAACCCAACCAAGACTTTGACTGGGCCCATATTTACGACACATGTCCAATATACATTTCGGCAATAATGCGTAAACCAGTCTTATTCTATTAATAAATTACCGGAAAACCACTTTTATCTAAAATAAACCCTGTAGTTAAAAAAAGAACAGTGTTCGTCTGACATTGAAGCAAGAACAGACTTGGAATTATGACGCTTCATTCAACTTTGTACATTATTCAGATTTTGGAAAGCTGTGTCACTGATGACGCACTGTCATTTATTTTGGGGGTCATTTGAATTAAAATTGCGTCAATGACGCAGGATTTGTGCGTCATGGAAAACCCTAAAACCATTAAATGATAATATTTGTCTTTGAAAGCCTTTCAAAGGGGATAGAAAATATTGTGGAAAAGGAGAAAATGCTGGTCATCAGCATTTTCTTCTTTGTCCACCATGTTTTCAAAAACCCTTTTCCTCAATGTACATGTAGTTAAAGTATGATACAAAAAACTTTAATTTCTGACAAAACCAAACTGAAACCATCAAATGATGGTATGTCTTTAAAAGGGGAGTAGAAAATATTGTGGTAAAAGGAGAAGATGCTGGCTTTACCCCATAAGGTATCTCTAATTGACCCTAAATAACAGCACGGATGAAGCTGTTTCTTATGTGTATTTGACACCTTTTGATAGCATAGAAAACATTGTGGCAACAGGTGAAATTGCTCTTCACGAGCAATTTCACCTTTTGCCACAATGTTTTCCAAAGACTCCTACAAGCAATGCATAGAAATAAGTATCTATGGAAAAAGGAATAATACCCTGCATTTTTTCCTTTTCCCACGTTTTCAAAAGACCCCTCCCAGAAAGGAGCTTTAGAACAATACTATCTAGTGAATGGTTATTACAGCCTACCTTTTTGACTTTCATTCAGCCTAAATCTTTCTATAGCAAGGTTGATACCAATTTTCACTTCTTCACTGATACATACAGGCTGATCTGGTTTTGGCCCTCTATGTGGGGCGATGCCCACATCTGGAGCCCGCATCTTAGATGACTGGTTAGACAAGCTGCTACTGGCACTAGAAGGGCGGGGAGACTGGGATGGTTTTTGTTTCTTCATTCTGCTGGCTTTCTCAACTCATTCCATCCTGAATAAAAATTGCATGTCATATGAAGGCTGTTACTAATATCTTGCTTATATTTAAGAAATAATCTTTTTTGTCAAATCATCTAAAATCATGATACATCGAAATTCAAGACCATTATGTATTTAGAATTAGTCACATGATAATTTATCAAAATCGGGGCTGGTGAGATTATAGACATAAAAATTGGTTGATTTTGTTATCATTTGCTAAAATTACAGAAAATGAGGATAAAAATTGGCAAGTCGGCTACATGGAAAGGCTCATTTTCCGAGTAGGACTAGGTAATTTCATTAGTGCAAAGACCCCTTCCAATTAAAACTACACTTTTTTTCAAGATGGAACCACACTGGAAAATTATCATACTTCCAAGAGGCTTTGCTGATAATGGATGTCATGATAATCATGTTAGAGGTGCAGATCAAAGGTCAGTCTATTTTTAAATTACAGTTTTTTTCCAACTCTCACAAAAATATTTGCATGACAGAAACGGCTGCCTTGTGTTGGCTGTGTTGTGTTCACTGAATACATTTTCTGAATATCTGAAATAATTTGGGTGTTGTGCACTTAAAAGGACAACAAATGAGTCGCATATATGGCCAAATGGAATTTCATTTCTACCCCTATAACATAAGTTAATAAACACCGTAGCCTGATATCACGATTTTGAGTTTGTCAACGATACCTGGAAAAACATTGCCTATGAAAACACTGGTTCTGGGCTTGTTCATCCCAAAACTAGTCCATCCCTGGGCTTTTTTGTCCCTGGGCTTATTCGCCTCAGCTTGTTCATTGTTTTTTTTGCCTCTCCACAACTCGTATTTTATACAGAACAGTAAGTTTATTTATGACTCAAGACTTGAACACAATGTCTCTGTACTGCATCTTGCCTAGGCTTGCGGCCTTACAACACAACATAAATTGTAAATCCACATGTTCATGTATTTATATATGTTTTTTAATTTCTTTCTTGAATGCCAGGATGGGGATGACTTCATTGACATTTTTCATTTACTTTAGTTTCCTCTTTAAACATAACGATATATCGTCTAGTGCCCTAACTGCGCCACTGCCCTAACTCCGCCACCTTTCTTATTTTCATAAAAATCTCGCGATGTTTCAGAGTGCACGAGACTTACAGTGCGAAAAGTTTTTACTACATCATAGTAAATACATTCCAATGGTTTTCACCTCAAATTGAGAAGTAAGCTGATATTTATTTTGATTTTTATGTCCTCTCACTGTTTTCCTATGTATTTTTGTAATGCAATTTTTTTTCGTCAAAAATCACCTCTAAAGTCACAAAATACAACTGTAAACACGTCTGAGACATTTCATCTGCAAATGTTTACATTTTATGAATGAAAATCATGTGACAAAACAAATTTTGCTAAGGCCAAGCAAATCTTTATAGATAAGTTTTGGTTCCACGGTCCTTAACTGATATTTGCTTCCTCCATTTTAATTAAAGCCCAACTCATGAACGATCAGATAAACAAATAAACAATATTCTCATGTTGCACCTAAGAAAGCTTAACACGAAATTATAGAGAAGAACATGACAATTAACACGGCCACTATATATTTAATGTACCTTGCGCCACTCTCAGGTACAGGTTACCAAAAAAGATGCATCCTCACACAATAACCACTGGTAAATCACCTTCATTGACGCTACTAGAACTAGTGGAACACATGAAAGCTATGACAAACCCCTCAAGTTATTTATTTTGAAACAACTCAATGTTGAAGTTACATTTGTTAAAAAAAAAATAATAATATTAATAATTTGGCCTAATTTTTCCGAGACTTGTGAGAATTTGTCATGTTACGCCAGGTGGCGGAGTTAAGCACACACAAAATGGCGGTTGTTTGTTTGACATGTAGTTAAGTTTGATCAAGTTTTGCAAGTTTAAAATTATTGTACACATGAATTTTGGTGGAGATTGATGGAAAAAGAACACATTTGACTTTTGCATTTATTTTTCTTTTTGTATATTTTCTATTGATAATTTTGTTTCAAGATAAATCTTAGGGTGGCGCAGTTTGGGCACTCGAGGATATAACGTTCAGTTGAGTAAAATGGAAGGCGAAAATGCACAGTTAAAACCTTCTTAAAATCAAAATCAGTGAAGAATCTACTATGAACAACTATGGTTGGCAGATACATAAGTTGGGACAAACAAACCCTGATCAACATGAAATCAGTTGTGACGAACAAGCCCGGATGAATGAGCCTGGGTGAACAAGCCCAGGGACGAAAAAGCCCGTTACCAAAACACTTGCAGAAAGAAATATCCATGGATAAAAGCCATTAACCCTCCACTTATAAAATGTTCTGCTACAAGAAAAATCGACCGAAAAATCCTGAGGTACACTACTCATCTTGAAACATATTGATGTATTTATTGGGCTGAATTTGAAGGGGAAAAAAATCGGTCCCCCTAAACACAGAACCTAACCGAACCTTAGCTATTTTTGCCGAACCTAAGTTGTTTTTGGGCCATACAGTGTTTGTATGACCTTAACAAGTATATTTTCTATTTCAGAAACAGTTTGATAGTTATAATTCGAAAGAAAATGTAGCCTTTTGTGGTATATAACGATATATTTGGACTATATCGTTCAACGAACCTAAAAACTCGCAGGACTGTCCGCCATATTGGAGGCTATTATAACCCGGGAATGCTATATACACCGGTAACAGCCCGTTTTTCCCGGATATTGTATATTGCATTGTTTCCATCCACTTCAAATTTTCAGTCTTTTTTTTTATCAGAGTAGCAGTCGAATTCACTACATACAATGCATCTTGATGAAATTGTGGAATTTCTAAATCTGAATGAATTCTTTAATTTTCTAACCCATTTCCAAACACCAATTTCTACAGCGTCCGAAATCGAAAGTATTTGCAGACGACAATGTTTATTATGGTAGAAACCATGCAGTTTTATGTGGAGTATGGGAAATTTAGAAGGTGTTATTGTTGAGCATTTTCTCCTTTTCTCACAAGCGAGCGAGTGAGTTCCGGAACCGACTACAGTCGATTCCAGAATTTCTCAATCGATTAAGAAAAGTGAAAATCAAAAGTAAAAGTTGGAGCTGCGACGATATCATCGACGCATCAGAACATCGTGATATTTTTGCTGGCGATAGTATATCGCGATTCTTACTCGTCGTATCGATACTTGGCGATACATTTACGTCGTGTGCAGAGTGTGTGCAATCATGTATAAATGTATGTGGTTCACGTAAATAAGAAAATTTCACACAGTTTTTCATTGCCTCTACTGTATACGTACATGAACGTAAAAAAAACAACAGCCCTAATAACGATGACATTTATAAAACTTTGCAATTTAGGGAATGATTTGCAGCGAAATGTTGACAGTCACTTACTCTAGCTTAGGGTTTCCCCGTTTTAAATATAGATGCCAATTCGGAACGTTCTAAGGTGATCATATGATTTTATTATGTTCGTACCCAAAAAGTTGAGACTGTGTTTTGATCGGTTAGCCGCCTGTAACATTTTTGTCACTAGGATTGTAAAATAAGATAAAGCATTAACAAGGTCGTTTGGTTTAGCGGACGAATTCTGGCTGCAATTTGAGTATTTGCTAGCGAAAGATGGCTCAGTTTAAATTGTCTTTGTTCTTTACAAATCGGTAATCGCAGATCGGCAACGGTCTTCCGAAGTTGACAATTCAATGTGCGGGTTTTGGCGCTGGAAAATTGAAATGACAGGTCTTTGACGCTGCAAAGTATCTGACGCAGGAATTTATGGTCTAGACCTTCATATAACCTAGCTTTCGTGCATCCAGCAGAAATATGGGCTAAACACGTAAACACATCAGTATAAAATGCGAACGACACGCGCATGATCAAGAAGCTGGAGAGTCATTTATGACAGGGTAATAACGGTGTTAATCCTCTTATCTAGTGTAAAGTGACATATTTTCAAGTTGCCTGCAATTCAAAATGACAAACTGATGTCAAATCATGTAGTAATACTTCTACAAAATTTAATTGTCATGAAAAAATAGATCGCCGAAAAAACGCGAAAACCCATGACACTACAATGATCAGCGTGGCATCGTCCGATCAGAGGGACTTCAAACTATCTTCTCATCTTTAATAATTAATTAAAGCATCTTCTCATCTTCAATAATGAATTTTAACACTGTATGTATGTAGTAGTACATGACAGATGTGTTCTGTGACACAGTAAGATAAAAGGCCGATTTTTTCTTATCGGAAGAAAAAAAAATAGGGTCGGGGCTAAATCTCTAGGTAGGGTCGGGTTACCCGAAACAAACTCTTTTTTTTTAGGCCCAATGTTTACGCTTATACAAATCAGTTTTATATAGAGTATAGGAATAAGAGTCTGATGGAAATTTGAGAAATTGGTATTGTTGAGCAATTTCTCCTTTCTCACAATGTGGTCGTGAGTGTTTCATGTCAAGGTCAACTTAAAAGGAGTATCATTAATTCTAACCCTTTCCCAAACGTCAAATTTTACACTCTTCCAAAAAGGACGAGTTTGAAGACAAAAACTTCAAATTTGAAAAAAAAAATGGCAGAAATTCTCCAAATGGGTAGAAAACACTGTGGGAAAAGGAGGAATCGCTCATTATGAGCTATTCCTCCTTTTCCCACAATTAACGAGCAATTCCTCCTTTTCGCACAGTGTTTTCAAAAGACTTGTACTGCAGACACGTAAACACGAGGGCTTGTTTGGGAAAGGGTTGATGGTTGAATGGGAAATGGGGGAAGGGGTATGTTGACAATTAGAGAAAAATATCTTTCTATTTATTTTGTGGCCCTGAAAAGGGCCGTTTATGTTTACTGTTTCAAAGAAATGGACTTGAAGTATTGGGGTTTTATAAAACCATCTATGTTTCCCGGCGCAGCCAGGTTTCCGTCTTCAAGTCTGTAAAGCTTAAGGCCGGCTTTCAAATAATTCTTCACGTTCATGGATATAAGAACTTCTGATCCGACTCTTAGTCTTTTCTTGCTGCATGCGAAATGTATATATTGGCGCTTCATCCTGCTGAGCCCTTGATCTTTGATGCTCGACAGGGCGTCTTTAGTAGTGCCGTGACAACAGTAGCGGACATCAACTTCTGATAGAATTCTGACTGCTATCTTCTCTAAGGAGACTGGTACGCTGTGTCCTTAGCCCGCTCTGATGTAGGTGTTGCAGGTTGATAAAAACAATCTCTGTTTGTCTTTTGGCTGTTTGATGACATCCGATAGCTGGCGTTTTGTTATATTGAATTTATCCAAAATATGCTGTACTCTAACGTAATCTTAATTATCAAAAGGAGCAGACGAATCATGTCTGAGGTAGAAGACTATCCTTCTGGATAACGTTCCATCATTTTTGGCTAGCTTGTAAATTGTACGTGTATGTATATATATGCAAGGTGTCAATTCAGATCGGATAATCATAATTCATTCAACGAAAACAAGGGAGATACAGTATATCACTGTGATTCTAATTGTTTCTTTAATTGTTTCTTTAAGTAACACGTTATTCCGGAAAACACAATAGCCGCTGCAAGACAGATTTGCAACGCTGTTTGATAACAATACTTGACACAAGACTTGAATCAACCTAAATTTATATTAAACCCTTGATCTTTCCATACACATGCCTATGGTGCTTAGAAAACAATGTTGAAAAAGAAGTATTTGTTCATTTTTATCGTACAAAGAAAAGAAAAGTTAGTTGTATTCATGAAAAATCTTTTGCACGATTATGCCTTCCATTCTGAACATGGGTTACAAAACCAGAGGTACGAAACTCCCCCAAAAAATATAAAGTAGAAACATTGTACGAAAAGATGGTGCTATCAATTAATTTATCAACAATACAGTATACTGTATCGTATCATATAATAATAAATTTGCACAAGTCAAAAATATTTCAATGACTGTTGTTATTCCCCAGTCCTTTGTAGGTATCAACAAACACGAGTATTTGCACAATGATTTTCAAAAGAATGCCACCACTTAATTTCAAACAATGTTTTGTGCACGTGTGTACCAACAAATTGAACATGTTTTACTCATATGGTTGAAAACTGTGGAGGGAAGTGATAATTGATCATGTTATACATGGTCTTCATTTGGCGTCTTCAAATGCTTTAACCCTTTCCCAAACGACAAATTTTGGACTCTTCCAAACCAAAAGAGTTTGCAGACAACTATTTTAGATTTGGAGAAAATGGTAGAAAGTTCTCAAGAAGGGTACAAAACACTCGTTACGAGCAATTTCTCCTTTTCCCACAGTGTTTTCAATAGACTTTTACTGCAGACACGTAAAAACCAGGGCTTGTTTAAGAGAGGGTTAACTCATTATCGAACGACCAAAACGAAAGCATTAGCAGTCGACAAAATGACTGAAAATTTGAAATTTGTTTTGTGAAGGGTAGAAAACAATGTGGGAAAAGAAAATGTTGGTTACCAGCATTTTCTCCATTTCCCACAATGTTTTCTGAAGGCGTCTTTCTCAGGAGTGTCAAAAGTAGGGTTTATGTGGTAATGGGTTAAATTAGGACAATGTCAAAATTTTGTCAAGGAGGAAGGAAGGCAAGGAAGGAAAGATAGATAGGTTGGTAATTGGATGGATAGTCAAAATGACCGATAACCAAGAATGGACAGACATTGTTTGAAATTGAAATGATCCAAATATTATCCCTGTAATATCGTTTATGGTCCTTTTCTAGTCAGTATGGGGATTACCCTTTTCTTGCCGAATCGAAATATTTGACGGACATAAAACCTGAGTTCAATTATTGAAATGGCATTGGGTGTGATTTCGCTGCCGTAAACTATTGAAAATGCATCGAGGAGTGTGGAGCAAGGTCAGACTGCACGTATGTGCATGCTGATCTTGATCCACACTCTCCGTTAGTCCATAGTCAAGAATGGCAGGATAAGGGTTAAGAGAAGAGGAACTCTGGGAGCTTATAAAACATCTTCCAAAACACCCCTTAACTCATTACCATCTGCACATAGCATTAATTTATAGTTTACCTCTGGACAAAATTTTTTCGCTCCTCACATTGAAAGCATTTGCTGACAATAAAATAGCCCTACCTGTGACTAAACGTGTTGTCTTTTTCATTGGATAAATGAAAAAAACATTGTAGGAAAATGAGAAAAAGCCGGTTACCATCTTTTTAGCCTTTTCCTACAATGTTTTCCAAAATGCTGTCTTTTCAGCGGTGGTAACGGTTATTTTATGTTAAGAACAAAAGAACATTTTGTCACATTTCAACAACACAATTAGTTATATTTTCTTAAAATAAGGGGTCTATTTGTCTCAGCGAAACATGGGTTCTATAGATCGCAGGGTCCAAAATTTAAGCGGTCTAGATGGTCTGTGGTCGAGATGTCTGATATCGTTCAAGTTCTACATTTCCATATTTTCAATAAAAGCAAAAATATAAACAGACACAAGGAAATTAATATGGGGACATAAAACAAACTGAAAATTCACAATAAGTCTTTATTAAGAAGGTAATCCGGATATCGTAGACAAATATCACGCAAAAGACCGGATGGTACCGGTGTATAGCATTCCCGGGTTATAATAGCCTCCAATATGGCGGACATTTCTGCGAGATTTTTAGGTTCGTTGAACACTAAGGTCCTAATATATCGTTTTATACCACAAAAAGCTGCATTTTCTTTCGAATTATAACTATCAAACTGTTTCTGAAATAGAAAATATAGTTGTTAAGGTCATGCAAACACTGTATGGCCCAAAAACAACTTAGGTTCGGTAAAAATAGCTAAGGTTCGGTTAGGTTCTGTGTTTAGGGGGACCCGGAAAAAAATGGATACTGTACTGCCGTAGTCGTCTACTTTCAGTTTCGACCGCAGAAGTCGTCTGTTGTGTATGGAGAACCTTTTAGAAGCATTCGTTATTGTGAAAGACCAAATGACATACAAAACTAGCCCCAAGTAAATAGCATTTATCACTGAAATCTTTAGAAATCATCCGATCAGCGGTAACGTTACAATGTAAATTATAAAAGCGAGTTTCTGTGAAATCATCTTGCTACCATCTTTTCCAAACATTGAGAGCCGACTGGATGTTTACGAAACGAATTAAATCCGAGTAAATCCAGATTTAAGTTTTTTAAATCAAATTGGACTTTTTAATAATATTTTTGTTACTTTTCCCCCCCAAAAAATTGGTTTATGTTTTTGAACATATGAATTATGTGAAATTTAAACATAAAACGTAGAACTTACAGCTTAGTTCCGACAGGATATCCTTGAATCTGAGAAAAATATCGGATGTGTGTACTCCCCGGCCCCAGTCGAAAAAATAGGCTGTAGTTCCCGGTCCCTACGGCCTCTGTTCCCCCCCCCCCACCGGAATTATTCCATTTGTTGATCAAATTTGATAAAATTAGCACCAAACTAAAGCTTAGATAATAAACCTTTCTAATGATATATAGACACTTGACTTTTCATGCATGTGTAGTTGTGATAAAATCATTTGGAATTCATCTCTCTCTTTTTTTTTTTTTTTTTTCCGAACCCCCCCCCCCCCCCCCCCCCCTTAGCTAAACGGTATTTTTTAGTTATAAGTGTCTCCTTTTTATCATTTCTATGTGAAAATCGGAAAATCGGAAATACAGAACATGTGAGAATTAAAGTGACACTAGAGGTTTTTTTTGCTTTTTGGTTTTTTTTTTTCACATGTGTTGCAAAATTTATGATGTTTTTAGTCATAGATATATAGAGATTCAAGGATCATCAAATATGCTTTCAATTATTTTAGACAACCTTAAATTTCATTTTCAAATATTATGAGGAAAACCGTATACAAATTAATTCAGGTCATAATCAAAATTATAATAATTGAAGACGAAAAGAAATTGTATTACATAATAATTATTGTAGCAATTATTTCAATTTCTATTCAGTATCTTATCTATTTAGTTGAAAACATTATGGGAGGAGAAGATTTGAAGTACTTGTAAGTCAATTTTTCTCTTTTCCAATAATGTTTGTTCCCAGAAAAATAATTTGTTTACTTTTTCCACAAAACGTCGTTCAGAATTTTTCTTAACATATCTGGATCATATCCCTCCCTTTGTGTGCGCATGTCATATTCTTCGAAGATTCGATCCGTCTTATATGAGGCATCACCCATTCCCCGACACTTGGGAAAAGCAGTGCTAAATACCGGAGCTAAATCCAAGTCTATAGGGACTGTTTTAATAAATGGCCGGTGCATGGGTTACCTGCTAGCTGATCATAATTGAATAAATCGTACCAGTTAGCGTTTTTAAAGCGAATAAACGTTTAGTTTATTTTGAAATTCAAAGTAACGATCTTCGTTCTGAAATATTAGTCCGCATATGTATCCAGAATGCCCATATTAGATAGATATGTATTTTTAGAATGCCATCTAGCGGGAGACAATGCATCCCTCCACGACAAATGTCATTTGAAAACCTGGGCCCGTATTCATCAACCATTCTTAAACAAGAGAACCAACGGCCCTAGAACGCTCACCTGAGATTATAGCGTTCTATCAAAGCTCTACGCCATGAAGTTTCGGAGAAGAAATTTTTTAAGACTTTCCTTCTTTGATCCTCTGTTTAAACTTATGACCCCCGGGGCTGGGCCAGTTTTGACCCCAAGGGTATCATATGAACAAACTTGATAGAGGTCCACTAGGAGATGCTACATACCAAATATCAAAGCTCTATGCCTTTTAGTTTTTTAGAAGAATATTAAAGTTTTTATTCTTTGTTCCAATGTTTGAAATTGTAACCCCCGGGACGGGACCAGTTTTGACCCCAGGGGCATCAGGTGAACAAACTTAGTATAGGTCCACTAGAAAATGCTAAATACCAAATATCCAAGCTCTACGCCTTCAAGTTTCAGAGGAGAAGATTTTTAAAGTTTTCTTTCTTTGTTCCTATGCTCAAACTTGTGTCCCACGGGGTGGGGAAAGTTTTAAAGTTTTAACCTCAGAGACATCATTTGAACAAACTAGGTAGAGGTCCACTAGGAGATTCCAAATACCAATTATCAAAGCTCTACGCCTTCTAGTTTCAGAGAAGAAGATTTTCAAAAATTTTGTATTTTCTTTTTCCCTTTCGTTGCCATGGCAACCAGAGTTATGGGTGAAATTCAATTCTTTGAACGATTTTGGTAGAGCTTCATCCAAGAAACATCAGGGTCAAGTTTCATCAAGATTTGCCCAGTGCTTTAGGAGAAGATGTTTAAAGAAATTGTTGACGGGCGACGGACGCTGGACGACTGACTACGGACGACGAACGTAGAGCGATCACAATAGATCACCTTTAGCACTTTGTGCTAAGGTCAGCTGAAAAGTTCTTTGTCTTATTCTCCAGAATTTTGATCCATGCTCTGGAAAAAAAAGAGTTTACAGATACTTCACTAACCTTAGTTCCTACTTCGGACAGTATTCATGAAATCAATGTAACAACTTAAATGTAAGCCTTATAACTTAGCCAAAAACTGTAATAATGAATTTCAGTTGGGTTTACTGATGTTCAATATTCAGAAAATACGCACTGGAAACCGTTTTTGGAACCAGATTATTGACCCAACCAGATACGTTATTTTGACATTTTAACTTTGATACAAATATTTCAGTATAAATGCTGAACATATAAGAGAAAACCGTAATTTACATTCCCGAAAACGCTCAAAATGGCCGCCACCCAAAATAAATTTCCTCAATGTTTTTTTTTTTCCCCCGAGATTTACATGTCATAAACGACTTCTGTAAGCTTTTCAGGTAATGGAAGGTTTAATAATTTGTCTCGGGTCATGTTAGTAACTTAAATATAATTGCATTTCGCTGCAATACAGATTAAACCAACGACACAGAAAGGCAGTATAGCGCTTTAAATATCTTGCTCATGGAAAATTTACGATGGACTTGAGACGTTACAGTGCAAAAATATGTTTAAATATGAAAAAAATCACGGTAGCGTCTCATTATTGGGACTAACTACATCATAAACCTCGTTTTCTTTCCTGGAAATGATGCCATAGTTTTCGGCATCTTATTTGTCTTGTAATCAAGTACTATCAAGTTTAAACAACCTTTACGTTAAAGGCATGTTGTAATTTTGTCCGTTTTAGCAAACCATTGACGTATTTAGTCGAGTTTTTTGTTGACTTTTATGTACAATTATATGGAGTGCAACACGGAAAAAGGTGCATTCGGACATTTGCGTAAAGTGTCGTTTCAGATTAGCCTGCGCAGTCCGCGCAGGCTAATCCGGGACGACACTTTACGACTACATTAGATTTTGTACTACAGTAGACTTGCGTAAAACAGAAAATCACATAAAATCGGAAAGTATCGTTTCGGATTAGCCTATGCAGACTGCACACGCTGATCCGGGACGACACTTAACGCAAATGTCTGAATGCACCTTTTCGTGTGTTGCCGCCCATATATGGCTAGTCAGAAAATACACAATCAATGTTACTTTTCAATATATAAATCTGTATACTTTCCAGTAGAAACAATGGTAACGTATCTGATCCCTTTGAATAATCTCTTTTTTCCAAAAGGTGTATGCAAACAGAGTACAAACCATAGTGCTTACCTGTTCTATGAACCCTTTCAAGTGTTTGTCATGTAAACTTAAAATTACATCAGCATGAAATAACATTTTGACGTATGATTGATAATAACATAGTATGGATGCCTAAATGTACATGGATGAGCAGTAATTTGGTGGGTTAATGCAATATATTTGTGACTAGATCTCTACATTGAATACATACAGATCTAGTTATATAACTGCATTGCACCAAGTATGCGATTAGCATTCAAACAAGTATACTACAAGTATAACAGTACTACAAATGCATGTATAATGTCTAATACTTGCGACAAACATACTTCCATAATCACTGTGTTGTAAGCTGTACGGCTCAAAATGTGTAGTCACTTCCAAGATGGCGGACTGTTTACTTGGAGAAAGGTGGGTGTCACATTTTATCATCAATAACTTTTTTTCTTGAAACCTTCGAGACATGATACTTATAATATATTGTGTGGGAATGATGTGGTAAGCCTCGGTGCTACATAGCAAAGAGCCAGTGCCATTATTCGATACGTTATATCGGCGTAAACATTGCCATTGGGTAAAATTTGAATTTAAAGTGAGGAACTTGCATCGTTTTTAGTTATAGAATGGAAAATAAGCTAATGCAGTGGGTGAAGGTTGTTGTTTCTGTAGGTATTTATCACGTGCTTTCCAATGATTACGGTCATTTTTGTGAAATATGTCTAGAAAGACCCGAAAACATGTGTTTTGTATATCGCTAATGCAGCGGTGTAGTCCACATCAACAATTTTACACACAGCGGTGTAGACCCGATTTTTTCTGAACGGTTTAGACACAATTTAAAGCACAATATATGTACGGTTTAGACACAATTGGCTTGGTCTTGAATCTTCTTTTCTGAAGATAACGTAACTTGGCGTTAATCCAGAATCATGAAAATTGGCACCAACAGTTCGAGACAGTCTCCCTTATTACCGACACCCACGGAAGGAACCATCTGGAACCGAAAAAGGATCATCGTGGAACGAAAAGAGATAGTTGGGAACAAAAGAGTGCATCAAGACATTATTTACGATATTATTTATGTAATAATGAGTATTATATCACGAAAAAATAAATTATGAAATTACTAATTAATGTCTGTGCACTTATAAATCAATTCCATCATGGTGGCAGCCATAATTTCAATCATTCACTTAGGATGATAATTACCATCCTGGACTTGACAATCATTTTCATTTCGAAGTTGTTTTAAATACCGTCGCTGATTCGTATCTTGGTATCTGTTTGTTTAATATCTAGTTAAAGATGCCCGTCTAAGGCCGGTGAGCAGAAATGCTGTTAAATTAATAAAAAAAACATAGCATGGTACAGAAAATCGGTCCTTATTGTACGCAAGGATAAATTACTGACATGTATGGTGTAACTAAAATAAAAAAATACAAACGCGGAGGTTTGTGTTAGAAACCGAGCATTGGTCGGAAAATAACTGGCTGACGATCGAAGCTGTAAACAATGACAGTGCGTCACGGAAATTTATCGTTGCTTTCCGCCTAAAGTCGGATACGGTGTAACTTGCATATCACTCTCTTGCACTCCGGATCATTACATTCACCTCTGTAGTGGGCTCAGAAAGTAGTCTGTCATTACGCGATACTTTCGTCACATGACCAGAACTCAAAATGGCGACACAAACGCCGGTGAAAGAAAGACCAATATCGATTACTTTTTGTGCTGTTGAAACAGCATACGGCAAATCTGACTAAGTGGTAGGCAATGTGAAAAAGATGGATTTTCTGAAAAGCTTAAATGTCTTTTAAAGGACCATAATTTGTTTTTTAATCTTATAACCTAAGATTTATCGGTGTATTAAAACTGTTGTCATCATTCCTGGGCGCAGCCATTTTTGTTAAACTTGGCGTAAGATTCTGATCAGTAAAGAGGCTCGAAAAAAAATAGTTCCATTTTAAACAGGTAAATTCATCAGTTTGAACGCACCTATAATGTATCCAGAATCATATTTCCATTGTCTACCTTATAATTTTACACACGAAACAGTTAAACAGTAACAAAACATCTTTTCCTCGGTTTGACAAGATTCTTGTCATTTAGCCCATCGCAGAGATGTATGTGAGAGTAACGAACGACAACTCTGCTCGGAGATTGCTTGCATATAGGCCATGACCTCCGTCTGAAAACCGAGGCTGCAACAGAGAATCCTACATTTTCTTTTGTTTTCTCAGTATACGCAGGGCGAAGGTCAAATATAGTCACAAGACAGAATGTATGATCATTATACAAATCTACCAGAGTGTATAACGGATATCGAAAATCTTCGATTCAAAAACCAGAAACGATGAGTCTGTTTAGATGGAAGGCCGCAACTCGGCGAAATGCATTTTCTATCGATTGTTATCTAAGCAAGCTTGTCAGGCGAAATATTTGGCATGAAGATATAAGAATGACTATATTTTGATAAAATAAAAACAAAATGAGTTAAAACTGGTTTAAAATGAGTATAAGGATCTCTCTAAAGTTTTTAGTTTCTGTGCCACTGTTCGAGTAAAATATGACCAGTAGGTTAACAGGGAATGGGGGATCAGAAAAAAAAAACCACTGCAGTAAAAATTACGTAATTATTGTTTTTTACCCCAAAAGGAAAAATCGTAAGATGGAATTCCATGTGATCGATATTCACAATTTTCATTTACCATTGTACAATTTGATTTCATTATATACAGGTCATGGATTTATATTTATAAAATCGAATGTACCCATCAAGATTAGTTATCTCATAAAGTTTTTTTATTTATTCTTATCGTTTCTGGAATGTTTCTTTTGGCCACGGACTACATCAGGTAGTAGACTGGTGTCAGTCCATTAAATAGAACCTTTTCATTAAAACAAAATCATCAAGTAAAACTGCAAAATGGAAACTCTGTGTTCTCAATGCTCTGAATGTCTGATTTAACGTATTTCAGAAGAAGGGCAAGTAACAACACATATTTCTGTGACTTTGCTGTAGTTGTGTACCTTGTTTATTAGAATGACTTAAATGCAGGGCCTGAATGCCAGGCTACATCTGGTAGGTGAATATACAGACCCGTTCGCGAAGTACCAAAGCAATTTCAATTTCCCATATTTTGAAAGAAAGACAGTCGATGGTTAGTGAAACACTTTCAAAACATGAATAATTCCCGTGGCATCTTATTTGATATAAGTTTGTCTTTTAGAAAATACAGGATAGCAATAATATTGCATACATGTATTTCCAAAAGCCCTGATGTTACTTTTGTTCCATGAAGTGTCAAACAAGAGTCTCTAAATCTCCTCCAAATGAGCATTGGTAGCACATGAATGGCGTGCAACTGGAATATAAGATAGACAAAGTTTTTTTTTTTAAGCAGGTAAATGGTATGTAACACAAATATCAAAAGACCAAAGTCTTTGCAGTTCATGTCTAGACTACAGATAGAATCAGATTTTGTGTCCAAACCGTACAGTATATAAAGCTTATGTGTGTGTCTAAACCGTTCAGAAAACGCCGTGTCTACACCGCTGTGTGTAAAATTGTTGATGTGGACTACACCGCTGCATTAGCGATATACAAAACACATGTTTTCGGGTCTTTCTAGACATATTTCACAAAAATGACCGTAATCATTGGAAAGCACGTGATGAATACCTACAGAAACAACAGCCTTCACCCACTGCATTAGCTTATTTTCCATTCTATAACTAAAAACGATGCAAGTTCCTCACTTCAAATTCACATTTTACCCAATGGCAATGTTTACGCCGATATAACGTATCGAATAATGGCACTGGCTCTTTGCTATATACCACCGAGGCTTACCACATCATTCCCACACAATATATTATGAGTATCATGTCTCGAAGGTTTCAAGAAAAAAAGTTATTGATGATAAAATGTGACACCCACCTTTCTCCAAGTAAACAGTCCGCCATCTTGGAAGTGACTACACATTTTGTGCCGTACAGCTTACAACACAGTGATAATATTTGCAGGGAATGGGAAAATCTAGGGTAGAAATTCAAAAAGCCTTAGGGACGGAAAGAAAAGGAATGACTCCGAATTCTTGAATGAATAAAAGGAACACCATAAGAAGTATCAGAATGACACCACAAGAAAAAGTGAAAAAGAGAAGCCTCAATAAAACCCATTGTAAAACGAAAAGACTTAAGAGAAAAGCCGACAAAAACACCAATACCAATACCAACATTGCTTCAGACTATGAACCATTCCCGAAACGAGCCGACAGAAAATGTTTGTAAAGTTGGATTACCACCCACGCATATCGAAAACAACCAAGAAGTCAAAAGCACTGAAAATAGCCAATAATAGGATTAAGGAATTAGAAAATGAGCTTCTAGATTTGACTCGTAAGAAGACAAAAATCCTGAAAAGGTATCAGCGTTTACACAAGAAAACAAACGCAGCTCTGGAAAAAAAAAATCGACGCGTGTGTGGTACAAACACAAAGATAAAAAACTAGAGAAGAATTAAGACCTGCCGGGGTAAGCCCTCATTCGTTGCCAAAACGTGTTGTCAGCAAGCTGGAAATGTAAATATACTAGCCGAAGAAATCATGCAAACAGTCCTGAAAATCAGACGAAC
The DNA here is from genome assembly GCA_943736015.1 of Tridacna crocea. Lineage (NCBI taxonomy): Eukaryota > Metazoa > Mollusca > Bivalvia > Cardiida > Cardiidae > Tridacna > Tridacna crocea. Next base: position 41,353,230 of record OX031066.1, on the reverse strand, counting down.
AAGACGTTCAGTAATAGCAAACGTGATCGCAGGCGGAGTAGTTAAAAGATACCTGTAGGTGCATGAGAAATCTGAAGTGAATAACCTGTATGAAACCTGAAAACCTATCAGATGACAAAACATTATCATTAAATACAGAATGAAGAAGAACGATGGATGAACTGAAGGAGTGTGTAATAGAGATATTTGAAAGAGATGATATAAGTAGAATGATGCTCGGCAAGCAGGACGTAAGGAAAGTTGGTGACAAGAAGAAACAAACGAGGGTCCTGAATGACTATCTCCGCAGTCTGCATGAGAAATACATCCAAATAAGAAATGCAGTCTGTCCATGTTCTGCAAGCTGAAGCCGCGCCATGTGAAATTTACATCCCTTATTTCACGCAATACAGTCATGTCTTTGACAAATCCATCATACCATGGCTTTAAATCCTAAGTGTCTACAGCCATACAATGCCATTATTTGCGCTCATCCGGAAAGAGCAAGCAAAAGTTGCAGACAAGACGGCATGAAAGTGATTCTAGAAGGTATGAAAGGTGATGTAAATGCCGACATAGAATAAGAAGTGTGGAACGTGTGGAGTGCCTAGATGGCAAAAAGCGAATAAAAATAGTCAAAATAGACCGAAAGAAAGACGTATTCATAGCACTGATGGTCAAGGAGTACGCTGAGTTTCTAGGTCATGTCGGAAGAGTTAAAACTCAATACAAGGAAATCGCAGCGTTAAAGCAAAATATCCCGTCCGATGAAGTACTGGTCAAGATGGATTTTGCAGAAAACTTCGCATGCCACAGTCTTGATTAGGTGCAAAGTGCATATTGTAACAGCACTTGTGTAACGCTCCATCCCACTGTAAGGATGGCGATAGTAACCTAATGCACAGAAATGACAGATTTGCTGCAGTACAGTGCAAACGCTGTTGTAGCCATTATACAGAAACTTGCACCGACTATTAAATCAGACATACTAAACCCCCATGAAAATACACTATTTTTCTGACTCTCCAAAGTCTCAATATCGCAATCGATACATTTGTGACATTCTTTGTCGGCATCAGCATAATTATATTTAGAATGAAAGCTGCTTGGAATTATTTTGAATACGGCCACCTTTATACATAACATAACGGGTACCACATATCAGACAATGGTTACATTTATCTTAAAATACAAATAAATTTTTTAATATTCTTTGATGTAACATTATGTATACCATTAAGCTGCATTTACATTGAGCTGCTGTGTATATGAATGATCAAGGCGAAAATAGTTTTTCTTGAAAGGTTTAATGCATGATGGTGTCATAAATACCAATAGAAATCAAATACACCCATGGTGTAACACTCAGTACTGTAACACGTTTTTATGTTACAAAATGGAATAATTTTGTTACATCAAGGAAAAACAGCTCGTTCGTGGCTTTCCATTTCTAAAACAAAAGGGAAGTTGAACCGTCATATGTATTCCTTTATTACAGAAGAATTAGTTCTTAACACAGATCACATGATAAGTGCAGTGTAATGGTTTATATGGTAATTGTGTATTTTTTAAGGCTGTGCTGTTACATGAAGGAGTATACAAATTAAAATAATTGAATATGTACAGAGAAAGTCCAAAAAGAAATCAAATAGCTTAGTGTTAGTATTGTTAAACCACAATATAACATCAGAACTTTATCGTAGCCTTGTCAGCCAAAACATCGCCTTAAGTGTGTCTTCAGTTACAAATGAAATGTAATAGTTGCATAATGGATGATCTTTGTTACATTACAGGAAACTGTTAGACTGATAAGGTTTTTCAGATTTACCCACAAAGAAACTCTTTATATGATAAGCCCTGTTTGGTATTGCCCTCAGAATTTTCTCTTATTTCCACAATGCTTTCCATCTCTCCAACTTCATCCATTGGTTGCATGAGATAATGATTTTTTTTTTCGAGGCAAGGAAAGAGAATATAAAGGCTTGCTGCAAAACGGAATGAGTGCACTGATTCTAAAAATGATGGTAACATTGTGAAAAAAGGAGTAGCTGTTTTTTATGAGTAATGAGTCACTTTCTCTTATATCTAGCAAACAATGTTCCTATACCCCCTAGATTCAAAATCAAATTATAGTCAGTCGCAGAATAAATCTGATCGTTTTGACCGAAACCAAATACATCAGCCGTAACGACGCATGCGCGCTTACTTTCAGTTTTGCATGGCTGATTTATAGGCTAACAACGCAGATCTACAAATCAGATCAATTCTGACCCTGAACAAACCATACAAATTAAGGTTGATTTCTTTATCGAAATTTCACCAAAACTAAACAATTGTCAATCTAAATTACTTTAAATACTAAAACAAAGTTTGTTCTTGTATTTTTCAAAATGTAGCGTATGAACATTATTTACACAGTAACACTGCCCTCGTTTTCATTCAAGAACTTTCATTCATAACTTGTATCGTCCGCTGCCATATAAACAAGGAGATTAAGCAATTCCCCCCCCCCCGATAAAATCACATTTTCAACCATGTCTTGTTTAAAAAATTGTTCACTGTTCAGAGAGCCAGCTAGAATTTGGCCATAAATGATTAAAAGCCCTGTCGATAACGAATCTACAGAACCCATAAAGTCGACCTAACCTAGTTGCCGCTACTCTTATGACGCTCTCGATGAATTTCCGAATTGTTTGAAACATTTTTGCAGAATTTTTGATGGTATGGAGATCGATTTACGGATGTTTCGGTAACAGACGAGTTCGGTAACATAGACTTATAGAGTAAATCGATTGGATGTTTCGGTAACAAAGTAATTAGTCGCCGCGCAGAAGCGCGCGACTATATTTTTAATAGTTTTTCGAGTTAGGACCTGGATAGTGGGAATTTCGTTTTTATAGGGGTGTTAGGTTAACAAGGAATCTTTCTAACGTTACTTTGCCTTAAACTGGCTTTTTAATTCATTCTTAAACTACGAAATTGCAATACGATACTATTTTTGATCTATTAATACTTACAACATCAAAAAACCGCCTAATTATTTCTTTTATTGACGCTATTCGTGAGAAATGGACTCGTCCACATAAATGCCTTGTTTCCATTGGTCAAGGCTGAACAGATTTCCAGTCATTTCGTACCTTGTTAATTTCGTACCTAGGTCATTTCGTACGATTTTGGTCATTTCGTACAGGTCTACTTATAGTTTCAATTTTGGTCATTTCGTACCCAGTTGGTCGTTTCGTACAACCTTCGTACAACACAGGTTTAATAATCATTTTGATTATTTTGTAGATAGTTTTCCTTCTATTTGTGTGTTTTTTGTTGAATGACCACTGCTAAAATTGTGCATTGCTGAAATTGTGCTAAATTTCGCCGAAGAACGGGTATGATGGTTATGATTGTATCTGACCATTATTGGTTACTTATTTCTAAGTTTAATTTTTACAACAAAGATAGTTTAGAACTCCTTTGTTTATTTCTCAACGAGCTCTGCATAAATTTAATTTGTGGAAAAAATCTGGAGAGAGGCCACTTTTTCGCTGTGTTGTTCATAATGATAAAGCGCGATGCAAAACCATGATTCTTTATGAACACTGTTCACCAAACACTATAGTCTTAGAATTGTTTAAATTGAAAGCATGCCTTGCAAACTTACGTCTTCTTGAATCATACTTTCCTAGGACAGCAACATTTTAGTAACTTAGCCCTGCTTTCACCACTTTCCCAAACAAACACGGGTTATTACATGTGTGATATCAAATTCTTTTGTCAAAACATGTTGGATAAGGAGAAATTGCTCGTTATAAGCAATTTCTTCTTTATTAGCTCACCTGAGCACAACGTGCTCAAGGGGAGCTTTTAGGATCACCCGATGTCCGTCGTGCGTCGTCCGTCGTGCGTCAGTGCGTCGTGCGTCGTCAACAATTCGTTAAACATCAACTCCTCCTAAACCGCTGGGCGGATTTGGACCAAACTTGGCAGGAATGTTCCTTGGGAGGTCCTCTTTAAAAATTGTTCACAGAATTTGATTCCGTCAAAAACTCTGGTTGCCATGGCAACGAAATAGAATTTTTTAGGAAATTCTTTAAAAATCTTCTTCTCTGAAACCGCTGGCCAGATTTTAAAATAATTTCACAGAGATGTTCCTTAGGTGACCCTTTTCAAAAAGAGTTCGCGAAATTTTGATCCGTCAAGAAACATGGCTCTGGTGAATGGGGGCTTCTTGCACTATACAGAATTGAAGAAATTCTTAAAAATTCTTCTTCTCTGAAACCGCTGGCCAGATTTTAAAATAATTTCACACAGATGTTCCTTGGGTGACCCTTTCCAAAAAGTGTTCGCGAAATTTTGATCCGTCAAGAAACATGGCTCTGGTGAATGGGGGCTTCTTGCACTATTCAGAAATGAAGAAATTCTTAAAAATTCTTCTTCTCTGAAACCGCTGGCCAGATTTTAAAATAATTTCAAACAGATGTTCCTTGGGTAACCCTTTTCAAAATTTGTTCGCGGAATTTTGATCCGTCGAGAAACATGGCTCTGGTGAATGGGGGCTTTTTTGCACTATACAGAAATGAAGAAATTCTTAAAAATTCTTTTTCTCTGTAACAGCTGGCCAGATTTTAAAATAATTTCACAGAAATGTTTCTTGGATGACCTTTTTCAAAAACTGTTCGTGAAATTTTGATCCGTCGAGAAACATGGCTCTGGTGAATGGGGGCTACTTGCGCTATACAGAAATGAAGAAATTCTTAAAAATTCTTCTTCTCAGAAACCGCTGACCAGATTTTAAAATAATTTCACAGAAATGTTCCTTGGATGACCCTTTTCAAAAACTGTTCGCGAAATTTTGATTCATCAAGAAACATGGCTCTGGTGAATGGGGGCTACTTGCGCTATATATAGGGAAATGAAGAAATTCTTAAAAATTCTTCTTCTCTCGAACGGCTGGTCAGATTTTAAAATAATTTCACAGAGATATTCCTTGGGTGACCCTTTTCAAAAAGTGTTCGCGAAATTTCGATTCATCAAGAAACATGGCTCTGGTGAATGGGGGCTACTTGCACTATAGGGCAATGAAGAAATTCTTTAAAATTCTTCTTCTCTGAAATGGCTGGTCAGATTTTGGAAAATTTTCACAGAGATATTCCTTGGGTGACCCTTTTCGAAAATTGTTCATGAAAGTTTGATTCGTAAAGAAACATTGCTCTGGTGAATGGGGGCTACTTGCACTATATGGAAATGAAGAAATTCTTGAAAATTCTTCTTCTCTGAAACGGCTGGTCAGATTTGAAAATTGTTTCACGGAAATATTCCTTGAATGGCCTTTTTCAAAATGTGTCCGCGAAATTTTGATATGTCAAGAAACATGGCTCTAGTGAATGGGGGCTACTTGCACTGTACGGAAATTAAGAAACTCCTAAAAATTCTTCTTTTTTGAAACTGCTGGTCAGATTTTGAGAGGACTTTTACAGGTGACCTTTTAAAAATTGCTTGGCAAAATAATGATTTTGTTTCCAGTGTTTCAATACCTTCAAAAAAAAAAAAAGGCTATGGTCCTCTCAAAAATTCAGGTGAGCGATCCAGGGCCATCTTGGCCCTCTTGTCGAATATTTTTTCCCCACTACTAGCGAATTTTCCACAATTTTTGCAGCTTTTTAAATTGTCATCTGTCAACTCTTTGAATTTGGAAGAGTCTGATATTTGTCGTTTGGAAAAGAGCTAAGAGAGCGCTGTGCTAGGGCATTAGATACTGTAACAGAAGACAAATTTTGATATAGGTTACTATTCACATAATTTCATAATGTGTTAAAAAATCTGCTGATGAAAACTGACATTTACTTACTTGCCCTGGCTTTCTTGAAGCATTACACAAATTTTTTTGCGGCGACTTTGATGCTTTGCATCAATTTTTTCTTGTTATATAGTGTTCCTGTATAGTGATGCTCTGTACACCAAACGCATGGCTTTATTTCGTTATTTAACACTTTACTTTGTAATTTCCACTATGTTTCATAGATATTTTTTGTTATGTAACTCATTTCAAGCTGTATGTATTGACCATGTGGATTGCCTTGAACATACTAAAGCCATAAATTAGGTGTCACAGGTCATAAACACAATATAATTGCTTTGCTACCGAAACATCCAATGGATTTACTCTTTAAGTCCATGTTACCGAACTCGCCTGTTACCGAAACATCTGTCACCCAACAAAAAATGCCGAGTTAGTAGATAATTTATGACAAAGGATGCACAGAAATGCATCTATACGTCTTTCTTTTAGACATATAGATTTGACATCTTTGATATATTTCTGATCCTAAGAATTAGAAGTGCATTTACAGAGCAAGTTATATAACTGTTTTTACTTATTTAAATTCTTATTATGAATTGTTGCTCAGCCCATATTTAAGACAGTGACTGTGTTTTATGTAATTCAAACCTTAGCGTGAAAGTATGCCTATATAGTTTTTAAACTTTTATAGAGTGACCCAATGCCATTAACCCTTAGGCTGATAAGTGCTACTCAAGGACCTTTCGCAGACAGTGTTGATTATGATCAGATTGCATATAAGTGCAGTCTGATCTTTGATCCATACTGCCTTGTAAGAAAGTATTTTCCCAAAAGAATTAACTTCAAAATAGTAATAATTGGATTTGTACATTCAACTTGAAAGTTTTAATTTAGTTATGTTAAAGTCATTTTTTACTCTGCATGGCAATATGTCACACTGAGTGTGATCTTCATCCATTCTGGCTGCAAAAGTACCTTCAGTTGTACCAAGGGCTTGGATTCACATATTTAAAAAAAGGACTATTTTCTGCCTGATGATGTGTGATGATTTTAACCCTTTCCCAAACAAGCCCTGGTTTTTACGTATAGATCTGCAGTACAAGTCTTGAAAACACTAGGAAAAGGAAAAATTGCTCGCAGTCATTCATTGGCAAACATGTGAAATGTGCAGGTTTGTTATTAATATAAATGTATAGGAATTTTGTGGTTCACATGAAGAAGGCATTAACTGATTAAATAAACAATAGTTTGGGACACATCAATGTCATTGAAGTACATTTAAGTGTCTTCCTACATCTATAAAGTGCCATCAAAACAGTTACAGGTTTGAAAGTTGGCCCTTTCTACCTCAGTTGGGTGTGGCTTAACTCTTTACCACACAATCCTGACTTTTAATGACCCTGAGTAAGAAGCCTTTAGAAAACATTGTGGGAAAAAAGAGAAAATGTGTTTTCTGCTTTTCCCACAATGTTTTTTTGTATCCATCCCAAACCAAATTTTAATTTTTCAGTCACATTTATTCTGTCGTCAATTTCAATTTGGAACAGCCTACAATTTTGTCATTTAGTTTTAAAGAGTTAAATCAAATTACCAAAGGGACAAATTATGTGTCCCTATTTTGGGGTATTATCCTTGACACCAGGCTTTATTCCTAAAGCATGAAATAATGACTTGTAAGCGGTAAGTAGTCATTATAATATCTTCTCATCAAGCAATTACTTGGGTGTCAAACATGAAACTTAAAGACCTTATTAGGAACTTCTACACAGTTTGGAAAAGTGGCAAAAGCCAGCTGATGAGTATCCTTGGCATGGACAAAACAGTTTTTCCACCCCTCTCTTTCACATTGCTGAAATCAACTTATCTGAGGGAAAAAATCTGCACAACAAATCATCCACAAATTAGCCTAACTGCCGTTTTAAAGCTCATCTGACCATTTAAATTTCCAATTGACCTCTACAAGTCGGCCACTATTGACCAGTTTTGACCACTTATGGATTATCACAGGTTCTATCCTCTTCTAGATGCTAGGATTTTGTAGAATGCCCATAGACAAGACACCGCAGAGAACCAGCCTAGCCCTAGTAAAACCCAAAAGGTACAGAGCCCTAGTGAAACCCAAAAGGTACAGAAATGGATGAATTGTTGTGACTGTAAGACTGAAATAGTGTTGACACTAATAGTTACTGATAACCAGAAAATAGTCCCCATCAAATTATTCTTGAAGGTTTCATGTTAATATTTTGTGGCACTGCATGAGTTGACCTTACTTTCTTTTGTACAATCATTACTTTTCTTGTTTCTTTATGAAGATACAAGGTAAATTTTCATTTGTTTAAAGAAGAAAGGTACATTCAATATTCATGAATTGCACATGGTCTAAATCTTAGAAATTACTGAACACTTCACTTAGTTTTCACCTCTCAGACTATTACAAAACATTTTTGAGTTCAGGAATGAAATCAAGAACGTTCTTATGAAAGAAAAGAAAAAAATTACTCTACCTGAACAATCAAATTATTGTTACTAGTTTGATTTTGTATTTCATTTTTAAATTAATAGTTTGAAGTTGTGTTGTAAATAAGAGGAACCTTGAAAGGATACTATGTGTTAAGAGTCATGGAAAGGACAATGTGCTTTCAGTAAGAACTTACATACAAAATACCACTATTTCTTTTACCCAGAGAGGACTCCTGTATTGTTTTTTTTTTTACTAAACCATACTAGTTTCAAAACAATGCATGCTTTATACCTTAGAATGAAGACAGTCTGTAATAGTTTGTAACAGGTGTACTGGTAGAGTAAGATCAGACTGCCTAACATAGTAAAATTCCATTCTCATTGGCTCACTATTTTAGATTTGAATTGCTTGCAGTCTATATGATTATACCAACCATATAAAAGTTTAGAAATTGTTGTGCTTAGGCTAGAATTGTAAAATGCTACTGTAAAAATCAAAACCTTAATGTCTGAGTACAGAAGTTTCAATCTTTTAAAGGTGGCCCTTCAGATTTTGGCACAAAAATTTTACAACAGTGCAAAAAAATCATCCTTATACTCCCAAAGCCTTTTAATTTTCATTCATAAAACCCCAGTAGTCGAAAACCGTCCGACAACATGAGAAATTAGAGATTTACTACGTCCCAGGTTGACACCAACGGGAGACACATTCTATTTTTAGATGATCAATTCGCTCATTTACTTACAGGAATACACAGAAGAAGCTTCAAACATAGCTAGCGTCCGAAGAAGACATTATGGAAAATACATGTTTGTTATGATAGGGAATTTGAGCGTTATGAGTCAGGTGCCAGTCACTTGACATTCCCAGAATGCTTTATTGATTTTTGGCGCGAAATCTAAAAATAGCTTAAGAGGCTACGTAGCCTTTTAAGGGAATACCATCAACAAAATTTTTTTTTGTAATTTTATGAATCTTAATTATTGATGATTTGTATTATTTTTTCATATGAAATTCAGTGATATATATAGTTTTTAGTTTGGTGAGACGTAAAAATTCTAAATACCCACCTTTAAAAGAGTCTTGCATAATGATGAACAATGATGAATTTAGAAATGCTTAAAATGCTATAGAAAAGAATGATAGAATCGTTATGTCTAGTGTATCTATATATTAAGCTCACAGTCATGTTTACAAACCCAAGGCTGAGCTCTTAATATTTTCAATCTGTTTTAAAGCAATGTCTCTGACAAAAAACAGTTCAGCCAATTGGATAAGTTGTTTCAAATGTTCTTTTTTCTGAACATCCTTCAAAATGGGATAATATTGCCACACTTACCTTGTATCCTTAATGGTGAAATGGGATGGGGAAAATGACTTAACTCTTTACCACACAATGAAATTTTGGACATGTCCAAACTGAAAGCATTTGCAGACGACAATTCTAATGTCACTCAAATGATGGAATATGTCTTTAATAGGGTAGAAAACATTGTGGGAAAAGGAGAAAATGCTGGTTACCAGCATATTCTCCATTTCCAACACTGTTTTCAAAGGGCTTCTTTCACACAGTTGTTAACTCAGGATTGTGTTGCAAAGAGTTAAGGTAAGACCTAAGTAATGCATTTCCAGTGAATATTCTAATTGGATGATAAATAAGGATAAATAAGGATTTATGCAGAAATGATATTTTTGCACATTTCTAACGGATCAGAAATTCCATTTATGCCTATCTTGAAATTATTTTTTGATACTTTTGTTAGTTTTCTGAAAAGGGAGGTAATTATTATCTCTTTTTGAATTGAGAATATAGTAGTTTTAGATTTACAAATGATAATTCAAAGAAGGAAAAAATGATAAAAATGAATCAGTGAAAGTAGTTCAATAATACTTATTTTTTGGTATAGCTAATTTTGCAGGATGATATTCTAGTGGAAATAGCTATTTCCATTACACAGGTCTTACTTAAGTAAGAGTGAAAACTGAAAATATGTTGGTCTACCAATGTTTTCTAAGACTTAACAGCTACATTTTGTGAGGCTGACAGAAATGTTAGATGAAAGTTAACCTTGCAGGCCAATGTTAGATCCACATTTGATTAATGGAATGATGTTTACTGTCACTTTCAACATTATTTCAATCATATGACAGCTACAGCTACATGTAGCTTATTTCTGTATGTCTGGCTTTAAGTAGTACATGTAGTAGGCTAGGGCACTGCATTGTCTTGCCTAAGGACACTCTTGCAGAAAAAAACATTGTTCATCCAATGAGGCTGGGCCATCAGGTAACAAGTCCTACACTTTACTAGTGAGCCATGCAGGACCCCAGATCCACATTTGGATGGGAGTTAATTTTGTTAGCTTCTTCAGGTTAGTCTATGTCAACCATCTATGCATAAGTTGCAGTACTTCTTGTTTTTTAATCAAATATGGTAATCAAATTAATACCATTTTATTGTTCATTACTGTCGCATATGACAAGTTTTAGGCATTTTAACGCTTTCACGACTGAACAAATTAATTGCATTGTCTCAAAGGCTAAAAATACATTTCTTCTGCAAGATCAAGAAACAATTCGATCATGAATCTACAATGAAGCAGGGAACAGTGGAGATCAGAGATCAGACTGCATGTTCTGTGCAGTCTGATCTTGACCCACTGTCCATTAAAGCTTCTGGTGTTGCCTTTAATATGGAAAGAGTTAAATGCATCTGCAGACAAAAGAAAATGATACCTGTAAATGAACTTAAGTTTAATCATATAATTGAAAACACTATTGGATCAGGAGAATATAGTTTAAAGGGTGGGTATTCAGATTTTTCACATCACACCAAATAGCTTGAAACCATTCAACAAATCCACTTTTCAGGACTTTCAGTCCTTTGATTAAAAAAATGCTGTTGAACAGGGATAAAGTTCTAGTAACCAACCTTTTCTCCTTTTCCCTTGCTATCCTTCCTAAAGAAAATTTCATTTTTAAGCCACATTCAAATTGTTATCCGCAAAGACTTTCAATTTGGGCAAGTCTCAAATTTTTGTTTCGTAAAGAGTTGGTGAAAGATTCAGTGTAATAAAAAATGGGGTGTGGGGGAGGGGGTGAAACTTCAATATACCTGCAGTAGAACTTTCCTATTTTTATGTCTGATTATTCAACCAATGTTTGCGTAATTCTGTAGCTAAGTTTGTAAGAAGAGGCTCGAAGTTCAGGAATCTGTGGTTTGATTTATTTAAACTATTAATGTGATAATTTTCCCGAAAAATCGCTTCAGTATCTTCTAAAAGACAGAGACAGTCTACTAATCAGAGTCATCAATGATAATTCTAGATGGACAAGATCACAAAATACATTGTGACTTTACAGATATAAGAAATCCAACTGTCTTAACATACAGCTATATTCACAAGTGATATTGTTGGAAGTAGATCTAAATCTATCTATCCTGACATTAAATCTTTACCAAACGACAAAATTCAAACGGGTCAAAACTGAAAGCACATTCAGACGACAAAAATAAAAGTGACTCAAAATTTGTTTTGTGAAGGTTAGAAAACATTGTGGGAAAAGGAGAAAATGCTGTTTACCAGCATTTTCTCCTTTTCCCACAATGTTTTCTAAAGGCTTCTTTCTCATGGTCATTAACCCTTTCCCTAACAATCCCTGGTTTTTAAGTGTCTGCAGTAAAAGTATTTTGAAAACACTTTGGGAAAAGGAGAAATTGCTCGTCATGAGCAATTTCTCCTTTTCCCAGTGTTTTCTACCCTTTTTGAGAACTTTCTGCAATTTTCCCCTAATCTAGAATTGTCATCTACAAACTCTTTCGGTTTGGAAGGGTCCAAAATTTGTTGTTTGGGAAAGGGTTAAAAGTTGGGATTTTGTGGTAAGGAGTTAAACAGAACATCTATTTTCACCTTTTTACAGATTAGATATGAGAGGCAGGCAAAAGCTTTGACCTCCCCTAACATACTTCAGCAAAATACAGCCTTTGTCAGCAAATCTCTACAACAGGATTTACCCTTACACCAAACAATAATTATATGGACTGGACCAAATTCAAAGCAGTTATATAAGACAAATTGACTACTGCTCAAACAATAATTTCTGTCTTCTGTAAGGTAGAAAAAATTGTTGGAAAAGGAGAATATGCTGGTTAGCATTTTCAACTCCATTTTCAACATTATTTCAGTTCGCGGCGGCCAGTGCACCCATCCATGCATTCCTGTAGTTTCTTTTACCAGTACTTTGCATAATTTTTTTTCTTGTATCACAGTGACTATCATCAAGGTAAGGGTTATACAAAATAAACAGGAATTTGGTCGAGATAAAAAGTTAACTCATTACCAAACGACAATATTTTAGGTTTGTCAAAATCAAAAGCATTTGCAGATGGCAAAATAAAGGTGACTAAAACTTTGAAATTTGTTTTGTAAAGGGTACAAAACATTGTGAGAAAAGGAGAAAATGCTGGTGAAAAAAAAAGTCAACAGGAATTTGGTCGAGATAAAGAATTAAATCATTACCAAACGACAATATATGAGGCTTGTCAAAATCAAAAGCACTTGCAGGTGACAAGATAAAAGTGACTAAAAATTTGAAATTTGTTTTGTGAAGAGTTGAAAACGCTGTGAGAAAAGGAGAAAATGCTGGTTACCAGCATTTTCTCCTTTTTCCACAATATGTTCCAAAGGCTTCTTTCTCAGGGTTGTCAAAAGTGTGGATTGTGTGGTAATGGGTTAAAACCAGTAAAAACTTGGGTTGGACTTGAAACATTCTTACATTTAGGTTTGCATGCTGCAATGCTATGGCATTTCTTAAATTTGGCCAGCCATCCATTCGAATAAGATAAATCCTGAATCCCCAGCCCACAGCCCAGTTTCTTCACCTTCTTGACAAGCATATTACCACTTACAATGATATTTCTTGAACTTAAGTCTGAGTACCAACGATAAAGGGTCTCATCCAGGCTCATGTGTTTTTTGTGTGCTAGTCAGAACCCTGTAATCTTCCGAACCACTGGTCCATTTCTCTTTGTTTTCAAAGAAAAACCACTGAGTGTGGATGGTGGAAGACTCTTGCCCCATTTTTTCGTTAAAAACTTCACAACTTCTTCCCGAAAAATATTAAGGTTTTTTGTCTCTTGCTTGGTGATTTCCTCGCTTCTCTAACGAGGTAAACTAGTTTGCACCTCACTTCCATATTTACATTACAAAGATGGAAAGAAAAAAAATCATTAACCCTTGTTTACCTCTAGGAAAATGTACTTTGAAAATAATGTGGAAACGAGAAAATATTGGGAACTAGCATTTTTTTCTTTTTCTGACAAATGTTGTTTTTTTCTATCAAACACTAAACCCTTTTTTGAACTACATTCCCAATATGTTTTCAACTCTCTCAAAGACAAATCTCATGCATTGAACTAGTCATTTCATTTGTTGTCTGCAATTCCTTTTTATTTCAGCAAGTCAAACTAGAGCTGTCACTTAATGTGACTTAATACCCCTAGCAGCCCTTTGACAGAAAAGAGTATCAAGTTAAAGGAGAGATAATTCTTCAACCAGGAAGAGTTGAAACTTGAAAAAGGCATATTGCAAATCTTCCGTATAATGATTAATATATGTGCAAAGTTTTAATACAGTTGAAGGAAAACTGTAGGAGTTTGGGACACAAAATTACTGGTATTTTGTACACAGACGGACAGACACACAGACAGAGACACAGACAAACAGGATGATTCCAGTACACCCAAGAAAACATTCATTTTGTGGGGGGGGGGGGTACAAAAATCTCTCATTGTTTTGGTAATTTATATAGAAGTAGTTTGTAGTTACCAGCATCTTCTCCTTTTCCCAAAATGTTTTCAAAAGGCTTCTTTTTAAGGGTTTCTGTAAATTACAGATTTGTAAAATGGACATACTGTATGTAGATAAATTTTTATCTTGAACATGTGAAGGATATATGTTTTCTTAACCCTTTCCCAAACAACAAAACTTTAGAGAGTCCAAATTGAAAGTACTTGCAGACGACAAAATTGATGTTACTCGAAAAGCAAGATTTGTTTCCAGTAGGGAAGAAAACATTGTATTTTCTCTTTTTCCCACAATGTTTTCAAAAGGCTTCTCTCTCAGGGCCGTAAAAATCAGGGATTGTTTGGTAAAGGGTTAACCTTTTTTTAAGAGGTCTAGTCTTGGCATTTGTTATATTTTGTAGGATTTTCATTAATTATGATTTATTCCGATCAATAAAAATGTGAAGTCAAACACAGTTAAAGACAGGTGAAGGTGTGATAAATTTTATACTACATATTAATCTCTTTATAAAAGGCTGAGTAGAATACAGAAAATTGTACAGATATACCCATACTCGGAGTAATTACCCTTGAATAAAGTTATTTAAAAAACATGTTTGGTCAAACACCAACACAAAATTATAATGATATGACATCTTTAAAAGAAATTAAAGTAACTTGATAATAAAAAGTCAAGTTTAAAAAGTGCTCTAAAAAATGAGGTGTCGATATGACCAAAGTTTGCAAACATTTTTCCACCGGGGATCGAAATGACCAAAATGTGTCGAAATGACTTGGTGTCGAAATTACTGGGTGTTCAAATGACTGCCATTCGATAGAAATAAGTTTTTACTAAACTCTCTCAATTATATTATTTTCTTTATTTTCTTTTCAACTCACTTAAAGTGTTGTATTGAATATATTTCAAATTTTTCTCACAATTCAAACTTTTATCCGAATATATCTACAATCCGGATACTAACAAGTGAATCTCGTTCATGTTTACTATTCTATTGTCTTTGATATGGTTTATATGCAAAGATATACAAGTGTTTACTTTAAAAAAAAGAAACATGCGACTTACAACCATTGGCACCCGAAGAATCGTAAAGAAATCATTGATATCGTGCCATATCTTCTCTACCAAGCTTATTTGCTATTTCCGGTTTGTTCCTTTCGCATCAATTTTTGTTTACACCAATTTACGTTGCTTTCTCAACTTAATTTGTTGCTACTTTCGCTTATTTTCGTCCATTTATCTCCACTTTGGTTTTTTTTTTTTTGTTCCGGGCTGATACTCTTTCAAAATATAAGAGTCTTGCAAGAGAATGATGAACGACTAATGGTCAAAGGGAAACAACTCGTACAAACATTTTTAACTAGTAATGCTACAGTTGCCTCCCTTATTAGAGAGGAAAGGGCTTATTTCTAACTGCTTCAAGTCGTGAGTACGTGCATACCATTGGAGTGTACGCCTACAAAACAAAGACTCCGCCCAAAACCTCGCTTCAGCTACTTCCGGAGGTGCTAAATTACTGCGGCTACAGTATGTGCATTGTATGTGCAGAAGGCGGGACATGGAACCTCCTCTTCCTGTCTCTGGTCCTTATATGCCTGTGCACCTTACAAAAAATGCTAGCCAAGAGCAAGCATAAAATCGAGGACGAATAAACACGTACGGTAACGTCTGAGGAGACGATCCGTTTGACAAACGATAAATTTTCATCTAGGTGTAACGAATTTCAATCAGTTCATATGGTCAAATTGTTAATTTTAACCGTTCTAAAAACGATATGCCACCAGACAGAAAAAAGAAAAATTGGTCAACTTATCATTTTTCTTAACAGGCGGCAGGTAGTCCCCCGTTTATTTCATGTTAATTATAACCGCCAATATTTGAATTTGGAATTCAATGTAAGATCGCGCTACAATAAAAATGCAACATTTGGTCACAGATATCATTGAGGTAATAGATGATCAGTAAATGAAATTAATGAGTTAATGATAACCACGACGATAACTTAATGCAAACTTACACAAACAAAAAGTTATATGGTTTCATTCAATGACGATATCGACATATATCGCTAAATATAGAAGGTCACTTTATAGCTCAACTTCAAAACATAAATTGGCTTAATGTAGGAAGATGATGTTTAGTTAAAATAAATCCCAATGAATATCAAACCGTTCCCCGGTTACAAACCCATAGAGCGCCAAATAAACAAGAGATAACTTCAGTCTAAAAAAACTTTCCGAACAATTAAGGTACGTTTTAAAATTGCATAAAATTGTCCAGAAAGTCTTAGGAAAGTGGATGCTGTAGATCAAAGATCAGATTGAACGTTCTGTGCAGTCTGATCATTATCTACACAGACCACAAAGGCAACTTTCATTATATATGGCACTTTGAAGTTTTCGTTTTTACGCGCCTTAGACATCGAACCTCTGTCGACGATTTGAACAAACAGTTTACCGGAACTAGAGCGCTCTAGATCTATCTTCTAAAAATTTTAACTATCCAAATAGGCTTAACCCTTTCGGCGCCTTAAGCGAAAGCAGAGACTTTTGCGGACGGCATAGATCAAGATCAGACTGTACAGAACATGCAGTCTGATCTTTGATATATGCCGTCCGCTGAAGCAGTCAAGCCTATACAATTGAAATCTTTGTAAGTTTCAATAGATTGTATTTTTAACCGTCCGCTGGAATTTAAGTTTATTTATTTTGCACAATGTAAGATTTACGAAACAAGTAAACTGTGTAGACTCAGAATCAGATCGTACATTCTGTGAAGCGTCATTTTAAACTATGCCGTCCGCAAGCTTCATACCTTTGCAAATGGCGATTTTCAAAGATTCAAACCTTTCACGGTGATTCCATTCGAATTTCAAGTAGAAAAAGCAGGAAATAATCTTATTTAAAACTTAGATTCTAGTGTTTTGTATTAAAATCAATATCAATGACACTCTTTTGTTAAAATTAATTGAAATCTTCATCAAAAACAGATTAAAAACGTCACAAGCACGTCACCCTTTTCCCTAGTGTTTAGTACTTTGATCCGTCAAGCGTCTAGGAGAAATGATGAAGGGGGGGGGGGCGGATCATTATAAGGGAGGCTACTCTTACTCCTAGACAGTACGAGTTTTCTCCCCTATACCATATTTTTTTAAAAAAAATCCCGGATGCGATAGTTTTGCAGCACGGGTCTATGGGCATCATTTATTGGGTTGATTGATAAAAGATATAATTCGATATTGTAATTAAACTGTATCCAATTGAGAAAAACGGCTATTTATCTATATTTTTCGTCATATATGTAACAAGGAAAATCATATTTGCACATAATTATGTAGACTACTCCGTAGCTTATTTAAATCGATGAAAAATTTTGTCAAACAGTATGCTTGTATATGACTCTTTCTTATACATTTTAATCAAATAATTGTCGTGGAATTTACATGGTCACATGCTATTTTCCTTTTGCCACAATAATTTCATATCCTTCGCAAAGTCTCTTTTGAGAAACTTTTGATCAAATTCTATCAGTAAATGTTATAAATACTAAATAGTACAGAACTTTTATAGTCTGGTAGATTTGTTCGTTTAAAATTCAACTCTTATCCTACTAAGTACCTGAGATGAAACCTTCAAAACTGATAGTAAAAACCAAAATTTGGCTATTTTAAAGGTATTTTTTTTAGGATTAGACATCCCCTTATTGGACAGTGTAGATCAAAGATCAGACTATATGGTCTGTGCAATCTCATTTTGATCAACACTGTCTGAAAAAGGTCCTTGAGTTGCAATGAGCAGCCTAAGAGTTGATGTAATAAAATACTTTCAATGGTATCACAGCTGCAGCCACTTCACCTATCCATGCTTTCCTAGCATTTCTTTTCCAGCATTTCTCACTATGTTCTTCCCAAGCCATTGGCTGCTTTCCCACATAACCATCAACGGGCATCATACACAGGTTATTCAGAAGCAAGATAGGAATGTATCCTGTTGTAATGACTATCATAAATTCTCTGAGAGAAATTGGCAAGCTGGAGATTTCTACCAGCAACATGCTCCCTCAAATGTTGTTACCAACTGAGCTACAGAGCATTTTCATTTTTTCCCACAATGTTTTCAAAAGCTGTTGATTTCTCAGAAGAATTTTCCTGTTCTGGTCACAAGCATTTTCTTCTTTTCCAACAATGTTTTCAAAAGCCGTCTCTTTATCTGACAAGACTTCTCGTCCGGTCACCAGCATTTTCTTCTTTTCCCACAATGTTTCTAAAAACCTTCATCGTTTTAACTCTGTGTTTTACGAGACGACAAACTTTTGACCTCGTCCAGCTTGAAAGTATTTGCAGACAAGAATTTAAATGTAACTCAAATAATGAAATTTGATCCTGATAGGGTAGAAAACACTGTGGGAAAAAGAGAAAAATGCTGGTTCCCAGCCTTTTCTCTTTTTCCTGCAGTGTTTTACAAAGGCTTCTTCCTCAAGGGTGTTTAAAGTCGTCATTGAGTGGTAAAGGGTTAAAAAGCCTTCTTTTTCTTCAAAGGCATCCTGTCTAGTTACCAACATTTTTTTTCTTTTCCTACAATGTTTTAGAAAGCCTACAGTGTTTTCAAAAGACTTCTCTACTTGGGGTTGTTAAAACATAGGATTGTGTGGAATGGGGTAAAAAGAATGACAAGATAAAAAGACAGAAATTCATAAAACAAACCTTATTTATTTAACAATTCGGTCCTGTACATATATGTACATGTATTTTACAAAAATATTCAGTTCTCTGTGTGTAATTACTAAACTCTTTAACAACAACAAAATTTTAGACTGGTCTAAATTGAAAGCACTTGCAGACCACAATATAACTGTAACTAGAAATTTGAAATTTGTTTCCAGCAGGGTAGAAAACATCGTGGGAAAAGGAGAAATCAGCATTTTCTCCTTTTCCTACAATGTTTACATTCTCACTATTTCCTAAACCTGAAGCTAATACTTTAACAAACAAAATATGCTGAAAGCATCTGCAGCTAACAAATGTGGGTCAAGGGATGGTTACTGTTTTGAGTTGTTAAAAAATACTTGGGAAAAACAGCATGTAGGTCATCTACATTTACCCCTTTTGCCATTACCTTTTGAAAAGCTTTATACCTAAGAGAGGCCAAGCCCTGGTAATTCATTTGGTAGTATGCAGGATATGAGAATAAGAGGTTGTGGGTTCCATCCCTGGCTCAACCAATTTCTTTTAGGGGATAACTAATAGTCATTGCCACAGGAATCATTACTCTCCCAACACCGGCTAGTGCCTTGGCAATGGTTATGTGGGAAAGCAGCCATGGGTTTGGAAAAGAAAAGTGTGTGGAGTACTGGTAAAAGAGACTCCAGGAAAACATGAATAGGTGAACTGGCCACTGCAATGTTATTGAAATAATCCTAAAGTGGCTCTAAACACCATACAATCAAAACAATCAATTGTACCAGCAGGTATTTAACTTTTTCCACATAATCCTGTTTTATCAATCCAGATGATGAGGGCTTTTGAAAACAATGAGGTAAAGGTGAGAAATGCTGGTAATTAGCATTTTCTGCTTTTCTCACAATGTTTTCTATCCATTCCAAGACATATCTCAACATTTTGTTGACATTTAATTTGTTGTCTGCAAACGATTTCAATTTGGACTGGTCTAAAACGCACCATTCTCTCATTTTCTCACAAAGTTTTCTATCCTTTCAAAGAAAACTTTCCTACTCTGTGCACCACGCAATTCGTCATTAATAGCCTTTTACCTATTCAAATATTACTTTAGCCACAAATTATTAATTTACAATAAATCTTAATCCATGTTGGTCAACCATAATTTAATTCTTTACCAAACAACAAAATTCTAGACTTGTCCAAACTGACAGCATTTGCAGACAACAAAATAAATGAAACTCAAAGAATGAAGTTTGTTTCCATCAGGGTAAGAAACACTGTGGGAAAAGGAGAAAATGCTGGTTACCAACATTTTCTTCTTTCCCCACAATGTTTTCAGAGTCCAAATTCCTCAGGGTTGTTAAGAGTTAGGTTGCTTGGTATAGGGTTAAAGCAGTTGAAGGGGACAGTTTGAATTTAGCTCCATGTTTTGAGATTTGATTTCAAAATGGGTTGAAAACATTGAAGGATGAAGAGGAGAAAAACCTTAGATACCAGCATTTTCTCCTTTTCCATCAGTGTTTTCTGCTCTTTTAAATCATGAATCTCATAATTTTAACTACACATAATTTACAGTGTGCAAAACATTTTAACCCTGTACCAGACAACAAAATTTTAGCCTTTGTCCAACTTGAAAGCATTTGCAGACGACAATTTCAATGTGGCTACAGCAGTGCAAATTTCCTTTAATAGGGTAGAAAACATTGTGGAAAAAGGAAAAAATATATGGTTACCAGCATTTTCTCCTTTTGCAACAATGTTTTCCAAAGGCTTCTTTTCCAGGAGCATCAAAAGTCAGCATTGTGTTAAAGGGTTAACTTGGAAAATTTTGTAGTCTCAGTTATCATGAGTTAAACCTATTCCAAACGACAAAATTTTAGACTGGTCCAAATTGAATGCACTTGCAGACGACAAAATATAAACCTAATTGAAAAATTGATTTTTTTTCCTAGCAGGGTAGAAAACAGAGTGGGAAAAGGAGAAAATGCTGGTAACCACAATGTTTTCAAAAGGCTTCTATCTCAGGGTTGTAAAAACCAGGGTTTGTTTGGTAAAGGGTTAGGCATTTTGTTCTTTTTACAGAATCAAAGTACTAAGTTTCTACACATGGTAGTTATCTTCTGATGAAAGGGACATACCCATAGCTGAATCTGTTTCTTCATAAATGAATGGTTCTACAATATGGTAGATGTTTGAATGCTAATTCTGTTTCTTCAGTGTCCCATATAATGTTTCTTCTTGAATGTTTGTAAAGTTTAAGTGCTGCAAAAGTTACAAGACAACCATTAACTCCCCAAGCAATTCAAATCTGAAATGAAAAAAAAAAAATTTCAAACCTTTCACATGCTGTATCAGTAAAAAAAAACCCGAAGTAGAGGGTTATTTTTAAGGTAGCTGAGTGCACTGGCGTTAGACCTACTTTGTACATACTCAGATAGAACAAATAGATTTTAATTTGCAATTTGTAAACAATATTCACATGCATATTGGCAGGCCCCTGCAGCCATATTTTCTTGAACATTTATGAAACCATTATTTACCAGCAATGAGCATCACCGAATAAAGCAATAGATACTGCTTTTCAACAAAACAAATTAAAACAATGGTGATGAAAAAAAGATAATTGCTTGCCAGGTTACTTTTCATTATCTTACTTTATTTTGAGCCATAAAAGATTTTCAATTTTTATATTTAACTCATTACTAAACAACAATGTGTTCAGTCTAAGTCATTTGTTGTTCAATAAAGAAAGAGCATAGCGCAGAACGTTTAAAATTAGGGAAATAAAGAAATTCTTGGAAATTCTTCTTCTCTGAGACCACTGGTCAGATTTTGAAATAATAAATTGACTCAAGAAACATGGCTCTGGTGAATGGGGGCTACTTGCACTATAGGGAAATGAAGAAGTTCTTAAAAATTCTTTTTCTCTGAAACCGCTGGTCAGATTTTGAAATAAATTCACAGAGATGTTCCTTGGGTGACCCTTTTCAAAAACTGTCCGTGAAATGACTCTGGTGAATGGGGGCTACTTGCACTATATGGAAATGAAGAAATTCTTGGAAATTCTTGTTCTCTGAAACCTGTGGTCAGATTATAAAACAATTTCACAGCAATGTTTCTTTGGTGACCCTTTTCAGAATTTTTTCACGAAATTTTGATTCATCTAGAAACATGGCTCTGGTGAATGGGGGCTACTTGCACTATATGGACATGAAAAAATTCTTGAAAATTCTTCTTCTCTGAAATGGCTGGTCAGATTTTAAAACAATTTCACAGAAATGTTCCTTGAATGACCCTTTCCAAAAATTGTTTGCGAACTTTTGATAGGTCAAGAAACATGGCTCTGGTGAATGGAGGCTACTTGCACTGTACAGAAATTAAGAAACTTCTAAAAAATTCTTCTTTTCTGAAACTGCTGGTCAGATTTTATAAGGACTTTTACAGGTGACCTTTTGAAAATTACTTGACAAAATAATGATTTTGTTTCCAATGTTTCAATACCTCAAAAAAAAAAAAATGGCCATGGTCCTCTCAAAAATTAGGGTGAGCCATCCGGGGCCATCTTGGCCCTCTTGTTTATTCATGTTTTGAGCTGGTAGATGCTTTCAAGGTCTCAAGACTTGTAACTTTCCATCTGCTTTGAATATTTTATACAAAAAAAAAACCAAACGGTCCATTTACCTCAATTTTATGCATTAACTGATCGCTGCAAAATTATTTCTGTTTGTGACAGTTTCAGGCAGAATAGATACTGTATAACTGGAAATTTTTGCAAAATGGAAATTTCTGTGATTTCGTGAATTTGGAAAATTTGTGAACTTTCCTGTTCACACATTTTACAAAAATACCGACAAAAAGAGAATCAAGGGCCTTGAGTTTGCAAACATTTCGGTGTGCAGATTGTCCATTATCTGTAATTTGCAAATTTTTTGTAACACATATACATGTATATCCACATTTATAGTATTGGCTTAACCACTGTCCATTCAGACCAAAGCTGTACAACCAGATTCAGGCTAAAATGTGTGACATTCATTGTTGTTAATGATATTTGAATCAGTGCTGAAATGATAATGATAAAAAAAAAAAATTTAGAAAACATAGTGGGAAAACCAGAAAATGCTGGTATTTTCTCCTTTTTCCTCAATATTTTCTACCCTTCACAAACAAGTCACTTTTATTTTGTCGTCTGGAAATGTATTCGATTTGGGCAAGCCAAAAATTTTGTCGTTTGGTAATGAGTTAATCAATACAAATGACCTTGTCATTATTCAGACATTTCCAAAAGCAAAAAAAAAAATCAATGTGCAAAAGTAGACGCATCTCATACCGACCCTATCATATATGGTGATTGCTGAGGTAGACCAAATGTTCACAACTAGACTGAAAAAGTGATTTGTCCAAAAAGAAATTTTTTCGAGTCTGATGAGTTGGACACTGGATTTCCACACCCCTGTCTTGAATACAAAGCTCAGGTCCGAACCTTTCAGCCACACACACAAGGACACCATTTGTAACTGTCACTTTTCTTGCACTTAAGTTTGAGTTCAGCAAAAACAGTTTCTGTTCAAGATTTTCATGCTTTCCCAAGTCAGAGCTCCAGATAAGAGCGAATGATGGTTTTCTAAATCCTTTAATTTTCTTCAAAATCTTATGATGTGGATACTCATTAGAATTGTCTCAATGAGACAATTCTAATGAATACCCACAACATAGGAATTAGTGGAGAATTCATAATACATGTATTTTCAATTTTGAAATCAAAATTTCTGCCTCTATCTGGAGCTATGCTGAGTGCTACCGTCCACCGAAGCAACTTTCCACTTAAGTATTCATCCATTTCTCTCTATTGTTTAGTACATCGCTGTCTGTTGATCATCAAACTTTTACACCACTTGGCTGAGAAATATGCCGCATTAGTATCTTGTTTGACTCTCGGGTATCATATCTTGTACTCCACTTCTTTATTTATGAAAGGTGTGACATGCATTTCTACTGAAGCGATAAAAAAAAAAATTCAGGCATTAGATCTTATGCAGCAAACGCTGATACATGTATAGAGAAGATATTCAAATGATTGTGCATGATATGAAAAATTTGCTGCCATATTTTCTTAAACATTTATCACATCATTATTTACAAGCATTGAGCATCACCCAACAACCCAATAGATCAATTATTTTTCAACAAAATTAAAAACAGAGGCAATAACTTGCCGGTCATTTCTCATTACATGTATTTTACTTCATATTGATCGAGCCACAAAAGAATTCCAACATTCATATTTCAGTACCTTGTAAGCCAGCTATCTTTTCTGAAGACTTTTCTTGTTTTTAAAACATCATGGTGAATGACATTTTCTCCTTTTCCCACAATGTTTTCTTCCCTTTTCAGAGCTCAAGATAAGAAGGAATTTAGGTACTTTAAATCCATCAAAATCAAAATCACTCCCTCTATCTGGAGCTCTGCCTTTTTATGGCAAATTCTATCATTCCAACTGCATTTTATCTTACACATAAAGAAAATTTAAGAAATTATCTACATGAATACATGGGCTGACAACGCTTCAGCACCCTAAGGCCAAAACAAACATACAAAATGTTTCTTTCAATCTCACAGTAAGTTTGGAAATCATGTTATAGAGCTGACTTGATTTGATGGTCAATAAGGACCCAGGTTTATGTACAAATCTGTTGGCCACATGCATCAAGGATGATTATGCATGCATGTAACAGTTCACCATGTAGTTCACAGTTTCAAACTAGTACAGATAACTGTCCCCAAAGGCTATGAACATACTTTTTGACTGGTCGCCTCTGGTATAGTGACGATCAAGACAAAACCAGTTGAAAGTTCCGCACAGATTTTGTGCACAAATTTGTCCTCTCATAAATTCACAAAGAGGGCACAAAACTAGGATTTAAACATATCTGTTGCTCGAGTATCAATTAACCCTTCATTTGAAATACAAATATTTTGAATTTAAAAGCTTAACACAGAGAAAACCATGCATTTGTCTGTTACTTGAGTTGTTTACGTTCCCAAATACACGCAAAATGGCCACCATCCATGATAAATTTCCCCAGTGTTTTTTCCAAGATTTACACGTAATAAACGACTTCTACAAGCTCTTTATGTAATGAAAGGTTTGTCTTTGAAATACTTCGAAATACTGAGATTTTTTGCGTGGTAATTGCATTGCGCTAAAAACTCATATTTTAATTACTATGATTTTCAAAATTATTGGGGGGGCTGAACCCCCCCAGCCCCCCCTGTTCCTACGGGCCAGTGCAATACAGATTTAACCCACGAAACAGAAAGTCTGTATAGCGCTCTACTTTTGCTAGGTACTAGAAAATTTATAATGGACTTGGTACACAATAAATGTCAAAATATGAAAAATATCACCAAAGCCTTTCATTATTGAGATTACCGGTAAGCTTCAAACATCCTTAAAAATTCTATGTTCTTTTGAAACCATTATGGAAATAGGAGAAAATACTCTTATCCAGCATTGTTTTCACTTTACCACAGTGTTTTCTTATCTTATAAAAGAAAGAAGTCACTTTTTGACAAACTTTTAGATTTGTAGTCTGCTAAACCTTTCACGTTGATGCTGTCAAAAAGTTCGTCATCTGCTGAATATAGTTAAATGCTTATCAAACCCTTCCTCCATTTTTTGTGTTATTTATTTTTCCAAAATTAAATGAAGTGTTCTATAAACAGGACTTTCACACTTCTTCTACAAAGCCAAACTTTTACTCGGATATATCTACTATCCGGATACTGTGCACTTAAAACTCGTCAATGTTTCATGTATTTTGTGGGGGATATTTACAGTTCATATTTGAAGATACATGCGATTTTTGTTTTTAAAAATTACCCATGACTTAAAACCCGAAGCACCAGTCCAATCACAAGATACCAAGGCAAAACTATGTTGCTTTCTTTTAAATTTCCTTTGATGATTTCCCGCTCGTTCATTTCGTATCAACTGATTTTCGTTACACACATTTTCAGGTCTTTTTGCCCAATTTCCTTTTCTTTCTTGCATCTTCAGCCTATTTTCGTCCATTTTATCTGAGTTTTTGCTTTACTCTTTGTTCTGAACTGATTTTTGTTCACAAAGTAAGACACTTGAAGGAGAACGGTGAACGAATAATGGTCAAAGGGAAGCAACTCGTACAAAATTTTGTAATTAGTAATACCAGAGTTGCCTCCCTTATTAAAGAGGAAAGAGCTTATTTCCGACTGCTTCACGTCGTAAATAGCCACGTACATTCCTTGGAAGGTACGCCTACAAGAGATAGGCTCCACCCAAAGCCTCGCTTTGGCCAGTTCCGGTAGTGTTAAATGACTGCGGCTATAGTATCTGCACAGTTATATGCAGAAGACGGAACATGGAACCGCCTCTTCCTGTCTCTGGTCTGTATATGCCTCTGCACCTTACAGAAAAATGCCAGCCAAGAGCAAGCGTAAAACCGGGGACGAATAAACACGGAACCGTCTGTAGAGACGATCTGAGGGTATGTATGACAAACGATAATTAGTCGCCGCGCAGAAGCGCGCGACTATATTTTTAATAGTTTTTCGAGGTAGGACATGGATAGTGGGAATTTCGTTTTTATAGGGGTGTTGGGTTAACAAGGAATCTTTCTAACGTTACTTCGCCTTAAACTGCACGGCTTTTTAATTCATTCTTAAACTACGAAATTGCAATACGATACTATTTTTGCTCTATTAATACTTAAAACATCAAAAAACCGCCTAATTATTTCTTTTATTGTCGCTATTCGTGAGAAATGGACTCGTCCACATAAATGCCTTGTTTCAAGGCTGTACAGGTTTCCAGTCATTTCGTAGCTTGTTAATTTCGTACCTAGGTCATTTCGAACGATTTTGGTCATTTCGTACCTACTTATACTTCCAATTTTGGTCATTTCGTACCCAGTTGGTCGTTTCGTACAACCTTCGTACACAGGTTTAATAATCATTTTGATTATTTTGTAGATAGTTTTTCCTACTATTTGTGTGATTTTTGTTGAATGACCACTGCTAAAATTGTGCATTGCTGAAATTGTGCTAAATTCCGCCGAAGAACGGGTATGATGGTTATGATTGTATCTGACCATTATTGGTTACTTATTTCTAAGTTTAGTTTTTACAACAAAGATAGTTTAGAATTCCTTTGTTTATTTCTCAACGAGCTCTGCATAAATTTAATTTGTGGAAAAAATCTGGAGAGAGGCCACTTTTTCGCTGTGTTGATCATAATGATAAAGCGCGATGCATAACCATGATTCTTTATGAACACTGTTCACCAAACACTATAGTCTTAGACTTGTTTAAATTGAAAGCATGCCTTGCAAACTTACGTCCTCTTGAATCATACTTTCCTAGGACAGCAACATTTTAGTAACTTAGCCCTTTCACCACTTTCCCCAACAAACACGGGTTATCACATGTGTGCTATCAAATTCTTTTGTCAAAACATGTTGGACAAGGAGAAATTGCTCGTTATAAGCAATTTCTTCTTTATTGAATACTTTTTCCCCACTACTAGCGAATTTTCCACCATTTTTGCAGCTTTTTAAGTTGTCATCTGCCAACTCTTTGAATTTGGAAGAGTCTGATATTTGTCGTTTGGAAAAGACCTAAGAGACCGCTGTGCTAGGGTATTAGATACTGTAACAGAAGACAAGTTTTGATATAGGTTACTATTCACATAATTTCATAATGTGTTAAAAAATCTGCTGATGAAAACTGACATTTACTTGCCCTGGCTTTCTGGAAGCATTAAACAATTTTTTTTGCGGCGACGTTGATGCTTTGCATCAACTTTTTCTTGTTTTTCAGCTGTAACGAATTTGAATCAATTCAAATGGTCAAATTGTTAATTTTTAACTTTTCTGAAAACGACATGCCATCAGGCAGAAAAAAAACTTTTAGACAAATTAATATTTTTCTAAACAGGCGGTAGGTATACAGGCCTAATGTCCCTTGTATCTCATGATAATTATACCCGCCAATATTTGAAATTGGAATTCAAGGTAAGATCTCACTAGAATAAAAATGCACCATATGGTAATTAATTGTAAACAGATATCACTGAGGTAAATCAAAGCGTTGAGAACGCTGAAGTGGTATTTTCTTTTTCAAAGACAATATATATATATCACAACTATTTGACCCACGTTTAAACAATCATCTCCATATGGTAAGTATCAGGACGAGTCCAAAGTGTTGTCGTCGGGTGAAAACATATGCAGTAACTATTTAAAACTCTATGCCACATTACCAAAGTAGAAATATAGTTTTTAAAAATGTTGTTGAAAAGGATAAAAGTTCTAGTAACCAACCTTTTCTCCTTTTCCCTTGCTACCCTTGCTAAAGAAAATTTCATTTTTAAGCCACATTCAAATTGTTATAAAGACTTTCAATATTTGGGCAAGTCTCAAATTTTTGTTTCGTAAAGAGTTGGTCAAAGATTCAGTGTTGTAAAAAATGGGGTGGGAGGGATAACTTCAATATACCTGCAGTAGACCTTTCCTATTTTTATGTCTGATTATTCAACCAATGTTTGCGGAATTCTGTAGCTAAGTTTGTGACATACAGGCTCTAAGTCAAGGAATCTGTGGTTTGATTTATTTAAACTATTAATGTGATAATTTTTCAAAAAATCGTTCCAGTATCTGCTAAAAGACAGAGACAGTCTACTAACAAAAAACTGGAACATCATACATTTTCAATTTATAGTGAAAATCCTAACTTTGAAATGACATTTTTAAAAATCTGTATAGTTACATGTTTGCGATGTTCCTGTTTGAACTACCTTATGAGTTGACTATCGTAATAACAAATTTAATTCAAATTTCAAACCTTCCATTCCCTCTAAAAAAGAAATACAGTCAAACCTGTCTTAAGCAAGCGGTCAAGGGACCTTCCAAAATTGCTTGCTTAAGACAGGTGCTTGCTTAAAAGAGGTCCATCACGCAAGATGGTCTCGGGGTTATCTTTTCCTAAAAATTTATTAAAGGGGGGGGGGGGGTGTTACATGTCCCATGTACAAGTACATGTGCAAACCCAAGTTCAAATTGTTCAGCTAGAATCCGAGAACTCTTTCCAGATTCTAAAAGTCTAATTACTTCCACTCTACGTTCTAATGTCAACACTTTTCTCTTGGTAGAAGCCATGATTAGATATTAACAGTCTCGAGTTGCATGTAATAATACAATAGACAGATCGTCGGGTCAAAACATAAGAAATCTGCATCTTTGGAATAATCATCAATCAAAATAATCGAATGGTCGAAAGATGATTGGGCAAAAAGGTCAAACAATCGTAGGTTTACTGGTCAATGACAACAGGACGTCCGGGTAATCGTCAAAAATTAACGTAATGAAAGACAATTTCTGAAACACCGGCATATGTAATTACCTATACTAATTTGGGTACAATCGGTTGTTAGGACAGTTTTCTTTAATCATTTCTCACCCTTTAGAAAAATTAAAACAAAACAAACAAAAAAAGGCGAAACAGCTTCTTTATTATTGCGTTATATAATCATTACAGTAATGTCGGATTAATTCGAAAGTTGAAAGACATTTTTCGTTATCTGACTCGGGTAATTTACACGTGATTTCGAACTTTAAAATTTGTGACAAATCGGGTATAATAGCTTACGAAATCATCATTTGCATCAAAATAACACGTTCTCGAGGTAATCAGGTAATATGCAATCACCTGTTAATTGGCGACGTGTGTATATGATTGTTCGATTTTGACACTTTAGTTGTTCATCCGAAAACGGTTGAACGTGAGAAGTACACTAGGCGTGAAATTTTAATTTTGGCAATCCGACTTCCGTTGGTTATTGGCCGCTACTTACCAGGGTGTTTTGAAAAACGGGACAAAATTTCGGCGGCCGTTGCGTGCGTTTTAAAGGTGCTTGTTGAAAAAAGGTTCAATATAGAGTAAAGTTGATTGGGGGGACATTGAACTGGCCGCTAAATGGAGGTTCACGCTGAATGGAGGTGGACGGATCACCAGGTTTGACTGTATGTTAGAGATTCATTTTCAGGAAGTGAATACGTGCTATACTTGTTTTCATTGGCAAGCTAGTCAAGGGTTAGCGGGTGTTCGTTTGATCTCAGTATTTCTCCGTCAAAGTGGATGATCTATATATGAAAAGCTGTTGTGTTCTTTTTAGGCACCGACTAACACACACGTGTCATAAGTGTTTAAACCCGTTTAGTCTTACGTTGATCACCTGTAAAGGTTTGGAATTGTTAAAAGCTGTGACGGAGGGTAAGTCTGTTCTAATTACTGGCTCCAAAAGATGCATTTTTCTGCTTGAACATTTTTTTTAATGCATTATTATGTAACCTGGGTTAACTGGTCCCACTTTATCGGTATATTTGCGCTAATTTCCGTAGGAATGGAGGGGGTATTTGTTTATTTTAAGTTAAACCTTATAATACTAAATAAATTAAATGCCACTTTTTTAGCTGATAGTAAAACCTCAAAAGTTATTTCAAAGGAATATCTCGAGGAAAAACATCTGCGTATCGGATAGTGTAGATCTAGGATCAGACTGCACGTTCTTCCTGGTGTGATCTGACTCTATGTTGTCTGCAAAAGGTCATTGAATCGCACTTGGTAGCCAAAGGGTTAATTTTTATGCAGTCTGCATACAAAAAGCTCTATCAACACGCCCGGCAGGAGACAGCGCTTATGATACCGTTTTTCTCTCTGAAGTCTACCAAAAAATTGATAAAACAACAGTTCTTTTTTGTGCGTGTCTTCGAAAAATATAATTTATAAAATTAACGGCACGGCTGTTTTAGGTTGTTTAACTCATTTATTGCGTTTAGCGTGTGATCCATTTAAATAATATGACACTTTCACTATTCGGGTATATACAGGATTGGGAAAAATGGTCGGGTGGAAAGGCAATTAACTCGTGGTGACGCGTCAGTAACGGTATATACATCGATCTATAAATATTCATGAGCAATGAAATGGAGTAGCGCACAATCATAGGACGAACAAGCCATGGAACGATTTGGTTTAAGAACGAAAAAGCCCAGGGTCAGTTGGCAAATTCTTACCATTGCGCCAATAAAAGGCTATGAGCGGGATAAGCTATTTTCAATCAAAAATAAGTATCTCAACGATCGATGGCCTCGCCTAATGTATTTTAATATGCCATTTCAAATTACATATCTGAGTGCCACCGTAAAAGTCATTTGCCTGAGAAAAAATGAGTTTAACTGGGTTTATTTTCTTTGGCTTTGCACAAAATAAGATACATGGTTATCAAAATTCAATCTTGAACTCATAGTGGTATTGTCTTCGACAAATACCACAAAAAGGCAGAGATGTATAGGAAAAAGAGAAAACCTGTTACAGACGAATAATCATCAGATCAAAGGAAAGAAGGATGTGATACATTTTTTCAAGACCAGCACTAGCAGAGCTTGTTTTCGTGACAAATTTAGTAGTCAAACAAATCAGAATGAAATATATAGAGGCGAGGGCGAGAAATAAAGCAAGATTTTTTTCAATTTCTTGTATAAAGAAACGATAAATAACTCTTCCTTCTGCAGATTAAGACCATTTTAGATTGTGTGATGGCAGAAAGTGGCAAAAAGATACCTGTCTCTGAGAATTGTATCAAAACTTAGAACGTTCCTTAAGGTAGACTGGTTTAGAATACTCAGAAGGAGAAATAATTAAGAATAGAGTTTACAACTCTGCTCGTAGAAACTTTTTGTATTAATGTCTTGCAATGGCAATAAATTCATAGAGGTCCCAAGTTATGAAAATGATAAAGTCACGTGGTAGCAGTTGCAAAGGAAAACAAAAAAATGGTAATTTGATTTGCAGATGAAGTTAAATGAGATTAATTGGCAAAATGATTTCTTTACTGGTTGAAGAAAAGAATAGACAAAATGTGGAACAACCCAGAACACATTGTAGTAATTTAAAACAATGTGAAGTGGATAGAGAATAAACCAAATTCATGATTGATGGTGTCTTGGAAGTAGTATAGAAACTTAGTATCAGCTTCTATTCCGAACTATTAATGCTATTACCAGTATTTTCTCCTTTTCCCACAATGTGTTCAAAGGGCTTCTTTCACAGGTGTGTTAAAAGTCGGGATTGTGTGGTAAAGGGTTAAACATATTCATTTTAAATCAATTGAAAAACACGTTCTCTCGATTCTGCTTCCTGCGATCTACACTGTCTAATACTCGTGCCGAAGGTGTGGGCTAATTAAAATTCCCATGGTTATGAGGCACACGCTCTACCTTACAACCACAGACACAACATAGCTAAGAACTCATTTTTCCCAGTACAGACCACATTTGTTGTGGCTGAAACAAGATGTTTGAAAACATTATTATGAAAAGGAAAAGTACTCGTATCGAGCCATTTTTCCTGTTCTTCCAGCGCTCAATATTTTTTTTCTCTATGAGAAAACATTTGCTTCGCATTAATTTCATTCTTTAAAATTTTGTTGTTTTCTCCCAATTCAGAAAAGTTTAAAATTGGGGGAAAAATAGGTACTCTGATAGTAAGTGACTTATGTTTCAGAAACAAAGTGGGAAAGGAGCAGTTACCCTAACTTCAATTTCACCTCTTCACATGTTTTTCAAATGATACTAATTTGATGATTATACTATATCTCAAAGGGGGTCAACGTGCTCATTTTGTATCTTAACTTCCAACAAAGGTGAAGATTTTCATACTGTAAGGGAAATTATGGCATGGAAATTGTCACTTTTTTACATTATCATAGTTAAGAGACAAAACAAACATATAGCTTGCAACACGCAAAAATTGACTTTCGGACATTTCACTCTCGGGAAAAAAATGTCATCTCGGATGAGCCTGCGCAGTCCGCGCAGGCTAATCCGAGACAGTGTTTTACGACTACATTAGATTTTGCGCAACAATAGACTTGCGCGAAACAGAAAATTACATAAAACGGAAAGTGTTGTTTCAGATTAGCTTGCACAGACTGCGCAGGCTGATTCCAGACGGCATTTTCTGCAATTGCCTTTGCTTATCTCCCAAAACAGGTTTTATGAATCAACACTGGGTGTTTTCGAAAAGCTATTTCACATGTAGATTTGAAAAAGTGAGTGCTTTTTGAGGGAAAGAAATAATTGCTGTCACTTTTGATTGCAACTTTATTTCTTTGATGTAACAATTTTTAATCCTAGCTGTAACAACTGCAACTTCCCACTTCAAAAACGTATAGAAATTTCCATTTTGAATATAATGTCAAGTCCCAAATGGTAAAAGTTTGAAATAGTTCCATCTTCAGGTATTTTAACGTTTATTGTAAATTTGGCCTCTAATTTGCTGCTTTACTTTCTGTCATGTAACAAGACCAGTCCTTCGTGTAACAAACATCTACATTAAAGAACAAATATTCAAAACAAGGGGCTGTACAGTCATTCTCATATCCATTGTTTATATTCCCTTTGATATTGTATTATAGCTGTCAAGATTCTTATATTTGTTTCCACAGTAAATAAGTTCAAAACTATGGAATATATTGTTTACTTTTTTGTCCCGTAACAAAATGTATCAATTCTGTAACACAAAATCCTTCATGTAACATGCCACTTAACATGAAATATTTCGATGAGCAAGACATTTTCTAACATATTAAAATATCAAAAGAAAACTTAAAATTCAGCCCCAAGTTTAGAATACATTGTAGCAAGTGCATTTATCCCCAAATGTACAAAACAGAATATTTTTAGTCAATAGATTCCTGTTTTTTGGCAACGGTTGGGTACATTCCTGTTAAATGGATTTCAAGTTTTAATTTTTAATTTTAATTCTTTTTATTGAAAAGATGGAAAATGTCCCTAGCAGACAAAGGGTCCTTTTTCGCTTTCTTTAAAAAAGTTACGTATATAAAACATAAGTAAAAAATGTTACATCATGGAACTTGCCATTGATACTCTTCTTAGCCAGGATATTTTATCTGATTTTAAGAGGAATTAAGGGTCAATTTGTATTGATTCAGCAATTAGAAGGTTTAAATCACATGAGAAAAGAAAAATTAGGACCATTTACTAGGTTAAAAAATTCTGATATGTTGAGATCCAAAATGTGGCAAAAAAATATTTTGACTCATTTACATTCATAGAAAAAATTATGCCACTTCTTAGGGTTCTGAAGCCATAACTGAAAAATCATACAATCATTCAGATGGTCAGAGCGAACCATTAAAAGGGACACTGAAATTACATGCCATAAAATCGACCACTGACGAGCATAAAGTTATGACCAAAGAAACCCGATATTGTGGGCTCTGCCTTACAGGTGAATGCTGCGAATTGTGGTCTAAACATTTGATTACACTTTTGAGACACACGTTATGGATGCTTTTCAGAGTGGTGGCGAATGCACTGATAAACGCAGACAGTAAATGGATTCACAGAAGAGAAATGACACCGAGAAAAAAATATATCCAAAGAAAGGGTGTTTTGTTACCGCTGTTTATGATAAAAAGTGGTATATTGGACAGGTTGTAGATATCGAGAAGGAAGAGGATAATGTAGAAGTCAACTTAATGTTTCAAAATTCCAGCTGAAGACAAGGAACATATTGGTGGACTTTATACAAAAATAAAGGACTCCAGTTATTAACAATATTTTCTGATACGTTACCTGATCTACAGTTGATGAGTCTTTGAACGTGA
Source organism: Tridacna crocea (assembly GCA_943736015.1). Lineage (NCBI taxonomy): Eukaryota > Metazoa > Mollusca > Bivalvia > Cardiida > Cardiidae > Tridacna > Tridacna crocea. The sequence continues at coordinate 41,318,787 of OX031066.1, read as the reverse complement.
TTTAAACTGTTATCTAGATCTACATAATATAGATGTGGTTTAATTCACATTCTTTTCATTCAAGACACGAATAATATTAATGATTAATGCTTTTGACGGGCGTTAATGTACAAGACTTGTATGGCGATACATACGTTACTCTTCTACATGTATATGTTTAATTGAATAGAGTTGTTTTGTAAAATTTTGGCATGTCACATCATTAATTGGTACAGGAAAGTGCCAAACATGTCACTTTCAGTTGTTTTATTATTTTTCCCCTTTTTCTCTCTTTTTGACTCATTCTACTTCTTGCAAAACTTTAACAATGAAGAATTTCACCAAGTTTATTATGTTTTATTGGTTTTGTGTGTGTGTGTGTTGGAATGAAAACCATGCACGGCGTTCTTGACAATCAGGACTCGTAAAAGCTTTACTCTGAAACGGGAAAAAACTGGTAGCACACTAGTTGGAGTTTTACTGTACACTAATATTTCATAGCAAGAGTTACTTAATACAGACGCAAATACATACGTTACTTTTGATAGTAAGTTCCAAATTGCTTTAAACTCCTGTTCCAAGATGTTTAGGTACTAGATGAATATACCTAAGATATCGAGAGACTTGTTGACTCCATCAGATGTCAATTGGGTCCGTTTGTAAGGCAGTTTGAACTTGTATGACTAAAGACTACCTGTTGGTTTAATGAAAGATCCAAAATGATGACGAGAACAGGAATTAATGTAGCTTTATTCTTAGTACATTTTACACCAAATAAATACATATTTGTCTTAACTTGAATCTGAAGTTATTGTTAACTATCCGGGAACTGAACCGAATCACCTTTAGTCAGTATGCTGGGGTTGTATTGGAAATAAATCTCTTCAATTGACCTTCATACCCTTATAACGTAAGTATTCTACAGTATATTTTTCGAGTTAGGGTTGCCTATTTTTATTAAAGCCAAATGGTTTTGGTGAAATTTAAATGAAAGGTCTGGGATATCATGATTTTTCAAATACAGATGTTGAAATCCGTTTTATAAAACCTTCGGAAATTAACTTTTTTATTACCCAGCAAATGTCCTATTACTGACTTTGAGTGTACAATGTTTTCTAACATTGCAAAAATATATCCTACGAATATGGGAGTAAGCAAGAAATAAAAAGCTGACATACAAAGCGTCCCTGCAACAAATGCGTAACTGAAATAAAAACCACCCGGGATGGGATTTGAATCCACGGTTGCTAGGTATTGATTTCATACTAGAAAAAGCAAAAGGGTGAGGATGGGAGTAATAGAGCTCCAGCAACAAAGACAAATCCTCTCAATTGAACCGCAATTTATTTGTCGTCTGAAACAGATACCGCATTCGACTCGAAGATGAAATTTATGTCATAATAGTAGTTTCTTAATTTTTATCTTTTTAATTTGCAGGTAATGAAAGTTGACTTCTTGGGAAATATGAGTTCCATAACAGACCAGCAAGGCTTAGGTTTTTGCTAGAAACATTGGCATGGCAATGGACACAAAGACAACATCAAATTGTAATTTTCAGTCCTCTGGCAATATGACCAATAAATCTGTTGTGAGATCTGTCAAAAAAATGTCTCATTGTGCACCTTATTGAAACAAAGGAAAGGTTCGTTTTCATCTGTGACGAAACCATTGATAAAAGTCGGCATGATGCAGTTTTACACTCACGCAGGCAATCTGGGGGCAGTAAACGTACTTCACCAGTTTTTGTTATAGGAAATTATCCTTGTACAGAAAGAAATATCCAAAACGCCAAATTCTCTTTTATCTAAAACCATTTTCAAAATTTTCGCTAAATACATAAAATATTCAGCTAAACTCAAAAACCAATTGTTGTAACCCATTACCACACAATCCCTACTTTTGACGCCCCTGAGAAAGAAGCCTTTAGAAAACATTGCTGGAAAAGGAGAAAATGCTGGTAACCAGCATTTTCTCCCTTTCCCACAATGTTTTCTACCCTTCACAAAACGAATTTCAAATTTTCAGTCACTTTTATTTTGTCGTCTGCAAATGCTTTCAATTTGAATCAGTCTAAAATATTGTTGTTTGGTAATGGGTTAACATATAGAAAATAAAATCTTTGTAGTGGGGGACGAAACGGTTTTTACATCCGTATGCCATGGAAAGGCAAGAGACCCCACAAAAATTTCTTTCAGCGGACTTGTCCATCAGTTTTCGAAGAGGTCAGATGCAAATCGAAAGACATTACAAAAAGTACAACAGAAACTGAAGGGGAATCAAAATCCAAGGCCGAATATGGTTCTGATCCTGGTGTAAAACACCAAAAATGTTGAACAAGTAATAAACCACTTTTACAATGCCACACAAAAATAGAATAAGCCGTGCAACAGCATTTACAACTAAATTGCTGTCTTATAATATGGACTATTTTAATTAGCAGATAGATTGCTGCCCGTCACTTCTGTGCATAAATGACTTCAGTGAAATTTTGTCGGAGTTTAACAACTTGCTAGTTCATAGTTTAAACATATTTTATTGCACATATTTACGTGTACAGCGCTAAAATACAAAAAAAAGTTAGAATGGCGGAAGATGGATCAAGCCACATGTTCATAAACTTAGTTACGACACTCCCCATTCAGAAATGTCACTGAAATGAACATACCTTACTACATGGCAGAGAAAAAGATAGATTTACATGTATATATATATATATACAAAATAAAGAAAATAATTTATTAGATCAAGGGAAGAAAATTGGCAAAAAAAGACAAAAAGATAGACAAAGGAAAACGCCAAAGGTAAAGAGTACGATAAGGAGTATTAGAGAGAGAGAGAGAGAGAGAGAGAGCAGACAAAGATAGACAAAGAAATGGAATTGGTTACTCAGAACATTCTTTAGTCTGACGTAACCATATACATTTAATTGGTACTGAAGCGCCCTGTTGCAGCTATATTTGTTTCTACAAGTTACAAGTCAATGTCTCCACGTACTAAAAGATGGCAGCTCAAGGGATGGAGATGTCTTAGGGTAGTAAATAATTGAAATCGTTGAAGTTGATACTGGAACATCTAAATAAAAAGTGTTCCGCATCTTCACATTGATCACAAAAGGCACAACCGTTTTTACGAGAAATATGACTAAGAAAGGGATCGTTTTTCAAGTCACTACAATTATTTCGTATTCTTGCATGAATTATTGAAATATAACGTGTTCCAAAGGAGAAGTGTGAGGAACAATGTTAGTTTGAATCATATAGTTAGAAATTTCACGCTTAAACGACGAAATAGTAGTAACATTTCTCAAGTTTTGGGAAAGATTATTCCAGAGGGAAATTATGGAAGGAACACACGAGTTTTCGTACAGAGTAGTACGTCATTGAAGTAACACAAAGTCATCGTTCTTTTTAACTCACCTGAGCACGAAGTGCTCAGAGTGAGCTATTGTGATCACTCACCGTCCGTCGGTCCGTCTGTCTGTCCGTCCACATTTTCTTGTTTACACTCTAGCATCTACAAATATCAACCAATCAGCACCAAACTTGGTCAAAATGTATATGACCATAAGATCTCGGATGAGTTCGATTATGGGTCAAATCGGACTAGAACATCTGGAGGTATTTGCCCTTGAATTGGAAAAATTGCTATATTTCACATTGTTTACACTGTAGCATCTACAATTATCAACTAATCAACACCAAACTTGGTCAAAATATATATGACCATAAGATCTCGGATGAGTTTGATTATGGGTCAAATCAGACGAGAACATCTGAAGTTATTTGCCCTTGAATTTGAAAAATTGTTATATTTCACGTTGTTTACACTCTAGAATCTACAATTATCAACCAATCAGCACCAAACTTGATCAAAATATATTTGACCATAAGATCTCAGATGAGTTCGATTATGGGTCAAATCGGACCAAAACATCTGGAGTTATTTGCCCTTGAATTAGAAAAATTGCTATATTTCACTTTGTTTACACTGGCATCTACAATTATTAACCAATCAGCACCAAATTTCATCAAAATATATATGACCATAAGATCTCGGGTGAGTTTGATTATGGCTCTAATCGGCCCAAAGCGACTGGAGTTATTTGCCCTTGAATTGGAAAAATGGCTATATTGGACATTGTTTACACTCTAGCATCTACAATTTTAAACCAATCAGCACTAAATTGTCAAAATATATATAACCATAAGATCTTGTTTAAGTTCAATTATGGGTCAAATCGGATTAGAAAGTCTGGAGTTAGTTGCCCTAGAAATTAGAAAATTGCTATATTTGACTTTGTTTACACTCTAGCATCTACAGTTATAAACCAATCAGCACAAAACTTGGTAAGAATATACATGACCATAAGATCTCGGATAAGTTTGATTATGGATGTAATGGGACCAGAACAACTGGAGGTTTTTGCCCTTGAATTCGAAAAAATGTTATATTTCGCTTTGCTTACACTCTAGCATCTACAAATATTAACCAATTAGTTCCAAACTTGGTCAAAATATACATGACCATTAGTTCTTGGATGAGCTCGATTATGGGTGTAATCAAACTAGAACAACTGGAGTTATTTGCCCTTGAATTAGTAAGTTCTTTAAAATAGTTCTTAGTCCGGAGCATAACTTTGTCATCCACACTTCGATTGACTTGAAACTTGGTATTTGTGTTTGTTGCAATAATACAGAGTGCAGTAAGGAAGAACCATAACTCTACCTCATACTGCCTACCCTTTGATAATGATTATCATTTTTACAGTATTTTCTGCTCGTCTTGAATATATATGTTTGTCATCTACAGCCTGAACATCTTCACATTTGATATGCATGATTGTTGTAAAGTTATATAGTGCAGTGCACAAGAACCATAACTCTTCCTTGTAGGAATTTTGAGTCATTCCCCCTTTGGCCTTCATTTTTATAGCATTTCTTGCTTGTCCGGAGCAAAATTTTGTCATCTTAAATAGAAATGACTTGAACTTTGGTATGCTTATTTTTTGCAGTATTTAGAAGTGCAGTGCCTTAGAATTGTAACTCTACCTGTGCTGTCTTTGAGTTATTTCCCTTTGAATGTCATTTTTACAGCAATAAGTCCCCGTCCGAAATAAATTGTCATTTCAAGTCAGAATGACTTCAAACTTGGTAAGCATGTTTGTTGCAATGTTACAGACTACAGTGCGCAAGAAATGTAACTCTACCGAGCGTGAAGTTTGAGTAATTCCACTTTGATCTTCATTTTTACAGTATTTCTTGCTTGTCGGGAACGGAACTTCGAAGTCCCAATTAAATTGCGACAATTTGCTGCTCTTGTTTCATTATCATTTGGCCTTGAACCATGATATGTGGTATTTATTTTTATTTTAGACCTTTGCTGTGTGGTACTCAGGTGAGCGATAAAGGACCATCATGGTCCTCTTGTTTAGGTTGTAATTGACAGTGTCCCCAACGTTTTGTGGAAATAGTAAGCTTAGATATTGCGGAACCATATCGGATGTAATTTTATTTATTAGCGAAAACAAGCTTTTGATATTTACGTCTCTCTGATGAAGTTAGCCAGTTCATGTTATAGATTATGCAAACTGGCTGAGCGCGTCAATCCAGTGAAATGTTTTCCAGCTTCAATTTGTCCTTCTCGTAAAGAGAAGGGTTATCTTGGTCTGAGGAAAGAGAAGTATATCTGATTAAGTGTCTCACGTGTAACAGTAGACTTAAGCTTACCTTTGGCATAATTCCTAAAAGTTTTGATGCCGACAAAACACTATTATTCATGTGTTTATGCCGTTTGCAGTCGTCAATAAAAATCAGTTCCAAGTGTTTATGAATGTCAGTAATATCTAAAGGCGTATCGTTAAAAGTCAAAGAAGGAGCTTGCTGATTTCTAAGGTGAAAAACTCCAGTTTTAAAGCTGCATTAAATGTGAATAGCCATTGATTCTAACACTTTTTAATAATGTCAAGATCATGATTTAGAAAGGCAAATAGCCTTACAACACTTAATAATAACTCGCTGATATCGTTCACGTGAACCAAAAAAAAGTAAGTGGCAAAGAACAAAACCTTGCCGAACTCCAGCAGAAATTCGTTCAGGACGAGAAAAGGATCTTCCAACGAACACGCGTTGACTTCTATCTGACAAGTAACTTTCAGTCCAATTTAGCAATCGCCCGCGTGTGCCATTCTGCTTCCGTTTGAATATTAATCGTAAAAGCCGAATTCTATCAAAACCTTTTTTGAAATGTCACAAAAGATGATACAGCTTTGAGCTTTATAATCAAAGGGCTGAACGAGTTGATAGTAAAGTGAAAGAGGTTGGTAAACTGTTGAATGACCAGTTAGAAAACTCGATTGATATGAGTATATCAAATTATTACCAATGAAAGATCTGTAAATATGTTTGTATACACATCTTTCCATTAATTTACCTAAACAACTAAGAAGAGCTACAGGGCGGTAATTAAGTGAGTTTTGAAAAAGAGGCAGAGCTAGGGCAATTTTTCATGACTGGGAGAAAATACCTTCACATAAAGATTTTATTAAATAAACGGGATTTCAAAAGGTTTAGATATTGAGTGCTTAATTCCTTTTAACACTTTGTGTGAAATTTAACAAGGATTCTTTTATGATCAATAACTTCGATTATTTTTTCAACTTCTTGTTTTTCTAATTGAATGTCATCCAAGGACGCGTCAAGGTTAGACTCGAAAGGTGGACGATTTGTATTAGAATTTCAGACAGAAGTGAAATTTTCATTTAAACAACTGGCTTTTTTCTGGTTAATACAATAATATTCATACCATCGATTTTTCGACTAAGCACTGGGATAGAATCAACAGACTTAAAATTTGTCATCAAGTCTTTTAATCTTTTCCAGTAGTTTCTGCTATTGGGTGAACTTTCGTTCTGCTTTCAGTTTGTTCATAAAAAGTCTTTTTTTGCAAATTTATTCAAACTGTTTACTTTGTTGCGCATTGTTTTATATAATCCAATTCTTTCGGTTTTGGTTTTAAGTACAGCCTTTCTTAATCTATCGCGGCATTTTGTACAGTGTAGCAACTACAAAACAAATTTCTAGTCTTCAAGGTTTAAGTTACCTAGAAAGACTCCGAAAGCTGAAATTACCAACACTTGCTTACAGAAGGATAAGAGGAGACATGTTATAGAAATATATAAAATAATCAATGAACATTATGATCACACTGACACTTCTACCATGTTTCTTTTTTTTTTTTATGAAATTCCAAGACTGGGATCAGTCTGTTAACCGTCGACCAAGCAATCCTATCGGACTTCAAAAATGTAGTGGGAAAAACAGCATATATGTATTCAGCATGTTCTCTTTTTCTTGACAGCGTTGTTTCATCATTTGGAGGATTATCAGCATATTGTCATTTGGTAGATTTAAATACCATTTTCAAAGAGGAAAAAAATGAAACTGCAACACAAAAAAGCTCACTTTAATGTTCTCCGTGTCTGAGTCAACTGACCAGGGAAAAATGTACTTTGGAGAGCGTAGATTGAAACCAGATCAGGCTGCACAGAACAGGCAGCCAGATTTTGGATGTTAGATCTATTCCTATTTTTTTGGGATATTGTAGTGAAGACAGCAATGGCCCTGCTACATGTGGGCTGCTTTTTCACTCTTAACCCATAGATACTCATTTCTACACATTGCTTGTCGAAGCCTTTTGAAAACATTGTGGCAAAAGGTGAAATTGCTCGTGACGAGCAATTTCACCTTTTGACACAATGTTTTCTATGCTATCAAAAGGTGTCATGTGCACATAAGAAACGGCTTCATCCTTGCTGTTATTTAGGGTCAATTATAGATACCATAGAAATGCCTTATGGGGGTAAAGGGTTGACATATCTATTTCATTAATTCGGCGCTTTAATCAATTACCAAACAATCTCTACTTTTGACGACCCTGTGAAAGAAGCCTTTAGAAAACATTGTTTTACCAGCATTTTCTCCTTTTCTCACAATGTTTTCTATCCTTCACGAAACAAATTTCAAATTTCCAGTTACTTATATTTTGTCTTCTGCAAATGCTTTCGATTTGGACAGGCCAAAATTTTGGTCATTTGGTAATGAGTTAAATGTAAACCTCTCAATAACATGTTTTTCTCATCAGCTACTCCATATTGATTGATTTTTATCTTGTCCATATTTCAGATTAAGAGCACAAGGTTTACGGGTATTGTAGTGATGCTCTTGCGCATTAGAATGATTCAATACATTGTCCATGTTATCCAATGACAAGTAATTTCGCTTTTGAAGCCAAAGATCAAGATCAGACTTTGAATGCAGCGCAAATCAGTATCACAGATGTGCATTTTTAAGATCTTTATTGCCTGTGTATGTGTGATTTCATCCTCGGATACCCCGGGGTCTCCCTATTTGCTACGCTATGTCGACGGCTGATTCAAAGTTTTATTAGTCAATTGTCCCAGGGGTCGATGTAGCGTAGCAAATAGGGAGACCCCGGGGTATCCGAGGATGGTGTGATTTATAATTATGCAAAAAGTCGACCGTAATAATTGTAATGTTTGGATATTGTTTTTGAGACTGTAAAAGGCCATAACTGAGTGTTTTAACCAAACTATCCTGTTTTAGATTATCCCGAGGAAGGCAAATGTTAAAAAGCTCTAAACTATATAATACGTATGAAAGTATGCAATATTATAGGTTATTGCACTTGTATGGAAATCTATTGTGTTGAAAGTGGGGATTTTTGGCAGAGTTGCCCGCGCTTAGGCCCTATCGTCTGCTATCTTGGGAAAACCTTATATCGGATCCGCACCTCGCAGGTATTGTGACTTACCATTCAGACAGAATTACCTGGATATTTCACTCGTCACAACTCGGCCGATTCCGTACCTACATCTAATTTGATGACTCCCATCACACGAGTTATGCCGAATGCTGGATTTTTTTTAAGCGCCAAGGAACATCGTTAATATTGTGTCACTGTGCTCGTTTCTTTTGTCGACGTGAAGATTTGGGATATTGAATATATTTTTGTTGTTTTAACTCTTGACTGGATAGCCCTGTGCTTTATTTTCTTTGTTATTTTCCCTTTGCAGAGAGGTGGTACATTGTATATTCGTGGAAAGAATAAAAATATCGTAGGAAAAAACAGAAAAATTCTGGTCACCAGCCTTTTCTCTTTCTTCTATTATTTTATTTCGATCAAATACAGATTTAGGAGAAAAATGGAAATTTATCCTATTACAAAACAATTCCAGTTTTCAGGACCCTGTAGAAGAGGTCTTTTAGAAATATTGTGGGAAAAGGAGAAAATGCTGGTATCCAGCATTTTTGCCTTTTTCCACAATGTTTTCTATCCTTCCAAAGCAAGATTTCACCATTTGAACCATACTGAAATTGTTTTCTGCGAATGCTTTCAGTTTGGACAAGGCTAATATTTTGTTACCTGGTAAAGGCTTAAGACTTATGAGTACGAGTGTTGCCTGCAATTGATTATGTACAGTTAACCCTTTACCACACAATTACGACTTTTAACGTCTTAGAGGAAGAACCCTTTTAAAAACATTTTGGGAAAAGGAGAAAATGCTGGTAACCAGCATTTTCTCCTTTTCCCACAAAGTTTTCTACCCTATCAAAGCAAAATCGCACTATTTAACTCATTACCAAATGACAAAAAGTTAGGTTTGTCCAAATTGAAAGCATTTGCAGACAAAAAAAAAAATAAAAGTGAAGTCCTGAAAATTTGAAATTTGTTTTGTGAAGAGAAGAAAACATTGTGGGAAAAGGAGAAAATGCTGGTTACCAGCATTTTCTCCTTTTCCCACAATGTTTTCTAAAGGCGTCGTTCTCGGGGTCGTCAAAAGTAGGGGTTGTGTGGTAATGGGTTAAGCAACTTTGAAATTGTCGTCTGCAAATGCTTTTCTCAATGTGGCTAGATCTAGATATGCTTTGAATGTGAATCTGCCTGAATAGGCATCAGCTAGGCCTATATTTTTCGTTTGGGATAGAGTTGATATGTGAGCTAACAACATACCTACGCATGGAAAGAAATCTCATTTTTGATATTTGACTATATTTTCTATGACTGAGGTTAAAAAAAAAAACATGTATTTTAAAGTGATTTTATTTTACTCCGTCGGACACAGTCGGATAATTCAATTCTGTTCAACACGCGCGCGACTATCAGGGACAGATTTCACGAAGGACAAATTGTAATACCACCGTTGTATATTTCGCAATTTTATTTGTTTATTTTGACACCGTTTCGTCTGTCAAACGGAAAGTTTGAAAGGTGTGACAATGGGAAAACTGAACTATTTTGTGATTACTCTGAATAACCCGCAAAGTGTGTACTTTGCTGGTCAGATGCTGGAAGGATCAGTGACAGTCGAACTGAATGATGCCATGAAAATGCGAGGTAAGAAATTCGAACCTTTTCAGCCTCGGTCCAAGTTTGAATGGAACTTTTCATGAATTGTGACACAATTTTCCAGACATTGTCGTCTACAGTACAGCATCTCATTATATTGAGACTAACATAGACTACAACCAAAATCAATGTGACTAAAAAATTGAAAGTTTAAAGAAGGGATCTAGAAAACACTGGATGGAAGGTGAAAATGCTTGTTACCTCCATTTTTTTTTTTTTCATGAAAAGGGTTTCCTGCTTGGGTCTTTTCAAGTCTGGATTGTATGGTAAAGGGCTAAAATTTTATCCCCACCAGCATATTCTCCTGGTCCCCAACATATTTTACAGCTATTGTTTGGTAAAGAATAAGAAATTGGAATCATGTGATATTTAACTCTTCCCTGGAGACAATCCTGTACTTTTTCATGACCCCTTCAAATGATTGCTTTTGAAACCATTGCTATAAAAGCAAGAAAAGTCTGTTTTATAACATCATCTCCTTTTCCAAATATGTTTCCTTTTCTTTAACTCTTTGTAAAACTACAAAATTAAAGACCGGCCCAAATTAAAAGCATTAGCAGAGGGCAAAATAAATGTAACTGAAAAAATGAAATTTGGTTTGGGAAGGGTATAAAACATTGTGGTAAAAGGAGAAAATACTGGTTACCAACATTTTCTCCTTTTCCCACAATGTTTTCAAAAGCCTTCTTTCTCGGGATAGTAAAAAGTCAGGATTGTGTGGTAAAGAGGTAAAAAGACTAATCTGAAAAAAGTTGATAGAAAAATAAACATAAACCCTTGGTTAGGTTCAAAGAGTTGGTGCACTATTACTCTCAGATGATAATTTAAACCTTTGTTGACAAACACAACACAACAAAACAAACACATAAAAGGTAAGACAGGTAAAATACATCGCTTCATTACAAAGACAGTACAGCGGGTATTTAACCCTTTACCCCATAAGGCATTTCTATGGTACCTCTAACTGACCATGCATGAATAAGAGCAAAGATAAAGCCGTATATGACACCTTTTGATTGTGTAGAAAACATTGTGGCAAAAGGTGAAATTGCTCGTCACGAGCAATTTCACCTTTTGCCACAATGTTTTCAAAAGGCTCCTACATGCAATGCGTAGAAAGGAGTTTCTATGGAGTAAAGGGTTAAGCTGAAAGGAAGACCTGTTTCCCCTGTAATTATGAAGTCAGTCGACCCTAAAAAGACACTGCTATCGTCTGAGAGTAATAACTGTTGGTGTTATTTTAGAGAAGAATTGAAGGTCAGCCCAGTAGAAATATGGTAAAGCCATGTTGATTTGTTATCTTTTGCTGACAAGGATGAACAAACTGTAGGTAAGAGGGTGTGATTGTATTCTTAATCCATTTATTTCTCTTTAAAGGTGGCCCTTCAGATTTTGGGATGAAAATTTTACAAATATGCAAAAAAATCATCTTTATACTCCCAACGCCTTTTAAGTTTCATTCATTAAACCCCAGTAGTCGAAAACCGTCTGACAGCACGAGAAATTTGAGATTTACTACGGCCCAGGTTGACTCTAACGGGAGACACATTCTATTTTTAGATGATCAATTCGCTCATTTACTTACAGGAATGCACAGAAGAAGCTTCAAACATAGCGTCCAAAGACATTATGGAAAATAATTATTACATGTTTGTTATGATATGGAATTTAAGCGTTATGAGTCATGTGCCAGTCACTTAACATTCCCACAATGCTTTATTGATTTTTGGCGCGAAATCTAAAAATACCGTAAGAGGCTACATAGCCTTTTAAGGGAATTCCATCAAAAAAATTTTTTTTGTAAAATTATGAATCTTAATTATTGATGATTTGTATTATTTTTTCATTTGAATTTCATTGATATATATATTTTCCAATTTGGTGAGATATAAAAATTCTAAATACCCACCTTTAAAACCCGATGTCGATGAGACGATTCTAATGAGTACCCATTACATAGGGTTTAGTGCAGAATACTTAGCCATTTACCACACAACAAATTTTTAGACTGATCCAATTTGAATGCATTTACTGATGACAAAATATATGTATCTCAAGAATTGAAGTTTGTTTACAGCAGGGTAGAGAACTATGTGGGAAAAGGAGAAAATGCTGGTTACCAGCATTTTCTCTTTTTCCCACAATTTTTTCGAAATGCCTCTATCTCAGGGTTGTAAAAACCAGGGATTGTTTGGTAAAGGGTTAATATTTTCAAGTTTGATATCAAAATCACTCCCTCTATCTGGAGCTCTGCATGAAGATATAGATTGGCTAGTTTACTGATAGGATGCTTGTTTTTTTATCATCATCACTCAGCCTTTATCAAATTATTTTAGATCCTTAGCCTGTGGAAAAACTCAAACATTTTCAGTTAAAAAAAAAAAATACAAACCCAATTATTGCAGTTTCAAGGTTTCTCAGGTCATGATTGTCTCAGCATAGCCTAGAGTGTAGATCACAGTCAAGACTGCACCATTTATGCAGCCTGATCATGATCCATACTTGTAGCAGAGGCAACTGAGGTTGAGAAAGGAGCTTTACAGGCTAGAAATATGTTTGGTTTTGGTGTAAGACATGATCGTGTAGGATGGTGATGACTAAATCCTTTACTACATAATCAGAAGTTTTAACAACCCAGACGCAAAAAGCCTTTTATTAATATCATTGTGGGAAAAAGAGGAAGTGCTAGTAGCAGTATTACCTTGTTTTCCCACGATGTGCCCTGTCTATTTAACCCATTACCACACAATCCCTACTTTTGACGCCCCTGAGAAAGGACCCTTTAGAAAAGATTGTGGGAAAAGGAGAAAATGCTGGTAACCAGCATTTTCTCCTTTTCCCACAATGTTTTCTATCTTTCACAAAACAAATTTTAATTTTCAGTTACTTTTATTTTGTCGTCTGCAAATGCTTTCAATTTGGACAAGCCTAAAATATTGTCGCTTGGTAATGAGTTAAGGACTAAACTACCTCTTGAAAAACACGGAACCATTGCCTATAGCTTCAATTGCTGTGGCTTCAATTTGGTAGATCTGAAATTTTGCTGTGAGCTAACTGAAAAATGTTCAGATAAGCAGACATACCAGTAAATATTATTATCATGAATACAAAATGGCTTTTCCTGTATAACAAAGATGATGATTACTGTAAACCCCAATATATTCCCCATACTGAACCTTTTTATTAATTCTACAATCATTTACCCATAGAGCGTTGAACTAGCCGAAGTGACATTTCCAGTCAAGAAATAAGATTCATGCAGGTACACATACATGTTTATGAGTACAATATTAAATTACCGTAGCTCACTCTTTTTCCATAATGTCCCATTGAAGCAGATTTTTTCTGTAGACTGATCTTGATTTAACTCATTGCCAAACGACAATATTTTAGGCTTGTCCAAATCAAAAGCATTTTCAGATGACAAAAGAAAAGTGACTGAAAATTTAAAATTTGATTTGTGAAGAGTAGAAAACATTGTGGGAAAAGGAGAAAATGCTGGTTACCAGCATTGTCTCCTTTTCCCACGATGTTTTCTAAAGGCTTCTTTCTCAGGGTCATCAAATGTAGGGATTTTGTGGTAATGGGTTAAAATGGCTGCAAAGGCAATTATAGTCATGAGAGACACTTTATACTTTAAAATTTGTCAGTTTATTGATTGAGATTTTTAATAATTAATTAAGTTTTTGCTATAACTGAAATGCATGATCTGCTGTACCAGTATCTCGGATTTCAGCAAGAAAATATTGTTGGGAAGAGACCGACATAATGAAGTTTTTATTGGGGGAATTTATATACTACTAAAACTTTGATAGCGATCACTTACATATTTCTGTATGGGTTTATATGTTACAACAGTCTTTCATAAACTCTTTACCATAAATAAACAACAAAACTCTTTACCATAAATAAATAATAAAATTCTAGATTTGTCCAAGTTGAAAGCATTTGCTGACCAAAAACTGTATGCAACATGCACTATGCTGTCTGACATAGGGTAGAAAACTTCGTTGGAAAAGGAGAAAATGCTGGTATCCAGCATTTTCTCCTTTTCCAACAATGTTTTCCAAAAGCTTTCTTCTCAGTGTCTTTAAGAGTCGGCATTGTGAGGTAAAGACTTAAGGATTTATTTCCTCTGGTCATTTTATTGATCCTGTGGCCGTGTACTATATTGTAAAACCATACATGACACATGCCACATATATATTTAGGGTGAATCGTTTGGGGTGATTCTTAGCAAATTTTGAGTAGTATAGTTGATATGCAACTAATAAGTAGTTCTTTAAAAATACATGTACTAATAAATACAACAAAACATACCTTCTTTGCAACCATATAGAAACTGTATGGTTACATTGTGTTTAACCCATTACCAAGCGACAAAATTGTAGGCTTGTCCAAATTGAAAGCATTTGCAGACAACAAAATTAAAGTGATCCAAAATATGAAATTTGTTTTGTGAATGGTAGAAAACATTGTGGAAAAAGGAGAAAATACTGATTACCAGCATTTTCTCCTTTTCCCACAATGTTTTCTAAAGGCTTCTTTCTCAGGGGCGTCAAAAGTAGGGATTGTGTGGTAATGGGTTAAAAAGGTGCAATTTTGGACCTTAAGAATAATGGAATGGCCATTTAGAACATGTAACGATAATGATGTAATCACAAGCAGTGTCTTTATAAAACATTTAGTGAATAAGACTAAAAATTACTTGCTGTTTATTGTTTTTCCCATGATACTTTCAGAGAGCACTTCTCTTCATGCTGTGTTGATGTTTAATGATTGATTGATTGTATGGTGGTTAATGCCATTTTCAACATTATTTCAGTTATATTGCGGTAGCCAGTACACCTATCCATGCTTTCCTGGAGCCTCTGTAACCAGTTTACCGCACAATATTCTTTCCAAGCCACTGGCTGCTTTCCCACATAACATTTGCCGCGATGACCATCATCAATCCTCAGAAAGAAATTGGCTGAGCCGAGGATAGAACTGATCATGACCCTCTGTTCTGAAGTCCTGTACGCTAGCGACTGAGCTACCGAGGCTCGGCCTTAATGTTTAAAGTTGACTATTGTGGGCAATATGGTATTTACTCTACGATCATCAGTTTTGTAAAGAATCTCTCTTTTAAACCCCTAAAATAAAACCTGATTTCTCGGAGCCTTGATGAGCACTTTCAAACCATACTACAGTGTTTCTGTACTTGTCAGTTTGCAAAGGAGGGAAAAGACATTGGTAAGAAAGAAAGATATTACTGTGACGGATTAATTGAATGCCCAGGTTGAAAAACAAGTTATTAATTGATAACAGCATGTTTATGTTGTTGTGTAATCACTTACCAGCCTTCTTAACCCTTTCCCAAACGACAAATTTTAGACTCTTCCAAACTCAAGGAGTTTGCAGATGACAATTTTAACTTCGATAAAAATGGCAGAAAGTTCTCCAAGTGGGTAGAAAACACTGTGGGAAAAGGAGAAATTGCTCGTTATGAGCAATTTCTCCTTTTCCCATAGTGTTTTCAAAAGACTCATACTGCAGACACGTAAAAACAAGGGCTTGTTTGGGAAAAGATTAATGACAAAATTGCAGACTGGTCCAGATTGAAAGCATTTGTAGACAACAAAATAAATGTCTCTAAAAATTTGGAATTCAGAATGGGAGGGGTAGAAAACTTTTTGCTCAGAGCTCCAGATAGAGGGAGTGATTTTTATTTCTAAATTGAGAATTTCAATTATTCTTCACTTAACCCTATATTATGGGTGCTCATTAGAATTGTCGCATCAAAACGATACTAATGAGTGCCCACAACATAGGGTTTGGAAGAGAAATAATGGATTTAGAATACCATCACTTCCTCTTATCAGGGGCTCTGTATAATGCTACAAATTACATGATTATTGATCTAAAATTAACAGAATAGTGAAGCATGTAAGGAAAAATAAAGTTTCATGCTCATTCTTGTTGTTCTTATTATTATTTCACATCTATTTCCTTCATGTAAAATGAGTAGATAATGGGAGATAGGAAGAGGAGTACTGTAACAATACACCAAAATAATATCAGAATATCAAGGCTTCAATCATGTTCTGGTAATCTATCCACCACCTGCCTATCACATTCATGATAGGCATTTACCAGTACAATCCTGTATATTTAACCACCATGAAAAAGAGGGCATTTCAAAAAATTGTGGGAAAAGAAGAAAATGCTGGTAACCAGCATTTTCTCCTTTTTCCACAATGTTTTCTATCACACCATGGACAGAAATCAATCATTTTAGCATTTTTCGCCTCTCACCTTTGATACATTTGAGAAAAGTTGTCAATGGCTTTGGAAAGAAAGTTTTGTCAGTACTGGTATGAGAAAGCCAGGAAACACATGGGTGTGACACTGACCATCATGGAATTAGATTTAGATGTTGATGTTGTAATTTTAGCAAACTTGTGGCTTTTTTTCCCACTCACAAAATTAGAACTGGACTTGCATTTTTTCTTAACCCATTCCCAAACAATCCCTGGTTTTTACGGGTCTGGAATAGTAGCCTTTTGAAAACATTGTGGGAAAAGGAGAAAATGCTGGTAACCAGCATTTTCTCCTTTCCCCACAATGTTTTCTACCCTATCATAGACAGAAATCATCTTTTCAGTAAGAGTCGAATTGTCGTCTGCAAATGGTTTCAATTTGGTCTAGTCCAAAAGTTTGTCGTTTTGGAAAGGCTTAAGCCCAGCATGCCCCCCACTTGTAAAGAAAGACGGGCAGTACACCAATTCTTTTTTATTAAAAACCTTTGAGCTACTTCTGTATTGTTAGTTAAAAACTTCTATTGGCTGTATCTTTTATTGGTGGTGTCCTATTTTTCAGGCATAAAGCTGCAGTTTGAAGGCAAGGCAAGAGTCCATTGGACTGAACAACATCAAACTGGGTCTGGGAAACAGAGAAGAACGGTAACGAGACATTACAGTGCTAGTGAACAATACTTCAACTTTGAAATGCTTCTCTTTGGGCCAGGTGTGTATTTTGTTAACTGAATACTGTCTTACAAACTTGAAAGCTTGCAAGAAATGAATAGCTGAATTACAAACCGCACCTGG
Organism: Tridacna crocea; assembly: GCA_943736015.1. NCBI lineage: Eukaryota > Metazoa > Mollusca > Bivalvia > Cardiida > Cardiidae > Tridacna > Tridacna crocea. Next base: position 41,301,292 of record OX031066.1, on the reverse strand, counting down.
CGGGATTCGAATCCATAGGGAAAAATATTCTCATTTTTCGAGGTTTAAAAGACAATACCATAACCATTGAGCTAAAGTGTTTTCAGCAGCCTCTATCCAAAGGGTCCTTAGTTCTAGGTGTGTTTGATGAAAAGTGAAGGCTGCATAACTTTTCTTCATGTGCAATAATTATTATTTTTCACACATACAATTTAATTTCCAATGAAATCGCTTGAATACTACCATGTGAGTACAGAATATTTCACACCTACAATTTAACGTCCAATGAAGTCACTTTAATACTACCATGTGAGTATACCCCAGTTCTGGGGTATAACTTGCAAAGTACAAAAAGCTAGTAACTTCAAACTTCATGTACAATTAGATCACCGTAAAGCAAAGTGCACTTTAGAGGAACCATAACTCTATTCCCATTTCTTTTCAGAGTTATTTCCCTTTGTATATTATAATTAAGTGCACTTTAGAAGAACCATAACTCTATTCCCATTTTTTTTTCAGAGTTATTTCCCTCTGTATATTATAATTTTTAATATTTTCTAGGGTATAACTTCCAAAGCATAAGATTTAATTAAGATTTAGTGCTAGTGACTTCATAATACAGATAGACCACATTAACATGCATGGGCGGATCCAGGGAGGGGGGGGAACTGGAGGTCCGGACCCCCCCTGGAATTTCGGCAAAAATTTGGTTATTCGTGAAATGGTACTGGTTTGATATTGCACAGCATCTATGTAAAATACAGTCATAAAATAAAAAAAAAAGGTTCTAAATGTGGAGACCTCCTCGTGGTTAGAACTGGAAACATTGACTTTTCTTGTAAACAGCTTACATCCACTGAAATCCGGAAATCAAAGTATCATATAATAAAACGAGTGTGTTTCTGGTGGGCCCCCCCCCCATGAGAAAGATACCTGGATCTGCGCATGACATGAAGTGCAGAGTACAAGAACCATTATAGTCTGTCCCCACTAGTGTTTTTTTTTTGACATCTTTCTTTTGTACTAAACCATTCTGCTTTCTGTTACAAAGAGCAGTTTCGTGACAGGGAGGTTCCTGACAGGTATGATCCTGTTTAGTGATAGCTCTATAGTTACAACCTAGTTGATAAAGGCTTCTGAAAAAATTGTAGGAAAAGGTGAAAATGCTGGTAACCAGCATTTCTCTTTTCCCACAATGTTTTCTACTCTTCTAAAGTCAAGCTGCAGTTTTTGAGAAAAATTTGTTTTGTTATCTGCAAATATTTTCAATTTGGACAAGTCTAAAATTGTTTTCCTTGGTAAAGACCTAACAGTTCTCTAATGCACCAATAATTTCTACACCATGTTGTCATTAGCAATTTTTCTCCCCTCATTATGTAAATTCACATAAAAATTCCTGCCCCAGTGCTACATAGACAACATGTGCAGTTGTTATTGGATATGCACCTGAACCCCTTTCTCACTCAGGAAGCATGCACGCTTGTGGACAATGCATTTTAATCGTCCCACAGCGTCTTGCTGGGTAGCTCAGTAGTTCGTGTATCTGACTTGTGATCTGGAGGTTGCGGGTTTGATAACCGGTTGCGCTAAACTTTCTTTCCTGCAACTTTTCGCCTTTCACTTCTGATGCATGTGAGAATGTAGTCAGTGACTTTTGGAAAATAAGTTGTGTCGGTATTGGTGTAAGAAAGCCAAGAAGAAGATGGGTATATATCACTGACTGCCATGATATGACCTAAAGTCAGGATCCACATAATCAAACAATTTTTTCTACCCTTCTAAAACCAAATTTCAATTTTTCAGTCACAATTATTCTGTTGTCTGCAAATTCTTACAATTTTGACCAGTGTATTATTTTGTCATTTGGTAAAGAGATAAATGGTCTTAAACTCCAATACAAACCAACAAACAGTGACACTTAGAACAGGACTGACAATTAACTTTCTGGCTGGCATTGTATTTGAGTGTGTACATGTATTTCCTTCTGTCTGTCTGCTTGCCTGTCTCCCACAGTCTTCCTCCTTCTCTCCTGCCTATAATCAGGACAAGTTAAAACCTGTCTGGGCGGACTTCATCTATAACCGTGACCTGGACATAGATGAAACAATGCAAACCAGGCCTCATGTCCCTTTAGTGTTCGCTTAACCAAACAACAAAATTTCAGACTGATCCAGATGGAATGTAGTTCTGGCTTACAAAATATATGTGACTCAAAAATGAAAATTCATGGCGGAAAGGGTAGAAAACATTGTGGGAAAAGGAGAAAGTGCATACCCAGCAGACACTGTGTGATAAGGATTAAATTTGAGAAAACATGAGATATAAGTAATGCTTGGCCGATTGAGAAGTTGTCCATTATGACTTAGGTAATGAAGAGTTGCCAGTTATGGCACATTTGCCTTTGTGGCCCATGTAGGTCAAGATCAGATTGCCCGAAGTATTCAGTCTGATCTTTATCTACACTGGCTTCAAAGGTAACTATAGTTGTGAAAGGTGCTTTGAGGCATTTCTATGGTATCTCTAATTGACCCTAAATAACAGCAAGGATGAAGCCTTTTCTTATGTGTATATGACACCGTTTGATAGTGTAGAAAACATTGTGGCAAAAGGTGAAATTGCTCGTCACGAGCTATTTCACCTTTTGCCACAATGTTTTCCAAAGGCTCCTACAAGCAATGTGTAGAAATGAGTATCTATGGAGTAAAGGGTTAAAATTGAGAAAATAGGAGATACCTAGAAATATACTTGGTAGATTGAGGAGTTGTCTATTATGGCAAACTATGTCAAAATATGTCATTATTTGTTGGTTAAAATGCTGATAATAGAGGCAGGGAGGAGTTTTCATCTGTCAAAACAGCAACATAAAATTTAACCCTTTTTACCGTACAACTTAAGCCATGCTCTTACAAAAGGGGGTATAATGTGTCTCCATAGTTTATTATACCCAGCGAGTCATCATATGATAAAGGATTTATAAAATCCAGTTAGTGTAATAATCGACAGGATCTCAAGGTAGGACATAGAGGATATTTGTTTTTTTCAGTGAAAGATCGAAATTCATTTCATCGAGTGACCATCAGTAAAATTTTCATGAGTGGCACAGCCACAAGTGAAAATATTATCAATGGTGTTCATGAGATGAAATTTATTTCGATCTTTCATTAAAAAAAACCCCAAATATTCTATTTATTGCATGCTTTTAACCCTTTCTAGGAGGACCTTTATCAAAATCCAGTGCAGTTCTTTTCCGTTATTCCCTGTGGCGTACCCCTTCCGCATAGCAAAGCATTACAATATTACATCAAGCACGAGAAATGTAAGGTAAATGACGTCATATTTCCATCTGGTTGCGTGGCATGCACATTTAACCTAGGCAACAAGAACATGAAAATCTGTATTTTCACTGGTGGTACCAGTTCACGATCGAAAAATATTTTCACTGCTATTTCTCAATATCCTGCCGGAAAGCATAGAATAATGTCTCACACATCAAAGAAAATATTGAAAAGTTTCAATCTATATCAGCAGGTGCAGTATGCATGGGCTGACACGAGACAACACTTTATACAGATGCATTTAGCCCCCTTTTCACAGACCACTTTTTTGTCTCTGAATCACAAGACACTTCACCAAAAGATAGCCTGTCATGGCATTCATTGTCCAAAATAGAATGTCATTATTAATGTTAGGTAAAATGCTGATTATCAAGGGTAGTCTGTTTAACCCAGGGGCAACAACCTATGTCATAGCATACGTCACCGGAGAAATTTTAAAATCCGCCATTTTCGTTTTAAAAAGGTAAGTTTTTCAGCTTGTACATTATTGTTATTGAAGATCTGTCCAAACAAAGCAGTGCATATGGTACCTGACAACTCTCTTTGTTAGTATACATTAATATTTTGTTCATTAGTTTCGTTGATTTTGAAATTACCTCCGCACAATTTCCGAAGCTGGTGACACATGTGCGATTGAAAAACAGATAATGTATACAATGCCGTTAAGAATAATTGTGTTGAAGTGTTTAGAGCTACAACATTGTTTCATGGCATTTTGATTTCACGAATAGGACAAATATATTTACCGTCACCAGATGAAGTACGTATTCTAAGTAAATTTTAGATGTATATATCTTTTTAAAGTAATTAATCTGCACTTTGCGCACAAAATGGCAGCTATTCCGACACCTCTGCTCTGACTTAGGTTGTCACCCTTGTTAACCTGTAACTTGGATGTTGAGGTAGAATGGTTTTGAGCATTAACTCTATACCAAATGACAACATTTTTTAAGGCTACCAAGTTGAAAGGATTTCCAGACAAGTAACTGACTTTTGCTAAAATGATGATTTCTGTCAGATACTGCAGAAAACATTATTGGAAAAGGAGAAAATGCTGGTCACCAGCATTTTCTCCATTTCCAATAATGTTTTCAAAAGACTTCTTCTTCAGGGTTGTTAAAACTTGGGATTGTGTGGTAAAGGGTTAAAGAAAATAGCGAAAAGTTTCAATATATATCAGCAGGTGCAGTCTGATGCTTATAATCATTGATGATCTGTTTCACCCCTAACTCTGTGCCAAACAATGAAATTTTAGACTTTTTAAAATTGAAAGCATGTGTAGATAAAATATTAATGTTGCAGAAACAATGGTAATTGTGTCTGAGAATGTAAAAAATCTTGATGGTAGGAGACAGAATGCAGTTTAGTTTAAACAATTATATTGATTGAGAAACAAGTTCTTAAAACTTATACTAATCTCTCTTGATTCTGTTTTCTGGAAACTAGTCATTCATACTCTCGCCAAATACTTGGGCCAATAAAGAATCCCAGAGCTCAGACACCTGTTCACGGGTATCAAATTTGGGAACTTACGGATATGAGGTCAACACTCTACCTCACAGATTCCACACAATGCAGGTTCTCAGCATTTTCTCCCTTCGTCAAAGTTTTCAAAAGGCAATTTAACTGAACTTGGGATTGTGTGGAAAAGAGTTGAAGCACCCACATTTTTAAACAAGTGGATACTCTCAATCTGGAAATTAGTCTTAAAGGTGGGTATTAGATTTTTCATCTCTCACTGAATTAAAAAAAAAAAAACATATACTAGTATATATATCACTGAAATTTATATGAAAAAAACAATACAAATCATCAATAAATAAGAACCATAAAATTATAAAAAAAAAATATATATATATGGTGTTCCTTTAATACAGGGTTGAGTGCAGATTTTTGTGTTTTCATCGAGATATAAAATGCAATTGCCTTATTACATGGCAAATAACACCCAAATTGCACTCGCTGTTCACTTAAATCACTCTTCGAAAATGATAGAGAGAAAAACTTCACAGACAAATAAGTCAATCAGAGTTAATTTCCTTTGCGGATACTCGGTAGAACGGGCATGAATACACAATGTATTATTAGCTTTTCAACATATTTTTTCTGTCGAAGGCGGCCATTTTTTTGGCTTTGAAATCGATACTTTCGATGATTCATTGAACAAAATTCAAGAATAAAATAATTATGTAGATCTATATGAACAATACAATCAACTATCTAAACTTGAGGCTAAGCGGACGATGTGTTCTTTTGAGTGACCTTTTCATAGATAATTTGTAAATAGTATGCATACGTACCATCGACAGATCTGTTCTCGATGAGCATCTACTGTATCTGTTGCCGATATAAGACTTGCTCTATCCCATGTTTCTTGCAAGATATGAATCAAATGACGCCAACGTTTTGTGAGCCAGTTATTAGAACATAAAAAAAATGGTGTCGCAGCTGTTAATTTTTCAGTATGCATTTTTGGTTTCCCAGTTCTTGGCTTCTTTCTAATATCGTTCCTATCATGCCAACGTTTCAAAAATTCTTAACACAGTGTATTCACTTCTTTTGATCGTTTCTCCAACTTTTCTTTCACTATATACATTCCATCAAATCCAAGATAGCATTTTTTTAACCAAATCCCCGCAATAAAAAAGTTTAACTCCACCATGAAACAAGAAATCAAGTTCATTTATGCAAGAGTGATTTTTCTGTTTACACAGTGCACTAAATTTTACGCGGTGACCTTAGCTTCATAGAAATCGATCGCTGACGTATTGAATGATGTAACTGATGACGACCATTTAGACTCCCTATTCACTGTTGGCATAGTGTATTTTTTTATTTTTAGGGTGCAAATAAAGTTAAACACGCATCATTTTGTCAAGGTTTATTCCTTAGTTTCCTTTTTGCAAGTTTTTTAAAGAAAAAGAAATCGATCTTTTTACATTTGACTGACTCAGTGATGGAACTCTAAATATAGCCCATAAACTGTTTTAGATTCCATGAAATCTAAAATTAGATACCAACAACAATTTGGAAAAACTGAAAGTAGTGCTATTGCGTTCATCGAAAAATAACATGCAGGTTTTTTCATCACATGACCTGATTCTGACCAATCAAAAATCAATTTTACACCATGAGTGCAATTATAAGGCTATGTTTGTGGAAATGTCAGATGACTGGCACATGACTAATGAAGCTTTAATTCCATAACATAGCAAATTTGTAATTATCTTCCATATTGTCTTCTTTGGACGCTATGTTTGAAGCTTTGTCTGTGTATTTCTGGTATGTAAATGAGTGAGTTGCTCATGTAAGAATAGACTGAGTTTCCTGTCGGTGTTGACCTGGGCAATAGTAAATGTCTAATTTCTCTTGATGTTGGATGGTTTACAACTTCCATGGTATTATGATTGAAAATTAAAAGGCTTTGGGAGTACAAGGAATTCTGTAAAACTTTCGTTCCAGAATCTGAAGGGCCACCTCTAATAGCAATTACAAGATTGTTCAGTATATTTCAGCTAAACAATGTAGATCAAAGAACAAACTGCATGTTTTGTGCAGTCTGATCTTGATCTACACTGCCCTGAAAAGTAGCAACAGTTGCTGTTGTGAAAGGTGTTTTACTCTTTACCACATGACAGAAATATAGACTTGTCCATACTGAAAGCATTTGCAAACAACAATTAACCCTTTCCCAAACGACAAATTCAAAGAGATTGCAGACGACAATTTTAAACTTGATGAAAATGACTGAAAGTTCTCCATGAGGGTAGAAAACACAGTGGGAAAAGGAGAAATTGCTCGTTGCGAGCAATTTCTCCTTTTCCCACATTGTTTTCAAAAGACATATATTGCAGACACGTAAAAACCAAGGCTTGTTTGGGGAAAGAGTTAAACATGGCTCAAGTGATAAAATTTGTATTTGATGGGGGTAGAAAACATTGTGAGAAAAGGAGAAAATGCTGGTTACCAGCATTTTCTCCTTTTCCGACAATGTTTTCAAAAGGCTCTATTCTTGGGGTCATCAAAAATAGGGCTTATGTGGTAAAGGGTTAAAGGGTTAAATTTACGAAATAGGCATTGTTTGCAGGAAACAGTAGGATTGCCAACAATGCCATCATGCCAGATGGAAATATGTCATTATTTGTCGGGTAAAATTGCTAGTGGGAGGAACTTAATCATCCCAAACAGTGTGTCAGAATTTAACCTTTTTATTGCACAGATGAATTTTTACCCTTCACCACACAATCTCGAGTTTTAAAGAACCTTATGAGGAAGCCTTCTGAAAACGTTACAGAAAAAGGAGAAAATGCATTTTCTCCTTTTCCCACAACATTTTCTCTTCTTACAGATACAAATTTCATCATTGAAGCCACTTTCAGAGTTTAAGTCTGTTGATTGCAAATTCTATCAATTACGATTCCAGTCTAAAGTTTTGTTGCTTGGGAAAAAGTTACACCACAAAAATGTATGTATAAACAAGAAAGGACTTGCAGGGAATAAAAAATTGCCAGTTATGACATATAATGACAAAGTATATTTTGCTGGATGAATTGCTGATAAATTGACCCAGGGAGAAGTTGTATCAACCGAAACAGAGCAGCACTGAATTCAACCCTTTTTCAGTACAGGTTGTCATTCAAAGTGCTGAAAACTTTAAAAAAAGAAAACAAGGAGAATTAGTAAGTACCAGTAGTTGAACACCCATTATCTCCTGCTAGATGGCATTAGAATTCTATAAATACTCATCATTACAGTATCTCACGCTAGAATTGGCATTCTATAAATACTCGAAGAATATGACATGCGCAGACAACGAAATACTCATCTATCTAATTTAGGCATCCTGGGTACAGAACCGAACCACTTTCCTACACGACAACGGTTACTTTGAATTTCAAACTAAAAAATCATTTACTCAATAAAACGCTACCTTGTGCAATTCACGCAGCTATGATCAGCAGTTTAGAGAAATCTGTAGCTAAAGCAGGTCTCATTAATTTTCGCCTTGAACAAATTGATAAAAACTACTAAAATGCTACTTTATAGAAGGTAATAATTATTACAGTCTGCCCGCTTTTAGGGCTAGTGATGCATCATATAAGACAGTCAAATCTTCGAAGAATATGACATGCCCAGACAACAGTTGAACACCATAATGACAAAATTTGTCTACATGTGCAAAGGAGAAGATAGAATATCCTCTCTTACTCTATACCAGATGACATAATTTTGGACAGACCAAATATTAAACCATTACCACACAATCCCTACTTTTGACTACCCAGAGAAAGAAGCTTTTAGAAAACATTGTGGGAAAAAGAAAAAATGTTGGTAACCAGCATTTTCTCCTATCCCACAGTGTTTGCTACCTATCATAGAACAAATTTCAAATTTTCAGTCTCTTTCATTTTGTCATCTGCAATTACTTTCGATATGGACAAATCTAAAATTTTGTTATTTGGTAATGAGTTAAAAGCATCTGCAGATGACAAAATAAATGTAGTTCAAATGGTTAGATTTGAATTTGATAGGGTGAAAAACTTAGTGTGCAAAGGAGAAAATGCTGGTTACCAGCATAAAACTCTTTAAAACTCAGAATTGTGTGGTAAAGGGTTAAAAACCTGATACAGCCAGCAATGTTTCCTCAATCAAATAAAAACTTGCATCATTTCAAGCTCATTTAATTTTTTGTCTGCCGTTACTTTGAATTTTAATTAGTCTGAACAATTGTTATGTGATAGCAAGCAGCTATGAGATCCAAAATTTGAAAATGGCCTATTGGACAGGCGTGGTGTTTGATTTATTCACAGGAATCGGACGTTTATTTGGTGAAATTAGCTAAATGTCAGCCGAAGTGGTCACTCTCTATTATAAAATATATGTATATTTTATAATAGAGAGTGACCACTTTGGCTGACATTTAGCTATATTTTCACCAAATAAACGTCCGATTCCTGTGGATTTATTTGAGGAATTCCATCTGCCCAAAATTTCATGGTAGCACAAAATTAACCCTTTTCCAGACAAGCCCTGGTTTTTACGGGTCTGCAGTACAAGTCTTTTAAAACTCGTTACGAGCAATTTCTCCATTTCCGACAGTGTTTTCTACCCATTTAGAGAACTTTCTGCCATTTTTATCAAATTTGAAGTTGTTGTCTGCAAACTCTTTTGAGCTTGGGAGAGTCTAAAATTTATCGTTTGGGAAAGGGTTAAGCCCTCACTGTATGCAAACAAATTTCAGACCAATCATTTGAGCCATGCTTTATCAGTCGCAAAATATTACACTTCCAAATTTAGAGCATGTGCAGATAACATACTAGAAATGTCCCATGTTGTGGGATTTGTGTGCGAAAGGAAGGAAATGCTGGTTTCCAGCAGTTCTCTTCTTTTCCTTCAATGTTTCAAAAGGCCTCTTTTTCAGGGTTGTTAACCTATTCCCACACAATCCCTACTTTTGACGCCCCTGAGAAAGAAGACTTTAGAAAACATTGTGGGAAAAGGAGAAAATGCTGGTAACCAGCATTTTCTCCTTTTCCCACAGTGTTTTCTACCCTTCACAAAACAAATTTCAAATTTTCAGTCACTTTAATTTTGTCGTTTGCAAATGCTTTCAATTTGAACCAATCTAAAATATTGTGGTTTGGTACTGAGTTAAAACTCAAGATTGTATGGTGAAGGGCTAGGCGAAATTTTTTGTAAAATTATCTACAAAAGCATTCATCACAAATGACAGGAACTGTGAACAAGAAAGATAAGTTGTAATGATAAATAAAGATTAGGATTTTTTGTCTGTCAAGGAAATGTTACCTTTCTTTGCTGAAAGGCTGATTTGAAAACAATGCCAACTTGGTGAGAGGCTTCGTGAGAGGTTATGGTCATTTGACCTTCAAAGTTTCCAGGTAAAATGCATCCTGCGCAGTGAATAAACTGAGAGTTTCTAATTACTGTCTTCATTCCTATACCTATAAAATGAACACTAGAAAAGCTCCCCACTTTGTTCTAAATGTGCTTCATTATAGAGCTCTTAAGATATTATAGATCTGTGAAATTACTTAATCCTTAGCTAAACAGTTCCCTGTTTTTATGATCTTGTGGGGTTAAAACTTTTGAAACTTTTAAAACCATTGTGGGAAAAGTGGAAAATACAGGTAACCAGCATTTTATCCTATGTGCACAATATTTTCTAGCTTTTCATCAAATTTCAGTATACCTGTATGTATGTGTCTAATACTGTCTTCAACATTATTTCATTTATATCACAAAGGCTAGTACACCTGTGTACTAATATTTTGAACAATATTCTTCAAATTAGCCACTGGCTGCTTAGCCATTGTGGAAACAGTGATCAATGCGAAGAGAGACAAGAAATCTGGTGGAATTACTATTGCCAATAATTATTGTCAGTACTCTGAAAGGAATTGGCAGAGCTGGTATTTCGAACTAGCAACCTATGGTGTCAAGTCTCGTACTCTACCGATGGAACCATCAAGCTTGGCAGAGAACTCAAGATCATTGGACCAATTTACCATATTATCCTCTGCAGGTGATTTAACCCTTTACCAGACAACAAAATGTAAGCTTTGTCCAAATTGAAAGCATTAGTAGACGAAAATTTCAGTGTGGCTCAAACAGAACAACCTTTTTTTGATGAAGTAGAAAATATTTTGGGAAAAGGAGAAAATGCTGGTTGTCAGCATCGTCTCCTTTTCCCAAAATGTTTTCAAAAGGCTTATTTTTCAGGGTCGTTAAAAAGCGTCATTGTGTGGTAAAGGGTTAGAATAAGGAAGATTAATAACCAGTCAGAGAACTTTTTCTTTTTGTGTCCAGTTTTGTTCTCTCCTAAAACCACTGCAGTCTAAAGGACATTAGCCGTCATCTTCGCAAGCCAAGGCTGACGATTCACTATGCTACTCTTCCCTTGGCGGATCGAGCTTGATTTTTACGTTCCCCCATACGCTTTTTCATTGGATGCAGCCAGCTCTAACTGTAACGAATGAAATAGCTTGTAGCATTTCATCTTTGATAAAAATAGAACAAGGTCGCTACCTTTCAAATAGAAGGTAAACATGGAAGCAGACATGGATGTCTGCTTATCACTTCATGTGTATTCGTAAGCGGTTTGTAAAACGATATTTCATTGGCTTTTAGAAATATGATGTAAAGGGGGGTAATAAGCAGCATCTAATAGAGGGCGCATCGAAGGAATCTCGAAATCGGGCTCAATCAGCCAAGATAAGATCTACGTAATGATCGTAAACTTAGCTGGCGAAGATGTGGACTGCTTTGAAAAAATCCTTGTAAAATGTTATTGCCAGAAAGGAAAAGGCTCTGGAGAACAATGAGGCTAACATCGATTGTATCAGGGTTCTCACATAGCTTTTCCAGACAAGGTTTGGGTTTTTTTTTACTCCTTAGAGGTTTTCTGAAAAAAAGATGGTGGTTTTACTCTACTGTTAGGGTAACAGGTAACTTAAAGCTGGGTATTTAGAATTTTCACATCTCACCAAATTAAAAAATATATATATCACTGAAATTTATATGAAAAAACAATACAAATCATCAATAATTAAGAATCATAAAATTACCAAATTAAAAATTTTTGATGGTATTCCCTTAAAAGGCTACGTAGCCTCCTAAACGTGGGTAATTAGAATTTTCACTTACACCAAATTGAAAAATATATTTATCATTGAAATTTATATGAAAAAATAATACAAATCATCAATGATTGAGAATAATAAAATTACAAAAAATAAATTTTTTGATGGTATTCCTTTTAAAGGCTACATAGCCTCATAAGCTATTTTTAGATTTCTTGCCAAAAATAAAAAGAAGCATTGTTGGAATGTTAAGTGACTGGCACGTGACTAATGACGCTTAAATTCCATAATATAACAAATAAAAAACACGTAATTATTTTTCATAATATCTTCCTCGGACGCTATGCTTGAAGCTTTGCATGTGTATTTCCAGTATGTACATGAGCGAGTTGCTCATCTAAAAATAGACCATGTTTCCCGTCGGTGTCGACCTGGGCCGTAGTAAACCTAAAATTTCTGTTGTTGTTGGATGGGTTTCGAGTACTGGGGTTTTATGAATGAAAATAGTAAGACTTTGGGAGTATGAGGATACCTTTTTTGCACTTTTGTAAAATTTTAGTCTCAAAATCTGAAGGGCCACCTTTAAGGTATTTTTAGATTTCGTGCCAAAAATCAAAAGAAGCATTGTGGGAATGTAAAGTGACTGGCACATGACTATAATGACGCTTAAATTTCCATAACATAACAAACATGTTATTATTTTCCATAGTTTCTTCTTCGGACGCTATGTTTGAAGCATTTTTTGTGTATTTCCAGTATGTTAATGAGCAAGTTGCTTCTTAAATTGACCATGGTTCACGTCTGTGTCGACCTGGGCCGTAGTAAATCTCTAATTTCTCTTGTTGTCGGATGGTTTTCGACTACTGAAGTTTTATGAATGAAAATTAAAAGGCCTTGGGAGTATAAGGATGATTTTTTAAAATTTTTGTACCAAAATCTGAAGGGCCATCTTTAAGGTAGGGGACACCTATAATATTATCTTTAAAAAAATTGCTAGTGCACCTATCCATACTTTTCATAAGTTCTTTTACCACTACTTGGCACAGTATTTTTCCAAAATTATCGGCTACTTTTCTACATAAACATTGTTGAAACAATGATCAGGAATGAGGGTGAAATGGATCCTGTCTCGATGACTATCATCAGTTATGGCAAAGAAATTTGCCAAGCGTTGGATTTCAAGTTGTGCACTACTAGTCTCAGCAAAGAGGAAGAATGAATGAATGAATGGTGTTTTAAGGCCCGTCGACAACTTAGGTCATATTGGGCGCACTTACTTAGTAAACAATAATGTGAGGTGAAAATAACATACATGTCGAACAACACAAGACAAACATGATAAATGAGGAATGGATGAAACACAAAATGATGCCCCTTTTGTCGCCTTTTACGACATGCATGCTGTCACTTTTGTTCCGCCAGATGAAATGGCAGATGTGACGATCGCGGGACTGCAGTGGTTTATTCTTATACCCCCGAAAAGAGGAAGAAAAAATGATAGTATTCATTATTTTCTCTTAACCTCACAATGTTTTGTGCTGTTTGAAAGACAGTTTCCTAAATATTTGTGTCATAATTTGTTTGTCTCCTTCAATTTGGAGGAATCGAACAATTTCTTATGTGGTAAAGAGTGAAAACATTAGAGGTTATTAATTGTATTTGACTTTCAGAATAACAGGTAAATGCATCTTGTGCATGGAAAAAACAGACAAGTTTCTAATTACTGTCTTCATTGCTGGCTTATAAAACACAAGAGAGTGTGGTAAAGGGCTCACAGGATTTATTTCTGATTTAGACTGAGACAGCATTTTGATTTGTTGTAGACACCACCCTTCACTGAAAGCCAGAAAGGCCCATAGTTTTCACCCTTCTGAGGAAGGAGCCTGTTGAAAACATGGTACCTAGCATTGTCTACTTTTCGAATAATGTTTTTTTCACTTTCAGAGACAAAGTCACTTCTGAGCCACATATTAAAATTTTGTTTTCATCTAAAAAATGCCTTTCCTTTGGACCTGTCCAAAATTTGTTGTTTGGTAGACTTGCTGACATCAAAAGCTTTTGCAGACTACAAAATCATTGTGCCTAAGAGATAGAAAATCACCTTAAGAAGGATAGAAAAGATTGTGGAAAAAGGAGAAAATGCTGGTTACTTGCATTATCTCCTTTACCCTCAATGTTTTCAAAAAGGCTTATTCCTGAGGATCCTCAACCCTTTACCCCATAAGGCATTTCTATGGTATCTCTAATTGACCCTAAATGACAACATTGATGAAGCGGTTTCTAGTGTGTATAATGACACCTTTTGACAGCATAGAAAACTTTGTGACAAAAGGTGAAATTGCTTGTCACGAGCAATTTCACCTTTTGCCACAATGTTTTCCAAAGGCTCCTACAAGCAATGCATAGAAATGAGTATTTATGGAGTGAAGGGTTAAAACATAGGACTTTTGGTAACCTGGTAAGAGTTATTTTTTATTGAAAAGTTCAATACTACCTGTGGCGTTATGCCTCAACAGTATAACATGAAAGACAAATTGTGGTGTTTTATTATTAACCCTTTACCCCATAAGGCATTTCTATGGTATCTATAGTTGATCCTAAATAACAGCAAGGATGAAGCTGTTTCTTATGTGCATATGACACCTTTTGATAGCATAGAAAATATTGTGGCAAAAGGTGAAATTGCTCGTCACGAGCAATTTCACCTTTTGCCACAATGTTTTCCAAAGGCTCCTACAAACAATGCGTTAAAATGAGTATCTATGGAGTAAAGGGTTAAGTGTGATGCATATTCCATCTCAATGTGCTCTGAATTGTATCTGAATTTGGCACTGAATTTCTTAGAATTGTTTTTATGTAACGAGTGAAGCTTGTTTTGTGAAAACCCTGTTCTAGATCTTTAAAAGTAAAATATCAGACTTTGTTCTGGTTTTTAGTCCAAATTGAACTCTTTACCACACGACAAAATTTTAGACTGGTTCAAATTGAAAGCATTTGCAGACGACAAAATACAGGTAACTGAAAAATAGAAATTTGCTCTGGGAAGGGTAGAAAACACTGTAGGAAAAGGAGAAAGTGCTGGTTTCCAGCATTTTCTCCTTTTCCTACAGTGTTTTCAAAAGGCTTCTTTCTCAGGGGCGTCAAAAGTAGGGATTGTGTGGTAATGGGTTAAATAGTCGTGACTAAAAATTGAATCTTTTCTGGTTGGTCACACAGTGTCACACGCATCACAATTTTTCGCACATTTACCTGTTTGGTAAAAAATTACCTACAGATTGGATTATTACTTAAAAATCATTGTCAGTTTAATGCTAGTACAGATTATCTGATTTCATACTTACTTTCAGGATATGAAACATCTATTTTATCTAAATACATGTATACACAATAATTTGTGCCAGCAAGTTATCATGTCATTTATCATATAGAGGATAATCAACTGGTGGTGTGTGATGTTAAAAATCTGTCACTAGGGTGTGATGTGGTTGAGAAATAAGTACGAAGGATGAGTATTTTAACTGTGTCAAACCCCATTTGAGTGACAGATTTTCAATATCACACACCACCAGTTGATTATTCTATTTGTCATATTCCTAATTATGCCCCCCTTTAGAAGAAATGGGGGGTATATTGCTTTGCACTTGTCAGTCGGTCCGTAGATAACATGTTTGTCCGGAGCATAACTCAAAAAGTATGTCAGATATCATCTTGAAACTTCATAGGTGGATAGATCTCATTAAGGAGAAGTGCAGTGCACAAGTACCATAACTCTGCCAATCATATTTTTGGAGTAATTGCCCTTTGTTGATTTTCATATTTAATTTTTGTCCGTAGCATAACTCTAAAAGTATTTCAGGTATCACCTTGAAACCTCATATGTGAATAGAACTTATTAAGGAGAAGTGCAGTGCACAAAAACCATAAGTCTGCCTATCATATTTTTGGAGTTATTGCCCTTTGTTGATTTTCAGACTTAATTTTTGTCTGGAGCATAACTCAAAAAGTATTTCAGGTATCGTCTTCAAACTACATAGGTGGATAGAACACACAAGAACAATAACTCTGCCCATCATATTTATGGAGTTATTGCCCTTTGTTGATTTTCATACTTAATTTTTGTCTGGTGCATAACTCAAAAAGTATTTCAGGTATCACCTTGAAACGTCAAAGGTGGATTAATCTTATTAAGGAGAAGTGCAGTGCACAAGAACCATAACTCTGCCTATCATATTTTTGGAGTTATTGCCCTTTGTTGATTTTCATGCTTAATTTTTGTCCAGAGCATAACTCAAATGGTTTTTCAGGTATCATCTTGAAACTTTATATGTGGATAGATCTTATTCAGGAGAAGTGCATTGCACAAGAACCATAACTCTGCCCATTATATTTTTGCAATTACTGCCCTTTGTTGATTTTCGTACTTATTTTTTTTCCAGAGCATAACTCAAAAAGTATGTGAGGTAAAATCATGAAACTTTAAAAGTTGATAGTTCACATAAATGGGAAGTGCTCAAGAATTGTTAATTTATCATTAATAATTTTTGAGTAATTACCCCTTGTTCGTTTTTACAGTTTGAACGTAAGAGTTGGTAAGACTTTTTTTTTTTTGTAATCATTCCTTTCAAGGTGGCCCTTCAGATTTTGGGACGAAAATTTCACAAAAATGCAAAAAAATCATCCTTATACTCCCAAAGCCTTTTGATGAGCAATTAGAGATTTACTACGGCCCAGACTGACACCAACAGGAGACATGTTCTATTTTCAGATGATAAATTCTCTTATTTACATACAGGAATACAGAGACGAAGTTTTTAACATAGCGTCCGCAGAAGACGTTATGGCAAATAATTATTACATGTTGGTTTTGTTATGGATTTTAAATGTTATTAGTCACATGCCGGTCACTTGACATTCTCACAATGCTAATTTGATTTTTGGCGCGAAACCTAAAAATAGGTTAAGAGGCTACGTAGCCTTTTAAGGGAATACCAAAAAAAAAATTGTCTGTAATTTTATGATTCTTAATTATTGATGATTTGTATTATTTTTTCATATAAATTTCAGTGATATATATTTTCTTTAATTTGGTGAGATACAAAAATTCTAAATACCCACCTTTAAATGATCTGAAAAAGTCTTTAGACCTCCAAAGCATACAATGCCTAGGGACTTTGTTTTTTGTCAAAGCTTTTGTTAACTACTTATAATAATGGAATAGACTTTGACCAACTATTAAAACCCAATCACTTTTTGATATTTGGTCAAAGTGTTTGTGCATATAGAAACCTGCTTCCTGTCTAAAGCATCAGAATATTAAATGTATTCATCTAATGTCTTTGATAAATACATGAGAGTCTTTGTAGTCCATTTGTATCCACCCAAGCTAGCCTCATTCTATCTTCATATCGTACTTACTTTTCAATATGGCGGACATAAGTTACGAAAATGCGCAGGTCTGATATCACTTCCTGTGATGTAGGTTGTTACCCTTGTATCATCACTATAGATGATATGATATCGTCACCGGTGATGTTATTCACTATGAAAAACTGAATAAATAATACACTGAGAAATCCCAGTAATTCACCAATAGGAATATAATAAACTGTTTTTATGCTTTGCATGAGCATTTGTTTTGGCGTAAGATAGAAAACATTGTTGGAAAAGGAGAAAATGTTTCCAAAAGGCTTCTTTCTCAGGGTCGTTAAAAGTCTGGATTGTGTGGTAAAGAATTCAAAAAGTCTTTAAAAATGTTTATTAAGTGAGCCTTTGAAATCAAGTTATAGGTTAAAATGTAACAAACAAACCTTGCATATGTAGGAACTTCCTTGGGTACTACCCTCTGCAGCTAGTTTAACTCTTTACCACACGAGAAAATTTTAGTCTGGTGCAAATTGAAAGCACGACAAAATAAAGGTGAAAAAAAAAAATAGAAATTTATTCTGAGAAGGGTAGAAAATACTGTGGAAAAAGGAGAAAATGCTGGTTACCGGCATTTTCTCCTTTTCATATAGTGTTTTCAAAAGGCTTCTTTCTCAGGGGTGTGAAAAGTAGGGATTGTGTAGTAATGGGTTAAAATGACATTGCACAATGATCTTACTTATTGGTAATGCATTTTCTCCTTTTTCCATTGTGTTTTTCAAAGGGCTTCTATCTCATGGTCTTGAAAACCAAGGATTGTTTGGGAAAGGGTTAAAGTGACATCACATAATGATCTCACTTATTGGTAATGCTTATCTTAGTGGCATACAAGATAAGAAAATTCATAATAACACTGAAAAGGAGAAAGAGTATGTGATTTGACTTTGCCTCCTATTTTTCAGGTTCTGGAACAACCAATCTCCAAGCTGGTCGCCACACATTTCCATTCGTGTTCACCCTACCTCCAAATCTGCCTTCTTCTTTTGAGAGTTACATTGGCAGTGTTAGATATCAGCTGAAATGTAAAATTGACAAACCCTGGAAGTTTGACCATGTCACCAAAAAGATGTTTACAGTTGTTAGTATACTGGACCTAAATCAGGAGCCATCAGCAATGGTGAGTTTGAATTGCACTTATCTCGTGCCTTTTCATCTTTAGGCATGGGAGGTGAATAAAGGTCAAGGTCCAGGAAAACTTTATCATTTTATCTAAAGATTAAATTTTAGACTGATCCAAACTGACAACATTAATTCTTTAGCTCATGTAAGCTCAAAGTGCTTAATTCTTTAGCTCATGTGAGCACAAAGTGCTTAAGGTGAGCTTTTGTGACGGAGCTGTGTCCAGCAGAAGTGGTACATAGTCGACTTTTTACCTTATGTACTGTCCAGAGGCCACATTTTCAGTCAGATATTCATAAAACTTGGTCAGAATGTTTGTCTTGATATTTTGGATGAGATCATATATCTTTTTGGTAAAAAACTAGGTTACTAGGTTGGGTCTTAGAAAAACATTGTTTACACTCAAGAGGCCACATTTTCTGTGGAATAGTTTGGAAAATTGGTAATTTTTTCTTGATGATATCTCAGACTAGTTTGAAAATGGGTCACATCAGGTCAAAAACTTGGTCATTAGATCAAATCTTTAAAAAACCTTGTGTAGACACTAGAGGCCATTATTTTCAGTCAATTACTCATGAAATTTAGTCAGAATGTTTGTCCTGATGATATCATGCATCATCTGCATGAATTTGAAAATTGGTCTTGTCAGGTCAAAAACTAGGTCAAATGGTAGCAAAAACCCTTGTCTACACTCTAGAGCACTCCTTTCTAGTGCAATACCCTTGAAATTGGGTAGATTTTTTGTCTTGATGATATCTTGTCCGAGTTTGAAAATAGGTAACCCCTTAGGGCCACATATTCAGTACAATAGTCATGAACCTTGGTCAGAATGTTTGTCTGGAATTCTTGAAGATGTCTTTGATGATTTTGGCATTTGGTCAAAAACTATGTCACAAGGTCAGATCTTTGTAAAACCTTATGAAAGCTTTTGAGATCACATTTTTAGTTGAGTACCAATGAAACTGGTCCAGAATGTTTTTCCTGACGATATCTTTGGTGAGTATGAAAATGCGTCAAATCAGGTCAATAACTAGGCCATGAGATCAAATCTTTAAAAACTTTGTGTACGCTCTAAAGTACACTTTTTCAGTCAGATACTTATGAAACTTACCCAAAATGTGTGTCTTAATGATTTCTCAAAGAAGTTTGAAAATGGGTAACTTTGGATCACAGGAATTTGACATTCTATAACCAAAATAAATGATAAAATATGAAAAAAAATCTCCCCTATATAATATAAACACAAGGAATGCAACATCTCGATTGCTGTCGCTAGCACCCGACAGCCTTTACCAACCAAAATCACCCATGAAACAAACATTGATCATAATCTCTTTTAGCCTAGCGATAGACAACACAATAATGTACCTGCGACATCCGACGATACCTCAGTAGACACGTTTCAACCAGAGATATCCGTCATGTTTTACAACTTTATCAGAAAATTTTGCTTTATCTGGGAGACCATTTGCTGACGTCACAGGAAGAGCCAGGAAGCGTATTTTTGTTTTACTTATAACTATTATCTTTTTCATTTTTAAGATATGTATGGACATCACATGATACTAAAGATTTTTCTAGAAGTAACTAACAAAAGTATTTGTGTGCATTCCTTTTTAAAGAAAAGATATTTGACTTTTGTGAATAGGGAAATCCCCCATCAAGCAAGGAAACTCTATAAAATTAAGCTGTATTGGACCGTTCACGGGAATCACGTGACGTCAGCAAATGGCCACCCAGACAAATCAAAATTTCTGATAAAGTTGTAAAAAATTTTTTGTTCATATTTTATCATTTCTTTTGGTTATTGAATGTCAAATTCCTGTGTTTGGATTGATCAGGTCACCAGGTCATATGTTAGAAAAAACTGTGTAAGCCCTAGAGGCAACATTTTTAGTCCAAAAAAAGTGAAATTTTTCAGAAACTTTGTCTTAAAGATATCTTGGACAAGTACATTGGTACATTTAGTTCCAAAAATTAAGTGAATTTTTTCAAAATGTTTGTCTTGAAGATATCTTGGACAGGTCTTAAAATGGGTCATGTTGGGTCAAAAACTAGGTTTTCACTTGGTAAAACTTTTAAGAAACCTTTAAAAACACTTATTGGCCACATTTTCAATCCAATACTCTTGAAAATAGGTCAGGATTTTCGTCTTGATAATGCCTTTGATGTATTTAAAAGTAGGTCACATGGGGTCAAAAACTAGGTCACCAGATTAATCTTTGATAAATCTTGTGTACTTTTGTCTTGATGACATCTTGGATGATTCTGAAAATGGGTCATGTTGGATCAAAAATTAGTTCACCGGATCTCAAAATGGAAAAATCTTGTGTTCACCATACAGGTCACTTTTTCTGTACAAATACTCATGAAAGGTGATCTGAATGTTTGTCAAAATAATTTCTACAAGTTTGAAACTAGGAATTGTTAAGCTTACAAGTAGGTCACTTGTACAAATTCTGAAAGAAATTTGTGTACACTCAAGAGACCATAAAATTATGTTAACTCTTTACCAATCGACAAAAGTATAGACAGGTTCAAATTCAAAACATTCCCAGACAACAAAATAAATGTGACTGAAATATTGAAATTTTTTTATATGGGGAGGGTAGAAAAAATTGTGCGAAAAGGAGAAAATGCTGCTTAACAGCATTTTCTCCTTTTCTCACAATGTTTTCAAAAGGCTTCTTTCTCAGGGTCATTAAAAGTCAAGATTGTGTGGTAAGGAGTTAAGTACAATATTTATATGCTCCAATGAAAGTAGCTCAGAATGTTGGTCATTTTAGCTTGGAAGCGATTTCAAGTGGGTCATGTATGGTCAAAAGTTTCATTTGAGCAACTGAAGGGTAGAGTAAGGAGGAGTTATTAATGGAACAGATGACTGAAATGAACAGAAACTTTGCTATAAAATGTTTTAAATATGCAGGATGTGATACTCTATAAAATAAAACCTGGCATGGAATATTGTAATTTATTATACCGTAAAGAAATTTCTTGTGAGATGATTGGTTAACATGCCGGGAACATATATATCATGTTCCCTGGCAAAAACCATGAAAAGCCAGTTTCCCTTTTGAGTGCCCCATAAACATTACTAAACGTGTAACACAACATCCAAATGGCAGCGCCGATCGATCACCAGGCTGCACATTTATACACCAAACTGCAAATTTTAGTGATGACAGTTTCCAGTGATGTTAGTTGCCATTGAATTGGGGCACTCAGAAGGGAATTTTTATTTCGTCAGCATACTCAATTTGTGAGATTATAACATAGGAAACTTTCACTTAACGTGCTTTGGAAGGGTAAAACATTGCAGTTTATTAAATTCGTTGTACGGTCAGATGGCAGGGGACTTGGAAACTTGTTCATGGCCGTGTCGAAACATGTCACCACCTCGCCTTCCGCTCAAGGCGACATGATTCACCACAGCCACGAACAAGTTTCCAAGTCCACTGCCATTTGACAGTACAACTAATAAAGGGGAATGCTAATAGTAGGAAAACGGTGCATGCAAGTTAAGCAGGGATACTCAGAGCTCAAGAAAAGAGGGAGTGATGGCATTCTAAATTCATTATTTCTCTTCCAAACCCTATGCTGAGGGTCAATGAGACGAGTGTAATGAGTACCTATAACACAGGGTTCAGTGGTGAATGATTAATATTTTCAATTTTGAAGTAAAAGTCACTCCTTCTATTTGGAGCTCTGAATACTGGGACACTGTGATAAAATGAATAATTTTGTTCTTCAGTCCTTTTCAGTATAACCCTGTGTTTCTATGACCACCAATGGAGAATTTGATTTGACAACATGCTGTTTTCTACTTTTCTCACAATGTTAACTTCCCTTTCAATAACAAATCCCGTCATTTGAATCACAATTTCTTCTGTTTGTTTAGTTTTCTATCTCTCAGATTCATCATCTGCCTTTTCTGTTATACCCCAAATATTTTAACTCTTTACCAAACGACAAAATTTTGGACTAGTCCAAATTGAAAGCATTTGTAGACAACAAATAAATGTAAATCAAAAATTGAAACTTGATTTGGGAAGGGTAGAAAACATTGTAGGAAAAGGAGAAAATGCTGGTTACCAGCATAATTTCTCCTTTTCCACAATGTTTTCTGTAGGCTTCTTTCTCATGGTCATTTAAAGTAGGGATCATGTGGTAAAAAGTTAATTGTTTTGACCCTTTTAGCCACCTAACTAGAACTATTCTGTTGACTATCAAACTCAGATAATTCATTCATTGTTAACCCTTTACCAAACAATCCCTGGTTTGTATGACCCTGGCCTGAGATGGTAGCCTTTTGAAAACATTGTGGGAAAAGGAGAAAATGCTGTTAACTCTCTTTCTCCTTTTCCTACAATGTTTTCTATGCTGCTGGAAACAAATTTCAATTCTTTGAGTTAGTTTATTTTGTCATCTGCATGTGCTTTCAGTTTGAACCAGTCTGCAATTTTGTTGCTTGGTAATTAGTTAAATTATAATCCTTCAGGTGGTCATGTAGATTTTGGAACAGATGAAAGCATAATACATGTACATGTGCATGTATTGTGTTCACATGTTCATGCATATCATTGAATGCTTGCATCAAACTTGAAATCCTGTGTCCATCTTAAGGGTGATGATTATAACTTGATGATGGATGGATTAGGTTAAGAGAAAAATGTAAACAGTTTGTAAACTAGACAGTTACAGATTGTTTAGTTTGGTTTACTTTTCACCTACCCATCATTCATCATGGGGCACATATGGATACATCTGTTAACCACCTTGAAAACTTGAGAAGAATTAATCATAACTCATTACCTCATGGCAGACATTTCGTGCAGAAAACTTCAATAATATCTTTCTATACAAGGATTATCAATATTTTTGTTAAGGATAATTGTTTTATGCCTGACTGTTGTTAGTTTGATGTTTTGGAATGAACATGATTTTATGAATTTACATAAAAACAAATAACTTGACTTTTCTTACATAATATTATATTTAAAAAAAATGAAAATTGAGCATTTTAACAATCAACTTGAAGTGTTTTGAGAAGAAAAATACATCAAAATACAATACAATACAACAAATCTGTTTTGTTTTACATGCTATTAGATTCATGTAGTAAAGATGTTTCTGATTTGAAAACCTAGGACATGTTTTGGTCTTTATTCAAATGAAGGCCAAGGTATCACAACAGATATTGTTTTGTCTTGCAGCAGTTTTCCACAACCCAAACTGACCCAATTCCCGAAAGGCCCTTTACAGGAATGGACGCATACAAACTAAACATAATTTGTATAAAGACTGTTAGATTAGCAGCTATTCGAGGAATATCAGATTTACTTTGTTTTTATTTTCTTTAAATGGCGAATATGGGATATTATTATCAATGCGCACAATAATGAATTATGACACTTGTCTTCTAAATATTCGCTTTATTGCATAGATTCTAGATACTGGTCAACAAATTGAAAATTTCCGATGTAAAGGGTAGAAATAGTCACATGATATATTTAGGTGGAGGTTTCTGGTGAAATAGAAGTCATATGATACAAGTGAGAACAGAGCGGTGAACGAATCAAATTCTTCTGCGTGCATCACGTGATCGATTACCAACGCTTTGAAGTCCACTACAGTCGTCATTTTGAAGATGGTTGCAGAGAGAGAGAGAGGGTCTCAGAGAGAATGAGATAAAGTCTAAATAAGTAGCAACAACAACTGAAATTTAAGTTTTCATGTAATTCTTGTATGCAAGTGCTTTATCTGGATTGATTCCTTTGAACTTTTAAGAGACAGAACGTGTACATTTGGGCTAGCTTCGCATTCCCGTGGATCATGCTGGATCCCCCCTCTACTATTTTTAAAGTTAAGTAGATGGCAAGGTTTGATGTATGTGATCAAGGAAGCATCTTCGTTGCATGAATATAAGTTGTGCATCGATCGGCAATGTGTTCAAACCCACAAAAGTTTAAGTATGTAGATTTGTTGAAAAGAGAATCAGTCTGTCTGGAAATGGGGAAATGGGGTCATCTAAGGAAACTTTTCAAAATTGATTTGAACTTATTTAATTGCCTGTGTATAGAGCTGATTTTTGAGAAGTTTGTATACGAGTACTCTATTTGATATCTATCTGTACTATTTAAATGTTTTGTTAGAGTTAGTACTCCTTGCTTACTTTTTTAACTAGTAAGAAGTCATAAGCGGTCATTGATAATTTAGATTAAGGACGGGTTCTTATATGTTTTCGACGGGATAAAAATATGGTTGTCGTGACAACAATTATACCCTTGAAAATATTCACATTGCTTAATCATTTAATGGCTCTGCCCGGTCGGCTCAGTGGTGAGCGTGTCAGACTCATGACCCGGTGGTTGTGATTCTATCCTTGGTTGAGGCGAACTTTCTTTCCGGTGTATTTTCGCCTCTCACCTTTGCAGAAGTGAATTGGAAAGAAAAGTTGTGTTAGTACTGGTGTGAGACAGTCAGGAAACATATGTGCATCATCGATCGCCATGATATGACCTTAGCTGTTAAAGTGGCATTATACTCCAATACAACTAACCAAACAATAATCATTCAGTGACGACCGATTACAGTGCTTACAGCACTTTGATTAAAAGACATTATTTCTTTACCAAACAATAAAATTTTAGACAGGACCAAATTCAAGGATTTTGCAGATGACAAAATAAATATGACTCAAAAATTGAAGTTTGGTTTGGAATGGGTAGAAAACACTTTAGAAAAGGAGAAAATGACAGTTACCAGGATTTTCATCTTTTCACTCTTTGTTTTCTAAAGACTTTTTCTTTAAGAATTTTAAAATTCAGGTTTTTGTGATAAAAGGTTAAGGCAAAAGGGGAAATAACTGTTCATGAGCAGTTCTCATAATCATCAATTTCTGCTTTAATCACAATTTGTGTAGATCTTCACAAATTATAAATTAATTTTTTACCCAACAACAACATTTTAGACTCTTCCGTATTCAAACCACAAATGAGACCACAAATTAAATACTACTCACATGATGAGAAAGGTCTTTGAAAAAGTAGAAAACAATGTTATAAAAGGAGAAAATGCTGGTTTTTACTAGCATTTTCTCCTTTTCTAACAATGTTTTCAAATGCTGTCTTTTCCCAAGTTTATTAAAACAAAGACTTTTTTGGCAAAGGGTTCAATCTTACGTCTTAACCATGCAACAAAATTTAAGATTAGTCAAAATTCAAAGCATTCATAGGTAATAACTTCAAAGTCAGATTGGTCTGAGATATAACAGAAAATATTTTAAAAAAGGAAAAAAATGCTGGTTACCAGCCATCTTTTCTCAAATTTGTCTATACAAGGACTCTTTGTATAAAGGGTTCAACAGAGATCCAGATAATGAAGAGGGAGTGATGATATTATAAATACATTATTTCTCTTTGAAACCCTATGTTGTGGGTACTCATTAGAATCGTCTCGATGAATCGATTCTAATGAGTACCCCCAGCATAGGGTTTAATGCAGAATTTTTAATATTTTCAATTTTGAAATCAAATCACTCCCTTTATCTTGAGCTCTGGTTCAATCTTTATTAATATGGAACATTCATATTCCACAATGTTGTCGGCTGCAAATGGATTTTCAGGCAGTAATAAGTACAGAGTTATTCCAGGTAATGAAGCTGTTATAACAGTTGAGTAGGGTTTTCAGAGTTTACGAGAGTAAGTGTTGGTTTATGAGCTGTTTGGTACTAAAACACAGAATGTTTGGAGAGAAAAACTGTTACCAGTCTGTAACTATATTATGTATCTTATGTATTTATAATTACCAATTGTCTTCCCTTGAGGTTGTACCGACTCCCAGCAGTTGGTAATTGATGCACAGGGAAGTTGTTGTCAAAAAGTATTCAAGTTTTGTCTTTTCTTATTTAGCTCTCTTTACCCTGCACCAAATGACAAATACAAGCATCACTAAAGTGATAACTGATAATACTTTCTTTGAAATGGTAGACAATACTGTGAGAAGAGGAGAAAAAACTGGTCATCAGGGTTTTTTTCTTTTTCTAACACTGTTTTCCAAAGCATACTTCCACAATCATATAGTTATCCCCTCAACACAATACTAGTATTTTGTCTTTTAACAACATTGTCAATGTGTTGAAGGGATAACTGTTTTACCAGATAACTTAATTAACTCTTTACCAAACAATTCCGAGTTTTAACGACCCTGAGAAAGAAAGCTTTTGAGGACAATGTGTGAAAAGGAGAAAATGCTGGTAATCCTGTGTAAACACTGGTAAAGAATTAACTCCTTACCAGAAGACAAAATTTTGGGCTAGTCCAAATTGAAAAGTTTGCATACGACAAAATAAACTTGACTCAAAAATTGAAATTTGAATTGGAAAGGGTAGAAAACATGGTGGGATAAGGGGAAAATGCTGGTTACCAGCATTTTCTCCTTTTCCCATAATGTTTTCAAATGCTTTCTTTCTCAGGATAGTTAAAAGTTGGGATTGTGTGATAAATGGTTAAGATAAAGGGCACTTTAAGACTTTATTACTAAAATTTCAGACTTGTACAAATTGAAAGCATTTGATGACAACAAAATTAACCCTTTACCATACAATTCAGACTTTCGACGCTCCTGGAAAAGAAGCCTTTTGAAAACATTGTGGGAAAAGGAGAAAATGCTGGTTACCAGCTTTTTCTCCTTTTCCCACAATTGTTTTCTACCCTATCATAGAAAATTTGCAACATTTGAGCCACATTGAAATTGTAGTCTCTAAATGCTTTCAATTTGGACATGGCTGAAATTTTGTTGTCAGGTAAGGGGACAAAGGCTCTCAACATTATTTACAAATGGTATAAAAGAGATAAAAGCAAAATACAGATGGTAGAAAACATTTCAGGAAATGGTCACAGGTATTATCTTATAAAAATCTTTCTCATCAGGATTGTTTTAGAGTATTGTTTGGTGAAGGGTACATAAAAACCATAGCTTGCTGAGAAAAACAAGACAATCAAAGCATTCTAGGAGAGTCTAGGGTCTACGTACAGAGCTCCAGATAAGAGGAAGTGATGGCATTCCAAATCCATCATTTCTCTTCCAAACCCTATGTTGTGGGTACTCATTAGAATCGTATCGATGAAATGATTCTAATGAATTCTCATAATATAGGGTTTAGTGGAGAATAAGTAATATTTTCAATAATATGAAATCAAATTTATTCCCCCTGCCTTGAGCTCTGTAATGTGTGTTTATTGTTATAAATTGTTACTGTCTATGTTAAAAGATGGGAATTTGCAACACTTATTAAGTGGGAATTTTTGTGTTATGGCTAGATAGAAAAAGCTAGAGGGTCCTAAGAGCCAGAATTGCTCTCCTGGTAGTGATTTTGCTTATGGTATTTTCTAACATTCATCATTATGCATGCATGGTGATTTGATAAAATAGTGAAATAATTGCAGATAGATTTTTCAAAATTACATGTAATTCTTTTGAATCTTGCCATATTTTGATAGGGTTTCGATACTCATTGTATTAACTCTTTATCACACAAGAAAATTTTAGGCCTGTCCAAATTGAAAGCATTTGCAGATGACAAAACGAAGGTGACTAAAAAATATAAATTTATTCTGGGAAGGGTAGAAAACACTGTGGGAAAAGGAGAAAATGATGGTGACCAGCATTTTCTCCTTTTCCCATAGTGTTTTCAAAAGACTTCTTTTTCAGGGGCGTCAAAAGTAGGGATTGTGTGGTGAAATAATCTTCATTCTATCATGGTAGATCGTTCAATAAACCACAGTTGTGAGTTATCAGGCACAATAAATAATCTAAGAGGGCGATAGCCTGAGTGGTTTATTCATTGCGCCTCATAACTCACAATGTGATTTATTAAACGATAAACCACGATAGAATGAAGATTATTTCGATTCTAACATGGCAAATTCTTAATGAAAGGAAAACAAGTTCAAACTTGGAGTAAAAACACGGATGAAGATTATGTTCCATTGAATAACTCACTCATTGAATGATGTCACTCGATAAAGAATGACGTCACTCTATGTGGATTGTCGCAGATTTTACCACGCTTTCCTTGCAATGTGTTTATAGAACCGAATTCGCGTGTCATGTTAGAATATTGTATTAAAAAGTCCTGCTACTTTTAAAGAATTACGACTGATACATGTGATGTAGACTGTGTTCAGTATATGCAAATCATGTAGACTTTGTTCAGTATCAAAGACGAAGTCATGAAGTCATGATATGGCTGCTTTTTCTAGACTGATCACTGGATTTTCTTCATTTTTAATAGAGCTCAATCCCTTGATATTCTGTACAAGTTTAAATAGCACTGGATGAAAAAGTAAAGCCTATATCACAAAAATAAGAAGGCAAAAACTTCAGCTTAACTCTCTACAAAACAATCCTGACTTAAAACAAATCTGAGAAAGCCTTTTGAAAAGATTGAAGGAAAAGGAGAAAATGCTGGTAACCAGCATTTTCTCCTTTTCCCACAATGTTTTCTACCTTTCCCTAAAGAAATTTCAATTTTTGAGCCACATTTTGTCGTCTGCAAGAGCTTTCAATTAAGATCAGAATGCACAGAAGGTGCAGTCTGATTTTGGATCTAAGTTATCTGATAAGGAGAGATTTTTCCCCAAAAAAGTACCTTTGTAAATATGGCAAAGTTTGGCTTTCTATATTCAGCTTGAAAGTTTCATGTTTATTATGTAGCAGGATAACGGTCAAAAGATTATGTATATTGTATTGCCTGGTCTGTTTACAGATTCCTTGTTTTGTTCTTTTTCAGAGTTCCCTGCAAGGCGAAAATTCGAAGAACCTGTGTTGTTTATGCTGTAAATCTGGCCCCATATCTGCTTTGTTCAGAATAGACAGGGCTGGGTTTGTCCCAGGGGATACTGTATATATCAATGCAGAAATCACAAATTTGTCCTCACGGACTATGAACTCTTCAAAAGTTAAACTAATTATGGTAAGTGATATAGAGTTTATGTTTATTTCATGTGCTTGTGGTTAATATGGGGAAATATTTGCAGAAAAAGGGACAGGTATGCGAAAATAACGAGTGCCGTAAGGCACGAGTTATTTTCGCGGACCTTTCCCTTTTGAGGCATATATTTCCCCATATTAACCACAAGCTGATGAAATAAATTATATATTATATTTCCTCTGATTATTTTGTCAACGAATGCCACTTTTAAAACTGGTGATCTCAAGTCAGATAACAGATATTTTCAAAAAACCTGTGAGTGACTTGTCTTGAGTAGGAATACGTCATAATTCAATACACATCTGTGACTTGTATACATTTTGCTCGCCATTGTTTTTCTGTAGTCGAGTCAAACGATTACTTGCTAAAGTTAAGTTATTTTTAGCAAAGTAGAACAAAAAAATAGTTCCAGATTTTCGGCAGGAGGAAAATATTCAGTGACGGGGAAATAATTGCCCCCAGCATAAATTACGACATTTCTTTACCCATAACATTTCTAAAAATAGACACATGAAATATAATATAAAGAGATAAATGAGCCATGCTCTGTGAAAAAGAGGCTCAATGCATCTGCGAAAGTAAGCACAGGCTGACCTGGACCAAAAGTTTTCACTATTGATCAGTTTTCCATTATGCCAATGAACCAGTATACCTACTGATTCCGTTGGTTATTAGACATAAGGAATTTTATGGATCCATCGTCATGTGATGACTTGCTTGGTATCATGCATCGCAGAAATGCATTAAACCTCCTTTTGCCAGAGTATGGGTCAAATTATTATTGTGTTTATGATACCCTTTTTCTAATCAAGTTTGTTGTCATTGCTGTAGATGATTATTTTCGAACTTTTGCTCTTGAAAACCATAGCTGTTTGGGTCAGATTATTTTTTTGATTTATCAAATTATTAGAAGATGATTTTGTTTTGATGATCCATGGGAAAAATGCCTTTTAACCCTTTACCAGACAACAAAATTTTAGCCCCGTCCTAATTGAAAGCGTTTGCAGATGACAATTTCTGTGTGGCTCAAATGGAGCAATTGTTTATTGATAGGGTAGGAAATATTGTGGGAAAAGGCAAAAATGCTGGTTACCAGCATTTTCTCCTTTTCCCTTAATGTTTTCAAAAGGCTTCTTTCCAACAGTCATCAAAACTCATCATTTTGTGGTTAAAGAGTTAAATCATTTTGGAAAAAAGAAAATAATTATGCTTGGACTTTTTCAACGTTTTGATTAATGAACTATGATGTTTAAGCTTAATTTGTTTACTTTTTTAATTGGAGATCCTTAGTCCAAATTTAAGTGGTCTGGCACAGAGGCAGATCTGCTTTTGTTTCTAATTATCCCCTGCCGAAAAGGCGGCTGGGGATATGGTAATAGTCTCCGTCCTTCCGTCATTTCGTCCATCCATCCTTCCGTCCCACATTTTTGTCTGGAGCATATCTCCAAAAGTATTTGAGATATCAACTTCAAACTTCACAAGTGGATAGATCTCATTAAGGAGGTGTGCAGTATACAAGAATCATTACTCTATCTTCAGTATGTTTGGAGTTATTGCCCTTTGTACATTTTTTTTCTGGAATTTTTGTCCGGAGCATATCTCCAAAAGTATGAAATCTAGGAACTTGACATACACATATAGAACTCATTGAGGAGGCGTGCAGTGCACAAGATCCATTACTCTGTCTTCAGTACTTTTGGAGTTATTGCCCTTTGTACATTTTTACTTTGAATTTTGTCTGGGGCATATCTCCAGAAGTATAAAAGCTAGGAACTTGAAACTTCACACATATATAGAACTCATTGAGGAGAAGTGCAGTGCATAACAACCATAACTGTGTCTTCAGTATTTTTGGAGTTATTGCCCTTTGTAAATTTTAACTTTGGATTTTTGTTCAGAGCATATCTCCAAAACTATAAAAGCTAGGAACTTGAAACATCACACACATATAGAACTAATTAAGGAGAAGTGCAGTGCTAAAGAATCATAACTCTATCTACAGTAATTGTTGAGTTATTGCTCTTTGTAAATTTTCACTTTGGAATTTTGTCCGGAGCATATCTCCAAAGTACAAAGGCTAGGAACTTAAAACTGTATACACTTATAGAATTCATTAAGGAGAAGTGCAGTTCACAAAAACCAAAACTCTGTCTTCAGTAATTTTGAGTTATTGCCTTTTGTTATGTAATGAAATCCTGTGCCATGGGACAAGGGAGCTTATAATTTCATCATGTACCAATAACAAAAAGGCCACATGTACATGCAAAACACAATACCTTTTATACGTTTGTTTCAAAAAAGGTCTTTTTCGGCAGGGGATATCATTTCAACGAAATTGCTTTTTTTTTGAAATATTTAACAAGAGCCACTGGCTGCTTTCTTATATTAGTATAGCCAGAGCTTATAATGTTCAACGTCTTCAGAAAATATTTTTTTTTCTCATCTTCCAGCAAAACATTGTTATAGACTTTCAAAAAAAAATATCAAAGTCACTTGCACTCAAAACAAACAAATGGCTTTGTTTACTGGAATTGTTTACATTTACTTTTTGCATTAAATGATATTTATGAGGGTCACTCCTATTGTAAACAATATTTCTTAACAGGTGTCTGCTGTAACTTTGTTTTTCAGGCTTTAATGATCCCACACTTACACCATTCTGTTAGTTGTATGCTTTGTTCTATCCGCATTCCATAATTTCCAACAATGTCATTCATTTAACCCTGTACAGTACAACTCGGAGTTTTAATAACTTTATGTCCTTACCAAACAACAAATTTATAGACTAGTCCAAATTGAAAGCATTTGCAGACAACAAAATAGATGTGACTGAAAAATGAAAAATTGATTTGGAAAGGTTAGAAAACATTGTGGGAAAAGGAGAAAATGCTGGTTACCAGCATTTTCTCCTTTTTCCACAAAGTTTTCAAAAGGCTTCTTATTCGGGGTCGTTAAAAGTTGCCATTGTGTGAAAAAAGGTTGAGAGAGAAAGCTTTTGCAAACATTGTGGAAAAAGTAGAAAATGCTGGTAATTTTCTTTACCCTCTTAGAGAACCATAGCTCATCTTTATCAGTTTCTTACTTTCTGTGTTCAGATTGAAAGAGATGACAATTTGTGGTTTGAGAAGGTGTTCACTGAACTCTTTCCCAAACAAGCCTTGGTTTTTAACGTGTCTGCAGTAAAAGTCTCTTGAAAACACTCATAACGAACAATTTTTCCTTTTCCCTCAGTGTTTTCTACCGTTTTCGAGAACTTTCTACCGTTTTCTCCAAATTTGAAATTGTCGTCTGCAAACTCTTTCGGTTTGGAAGAGTCCAAAATTTGTCGTTTTGGGAAAGGGTTATTACCTAACAATTAATTTTAGACTCTTTAACTCTTTACCAAATGAGAAAATTTTAGACTGGTCCAAATTCAAAACATTTGCCATTGACAAAATTAATTTGATACAAAATTGAAATTTTTTCTGTTCTGGAAAGGGTGGGAAACCATGTGTGAAAAGGAGAAAATGCTGATTACCAGCATTTTCTTCTTTTCTCACAGTGCTTTAAAAAGGCTTCTTTCTGAGAGTCGAGAAAATCCAGGATTGTTTGGTAATGGTTTAAGATTAAAAGCCTTGTGCAGATGACATATCCAAAAACAATTGCGACAAATGAGCCAAAAATATCTGATAGAGTCAAGTAGATTGGCAAGTCAAAACATTGTGTTGCCAGCTTTTTCTTCATTTTTAACCCTTACCATACAATCCCTGATTTTACGACATTATAGAAGCCTTTTGAAAACATTGTGGGAAAAGGAGAAAATGCTGGTAACCAGCATTTTCTCCTTTTCCCACAATGTTTTCTACCCCACTTCAAACAAATTTTGATTTCTTTAGCTACAATTGTTTTGTTGTCTGAAAGTGCTTTCAATTTGGACCAGTCTAAAATTATGTTGTTTGGTAAAGAGTTGATTATTTTTTCAAAAGTTTCTTTCTTAGGTTTGTCGAGGCGCAGGATAAATTGGTAACGACATAATGATGCATTTTGGGTGTTTGATTTCTTGGTATCTGAAGATATCATGCATGTTGAGCAGTCTATTAGATAATTGGAAACATTCTCGCTTGCCTTCTTAACAAGTCTATCCAATTAATTTGTATAGATAGATGAAAGAGAACAGGCAAAGTAGATGCTACAAGCTAAAATGATTGCAGCTAATTTCAATTATTGATAACTGCACTTCAGCTAGCTTATTCACTAATCCCCGCCCATACAAATACCTTACCACTTTTATGCCTTAATAAACAAATACAATAATAATTGGAAACAACTAGAATCTTTTTAAAACCCTATAACACAACAGAACAGAACAAAACAATTTTTTTTTTGCTATAAGGAATAACAATACTTCTAGCAAACATAAATGAAAGATAGAGTTTTGAGAGATTAATAGCGAGAAACTATATTCTACGTAATTTACATGCTGAAAATATTTTCTTAACCCATTACCACACAATCCCTACTTTTGAAGCTCCTGAGAAAGAAGCCATTAGAAAACATTGTGGGAAAAGGAGAAAATGCTGGTAACCAGCATTTTCTTCTTTTCCCACATTGTTTTCTATCCTTCACAAAATAAATTTCAAATTTTCAGTCACTTTAATTTTGTCATCTGCTAATGCTTTCGACTTGGATAAGCCAAAAAATTTGTTGTTCGGTAATGAGTTAAAGGAACCCCCTTAAAAAAACTTTTAGAGAAATGTTTTCATTGGGGTAAAATAGTATCAGGATTGGACTGCACGTTCAGTACAGTCCAACCCTGATTCTACCAGCCACAAACTATATAATATAAAGCATTGAATTAATGAAAGAGACCTCTTCAATTAGAAAATTTGGTTGAAATACTGTTTGTTATAGTTTTGGTCAGATTAATGTGAAATATGGCAAAGTAACAAACATTGTACATTCAAGATTAGAGTGCTTTTTTGTGTGCAATCTGATCTTGATGTACATTGTCCCCAAAAGCAGCTTAAGTCACTTTGAGAGGTGATATTATGTTTATTTATTAATTTTCGTTTGTTATAGTAAATTGGTTGATTCAAAGACCAACTTTAACCCTTTACTCCATAGATACTCATTTCTACTCATTGCTTGTAGGAGCCTTTGGAAAACATTGTGGCAAAAGGTGAAATTGCTTGTGAAGAGCAATTTCACCTTTTGTCACAATGTTTTCTATGCTATCAAAAGGTGCCATATGCATATAAGAAACGGTTTCATCCTTGCTGTTATTAAGGGTCATTTAGAGATACCATAGAAATGCCTTAAGGAGTAAAGGGTTAAAGATAAAGTGTAGGAAATATCTTCATCATTGCTTTCATCTTTCTATCCACTTGTTCATGCATACATTTGTCTGTCCATCAATCTAGGCAGTGTCCATCCATGCATTTCTCCATCTATCTATCCACTAACATGTCTTTCCAATGACCCATCTTTCCACCTATATGTCACTCATCCATTTATCAGTTTACCCACATGTCCAGTCCATTGATCCATCCATCATACTATCCAGCAATTGATCTAATCATACATTCTGTTGGTCCATCCATCCATCCATCCATCCATCCATCCATCCATCCACCCATCCAGCCACCCATATACTCAACTTTTCAAAACATTTTGTTTACCTTTCAGGTGACGGTTTATCATGCCACAACAAAATCCAAGACTACTACCAAGGAAGTGGCTACTGTAAGCCATGGTTCCATTGAGCCTGGAGGAAGTGACATATGGTCAGGGGAGCGGATGGTCATACCCCCAGTCCCGCCCTCGTATTTGGCTGGATGTAACATCATTGATATTAGATACATTTTAAAGGTTTGTATGATCCTCTTGTGTGTGTACAGTGTACAGTTTAGATCAAGATCAAACTGTATATTATATGCAGTCTGATCGTGAATGCACTTGCTTCAAGGCTATGCTTTAATTTTTAGCTCCACTGGCCGAAGGCCAGCAGGCTTGTGTCATAGCCCGTTGTCCGTCCGTCCGTGCGTTAACTTTTTCTTTAAGCATCTTCTTCTCTGAAACTACCCATCCAATTTTGATGAAACTTCACAGAAATGATCCTGCCATGGTCCTCTTCAGAATTTCTTGAAAGAATTAAATTCCTTCAAAAACTCTGGTTGCCATGGCAACAAAACTGAAAAATTTTGAAAATCTTTGAAAATCTTCTTGTCTGAAACCGTAAGGCATAGAGCTACCAAATTTGGCATGTAGCTTTATCTAGTGGACCTCTACTAAGTTTCTTCAAATTATAGCCCTGGGGTCAAAATTGGCCCCGCCCCGGGGATCACAAGTTTTACATGGGCTTATTTAGGGAGAACTTTAAAACTCCTCTTCTACCTAGGCATAGGGCCTAGGTCTACCGAATTTGGGATGTTGTTTTATTTAGTGGACCTCTACCAAGAGTGTCTAAATTATAGCCCTGGGGTCAAAATTGGCCCCGCCCCGGGGGTAACAAGTTTTACATGGGCTTATATAGGGAGAACTTCAAAATTCTTCTTCCACTGAGCCATAGGGCCTAGGGCTACCAAATTTGGCATGTAGCTTTATCTAGTGGACCTCTACCAAGGGTTTCCAACTTATAGCCCAGGGGTCAAATTTGGCCCCACCCCCGGGAGGTAACAAATTTTACATGGGCTTACATAGGGAAAACTTTCAAAATCTTGTTGCACCTAGCTATAAGGATTAGGGCTATCAAAGCTTTATCTAGGGGGTCTCTACCAGGGGTGCCCAAAAGTATAGCCCTGGGGTTGAATTTAGCCCCCGTCACAGGGGATCACAAGTTTTGCATTGGCTTAAATAGGGAAACTTTAATAATCTACTTGTACATAGCCATAAGGCCTAGGGCTACCAAATTTTGCATGTAGCTTTATATAATGGGCATTCTACCAAGAGGGCCAAAATTTTAACTTTGGGGGTCAAGTTTGACCCCATCCCAGGGGTCACAAGTTTTACATTGGCTTTATAAACCTGTCTCATGGGTCACATATTTTACAGGGCCTTTTATTGAGCAAACTTGTTTTACAGGGCTTTTTATTGGGCAAGATTCAAAAATCTTCGTGTTTATAACCACACATTCTAGTTTCATATTGTAGGTCTGGGGTCAAAATTGGCCCCAACCAGGGATCACAAGTTTAACATGGGCCTCAAGATATAGTCACTTTAATTTATACATTAATCAAGGGAAATAACTCTTTTTATGAAAGATAAAGTTTGGTACTATTTACCTCCCTTGATTATCAAACTGCATTGATACATGATTGATGCTAGACATTAAGTTTTTTGATAGAAAATATTCTGTTTTCAAGTGTTATTCATTTTTTTGATGCTAATAGTTATGCTCACATGAGGTGAATAATAAATTCAGAGTAAGGTTTCTATCATTCAGCTTATTTTTCCAAGGATTTTACCTTTCATGCTAATGAATGAACCTGCTTGTACTGCCTGAAAGCGTTCATTGTTTTTGAAGGCCCTCTTATTCATGGTCATGAACACTTCAATTTGTGTGGTAAAGGGTTAAAAAGCCAGTGGAGCGATACAGGGCCATCATGGCCCTCTTGTTTTTCTTTCTTAGTATGAATCTTTGTGCACCTTGAATTAAATTTAGCAGTAAGGGATCATCAAGGCCCTCTTGGCTTTTTAGCTCACCTGAGCACAACGTGCTCAAGGGGAGCTTTTAGGGTCACTGGCTGTCCGTCGTCCGTCGTGCGTCGTCCGTCGTGCGTCGTGCGTCGTCAACAATTCTTTAAACATCAACTCCTCCTAAACCGCTGGGCCAATTTGGACCAAACTTGGCAGGAATGTTCCTTGGGAGGTCCTCTTTAAAAATTGTTCACAGAATTTGATTCCGTCAAAAACTCTGGTTGCCATGGCAACAAAATGGAATTTTTTAGCAAATTCTTTAAAAATCTTCTCCTCTGAAACCCCTGGTCGGATTTTGAAATAATTTCACAGATATGTTCCTTGGGTGACCCTTTTCAAAAATTGTTCTTGAAATTTTGATCCGTCAAAAATTGTGGCTCTGGTGAATGGGGGCTACTTGCACTATACAGAAATGAAGAAATTCTTAAAAAATCTTCTCCTCTGAAACCGCTGGTTGGATTTTGAAATAATTTCACAGATATGTTCCTTGGGTGACCCTTTTCAAAAATTGTTCGTGAAATTTTGATCCGTCAAAAAATGTGGCTCTGGTGAACGGGGGCTACTTGCACTATACAGAAATGAAGGAATTCTTAAAAAATCTTCTTCTCCGAAACCGCTGGTCAGATTTTGAAATAATTTCACAGAGATGTTCCTTGGGTGACCCTTTTCAAAAATTGTTCGCGAAATTTTGATCCGTCAAGAAACATGGCTCTGGTGTATGGGGGCTTCTTGCACTATTGGGAAATGAGGAAATTCTTAAAAATTTTTCTTCTCTGAAACCACTGGTCAGATTTTGAAATAATTTCTCACAGATGTTCCTTGGGTGACCCTTTTCAAAAATTGTTCACAAAATTTTAATCCGTCAAGAAACATGGCTCTGGTGAATGGGGGCTACTTGCACTCTAGGGAAATGAAGAAATTTTTAAAAATTCTTCTTCTCTGAAATGGCTGGACAGATTTTAAAATGATTTCACAGTGATGATCCTTGGGTGACCCTTTTCAAAAAGTGTTCACAAAATTTTGATCCATGAAGAAACATGGCTCTGGTGAATGGGGGCTACTTGCACTATATGGAAATGAAGAAATTCTTGGAAATTCTTTTTCTCTGAAACCCCTAGTCAGATTTTAAAATAATTTGACAGAGATGTTCCTTGGGTGATCCTTGCTCTTGTGAATGGGAGCTATTTGCACTATATGGACATGATGATATTCTTGAAAATTCTCTTTCTCTGAAACCCTGGTCAGATTTTAAAAGAAATTTTCCGAAATGTTCCTTGGGTGACCCTTTTCAAAACTTGTTCGTAAATTTTGATCCATCAAGAAACATGGCTCTCGTGGATGGGGGATACTTGCTCTTATACAGAAATGAAGAATTCTTAAAAATTCTTCTTTTTGAAACTGATGGTCAGATTTGGAAATGAATTTTACATGTGACCTATTGAAAATTGCTTAGCAAAATTATAAATTTGGTTCCAATGTTTCAATACCTCAAAAAAAAAAAAAAATAGGGTATGGTCATCTCAAAACTCAGGTGAGCGATCCAGGGCCATCTTGGCCCTCTTGTTTTCTTATCTGATTATTATACCCCCACAAAACAAATGTTTTCAAGGGTATACTGGAATCAACCTGTCTGTCTATGTTTCTGTCCGTGTGTGTACAAAAACTAGTAATTTTGTGTCTTGAACTACTCCTACAGTTTTGCTTCAATTGTTTTGTACTCTGCTCAGATATTGATCATATTTTGAAGGTTTGCAAGACAAAATTTTTTATGTTCCATATTGAGGATTTATCTCCCTGGAACTTCACAATTTTTTATACCCCTAAAAAATGAATATTTTTGGGGGTATACAAGAATCAGCATGTCTGTTTGTCCGTGTGTCCATCCTTGTGTATTTGCCTACACAAAACTAGTAATTTTGTGAACTCCTCGAATAGTTTTGCTGCTGTTGTATTGAAAGTTTGTTGATACATTGATTGTATACTATATTTGAAGCACATTGAAATTGTTTTCCACATCTGCTTTCTATTTGGATAAGTCTAAAATTTTGTTGATAATCAGCATTTTCTCCTTCAACCATTTTTTCTACCCCATCAGTGACAAATTCCTTCATGTTAGCAGCATTGAAATTGTCGTCTGCAGTTGTTTTCAGTTTGGGCATGTCTACATATTTGTTGTTTGATGAAAGGTTCATTCTTCATTACAACTTATATTGTGTGAATTACGGCAAATGAAAGTATTGTATTATATTGAATTAATGTCATAAAACTAAATGTTTTATAGCTGGAAGTAGATCCATCTGGCCCAGCATTTGACCTTGAGGTGCCTTTAGAAATCATTATTGGAACAATTCCATTGAGGCAGATTGTGCAGCAGTTTTACCCACAATTCCAACCACCAGTTGCACCAGT
Organism: Tridacna crocea; assembly: GCA_943736015.1. Lineage (NCBI taxonomy): Eukaryota > Metazoa > Mollusca > Bivalvia > Cardiida > Cardiidae > Tridacna > Tridacna crocea. The sequence continues at coordinate 41,261,762 of OX031066.1, read as the reverse complement.
TCAGCCGACAGCACCAAATTTAATGCCACCAGACTTACGTAAGTGTCACTGTGTAGGCCTAATTGCTGTACAGATCAAGTTATCACTGTATGAATACATATTGTTATGCCTTTGTAGTTGGCAGCTTTGGAAATTATTGTTATAAAAAAGCTTTTCATTTGCTTATCTGCAAGAACTGACATTTAAAATATCTCTCTTATTTAACTCTTTACCACACTATTCCAGATTTTGATGACTCTGAGAAAGAAGCCTTTTGAAAACATTGTGGGAAAAGGAGAAAATGCTGGTTACCAGCATTTTCTTCTTTTCCCACAATGTTTTATACCCTTCCCAAACCAAATTTTTATTTTTCAGTCACCTTTATTTTGTTGTCTGCAGATGCTTTTAATTTGGACGAGTCTAAAATTTTCTCGTGTGGTAAAGAGTTAAAGAAATATGTACTTCAAACTTAACTCTTTCCCAAAGAATCCATGATTTTTACGGGTCTGGAATAGTAGCCTTTTGAAAACATTGTGAGAAAAGGAGAAAATGCTGGTAACCAGCTTTTTCTCCTTTACCTACAAGGTTTTCTACCCTATCATAGATAGAAATCATCTTTTTAGCAAGAGTTGAATCGTCGTCTGCAAATGGTTTCAATTTGGTCTAGTCCAAAAATATGTCGTTTGGGAAAGGGTTAAACAAGTTGTTTACTATCAAAATGGGAACCCATACAACAGTTGCAGATAATTATGACATGATACAGTTATGCCCCTTTTTCATTTTAGACTTTAAACCAGAAATCAAGCATCTGCAGCTGAAAGTTAGCATCCACAAGCAGTGCTGCTGTTAATTTCAAAAGTCATTCAAAATTAGATTCTTATTCTAATTCTGATTTTGAAAATGAAAGGTCATCGTAATGTCTTTGATTATTTTGATGGCATGTAAGCTGTGCTTTGTTGCAACACAGTTCTTTAGATATGTACTCTATCCTCATCTTTCAGTGATGTCTACAGTTGTGTCCTGTGTCTTAGTTTTTATCGCCTTTACAATTGGCATGACAGAGTTACTCTTACGCTTTTACCACACAATTTCAACAATTAACGACCATGAGATAGAAGCCAAATGAAAGCATTGTGGGAAAAGGAGAAAATGCTGGTAACCAGGGGGTTTTCTTAACTTATTACCAAACAACAACATTTTAGGCTTATCCATATTGGAAGCATTTGCAGACAACAAAATGAAAGTGACTGAAAATTTGAAATTTGTGTTGTGAAGGGTAGGAAACATTGTGGGAAAAGAAGAAAATGCTGGTTACCAGCATTTTCTCCTTTTCCCACCATGTTTTCTAAAGGCTTCTTTCTCAGTGGCGTCAAAAGTAGGGATTGTGTGGTAATGGGTTAAGAAAAGATCTTTGAAACTTTTAAGTTATTATCTTTTTGTCTGTAAATTGACCTCAGAATGTTGAATAAATCGCAGTTTATAAGTCTGACAGTTCTATTTGTTTGAAAATGTCACAGAATATTTTAACTCTTTACCAAACGACAAAATTTTGGACCAGTCCAAATTGCAGATGACAAAATAAAATGTGAATCAATAAACAAAATTTGATTTAGAAAGGGTAGAAAACAGTGTGGGAAAAGGAGAAAATGCTGGTTACCAGTATTTTCTCCTTTTCTCACAATGTTTTCAAAGGCTTTCTCTCTCAGGGTCGTTAAAAGTCGGGATTGCATGGTAAAGAGTTAACTTCCTTATTTCAACAAGCTTTGACTGTATATTCAAGTCTCTTGTGATTTTTTTCAGCTCCTCCCAGCTACTCGGAATGTGTATTTGGCAAAGTGGGCGTGGAAGAAGAGGATGATAATGAACACACCATGGGGGACAAGGATTTTGCTCCAGCATATACCTACTATGATTGGTCAAAACATCCTACTATGACCAGCCGACCTTGAGGTCCTACAACAGTGCTTTTTTCTTCGTACAATCGCAGATCTTGAGGTCCTACAACAGTGCTTTTTTCTTCGTACAATCGCAGATCTTGAGGTCCTACAACAGTGCTATTTTCTTCGTAAAATTAGACCTGTGTTAAATCTTCGTCAGCTTTATAAAGGGGCCACCTGTTTTTCAGCACCTTTATAAAGTTACGAGTTGCAGAACCCAAATTATAGTTTTGGGTGTGGAAGACTCCAGTTTTATCTGGTTTTAAATCTTTTAAGTTTTTCAATAGAAAGTAGACTGTTTTTAACAACCACCTGCCTTAAAAGATCAGTATTGTATTCTTTCATAATTGGTTGCCTAAGACGGGTTAAATTGTCATATTATTATTTGTATTTTTGTTATCATGACTAATCATGGATAATCAAATTGAATCTACTGGTATGAAGTCATTTTGGCAAAAGGATGAAATGCTTGTTTTGAAAAATCAAAACAAATTTAAACAAATTATGCTTTTGTCACAATGTTTCATAAAGACAGTTGCTAAGTTTGCAGCAGACAACTGGGAAATATTGGTAATGGACATAAATTAGGGTTCAACACATATTGTATGAAATCATGGTGACAAAAGGATTAAGTGAGAGTTTTGAACATTTATCCGTCTGATTCAAATCTTTACCGCATAATCCTGACTTTAAACAACCTGTAGAAAGAAGCCTTTGAAAACATTATGGGAAAAGGATAAAATTCTGGTAACCAGCATTTTCTTCTTTCACAACAGTGTTTTCTACCCTTCCCAGACCAAATTTTAATTTTTAGTCACAATTATTGTGTCATCTGCAAATGCTTACAATTTGGACCAGTCTATAATTTTGTCATTTGGTATAGAGTTAATGTTTTATCTGAATCCCTTTTGCAAGACAAATCAAGTTATGTGCATTTAATATTGTGTTTGTCCTTTTCAAGGCAACAAAATTCTAGACTATGCAACGGGCAAAACGATTGACTTTGTCTTTGAAAGGGTGAAAAGCATTGTGGAAGAAGAAGAAAATGCTGGTTAACGGTACTTTCTCCTTGACCCATAAGCTTTTCGGAGGCCAATTGGAGTCTATATGGTACACAGTAGTTAACTCTTTACCAATTTTTAACAACCCTGAAGAAGATGGCTTCTGAAAGCATTATGGGAAATGGAGAAAATGCTGGTAACCAGCATTTTCTCCTTTTCCCACAATTTTTCCCACAATTCCATAAAAAAAAATCCTTTTCTATGTCACATTTGAAAATGTTGTCTAGAAATGCTTTTTTCCTGCATATTTTCGAAACCGCCCATCTGTGTTTAAATTTACTGAACTGCTAAAATCCCAAGACAAAAACATTATTATAAAAGCCGCAGTCTACGTCAAACATGCGATCGCAAAACGACTGGAAATATTATGATTCTTAGATCTGAAATGTTCACTCTCTACTGTTTGTTTATTGTTTATTTCTAATCATGATACTTTTCAACTTATTTTTATCCTATGTGTCTTTTTTGTAATATCATGATTGTACTAGATAGTATCTCCATGTGCTACTGCTACGTTGTTTTTGTATATTGTAGTGTAACTGATGATGTAGTTTGTATAAGTCAAAGTAAAATCCTGTTCTATTCTGTTCTGTTCTGCATCTGGACAGGTCCAAGATTTTGTTGTTTGGTAAAGGGTTAACATAAAAGGGGCCATATCCACTAATCATTTGCAAGAACATTCTTCATTTTTACATGCTTGAGATTCTCCAAGTTTGAAAGTAACACAAATTCTGATGGCTAAACCATTTGATTTAGCCAGTCATAAGTTATATTACCTTCAAATTTAGAACATTCCGAAGAATATGATTTAAACTGTTCTTACTAATGATTGATGAATACGGACGGGTATCATTTATTGGATTAATCGTATGCATGTACATTTATAATCTTTATATAGACAATAAGTGTATCATATGTATTATTTTATTGTGCAATATTTACTATGCATATCTGCATTTATCTTAAATTTTGTGTCATTTGACAAAAAGCTACATCTTCAAATTGCTAAACAGCCAGGAAAAAGGCTTTTGAAAACATCTTAAAAGAAAAAAACAGAAGAAATTGTTAATAATCAGCATTTTTCTCCTTTCAAAGCACAATCAGATGATTTTAGACACATTTAATCTTCAAGTATGCAATCCAGATTTTACGCAACTCATAAGGTTATGACTTTCGATAACATTGTAAGAAAAGAAGAAAATCAAACATTTTTTTCAAAGTTTCACCATGTGCTCTTGTTTCTTTATCTATGTGTTTTTCAATTTGACCCTCTGTCATGGAAAAAGGGGGTTTCTTGTAAAATGAAAAAGGGGCCCTAATGCAAAATTGCAGTCTTTACTAATATCTTGTTCAGTGTTTGTCAACATTTCATGGTTATATCTTGTTTTACAAGTTTCAACATGTGCCCTTTGTTTTTGCAATCTATGAATTATTAATACGCAAATACGTCTTTCCTGGTTTCTCAAATTAAGGCTGCATCATGGAAAAAGGGGACTTCATGGAAAAAATTGTAGGAAAAGGAGAGAATCGTGTTAAAACATTTGAAGGGGTATTAACCAGATTTTGACCCAGTTTTTCTTCTTTTTGTTTTGTCTAACACATCTGTTATCATATATTCTTTTATCATATATTCATGACTCACTTTCTTACATGCTATTCTTTTCTTTTATTACTTTTTTTTGTGAGTTAAATGACCTAGATGTTCATGCCTCATAAAACATCATACATTAATTAATTCTTCTTTTTGTTTGTTGGGGGGGGGGGAAGAGAAGAAAGGTGATACTTATTTTGTAGAGAAAATTCATGACAGTGTGACAGTTTACTCTTAAAGGTGTGTATTTAGAATTTTTACATCTCACCAAATCAAAAAATATATATATCACTGAAATTTATATGAAAAAATAATACAAATCATCAATAATTCAGATTCATAAAATTACAAAAAAAATTTTTTTTGATAGTATTCCCTTAGAAGGCTACGTAGCCTCTTAAGCTATTTTTAGATTTCGCACCAAAAATCAATAAAGCATTGTGGGAATGTCAAGTGACTGGCACGTGACTCATAACGCTTAAATTCCCTATCATAACAAACGTGTAATAATTATTTTCCGTAATGTCTACTTCGGACGCTATGTTTGAAGCTTCTTCTGTGTATTCCTGTAAGTAAATCAGCGAATTGATCATCTAAAAATAGAATGTGTCTCCCGTTGGTGTCAACCTGGGCCGCAGTAAATCTCTAATTTCTCGTGTTGTCGGACGGTTTTCGAATACTGGGATTTTATGAATGAAAATTAAAAGGCTTTGGGAGTATAAGGATGATTTTTTTGCACTTTTGTAAAATTTTCGTTCCACAATCTGAAGGGCCATCTTTAATTGAAGTATACTAGGCTGAAAAAAATTCCTTTAAGTAGGACTGACAACTTTTGTACAAGCCAGAGTGTGTGAATCTACCAACTCAGTTTTGGGGCCAACCTATTTCTTACCCTGTTTCTCTTGTTATGTAGTAATGGCTATACCAATTTTAAACAAAAAAAGAACATTTTAAAAATTTTACAAAATACTGTGTTAGTCTGTTACTCCTTTTGTTCTTAGCAAGGAGGTCAAAATTAATAGGTTATTTTTAAGATTTTCTACAAAACTTGCAAAACCAAAATCTGGTAAAATGTCCCTTTAAAATCATTGTTGTTTCTCCCCATTTGACCATTTACTACAAAATCCTAAGTTTAACCCTTTCCCAAACAAGCCCATGTTTTTAGGTGTCTGCAGTACAAGTCTTTTGAAAACACTGTGCAAAAAGGAGAAATTACTTGTAACAAGCAATTTCTCCTTTTCCCACAGTGTTTTCTACCCATTTGGAGAACTTTCCGCCATTTTTATCAAATTTGAAATTGTCATCTGCAAACTGTTTGAGTTTGGAAGAGTCTAAAATTTGTCGTTTGGGAAAGGGTAACAGCTTTGGGCAGTTGGATTTTCGAAAACATTGTATGAAAAGGAGAAAATGCTGGTAACCAGCAATTTTTTCCTTTTCCCAGAATTGTTTAACCCATTACCAAACGACAATATTTTAGACTGGTCCAAATTGAAAGCATCTGCAGAAGACAAAATAAAAGTTACTGAAAATTTGAAATTTGTTTTGTGAAGGGTAGAAAACATCGTGGGAAAAGGAGAAAATGCTGGTTACCAGCATTTTCTCCTTTTCCCACAATGTTTTCTAAAGGCTTCTTTCTCATGGGTGTCAAAAGTAGGGATTGTGTGGTAATGGGTTAAACAGAAGTTGAGACCTGTCCAAATTGAAAGCATTTGCAGATGACAAAAGAAGAGTGAATCATATACTGAAATTTGATTTGGAAAGGGTAGAAAACATTGTGGAAAAAGGAGAAAATGCTGGTTACCCACAATGTTTTCAAAGGGCTTCTATCTCACGATCGTAAAAACCAGGGATTGTTTTGTAAAGGGTTAACACACTTTCTGATAACTAATTTCATCATTTGTGGCATATAAATGTTGTCGTCTGCAAGTGTTTTCAACTCGGACTTGTCTAAAATATTGTCATTTTGGAAAGAGTTGACAGGTTGTTTTTCTTTATGTTTTGCACACTGGTTGTTATTGTTCCTGTATGGTAAAGGCCTAAGCCTTATGTTGCCTTTTTAACCCTGGTCTAATGTCCATTTGAGGAGAGTGCTTATCAAGTTCAGACTGCAAAGAGCATGCAGTTTGATCTTAGATCTACACTGTCCGATTAGGAGATACTCGTCACTTCCAAACTTACTTTAAATAGGGGTTTATACTATGGGTTTGAAAGGGGTTTTTTTACGTGTTTTAGCAGGTTAAGGGTTTACCTCGTATAAGTCATGTTAAGGTTTAACTCTTTACCACACGACAACATTTTAGACTGGTCCAAATTGAAAGCATTTGTAAACGACAAAATTAACGTAACTCAAAAATCAAAATTTGTATCCGACCGGGTAGAAAACATAGTGGGAAAAGGAGAAAATACTGGTTACCAGCATTTTCTCCTATTCCCACAATGTTTTCTAAAGGCGTGTATCTCAGGGTTGTAAAAACCAGAGATTGTTTGGTAAAGGGTTAAAAGATGTACATTTATATTACTTGGATTCAAATAAAGTTATTATAACTAAATGCATAGTATTTACTTTTAAATAGATATTACATCGTACATCCAAGTGTTTGTAGTTTTGTTCTATATTCAGGAGCTATAATATCCCATCATTTCTAAATAATCCTGTAAACCTGAATTTCATTTGTTTGAATTGGAGTAACATACCATTTCAAAGATGCCCGTCTACAGCTGGTGAGCAGAAACACTGTTAAATCTAAAAAAATTTAGAATGGTACAGAAATCTGTCCATTGTGTACACAAGGATAAATTGCTGACATATATCCTGTAACTAAAAAGAAGAAACACGAAGGTTTGTGTTAGAAACCGAAAATTGGCCAGAAGAAAACTGGCTGACAATTGAAGCTGTAAACAATAGTGGTGCGTCACAGAAATTTATCGCTGGTGTCAGCCTTGAGTCGGATATTGAGTAACTTGCATATAGGCCTCGATCTCCGTTTGAAAATCGAGGGGGAAACAGAGAAGCCTACATTTTCCTTTGTTTACCTCAGTATACCCAGGGTGAAGGTCAAATATAGTCAAGCAACAGAATGCATGATCATCATACAAATCTACCCGAGTGTATAATGGATATCGAAAATCTTTGATTCAAAAACTGGAAATCAGGAGTCTGTTTAACATAGAAGGCCGCAACTCAGCAAAATGCATTTTCTAAGCAACCTTGCAGCCGTCAGGAGCAATATTTGGCACAAAGATATAAGAATAACTATAATTTGATAAAGTAAATACAAGATGAGTTAAAACTGACTTAAAATGAGTATAAAGGCCTCTTTAACCCTTTCCCAAAGGACAAATTTTGGACTCTTCCAAATCGAAAGAGTTTGCAGACGACAATTTTAGATTTAGAGAAAATGGCAAAAAGTTCTCAAAAAGGGTAGAAAACACTGGGGGAAAAGGAGAAATTGCTTGTTAGTAGCAATTTCTTCTTTTCCCACAGTGTTTTCAAAAGTCTTTTACTGCAGACACGTAAAAACCAGGGCTTGTTTGGGAAAGGGTTAAATACTTAGGTCATATCATGGCAGTGGATGTGCATTGGTATGTCTTTCATGGCTTTCTCACACCAACACAGATATGAATTTCTTTCCAAGCCACTTTTCTCAGATGCATCAGAGGTGAGAATTGAAAATAGCTGGTATGTAAAGAAAGTGCTTCAACCAGACATCTAATCAGCATTTTAATTTTAGAATACCCTCCAGAGTATAATTCATTATTTCAAATAGTTAAAACAATTTCTTTTTCTGTTCTCACAGAAGACCCTGTGTAGGATTTCCAATAGATTGTATTTAATAACTTTTTTATACAGTTTTTCCAACATTCATCCATGACCCTCTTTTCGACATCTTTGCAAATAATCATCTATAACTTTTTGGGATCTTTGCAAATATTGGATACTCAATGATAAATGTAATTAATCTTTTTACCCATTACCACTCAATCCCTACTTTTGACGCCCCTGAGAAAGAAGCCTTTTGAAAACATTGTGGGAAAAGAAGAAAATGCTGGGAACCAGAATTTTCTCCTTTTCCCACAGTGTTTTCTACCCTTACCAGAACAAATTTCTATTTTTCAGTCACCTTTATTTTGTTGTCTGCAAATGCTTTCAATTTGGACCAGTCCAAAATTTTCTCGTGTGGTAATGAGTTAATTATAAATTGTCTCCTAGTTTTAATTTGAAGTACCATAGTTTCGGAGATATGTATGTTATACCGAAAGCAAAATTTTGTTCGATGTGTTTTACATAACCTTGATTTTACTTAACCCTTTACCCCATAAGGCATTTCTAAGGTATCTCAAATTGACTCTAAATAACAGCAAGGATGAAGCCGTTTCTTGTGTGTATATGACACCTTTTGACAGCATAGAAAACATTGTGACAAAAGGTGAAATTGCTTGTCACGAGTAATTTCACCTTTTGCCACAATGTTTTCAAAAGGCTCCTATAAGCAATGCATAGAAATGAGTATCTATGGAGTAAAGGGTTAATATACAATGCAGACCGTGGAGTGGAAATAATAGAATGTGGAGAACTGATAACAGAAACACCAGGATAAATTGGTGCACTGGCTTCTGTGATGTAAATGAAATAATGTTGAAAACGGTGTAAGACATCATACAATTAATCAGTGAATCTTTGCAAATATTCATCAGAGGTCCTATTTTTTGTCTTTGCAAATTTTCACCCAAGACAATTCGAGTCTTTGCAAATATATATTGAAGACTCTTTAAGTTAAGCTTTTGACAGTATATAAAAATACTTAACATGAAGTATCTTATGCCCGTATTTACCAACTATTCTTAAGAACGTTCTTAGGCTTTTTTACCAAGGTTTTCTAAATTTGTAAGTATCACAACTGATTGGCTTAACAATTTCTGATTGGCTAAACCAAATAGTTTTTGTGTTACTGGAGAATAAGACAAAGAAAATTCTTAAGAATGGTTGGAGAATATGGGCCCTGTACTCTTTTTGTCAACTTTCAAATATTTATCTAAAACTTTCTAAATTCAGTCTTTGTCAATTTACATCCAGCACTCTTTGTGAAGTTTCGGTCAATATTTATCTTAAACTCTCCATATTAAGACTTTTTACCCAAGCCTCCATGTTTTTGTTTTGTCTTTGTGAATATTCATCCAAGACTTTCTTAGTGGGGGCCATTCCAAAAATTTGTCATTGACTTTACATGTCCAAAATTGGGGACACCTGCATATTAAAGGCATTTCCAGATGACAAATGTGGCTGAAACATTACCTAGATTTGTTTTTGTATGGGCAGTAAACTTTGTGGAAAAAGAAGAACATCCTTCTCCTCAGCATTTTCTGCTTTTTGTCTCTTCTTTCACAATCTATTTTTCTTTTGGTCATTATGAAATTTAACTATTGGTAAAGGTCAAATTTTGGAGGAAAATACTTACAGCAGAAAAAAAGAACAAACATACCACTTACTCTATCTAAGCTGTTTATTTTGATTAAGCACATTTTGCAAAAGGTTACAACTATAGTGTAAGTACTGAAGCCAAATAAGTTCTCAAAACAGTACAGTTAAACAAAAACTTAAGTTTATTCCTTCTATGTAACCTATTACCAAATGACAAAATTCCAGTCTAGTCAAAATCAAAGAGTTACCAGGATCCGTATTTACCAATCATTCTCAAGAACATTCTTAGTCTTATCCTCCATACTTTTCCAAATATGAAAGTAACACAGCTTCTGATTAGTTAAACCAGATTGGTTTAACCAATCAGAAGTTGCATTACTTTCTGACTTGGAAAGTCTTGCTGAATAAGACAAAGAACAAGATTGGTTGGTGACTACTGACCCTTATGACAAGTTATACATGGCTTAAGTGATAATATTAATTTTACAAACACTAGAACACCAGCATTTTCTCCTTTTCTCACATTTTCAGAAGCCTTCCTTACAGGACTTTTTGGTAAAGAGTAAATCAGTTCAACATTAGGCTTGAAAAGCAATCTTCTGTGAATTACCTGAACCTGAAATCATTTAGACCAAGCCAATTACAGTTATACAGTTAACTATAAAATAAATCAAACATTCTATTGTTGGGACTACTTAACTGAAAAAAGAATAGCGAAATAGAAATGATTATTTAACTGAATAGACTTTATTACCTAAACAGAATAAACTCTCCTGAAATAAAGTTACAACAGTCTTGTTGCACTTTTTCTGCAACTTTATTCTCAACTCCACAAAAAAGAATCGCCTTAACCCTTTCCCAAACGAGAAATTTTAGACTCTTCCAAACTCAAAGAGTTTGCAAACAACAATTTCAAATTTGATGAAAATGGCAGAAAGTTCTCCAAATGGGTAGAAAACACTGTGGGAAAAGGGGAAATTTCTCCTTTTCCCTCAGTGTTTTCAAAAGACTTGTACTTCAGACACGTAAAAACAAGGGCTTGTTTGGGAAAGAGTTAACCTTATAGAACCATGAACAAGTGTTGTACCTTTTTCCAAGGTGAAGCAGAACAATCAGGTCCCGATAAAGGAAAATCAAAGACAGTGAAACATTATGGTAAATATGGAAGGTAGCAAATCAACAAAACATGACAATCAAATAATTTCAAAAATTAAAGCGTTCATTTTCATGGTAAATCAGCATACATAAGAGCCATACTTTGGCTAAAGGGGAAAAGGGGCTTAACCCTTTACCAAACAACAAAATTTCACACTGGTCCAAATTGAAAGCATTTGCAGACAACAAATTATAGGCGGCTCAAAAGGTGGAATTTGTCCTTGATAAGGGTAGAAAACAGAGTGTGAAAAGGAGAAAATGCTGGTTACCAGCATTTTCTCCTTTTTACACAATGTTTTCAAAAGGCTTCTTTTCCAGAGTCGTTAATACTTAGGATTGTTTGGTAAAGGTTTAATGCATATCAGTGATGTATTTGTTTAAACCAAGCATATCGTCACATAGTTATAGATCCATAATTCCATTTTGTCACACAACCTAGAGACGCGATATATTACCAATAGCAGAAGGTTTTGGCCAAGGAAATCCTGCACAGACTGCACGCAGGCTGACCTGGGTTGATATTTTCCTGATATTAAGTCTCCTCACAGAGCATGACTCATGTATTTCCTGCTGTAGGTTAGTGAGCCAAGCAAAGACTGAAATGGACAAGTTAACTCTTTACCAAACGACAAAAAATTTTCGACTGCTTCGAATTGAAAGCATTTGCAGACGACAAAATAAATGTGACTGAAAAAAATTAACTTGCGTTAGGAACAGTAGAAAACATTGTGAGAAAAGGAGGAAATGCTGTTTACCAGCATTTTCTCCTTTTCCTACAATGTTTTCAAAAGGCTTCTTTCACAGGGTTGTTAAAAAGTCGGGATTGTGTGGTAATAGGTTAAAGATAAACAGCAAGTTAGTGTATTTTATAGGTACCCACTGGATGTACATGCAATTCATAAGAAATATTTTGCCCAACAACTTAGTTCTTTACCTCACAATCCAAAGTTTTAAAATCACCGAGAGACAAGGCTTTTAAAAACATTGAAGGAAAGGCGAAAATGCTAGTAACCAGCATTCCTCCTTTTCCACAATGTCTCTTTTCTGATACAAATCCCATCATTTGAGTCTCATTTAGTCAGTAGCCTGCAAATGGTCTCAATTCAGACTTGTCTAAAATTTTGTCATTTGGTAAAGAGCTAACAGACATTTAACTGAGAGTAAAAACTATGAAAACACTGTGACAGAGATATGGTTAAAAATAATTGTAATCCTTTCCTTGACTTCATCAAACAATTCATCTGTTAAAATGTTGTCCTGTGTCTTTTGCTTCTACTTTTTTTCTTTTGCAAAGTCAAACAGCTATTATTTACCCAATGGCATACATACAAATGGCGAGTAGTAACACTAAGAAAGCTTGCCATTTATGATAATTTATAAAAAACTATCGGAAAAATAATGTATTTTAAGGCAGTCACCCTCATGATGGTATAAAGGGTGTATTTGTATTCTAGTGGATTCAAAGTTAATAACAATAAAAAATATCTGTGAAGAAATCTTTGGTTTAAATAGGTATAGTTGCCAGTCATTTACAATTGCTGGTTTGGAGTATTTTTTTTCTTTTACCCAAAGGCCTTCTTCCTCAAAACACAGGACAGTTTAATAAAGACTCAAATAATTTTTAATATAGAAGCAAGGACAATCACCAAAGGAAATTAAAGTGAAAGTTACTAGGAAAGATACGATTGGCTAAATATTGTAACAACTCTCAGGAGCAGGAAATCAGTGGTAAAATTATAACAACTCTCAAGAGCCAACAATCAGTGGTAATTATGCACATAAAAGTGAAAAAAATCATAAACTGTAAGGTGAAGTATACAATGTCAACTAATAAAAAAAATCACATCAAAGGAAAGCCACCTTTTCAACAGTAAAAACTGATTCAAACAAAGGATGGTCTTGTTTGTTCCAACAGGTACTAGAAATTCGCTGATTTCACTTCCATCACAAAATGTTTAAACTTTGACAAAAAACATGCATGTCAGAATAACTACAGTTGTTTTACTATTTTCTTCTTACATCCTTTTATATTGTTACAGTTTTTTATTGAAAAATAATGAGAATGTTTGGTCATAAGTTTATCTTCAGATCTATCGTTACAGCTACAGAAGAAAAACCCTGTTGAAAGTTGAAAGCATGTATAATAACAGACAAATTACCAATGTAATTGGTGTAATGGATAGGAAAAAACCCTAGGAATTTGTCCTCAAAACTGGAAACAGTAATAGGAATAACTTTGAAGGGTTTCATAACATGAAATGTGTTTTTCCACCTGTAATCTCAGCAATCTTGCAGCCATCAGGGACAAAGTTTGGTATGAAGATACAAGAATGATTACAGGGCCATAAAATATGGATGAAATGGCTTAGACATTGGCTGAACTCTTTACCCAAACGACAAAATTTAAGAATGGTCCAAATTGGAAGCACTTGCAGACGACAAAATAAACACAACTCAAAAATTTCTAGAAGGGTAGAAAACATTGTGGGGAAAGGAGAAAATGCTGGTTACCAGCATTTTCTCCTTTTCTCACAATGTTTTCAAAAGGCTTCTTTCTCAGGGCTGTGAAAACCAGGGATTGTTTGGGAAAGAGTTAATACTGCCCGAAAACCATTAGAGATGTATCTTCAACTGTATAAATACCACATTCAGGGCCCATGCCGCAGACTACTGAAACATTTTAAGAAAAGGAACAGTTCTCTATAACAAGCTATCACTTGTTTCCCAAAATTGTTTTTTATTCAGTTGTGAAAAAGAAGTATCTAAGTGTCCATCTAACAATTTTACTTTGTCATATTTGCAATGTTATACAGCTGGTCTATGTTAAGCTTGAATAGTGGTTGGTAAATCACTCCAGAAAATGCCAAAAGGAAACCACCCATGATCCTTTGATTTGAAGCAGTTTTTACAATATCATTCCATACTGCCCAGTTTTACCATTCAACATGACATAAAAATTAGCAAAACAGATTATGTTATAATTGAACAAAAACAAGATTTTTAACATGAAAGCTCAGAGGAATAGAAACAAATGCTGAATTTAAATAGGATGGCTGTCACCTAAACAATGTCAAAAAAGGGACCGTTAGGGCCGAGTCAACTGAAATATGAGCTTCAGAACCAAATTTAAGCTAAATCTTCATTTTTTTTCCTTGTCCAGTTTGGATCAGACACTGAAGGAGAGGAAGGAATTGAGAATTAATGCCATGAATAACACACTATAGATACTTATTTGCATGACAGTTACGTGACAACACCACATACCTCGAGTTCTAGCATAGAAAATTAGACATTCTTTTAAGAACTGGCTACCATACAAAAAGTTTTTTTTTTCTTTGTAACAATCATCCTTTTAACTAATATATAGTTTACAAACTATTGACTCAGTCTGTAATTTTCACAATATGACACTTTTGTAGAAATTTGAAACTTACTCTGATTTAACCCCTGGCACTATATCATATTCAAGTGCTGTTATGTATCAAAATTCCCAATTGTCTTTTAGAAAACATTGCCTTCCAAAGTTACATTGTTTTCAGATTGAACAACAACACATAATTGCCAGAATTATCACACAGCTTTATTTAACAACTTTTTTTCACCTAATGTTTTCAACAATTAGATTCTATTCCAATGAACTCCATTCCCCTACCAACAATATCAATGATTAAAGAAAATTTGAATTTCTAACACAGTCTTTAATCCAGCTCTGATAAATTCAACCTTAGCAAGTAAATTTAGAGATGAGCAGAGAATATAGTTTGCATTATACAGTTAATTGCATCTTTTCAGTGACTCGCTTAATTTTCCTTAAAGTTTTGGGAAAAAAAACAAGCATTTTTTTCCTGGGAAAATCTCTTTTTTCACAATGTATTTCACCTGTCTTGACAAAAGTCTTCTTTATCAGAGCAAGGATTATAGATAATCACGGTAGATTCATTTATCAAAATCATAGAAACATTAAAGTTCTAGTAACATATTTCCCCAACAACGTATTAGTTATCCTCACAGTCCATCAATAAATACAAGTTGAGACTATCTGCAGTGTACATTAACTGTCAGTATTCCCCATGTGACAGTCCTTTACCGAGTCTGCAACACCACCATCCCTCTTTACGATCTCACTTCACCAGACAAATACGAGCGCAGGTACTCGTCTCCACAACATTGCAGATCTTGTCGCCATGGGCTATCAGGCTATTTATAGTAACACGACTGACATCTGTGTAGTTGTATCCTAGTGTCTGGATGTTGAGTAAGTTTCTCAGACAGGATGGCAGGTTTTGTGTAGACTTGTCGCACTTCCTGTCAGCACATGGGTTGTACTATCTGACGTATGTCACACTGCTCTTTTTCCATTCTCTTGCCATATCTAGATGTCGTTGGTTTACGATGATGTTGTCTCATCAAGGAACTTCACTAAAGTTTCTCATTGCCTACAAAACATTGCGAAAAAACAGAATGATGAACAACTATTAGGGGTGTTTATAGTATTATACATATAAAGTGTCCATTATTAAAGATTTTGATAGCACATACCTAGCAAAAGAAATTTGTACTCAAATGATCTAATCTTATAGCCAAGCATAGTTGAATGACTGTCTCTTTTAACTCATTACCAGACCACAAAATTTTAGGTTTGTCTAAATCAAAAGCATTAGCAGACGACAATAAAAGTGACTGAAAATTTGAAATTTGTTTTGTGAAGGGTAGAAAACATTGTGGGAAAAGGAGAAAAAGCTGGTTATCAGCATTTTCTTCTTTTCTCACAGTATTTTCTGAACGCTTCTTTCTCAAGTTCGTCAAAAGTGGGGATTCTGTGTTAATTGGTTAACTCATTACCAAATGACAAAATGTTTGGCTTGTCCAAATCTACAGTATTTGCAGACAACAAAGTAAAAGTGACTGAAAATTTGAAATGTGTTTTGTGAAGGGTAGAAAACTGGAGCCCTCTTTTCACAAAGCATGGCTCATTTCAAAGTGATTCAAAAGATGATTTTTACTCTCAGAGAGAGTGTTGTAGGGTATATTATCTTAGGAGCTGAAATTTAGCAATTTTGATGTTGTATAATGCAAATTGTATGTGTTGAAGTTTTTCACATAGAAACAAATGATTTTTATATCTTTGGATATTGGTTTTCAAAAAACAGATATTGTAAAACATGGTTATGAAGGCAACTACCCACAGGTATACAATCCATGGATGTTTTTCTATATTTTCCCCTGCGGGTCAAATTCAGCTGGTCAGTTTCACGGTTTACTTTGCTTCCTGCTATTTTATACTCTTGTTTAGGTAGACCTATCATCTTCCGAGTATCTACTCTTGATCCTCTGAAATTACTCCGCCTCTGTCTTGGGCTTCTTTTTTTCAATGCATCATTTGATTCTGGACCAAAGATCATTTAACTCTTTACCATACAACCCCACCTTTTAACCCTTTACTCCATAGATACTCATTTTGACGCATCAACAACAGACAGCTTTTGAAAACATTTTGGGAAAAGGAGAAATTGCTCGTAACGAGCAATTTCTCCTTTACCCTGAATGTTTTCCACTCAAACAGATATTTGTATCCTCATTTGTCCATATTTTTGACATCATATCTTTATTTGCTGCTGACATGGAAGAGCCTCAAATTGGCAAATCAGGTAAAGGGTTAACAAACCTGAGAAGAATGCTTTTGAAAACATTGTGGGAAAAGGAGAAAATGCTAATAACCAGCATTTTCTCCTTTTCCGACAGTGTTTCCTACCTATCAATGGACAAGTATCATTACTTAACATGTAAATTTTCCTTGAAACGAATTTCCTCAGTGTAGATGAGTATGAAATTTTGCTGTGTGGTAAAGGGTTAAAGTCTCTTACCAGTTCTTACTTTCAAACACCTGTCAATCAATTGTATATTCTCGTTCCTTGAAATCATTTCATCCATGAATGTAATAAACAGGTTATTACTAGGCTGATGAGGGCTGGAGAGTGATAATGGCCCTCCACCTTGAAATCTGCTCTCGACCAAAGCCCTCGGGGCATGTATTAAGGTGGCAGGCAGATATCACTCTCCCGCCCTAATCAGCTGTGTACTAATCTCTATTTATCGTATAATAATAAAGCTCCTCACCTTCACTTGATAGTGAACATACAGTCTCGTTCAGTGCTAGTTGAAAGGACCTTGTGAGAGCTGGGACGCATAGAACATGCGGTCTCCTTGGTATGTAGAGTCCTGGGACAGCATACCATCAGCCTGGGACTTAAAGTCATCTGCCAGGAAACTGTCCTGTAAATGGAAATTGATATTATATACAGTATATGTGGATATATACATGTGACAAAAATTTTGCGAATTACAGATTACATGGACATTTTGCAAACCAGTATGTTTGTTATATGTTGGTATACTTGTGGTAAAATATGAAAACAGAAATGTTTGGGAATTTTTCAAATTCGCAAAATCAAAAAAATGTCCACTTCGCAAAAATTTCAACTTACACAGTAACCCTATCCCAAACAATCCCATGTTTTCAACAGCCCTGAAAAAGAAAGCCTTTGAAAACACTGTGCTTCAATGTGGACCAGTTTGAAATTTTGTTGTTACGTAAAAAGCTGAAATCTAATGGTAAACATTTTCAAGATCCGGTTGGCAAAGAAACTCTGTCTCTGCTCTAAACTTTATCAGCTTTGGATATAGGAATTAACAGTCCATGAGGACACAATTCCAATGTCTGGCTGTCCTTATCTGATGTCAAAGATAACTGAACACAAAATGACAAGGAATAATCATCACAAAGTATGTATGATGTACTCAAATCATGAACGTAGATTTCTGGTTTTGTGACAACTAAAAACTGGACCCTAAGGGTTATGTGAGAACCTAGAGACAGTTATTTTTACCTGTGACAGTTCTGGTTGAGATAAGCCCGACAGACCTGGCTGGCTCATCTGGAAAGGCTGACTCATAGACAGACCTCCCTGGGTGAGTGGCCCCTGGGAGAAGGGCTGAGAAATGTCCTGGCTGGCCTGACTCTGGCTGTTGGTCAATTGCGAGTTACCCAGGGACTGCTGGGTGTTACTGTAACGGGGTGGCTTGGTGCGGGCTGGGCGACCTCCCTTACCTCGTCTGCTTCCTATTAAATTAAAAAAAAAAAAAACACTAATTATAGTGATTAACTTAATTATTACAAGTGAAGACAAGCATTGCATGGGGCATAGTCTGTAGGTAACCTGTCCTTCTTATTCATGTTTTCCTTTTGATAATGAACAACTAATCCCAACTGAAGTACACATATTATGCAATATCAGAGATATGGGAAAATGCCACAGTTTTAAGAACATGAACAACGAAAATGCTATGAAAATATTTCAATCTTCTGATGGATAAAAAGCAAATCATGTAGGATATTGTCTAGGTCAACTTAGACCTGTGTAGAAGGGATCAATGAACTTAAATACTTCAAATCTATTATCATCTGGAAACAACTAATTCTTAATTCCTTTATCTTACTTGATAAGAGAAATGAAATCTTCAAACCAATAGTAAAGACACAAATTTTGGCATTTCAAAGGTATTTCTGGAAGAATAAATACTTCCTTAAATGACAGTCTAGATCAAAGATCAGACTACACATTTATGCAGTCTGATCTTTATCTGCATCCACATCAGTTCTTGAGTCATCTTTCAGGGTTAATTGGCACAAATCAGCTCAAGGTCTCAAGACTAAAAACACAATGACATGTAAGAACACAACTGCTTGTGAAAAACAACTTTTCTTTTCTCTAAAATGTTTTCTAACAGACTTTCTTAATACATGTAGGTAGGTGTAAGCACAGGACTGCTTGTTCAAGACTGAAAGTCTTCTCACCAATATGCTGTGGTTGTTGAGGGGGTGGGAAGTGCTGTGGCACTGGAGTCATGAACATGTTGACAGGCACTGGCAGGGTCATGGCAGACCCAGTATAAGCTCTTTCAGGTCCAATAAAGCCCAGCTGGTCATGTGTGCGAACCACTGGCTCACGGAATCCCACACCTGAAAATGAGATAATGAAGATTCACATAATGATGTACATATATCCTTTAAAAGCACCCTTTGACTAATACTAGTTGAAAAAATTAACTATGTTTAAATGATGCCTCCCCACCAATGGTGTTATATTTTTGTATGGGGAAAAAATAGACAAAAAGGAAGGTGGACAGATGTAAGGATTGACAGGACTTCTTAAGATCCATCTAATCACTTAAAGGCTTAAGTGCTTCCACATTTTAGAACAAGTAAAGACAACCTGTTTTTTAATAAACATGAGTTTCAATAAAACCCCCCGAGATATTCCCATATGTGTATTTAAGTCCTGGTCAATCAAACAGACACATGCATGGACAATGTAGCCGATACCTGCAATTCCAAAATTCTTTCTTAGAGCATAACTATCGATCATATTTTAGTCAAGCTCTATCTCCATGATGTATTGTATCAAGCAATTACACAATAATTGATCCATTTAATCTATTTTGTCTGACATCTGCCTCAATCATGAGGTACACTAGTTCTTTGACATATGGAATAAAAAAAAAAAAATTATTACAAAAAGTTTTGACACGTATGTGCCTATGCATACGGTGCAGGCTGACCTGGGTCAATACTTTTGCCTTTGCATTAAACCCTATTTTCACAAGGTATGGTTTGGACTGACACTAACATTAGATTGCTCCCTTATACCTAATCATCACTATTTTCTGAATGAAAACCTTCACAAATTACTTACTTCTATCATAAATACTGCCAGGAATCAAGACCTCTCGTGCATCAAACATTGTATTACTCATAAATCTTCCTCCCTGAGATAGAAAAAATATGATTAGTTATGGTGTCCAATAAATATACTACTCAACATTTGCTAGGGATCACCATATTAGATTCACTCTAGGTCTATATGTGGCATGTATCATGTATGGTCTTACAATATGTTACACTGCCACACTGATTAATAATAAAATCATCAGTGGAAATGAATTTTTAAATCTTTACCTCATAATGCCAACTGTTACAGACACACAGAAAGAAGCCTTTGGAAAACATTGTTGGAAAAGGAGAAAATGCTGGATACCAGCATTTTCTCCTTTTCCAACAATGTTTTCTTCCCTATGACAGACAACAATCTGTATGTTGTATTTGGTTTCAAATGCTTTCAACTTTCAACTTTCAACTTTGACAATTCTAGAATTCTATATTCTGGTAAACTGTTTCTGCAAAACTGCTGCAACACATACACACATACTGAAATATGTAAGTGATCCCTATCAAACTGTGAGTAGTGTATAATGTCATGATGACTTTGCCGAGGCTTGTACATGTATTTGTTTCAAACTTCTAGGGAAAACAGATATCTTGCAAGAACTTATTTTTTCAATGAGATATCGAATTCGCCAATGCAGTGAGAAGCAAGTGCAAGCATCAGGAAAGCTAGAACATAATATTCCTGGCATTACAAACCTACTAATTTTTGCAAAAATAATTTGCAATTTTTTACAGTTTTTTTATCCAAAAATTGATGATAAGTGCAATTGATCTATCATGATTTTTTTTTGCATGAATGGTGGGCAAAGAAAAGCTTTTAATAATTTTACAAATTATGATTTTAACATATTAACAACATCATCAACTATAATTATCTCGGACTGTATTTGTCATGTCATTCACAGAATGTTTTTTGGTTTGTGTGTGATGCATGTACTCGGGCTAGAGAGTTTGTTAATAAAACATAGTATCATGTATGTCAATCAAGGTCATTATACGCATGATGACCCTTTCCTTTGTTACTGACATTGCAATGAGGTTAAACTCGTTGGCCAAGTAACTTTAAACTATTGTGAGACAGTCCCAAAATTGAACAACTATGAAAAAGACCACTGACTTTTAAATGCATTCTGGGAAAATGAAAAACTGCTGGTAACCAGCATTTTCTCCAATTCTCACCATGTTCCTACCCTATCAAAGCCAAGCATGGTCATTTCTGACACAATTGTTGTCTGTTAATGCTTTCAATTAGGACATTAGGCATTGAACAACAACAAAACACCCACTATTTCATAATTATTAAAAGATCAATTTAATTTGGTTTGAGTCTACCATTCATCTCCAGTTTTAAAAACAACCCCCAAGGAAAAGGACTTTTATGAAAGCAAAGTGGAAAAAGGAGAAAAAGGCTGGTAACTAGCATTTCCTCCTTTTTTCCACACCATCATCTGAGCAACATTTAATTTAATGTCTGCAAAGGCTTTTGCTTAGGAAAAGTCTAACTTTTTGTTTTCTGGTAAAGAGCTAGAAATCTCTGATATTTACATACTTCTTCCACAGAAGACTGTACTTACAGGGTTGGTGGAGTTCACCAGTTTTCTGGGTTTACTAAACTGTATCAAGCTTTCCTTCAGATTGTTGAGTGGGCCTTCCACAAGGCATTTCTGTTCTTTGTAGTAAGTCAGCAAGTGATTCCACAATGGTTGCTATACAATACAAAACATCTTAACAATGACAACTGTTTGTTTGAATGTTGTTTCAACAGTATTTTGTTCATGTCACTACAGCCAGTGCACCTACCCATGCATTCCTAGAATTTCTAAACAAGTTTAGTTATCTGCACAATACTTTTTCCAATCCATTGGGTGCTTTGTCACATTAACTAAGTAGAGACGATGCCCAGACGAGGTAAGACAAGTTATTTACACCTGTTGCAATGACTTCCGTTTACCCTGGTTTTTACGAACCAGATGAAGAAGCCTACTGAAAACATTTTGCTGAAAGGAGAAAATGCTGATAACCAGCATTTTCTCTTTTTCCCAAAATGTTCCCTACTTTTCTAAAGTCAAGTAACCTTTTTTGAGTCAAGTTTATTTTGTTGCCTGCAAATGCTTTCAATTGGGACAAGTCTAATATTTTATCATTTGGTAAAGAGTTACCTACTAAGAGATATTTCCAGTTAGGTTAAAGTGATTAACATTGCAGAGAAATCTTTTTATTCTCCCTACACTATTTGACAATCATCAATCCAGTCTTGCAGAAGTGTAACTTTCAATGCCTCTTCAGCTTAGTTTTAGGAAAAAGGAGTAATTGTTGTAAATGAGCACCTACAACTGTTTCAGCATTCAAAGCTTTTTTTCTTGATACATCACTACATTAGCACTGAAATAAGTGGCACATATTTCTAACTTACCTTTGACAAAACCTTGGGATTCCCAACTATAATGATACCATACCTGTAAGGAAAAGGGAACTCATTTTGTATGTAACAAGACAATCTACATTTTACCATACAATCTCTTCAGAAAATGGCTTTAGATAACAAAGTAGAAAAGGCGGAAAGAGCTGAATAAACATATTTTCTTTTTCTTTTTGCATGATGTCATCAAACTTTCCAAAGAGCATTCCATCATTTGAACAACCAAACATTTGTTATCTATAAGTCTAAGTATCTTTCAAATAGACCCTATTCATTAGTGGAAAAAAGTCATATCAATATTAGATAATAGAGAAGTCATTAGTGGTTTTGCATCTCGAACCACTTTCACCAGTGTATGAAATGGCTCACCTATTCATATTATTTCTATATTTCAGGAGTGCTAGACTTGGACTCTGCACAACCTTGGCCAAAGACAGTCACAATGTGATTAGTAACAAACAAGAGGGCCAAGATGGCCCTGAGTCGCTCACCTGAATTTCTGAGAGAACCATATAGCCTATTTTTTTGAGGTATTGAAACATTGGAAACAAAATTATTATTTTGCCAAGAAATTTTCAAAAGGTCACCTGTGAAAGTCATTTCAAAATCTGATCATCAGTTTAAGAAAAGAAGAATTTTTAAGAATTTCTTCATTTCTGTATAGTGCAAGTAGCCCCACTCACCAGAGCCATATTTCTTGATGGATCAAAATTTTGAAAAGGGTCATTCAAGTAACATTTGTGTGAAATTATTTAAAATCTGACATGCCGTTTCAGAGAAGAAGAATTTTCAATAATTTCTTCATGTTTGTATAGTGCAAGTAACCCCCATCACCAGAGCCATGTTTCTCGACAAATCAAAATATTGCGAACAATTTTTGAAAAGGGTCACGAAAGGAACATTGCTGTGAAATTATTTTAAAATTTGACAAGCCATTTCAGAGAAGAAGAATTTTCAAGAATTTCTTCATTTCCATATAGTGTGAGAAGCCCCCATTTACCAGAGCCATGTTTCTTGACAGACCAAAATTTCACAAACATTTTTTGAAAAGGGTCACCCAAGAAACATCTCTGTGAAATTATTTCAAAATCCGTCGAGCCGTTTCAGAGATGAAGAATTTTCAAGAATTTCTTCATTTCTGTATAGTGCAAGTACCCCCCATTCATCAGAGCCATGTTTCTTGACGTATCAAAATTTCGCAAACAACTTACGAAAAAAGGTCACCTAAAGAACATCCCTGAGAAATCATTTCAAAATCTGACCGGTTTCAGAGAAGAAGAATGTTTAAGAATTTCTTCATTTCTGTATAGTGCAAGTAGCCCCCATTCACCAGAGCCATGTTTCTTGACAGATCAAAATTTCGCGGACAAGTTTTGAAAAGGTTCACCCAAGGAACATCCCTGTGAAATTATTTCAAAATCTGGCCAGCCGTTTCAGAAAAAGATTTTTAAAGAATTTCTTAGAAAATTCCATTTGGTTGCCGTGGCAACCAGAGTTTTAGACAGAATCAATTTCTGTGAACAACTTTTAAAGAGGACCTCCCAAGGAATAATCCAGCAAAGTTTGGTCCAAATTGGCTACATGGTTTAGGAAGAGTTGATGTTTTAAGAATTGTTGACGGCGCATGACTGACGACGGACACCAGGTGATCCTAAAAGCTCCCCTTGAGCACGTTGTGCTCAGGTGAGCTAAAAAGGTGATCCAGAATCATTTTTGAAGTACATGTACACACTTCAACTACTGTGCTACAGAGGACCCCAGTTCATAACTGAAAAAGGTTGTACTTTTAGTCCTTTAAGTAGATTAACTTACTTTGCCCTTGTCAAAGCCACATTGAGACGGCGAGGGTCATTCAAAAACCCAATTCCTTGATGTTCGTTAGATCTGACACAGGACAGGATCACAAAGTCTTTCTCTCTGCCTTGGAAAGCATCAACACTTGCAACTTCAATGTCCTAATGTAGAGAAATAAGATTATACAAAAATATTTACCAAATGATACCCCAGCACTGTCAGAGGAGAACGGCTTTAGAAAACATGTTAAGAAAAGCAGCAAATGCTGGAAACCATCATTTTCTACTTTACCATGTTTTCACTCTTAAAATAACCCCTGTATATGTACAAATCTAAAATATAGTAGAAAAGACCTTCCTAGCTTAATTTAGGGCTGGATCCACAAACAATTCTAATTCAGTTCTAACTCTTTATTCCATGACTACTTATTTGTCTTGCCAAACACAAGGCTGATCTTTGAATTTAAAGTTCACCTAAAACTAAAGAATAGCCAGTGTTTACAGACATCAGACACTTACCACATAAAGCTTTTTATTCAAAGATCCGCTATACTGCATGTACTGTACTATGTAAGCTCTCTGTCCCTCATATGGTGTTATGATACCAATCTGTTCTGGTTTCACTCCTGATTTTAAAAATCTTGTTGCTACTTTCTCTACACTAGCTGTCTCAGTTCTGGATGAAACAAACACAATTAATTATATAACTATTTAAACTGATTCAGGTCTCCTTTCTATAGGTATCCATACTGCAAATACAAACACAGAGCTGCAGATAAGAGATAGTGATGTATTCTAAATCCATTATTTATCTTCCAAACCCTATGTTGTGGATACTCATTAGAATCGTCTAAAAAAGATTATTCTAATGAGTACCCAAAACATAGGGTTTAGTGGAGAATAATTAAGATTTTTACTTTAGAAACAAAAATCACTCCCTCTATCTGGTGCTCAGCAAACACAAAAATCAAAGTTACAGTATCCTGTTTTGTTCTATCTTGTTAAGACCTTTGTTAGTTCTTAACTCATTACCTCACGACAATATTTTAGACTGGTCCAAATTGAAAGCATTTGCAGACGACAAAATAAAAGTGACTAAAAATTTGAAATTTGTTTTGTGAAGGGTAGAAAACATTGTGGGAAAAGGAGAAAATGCTGGCTACCAGCATTTTCTCCTTTTCCCACGATGTTTTCTAAAGGCTTCTTTCTCAGGGGCGTCAAAAGTAGGGATTGTGTGGTAATGGGTTAAACTAACACTTAATCTATAAAATCTATTTCACCCCTACAGCTACAACACAGAAGACAATCTTGTAACTTTTGTTTTTGTGATATGCTACATGGAAAATGGTTGAATTTTGACAGAGTGCGAAGGTAGACAACTTTTTTTTAATGTGCTTAACCTTATTGATCAAATGATGCATCATATTTAAGCCAACTTATGTCCAGGTGACAGTGTCAAAAAAATCATACTCCTTGCAAATTCCTTGTCTTGAAATCTTCGTTTTTTCTGCCCCAAGTCAGAAAATCTTGTGAACAAATTGATCATTCATTTACATGAGCATGTTGGTCAATGCACTAAAAACAAATACCTGTTTAGGTAAGAAGTTCCAGAACTGGATATTTCTTCTTGTCCAAGTGATGTAAAGAAAAACATGGGCTTATCAGGTTGGGGCCAGGGTATGTCAAGTTGGGGTCTCAGTCTCTCAGCTGATGTGAAATAGAAACATGGTATAAAACATTATGCATGTACAATGATAATGCTGACATTACTATATATATACGACTCAATCAATCACACATAAACAATGTATAAACCCATACAGCCCTAAACACAACTTCTGTAGTGATTAAGGACAGTGAAGAACTGAAGATCAAGATTAGACAGCACAGAATTACTGCTTGAATTCTGCTGCTGAAACATACCAGACCTTGAATACCAGCATACAGATGTTAGCAGCATTTTCTCTTTTTCCCAAAATGTTTTCAAAATGCTTCTTCCTCAGGGACATTAAAAGTAGTCATTGAGTGGTAAAGGGTTAAGTTTGTCCTGGATGTTTAGAACTGAAGTACATGTACTTTTATTAACTATTAATGGAGTCCTGCATTTCTTAGTAATTTAAGGCGTTTGATTTGAAACATGGAAGTCTTGAGCTTGATCCTTCTTAATCCACTGGATTTTGTGTGGAAGAGTCCATGGGCACTTCAGAGTCCTTGTTGTTCTGGGCAAACTCATGGATAAGTGAGCTATGGAGTTTCTGGCAGAGCTCCAGTATAAGAGGGAATAATGGTATTACAAATTCATTATTTCTCTTTCAAACCCAATGCTGTGGTTGCTCATTAGAATCGTCTCATTAAGTATTCATATCATAGGGTTTGGTGCAGGTTAATATTTCTAGTTTTAGTATTGAAATCACTCCCTCTATCTGTTCTGGATATTAAAACTGGACATTAAAATCCTGCAAATCCTGCTGGAGGCTCTGGGGGGAGTGCTTGGGCAGTACATTTCAGAGCCTTCTAAGTTCTTGCTAAACATGTGAATTAAGTCAGCTGTGATCCTGATATGACTGAAATAATGATGAAAGCAAAATAAAACACCATTCAATCAATTGATCAATACTTTTTAATGTCTATGAACCCCCGTGAAAACAATATCATACAATACTTACATGATGTAACTCCGTTTTGAAGAGATCCCTCGTAAAAGATGCTTGATGGGAAAGCACTGAGTGCTGGGTGCATTCTATACTGAACTTGTAGACGAATGGGCCTGATTCCAAGCACCACAAGACGTTCAAACAGGGACTGGGACAGGCCAGCCCTAGCGGCTTTCTTACACATAACCACAGGACCTAACTGACAATGGTCACCAACAAGGACAAGCTGGAAGGAAAAAAGATCATTAGACATTACTGTATGGATTATAACAATATTAAATATACACAGCTCTGCCTGGGAAAAGGGGGGTTCAATGCATCTGTGATGCATTCGGCCAAGCGAGTAGTCGCATAATAATGGATCCATAAATTCTGTTTTGTCTAAAACAGTCTGAATCATGAGGTAGACTGTTCCTTTGACATGCAAAATGTTGACCAACTGCAAACACCGAGGTCAACCTGCAAAGACAAGCCTGGGTTTATCCTAACTGCAGATGCATTAAACTACCTTTTCAAAGAGGACAAATTTTGTGTGAGATTCTGTGGCCCAGAGGTGCAGGTGTACAAAAAGTCTTAAGGTTCAATCTTCACTTGTGGCACTGTCTAATGCACAGGAGTGTCCCTTAACCCTTCACTAAACAATCCCTAGT
The DNA here is from genome assembly GCA_943736015.1 of Tridacna crocea. Classification (NCBI taxonomy): domain Eukaryota; kingdom Metazoa; phylum Mollusca; class Bivalvia; order Cardiida; family Cardiidae; genus Tridacna; species Tridacna crocea. Next base: position 41,234,319 of record OX031066.1, on the reverse strand, counting down.
TTTTACGACCCTGTGATGGAATCCTTTTGAAAAGATTGTGGGAAAAGGAGAAAATGCTGGTAACCAGCATTTTCTCCTTTTCCCACAATGTTTTCTACCCTTCACAAAAGAAATTCCAAATTTTCAGTCACTTTTATTTTGTCGTCTGCAAAGGCTTTTGATTTTTACAAGCCTAAAATATTGTTGTTTGGTAATGAGTTAAAAAGATAATTCAGAGCCCTAGCCTAATAGTAGGAAAATCGAGGACTTTAATAAATGAATTGTGCTGCGAGCTGTGATATATGGCTGAAATAATCTTAAAGCATTGTTACAAGCATTTTTTTCTTAATCTAGATTGTTTCACAAAGCCTTCCTCCTCAGGGTTATTTTCAGACAACAAAGAATACATGGCTGAAATGAAGGCACTTGTCTTGCTGGTTACCTGCATTTCCAACATGGGGTTGTGTGATACAGGGTTAACAATCTATTTCCACTCTGAATTGGTTTACGAGTTCACATACCTGTCTACATCCAAGAACAACAGGGATCATACATTCTGGCTCTGTGGCCTGAGTGCTTTCATCTATCAGCACGGATCTAAACTGCATCTTTGCCAGGCGTGGATCTCCTGCTCCGACACAGGTACAGCAAATCACATCTGCATGCTGAAACAATAAACATGGTGTTTTATTTTCTGTTACATAATATCAACTACGCCATTTCAAAGTCCACATTAGTGATGAATCCTACTTCAATTCTAAGAAACTTTACATAGCATGAATACTTGGCCTCCATAACTTTCAAGTTTCTAAAATTGAATTCTTTCAGCACTAAATCTAGAAACTCTGCCTTTTTTGATGGGAGAAAATATATTTCAACCCTTTACAAAACAATCCTGAGTTTTCACGACCAAATAGAAGATGCCTTTTAAAAACATTGAGGGAAAAGGAGAAAAAACTGGTAACCAGCATTTCTCCTTTTTCCACAATTGTTTCTACCCTGTCAAAGCAATATTGCACCATTTGAACCACATTCAAATTGTTGTCTGCAAGTGCTTTGATTTTGGACTAGGCTAACATTTTGCTGTCTGTTAAAGGGTTAATGAAACTAAGCAAGACTTTTACTCCACAAACTTTATCAATCAAATAGACAGACAGCATAGCTTCAAGATCAAACTTCACATTTTGTGTTGTCTGATCTTGATCTGTGCCATCTACAGAAGTCCTATTACCTCATATTGCCCTGAAAGAGATAATCAACATACTGGAAATGTTATCAAAATTAATCATCTTGCGCAAATTCAAAATTTATACAGGTCTTTTTGTGAGCTGCAAATGCTATCAATTTGGTCAAGTCTAGTCATGTGGTACAGAATTAACTGATCTGTAAATAAACAAAGTATTCTACATACTGTAAGAAGTTCTCTTTCACATTGTTTCTTCAATGATCTGTATCTCTTCTCATCATTTGAAGACAGCTCTCCAGTTTCATCTTTTAGCTGCTGCAGTTTTTGCAATTCTGGCATGCTAAATAAGAAATTAATGGAGGATGAGATTAAATACTTTAGGTGAAAGTGACCTTCTACACAGTTTTGTCAGAATTTCCCTCCCCCCTTTTTTTTCTTAATCCACCTTTGTATGGTGAGTAAGGCCTTTTTATACATTATTTCTGTTATATCTTACAGCAGCAAAAACATCTATCAAAGCTTTCCTGGATTTCATTTTATCGGTAACTTTGCACAATATTTTGACAGTTACTAGTACCTAGTAGTACCTACCTGTCTGGTATGATTTCCCCATTTTATCGTTAGCAACAAGCCTGTGTTTGAAGTAGAAACATAAGGAACAGACAAAAATATGAAAATGTCAATGCCTCAGCAGGACCATGAGATAGATGACAGCAGAGCTATGACTATACTTTGATATTTCCATTGAAGGCAGTCTAACTATTTTCAGACGAGGCAAAGCCCCTGAAAAAAGACATAGAGTCCAATTTGATTCTGTATCATAATATGGTTATATGCCAATTAGCATTCAAAAAACCTTTTGATTACTACAGAAACTGTTTATACATATCTTTTGCAGCATCTATGTTGGTCAACATGACAGTCCAATCATGACAAAATAACCACAGAATCATAGAGCTTGAAATGCTGTTTCCACATGAATATGCATCTCTGTTATCGGATTCTTTTTGTGTGTAAAAATTAAGATAAAAATTCGGATGACAGAAAAAGGCCATCAAAAGCTTAACTCACCTCTCCATGTTCCGTATCTGATTATGCAATGCCAAGAAGGAAACAGGGGAGTCAATGGCCTCCCTACTCTTTGCACACAATCTGACAACCTGAAATAGGTAGAAACCATCTTTTTCAGAAGGGTTATTTAAAGTAAGGACTGCTCAGTAAAATCAAACATAAACAAATTTCAGAGAAGGCAAATATGTTATTAAAATGTACATTTCTTAACCCTTTACCCCATAAGGCATTTCCATGGTATCTCTAATTGACCCTAAATAACAGCAAGGATGAAGCCGTTTCTTATGTGTATATGACACCTTTTGAAAGCATTGAAAACATTGTGGCAAAAGGTGAAATTGCTCGTCACGAGCAATTTCACCTTTTGCCAAAATGTTTTCCAAAGGCCCCTGCAAGCAATGCGTAGAAATGAGTATCTACGGAGTAAAGGGTTAAACAAGCACAATTTGAGTGTCCAATAAGCCTGACTATACTTTATGGAGTAACAATCTGGTACAACACTCATTACCTTCAGTCCAGTTTTGTGTATTTTCTCTGTCAGTTGATCGACAGCAATGTTTGATGGGGCACACACTAGCACCTGACCATTGTTCTGTTTTGACAGATGGTAAACAATAGTGGCTGATGTCACAGTTTTTCCTGTACCAGGAGGTCCCTATGTACAAAAAGAAAGTAATTGGATAAAATCATGGTATAACCAACATTCTATCAAAAAGCATGTCTTTGACACTCAGTGCACTAGGCTCAAATACAGTAGTTTTTCACAGGTTATATGTAGATAAAGAGACCACAGGGTTTTAGGCAAGAGTAGATCATAGGATACAGAATGTGCCATCTGTTCCTCCTTTTAAACATTCTGCCTTTTTTATGTTCTAACTCTTTGTTAACTCATTACCACACGAGAAAATTTTGGACTGGTCCAAATTGAAAGCATTTGCAGACGACAAAATAAAGGTGACTGAAAAATAGAAATTTGTTCTGGAAAGGATAGAAAACACTGTGGGAAGAAGGAGAAAATGCTGGTTACCAGCATTTTCTCCTTTTCCTACAGTGTTTTCAAAAGGCCTCTTTCTCAGGGGCGTCAAAAGTAGGGATTTTGTGGTAATGGGTCAAACAACAAAATTTTAGCCCTGTCTAAAATGAAAGCGTTTGCGGACAACAAATCAAATTTTACTCAAAACATGAAATCTGCTTTCAAAGGATAAAAACCTTTCTGGAACATGAAGCAAATGCTGGAACCAGCTTCTGGCACCTTTTCCCACAACATTTTCAATCGTACTAACCCTTTACCAAACATCAAAATTTTAGACTTGCTCAAATTTAGAGTATTTGCAGACGACAAATTAATGCGACTAAAGAATTGAAGTTTGTTTTGGGAAGGGTAGAAAACATTGTGGGAAAAGGAGAAAATGCTGGTTACCAGCATTTTCTCCTTTTCCCACAATGTTTTCAAAAGGCCTCTTCCTCCGGGTCTTGAAAACCAGGGACTGTTTAGTAAACAGTTAAGGACAATTACCGACATCTTACCCAATTTTATTTTGTCACATGTAAATGCTTTCAATACTACCAACCAAAGGTTTTGTTGTTGGATAAGGAGTTAAAGGAGCTCTTTCAGAAAGATTTTACCTCTTGTAAATGATCAATTTTGAAAACACTAGAATAACCACTATGACTCACAATCCATGAAAAGGGGGATTAATGGATAAACAGAGAGTATCATCTTATGTTAACCTGTGCATGCATAAAAATCTTTGCTATTTATAAATTTTATGAGAGTCCAGGGTTCATTCTACTGCCAGGTTCAGTTATTTGTTGGAGAATAAGGATTTTTTTTATTCATAAACATGTGATAACTTGCTTGGTTTAATGCAGTCGACCCGTAAATGAAAACAGCTATTTCCACTATAATATTATCCAACAAAATTTGCTAAGATTAAAGATAAGTATTACTGTACTACTTTCACCAAGCCACTTTTTCCTTTTTATCCTTCCTAGAATTATCATTTATAAATCTAAAACCACTATACACTCATTACAAAGGAATATGATAATTACTACCCTTTTCTCGAAACTAACAAAAGTATCTACAAATGTATCAAGATAGACATCAAAGGAATTTCTGGTCAGTTAAAAATGTGCGAAAGTATTACTTCTGTATAAATCTGTCTTTATCAACTGTCAAGAAATTTTATGCTATGCTGCACTAGAAGTATTACGGGTCCACTACCTTAATGCAGCATGGTGATGCATTAAACCCCCTTTAGCCAAATAACTGCTTTTATTTATATCTCAATCCATTGTGGTACAAGTTCTTCCACTTCTATCACTTGCTCTCAGTAATAGAGCAATGGCAATGTAACAGAACTTGTGCTTGACGTTGGCATGAATAACAAACATCCAATTTACTCTTCACACTGACTATAGATAATTCAGCAACCAAATATGATACTTTTCAGTCCTACCAAATTCTGGAGTAAAGCATGTTACCAAAGTAAAGAACAGTATTTGGTTTATTCCTACCTGGATCAAACTCAGTGGTCGTTGCAACACAGTCTTCACTGCATATACTTGAGAGTGGTTCAACTCTGGCAGGAAGGGTGCACTGAACCTCTTTGGTAACTGACACTTGATCACCACATCTTCGACTTCATGTCCCAGTAGTTTATGGTAGATATATCCCCATACAGAGGTCTCATCTACAGCAAATGTCTTTAGGGCACTCTGCATCCTGTAATTTCAACGATATTATTTCTCCATCTATACGACTTTTTTATTCTATTAGTTTGCAAATACAGATGCTTCACAGCTCTATGCCTAATTCTTTACCAAATAACAAAATTTGAAATCCATCCAAATTGAAATCATTTACAGACAACAAATCATTAAATCAAATTTATCATTCGATAGGCAGAGAACATTGTGAGAAGAGGAGAAAATGCTGGTTACCAGCATTTTTTCCTTTTCTTACAGCGTGTTCAAAAGCATTCCTACCCAGAGTATTAAAAGTTGGGGTAGTGTGGCAAGGAGTTAAGGCACAAAATATGCAATAAAGACTCCAAGTCTAATCCAAACTAGCAGTGCTTGTCATGAGGCAATGTCCTTTCAAAAACAACACTGGGTACCAGTCTAATACTGAGCAGGAAAGACATACTTAAGAGAGCTATTGGCATTTGAAGGACTGAAAGATTGTTGAAATTGGAATTAAAGACCATTAAAACAAATATGACGATGAGTGTGTTCTGCAACCAAAACATGCTTACATTTAACACTATCAAAATATTCAGAGTGAAGTTTTTTTCTTGTCTTTGTTTCTTAAGATTTAAAGTTAATCCTATTTTTCAAATGAAGCTAATCAAAAACCTAATTAAAGCTCTTATAGCAATAATTCACAGATTTGAAACCTTTTGTTTATAGCAACTATCATAAAGAAAGTCGATGTTTTCACACTCACCTGTCAAAGGATGTAGATTTCCAAACAAAATCAACGACGAAGTTGTGAGTACATTCATTAGGTACACCAGCACTACTCTTTAGCTCAATGGCTATTTCGTCACTGTGATCTAGTAGGTGTGTTTAAGGCAAACAACAGACAAAAAAACTGTCTTGCTATTTCTTTCTTAAAAATTTCTTACATACATTAGCATAGTTTCACAAATCATGATTGAGATATAGCACCAACAAAAACAACAAAGCAGAAATTCCCGATTCAAAATGCTTCTCAAAGAGTGTACACTTTTACTTTTGGTCTTGTGGCTGCCGACATAATGTGCTAGACACACCAACAGAAATGGGAACAGATGGATGGACAATGCAAAGCCTGTATCTCATAGCCTTTGCAAGTAATAAGTTCAACAAATAAACCATAAACAGAGGATACTGTCTGGAATCTTGATCACATGACCCACACCTGACCAGTGTTTGTGAAGCTCTCCCATGTACCGCAGCCGTAATTCATCTCCATGCATCAACTTCATTTCTGAAAAAACAAACATAGCCAATAATGCTTCTAGCTCTCTTAGTCTCTTAGCTCTGAACCAAAGAAAAAAATATAAGACTTGTCTGCACTGAAAGCTTTTGCAGACAACAATTTCAATGCAACTCATTTCTGTCTCTGAAATGGTAGAAAACATTTTGAAAATAGGAGAAAATGCTAGCTACCAGAATTTACTCCTTTTCCCACAATTTTTTCGAAAGCCTTCTCTTTTTGGGTCTTAAGAACTCTGAATTTTTCAGTGAAGGGTTAACCACACCAGAAAGATTATAGATAACAACTTCAATGTGGACTAAAAGATGGAATCACTCCTTCATAGTGTAGAAAATATTGTGGAAAAGGTAAAAAATTGATGGTTTCAGATATGTCACAGATAATGAGATACCAATACACTTATTACAATGAACTCATCCAAAGTGAAGGGGTGCTAAGTAGATGAAGGGTCACAGAAATTGAGACTTTTAATCTAAAGCACAAGTGTATAGTTTCTCAAATACCCAATTGCCTAGAATGACTCAGACATTTCATGGCAAAGAATCAAGTTTGATTCCTATGTAGGTAATTTCATGAATACCTCTTCTACCGGTTTACTCATGCATGACTGTGAGTTCTTTTATTTATACATGTACCAGTATGTTCTCCTAGTTCCCCTTTTTCCAACTGGTTATGGAAGTAAGGGTTTGGAACATTTACCGTACAGTCCTTTTAATTTCCATCAATGGAACTCTTCAAGTTAAAGCGCATTAAGAACCATTACCAAGACCATCCATACACAAAATTAATGGCATCTATCTTCATTAACTGAGGCACTTTTATTGCAAGACAGCATTCTCCTTTGTTTTTGTAATTATGGGAAAGGTGATGCTTTTTCTACTTCACAGGCCCTGTATCTGACCGAATAAAATAGGACTATCTGAGACTTGTTCTTTTTCTTACCAAGTTATATGCACAGGAGTGCTAAAAGAGAGATTACTTTATTGGACTGGTGACAAAAAAAAAAGATACATAGAAGATGAAGGATGTTACATAAATATTTTACCATCATTAGCCTTTGGTAAGTTGAAGTAAGCAATCCTTTTCTTGTTAAGTCCAAGGTCCCATCTCACTACAATATTATCTTGAGTTTGGGATTCCTTCAGTTTCTTGTCATAGTCAGCCTCAAATTTCACAAGTGGACCAAATATACTCTGATACTGGTATGCATCATCATATCTACAAAATTTCATATATAATTACATAACAAGTGGCGTCAGTGGTTGTGAGGTAGAGCATTGGCCTCGTAACCATAGGATTACGAGATTGACACTTTGAGGTTTTTCATTGGCCCACACAAATGGCTTGAGTACTGCTGTAGTTCCCATGAAGCAGAATCCAGAGAGATTAGTATAAGTTGTCGAAACTTGTTTCTCAATCGATATAAAACAAATAGTTTAAACTACTAGGAGACTCAACAAAAATATGCAAGAAAAATATTCATCGGATTTTTAGAACACAAAACCTGAATAATCTATGCACTTGTTTGTTTAGAAAAGGGTCCAAATTTATTGACCATTCTAAATTGCATACTTCGCCTGATCCAGAATTTATTTAGTACATAGTAAAATTTTCTCATTGACTAAAGAGTATCATAGAAAGTTTTTGCAAACAAAAATAAGACCCATAAGGTTATTAAGAAGAAAGAGCACTGAATAGTGACCCTCAAAGCGAAAAACTTGCAGTCTAATCTTAGATCTTCTCTACTTACTATCTTGTGAAAAAAAAGAAGTATTATAAGGGTAGAGAGTGAGCCTCTTACAGCAAAGCTGTAATGGGCAGGGTCAATCTTTTGAGCTACCCATATCACACCACAAATACTGGTTGAGGTTTCTAAGACACAATTTATGGGACAGATTGAAGTAGGTTGCAACTACACATGCTTTCGTTAAAGTAAATTTTCTGGCAAAAAAAAAACACATACTTATACTGGTTACCAGCATTTTCTCTTTTTTCCACATTGTTTTAAAAAAAAAACTTCTTGGTCTGGGGCATTAAAACTCATGAGTGTATGGTATTGTGTGAATGGGTTACCCTTCATACTAAAAATCACCTACTAATACAATTCATACCTAAGCAAAACTTGTTGAGGCTCCTCATCAATACCAGGTTTTTCAAGATCCTCCAGCTTAGCCTCTGGATTTTCTTTCCACAGTTCTTCAAGTTTGTTTATCTGCTGCGCTGAAATCTGCCGGGCTCTCAACTGTTCCTGGTCTGTAGGAACTTTCACCAACCAAGGCAGAAACTGTCTATCTTGTATCAGGGGCTGCCACTGGCTTGGATCCCTGTGACAAACCCAAAAATATCTCTTAGTGACCAATTTTTTCAGGGTAGCCTAGGTGCTTATAAACTTTTGTTTCATGCTAAACCCAGCTGAGCGCGAAATTTCAACTTTACCCTTTATGTGATATATTGACATACCTTAAAGAACAAATTTCTATTATTTCAAGCTTCCCTTTCCATATTAAAACTTGAAGTTTGAGCACAAATTCTTTTGAATAAGATAAAAAATTAAAAAGTGGCACAAAATGAACTGAAGTTCTTTGACAACAGGAAAAGCAGTAACTCTTTACCCAACAACAAAATTTTAGATAACTCCTAATCGAAAGCATTTGCAGACATCAAAATAAAGGTGACTGAAAATTTGAAATTTGTTTTGGGAAGGGTAGAAAATATTGTAGGAAAAGAAGAAAATGCTGGCTACCAGCATTTTCTCCCTTTTCCACAATGTTTTCCAAAGTCTTCTATCTCACAGCCATAAAAACCAGGGATTGGTAAAAGGGTTATGAGAAAAAAGAGAAAATGCTGAAATGGTTACTTCTTCAGGATCTTTCAAACACAATGTTGTTTGGTACAGTGTTAAAAAAAAAAAAACTATACTAACCAGTTCATGTCTTTAAGATTGCTCAAGGTAGAGCAAGGCTGGCGACATAACAACACCACCACAGAATCAGCTTTAGCAGGTATGAACCCCAGCAAGAAGACATTACGGCAGCCACAGTTATAACACTCCAGCACTGTCTCGCCAAGTGGTCCATCTTTATGTAAGGTAACTTCTTTGGCTTTTGCTCTCACCAGGTGATTGATGATGTGGCTGTAATTGTGAAAAGCATATTTTTTTTGTATTCATTACCATTTTTAACACTATTTTATTCATACCTCTGGAGCCAGTGCACCAATCATACCTATCTACACTATAGAAGTGTTTCTTTTGACTAGCATTTGGGCAACACTCTCCCCAAGCCACTAGTTACATCTCCCCCTAGACTCTTAGCAAACAGCAAAATTTTGAACTAGTCCAAATTAAAAGCATTTGCAGATGACAAAATAAATATGAATCAAAAATGGAAATTTGATTTGGAAAGGATAGAAAACATTGTGGGAAAAGGAGAAAATGCTGGTTACCAGCAATTACTCCTTTGCCCACAATGTTTGCAATGGCTGTCTTTCTCTGGGTCATTAAAAGTCAGGATTGTGTGGTAAGGAGTTAATCAAAATTTGAACCAATGTTTAGAAGTGACAGAGGATTATCTATCATCATTCCACCAAGAGTTTCGTATGGCTTGGATTCTAACTCGCATGCCCTGGCTTCCTTGCCTTAGGTAGGAACTGAGCTAACAAAGCCTTTACTTTGTACCAGTAGTGATCAGAGTATATACAGTCAGTATGGGTTTCAATAGAAAAGTCCTCCTTGAATTCTTCATTAATATCTGTGTTCTGGGCATTTGTTAGTCTCAACCAGAAACTTCTTTGGAATGGAGCATGTGTTACAGCTCTGAAAAAGAACCAACCTAACCTGACTTGTCCAAAGATCAGACCTAGGAACTCAAGGTCCATAGGTAAACGCTTTACCACATAGCCACAAAAACTGGTTCTATAGCATATGTGTCCTCATAGTATATTTCCAAGCTACATACACGTATATCTACATGTATCTCTGGGACAGACCAAGAAGGTACAAACATGTATATCTTCTATCTGTGGGACAGTCTGCTATACTACTTATTATACATGAAAAATGTGTCACTTGTCCAAATCAAAAACATTTGCAGATGACAAAATAAAAGTGACTGAAAATTTGAAATTTGTTTTGTTAAGGGCAGAAAACATCATGGGAAAAGGAGAAAATGCTGGTTACCAGGATTTTCTCCCTTTCCCACAATGCTTTCTAAAGGCCTCTTTCTCAGGGTCGTCAAAAGTAGGGATTGTAGTGTGGTAATGGGTTAAACTACTAAAGTGTGATATGAAAATGTACAAATTTTACCTTGATAAAGTTGTAAAATACAATCACAAAATGAAATGTTTTCTTATGTTCTAGAAAGCTGTCATTTGCATCCAAAAGGATCTATGATGGAATGGATAATAGTAACTGAGCAAAACCCATCCAAGCTTGATTTCTTCTAAAAGAAAAACACATACCTTCCTGACGTATTGCCACGACCGTTGCAGAACCATTTCTTGGTTGTATTACAAAACACCACACATGCAGGGTCGTGTATTCCACAATATCTGTAAAGATCATCCACAAAGCATTACCTTTTAACAAATAACAAAATATTAGACTTAGTTCTCGTTTTCAAGCAATTTTTCAGCATTACCTTATTCGAGGTAATCAGAGCTTGGGATTGTTTGGTGAAGGGTTAAATGTCTGAAATGATACAATTCATCATAAACATGGTACAAAATAGTCCTTGTAAGGTTTTAAACCTTTACCCCATAAGACGTTTCTTTATTATCTCTAATTGACCCTAATTAACAGCAAGGATGAAGCTGTTTCTTATCCGTATATGACACCTTTTGATATCATAGAAAACATTTTGGCAAAAGGTGAAATTGCTCGTCACGAGCAATTTCACCTTTTGTCACAATGTTTCCCAAAGGCTCCTACAAGCAATGCGTAGAAATGAATATCTATGGAGTAAAGGATTTTAGTAGTTGTTCATCTGCTTTCATTTGTATATATATTACTGTGTCTTTGAAAGGATCTAGCCTATTAGGAATAAACTCAGCAGCCTCTTGCTTCAAACAAATGCATGTTACCAACTCAACCCCTATTTGTGAACATGAACCCTATGAAACAACTTAACTCTTTACCAAACGACAAAGTTTTTCCCACGACGTTTTCAAAGGCTTCTTTCTCAGGATCTTTAAAGTCGGGATTGTGTGGAAAGAGTTAAATGAAATGTTCATCCACTCACAAAAGATACACTGTTGTTACCACTTTGGACGACAGAATCTGATAATCAGACTAGACCTTGATCTCTCATCTCCTACAACTAGCACAGGAATGAATCTTGTGTATATAGGACAGGAAAGAACACTTGTAATATTGTAAATGCTGAGGATTACATAATATAGTCAGCTAGTAGAAACTGCTCACTTGTCACAGTTTGTCACTGTAACATTTTGGTAATTATCAATAAGTGTTGATCCAAGACAAGACTGCATTATTTATACAGTCTGATTTTGACCCTGCAACCGATACTGTCAGAAAAAGCCTTTTTTTGCAAAGCTCATTTAACCCTTTACCTAACAAGTCTATGTCTTAATATCTTTTCCAGACTTAAGACAAAATTTGTCCATATTGAAAACATTTGCATTTGATTGAGAATTAAATGATGGAACATTTCTTTAAAGAAACATTAAGGACAAAATTCTAGTTATCATTATTAATAATATGTACTCTAAGTACTTTTCCCCAATCATGGTTCTTAAAACTTGGGGCTATTTTGTAAAGGATTAATGAGCGTGAGGGAGGAAACCTATTATTTGTGAACATCACATGGGAAAGGAGAAAATTCTGGTAACCAGGAATACCTTAACCCATTACCACACAATCCCTACTTCTGACGACCCCGAGAAAGAAGCTTGTAGAAAAAATTGTGGGAAAAAGAGAAAATACTGGTAACCAGCATTTTCTCCTTTTCCCACAATGTTTTCTACCCTTTACAAAACAATTTTCAAATTTTCAGTCAATTTATTTTATTGTCTGCAAAAACTTTAAATTTGGACAAGCCTGAAATATTGTCGTTTGGTAAGGAGTTAATTTAAATCCTTTCATCTATTTCAAAAGCAAATCCTCTCTTTTTCAATGAATATTTTTCAGTTTTAGAATCATATACCATCAGTTGAGCAACAATATATTTGTCGACTGCTTTTAATTTCAATAAAACTAAAATTTTTTCTTGTGGGAAAGAGCTCCTGAATATCCATGAAAAACTAATTCTTAAAAACTTACGCGCAAGCGTGTTTTGGAAGATCCTTCATGTAAAACTGCTCCTCATCCTCTTCTTCAAACTGTAATTCTGCCACTCCTTGGTTTACAGCATTTATGTTTATATCACCATTTTGCAGGGAGATGTCAATCCCATTTACCTGAAGATAGCAAGTATACTTCCATCACTGTGATATTGATCAACTGTCTATTGTTTAGATTAATTCATTTCAGAAAACCTCAACATTAGAAGCCTTAGACCAAGAAATTAATACGAATTTTAATTCTTCACTAAAAGAGAAAATGCGTAATAGAACTGTTTAGAATAAAGGTACTTCTTATCTAGATATAGTAAATTCTTCCTGTATTGATGATAAATGAATAAATGATGATCAGCCTGTGTCGTCGTTTTGTTTAAAGTGTTGATAAACTTACATTTTTAAGCCTATGATGGGTGAAAAGTGAATGAAAGTTTTGTATTAACCCATTGAGTGATCACTTGGTGTTTACATCACTATTGTATCAGTGTGGAGATTTATGACAAAAAATTGGCTAATCATCATTGATGTAAACAAACAGATGTGGTAGCATGTCAGATAGGAATTGTTCCAGTTTCAAAATTCCTTTTACTGCTATTGACTGGAACTTTTACAAACTGCACCTTTACATATTGCCGAAGTTATAATAATGGCCAGGGTTCTCCGTGACGCACAAATCCTGTGTCATAGACGAAATTTTAATTCAAATGACCACCAAAATAAATGAAATTATGTCATTGGTGATGCAACTTTCCAAAATCTGAATCATGTATGAAATTGAATAAAGCATCATAAATCCAAGTCTGGTCTTGCTTCAATTGTCTGTATGTGCACATGAAAAATTGTGTAAAATATGCATGTGAAAAATTTTCAAGTATGCCACAAGACTTCTGCTGCACCTTACATGTAAAAATGCACCAGTGGTACAAAAGCATGCTCTAGAATTTCTAGCCCACAGTTTTCTATCACTTTTCAGGATTGTTTGCTAAAGGGTTTAAGGGACATTTCTTGATTTTTTACTGCAAAGTGACCTTTTTGTTAACTCTTTACCAAACAAGAAAACTTTAACCTTTGCAGGCAGCAAAAAAAATATGCCTTAACCCTCTACCACATGACTTGTCCGAATTCAAAGCATTTACAGATAACAGTTTCAAAGTGGCTCATACCGAATTATTTTCTTTGATTGAGTAGAAAACATTGTAGGAAAAGGAGAAACTGCTGGTAACCAGCAGTTTCTCCTTTTCCCACAATGTTTTCAAAAGCCCTCTCTTTTAGGGGCGTTAAAAGTAGTTATTGTGTGGTAAAGGGTTAAAACACAAAATTCATCTTTCACAAGGCAGAAAACATAGAAAATGCTGGGTACCAGTTTTTATTTCTTTTTCCCACAACTTTTTCAATAGTTTTTTCTAGAGTTTTATTTACAGTTGGGATTATGTGGGAAAGCCTTTAACACTTCACAAAACAATCCCTGGTTTTTGCTTGACCAAACAGTCCCTGGTTTTAACAACTCCGCAAAAAAAACTTCTGCCAACACAGTGGGAAAAGGAAAAAATGCTGGTAAAAAGCATTTTCTCTTTTCCCACACAATGTTTTCTAGTGAACCTTTTCTAGCCTTCCAATGTCAAATTTCATTATTTTTTAGTCACTTTACTTTGCTACATGTATCTACAAATGCTTTCAATTTGGACAAGTCTAAAGCTTTGTTTTTTGGTAAAGAGTTAAACAACAAGCCTTAATGCAATATGCTTCAAGTTGTTTTTCCTTTTTCTACAAAGTCTACAACAATGTGTATACATATAAAATAAAAATAATATCGCTTAATTCAATAATATACAGAAATAAAACAATAGCTGCATTTCGGCATTTGCCTACAGGTAAAAGTAATCAATAAAAAAACAATATTGTTAGTGTGTTTCGGTAATTACTTTGCGTTTCAACGAATTCCTGCGTTTCAGTATTTGGACCGCCTCTGGAAGATTAAAAAGAATCACTGACAAGCGGTACCCTACCTTCAGTCTGAAGATGTCTGCTCCGATGCTATTTTTGTGACTGGTCTTCACTAACACCTTCATAGCAGCCATTCATTAAACCCTTCTGGAAAAAATACGATGTTACCTGCATCTTTTCGAACGGCTCAATGCGACAAAATTTCCAATGACAGCTAATAAAATGGGTATGGACCGTTAGATAAATTTTTAATCTTTAAGAGCACTCAAAATATGCTGCAAAATACCAATTAAATCAATGGGAATTTACCTTTTTCCCAACGTAAATAAATCCAGCATAATTTGTAAACAACTAACACGGCGACGTCCGTTAGTCAGGCATGTGCACTCAATGGAATTTGAAATTTGTACAGTCTGGTTCCCTAACCCTATACAGCCAAGTTCGATCAAGGTGCGTTTTTTTACAGCAAAATTCGCAACTAAACCATCGTGTAGCGTGTCAGAGATACCGCAATTTCTGCCGAGACATGCGCATTGAAAAGATCACCATGTTTTGATTTCTGGTGAAGTAGGTCAACGATTATTTACGTTGAAAAGTACAGATTTGCACATAGGTAAGAGTTGGATATTAATTAACATCAGTTTTTTTGTAAAGATTAATCATTTATCTAACAATCCATGCCCATTTTATTAGTTGTCATTTGAAATTCTGTCGCATGGAGCCGTTCGAAAAGATGCGGGTAAAATCGTATTTTTTCCATACGGGTTCAATGAATGGCTGATATGAAGGTGTTAGCGAAGACCAGTCACAAAAATAGCATTGGAGCAGACACCTTCAGACTGAAGGTAGCGGTACCCCTGACAAGTAATTTCCCTTACATACCTGGCTTTGACTTTGTCCTGTCTCTATTTGAGAAGCTTGTGTCTGGGATTGGGTCTGAGAAGGTAGAGTAAAATCGGTGTAATCAAAATCCGTCCCTTGCGTATCTGCACCCATCAGATCCGTTTCCTCGGTATCCAGGAAGGTCAGGGCTTGAGAGTTCGGTCCGTACGTATCTACGCTCATGTTTAAATCTACGATTTGCTCTCTACTTTATTGAATTATTTCATACTCGTAAAAGTAAAGCTCGATTCGTACTCTGTTCACTTGGACAGTTGTTTTAACCGAAAGTTGGAAAACACGTCGATGGTTCACGCCATTCTGTTCCATTCACGTGTTGACGTCACATCTACACGCCTTTTCGTGACATTTTACACAAAACATACATGAGGGTTCATGGTTTCCGGCTAAATAGGCGCGAAGCCGGTAAACAGGGATTTTTTTTTTTACACAATTTCCAATGACGTTTTCAGACCTAGTGGAAAGGAAAGAAAGTTTTATTGGAGTTGTGGACAGAAACTACTTAACAGAGAGTACGGTTGTTGTATAGCAAATTTGGCCCGACCTCGGGGGTCACAAGTTTTATGGGCTTATATAACCTTAAAAATCTTCTCGGACCTAGCCGTAAGGCATCGGTACCAAATTTGGCTTGTATACATGTAGCTTTATGATTATCGAGACTTCAAGTGGAATTAGCCCTGGGATTAAATTTGTACCCATCCTGGGGGTTACAAGTCTTATGTGGGCTTATATTGAGAAAACTTTATAAATCTACTTGTAGGGTAATTATGCCAAAAGTCGGACAAAAATCACTGGTGCTCACATAAACCATAGGAATTTGACATTCTATAACCAAAATAAATGATCAAATATGAAAAAAAAAACTCCCCTATATAATATAAACACAAGGAATGCAACGTCTCGATTGCGGGCGCCAGCACAAAACAGCCTTTCCTACCCAAAATCACCCACGAAACAAACACTGATCATAATTCCCTTTAGCCTAGCGCTAGACAACAGAAAAATATACCTGCAACATTCGGCGATTCCTCAGTAGACACCCATTAACCGGAGATATCCATTTTGTTTTACAATTTTTTTTGACAATTTCTATTCATCGAGGAGTCCATTAGCTGACGTCTAGGATTCCCAGGAAGGGCCAGGAAGTGTATTTTTGGATTACATATTGAGTCTAATATCTTTTCTTTAAAAGAGAATATGGTCAAATACTTTTGTTAGTTACTTCTAGAAAAATCTTAAGTATCATGTGATGTCCATAAATATATCTTAAAAACAAAAAAAAATACTAGTAATATGTAATCCAAAAATACATTTTCTGGCTCTTCCTGTGACGTCAGCAAATGGTCTCCTTGATGAATAGAAATTGTCAAAAAAAATTGTAAAATATGACGGATATCTCCGGTTAAAAGGTGTCTACTGAGGAATCGCCTAATGTCGCAGGTACATTTTTCTGTTGTCTGTTGCTAGGCTAAAGGAAATTATGATCAATGTTTGTTTCGTGGGTGATTTTGGGTAGGAAAGGCAGTATTGTGCTAGCATCGGCAATCGAGATGTTGCATTCCTTGTGTTTGTATCATATAGGGGAGATTTTTTTTTCATATTTGATAATTTATTTTGGTTATAGAATGTCAAATTCCTGTGCATAAACCGTCGCTGAGAGCTTGAACTTAAACTTGAAGCGAATCATCGTTGGGTGACCTCCCTTGATAATTCATTCATTACAGTTTCATATTTTATAACTGGAACAAGGATAAAGTCGAAATTGTCCCTAAAATAGGTGGAAATGTGCTCTTGTGCTAAACAGCATAATTCGGACAAACTTCGTGAAACTTAGAGCATACAATCGTATGAGTTTGGACAGAAAATTTTTCATGTTGCGAGCAACTAAACCTTTTCCAACCAGTTTTCTTTTTTTTTTTTTTTTTTTTGAAAGATATAGGTCTCCTCCTTATATGTGTTAAACAGCTAACCACACAGCTACAATTTGTCATGTTTACTTTCAGATTGTATTTGTGCTTGACAATGTACGGCTATAATCAAAATGGTCCAAACTATCGATATGAGGATTTTCCAAGGGGTGGAAGTCATCCTAGATTTATGGGCAATCCTCCCATGAGATTTACATCTCCACAGGGCTTTCGGTATGGCAGATCAGTGATGCCAATGTTCAAATCCAACTATGACAAGAATTATGGTGTGTATTTAACTGAGAATAAAAAAAGAATGATAATATAGTTTTGCAGTCTATGAAAATAAGAATAATCTGAAGGTTTAAATGTATCTATGTTGCTCTCAATTCTTTTCTCTTTTTAACAGTGAAAAATCATGTAAAGCCTTGGTACTCTTATTGGGATAAAGTTTGTACTGATTGGGATATTTTTAAATAATTTAGTTGTAAATTTATAAATAAAAAATGCATCATGCTTTCGTTTTGACTGATCATCAGTCTGTTTAATGTTGTTGTTTTTTTTTTTTCATAACTAATAGACCTGTTTCTGTAGGGCTGCTTATTTTAGCTATCAGAGTTAAAGAAAGCAACTTTTTCTTTGTCAAATGTTTAAACTACACTCATTAAATACCAAGCACTTTTGTATCAATTGTTTAGTTTGATTTAACTCTTTCCAAAACAACAAATTTTAGACTCTTCCAAACTTAAAGAATTTGCAGGTGACAATTTCAAATTTGATAAAAAAAGGCAGAAAGTTCTCCAAATGAGTAGAAAACACTGGGGGAAAAGGATAAATTGCTCATTGCGAGCAATTTATCTTTTTCCCACAGTGTTTTCAAAAGACTTGTACTTCAGACACATAAAAACAAGGGCTTGTTTGGGAAAGGGGGGGGTTAAGAAATTCTTGTTAAGTTTGTTGGGGATACAAAAGTTTTAAAAATAATTTTTTTTTCCTCCTTTTTATTTTCCACAGCTTTTACTTCAAATAATGGTCCACAATCACTCCCTGGGAGACAAGAGTTGTTTGATAACTCTCTGGTTTATCATGGAAACAACAAGTAAGTTTTATAGTTGTTTATATCGTTAGTGCCTGATAGAAATTTGTGGCAGAGTAGCAGAAAACTTCAAAAAAAAAAAAAATCATAATTTTAGGATTTATGGATTTATACATAAAAACACTGAGTTAAAAAAAAAAAGGCGGGTACAGGGAAAAGGGGGGAAGAGGGACAAAAGTGGATATCTGTTCCTAGGAAGGCTTTTGCCTCAGATAGGTTTTAGAAGTAATTTGGCACTGTTTTCGAAAAATGTTTTGTGTTTGATTTTAACTATTTTCCAGACAACAGAATTGGATACTTGTCCAAATTCAGAGCCTCTGCAAACTACAAGCAACAACAACAACAACATACAAAATGTATCTAAATAAAAATTATTGGCTTTGTCTTTAACACTATATCACCCTGATATAGAAGCCTTTTGAAAACATTTCAGGAAAAGAAAAAAATGCTTTTTTTTAAACTTTATTAGCCATGTATATTGGACAGAGGTCATGTCCATCCTCTTCTTTCCTTACAATAATCATTATTATTTTCATCAGTCATATTATTTCGTCTTATCTTTCAGACTAAAAATTTAAGACAGTCTATTTTCTCTATTTGAAGTTGTTTTTTTTTTCCCAATATGTATAAAAGACTACTGAATCGAAATTTGAGTGTACTGCTGTGTAGAGTAATTTTGGATTTCATGTAGAGTAACCAGCATTTTCTCCTTCTCCCGATTTTTTAATCACTTTAATTTTGTCATCTGCTAAGGCTTTCAATTTGGAAGAGCCGAAAATTTTGTTGTCTGGTAAAGAGTTAACGGAGGAGAAAACATTGTTGGTAGATGAGTAAATACTGGTCAACAACAGTCACCTTTTCCCACCGTCCTTTCAAAACCTGTCTCCCACAGAGTCATAGTATCATGTGAATGTTTGGTAAGCAGCAAATTTCAATGTCTGATGGAATTTCTCTGATTACCTGTGTGCAGGATCCTCTTCAGTATGAAAAGTGTTTGAATTATAATCTCTGTGTAATGGTTTAACTCATTACCAAACGACAAATTTAGAGACTGGTCCAAATTGAAAGCATTTGCAGACAACAATATAAAAGTGACTGAAAATTTAAAATTTGTTTTGTGAAGAGTAAAAAACATTGTGGGAAAAGGAGAAAATGCTGTTTACCAGCATTTTCTCCTTTTTCCACGATATTTTCTTAAGGCTTCTTTCTCAGGGTCGTCAGAAGTAGGGATTGTGTGGTAATGGGTTAATTGATCCTGATGGGGTATGATTCATGCTGATAATGTTTGTAATGGAGAAGTACTCTTCAGTAAGTCATGGCAGAGCTTTAGGCCTATATTCACCAACTGTTCTAATTCCATTTGAAGTCTGGATTTAGGAAGGAAAACATTCTGGATACACATGGATAATTGATGAAAATTCTCCTTTTCCCCAGTGTTTTCTACACTTTCGTAGACAAAAATCATCATTTGTATTATGTTTAATTTATCGTCTGCAAATGCTTTCAATTTGGTCTAGTCCAAAATGTTATTTGGAAAAGGGTTATGCAAAATCCATGCTGCAGAACCTATATTTACAAACCATTCAAAATCACCTTTTCATTATCAAGAATTTTCTTTATTTCAAAGTAATACAATTCCTGAGTGGCCATATTGTTTAGCCAATCAAATATTTTGTTACTGCCTCAATTTAGAATGCTATTATGGAGGGTAAATATGTGATGTCCTGCAATGACCAACAACTGTTAACCCATTACCACACAATCGCGACTTGACGCCCCTGAGAAAGAAGCCTTTTGAAAACACTGTGGGAAAAGGAGAAAATGCTGGCAACCAGCATTTTCTCCTTTTCCCACAGTGTTTTCTTCCCTTCCTAGAACAAATTTCAATTTTTCAGTCACCTTTATTTTGTCGTCTGCAAATGCAAATATAAGTTTAGCTTTAGACTAAGACAGATTTTAGAGAGCATGTTGGTTAAGGACCCTACTGCTCTTTGTTTTAGAAGATCTCACAACAGTGCAAAGAGAGTTGACAAAGATGAGCCTCAGAGAAAGAAACATAAACAAACAGATACAAAACCCCAACCAGGAAGTGTGTCTCTCTCACATACACCTGCTCTGAATGATAAGGTATGAGTCTAACTTTACTTTTACTCTTAATCAGATATGTTAAGCCAAGCCACAAAATTGATAACCAACCGAACTTGCAACAGGGATGGGTGGTTTTATTCCCAAGCTTAGTCCAGAACAGAGGGAGTGATTTTTATTTCAAAACTGAAAATATTAATTATTCTCCACTAAACCCTATATTGTTGGTACTCATTAGAATCATTTCTTCCAGACGATTCTAATAAGTACCCACAACATAGGGTTTTGAAGAGAAATACTGAATTTAGAATGCCTTCACTCCCTCTTATCTGGAGATCTGTTCATCAATACCTTTCTGAAGACCAATTGTATTTGTTGCAATGAGATGCATTCCTTTTTTTCTCCCCTGAACATTGTTTTGGCAATGTTTGTAAGAGAGCAGGCTGTTGCATGGGAAGAATATTGCGAAAGTATTGAAAACAGAAACCCAAGAAAGCATGGATAGGTTTACTGGCTACCATGTTATAACTGAAATAATGTTGAAAATAACATTAACCCATTACCACACAACAAAATTTTAGACTGGTTCAAATTGAAAGCATTTGCAGATGACAAAATAAAAGCAACTGAAAAATTGAAATTTGTTCTGGGAAGGGTAGAAAACACTGTGGGAAAAGGAGAAAATGCTGGTTACCAGCATTTTCTCTTTTTCCCACTGTGTTTTCAAAAGGCTTCTTTCTCAGGGGCGTCAAAAGTAGGGATTGTGTGGTAATGGGTTAAACAATACAAATAGACAATAACCTAGAAAGGCTGATGACAAAAAAACCTAGAGGCATGGAAAGTGTATTATAGGTAATAGAGCCAGTACCTTGAAAGACACATTGTAGAATACAGCCAGTTGCTTTTAGATGGTACTTTGCAAAATACAGCCTATGGCTTGGAGTGGGTACTTCGGAAAATACTGCTGGTGACTTTAACATTGTACTTTGCAAGATACAGCCAGTGGCTTGGAGTGAGTTCTTTGGAAAATACAGCCTGTGGTTTGGACAGCTTACTTGCTGAACACATCCAGCAGCTTTAAGTGGGTACTTTGCAAAATACAGCCAATGGCTTTAACATTTTATTTTGCAAAATACAGCCAGTGGCTTTAATATTGTAGTTTGCAAAATACAGCCAGTGGCTTGGAATGGGTATTTTCAAAATACAGCCAGTGGCTTTGAGAGGGTATTTGCAGAATACAGCCAGCTGCCTTGAGTAGGTACTTTGCAAAATACAGCTACTGGCTTGGAATGGATACTTTCCAAAGTAAAGCCAGTGGCCTGGAGAGAGTACTTTGCAAAATACCACCTATGGCATGGAAGGTTTATTGGGCTTTGAACCAATGAATAAATTTAGTAATACATGCATAATTACTAGTATGTGCCCTGGCTGCTGCAGTATTATTGGAAAACTAAATTGCAAATGGCTTTAATCCTTTACCAGATATCTCCCTATTCACCCTTCCTGCAGAAAAATCCTCGCTGTTTAGAAGTATTTTCTTTTTTTTCAACACTTTCTGCTATCCTTTCAAAGACAAATCACTTTATTCTAGGTACACAAAGGTTTTAGTCTTTGAATGCTTTCAGTATTGGCGCGGCCAGGTAGCTCTGTGGTAAGGGTATCTTACTGATGATCTGGTGCTCATAATTTCAATACCTAGTTGGACAAACTTTCTTTCCAGTGATTTTACATTTTTCACCTTTGTTGCATGTGAGAAAATCAGTCAGCGGTCTGGAATGAAAGTTGTGTCAGCTTTGATATGACCTAATATGTAAAAATGGCTTTAAAATTGTGTAATTTGGTAAAGAGTGTAACACTCAAAAAAATCCCGAGCAAGCAAATAGACAAACAAAACAAACAAGCAAATCGCAAATCTCTTTACAGATTACAGAAAGCATATGGAGATATTATCAACAGTACAGACAGTCAGATCTACAATACAGACAGAAGGTGGACCTCAGGGATGCTCTCTATGCAATATTTAAAGATGTTTTTCCATGTATGTAGTCTCTATATTTACCCATACTTTTTTTTCAAAGTGACAAAAGTTTAGACTGGTCCTGTTCAAAAGCATTTACAGACAACTTTAACCCTTTACTCCATAGATACTCATTTCTACACATTCCTTGTAGGAGCCTTTGGAAAACATTGTGGCAAAAGGTGAAATTGCTCACGATGAGCAATTTCACCTTTTGTCACAATGTTTTCTATGCTATCAAAAGGTGTCATTTACACATAAGAAACGGCTTCATCCTTGCTGTTATTTAAGGTCAATTATAGATGCCATAAGAATGCCTTACGGGGTAAAGGGTTAATGTTTCTTAGATGCGTATGAAAGGATAAAAAACAATTGTTGGAAGTGGGAAGAAACATTATCTTCTTTTCCCCACAATGTTTTCATAAGGATTTTTCAACAGGATCATCTAAATTCAGGATTGTATGATAAATGGTTAAACTTTGAAATAAAATTTTCCTGCACAGCAGTTTGAGAAATGGTTAGGGTTTCCAATTGAAATTAGAGTAAAGCCTGCAACTTGTTTCAGAGTTGATGTTAGATAAACAAATATTGAAGCTTTGGGTTCAAATTGAATTAGGCTTTCTTTTTGTCAAACTTTGGTCAACATGCTAGAAATGTAGCAACTGTGCTCTAAACGTCTTATTGCAGTAAAAGAGGTAGAAAAAAAGTTTTAAAGCCTGTTTTACCATCCAAGTACATTTTGCCATCTTCTAAATCAAAAGCTTTTAAAAATAAAGTGGCATATTGAAAAATTGCCAATAATGAGCAGATTCTTAATTTTAAATTTTGCCATAATCATGTTTTCTCGGTTATCTAGATCTTACACATCAAGCATTTCAAGTTTCAAATAAGAGATGTCACAAGTCTCAATAACACCCCCCTTCAATCTTTCTCCAGGAAAATATGTTTCAGAAACAACTACATTTCTTTATCTGGATAAATATAGGATATGTGTTTCTGGTTAAAGATTGAATTTTATTTCATTGAGTGAACATCGTCGATAATATTTTCATGGGTGGTGCAGCCACAAGTGAAAATATTACTGATAGTGTTCATGATAGTGTTTGTGAACACAATCAGTAATAATTCCACTTGTGGCTGCACCACCCATGAAAATATTACCAATGATCTTCACGTGAACAAATAAATTTCTACCTTTAACAGAAAAAATAAAATATTCTATTTATTTTGTGCTTTTAACCCTTTCTGGAAAGAATTTTATCAAAATCCAATACAGTTCTTTACAGTTATTCCCTGTGGCATTCGCCCCCTGCATAGCAACTAATTACAATTATTATGTCAAAGCGCGAGAAATGTAAGGTAAATGACGTCATATTTCCACCTGGTTGTGATGTACACTAATTTTACCTAGGTAACCAGAATATAAAAATCAGTATTTTCACTTCAGTTTTGCGATAATTTGAACAGGATGGACTGGTGAGTTTGCTACTGATCCAACTCAGGGATAGTCATATCCAATTAATGTAATTTTCATTTTTCTCTGACTAAACTTTTACAGATTGTGGATTGTATATGGTTGGCTCCTCGATGAGTGGGTTTGCCACCAAGACCAGTGATATGGACCTATGTTTGATGCTTAGTCCAAACGAGGTAAGAATTACCTGCTTTCCCCAACCGTTCTAAGTGTTTTGCCTTGGTAGAGAGGTTCAAAGATATCGTTCACACTGAACTAGACAAATTGTCTAAAGATTGGACTTTGTTCCTTTAATCCTTTACCAAACAGTTGCTGGTTTTCATGACCCAGAGGAAGAGGCCTACTGAAAACATTCTGGGAAAAGGAGAAAATGCCGGTAACCAGCGTTTTCTCCTCTTCCCACCATTTTTTCTACTCTTCTACATTCAAGTTTCAATTTTTGAGTCACATTTATTTTGTCGTCTGCAAATGCTTTGATAAAGAGTTGAAACTCATGTGAGAATTTTCATTGTCTGCATTTTATCTTCGTCTTTTTGAAAATATACCCTAGTTCTGCAAATTTTGGAATCCTCACTGTGGTTATATTTTTTTATTTCTAATGTTTGTAGTTCTGAATATCAGGACTAACAACCTGCTTGGCTGAGACAAAAATAGAACTGAATGTACATGTGTAATTATTGTCAAATTAGCTCTAAGGCTGCTCTAAACCTTGAGGCAAATCTTGGATCTGTATGTCACACATGTGACATTTTGGATAATACAAATACAATTTACAAATGAACATCTCATGTCATGCAAGGATTTGCAAGCTTGTGCTACAGTGGACATACTTTTATGTCTTTACCAGAAACTGAAGGTAGAATTGTCCATACTGAAAGTGGATACAGAGGACAACTTGAGTGAAGCTCACATGATAAGATTTATCTTTAAAAGGGAGAAAACATTGAATGATTCAGAGAACAGGAGACAAAACTGGTTACCAACATTTTTCACCATTTTTGAAAATGTTTTGAAAACTTCATTCCTCAGGATTTTCACTTTTGAAACATGTATTATACCATATTCCTGAAAAGTGTCCATTTTATCTGATTTCTTAACCTTTTACAAAACTATTTTTGTCTCAGCAGCCTTGAAGAAGAAGCTTTTGAAAAAATTGTGGCAAAAAGAGAAAACACTAGCATTCAGAATGCCCCCAAATGGTTCTACCCTTTTGACTATTAAGCAGCAGTTTATTAGTTGTCTGCCAATAGGTTCAATTTGCATTTATCTATAATTCCCTTTTCTGGAGTAGATTTGAAGAAATATACATTCATATAAATATACATCAAGATGGTGATGTATTGATTACTTTTATCATGTCAGTTTAAATCGATTTTGTTATTTTTCAGATTGATGGTAAGAGAGAGGCTGTAGAAATACTTATGGCCATACAGAGGGCTTTAAGAAAATGTAGTAAGTGTCTCAGAATATTGAGATTTCATTGTTATCACATAGGCTTTTTTTTTCGTCTGTGCATTGTTATATCCTTACATACAGATACAATAAAAGTTATCAGGATATAAACATAAACTATTATCGTTACAAACTTTTCATTTGCTCAACATGCTGTTGATTCTAACATTTTCATGACATGACTATTCTTTTTATTGTAGCTCAGTTTTTTTGCAAAGAAGAGATTTTGGTATTGTCTTATTTCAATCATTGTCTGTATCGTCTTTATTGTGTTCAAACATTAACATTTTCTGATATCTCTGTTATTTCTATAGGTACTCACTAAACCATTTACCACACAATGCTGACTTTAAACAACCTTAAGAAAGAATCCTGTTGAAAACAATTTGGGAAACTTGCAACAGTAATAAAGTATCAGAAGGGGAAATCATATCAGAAGGGAGACAAGACAGGTGCCAAAATATTTTTGACACAGTTAAATATGCCTGTTTTTGACTTATGAGGTCAGCCATAATAAAACATTTAGTACAGAATTACCCCACTTTTTAGACTTAGAAGGCTTGACTGAAGAAGCAATTGTAGCCAAGCACTGGTACCTTCAGGCAGTGTGGATTGTTCTTTTACTTCTGTCTTACGGTTTTCAGGGTTCATCAGAAGATCTCAGGTAATCAGAGCGCGAGTCCCTATCTTGAAGTTTGAAGACTATGAGAGGTATGTAGAAGACAATATTTACAATAAGTCCATATTAAGAAGAAGTGTTTGTAATCTGACTTTATTAAATCAATTTATTGCCAAACGACAAAATTTTACGTTTGTCCAAATCGAAAGCATTTGCAGACGACAAAATTAAAGTGACTGAAAATTTGAACTTCATTTTGTGAAGGATAGAAAACATTATGGGAAAAGGAGAAAATGCTGGTTACCAGCATTTTCTCCTTTTCCCACAATGTTTTCTAAATGCTTCTTTCTCAGGGTCGTCAAAAGTAGGGATTGTGTGGTAATGGGTTAAGAAGGAGTGTTTGTAATCTGGCTTATTAACTTAACTCTACACTGAACAGCAAAGCTTGTGACTTGTCCAGATTGAATGAAAGTGCAGATGAACACTGGAAAATGGCTGAAATGATAGTACATTGTATTTGTCATTGACAGGATAGAAAATACTGTAGAAAAAAAAGAGAATACTTATCTGCAGCATATATTCCTTTTCCTGTTCTCAAAAGCTACTTCCTCAGGACCAATATATACAGTGGTCAAGAACTAGTATATGTAGCCTCTGGAAAAAATTGTGACTGATAATGAAGCAAAGATTGAAAAAAAGCTGATGTAACCAGCTATTGCTCTATTGCCTTAGATTATTGCCGCATAGTTAAAAAATGAATACTTTCTTTTGTCTTACCCCTTTTAGAAAGTTACCAAACAATTCTAAGTTTTAATGAGTTAGGATCCTGAAAAGAGAAGGCTCTCAAAAACTGGGAGAAATAAACATTTTTTCGATTTCCCAAAACATTTTCAACCATACAAAGAAATAAAATTGTCTATTAAGCTCAATTTATTTATTTATTTTTTTTTTTAAAATGCTTTCTTTATTGGTTGGTAAAGGGCTAACTCTTTTGCCATGCGACAAAATCTTAAGACTTCTCCAAATATTGACAGCTCTTGCAGATAACTATTTAAATGTGGCTGAAATAAGGAATTTGTCATTGGCTATATAGAAAAGATTGTGGGAAAAGGAGAAAATGCTGGTTCCACCATTTTCTTTTTTTTTTCCCTCAATGTTTTCAAAAGGCTTCTTCTTTTAGGTCATTAAAACACATGGAATTGTATGGTCAAGGGCTGAAGCAATGAATTTATGAACAGAAGAGAAGAAGGTTAGCCTTAATATTACTGAATATTGCAATGTCAAAGTTATATTGAACAGGTTAGGTTAACTCTTTACCACACAAGAAAATTTTAGACTGTGCCAAAAAAAAAAGCATTTGCTGACCACAAAATAAAGGTGACTGAAAAATTGAAATTTGGTCTGGGAAGGAAAGAAAACACTGTGGGAATAGGAGAAAATGCTGGTTACCAGCATTTTCTCCTTTCCCCGCAGTGTTTTCAAAAGGCTTCTCTCTCAGGTGCATTAAAAGTCGGGATTGTGTTGTGAAGAGTTAAAAAGTAGCCGGCAGGGTAGACCCAAGGCTAGATTTCTGTGCAGTCTGATTTTCATTTATGCTGTAAGCAAGTGCAATATGGGTTTTGCTATGCACCCTAAGTGTTACATTATGTGGTTATATCTTTGATAATTTTAGTGGCACTGAGTGTGATCTCAACATCAATAATGCAGTGGGAATCAGAAACACACATCTACTTCGATACTATGCTGCAAGTGAGTTGAATTTATGACATTTATTGATGACAGATGTTTAACAGGTCTATAAAAGATGCCTTAACCCTTTCCCAAACAATCCTTGGTTTTTACAGGTCAGGAATAGAAGCCTTTTGAAAACATTGTGGGAAAAGGAGAAAATGCTGGTAACCAGCATTTTCTCCTTTTCCCACAATGTTTTCTACCCTACCATATAGAAAAATAATCTTTTTAGCAACTGTTAATTTGTCATTTGCAAAATGCTTTCAATTTGGTCTGGTCCAAAATTTACTGTTTGAGAAAGTGTTAAAAAAGCTGAGAGAAAGGGAGTAGTCTTTCATGAGTTGCAATTTCTTCTTTTCTCACAATGTTTCCTCCCTTATGCGAGAAATTCAGCTTAGTTGTTTTAATTTTGATTTTATCTTTTGCAGCTGCCTTTAATTTCTACAGAGTCCCAAATTCTGTTGTTTTGAAAATGGTTACATTATACCTTTACCCAATACCTGACAATCTGTCAATCTGTTGGTATTTACATATAGTTTTGAACTGTTAAACAACTTTGAAAGCATTCTTGTTAAATGTGGACAATGAAAACGATGTATGACTGAAATAGAAATTAGGTGGCTGTAATTTTAATGTCACATACCTTTATATGTGAAGGTGAATGTCAAAAGCAGTGACTTACCTGCCACAACGAGCCAAATTATCAAGTGTTTATTTGCACTGATGTGTATGTGTTACAACATTTGTCCTTATTCTGGGCTGTGCAGATTGATCTGAATCAATACTTTTTAAGAATGCATTAAACCTCTTTTTTCACAGAAGATGGCTTATTTCTTGTTTTACATCAAAATTGAATTATCATATTGTAATTATTATAATCATTATTATAATTTTAACAGTGGACTGGAGAGTACGACCTCTTGTATTATATGTGAAAAAATGGGCACGCTTCCATGACATCAATGATGCATCCAAGAAGACAGTTTCTAGCTACTCACTTTGTCTGATGGTCATCCACTATCTTCAGTGTAAGTAAAAGTAATTGTATCACATGGTCTCAGCCATTATTTTCAAGATACAATTTTAGTTGCCTGTGCAAACAGGCTTGGATTGCACAAAATGTTGTATCTAGACTGTCAGATACTCTTACCTTATTTGTCATAGTCTAACCCAAGCAACTGTTAATGCCTGATGTCTTTTTCTTGTTTACTACTGATAGATGTCACATCGTTCATTTTGCACTCTTGAAAGCTGAGTGTCACACACAAAAGTCTGTCAAACCACTGGTGATCTTCACCTTTAAGAAAATGTTTACACTTATGAAACCCAGGGAAGACATTTAACCCATTACCACATAGTGAAATTTTAGATCTATTCAAATTGAAAGCATTTGTAGATGATAACTTCATAGTGGCACAAATGGTTCACTTTTGCTTTGATAGTGTAGAAAACTTTATGGGAAACGGAGAAAATGCTGGTAACCAGCATTTTCTCCTTTTCCCACAATGTTTTCAAAAGGCTTCTTCCTCAAGGGTGTTAAAAGTCGTCATTGTGTGGTAAAGGGGTTAAATAAATTGTTTTACTATGATATGACTAAAATAGTTGTGAAAGGAGAGCAGAGGACCATTCTGTATGTAAACTAAAGAGTCTGTATCTTACCTCTATGACACATTAGGATTCCATGGAACAAGTTTCTACATAGTTGAAAACAAAATTTAGACACTGGAAAATGAAGTGCTTTTCTGTATTGGTCAGCTCAAATACTTTTAGCCATTTACCAAACAGTTCTTTGTTTTAATGACCTTACGGAAGGATTTTTGAAAACATTGTAGGAAATTAAGAAAATGCTTATAACCAGTGTCTTCTCCTATTCCTACAACATTTCTACACTATTACTCCATTACCGAACAGTCCCGGGTTTTCATGACCCTGGGAAAGATGGCTTTTGAAAACTTCGTGGGAAAAGGAGAAAAAGCTGGTAGCCAGCTTTTCTCCTTTTCCCACAATGTTTACTAACCTATCAGAGACCTAAAGCTAATTTGTACCAATTCTGAATTTGCGAAAACATTTGCAGACAACAAAATAAATGTGGATCAAAAATTTAAAGTCAATTTGGAAAGGGTAGAAAACATTGTGGGAAAAGGAGAAAATGCTGGTAACCAGCATTTTCTCCTTTTCCCAAAATGTTTTCAAAAGGCTTCTTCATCAGGGTCGTCAAAAGTCGGGATTGTGTGGTGAAGGGTTAACTTTGTCGTTTGGGAAAAGGTTAAAGACATGTATATCTTATTATTTTCTAACATTTGATATGTTATCTATTCATTTTGGATGAATCTAAAATTTGCTTTTTTGGTTTAACTCTTTACCAAGCGACAAAATTTTAGACTGATCCAAATTGAAAGCACTTGCAGAAGACAAATAAAATGTAACTCAAAAATTGATATTTTTTTTCAAACAGGGTAGAAAACATTGTGGGAAAAGGAGAAAATGCTGGTTTCCAGTATTTTCTCCTTTTCCCACAATGCTTTCAAAAGGCTTCTTTCTGAGGGTTGTTAAAAGTCGAGATTGTGTAGTAAAGATGAAAAAAAAAAGTCAGCATCACATGTACTTGTAATATACGTTCAGTGCTTTTTAAATGATTTTTATGACCCTGCAAAATGATTGTTTTCGGGAATATACTGGAATCAGCCTGTCTGTCTGTGTGTTCGTCCGTTTGTCCGTCGGTGTGTCTGTCGGAGTGTCTGACTCTACAAATAATTACCTGTTTCTGTCAAACTGCTGGCAGGGGTATTAAGTCAGATTCAGTGACAGCTCTGGCTTTTCAGGGCTGTAAGCAGCAAATTTAATTATTCAAATGTGCTAAATAATATTTTTTGTGTGTTTTTCTATGCAAGATGGCTGTTCACCACCAGTGTTAGACTCTGTCCAAAAACTTTATCCAGTAGGTAGTTACATGTACTTTCTAGAAACTCTTTAACCTGCTACCAAACTGTAAAAATTATAGACTGGTCCAGATTGAAAGCATTTGCCCAACACATTAAATTTTGCTCAGATAATGGAATATATATGTCTGTGAAAATTAAGAAAATAGGTGGAATAAGGAGAAAATGCTGGACATTTTCATTTTCTTCTTTTCCGAAAATGTTTTCAAAGGTATTTTCCATAGGATTGGATCGTTAATCCTTTACAACACAACAAAATTTTAGCCTTGTCCAAATTCACAGCACTTGCAGACAACAATGTCATTGTGGCTTAAATAGTGCAATCTTGCTTTGATAGCATAGAAAACATTGTGGAAAAAGGAGAAAATGCTGGTTACCAGCATTTTCTCCTTTTCCCACCATGTTTTCAAAAGGCCTTTTCTACAGGGTTGTGAAAATATGGGATTCTTCGGTAAAGGATTAAATTCAGAGATTGTAACCTTAGATCAAATTTTTTGAACTCAAAGCATTTGTAGACAACAAGTTGAATGTGGCTGAATGAATTGATTTGTCTTTCAATGAGTTGAAACTTTTTCATAGAAGGAGAAAATGTTAACTCAAAACTTGAACTTTGTTTCCAGCAGGGTAGAAAAAATTGTGGGAAAAGGAGAAAATGCTGGTTACCAGGAATTGTTTGGTAAAGGCAAACCTTGCTGCGAATTCTTTCTATACATACACACTTCTAAAATCTTTTCTTCTGATAAAGAAAAATTGATAGTATTGATTTGAAAAACTGTATTAAATTCCCTTTGTTGCTTTTATTATGTTGAAAGGACTTGTTTGATTATGGAGAAGATATCAGAAACCTGAAGATGAATGTTCAGATAGAATTCAAAAGCAAAAATTCCAACAGCATTGGAGATCTGTTTATGGGATTTCTGGATTACTATTCCTCTTATGAGTAAGATTTTACTTTTGTGCTATAATATTCACAAACTAGCTGATCATTAAGATCAAGATCAGAAAACTGAAGTTCTTTTTGCAGGTAATGTATATTATTTGCAGAGAGTGTAGATCAAAATCAGACTGCATGAAACATGCAGTCTGATCTTGTTATTACACCGTCCATAATTTGTGAAATATTCTGGCAAAACATGTCCTGTAATTACTTTGTTCAGATCTTTTTCCCAGTTTGATCAGAAATTTGAGCAATGTTCTTAGAAAGAAAAAGGGGTTTTATGCTTAACTAAAAGAAACATTGTTTATTGGCATATAGAAATGAGAATAAGACCAAGAATGCTATTAAAAATGGCTGCTGTAATTAATTCAGTTCATTTTCAATTTCATCAATT
This sequence comes from Tridacna crocea, assembly GCA_943736015.1. Lineage (NCBI taxonomy): Eukaryota > Metazoa > Mollusca > Bivalvia > Cardiida > Cardiidae > Tridacna > Tridacna crocea. The sequence goes on along the minus strand of OX031066.1, from coordinate 41,202,309 downwards.
TAGCAACATAAAATTTTTTCAATTTCAGAATTTTTTCATTTCGTAAAGAGTTAACCCATGTGGACTACTTTCATCTTGGTCCTTGATTTTATTGGTTGAAATATTGCATTATAATATTCATTCTACCATTCATGAAAAAGGGCCTGGCACGGTATCACAGTGGTTAGTGTGTCTGACTTTGGACCTGGTGAATGCGAGTTTGATACCCAGTTGAGGCAAACTTTCTTTACTGTAAATAAACATTTGAAAAATGCAGCCGGTGTCTTGGAAAGAAAGTTGTTTCGGTACTGGTGTGAGAAAGCCAGAAACCAGGAAACACATGTATGGGTGCTCTGACCAGAAATGTATAACCTATGCGGTTAACAACAGTCATAAACTGTAATACAGACAAATCATGATAAAAGCTTTTAACCCTTTACCAAACAATCCCTAGTTTTTACGACCCTGAGATTGAAGCCTTTTGAAAACATTGTGGGAAAAGGAGGAAATGTTGGTAACCAGCATTTTCTCCTTTTCCCACAATGTTTTCTGTCCTGAAAACAAATTTCAATTTTTGAGTTGCTTTTATTTTGTCGTAAACAAATGCTTTCAATTTGGACCAGTCTAAAATTTTGTTGTTTCGTAAAGGGTTAACCCACTAAAAATGACATGTAGATTTAACTTCGTACCATTTTAACTCTTTACCAGATGACAAAATTTTGAACTAGTCCAAATTGAAAGCATTTGCAGACAACAAAATAAATGTGAATCAAAAATTGAATTTTTAGTTTGGGAGAATAGAAAACATTGCGGGAAAAGGAGAAAATGCTGGTTACCAGCATTTTCTCCTTTTCCAACAATGTTTTCTAAAGCTTTCCTTTCTCAGGGTCGTTAAAAGTTGTGATTGTGTGGTAAAGAGTTGAAGTAATATGTGTAGTATGTAAGTGTTGTTTGACTGTTAAAATTTGTAGGTATTATGATAAGAACAGTTTCATGTTGTACTGACTTTCCCTTGCCTTTTACATGTTTTTTTTGTGTATGAAATAGTCAACATGTCCTGAGACAGAATGTCTCTGGAGAGATCAAGTTTTCATTGTTGGTTCATTGAGTGAACATCATCAGTAATATTTTCATGTGTAGTGCAGCCATGAGTGAAAATATTACCAATGATGTTCAGGAGAGGAAATGAATTTTGATCTTGCACCCTAAAATAACCAATGTTCTATTTAATTCATGCTTTTAATCCCCCTTTTTTTTGGGGGGGGGGGGGGGGGGGGGGGAGGGAGATTAACCACAAGCCAGAACAGTTCTTTCCAGCTATTCCCTGTGGCGTAACCCCTCTGCATAGCAACAAATTACTATATTATGTCAAGCTTGAGAAATGTAAGGTAAATTACATCATATTTCTATCTGGTTTTTGCTAACTAGTGTGCTGATACAGTTGTTTCCACTTTCAAGTGAAGAACTAGAATATAAAAATCGGTATTTTCACTGGAAGTAACCATGAAATATTGAAAAATATATCACCAGTATTTCTCAATAACCTACGAAAAAGTATGAAATAATTTTTTTGTGTTTATTCTACAGTTATGACAATGATGTAGTAAGTGTGCGACTTGGCTGTAAGATACCTCTACACATGGTGATGAACCTCACCCCAATAAACGAGCAGAAACAGTGGACCTGTTTGAAAATAGAAGGTATAACTTTAGGCCCTTCTCCAAGCAATCCTATATTGTAATGGCCCTAAAAGATATTAAGACTTTTAATCGTTTCCCACACAATCCCATGTGTTTACGACCCTAAATGAGAAGGCTTTTGAAAGCATTGTAGAAATAGGAGAAAATACTGGTTACCAGCGTTTTCTCCATTTCCTACAATTTTCTTCACAATTGAAGAGTGAAATCATCATTTGATCTACATTTAAACTGTCGTCTGAGTTAAAGCGTTAATGGAAAATGAGAAAATGATGGTTACGGGCACTGATTTCAATTTTTTTTCCCCTTTATTTTTTCTCCTACCCTTTCAAACCCAATCAAACACATATCCAGTTTTTTAGCCAATATTTAAATCTTTACCACACAGTGATGACTTTTAACAACCCTGAGAAAGACGGCTGTAGAAAACTTGATGAAAAAAGGAGAAAATGCTGGTAACCAGCATTTTCTTCTTTTGTCACAATGTTTTCTGCCCTATGAAAGACAAAGTTTTATGTTTTGAGTAACATTTAATTTTTGCAAATGTATATTAACGGTACTTTTGAATTGGACATTGCTAAAATTTTGTAATCTATGTTTGAAAACTATAGGATTTCTATGCTTAGAACCGTAAGATAGAAACAATACCAGTAATTTTTCATTTGATTTTCAGAGTCCTTTAACCTATTACCACACAATCCTTACTTTTGACGCCCCTTAGAAAGAAGCCTTTTAAAAAAAAAAGGGGGGGGGGAGGAGAAAATGCTGGTGACCAGCATTTTCTCCTTTTCCCACAGTGTTTTCTACCCTTCCCAGAAAAAAATTCAATTTTTCAGTCACCTTTATTTTGTCGTCTGCAAATGCTTTCAATTTGGACGAGTCTACAATTTTCTCGTGTGGTAAAGAGTTAACAGAAGTAAAACAATTTCTGCATGCATAACCTTCTGACACAAGCAAGAACTTTTTGAGAAGGTATAGAGTTACATGACAGAAACAGTATCTATAAATTATTTTTGCAGAGCCATTCGACAGAAGCAACACAGCCCGATCGTGTTTTGATGCACAAACATTTTCTAGAGTACAGCATGTATTTAATCGAAGTTGCAAGAGATTGAAACAGACAAGAGACCCAGAGTCCATTCTCTCTGTGCCATTCTAGAAATTAGAATTGAGATCGAGGCCAGAACTTCTGAGATAAATCTTAGACTCTTCCTGATGTAAAGTTCAGTGAAGGAGTGGTGAGAAGATGAGAGGAGACAGAGCTATACAGTCAAATTATGGAAAACATTGTTATAAAAGGAGAAATTGCTCATCCTGAGCAATTTCTCCTTTGATAACATAGTTTTCAGAAGTGGTGCTTGACATGCGACACAATTTGTCCATGTGTGTGATGGTTTGTTTCTTAACTATCTTCATGTGTTAAATGATCCAGCATCAATAAAAATGAATTGCAATGTTGTTGTCTACAATAAGTAGGCAGAAATTTTCCTTGGAATTTTTCTTATCGCATTTGCAAAAATTAGGGAAAAATGAAATGATTGTAATTTGATAAGAAGATTCAGTTTGAAAATGGGACCACAGTATCATAAATACTATTTGCTTAGGTATTGAAATTTGCCTGTTTTCTGTTACAACAATTAGTTCAGGTTTGCAAAGATTTTTGAAGTAAAGCAAGTACTGTTTTTTTTTTACTTTGTAGATCAATGTCAGGTTTCAAATTGACTGTTATGTGTTATACATTATTCCGGACTGTTACTTGTAACATTAAGTTCTCTTTCACTCAGTTATTAACAATGGAAAATGTCTGATTTTGGTTGCATATTCAGATAAATAACATGAAAAGCCTTAGCTTTTCTTGAGCTTATGCCAAAAAATGTTTTATTTCTTGATGAAGAATAGTGTTACAGTTTATAAAGTTAAACTGAATACTTAAATCTGAAAAGGAGACAGAGTTCTGTTAACTCAAGTACATCAAGTAGACAGTATTATTTATTAGCATTGGTCTCTTGTTAAGTTTCTTGTTTCATCATAATTCCATCATAATTTCTCTTTGTACATCATCTAAAATCTGAAAAAAAAGCACAACAATTTTGTTTTATAGTGTTGGGTGCACCTTAAGTTTGTTGAATGTGTCTTGCAGTGTTGGACTTTGAAACTGTGCAGTTTTCAGATAGTCCTGATTGGCATACGATGTTAAGTTGTATATAATGTACATACATTGTGCAGTCCAGTTATATTATTATCAATTTCCTTAACTCTGTGCCCAATCCAAGTACCTTTGAATACCTTTGCTTGGTATAGTGTAATGAAACATTGCAATGAATGGAAAATATTGCTCTTAAGCCCTTTACAACACAACTTCAGGTTTTTGTGATCCTTGGAAATTGCTCTTTTGAAAACAGTAAGAATAGGAGAAAATACTGGTAACCAGCATTTGCTCCTTTTTTCTCCATGTTTGTAAAACCCCTTTCAAAAACATGTCTAATAATTTAAGCCATTTCTTCATCTACAAATGTTTTCAGTTGCTTTTCAATATTGTTGGTTGGTAAAAGACTTAACCCTGTCAGTGCCATAAATGAAAACGGAATTTTGCAGACAGTATAGATCAAGATCAGACTGCTCAGAAGGTGCTGTCTGATCTTTGATCTATGCCTCTCACTTTGTTTGTCAAGCCAATGAAGTCAAAATCTTTCTAGATTTCAGTTGATGGTGTATTAACTCATTACCAAACAACAATATTTTAGGCTTTTTCAAATCGAAAGCATTCGCAGACGACAAAATAAAAGTGACTGGAAATTTGAAATTTGTTTTGTAAAGAGTAGGAAATATTATGGGAAAAGGAGAAAATGCTGGTTACCAGCGTTTTCTCCTTTTTCTGCAATGTTTTGTAAAGGCTTCTATCTCAGGGTCGTCAGAAGTAGGGATTGTATGGTGGTAGGTTAAACGCTTAGAGCACTGATGTATGAACCCAACAATCATTTTCTTTCTAGCAAGAAGACTTACAAAATTTATCTCATGGGCTATATTGTTTAACCCAGCTTAGCAATGATATATTTACTTATATGTATAATTATGGGAGAGGTTGTGGATCAGGTATTTTCCTTCCATGTCATATTTCAGCAATTACTGCCCTGTGTTGAAAACTGCTCTTTGGTTATTAAGTCAAAATATTGTGATATTTTCTTTCATTCATTGATGCTTAATTTCATTTCCTTTCATCACGTGTTCATCTTATTTTCTTCATGTGTGTTCACTGGAACAACAAAAATTGTTATAACTTTGATAAAATCATTGAAAGCAATAAAAGCTGCTATTTTTTCCAATTAACAGAACCTTTTCTCTTTCTTTTTATACACCCGAAGGGTCGTATTATGTTATACCCCCGGTCGTCTGTCCGTCCGTCCGTCCGTTAGCAATTTCTTGTGTGTGCAACTTCTCCTACAGTTTTCATCGGAATTCTTTGAAACTTGCCACAATGAATCTCCATGATGTGTAGTTGTGCACCTGGGTCTTAGAATTTTGATTGCTGTTTGCGTTCCAAAATTATCTGCCCTTGATTTCTGAAAAAAACAACTTTTCACTTTGAATTTTTGTTCAGGCCATAACTTCCATACCATACAAGGTATCAAATTGAAACTACATACACTGATAGAACACATTATGGAGAAGTGCAGTGGACATGAAACATAACTCTGCCACTTCTATTTTTTGAGTTATTGCCCTTTGTTAATTTTCGGATTGAATTTTTGTCCAGGCCATTACTTCCAAACTATAAAAGCTAATAACTTCCAACTTCATATGCTGATAGAACACATTATGGAGAAGTGCAGTGCACATGAACCATAACTCTGCTACCGTATTTTTTTGAGTTACAGCCCTTTGTTAATTTTCAGTTTCAATTTTTGTCCAGGCCATAACTTCCATACCATACAAGGTATCAAATTGAAACTACATACACTGATAGAACACACTATGGAGAAGTGCAATGGACATGAAACATAACTCTGCCACTTATATTTTTTGATTTATTGCCCTTTGTTTTCAGTTTGAATTTTTGTCTGGGCCATAACTTCCGAACTATAAAAGCTAATAACTTGCAACTTCATACACTGATAGAACCCATTATGGAGAAGTGCAGTGCACATGAACCATAACTCTGCGACCTTTGTTTTTTTTAGTTATTACCTTTTGTTAATCTGCCATCCTTCTTTTTTAGTTATTGCCCTTTGTTAGTTTTCTCTTTGAATTTTTGTCTGGGCCATAATTTTTAAAATGTAAAAGCTATGATCTTGAACCTTTCAAGACTGATAGAACACCTTGTGGAGAACAGCAATTCACAAAATTTGTAACTGTGCCACCCTTCTTTTTTTAGGTATTACCCTTTAATATTTTTCACATATCATGGAGATCAACTACTCTTCATTCATGGCCCTTCCATCATTTCAACTAATTTCACTGACAAGCCCCTTCGGGCGTATATGCGCCGCTCAGCCTGTAGGGTACAGTACTTGAGAACGGAGTCGTGAGTTTGATCCCCAGCTGGGCCAATTTCTTTCCAAGGATTGATTATTGTCATTGCGACAGGATTCTTTCCTCTCTCATCACTGATCGTTGTTTCGACGATGTTTATGTGGGAAAGCAGCCAGTGGCTTGGAAAGAATGTTGTGCGGAGAACTGGTCATAGACACTCCAGGAAAGCATAGATAGGTGCACTGGCCTCCGCAACATAACCAAAATATTGTTGAAAACTGCGTTGAATACCATACAATTAATCAATCAAACTAATGATCCTGAGAAAAAAATGGAGACCTGCATTTTATCCTTTTCCCACATTTTCTAACCTTTTTCAGTCGAATCCTATAGTTTAAACCAGATTTTAGTTTTCACCTGCAAATGCTTTCAATTTGAAGTCAATAACAGTCATTTTTAGTAAAGAATTGACCCTTTCCCTAACAATCTCTGGTTTTCACGGCCCTGAGAAAGAAGCCTTCTCGAAACATAGTGGGAAAAGGAGAAAGTATTTTCTTCTTTTTGCACAATGTTTTTCTTCCCCTCCCAGAACAAATTTCCCTTTTTGAGTCACATTACTTTTGTAGTCTGCAAATGCTTCCAATTTTGACTGTCTAAAATAATGCCATTTGGTAAAGAGTTAAGATAGGCTAGGCAATGTTTTGGGGTCCCAAAGTAAGGTGTCGAGTGTAGCACCTGCGGTTGAAACATTTGTAATAAAAAGTCAGATGCTTTGGTCTATTTGCTTACATGAATGGTGGCAGTACCCTGGATCAGTACTCTTGCCATCATTTGGCTTGTCTGATTATACCCCTACAACAAAGTGTAGGGGGGTATGCTGTATGACCTAGATTCCACCAGTAATAGACTAGGGCTCTGAAGTGTCTTGCTCAAGGACACTCGCCCTAAAACCGGTGAAGTTGTGAATAGAACTGCTTTCAATTTTTAATAACTTTTAGACTACTCGAAATTGAAAAGATGTTACAGATGACAACTGAAATGTGGTTCAAATGATGGAGTTTATCTTAGATAAGGTAGAAAATATTGTTGGAAAACAGTTTTTGTTCTCGTTTTCCCTCAATATTCTCAAAAGGCTTTTATATCAAGTTTGTTAAAGGTGCCCACCTACAGCTGTTGAGCAGAAATGCTGTTAAATTTGAAAAAAAAAATTAGAATGGTACAGGAATTAGTCCTTTGTGTACACAAGGACAAATTACTGACATATATATGAAAAAAAGAAACACAGAGGTTTGTGTTAGAAACCGAACATTGGTCAGAAGAGAGCTGACTAACGATTGAAGCTGTAAACAATGATGGTGCGACATGGAAATTTATCATTAGTTTCGCCTAGAGTCTGATACCGTGTAACTTGCATATAGGCCACACCTTTGTCTGAAAATTGAGGCTGCAACAGAGAAGCCTACATTTTCCTTTGTTTTCCTCAGTATACACAGGGCGAAGGTTAAATATAGTCACATGACAGAATACATGATCATCATACGAATCAACCTGAGTGTATAACGGATATCGAAAATCTTCTATTCAATAACGGGAAGCGACAAGTCCGTTTTAACGGAAGGCCGCAACTCAGCGAAATGCATTTTCTACTGACTGTAATCTAAGCAACCTTGCATAATATTTGTCATAAAGATATGCCAAGAATGACTCTTTTTTGATGGTAACAAGTTATTTCATGGAAAGTAACCGGAAATTGTGTGTGTGTGTGTGTGTGTGGGAGGGGTGCGGGGGCGGGAAACAAGATAAAAACATAACCATAGTTTAGCCATAAATATATTTATATTAGACCAGACTTTGCATACATATACAGAACAGACTCTTGAATCAAAATTAGAAATTAAAACATGAAAAAACAAAACACCAGCCCCCAACATTACAGATATTCCATACATAAAAATACAATATTATAATTGGCCTGTAACCTGCGAAAAGGGTCATTCAAACACTTATGTAAGTGGAGTCTCAGACCAGCCTGTGCAATCTGCAGAGGCTAACCTCAAACAACACTTTCCATTTTTGTGTAATTTTCTTTTTTCTGCATATCTATTTTAGAACAAAATTCTACTAAGTCGTTATGTGCCATCTCGGATTAGCCTGTTTGGACTGCGCAGGCTGATCCCAGATGACAATTTACGCAAATGCCCCAATACTCCTTTTTGCATGTTACAAGCCATATAGGTGCTGTTAACGAAGGAGAAAAGAACATTGTATGTAAGTGCTAAATCTCAGCTGCTGTTGCCGTTTAGCACTTATTTAACTCTTTACCAAACGACAAAAATTTGGACTTGTCCAAATTGATAGCATTTGCAGACGACAAAATAAATGTGTATCAAAATTTCAAATTTGATTTGGAAAGGGTAGAAAACATTGTAGGAAAAGGAGAAAATGCTGGTTACCAGCATTTTCTCCTTTTCCTACAATGTTTTCAATAGGATTTTTTCTCAGGGTCGTTAAAAGTCGGGATTGTGTGGTAAAGGGTTAAAGGACAAAATTTTAGACAGGTCCAAACTGTGAGGTACTGAGAACAAATTGTGAACAACCCCAATGAAAGAAATTTTGTAAGAGAGTAGATAAAATTATAAGAAAAGGAGACAATGCAGGTAGAGAGGCATTTTCTCCTTTACTCACAATTATTGCATAAGTTTTATTCTTTGTGGCCGCTAAAACTGCCTGATATGTGTGCGAAAGGTTACTAGTCCGTCATAATCCTATAACCTAGTGACCTTTGGAAAGATGGCATTTCAAAACATTGTGAGAACAGCAGAAAATGCTGGTTATTATGCATACTCCTATTCCCAAAATGTTTCCTATCCTTTCCAAAAGAGGATTTTCACCATTTGACACAAACTTAACTCTTTACCAAACATTAAAATTCTGGACTAGTCCAAATTGAAAGCATTTGCAGACCACAAAATCAATGTGAATCAAACACTGAAATTCGATTTCGGAAAGACTTTCACCATTTGACACAAAGTTACCTCTTTACCAAACTTTAAAATTCTGGACTAGTCCAAACTGAAAGCATTTGCAGACAACAAAATCAATGTGAATCAAAGACTGAAATTTGATTTTGGAAGGGTAGAAAATATTGAGGGAAAAGGAGAAAATGCTGGTACCAGCATTTTCTCCTTTTTCCACAATGTTTTCAAAAGCTTCCTTTTTCAAGGTCGTTAAAAATTCTGAATTGTGTGGTATAGAGTTAAATCTAAATTAGTCACCTGCATATGCTTTCAATATCTCTGAGTATAATATACGTCTTTTGGCAACAACCAGTGGTGGCAAACAACAAAGAATGCTAGTATTAAAAAAACATTAAATGATGCCATTTAGAAATATGGTAATTGTTGTGAAAACGATGGTCCTACAGACCAGGAAAAACCAGGATTCTAAACAAATAACAAGAGGGCCAAGATGGCCCTGGATCACTCACCTGAATTTTTGCGATGACCATAGCCTATTTCTTTTTTGAGGTATTGAAACATTGGAACCATATATATAATTTTGCTAAGCAATTTTCAAAAGGTCACCTGTAAAATTCATTTCGAAATCTGACCATCAGTTTCAAAAAGAAGAATTTTTAAGAATTCTTCATTTCTGTATAAGAGCAAGTATCCCCCATCCACGAGAGCCATGTTTCTTGACGGATCAAAATTTACAAACAAGTTTTCAAAAGGGTCACCCAAGGAACATTTCGGAAATTTTTTTCTAAAATCTGACCAGGGGTTTCAGAGAAAGAATTTTCAAGAATTTCATCATGTCCATATAGTGCAAGTAGCTCCCATTCACAAGAGCAAGGATCACCCAAGGAACATCCCTGTCAAATTATTTTAAAATCCGACTTGGGGTTTCAGAGAAGAAGAATTTTCAAGAATTTCTTCATTTCCTTATAGTGCAAGTAGCCCCCATTCACCAGAGCCATGTTTCTTGACGGATCAAAATTTTGTGAACAATTTTTGAAAAGGATCACCCAAGGATCATCTCTCTGAAATCATTTCAAAATCTGTCTAGCCGTTTCAGAGAAGAAGAATTTTTAAGAATTTCCTCATTTCCCTATAGTGCAAGTAGCCCCCATTCACCAGAGCCATGTTTCTTGACCAATCAAAATTTCGCGAAAACTGTTTGAAAAGGGTCACCCAAGGAACATCCCTGAGAAATTATTTCAAAATCTGACCATCAGTTTCAGAGAAGAAAAATTTTTAAGAATTTCCTCATTTCCCTTTAATGCAAGTAGCCCCCATTCACCAGAGCCATGTTTCTTGACAAATCAAAATTTCACGAACAACTTTTGAAAAGGGTCACCCAAGGAACAACTCTGTGAAATCATTTCAAAATCTGACCGGCGGTTTCAGAGAAGAAGTTTTTTTAAGAATTCCTTCATTTCTGTATAGTGCAAGTAGCCCCCATTCACCAGAGCCACAATTTTTGACAGATCAAAATTTCACGAACAATTTTTGAAAAGGGTCACCCCAAGGAACATATCTGTGAAATAATTTCAAAATCCGACCAGCGGTTTCAGAGAAGAAGATTTTTAAAGAATTCCTTGATTTCTGTACAGTGCAAGTAGCCCCCATTCACCAGAGCCACAATTTTTGACGGATCAAAATTCATGAACAATTTTTGAAAAGGGTCACCCAAGGAACATATCTATGAAATAATTTCAAAATCTGACTAGCGGTTTCAGAGGAGAAGATTTTTAAAGAATTTCTTGATTTCTGTATAGTGCAAGTAGCCCCCATTCACCAGAGCCACAATTTTTGACGGATCAAAATTTCACGAACAGTTTTTGAAAAGGGTCACCCAAGGAACATATCTGTGAAATAATTTCAAAATCCGACCAGTGGTTTCAGAGGAGAAGATTTTTAAAGAATTTGCTAAAAAATTCCATTTGGTTGCCATGGCAACCACAGTTTTTGACGGAATCAAATTCTGTGAACAATTTTTAAAGAGGACCTCCCAAGAAACATTCCTGCCAAGTTTAGTCCAAATTGGCCCAGCGGTTTAGGAGGAGTTGATGTTTAAAGAATTGTTCACGACGCACGACGGACAGCCAGTGACCCTAAAAGCTCCCCTTGAGCATGTTGTGCTCAGGTGAGCTAAAAACAAGATAGACCAACTTGGGAACTATTTACCTAGTTCATAATCTAATGCTAGTCACTATCTTTTCTTTTGTGCCCCCAGAAGATTTCTAAAAGTCTTTGTCCTTTGTAAAAACAGGAAAAGTTTGGTAACAGCCCTAACTTAGAAACCTTCTGGAAATATGTGTGGAAAAAGGAGAAAATTATGGTAACCAACATTTTCTCATTTTCCAACATTATGAAATCAACGGTTCCAGATTCCAATCCCTTGATGCACTGGTCAACCTTTAAACTACCCACATTACAGTGTATACATTATAATATGGTACATATACAACTGTACCACAATCCTGATTTTTACTGACCCTAAGGAGGAAGCCTGCTGAAAACATTGTGGGGAAAAAGAGAAAATGTTGGTAACCACCATTTTCTCCTTTGCCCACATCCTTTTCTACTCTTTGGCAAATTTCTTACATTGAGTATTTTGATTTGCCATCTGCAACTCATTTAAAGCTGAACAAGGCTAACATTTTGTCATGTGGTAAAGACTTAAGATTCTGTGTTAACCAACTACATGTATTCTTAGGAATATTCTCAGTTTTCTTCTCCAAGATTTTTTTTCAACTGAACATGACATAACTTCCGAATAGCTAAAACATTTGGTTTACCAAATCAGAAGTTGTGTTACTGTCTAAATCTGGAATGTGACTAGGAATATTCTTTAGAATGATTGGTGAATACAGACCCTAGAAGGAATTATTATGAGTGATTGATTAAAACTTTGAGCTTATATTAAACAATAAATGTAAAATAAGTTAACTATGACTATCTAAGATTGAGAATTAGAGTCTAATGTAAGTTGTTGGACTTTGTATCACAACATGATATAAAATAAATAGATTTAACCCATTACCATACAATCCCTACTTTTGATGCCCAAGAGAAAGGAGCCTTTAGAAAACATTGTGGGAAAAGGAGAAAATGCTGGTAACCAGCATTTTCTCCTTTTTCCACAATGTTTTCTACCCTTCCCAAATCGAATTTCGATTCTTCAGTCACATTCATTTTATCGTCTGCAAATGCTTTCAATTTGGACCAGTCTACAAATTCGTCGTTTGGTCACTAGTTAAACAAGAGACATTCTTACATTGAGAATTGATAAATGATGTAAACTGTGAAGAATTGCTCCCAAACGGATATAAAATAAACAGGTAAGACACTTTCTACATGTATCTACCATACATATTTAAGGCACATATCAAAATAAAACTAAAGTGGATACATGTACTATAATCATACATGTATAAAGGATTTCCAGATCTCCCGTAATTACTCTTCATCAAACAACAAAACTTTCGATATCTCCATATCAAAAGCCTTTAACTCATTATCAAACAGAAAAAAAATTGGTTCGTCCAAATCGAAAGCATCTGCAGACAACAAAGTAAAAGTGACTGAAAATTTGAAATGTTTTGTGAACGGTAGAAAACATTGTGGGAAAAGGAGAAAATGCTGGTAACCTGCATTTTCTCCTTTTCCCACAATGTTTTCTAAAGGCTTCTCACTCGGTGTCGTCAAAAGTAGGGATTGTGTGGTAATGGGTGAAGAAGAAAAAATATTTATGCCAAACAACCGAATTATGAACATATCCAATTTCAAAGCATTTTGCAGACAACAAAAAATTTTTGTCTCATATTGAGATATTTGTCTTTGAAAGGATAGAAAACATGGTGGAAAAAGGAAAAAAAATCCTGGATACCAGCATTTTCCCCTTTTCCCACAATGCTTTTTGCCATCTTTCTAAGGGTTGTTTAACTTGGGATTGTATTGTATTGGAATAAATGTGGTTTAAACTCTTAACCAAACGACAATATTTTAGATTTGTCCAAAACCAAAGCATTTGCAGACGACAAAATAAAAGTGACTGAAAATTTGAAATTTGTTTTGTGAAGGGTAGAAAACATTGTGGGAAAAGAAGAAAATGATGGTTACCAGCATTTTCTCCTTTTCCAACAATGCTTTCAAAAGGCTTCTTTCTCAGGGGCGTCAAAAGTAGGGATTGTGTGGTAATGGGTTAACTCATTACCAAAAAACAATATTTTAGGTTTGTCCACATCAAAATCATTTTCAGACGTCAAAATAGAAGTGACTGAAAATTTGAAATTTGTTTTGTGAAGAGTAGGAAACACTGTGGGAAAAGCAACAACAACAACAATACCATTTATTCACCCAGTGATAGATACATCAAACATGGGGATATGACAAAAAAGATATATATTAGTTTGGCTAAACATCAATACAGTGTAAGTGATTATTACTAAGAAATAAGAGGAAAGAAAAGAAAAAGAAAAAAAAAAAAACATTGGGTAAAAAAGAGAAACATAACTTTGAGAGGTAGGGGAGATTTCAAAAAGACATGAAAAGTGTGGAACATAAGTTAAGAATTAGAAGGGGAGCTGTTAAACTTTTTAAGACAGAAAGGAGGGAGAGGGTAAAGGGGAAGGCATTCAGATACGAAAGGAGCGACCAGTGCAAATGACAAATAATGACCACGAAGGAAAGAATTTGAACTACATTAGCGTACTAGGCCAAAGGGTTCTTCCAGCACGTGGACATTGATAATCCAAAAGAAACACGTGGCAGGACACAGTTTACCCTTGGGCGTCAAATCACTTTATATCCTGACTTTTGCGGGTAGTGTAAACCAGAATTACATTGAAGAGAAAGTGAATTCTATGCAGTAAGCAAATTTCGACAAAGTAAAAGTTTCCATAGAGATCAACTGACAAATCGTGGTACTCAAGATTATTTCATATTAGCTAGAAAGAGCTGTGCACTACTATCTGTGAAATGTATTGGTAATATTACTCGATCTTCGATAGGAATTTTGCATGCAAGATAAATAATGAAAAAACAAAATTGTCATGGGGACGACAATGCACGTGAATATCACTTCGCCTTATGAACAACAGCAATACTTCCACTTCACTGGCTATGCAAGTGTGAGAAAAAAAAAATAGGTAAGTGGAATACTAGTTAATTAAATTTTGCCTTTATGATTGTCAGTTTTCAGGTAAGTAAAGCTATATTGAGTATAATTTTTCATAAAGATACATGTGACCTTTGAAAGCGCCTTTACCACTACAGTAGTCAGGCGACCGGAGTAAATCAAGATCAGACTGCAGAAGAGTGCAGTCTGATCCTTGATCCACACAGTCATCTGACAAGAAACCACAAACAAAAGGCAATGGCAACTTTGCAAATTTTATATAGATTTAACTCTATAAGGAGTTTTACCATTGGATTTATTCGGCGCTTTAGACTTTATTAAAATCCGTCATAATTAATTTGACAAAACGGGCTGTTTTGGTAAGGGACAAGGAATTCACGGACTGCATCAATTGCTAGTAATTATACTCGGTATTGCTTAAATCAGTATCCGGAAAATATTTTCGTCTGGAAACATTGAAATAGTCACATGAAAAAAGATGATGGTTACCAGCATTTTTCCCATTTCTCACAATGTTTTCAAAAGGCTTCAAACGGCTTCTTTCACAGAGTCGTGAGAACCCTGGGTTATTTCATAATGACTTAAGCTCTTCTTTTAAATAGCTTTTTGGTTCCATAATTTTTCTTGTGGTATACAGGTATTTTGAATTTGGAAGAGTCTAAAATTTGTTGTTTAGGAATGGTTTAATTGGCTTAGAATATATGTACATGTATATCACTATAATTACATGTGAGCCATGGTCTGAGAAAAGGGGGCTTAATGCATTGGCAAAAAGATAAACCTTGGCTGAAACATTTTGATTTTGGTCAATTCTCTGCAAGCAAAAGACAAATTCTCCCTTCGGACTCAGTCGGTTTTTAGGGAAAATTGGTTTTGTAAATCTAAAATCATTATAATGACTTGCTGGATGTCATAGATCATGGAGTTGCATTAAGCCCCCTTTTGCCTGGGCATTGCTCAGTTATATTAGCTGACATTTATCTAACCCATTACCACACAATCCCTACTTTTGACGCCCCTGAGAAAGAAGCCTTTAGAAAACATTGTGGGAAAAGGAGAAAATGCTGGTTACCAGCATTTTCTCCTTTTCCCACAATGTTTTCTACCTGTCACAGAACAAATTTCAATTTTTCATTCACTTTTATTTTGTCGTCTGCAAATTCCTTCGATTTGGACCAGTCTAAAACTTTGTCGTTTGGTAATGAGTTAAACTAAGTAAGAAAAAAACTTGGATAAAATTAAATAATACATAATAAAGAATTGTAAAGAAAGGGTTCTTTCTAACAAAAACCTACGAGATCAATAGTAGAGTACAGCCCTTCAGCAATCCCATATTTCATCATATTTCTATCTTATTTCATCTATCTATAAGAAAAAGATTTTCTAAAACATTGTAGGAAAAGGAGAAAATCTCCCTTGCCCATAGTCCTCTCTATCCTGCAAACAATAAATCTCACCATTTTAACAACTTTTTTTTTTTTTTTGTCCTCTGCAAATGCTTTAAAAGTGGACATGTCAAAAATTTTGTTGTCCAGAAAGGCTTAATTTGTCCACCATGTACTTTGGTAGAGAGTTGACTGAACAGTACTTTACGCCCCTTTGACCCTTTCCCTAACAGTCCCTGGTTTTTACGGGTCTGGAATAGAAGCCTTTTGGAAACATTGTGGGAAAAAAAGAAAATGATGGTAACCAGCATTTTCTCCTTTTCTAACAATGTTTTCTACCCTATCATAGACAGAAATCATCTTTTCAGCAAGAGTTAAATTGTTGTCTGCAAATGCTTTCAATTTGGTCTAGTCCGAAAGTTTGTCGTTTGGGAAATGGTTAAACATTATCTCAGTTATTTTGCCACAACAGCTCATAATTTACATGTCGAGGTTTCTACAGTGCTGGGCTAGGGTCTTACTGAAGGCAAAAATTTTGTTGTCCAGAAAGGCTTAATTTGTCCACCATGTACTTTGGTAGAGAGTTGACTGAACAGTACTTTACGCCCCTTTGACCCTTTCCCTAACAGTCCCTGGTTTTTACGGGTCTGGAATAGAAGCCTTTTGAAAACATTGTGGGAAAAAAAGAAAATGATGGTAACCAGCATTTTCTCCTTTTCCAACAATGTTTTCTACCCTATCATAGACAGAAATCATCTTTTCAGCAAGAGTTAAATTGTTGTCTGCAAATGCTTTCAATTTGGTCTAGTCCGAAAGTTTGTCGTTTGGGAAATGGTTAAACATTATCTCAGTTATTTTGCCACAACAGCTCATAATTTACATGTCGAGGTTTCTACAGTGCTGGGCTAGGGTCTTACTGAAGGACAGAACCAAGAAAAACCTAGAGATTCCAGTGAGGTCTGAGTTTTGGGCATCCTGACTGCAAGTCCAACACTTTCAAACATAGCCACACAGGCATTTATGGTTGCACAAGCTGCAAAGGCATGAGAGTAAAAGAGGAAGGAACTTTATGACATAAAGAAACCACTGTATATAGAATAATAAACAAACTGTAAAGCTAATTGAAGTGTATCCCTTAACTCTTTACCACACAATGTCGAATTTTAATGATCCTGGAAAAGAAGGCTTTTAAAAACATAGTGGGAAAAAGAGAAAATGCTGGTAGTTGGAAATAAATGCGACTCAAAAATCAAACTTGACTTTGGATTTCACAACCTTGAGATAGAAGAATCTTGAAAACATTGTGGGAAAAGGCGAAAATGCTGGTAACCAGCATTTTCTCCTTTTCCCACAATGGTTCGACCCTGCTGGAAACAAATTTCAATTTTTGAGTAACAGCTTTTTTGTCATCTGCCAGTGCTTGTAATTTGGACCAATCTAAAATTTTGTTGTTTTGGTAAAGAGTTAATATTCTGTAAGGAAAAAAATCACACAGTTGTGACTATTTATCCGCAGTAATGAAAAAAATGAAAAAGAATGCTAAATAGAAATTTTAGCTTGAGTCCATAACCTTCAAAACTGTACTCAGGGATTCAACTGACCTATGGAGGAAACTGATATTGTAAAATGTTAAAAAAAAAATGCATTTATCCTTTGTCATGCAATAATAACTATACATTTAAAACTATGGAATATTTCACAGTAAAGTAAAACAATGAAACTCTCAGTACTTGCTCTCATTTACTTTAAATATTTCAATCTAACTTTTTATCTTTAAAGCAATCTTAGAACATGAAATGAAAACTATGTGTCTTTCTTTTCAGAAAACTTGCAAAACAAAACCTGGTTTATCTCTCTACCAAACAACAAATTTATAGACTGGTCCAAATTAGAAGCATTTGCAGACAACAAAATAAATATGACTGAAAATTGAAATTTGATTTCGGAAATGTAGAAAGTATTGTGGGAAAAAGAGAAAATGCTGGTTACCAGCATGTTCTACTTTTCCCATAATGTTTTCAAAATGCTTTCTCACAGGGTTGTCAAAAGTCATCATTGTGTGGTAAAGGGTTAATATCCCTTTAACTCTTTACCACACGAGAAAATTTTAGACTCGTCCAAATTGAAAGCATTTGCAGACAACAAAATAAAGGTGACTGAAAAAATGAAATTTGTTCTGGGAAGGGTAGAAAACACTGTGGGAAAAGGAGAAAATGCTGGTTACCAGCATTTTCTCCTTTTCCCACAGTGTTTTCAAAAGGCTTCTTTCTCAGGGGCGTCAAAAGTAGGGATTGTGTGGTAATGGGTTAATTTCATAACAAGATGGAATGTACCGTAGACAAGACTAAAAATACAAATTAAACTATGTGATACTAACAAAATATAAAACACTTTCTATCCCCAAGTATCATGATTGTCCTATTGTAATCTTAATAACTATCTTGTTTTATCAAAATTGTTCCTTCTTCTGAATATTAATGTCCAGTTTCTGAACACTTTGGGAGAAATTACTTTGTAAAGTTTACACCAGTGTTTTACAAAAAAAATAATTAAGAAAAAAAAAAAATCTAAAGTAAGTCCCTATAACTACCAGTAAACTATAAGATAATCTAAACAGAACTCTTACCAAGCTAAGATTTATGAACAAACAAATTTGTTACCACAATTGTTTAACATTGATCTAAAAAGGAAAATAATTCTGTACACACCAATTTTGGTGCAAAGTTCAAATTACACTTTCTACAACATGACAACAATACAAACTAGCAAATTATATGTGTAAAACCAAAACTATGAAGATAAGGTATGTTGTAGTTACAATAGCTAACCAAAGATCTTGTGATCCTTTACCAACCTACTTGTAAATCCTGTAGCAAATGACAAAACTTTAGGCCTACTCAAATTGGCAGAGGTTGCAGATAACAAATTAGTTACCACTCAATCCCTACTTTTGATGACCCTGAGAAAGAAGCTTTCAGAAAACATTGTGAAAAGAGGAGAAAATGCTGGAAACCAGCATTTTCTCCTTTTCCCACAATGTTTTCTACTCTTTTCAAAATTTCAAATTTTCAGTCACTTTAATCCTGTCGTATGCAAATGCTTTCCATTTGGATAAGCCTAAAATATTGTCATATGGTAATGAGTTAAGTAAAGTTTGTTGTCTCCAAAAGTTTCAAAAACACTGTTTCTCTACCAGAGCAAACAACATTATGGGAAAGGGAGAAAATGCTTGTTATCAGCATTTCCCCTTTTTCCACAATGCTTCCATAAGTCCTTTTCTTTCTTTAACTAAGGGTTGTTCAGTCTTTGGATTATATGGCAAAGAGTTTTACAACCCTGAGAAACAATGGTTTTGAAACTTTTTTGAGATTTGGAAAAAATGTTGGTAACCAACATTTCCTCCTTCACCCACAATGTGGCAAATATCACATTTGAACTATATATAATCTGACCATTTTTAATTATTTTTCAGTTTGGACTAGTCCAAAATTTTGCTGTATTTAAATTTTGTCCACTGACAAAGGGTTGACATAAGAAAAATGGATATTTTACACATTTAGGCCATAATATAAAATATGGGACAGCATAAATGCAATAGGAAGTTCCATACATTCTCATCTTAATCTACACAACATAAGCTAATGATGTTGTAACCAGTCTAAGTGTTTAAAACTTTACAAATCAACAGTTAACCCTTTACCAAAGTTTCCCTAGTTTTTACGACCCTAAGATAGAAGACTTTTGAAAACATTGTGGGAAAAGGAGAAAATGCTGGTTACCAGCATTTTCTCCTTTTCCCACAATGTTTTCTACCCTGATGGAAACAAATTTCAATTTTTGAGTTACGTTTATTTTGTCGTCTGCAAGTGCTTTCAATTTGGACCAGTCTAAATTTTTGTCGTTTGGGAAAGGGTTAAGATACCGAGTATGGGCCATAAACAGAAAGAACTAATAATCAGGAAAAGGAACTAGTCATAAAAAAAACCTTAAGACAAGTGTATAGAAATATGCCATTTTTTCACTTTGCCACAATGCTTTTCTCAACTTAATTCATTCATAATTAAATTATGATTATCATTATTTTTGCTCTTTCGTCAAGCAATAAGTTTAAAAAAGTTGACTCCTGAAGATACATCCAGATATGTGGAATTGACCAGGTCAACACTTACCTCGTTGGACTATTTCATGAACTGTTAGCCATATAACAAAATTCATATTCAAAGCATTAGCAGATGACAAATGTTGCTCAAATGACAGAATTTCCTTTTGATAGGGTTAAAAAACATTCTGGAAAAAGAACAACACTGTTACTAGTATTTTCGCCTTTTCCCATGATGTTTTCATAACAGAGATGTGTTTCAGGACAGTTTGACTGTACAGGCTGACCTAGTTTTTTTTTTAATTGGTCAATTTTCTGCATATAAAAGGAAAAGTCTACATCATTTTTCATTAAGATGCGCAGATCCTCCACAAAATGGATTTTATGGATCCATCAGAGCTCCATATACGAGGGAGTGATAGCATTCTAAATCCATTATTTCTCCTCCAAACCCTATGCTGTGGGTATTCATTAGAATCGTCTCAATGAGACTTACTTTGTGTAATACATAACAGAAATACATTAAACTCTCTTTCGCCAGAACCCACTTACATATGGCCTGGAACACGCGACAACTGGCATTCTGACATTTGCGTAAAGTGTTGTCTCAAATCAGCCTGCACAATCCGCCCAGGCTAATCCGAAACAAATCTTTCCTTTTTTATGTAGTATTCCGTTTCGCCCATGTCTACAGAAGGACAAATCTAATGTAATCGTAAAATGCTGTCTCGGATCAGCCTGCGTGGAATGCGGAGGCTAATCTGACACGATACTTTACGCAAATGTCCGAATGCCCCTTTTCGCACGTTGAAAGTCATATGGGCCATACTCTGTGAAAAGGGGCTTTGTGCATCTCTGTGATGCATAATACCAAACCATCTCATAATTGTGAGTTCATTACAGTCTATTCTTTAACCCTTTCCCAAACGGCAAATTTTGGACCAGACGAAATTAAAAGCATTTTGCAGATGACAAATTAACAGTTGCTAAAAAGATGATTTTTCTATATGATAGGGTTGAAAACATTGTGGGAAAAGGAGAAAATGCTGGTGACCAGCATTTTCTCCTTTTCCCACAATGCTTTCAAAAGGCTTCTATTCCTGACCCGTAAAAACCAGGGATTGTTTGGGAAAGGGTTAAAATAACCAACTAAATGATGAAATAATATCCTTTAGCATGTTGAAAATTGATCTGTAGCGAAAAGTATGGGCCCAGGTAAGCCTGCATCAGCAAATTTAGCTAGATGAGTGTACTTATCTGTTTATAGGGTGCACAATTTAAACTCTTAGCAGCTGTTTGTTATATAACAGTTGTTTTCTAATATCTTTAAATGATAATATATTAAAAATAACTGAAACAAAAAATCATTATTCAACATCCACTATCAACAAACCTAACTCTCCTCACTTTTAGACTTTTTAATTTTCAACACTTAACTGAACACTATTGTGTATTATATGAGTCTTACTGGACTAAAAAGAAGTAAACCTGTCCACTTTTGAAAGCATCTGGGAAGAGCCAAAAATGATGAGTTTGAGTTTAAAATGAAAGAAAAACATTTTGGGAAAAGAAGAAAATGCTGATTATCAGCATTTTCTCCTTTTCCCAGAATGTTTTTCAAAAGCTGCATCACTCAAAGTAATACAAAACAGAATTGTTCAGTACAGATTTAAGGTGTAAATAATAACACCATCAACATTTTGCAGGAAAATGTGTCATCACATCTGATGTTTATGAGCATTGTCCTTGGGATCCATGTATGTTTACTGCTGTATATTGCACATTCAATATGAATTTAACATCAGTAACAAAGTAATCTCATCTCAAATGGTCCACTTTCATCTCCAGCCAATGGAAAACTAGCACCTATCAATGAAATGAAATAGAAAAGTATATTTCGTCTATTACCATTGAAATAAGTTTTTCCCTGCTGTCAAGAATATTTCAGTCAGATCAGAGAGACACATCCTGTTTGGGTGTCCTAGGTTTTAAAAGGACAAGACTAGGGATCTGAACATATATCATCAAAGGATCTAATTACACTGGACACACCAGCAAACAAGAGGACCATGATGGTCCTATATCGCTCACCTGAGTGCTAAGCAGTAAAGGTCTACAATGAAAATTCTTCTTTTCCAAAAAGATCATCGTATCGTATTTAGTAGAGGTCCACTAAAAGATGCTACATAATGAAATATCAAAGCTCTACGATTTCCAGTTTCAGAGAAAAATATTTTTAAAGTTTACCTTCTTTGTTCCTATGTTTCGAACTTGTGACCCCCGAGGCTGGGCCAGTTTAGACCCCCGGGACATCATGTGAACAAACTTGGTAGAGGTCAACCAGCAGATGATTCATACCAAATATCAAAGCTCTACTCCTTCTTGTTTCAGAGAAGAAGATTTCTAAAGTTTTCCTTCTTTATTCCTATGTTTCAAACTTGTGACCCCCAGGGCGGTGCCAGTTTTGACCAAAGGGGCATCATATTAACAATATTGGTAGAGGTTCACTAGGAGATGCTACATACCAAATATGCTCTATGCCTTCTAGTTTCAGAGAAGGAGATTTTTAAAGATTTTGCTATTTTTTCCTTTTGGTTGCCATGGCAACCAGAGTTAGGGCTGGAATTCAATCTCCTGAACAACTTTGGTAGAGTTTCAACCAAGGAACATCCCTGCCAAGTTTCATCAAGATTGGTTTGGGAGGAGAAGATGTTTAAAGAAATTGTAGACGATGGACGACAGACATTGGGCGATCACAAAAGCTCACCATGAGCACTTCGTGCTCAGGTGAGCTAAAAACAAGAACACTGCATGCTGGTGCCAATGCTCAGCTACAGCTGCTTGATTTTCAGTGAAAATATTTAGTCATAAAAAGGGACATAACTGTTTCAAATGTACTTTGAAAGTTGCCTGCTTTCCTTGTATAGGTTCTGCTTTTGAAAAAGAACAACTTGTCCTAGTTTGAAATAAATATCTTTAACCACTTAGCACACAATCCCTACTTTTGACGATATTGAGAAAGAAGCCTTTAGAAAACATTGTGGCAAAAGGAGAAAATGCTGGTAAGCAGCATTTTCTCTATTTTCCATAATGTTTTCAATCCAATCAAAGAGAAAAAGACAGAATCACTACATGTATATGAGTTACATTAAATAATTATGTTGTCTGCAAATGCTTTCAAATGGAAGAAGTCCAAAATTTTGGCGTTTGGTACAGAATTAAAGGAAAAATCCAATATCTTGAAAATAACATATTATGAATTGTTTTCTGCAAATGTTTTTCACTTTGATAATACTCAAACATTGTCACTGGGTAGCAAATTAATGTAAAATAAGTAGACTGAACTAAAAAGAAAGATGAAAATCTGTAAATCATACATCCCCAGCAATGGAGCACAGACTTACCTGGATATCGTATTGGTATACCGATAGATAAAGCGCACAGAAAACAATGGACTGCTATAGGGCATGTTAATTCATATTCATTTTACACCATTTAAACTTCGAATAAATAAATTATTGTTGATCATTCCTAAATCTACATTATATCCTCTTTAAGATGGTATAATTTCCAAAACTTTTGCTTTAAAAAAAGTTAGGTCATTTTAAACCACAAATTTCTAACCCGTGATTCTATTAAATGATAGGGAAAATCACAAAAAAGAAGCACCCCATGGTTGGACAAACGCTTAGAAAAACATTATTTCTTCTCTTAAATTAAAAATTGTTGATGGATCCTATAAGTTGGAAAACTGATCTTTCTAAAGATATAAATTACACATTTCTAAGTGGAAAAAAAAGTTAGGTCAAATTTGAAATAATTATAGCCAACTTTCACGGACATGCCTTATCAAGTCTCGCATGACAACAAATCGATGAAAATAATCGATATCATACGTAAAGGTCCGGAAGTTTCCGGAGTTTGGCGAACTTGCATTGTGTATACAAGTAATCGATATTCAATAGCCTGCAGCGATAAAAGATAAGAGAAACGTAACATTACGTAACAGTAGCCTGCTTCAAATTCACAATCCTTGCTTAAACGGGTATATCTGTCCTGGCATTTTTTTTTCTGATTTTAACCTAAACCCTTTGTCTGGTACAGCACAGTGTGGCTCTTGAATATTAGTATCACCTGCACAAAATGCGCACCCTTATTAGACTCAACAGCATATTGGAATTACACCCCCAGATAAAGCGAGAGTTTCTTGAGAACAGAACATTGAAATCGTTATATTTCAGCTTTATTTGTCGGTTTGTAATTCATTTATCCTCGGATTAAGGGTTAAGTTTTGATTCTCTGAGACATAATCTGATTGGCCCTAAAACTGCTCTCGACAAATGCACTTTTTGTAGTCTGATCCTGAAATCTAATCCGTCCAAATGCACTTTTGCTGACATTGTAGATACAGGCTGCACAAAACAAGCTGTCTGATCTTGGACTTGATCGATTCTGTAAGTCGACAATTATTTTGGTTAAAAAAGAAATCCTTGATATTCATGGCGAAATCAACAAGTTGAATTCAGCAAAAAATTCGATGTTTTGAGAATACTAGTTTAACACTACAGCAATCTAACTGAACAGAGAGAAAAGGCTTTTGTGAACTTTACCGGGGGGGGGGGGGGGGGGGGGGGGGGGAGAGAAAATTTTCTCCTGTTCCTAAAATGTTTTCTACCTTTTCAAAGACAGGCATTATCATTTGAGTTGCATTTTATTTGTTGTCTGCAAATGTTTTGAAGTTGGTGGTTTCCAAAATTTTGTCATTTAGTTTTTTGATGAGAAAATTTGCTTTATGTGGCAGTTACATTACCAAACCGACCCTGGGAAAGAAAGACCAATCCGACCCTGAAAAAGCAAGAAAAGGAGAAAATACTTGTGGTGGGCAAGTTTTCATTTTCCCTAGGGATCGTATATAACATGTTATCTACGATTCCTGTTTTCCCACAGTGTTTTCTACTCTTTCAAAAGTTTTATTATGCAAGAGCTTTCAACTTGAAAAAAAAAAGATCATAATATATTTTGTCAGTTAGTAAATAGCTAATGGTTTAATCTTGACTGGGTAAACTTTGTCTTTTGTGTGCAGGTGTGGTTTGATGGTTTTTATTTTTATAATGTCTACTTTCTACGATTTTTGAAAGAAAAAAGGTTGGGAAGGCGGATAAATAAAACTGTTATAGCACATAGAATAATTTCAACGGCTGCTCAGAACTATTAGAGTGAGTTTACATGGTTTTATGCACACGAAAAGTTCCAGATTCGGCATATAAAATAGCTTTCATTCAAAGATTTTTTTTTTTTCTCAAACAAATAAAAGAAAACGGTTCGTTCCGAACACTCCATATACTGTGTGGCGCCGATTTGTATATTGGCTTAATGAGCGATATTACATTTGCTTACAATGTCTACTACTATCAATAAATATTTTCAGCGAGTCTAAAAGCTATTTAAATGTAAGTTTTTCGGAACAACTTAGGTCTATCTATGCACTAAACTATATCTTTACACATAAAAGTAGGTCCAAGTTATTATTATCACACAAGTTTAAAAACGCTGCCGATGTATTAAATCATGATACTTAAGATTCGGTTATACTTTTTGCAGGTTGCGTCGTTTAAAGATGGAAGAACCTTACTGTTTAGGTTAATTCTTCCAATGAACAATTCAAATATTAAAGATATTGAAGGAAAGAGGATATTTGAAAGAAGGGAGAAACTGTTTGATGTAAAAAAAAAAAAAAAAGTTGTTTCTAAAAGTTGGAGATCAGCTGCACGGTCGTCAGAAGTCCTATCTGTACAACAATGGGTTAAATTTATTCTACTTAACCCTTTACAAAACGACAATATTTCAGAATTGTCCACATTTTTATCATTTTCATGACTAAGACGACGAAATTTGTCTCAAAAAGGATAAATTTTGAAAAAAGGTTTATACTCATGTAATTTACCAGCATTGTCTCCTTTTCTCACAATGTTTTCAAAATCCCTCTACCTCAGGATCGTTAAACCTCAGAAATATTTTGGTTTAAGGTTTAGTATTACCTTTCCCCACAGAGCAATTTCTAAACGATGCCATTTCTTCGGGATATTTCATGAGTCTATAGGGGCTTGCCTGTAAATGATAATTAACAGTGTGCAGCAGCTAAATCTTTATCTCCGATAAAGAAGAATCCGCTTTTTTTTTTTTTCAAGTTACCTTTTTTCCCGCTATGTTCAAAATCTGTGTCAATTGTGATCAAGTATTGTCATTATTTGAATGGTAAATACTCTTTGCAGGAGAAACTGATTGAGTGATGTAGACAATATTGTTTGAAAAGTAGAAGATAACTTGTAAAAAGATAATGCGCCTGTTTCAATATTTTATCCTAAACAATCAACAGCAGGGTCATATTTATACAGTAACAGGCTAAGCTCGTTTGGAGAACTTTCTGCCATTTTCATCAAACGTTTTGGAATAGTCGAAAATTTGTCATTTGGGAAAGGGTTAATCGTACTTTAGGTAACTGTCAAACACTAAAATGGACAATGTTATACGCCTCTCTCTTCCAGGGCACTTCATAATTCTGTATAAAAGATAAGAGTAAATTAGGTAAAAATCTTAATTCACATAGCTCTGAAAGCTGACAATTACGTTAATTGATTCAAAAAGCGACGATTTCCAAGTATACCGGTCGTCCGTGCATACTGAAAGATTCATATAAATACAAAATATCAAATCTCCACAATGTACATACATGTATTTAACTACAGCATGAACATGTATGTCTTGAATAATCAAAGCTTGGATATAAAAATCTTGGAAACTGATCCAAATTTTCACCTCGCATTTTATGAGGTTGATCTCTACTGACAGAGATTGCCTTTGAAAAAAATGTCAATAATACGATTTTTTTATGAAATATATTTTTAGAAGAATAAACTCTGATGTGATGTTTAGGCAAAATGTCCACATTAGAGACGGGATTCGAGCTTCGATCTTTTAGTACCGAAGACCACCTAAATATCTGGTCTGCCAATTTCGGTATAATGTAGGTGATGAAATGCATTTTTATCAAGAAAGCAGAGGCGAAAAATTTTTTGAAACGCCACCATTCACCATGAATTCATCAATCTAAGGGCTGTACAGCGGATAATTCTAATTCTTGCAAACCGTGTTTTACAATTTTGATTTCAGGAAATAAGCTAGAACTAGTACATCTAAAAGTCATGTCAAATATAAATCGGATATCAAACAACCCCTAATGTGGATATATCAAAGCTAGCAGGGGGTCTGTGCAAAATAACATTACGTAATACAACACATGTGTCCGATAAGGCGGCTTATCGTAACTATCAGATTCGGCTATCATCGGATATCTCCGTCACAATCTGAACATTCGCGAAATCATCGGGTATTGGAAATCACGCAGTCAGGCCCAATAATGGTAGATTATTTCCCTTGATCTTCATTTCTGACCATGTGTGATAGTAATCCCCAAATATTCTCACCTGTTTGGAATGAACAACCATCATCATTTCCGCCGACCATTTTGTTCAAACACTGTCATATCATCTTCATCATCATCCATGTCATTTCCCAACGGCTCCATCTCAAGGTCAGCACCAGTGGAAATAAGGCCATACTTTCTGGATTTATTCTTTCTTCTTTTAGTTCTGAGGTTGAAATACATGTAGATGTGAATATGAATACATGTTCACATGTTCATCTACATTTTGTTGCCCTACCTAATAAAACTATATGTAGTCCAGTGCAATTAAAAAAGAAAAAAGGTCTGGTCTATTTGATCTTAACCCTTAACCCAATAAGGCATTTCTATGGTATCTCTAACTGACCCTAAATAACAGCAAGAATGAAGCCGTTTCCTATGTGTGTATGACACCTTTTGATAGCACAGAAAACATTGTGACAAAAGGTGAAATTGCTCGTCACGAGCAATTTCACCTTTTGCCACCATGTTTTCTATAGGCTCCTACAAGCAATGCGTAGAAATGAGTATCTATGGAGTAAAGGATTAACTCATTACCAAAGGACAAAACCTTAAGTCAGGTTAAAATAAAAGCATTTGCAGACAACAAAATAAATAAGACTCAAAAATTGAAATTTATTTTGTGAATGTAGAAAACATTGTGGGAAAAGGAGAAAATGCTGGATACAAGGATACATGATGTACTAGCAATTCCTCCTTTTCCTATAATGTTTTCAAAAGCATTCTCTCTTAGAGTGAGTCAGTTTTGGGATTTTGTGGTAAAGGATTAAGTCTTTACCATATGACAAAGTCTAAGACTTGCAGATATGCAGCACATTTGCTGATGAATAAAGAAAGTAGTCCTTGAAAAGGGTATCAGGACATTTACCCACTGGACATCTGCTCCCCGGACGTTTGCCCCCGGACTTTTGTCCCAGTACGACACCTACCCCCTGGACATCTGCCCCCCTGGCATTTGCCCCCTGGACATCTGCCACCGCCCTCGTAAGACATTTTGCCCCTCCCCCCCGACATTTGCCCCCTGGACATCTGCCCCCTGACATTTGCTCCCTTAGGGCAACCCCTCCCAGCCATTTGCCCTGGTAGGACATCTGCCCCTGGATATTTGTCCCCACAGAACAACTGCCTCCTGGGAAAGGATAAGCCTCTTCTAAATGATGTTGATGAACTAATAACATCCTGAATTTTGCTTTATTTTTCTTAAAGTGAAAAAAAAAGAGAGAATTTCAATAAAGGTTTACAGAAGGCATGCTAGATGAGTAAATGACTCTACAGTTATCATACTGGAAGTTTGCAATCAAAACTGAAATCAATTAATCAGCCGAAGATTTTCAACAAAATAGCACTTAACGATACAACAGCTCCAAGTTGTAAACAAACTGAGGGGGCAGATGTCCAAGGGGCAGATGTCCTAAGGGGGCAGATGTCCGATGGGCACATGTCTGGGGGCACATGTCCTAAGAGAGCACATGTCCTAAGGGGGCACATGTCTTGGGGGCAGATGTCCGAGGTTGGCAGATGTCCGGGGGCAAACATCCAGGTGGCAGGTGTCCTAAGGGGGCAAAAGTCTGGGGGCATAAGTCCAGGAGGAACAAATCTGGGGGGCAAATGTCCTAGACCCATTTCAAAAGATGCCACTAAAATCATATTCATTCCAGATACTTTTGATGAAGTTTGCTTTGAAGGCAGTGACCAAGTAACAAAAACAGCATCAGAGCAACTGACGTTTGTTGTCTTCCAATGCTTTTAATCAGTACACAAGTAAGATCTTTGTCCTCATGCAAAGGATTAGGAGATAAAAATGGAAATATTACCTCCAAGCTCGAATGCCAAAGTAAACAACAACAATCGCTGTCACTCCTAGAATGACATATAAAGTTCTGTGTAACATCCCTTCATTCTTCACATACCACGCCGTGATTGTACCATTTAACAACGTATTAGAAGCATTATGAGTTGTTGAATCCACTTGAGATGCTGGTGCTGTTGATGCTTCTGCGTTCGTCTGTCCTGTGTTGCCAGGAGTCGTGTTCCCGGTTGGGTTCGTCAACGCTTTGGGCGAATCTGATGGAACTACGTCTACAAAACATAATATACCTACAACAACACAGCAAATGTGAGCCTTGAAATTCATGTCTGTCGCAATATTTTTTTCACATGTATAATGTCAAAGTGTGTCACAAAAATTTCATTCAGCTGTCCAAAACATCTGTCTCCAGCCACATCACTTTCGTATATCTGTAGAAATTGCGAAAAGTCACGAGTCAAGGTACAATGTACAACTCGGATTTTATCCTTGATGAGTGAAACCCGCAATGTTTTGGGTTATGTCCAAAGAGTGCGATTTCTTTGAGCGGTTTTCGTGAGATCTACTTAGTCATGCCGTTTTCACGGCCATCTGCATTATGAGCCATAGGCACTCGGTTTCAGTCTTTTGCTTTTGCTCCTTACCTCTTTTATTTCTGCATACTATACTTACTCGTATGTAAGATACAGATGTACAGAAATAAATGTTAAGTTGTAAAAGTCATGGAAACCGGGTGCCTATGATATGAGCCATGTTCTGTAAATAGGGTATTTAATTATATCAAGCAAGTCAATCGTGTAACTATGGATAGATAAAATTACGTCTAACAACCATTTTAATCACTAGATAGAATGTTCCAAGGACACACAGAATATCGACAACACAATCTGACATGCATACTCATTTGTCTCAGTTGCAGAAGCATAAAGAACTGATTATTTTTTCGACGGAGTATTGCTCATATGTAAGCACTAGAAATACATGTACATATATCTTTTAAAAAAAGGTAGATGGTGCAAGAGGTAGAATATGAAAAGAAATAATTAAAAGTAACCTCGTCAGCATTTGCCTCTTTTTCTTCGTTTTCTATACTAATCCTGGTTTGCAGATTCTTGAAAAGTAAAGTTTTCATCCACAAATGTCAAAATAAGATGTTAATCATTGGTTAAGGTAGTCGCAGAGCTACAGCAAAAAGGTGCATAGTACGAGGGCCAGTATAACAGGCTGCCATTTTGTTTTTCCTGCCTGGTCCTGTAAATTACAAAGAGGCTAGTAGACGTCTGCGAAAAAAAGACATTTCATTTCATTTCAACATCGGCTTTATTTCACTGACAAAAAATAACATTGGCATGATTTCGTCTGCCGGGTTTGAGTTCTAATGACATTGATTTACATCTACGTGTATTTGATACATTGTATATGGCAGTGTCAAATCAACCATAATGTGCAGAGATATATTTGTGGAAGCAATGTTATGGATAGATTTAGACCCATGCATTGACCATACCTGCACTTTAATAGCCTAAGTATAACGGCTCCTTTTCACAACTCCAGTTATATTTGAGTCATGCTCTGTAAAATAATACATCTCTTAAAAGTATCGATCCAGGTCCGCACAGGCTAACCTTGGCCGAAACCTTTCACCATCGATTAATTTTCTGTGTGTCCGAGGACTAGTCTAGCACATGATTAGGTCGCTTATTAAAAAGAGTGTATTTTCTGGGTCCTTCATTCTGTAATGGCTTGCTAGGTAGGTAGCATTGATCTCGGAGGTGCATGAACCCCCCCCCCTTTTCCCAGAGCATATCTCATTTGTAGACACAATGGACGAAAAATATACATGTAGGCCTACAGGTCTTGAATCTACACCTTTAATTGTTTTATGAGATATTCTCCGAGATCAACTTTGAAACTGAAGAAGCTGGGGCGTCTTTGACTGAGCCACAAGCCTTTGAAGCCCTATTGGTCTATCACGGAACACTAAATTTGTCCTTGGTCGATCATCCAACACTTGTAGCACATTGGTGCATCGCCTGTATACCGCAAAATAGAGATATATTCCAATTTTTATTAACATTTCGTGCTATTTATAGTAACAGTGTCCGACAATGAAAATTTTGTTATCACTTGATAGACCAATGGAGTTTCGGAGGCCTATAGACTGAACTAAATTTACTCGAAGATCTATATCTTCATTACAATATGGCACTCTCAATGATTTAATGAAATAACACCGACAATTTAACCCTTAGGCTGCAAAGTGTTACATACTGACCTTTTGGGCACAGTTTAGATCAAGATCGGACTGCACAGGACGTGCAGTCTGGTCTTTGATCTAGACTGTCCGACAAGGAGATACTTCTCCCCCCTCCCTTCCCCCCCTCCAAAAAAAAAAAAAGAATGATAATAACTTTGAAATAGAAACTTTTGGCTTTTTACTATCGATTTGAAATTACCATTTAACTTATACAGCTCTGCGGATGAGGATTAAAGATATCAGAGCTATAGGCGAAGTTACTGGCTTATACGTCTAATGTAGATCTAGACTAGGCTGCACAGAATGATCTCTGAACTGTATCTGTTGTCTGCTTACCCTGTCAAGACAATAAGAAGATAAACAATCTTTGTGAGTCTCGATGGACTGTATTCAGGTTCAGCCGAAGAAAGAACTGGTCTGCATATATTTGGCACTGTAAGAGGTTATGGGGTATAGTGAAAATAAACCATTCTAAGGAGAGGAACCAGACATCTGCAATGATACGAAATCAAGCGTTGTCTGCGCATGTCATATTCTTAGAAGATTCGACTGTCTTATAATTTATGACGCATCACTACTAGCCCCGAAATCAGGCTGACCGTAATATTACGCTCTATAAAGTTTAGCAATGTTGACAATAGCTTTTACGTATCAATACGTTTGAGGAGGTATGAGACCTGCTTTAGCAACAGATTTCTCTAAACTGGTGATCATAGTTGAATGAATTGCACGAGGTAGCGTTTTATTGGGTAAACCTTTTTTTGTTTGTTTTAAATTCAAAGTAACGGTTGTCGCGTAGGAAAGTGGTTCGGTTCTGTACCCAGGATGCCCATATCAGATAGATGAGTATTTATGGAATGCCATCCAGCGGGAGATAATGGAAATCAAGCCTTGTCACAATAGGAACCAGGGCCAAGGGGCAAGTAGAAATCAATCTACGTTACACCAGGAATCAATCCTATGCGACAAGTAAATATTTTGCCTAGTCATGACGGAACCAGGCATATGCAGAAAGAAGAAATAAGGCTATGTTACATTTAGAACCAGTCCTACGCGACAAATTAAACATTGTCATAACTGGAACCAGGCCAATGAAAAGGGTGGAAAGTTAAGTTTATCATGAGAAGAATCAGATTCATGGGTTAACCCATTACCACTAAATCCCTACTTTTGACGCCCCTGGAAAAGAAGCCTGTTGAAAACATTGTGGGAAAAGGAGAAAATGCTGGTAAACAGCATTTTCTCCTTTTCCCACAATGTTTTCTACCTAATCAATAAACAATTGCACCATTTGAGCCACATGGAAATTGTCGTCTGCAAATGCTTTCAATTTGGACTAGTCTAAAATTTTGTCGTCTGGTGAAGGATTAAGCGGGAATCAGCCCTTAGAAAAATGAAAAATGAAAATAAACTAGATCTATTATTTGAATAAGAACCATGCCTGTGCAAAGTGAAAATCCGTGAAACTACAAGAATCAGACATGTGTAATAAGTGGACATCAACGTTGTATGCACATATTGTATTCTTCGAAGGTTGACCTTTCTGCTATGACACGTCACTATTCTATACAGGCAAATCATACGCTGTGCGCATGACTCAAAGCGCTTCCGCTAAAACTTTGCAAGCGGAAATGGCTATAAATCATACGTTTGTGGAGAACTCGGATCTGTCAGCTCAAAATTTATTTAAAGTATGCTGATTTCAAACGGCATATTTTTTCAACAAATATATCAACTTTTATACTGCATATCTTTGTATTCAGATTCTAAATATAGATTTAGGGAGAATCATCCAAACAATATCTTTGGCCAAGATAATAAATCTTCACACAATACAACCTATAAGACAGGAATTCTTAGGAACTGGAAGTTGATAGACGAAACATGTGCATGCACACAGGCTAGAGAGAGTCATGAATCGTTACAGTTAACGTTCTTTTGAGTAAACGCATATCATACATGCAGGCCTATTTCAAAAGTCTTCATTATCTCCCGCTAGATGGCATTCTATAAATACTCATCTATCTAATATGGGCATCCTGGGTACAGAACCGAACCACTTTCCTACGCGACAACCGTTACTTTGAATTCAAAATTAAAATTAAGGTTTACTCAATAAAACGCTACCTCGTGCAACTTAATCAGCTATATTATCAGCAGTTTAGAGAAATCTGGAGCTGAAGCAAGCCTCATTTATTCTCAAACGTATTGATAAAAGCTATTGTCAACATTGCTACTTTATAGAGCGTAATATTACAGTCAGTCCGCTTTCGGGGCTAGTGATGCGTCATATAAGACAGTCGAATCTTCGAAGAATATGACATGCGCAGACAACGCAAAAGTCTTAGCATCGATTGCCATCTTGAAAAGTAGTCCTGTGCTGTATCAAGGATGCTCAAATCAGATCAGTATCTAAAAGATGCCACCTATCGGAAGATAGTAAGACATCATTCGTTAAATAGCATGACAGCCTGTTATTGCTCTTCGTGGTCATAATAGGAACCAATTCAATGCAACTAACGGGAAAAAATGCCGTGTCAAACAGGGAACCAGGCCTGTGCAACAAGTAGAAACATGGCTTTGTTCGTCCTGGAATCGGGGATATCATATGTGCATCTGATGGAACAAAATTTTATCCTAATGGGAACCATGTCTGATGATAGGCGGAAAAAATCCATGCTATTACTAGAACCGGGGTCTGTAAAATTGATAATGTTATTTGTCTTATCCTCCAAGAGTTTCTATTATGAAAGTAACACCACTTCTGATTGGCTAAACCATTTGGTTTAGCCAATCAGAAGTGGTGTTACTTTCACATTTAGAAAACTTTGGCTAACAAGACAAGGAACGGTTCCTACGAATGGTTGGTGAAAACGGACCCAGTTCGACATAAATCTGGAACCAATCCGATGTTATTTGTATTGATAACTCGAGGGAAAATGACGGATAGTACTGAGACAGAAATGACACTGTCATAAAAAACGAAATCTATGAGTATCATCTAATTCGCCCATAATTTGCTTTGACAGACGTAGATTAAATGCAGATTGCGTGTATAACCAATTCGTCCTATAGAAAAGACATTTTATGTAGGGATAAAAAATCTGAATAGGAGTTTTTTATGGGGAAAGGTTCTTAGTGTTTTTTTTTGTTGGCTTAGAGGGAGACAAAGACAGACAAAGAAGAGAGATGGAGACAGACAGACAGATGGACGGATGGACGGATGGACAGACAGAGCTGTTTCGAACTATAAATCAGGTTTACAACGTCTGAAAACATTAAGGGAAAAGGAGTAATTTCTTGAAAGAACAATTGCTCCTTTTCCAACATTGGTTTTGAAAGCTGTCTGGTGATTTGTATATATACCATTGAAGATATGTTCTGTTCTTTCTTTTATAAAAAAATAATTTCTGAATTTTCAACTCCTTCTTCATCAACAAAATTTTAGATGTACATGTATTTAAATTCAAAGTATTTACAGGCGACAAAATGAACCTGGATCAACAGCTGAAATTTGTTTTTCTAAAAGGATAGAAAACGTTGTGGGCGAAGAAGAAAATGCTGGTTACTAGCATTTTCTCCTTTCTCCACAATGTTTTCAAAAGCGTTAGACTTTTTCAGAGATTTTGGTGTTGTACCTAATTTGAAAATTCATTTTCCTTTAAAAGTTCCTCAATAGAATTGTGGAAAAGGGGTGAAATGCAGGTTATCAGCAAAACGACAATTCCCCTTTGAATTCCTCGCTTTCAAAACACGAAAAAAGAAAAGAAGCCCATGAAAGAATAATGTCAGATTTCAGTGGAATGAAAGCAGTTGATGACCATCGCCTCAATTCGCTTGTCCGATAAAAATCAGCTCTCCAGTCGGGTACTTCGTGTGCTCCGATCTTTCTTTCGGAAGGAACCTATGCAACTTTTGATTTTGCTTTGAGGACCTTTTAAGCCTTTCCCAAACAATCCCTATAGTTTTTACGGGTCTGGATTAGTAGCCTTTTGAAAACATTGTGGGAAAAGGAGAAAATGCTGGTAACCAGCATTTTCTCTTTCTCCTACAATGTTTTCTACCCTATCATAGACAGAAATCATCTTTTCAGCAAGAGTTGAATTGTCGTTTGCAAATGCTTTCAATTTGGTCTAGTCCAAAAGTTTGTCATTTTGGGAAATGGTTAAAGGAAAATGAATTTTCAAATTAGGTAAATACATGTAGCTTGCAACCTGCAACTTTTAACGTAGTTTTAGATTTCATTTTTCTGCCAGCGACATACACATGGACCGATTGTGTAATAAACAGATTGTCATCTTTTCATCAATGTACATCTTTTCAAATCGAGTGATTTAAATCTAAATACATTTAACCCTTTACCAAAGGGCAAAATTTTAGACTGGTCTAAATTGAAAGCACTTGCAGACGACAAAAGAAACCTAACTCAAAAATTGATTTTTTTTTTCCTGCAGGGTAGGAAAAATTGTGGGAAAAGAAGAAAATGCTGGTTACCAGCATTTTCTCCTTTTCCCACAATGATTTCAAAAGGCTTCTATTTTGAGGTCGTAAAAACCAGGGATTGTATGGTAAAGGGTTAAGCATCCTTAATGTTTATATTTGGCAGCTATAGAACCTGTTACCATTACCACACGACAAAATTTTTAACCAATCCAAATTGAAAGCATTTGCAGACGACAATTTCCACAGTGGCTCAAATGATACAAATTTGCTTTGATAGGATAGAAAACTTTGTTGGAAAAGGAGAAAAAGCTGTTTAACAGCATTTTCTTCTTTTCCCACAATGTTTTCAAAAGGCTTCTTCCTCGGGGGTATCAGAAGTCGTCATTGTGGGATAAAGAGTTGTTTCCTACTCTTCTCTAAAAGAAATTCATTTTTTCTGTCATATTTATTTTGTCGTCTGCAACTACTTCCAGTTCGGACAAGTCTAAAATTATGTTGATAGGTAAACGAGTTAATGATAAATCTCCATCGTGCCAGTCTCATCTAGTTTGTCGTCTGCGAATGCTTTTAATTTAGTCGAGTCTATGCAACAGTTTCCAAATAAATAACCTCAACAAAAAAGATTGGAGTCGCCTTAACCCTTTACCAGACGACAAAACTCTAGCCTTGTCCAAATTGAAAGCATCTGCAGACGACAATTTCAATGTGGCTCAAATGGTGCAAATTTTCTTTGATAGAGTAGAAAACTTTGTGGGAAAAGAAGAAAATGCTGGTTACCAGCATTTTCTTCTTTTTCCACAATGTTTTCAAAAGGTTTCTTTTCCAAGAGCGTCAAAAGTCGGCATTGTGTGGAATAGAGTCAGGTTTCCCACAGTAACGCTGAATTTCGTCGGCCCAGCGAATTTATGCTATTGGAAATCTTGCCTTCTTGTATCAATTAGGAAATGGAACCAGTCTGCTTACATGGTTCTATCGCTTTGAATCAAGTTTTATAACATTTATAGAGTGATAAATGGACAGATCTAGATTAATTCACATGTTTTATAAATTCGGGCGCTTCTGATAATGGAAATGTTACAAGGATTTAAAAAGGTGAGCGGAAAAAAAAAGATATATGTAAACATTGGTTATTTATATATTTTCATATTTGGTCATTGCCTCTGATTTTCAAATTAATTTTCAAGGCTTTTTTATTTTGCGTAGAAAATATTTCCATAGTATACGAAATATATTTTTTTGTTTTAAAAATCTGTAGTCGTGATAATTATGGAAACGCGAGTGGAAATTCTAAAACGCTTTTTAGAGGTTGGTCGAAATATGTTGAATTTGATACTTTTGTATTAATTTACGTTTTAACACGAAATAACGACTTTTGACCTCCCTGAAACAGAAGGCTATAGAAAACATTGTGGGAAAAGGAGAAAATGCTGGTAAACAGCATTTTTTTTCCTTTTACCACAATGTTTCTATCCTTCCCAAACAAAATCACACCTATTTTGTCGTCTGCAAATGCTTTCAATTTGAACCAGTCTAAAATTTTGTCGTTTGGTAATGAGTTAAAGTCATCAGGTATGGCCCATATGCAATGAATAGTTGATTTACGGTGAATGAGGCATTAGCGTTTATTTTACTTTTTTTTTTCATCTAATTTTCATACGGATTTACAAAACACATTAAAGTGATTACTTCAAATTTTAGTTTTTGTGTGTGGTAAGCAATGTTACGTAAAAGTATCTTTTCATGATTAGGTTTAGTCTTTTAATTTCCAAAGGGCAAAGGTAAAAAATTGTGTCGTGTATGCCAATAAACGCTTTGAAATGGAGAAAAAATACAAATTAGGCTACACGGTATACCGTAATTAACCATTAGGACCTATTTTTCATTTTCCTTTTTACCTCAAGAAATCTGCAAATTCAGTGCTGATGAAAAAACGAACCACAGGTCCTGTTTGAATTTCCTTTTTTCCATATTTTAGCCTTTGACAAGAAAATAAAACTTAGCATAAAGTGGGCAACTTTAATCCTTATTTCAAGATTTATTAATTCTGCTAGCGACTAGAATTTTGCCATGCTGTATACTGTAATACGTTGTCAACGCTATAATAATATTCATCTTGTAAATGGTATGGATTAAATATACCCGTATTTTGACTTCCAAAACACTTTGCTTTTGGCCGCAAGTGGATTTTTAACGTTTTACCTAACAATAAACGAGCCTTGTTTAGCCTCAACCTTTTGAAAACATCGTAGTAAAAGGAGAAAATGTTGATAATGATACCGATTTACCCCCATTACGAAGTGACGCATTGTTTTAACTAACCCAAGGAAAAGCATTTTGAAAACTCTGTGGGAAAAAGAGAAAATTCTGATAAACAGCAAAATTCTTTTCCAACAATATGTATTTTTTCATACAAGACAATTTTCATAATTTGACCATACATAACTTGTCGTATGCAAATGATCTCAGTATGGACGAAATTAAAATTTAATATTTAAGTAAAATACTTAACGCTGTGGCTTCAAAGGGCGACTCACTGACCTTTTGCGGACAGTGTAGATAAAGATCAGACTGCTTTAGCCAGTCAGAGATTATGTTGCTTTCACATTGAAGAAATTCTAGAGAACAAGACTAAGAATGTGCTTAAGAACGGTCGATGAATACGGATCCTGGCTGGACCCCAGTTGGAGAAAATCAGAAGTAGTACATTTATACTCCAAGCACGGAACCAGCGCCGAAAAAAAGTATAAATTAGCAATTAGGTTTTGTGGAAATCTTTTCTCTCCGTCAATCCAACGACTTTCCGTTTTCTCCGCTGGACAAGTTAATAACGTATTCTAAAAAGATCAGCAAGCATCAGTCAATATCCTGCACTGGTATTGTAACATCCTTTGCAGGTCAGCTGTCCTTTTACCACATTGTTGACTGAATGAGCGTGAGCGTAAAATTGACTGACTGTTGGGTCGTATTTACCGACTGGATCCAAGACTGCATTCTAATTTTGATTCTAAGATATATTCTAAATTTCAAATGGAAAAAAAAAATGAGTTGCTCAAAAATTTGTTATGTCAATCAGAAATGCCGTTACGTTCTACATTAAGAATCAAATTCCAAATGCCAAAGGAATTGTTGGTCAATACTCTATAATGGCTTGCAACATGGGAAAAAGAACATTCGGACATTTGCGTAAAGTGTCGTCTCGGATCAGCCGGCGCAGTCCGCGCAGGCTAATCCAAGACGGCACTGTACGATTGCATTTGATTTTATGCCACAGTACACTTGTGCAAAACGGAAAATTGCATAAAAACGGAAAGTGTCGTTTCGGATCAGCCTGCGCGGACTGCGCAGGCTGATCCGAAACGACACTTTACGCAAATGTCCGAATGCCCCTTTTTGCGTGTTGCCAGCCATATATATATACCTGTATATTTGTCGAAAAATTCATGTTTCTACTAAAACTGGTAAAAAGCATTGCCGAATTAAATGGCATGTTTTACCGTATTGTTTTGTCGCAATGTTTTCAAAAATTGTCTACTGGTGCAGCGTAAAAGCTACGGCAGCTTTGGGGGTGGGGGGGGGGGGGACATAATTATGATTTTACCTTCTTTAGCCCTTAGCCACACAATCCAGAGTAATAACGACCTCGAATAAGAAGACTTTTGAAAACATTGTGGGAAAAGGAGAAAATGCTGGCAACCAGCATTTTCTCTTTTTTTCCACAATGTTTTCTACCATATCATAGACAGTAATAATCTTTTGAGTTACTTTTATTTTATCGTTTTCAAATGCTTTCAGTTTGATCCATTTTATATTTTTCCATATGGCAAAAGGTTAAATCTCGTCAGTCTCACGAGATAAAATATCGTTTATCGGGAAATAACAATTTCTTTTCCATGAATTGAAATCTCGCTTCAACATCATAGGTTCATCGTGCCCGAGAAAAATGGGAGAAATGTAATGAGGCCAAGGGTCTTACTTTGGAAAGTAATACACTTTATTTGCAAGTAATTACATGTGTAATACACTTTATTTGCAAGTACTTCATGTACCTCTAAATTTAATAACCTAATGTAGATAGTTATTGAATGTATGGACCAACCGTCGTATATATATCATTGCAATAACATTCTGTCGCGTTCCCTGTCATAAGTTATCTCCCACGCACTAAAAATTTCGTTCGTATGTCATGGTTATATCTCGTTTGCACTCGTCACAACTCGGCCGATTCCGTACCTATATCTAACCCGTTGTCTGCGCATGTCATATTCTTCGAAGATTCGAGTATTTATAAAATGCCATCTAGCGGGAGAAAATGACATCTAATCTCATCTATAGCGGCCGTTTTCATTTGAAGTACCAATCACGTGATCGTATACTTGGCGGCCACTGTAAGTCGTTTTAATAGTTTAAACATATTTAGATCTATTTTACATCGATTGAGAAACAAAATTCTGACAATCTATACTAATCTCTCTCGATTCTGCTTCCTGGGAACTACACCAGTACTCGCGCCGAATGTGTGGGCCGATGAAAAATCCCCGCTCCCGGGAATCGAACTCAGGACCTTTTGGTCACGAAGCCGACGCTCTACCTCACGACCGCAGACACCACAAACGTCTTAGCAGCGACATAAACAACCTTGATGAAATGATTCACATCTATTTATCTGTCGGTGAAAAATCGTTATTGATTGATGACGTTAATCAAAGTACTGAAAGTACTGACAGACTAGCGAATTTGAAACTAGTAAGTGGCTATGGTAAATGTAAATTTTTGTTGATTTATACCAGAGGGAAGAAATATTGTCATATTTAGTTTCTGAGTCCATTCCAGATCCATCTGTTCATTCTGGTAATTAAATCCAACCCGCCTCAATTCAAATGCAGTTCAATCCATTGACTTTATCCGACGCTCTTGACTATTTTCTTCTCTATACAAGCAATATTATGAAAAAATCCAGTTTGTTAACTTTCAATTTAAAACAGGTCATTTTGTTGAGATGAAATCTCCGGCCTAAAAAGACATCTTTGATAGAAGCAGGAAAGGGGTAAATTGTGTTTTGCATGTACACCTTGCCTTTTAGTTATTTCCATAGCATAGCATTTGAAAAGATAAAAACAAATATGATTGCCTGTGGCCTATGACAAACAAACTGAATATGAAGTTTCATAAAATCTTGTCCAATAGATAAAGGTGGCCCTTCAGATTTTGGGACGAAAATTTTACAAAAATGCAAAAAAAATCATCTTTATACTCCCATAGCCTTTTAATGTGCCTTCATAAAACCCGAGTAGTCGAAAACCATTCGATAATACGAGAAATTAGAGATTTATTACGGACCAGTATGACACCAACGGGAGACACGTTCTATTTTTAGATTATCAATTCTCTCATTTAAATACAGGAAAACACAGACAAAGCTTCAAACATCCGTCCGAAGAAGACATTATGGAAAATAATTATTATATGTTTGTTATGTAATGGAGTTTAAGCGTTATCAGTCACGTGCCAGTCATTTGACATTCCCACAATGCTATATTGATTTTTGGCGCAAAATCTAAAAATAGCATAAGAGGCTACGTAGCCTTTTAAGGGAATACCACCAAAAATAATTTTTTTTGTAATTTTTATGATTCTTAATTATTGATGATTTGTATTGTTTTTTCATATTAATTTCAATGATATATATTTCTTTTAATTTGGTGTGATGTGAAAATTCTAAATACCCACCTTTAAAGAGATATCAGTCCATAATGGAAATATACATCAAGCCCCCTTTTCCGATAGAAAAATGCAAAAAGAATCTTTATCGGTGAACTATGGTAAGGAATACATGGGTCTATACTAACCGATAATGGAATTTTTTTCAAAAACGTAACTTTGAAACAACAATATTTAGTTTTTCACCATCCGCCAGAAAGTTTTAAATATTTATTTTTTTAAGCAGGTTGAGGATTAACTTCGATTATACACTTAATTAACCCATTACGACTCAGCAAAATTTTAGACCTATCCAGATGGCAATTTCAAAGTGGCTCAAATGGTGCAATTTTGCTTTGATAGGGAAGAAAACGTTGTGGAAAACGTTGGGAAAAGGAGAAAATGCTGATTACCAGCATTTTCTTCTTTTCTCACAATGTTTTCAAAAGGCTTCTTCATCAGGAGCGTCAAAAGTTGTCATTGTGTGGTAAAGGTTGAACAGCGCATGGTGCAATAGTTAACTATGTAACTCTTTACAAATCGAAACATTTTTCGGCGCTCCACACTAAAAGCTATTCCAGACGATAGAGTTAAATGTGACTAAATTGATGAAAACATATTCTAAAGGGGTTGAAAACAACATGAGATAAGGATCCATTGCCTGTAACCAGCATTTTCTTCTTTCTTTTTCCCGCATTGTTTTCAAATGGCTTCTTCCCCACTTATGTGTAAACTCGGGATTGTGTGGTAGAGGGTTAATATAAAAGAAACAGTTGAACGTATCAGTTTCGCATTCACAATGATCTTAATAATGAATGACTGGAGGAGTGAGAAGGGTTCCCTGGCCAGTGAGGGTTTGTGTAGCTGGGATTTGCTACAAGTCACCTAGGCATATCATTTTCAGATCCATTCATACTTTTATGTACTGTGGAGTAGGAATTAGTGATATGACCCTGATTTGCATACAGGTCACTTAATTTACATTTAAGCAAGCATCATGTACCTTATCAATGGCATCTTGTACAGTCTATTGCTTTGAAAATGGACAAGTTCAAATTGGGATGGTAGAGAGTCTGTGCTTTAAGTCAAAGTTGTCACAATGACTGAATTAAGATTCCTCACAGGAAGGACTTATTTTTCTGTGAGGCAGTATTTCGCAACTGTGGTTTTTTGTTTACACCGAGTCTGCCTCAAACTGTATGCCTAAAGACTAGCTTCGCTAGTCTAAAAATGAATGTACGAACTGTTTGTCAACTTAAATATAGTTAGAAATAGTTCGAAATTGAGACTCAAGTTTTCTTTTTTTACGAGGAGCCTTACAACTTTCAGAACGGTAAACCGGCGTATTCTCGGCGATGAGATGTACAGCGTAGGTGGATATCAAGCTACCAGATACAACTATCATGGCGCAGCCACTCGCGAAAATATTACAGATGGTGTTCACGACATGAAATAAATCTCGTTTTTTAACCGAAAATAAAACAATTGTTCTATCTATTTCATGCTTTTAACCCTTTCTGGAAGAAGCTTCATCAAAATCCATTACAGTTCTTTTCAGTAATTCCCCGTGGCGCACCCCTCTCAGCACAGCAACGCATTACAATATTATGTCTAGCGGGAGAATTATAATTTGAATGACGTCATATTTCCATCTAGTTGTGAGTCACACGCATTCTACCTATATAGGTAACTAGAATATAAAGAATCAGTATTTTCACTGGTCGCACCCCGGGAATATCGAAAAATATTTACACCGCTATTTCTCGATATCCTACCGGAAAGCATGAAATAAGATGTTTTAACATAATGGCATCACATAACGCTCATGAACATGCAAAACTTTATCGCAAACAAGTCTATAAGAAAATTCATAATGGCCATGGCTCTATTCACTGAAACCGGGTAGTTTATGTGATAAATTGTATTATGTTATAGTTATAAAAATCTCACAGCCAGCCGTAAAATCTTCAAACTTCGAAATCCGATAAACTCATAGTAAAAAGCAAATGTGTAAAATTTGGAATTGTATGGGTCCGTATTAAGAAAACACCCATAAAAATATTCTTAACCTAATTCATAAGAATTTCCTAAATTTAACATTAATACGATTTCTGAATGGCTAAACCAAAATGGTTTAGCCAATCAGAAGTTTTGTAACATAAAACTACATGTATAACGAGACTTAGAATGAGAGAGTGTTTGGTGAATATGGGCCCTGAGTGCAAACCAAGAAAACTCTCCACCAAACAACCCCTGGTTTTTACGACCCTGAGATAAAATTCTTTTGAAAACATTGTAGGAAAAGGAGAAAATGTTGGTATCCGGCATTTTCTGTTTTACCCACAATGTTTTCTACCCTGCTGAAAACAAATCTCAATTTTTGAGTAACGCTTATTTTGTTGTCTGCAAGTGTTTTCAATATGGACCAGTCTAAAAATTTGTCGTTTGGTATCTCTTTACTAAAATCGATATGTTGCTGGAGAAAATTTATGGTTAAAGTGTCGAATTTTTACCCTGTAAACCCTGCTTTGAACTTTGCTTGAACGTTTGAACGCCCTTGGATAAGGCACTACAGAACCCATACTTATAAAAGGTACAGCCTATGAAAGAAATACTTAAATGAGCTGTCCCCTTGATGTTACTTGTATCACACAGTTGAGATGGGCCTAACACTCCAAACAAAGAGTCTTTTTACCCCTTGTGTGGTGTTCCCTCCATTTACCAGAAAAGTCGGTCGCTCCGACTCCATGAGGGAAATATTTAACAAAGAACACGCGAGCTTGATTATTCAAGATATTCATGGACAAATTTAAATCGAATTAGATAGGCTGGGAATGACGTGCATGTTG
This sequence comes from Tridacna crocea, assembly GCA_943736015.1. Taxonomy (NCBI): domain Eukaryota; kingdom Metazoa; phylum Mollusca; class Bivalvia; order Cardiida; family Cardiidae; genus Tridacna; species Tridacna crocea. The sequence goes on along the minus strand of OX031066.1, from coordinate 41,158,001 downwards.
TATGTCACAGCATACTTCATAGAAACACGAATTCCGGATCTTTATGCACCAACCATCCGGAATTGAATTCTTAGTCTAATTATAGATTTAGAATGTAACGAAATTTATTTTATTGGCTTGGCCATTTGGTTTAGCAAATCTGAAAACAACTTTTTTTGAAATCAAATAGTCAAGAATTGTATCATATCAATGGATGGTAATTTCTGGTTGACGTAACAAAAGGATAAAGCTACTGCAGGAGTTTTTTTTTCCCTTAGAGATGGGAAAATGATCAAGCATTTTAAATTCAGAAAGTAACCCAATTTCTGATTGGTTTAAATCATTACCAAACGACAAAATTTTAGGTTTGTCCAAATTGAAAGCATTTGCAGACGACAAAATAAAAGTGACTGAAAATTTGAAATTGTTTTGAGAAGGGTAGAAAACATTGTGGGAAAAGGAGAAAATGCTGGTTACCAGCATTTTCCCATATTCCCACAATTTTTTTCTAAAGACTTCTCTCTCAGTCTCAGAAGTACGGATTGTGTGGTAATGAGTTAAGTAACCATTTTGTGAAAGAAATCAGATATTGCGTTTCTTTGAAAATGCTTGAATTAGAATAAACTGTGGTTAAAAAAATAGTCAATATGGACGAAGAAGTGCAGTAACATAGTTCATAATATAAGTCGCCCAGCCAAGTTACTCGTGAAATTCGCCAAGAATTGATTCTTGAAAAAAAGATACTAGATCGACTTCAATTTTTTGTCGAAAATATTATTCAGATATTGCTTTGTTTAGTTCTTTAACTCTTAACCAAACGACAAAATTTCAGACTTGTGCAAATCGAAAGCATTTGCAGACGACAAAATAAATGTGACTAAAGAATTTTGTTTTGAGAATGATAGAAAATATTGTGGGAAAAGGAGAAAATGCTGGTTACCAGCATTTTCTCCTTTTCCCACAATGTTTTCAAAAGGCTTCGTTCACAGGGGTGTTTAAAATCCGAATTGTGTGTCAAAGGGTTCAGTGGTGGAGAAGACTATAAATTGAGTTTTAAAATACCGTGTTTTGTATCAATAAACGTTATATTCGGTTTTTTTTTTGTGTCTGACCATGACAAACTGCTTCTGCTTTTTATCAACCAAATTTGTATAGTTTCTGGAAGTATGCATGCAGCCTCCTCGTAAATATTGTAAATGACAAAAAAAAAAAATGCATTTTTCCATAGATCTTTTTTCTTAACTCTTTATCAAACGACAAATTTGAGACTGGTCTAACTTGAAAGCATTTGCAGGTGACAAAATTAATGCGACTCAAAAATTGAAATTTGTTCTGGGATGGTAGGAAATATCGTGGGAAAAGGAGAAAATGCTGGTTATCAGCATTTTCTCCTTTTTCCCCTCTATGTTTTCAAAAGGCTTCTTTTTCAGGTCCGTCAGGACACTACCATTGTCTCGTCAAAATGTGAAGGGTCCTGTTTGGTAAAGTGTAGGACTCCTGACCTGCAGGCCCAGGGCTCGAGCCTCACTGGTTCCACTGGGTTTTTCAAAGGGAATTTCCGTGGGCATGCCACTTCAGAGCCTAGCCTAGTACTGGTAAAACCCAGGAAACATGCATCTGTGAGCTGTCGCCGTATTAAGACTGAAATAATGCTAAAAATGGTGTAAAACACCATTCAAAATTTTTAATTAACGCTGTAACTTGTGCATAAAAAGTTTAACTGTGAACCAAATAACAACATGTCAGCTTCGTCCAAGTTGAAAGCAATTCCTGACAACAACATGAAGGGGATATTCAAAATATGAAATATGTTTTGGGAAGGGAAGACAACATGTTGGAAAAGAAGAAAATGCTGGAGCATTTTCTCCTTTTTCAACAATGTTTCAAAAGCTTCTCACTCGGGGTCTTTAGAAGTTGGGATTGTTTGGTTAAGGGTTTAATAACATTGGCATCTTTAGCCCTTAAGCTGCAAAGAGCGACTCTCTGACCTTTGGCGGACAACGTGGATTAAGATAAGACTAGTCAGAACGTACAGACTGATCTTGAATCTACACTGTCCGGTAAGGGGATAATATTTCCGAAAACATAGCTTTGAAATATTGAGTTTTTTACTATCGAAGTGAAAATTTAATTTCAGTTGTTTAGTGGGATACAGGTTAAACTTGTATAAGAACAATCAGCCATTTACTTTTAGCAATTACTTGTCTTCTGCCAACAATTGAAATCCAATCAACCAATTTGAACCCTTATTCTGCAAGATAAATAAAATGAAACTTTGAAGCCGATATTATAAAACCAAATTTTGCCATTTCAAAGTTATATTGGAGGGCAAGATATCTCCTTATAGGACAGTGCAGATTAAGGTCAGACTGCACGTTCTGTGCAGTCTGACCTTAATCTTCACTGTCCGCAAAAGATCATCGAGTCGTCATCAGCAGATCAAAGGTTAAACTTCATTTAAAGACCACCCGTCGTTGACTGGATTATTTCTAGCTTGTACAAAAGCGACATAATTTCTTGTACTATACATTGAAACCGTACGTGGTAATCAGACAGTCAACTTCGCTTAACGACTACCTGTCATTGAAAGGTTAAAACATCATTGAGTCTTACTCAGCGGCCATCTGCAAGACCAAGATGTCATGGCACCTTCGGATCCTTTGACCGTAATGGGAACTGTATGTATCATATATTGCATAGATCTATAAGAATGAACAACAACAAAAAAAAAAACTTTCAGACTTTTGGCATTAGGATCGTGCATTTCTCTCTTTCGGCTTATATTAAGTCATAAAATCAATAGGAAATTACAAAACTGGGATTCAATTAGGTTTTCCTGGGGATGTTATTTGTGAATTCATTGCAATCAAAAACCCCACAGTATGTGTATACCAGCTTTCCACTCAATGAATGAAAGACAATAATTGTTTTACTGTTGCATTAACTTGGGTGGTATGAATACCTTTTTTTGCGCGCGGCCAAGATAGGGAACATGCAGTCTGATCTTGGATATACACCGCCCGCTTCATGACAATACAGGATGCCTAATAAATATTTCTGTATGCAGTAAACGTGTGCTAAAAAAATGATGAGATTTCATTCATATAGCGGTGGACGACCCATAATATATTAAACTGTATATCTTGATTACAGTGTAGGCGGGTATTCTGTCTCCGGTGTCTAGTTTATGTGTCATTGGGACAGATATGGGAATAACCATATAAATATGAATTTCTGCTCTGGCAAAAAGGGGTTCTGATGCATCTCTGTGATGAATTATATCTATCGAGCAAGTTTTCAAATAATAGTAGAATTCATAAAAAAAGCATTTTTGTCTAATGACCCTCTGAATCATAAGGTAATATGGTCCTTGGACAAGCAACAAAATTTGAAAATAGCTGACTACGCAGGCTGACATCAATCGGTACTTTTTAACCCTTTACTGCACAATGATGACTTTTAATTCTCCTAAAAGAGACGGCTTTTGAAAACATTGTGGGAAAAAGGAGAAAATGCTGGTAACCAGCATTTTCTCCTTTTTCCACAATGTTTTCTACCCTTTAAAAAAAGATAATTTCATATAAGCAACATTTAAACTGTCATTAGCAAATGCTTTCAATTCGGACAGGTCTAAAAATCTTGTCGTGTGGTAAAGGGTTAACAGATGCATTTACCATCCTTTTATAGAAAATGGATCTTGTGATTTTCTGCACCCCCGTTAGTCATAAAGCACTTTTTCAAACGATTCTGATTGTTGTCATTTTTTTTCCTTTCTGATCTTTCAGTGCTTAACTCATTACCACACAAGAAAAATTTAGACTGGTCCAAATTGAAAGCATTTGCAGACGACAAAAAAAAGGTGACTGAAAAATTGAAATTTGTTCTGGGAAGGGTAGAAAACACTGTGGGAAAAGAAGAAAATGCTGGTTACCAGCATTTTCTCCTTTTCCCACAGTGTTTTCAAAAGGCTTCTTTCTCAGGGGCGTCAAAAGTAGGGATTGTGTGGTAATGGGTTAAATAGTTATATGTGGCTTCCAGTTAAGTAGATTAGAAAGACAAAAATATATACATGTAAACCCCTTTACCAAGCGATTCCAAGTTTTACAGATCATAAGAAAGAAGCCTTTTGAAAACATTGTGGGAAAAGGAGAAAATGCTGTTAAACAGCATTTTCTCCTTTTCCCACATGGTTTTCTTCTCTATTAACAAATAAATTCCATTATTTCAACCGCATAAACATGATCCTCTGCAATTCCTTCGAGTTGGAAAAGTCTTTTTTTTTTCGTTTGGTAAAGAGTTAATGTCAGTGTTAGAAGACTGTATGGTTTTTGATACTCTTAGTACAACTTTGAAAGTTCATGAACTATGAGCAAACGCGATATTATGTAATAAAAAAAGCGATATTATGTCGAGAAATTATGATACTATGCCTTGGCAGATGCTATCATGTCGTGGTGAAAAGTGATACGCTAGTATTATGTCGTTGGGCATTAGAATGTTATGTTGCCGTGAGAATATTAAATTTTGTCGTGGAAACATGTTGTTGCATACACAGATAAAGATTTTGTTGATAGGATATAAAATTCTCATTCCAACGAAATAAAATATCATTCTAACATAATAAAAACTTTTGTGGGAACGGTATATTATCTCGTAGACACATGCTAACATTTTGCGTAATCACAGTATCACGTCGTGAAAACGTGACATATTTTTTTGTAGGGCGTGCCATAATCATCACCGAAATGTGACTTTTTTGTCTCAAATTGAAGTGGAAATGTGAATAAACTGTTGTAGGAACTAGAGGGCAGGCTGTTGTTATTCCAAAACGTAAGATGGTATCGCATTGACGTGATATTATGTCATAGAAAAGTTGCAGTTGTCGTGGGAACTTGATTTAATGTTGTGGAGGAATGTCAAAAAAAGCAATACTTTGAATTTTCAGTCAATCGTGAAGTTTAAGCTCAGAATGCAATAAAGACTCGTTGGTAAATTGTACGGTCCCTGTTCTTACACATGGAATGTAAAAGACGGTTTTTAGTACAAAAAACAATGCCGGAAAAGGAGAAAATGATGGTAACCAGCATTTTCTCCTTTTCCCACAATGATTTTTTTACCCTGCTAGAAACAATTAACAATGTCTGCGTTGCCTTTAATTTGTTGTCTGCAAGTGCTTTCAATTTGGACCAGTCTAAAGAGTTAACCCTTTACCAAACAGTCCCTTGTTTTCAGGACCCTGAAGAAGAGGCCTTTTGAAACATTGTTGGAAAAGGATGAAATGATGGTTACTAGCATTTTCTCCGTTTCCCAACATTTTTTCTACTCTGTAATAAAACTACACTTCATCTGTGTCTCTGTCAGGTTTATTGCCTGCAGATGCTATCATTTTAGAATGGTCTAAAATGTTTGTGTGGGATAGGGTTAGACAGATACTGTCATTTGTGCCCAATTTCATTTGTCATCTGCAAATGTATTTAATTTGGATTTGGTCTAAAACTTTGCTGTGCTGCAAAGATTAACATAGTTTTTTATAGGAATATTAATAAGGATATTGATCGAATTGATAGAAGGTATTATATAATTCCATGTATTGACATGGTTTTCTATTTAATTAAACTGTTGAAATATTATTTCCTTGTGTTACTCAGCTCATATGTTGTTTCTAATGGCTGTCAAAGTCTGACCACTTCTCTCCATTTTGAAGAACTTCTCCAATTCTCAGGCGAGAGGGAAGTAGCTTCTCCTCAAATTTTGAGAGTTGGCAAAGGCCTGAGTATTCAAACCTGACAACACAGTTAGAATTTAAGGACATTTCAAAAATCATGTTTAACCCTGTATTTGATACAGCAGATTATCCATTACCAACAGCGGAAGATGTGTTCATAAAATTAGATTGGAAGCAAAACTTGAAAGAAATTGACATGTGTCATGTGCACTAACATGTATAATTAAATGAGCAATCGCACCAAATCTCTCTCTCTCTCTCTCTCTCTAGGGGGGAAGGGAAGGGAAGGGGGAAGGGAAGGGAAGGGAAGGGGGAAGGGAAGGGGGAAGGGAAGGGAAGGGGGAAGGGAAGGGGGAAGGGAAGGGAAGGGGGGAAGGGAAGGGAAGGGGGAGGGGGGAACGGGAAAAAAGGAAGGAGAGGAACGGGGAGTGGGGGAAGGGGAAGGGACGGGGGCCATTTGACAAAGTGAAAGGAACACCACTTTTGTGGAGCTCAACTTTATGTCAAGTGTAATGCTTAAAAGTATGCAAAATGTGCAGGTTTTATTCACAATTTACAAGACCACCCTACGGTTTGTTCATTTTGAAAATGAAACAGAGGTTTGTCGACACCTCAACAGTTATTCAAGAATAATAAATGTTTTACTGTACATCAGCTTTCTTTATCTACTCTAGTAAATTGATTGAATTAAACGATTATATAGAAAGAAGTTAAATACGCCTGCCTGTCCTTGAAACTAAACAAATACTTAAATTGTGTTTCAAAATCAAAACGAAAAGGTAATTCACCCGGACAGAGAGAGAGAGAGAGAGATCCTATATATAGCACTGAAACGCTAAGCCTTGGAAACCCGTCTCTGAGTGGTATGTTGATAGACGTAGCCCGGGGGTACTAACTGTTTAAACTTTTGCCACACAATGACGACTTTTGACGACCCTCGGAAGCAAGCATTTTGAAAGCATTGTGGGAAAAGGAGAAAATGCTGGTCCTTTTACCATGGTTGCTATCTTATCTATAAACAGTTGCACCTTTTGAGCCGAATAAAAATTGTCGTCTGCAGATGCTTTCAATTTGAAAAGGGCTAAAAGGTTGTTGTCTGGTAAAGGTTTAAACAACAAAACCAAAAAAATTGAACACTGTGCATACCCGATATCGATGAAAAAAATCGTCTTTCAGTAGCTCCTTTCTTCATATTTCTTCTAGTAAAAGAATACTTCATTAACAAAAAGTGTCATATAATAGTACTTTCCTTAAAAAACAAGCTATCATTGTGGGAAAAGGAAAATGTCTCTCGTTCTCTGTCCGTGTCTCTCTCTCTGTCCGTGTCTCTCTCTCTCTCTCTCTCTCTCTCTCTCTCTCTCTCTTTGTCCGTGTCTCTCTCTCTCTATGTTGTCTCTCTCTCTCTCTCTCTCTCTCTCTCTCTCATTACCTGTATGAGAAAGACAGGAAACACAATGAATGTGTGCATTTGAGACTTTGATATGACCTAAGCTGTTAAAGCAGTGTTAAACTCCAATACAAACAAACAAATGTTGGTGTTCCAGCTCATTTTTCCAGGAAGATATAATAGTATATTTACCATACGAAAATCTTTTTTAGACAGGACCAAATCGAAAGCATTTGCATACGACGAAACAAAAGTGACTGCTTAATTGAAATTTTGTTTGGGGAGGCAAGACAACAATCTGGAAAAAGAAGAAAATGCTGGTTACCAGGCATTTTCTTGGGTGCGTTAAACGTAAGGATTGTGCGGTAAAGAGTTAGGAGCTCTTCAAAATTGCAGCTCCGCCTTTTCCTTTCCGAGAATTGATGATAATCATTGCGACAGGATTCATTCCTTTCTCGCCGCAAATCGTTGTTGATCAAAGAGGATTACATGCAAAAGCAGCCAGTAGCTTGTAAAGACTTGCATGACAATTCTTGTTAATTAAGTGTTCATTTTACAAGAAGAAATAAGAAGAAAACGCGAGCAACTTCAAACAGATTTTTTTTCATCGATATCGGGTAATGTTCACGTCTTTTGTTCTGTGAGTTTCAACAGTTAGTACCCCCGGGCTACGTCTATCAACACGCCATTACGGGCTACCAGGGCTTAGTGTTTTAATGCTATATATAGTTGTTGGGTGAATTTTTTTGTATTAATTTTAAAACAGAATTTAAGTATTTTGTTTGGTATCAAAGACAGACGGACGTATATAAATTCTTTCTATCTAATCGTTTAATTCAATCAAATTAGTAGAGTAGATAAAGGCAAGCTAAAATAAAGTAAAACATTTATTATTAATGAATAAATGTTGAGGTGTCGACAAACCCGTGTTTCGTTTTCAAAATTGACAACCCCTAGGGTGGTCTTGTAAATTGTGAATAAAACCTGCACATTTTAAGCCCTATACTTGGCATAAAGTTGAGCTCCACAAAAGTGGTGTTCCCTTCACTTTGTCAAATGGCCCCCATCCCCTCCCCTCCCAGAGAGAGAGAGAGAGAGAGGTTTTTTTATCGCATGTTCTATATTTTCTGCTTTTTACAGTCCCCAAGCCATATTTAAAGCTATGTTCAATAAACTTTAAAATCAACATTTATACTGGTCATTGCTGAGCAGACTCTACAAAAAATGACAAGAATTTGAGAAAAAGATATTATCAACCGTCACATTAATGAAATGTTTAACGAATTGAACCAGTGTTAAAACCTAGTAGCAAATTTCTACCATCACCTTCTATTAGTACTTTCAGTACTTTGATTTGTTCTGTTCGCGTGACATTTTTTCCCAGGTGCAATTAGCGACATTTGTGAGCATAGGAAGGCAAAGCGTCCTTCACTTTATTGATCTTGTCGATGCAAAATGAATGAGTCGCGCTTTGTTGAAAAGATGCTTTAATCCGTTTGCGAAAAGTATCGACTCATGTCAGCCTGTGCAGTCTGAGCAGGTTGACCCGTGCGGAAACTTCTTCCTACTTAGGTGATCATTCTGCCTAATGATTCTGGATTCTAAAGACGAATTATATCAATAGAGAAATTATGACACAACTTTATAGGTAGATCTATAATGCTATATGTAGAACTTCCCTATTTCTCAGAGCGCTATTAACTGAATTTTTCGAAAGTTGCTGTCTTTGAATAAAGTTCGATTTCAAATGAGAGTACTTTGTGGATATATGGAATCAGGAAGCGGACAAAGTAGGTCGAAGATCAGACTGCACATTCTGTTCAGTCTGATCTTCGGCCTACACTGTTCGCAAAATCTTTCTGATGTCATGTCTTAACCTTTAACCTCTAGATCTGTCGAAATCAAAAGCATCTGTAGATAACAGTTTAAACGTGGCTCATATTAACCCTTTCCCAAACAACAAAATTTTTGACTGGTCCAAAAGGAAAGCACTTGTAGACGACGAAATAAATATAATCAAAAAATTGAAATTTGTTTCCAGCAAGGTAGAAGACATTGTGGGAAAAGGAGAAAATGCTAGTTACCAGCATTTTCTCCTTTTCCAACAATGTTTTCTAAAGGTTTCTATGTCGGTCGTAAAAACCAGGGATTGTTTCGGGTAAAGGGTTAAATGATTTTTCTCTGGCAGGGTAGAAAACTTTGTGAATAAAAGCAGAAAATGCTGGTAACCAGCATTTTCTCCTTTTCCCACAATGTTTTCAAAAGCCTTCTCTTCCAGGGGGCGTTTTTAAAAGTAGCCATTGTATGGTAAAGAGTTAACCCATTACCACACAATCCCTACTTTTGACGCCCCTGAGAAAGAAGCCTTTAGAAAACATTGTGGGAAAAGGAGAAAATGCTGGTAACCAGCATTTTCTCCTTTTCCCACAATGTTTTCTACTCCTCACAAAATAAATTTCAAATTTTTAGTCACTTTTATTTTGTCATCTGCAAATGCTTTCAATTTGGACAAGCCTACAATATTGTCAATTGGTAATGATTTAAGATGACAGAACCGTAAGCTACTAAGCCTCTTTTTCTTCATTAGGAATGGTTCCCTGCTTGTTTACAAGTAGTTACCTATGGAATTAGGACAATTTGCTCGTAAATGGGCATTAATTTTGTAAGGACAGCCGTTTGCAGACCGGAAACTTAATCAAACATATTCTCCTAAACCTTCCATAAACAGATTGGTATAATGGGAATTTGAAATTAGCCCCCATTACTTCACAGTGCGGTGTTTGCGCGTTTGTCATTTTAAAGTAGCATGTAACTAGAATTCGTTATGCAAGATTTTTTTGAGAAAATCTGTTACAAAAACTGATTAGTTTTGTTTACATAGAGATATGGATAGGAGTATACATGTATGTAGAAATCAATGGTGAATGCTTCATTTTTTTTTTCAAATATATTTTTCTATAAAATGCATTATCCCGTTTGTCACGGGGTAACTTTTACCTGTAAGAAAGGGAAATATTTGTTGCGTAGAGACCATGGCTGCAAAATACAGATTATGACGAAAAGAAATTGCATTTCGTCGGTTTACTTCAAAAACCTCGTAACTACAGCTTGTTTCAAGCTGTAGTTACGAGGTTTTTGAAGTAAACCGACGATTTGATGTCTTGGAGGCCTGCAAAGCAATCGCTATTTTATTGAAATTATTAAATAAAGAAAAATCTTTGGAATTTTTCTATCCCTTACATCATATATATTGTTAAATTTTATATATATGTGTGTACACCCTTATCCTGCTAGAAATCTAAATTTAGATTTTCAATTCGATGATAATAATCCAAGTATAGCTGTTTCAAAACTATTAGACCTTTGGCTGGCAATAGACCCTGCTCCCCCCTCAGGGGGAATTTTGTACACCATGATTTTCTGAAACTACATTATATAAGCTGCAAAATGAGACATGTTAGCCCTCTGGCGGCTGGGGCGTGTGCATGTAACATTAATGTAATCTACGTAACCCTCAAAATTACATAAAATTCCACGTATAACGTACTTAGAAGTCATTTTTTATAGTTTGTTGTAGATTTTTACCGGTATGAGCAGGTTCTGCTACCTACATGTATTCAGTAAGTCTGAAGTGCTTGCTCGAATTATGGTCATGTAACTGTAAGATCATGTCACAGTACTGTAACATACGTTACCACGGGTTGCTTAGGCTATAATTTAACATTTGACGACAAACTATGAGCAGATTCGGGTCGGAATCAAATTCTTATTAAAGATTGTCAAATTGAGAAGAACTGAATGACACCGCAGACTGTAAAAATCTTTTTCAGATATGTGTGGATTATCTACCAAGCACCCCCGCCCCCCCCCCCGCGATATTTAAGTACGTTTTTGGGTGAAAGCCAAATCTCAAGCAAGGCTAAAGAGCCGCCAACAACTTTTTTTTTCTTTGTTTCAAATACTGATCGGAAACAAATGACAGATGATTAGTATGTAATACGTAATTGATGCTCAACACATTTGTGTTCAAACTGAATAGCTACTTGTACCTTGTCATATTTTGGACCACAATCAGTAGTTTAAGCCTTCCTATGCCAACGTGATTAGAACTGGCGTTCCTATATATAATCATAGGAATCCACAGTATAGTAAGTATTGATGTGTCATTCAATGTGTAGCTGTTGGATAATTATTCCAAAACAGACTAAACCAACGTCTTAAATCACAGAAAATCAGATGACGATTATTTAAATCCCCATTACAAACAATTTTGTTCATTATTCCTTTTATAAAGGTTCTTTTTAGTTATTTGTTACGTACGTTACATAGCTTTTTTGACTGCATTTTGCACAAAAGCAAAACGGCTTTACATGTATGCCCGTGCAAATTAATATGTCATTTTATTTTCGTTTGGCTAAGGAGCCATATCCTTGTAACATGTTCTTATTTCACTTGTAATTTACGTTACATTTTGTGTAATATACAAATGGAAATATGTATTTTAACTGTTCTGTTATAAACATTGAAAAGTATGTTAACAATTATACAGTGCCCAGCTTATTTAAACAATTATTTGGCTTTTTTATTTATTATTGGAGTTCTAAAACGGCTTCCAGTTTTGGTTCAATGGGAATGAACTGAAATAGGCGTGTTTCTGTATTTCTTTAAGTTTTGGGATGTAATTATAGTATGGCTTTCGCATCAATAACAAGAGGGCCAAGATGGCCCTGGATCGCTCACCTGAATTTTTGAGATGACCATAGTCTATTTTTTTTTTTTCTTTTTTAGCGTTGAAACATTGGAACCAAATTTATAATTTTGCCAAGCAGTTTTCAAAAGGTCACCTGTAAAAGTCATTTCGAAATCTGACCATCAGTTTCAAAAAGAAGAATTTTTAAGAATTCTTCATTTCTGTATAAGAGCAAGTAACCCCCATCCACGAGAGCCATGTTTCTTGATGGATCAAAATTTACCAACAAGTTTTGAAAAGGGTCACCCAAGGAACATCTCTCTGAAATTATTTCAAAATCTGACCAGGGGTTTCAGAGAAAGAAAATTTTAAAGAATTTCATCATGTCCGTATAGTGCAAGTAGCCCCCATTCACAAGAGCCATGTTTCTTGACGGATCAAAATTATATGTACAGCTTTTGGAAAGGGTCACCAAAGGAACATCTCTGTCAGATTATTTTAAAATCTGACCACGGGTTTCAGAGAAGAAGAATTTTCAAGAATTTCTTCATTTCCATCTAGTGCAAGTAGCCCCCATTCACTAGAGCCATGTTTCTTGGCCAATCAAAATTTCGCGAACAATTTTAGAAAAGGGTCACCCAAGGAATATCTCTGTGAAATTATTTCAAAATCTGGCCAGCGGTTTCAGAGAAGAAGAATCTTTAAGAATTTCTTCATTTCTGTATAGTGCAAGAAGCCCCCATTCACCAGAGCCATGTTTCTTGACGGATCAAAATTTCGCAAACAATTTTTAAAAAGGGTCACCCAAGGAACATCTGTGTGAAATTATTTTAAAATCTGGCCAGCGGTTTCAGAGAAGAAGAATTTTTAAGAATTTCTTCATTTCTGTATAGTGCAAGTAGCCCCCATTCACCAGAGCCATGTTTCTCGACCAATCAAAATTTCGCGAACAATTTTTGAAAAGGGTCACCCAATGAACATCTCTGTGAAATTATTTCAAAATCTGACCAGCGGTTTCAGAGAAGAAGATTTTTTAAGAATTCCTTCATTGCTGTACAGTGCAAGAAGCCCCCATTCACCAGAGCCACATTTTTTGACCAATCAAAATTTCACGAACAATTTTTGAAAAGGGTCAACCAAGGAACATATCTGTGAAATTATTTCAAAATCTGACCAGCGGTTTCAGAGGAGAAGATTTTTTAAAAATTCCTTCATTTCTGTATAGTGCAAGAAGCCCCCATTCACCAGAGCCACATTTTTTGACGAATCAAAATTTCACGAACAATTTTTGAAAAGGGTCACCCAAGGAACATATCTGTGAAATTATTTTAAAATCCAACCAGCGGTTTCAGAGGAGAAGATTTTTAAAGAATTTGCTAAAAAATTCCATTTGGTTGCCATGGCAACCAGAGTTTTTGATGGAATCAAATTCTGTGAACAATTTTTAAAGAGGACCTCCCAAGGAACATTCCTGCCAAGTTTGGTCCAAATCCGCCCAGCGGTTTAGGAGGAGTTGATGTTTAAAGAATTGTTGACGACGCACGACGGACGACGGACGACGCACGACGGACGACGCACGACGGACGACGGACGACGGACACCGGGTGATCCTAAAAGCTCCCCTTGAGCACGTTGTGCTCAGGTGAGCTAAAAATGAAAATATCTAAATGTAACACACCATTAAGTTTTGCGAGAAATGTCAATTTAAAGTTTGAATAAGCAAGGATCCTGAAATGATGCAGCCAAATTCTGAACACCAACAAACTCAAAGCACATTCACTCATTCCTGGTTAAACCTTGAAAGGATACAGCTGTCTTTTAATCCAAAGCTGCTTCACGTTACATACATTACTTGTTTATTTTCAAGTCATTCAAATACTCGAAAATAAAACTCTTGCTGAAAATAAATACATTTTAGACAGTTTAGTTGCATTTTATTATCTGAAGACGTAGAAAGTTTCAGATCATTATCATGTTAAAATCGTCATTTTCATGTACAATTTTCTGAAATGGGGTTACCATGTTTAACAATTCATTACATGAAAAGTATTTAAGATAGAGAGACATAATTTGCAGTTTTAGAAAGGTCATTAATTATTTTTGGTGATAAGAACATCACAGATATCAAAAAGCCAGTGTGAAAAAAATCAGAAGTAACCATTTGAGGCGAATTGGCCAATTTTACCAAATTTCAACAATAAAAGTAACGTAGATTACACCAGAGTTGACCTTTAACTTCCCTGTAAGTATCATTCATCAGCTCTGTCATAGCTGTGGCACATGTGAAAGTTGATTTTGAAATCAAATAATATCTTTTACACTTTTTGTAAATTTGATAATGCGCTTCCTTTATTTTGATTATTTAAAGGGTAACGTATATTACAGGCTGTTACACGGTAACGCCCCAGGGGGCAGAGGGCTAACATCTTGCAAAATGCTCGCCAGACATCAGGCTTTAAGAAAAATATGGTCTACAAAATTCCCCCTGAGGGGGGAGCTAAACGATACCTAGCCAGCGGTCTATATGTTTTGGGGAATAATATCTCATTATCGGACGGTGTAGACCAAAGATCAGACTGCACGTTCTGTGCAGTCTGATCTTGATCTACACTGTCCGCAAAAGGTCAGTGAGTCGCGCTTAGCAGCCAAAGAGTTAACACAACTGAATCATTCTACATAGTTTCAAGTTTTCACAGTGTTTCTTCTCTATAGCAGTAAGAAAGTGTCTTTAAAACATCTTCAACCAGCTCCTTTGAAAATATCTTCTCAAGAAAAGGATAATCAACATACATAAATGTTCTGCAGTAGATGAATAACGTTATATGTCATGCATGTCTACACAATGTGACAAAAGAATAAATTGCTAGACATGTAGAACAATTTTCATTTTTGTCTCAATCCACTAAAAAAGTTGCCAGCTGCATGACGAAAGTTACCGGTTTTAATCCGACGGTCAGAAAAAGAATCTTATGAAACTCATAGAGAATTATATCTTATAGATATGACTAAAAATACGGACGGTACAGATCAAGCATACTACTTTGATCTCAGAATATACTGCACGTTTAGTGCAGTCTGAACCTTTTTTACACCTTCCGTAAATTCCCCATTTTCACCTGTGTCGTTGGAAGGGCTGAGGAATAAAGAAGGATAAACGCAATTTTGTATGTAAAAGCTAATTTAATAGATTTGTTGGCAGTTCATATTAGTCTTACAGAAAGGAAATTAAACAGAATCCAGTCGATACGAGTAGTGTTGTTATTTTGTACAAGTTTTGAGATTAACAAAACTGCTACATGATCAAACTACCCTAGGCTGCAAGGCGTGACTCATTTTGGTTTGGAAGACAGTAATGGGCAAGATCAGACTGCCGATTCGGTTAGATTGAAAAAAAAAAACACTTGCATATGGAATAAATTGTTGGTATTCCTGTATTCAATACATAGTCCTTTAATCCCCTACCTCACTATCCAGAATTTTAACGACCCTGAGCAGGAGGGCTTTTGAAAAAGGAAAACATGCTGGTAATCAGCATTTTTGTCTTTTTCCCTCACTGTTTTTTTTTTTTTTTTAATTATTATCATTTTAGATGTTAAGCTCATTTGTATGAACTTTGAATTTGTCGTCTGCAGATGTTTTGAATTTGGAAGAGTCTAAAATTTGTTACTTGGGAAAGGATTAAACGTTTACCAAAAGACCCCTTGAAAAGGAAGCGTGTTCTTCTTTTCCAACAATGTTTCAACTGTATCAATGTATTAAAGACAAATTATACTGTGGGAGCCATATTTCAGTTATTGTCTACAAATTCTGTGAGTTTGGACAAATCTTAAATTTTGGAAAAAAAAAACTAAGAGATTACTGTTGTTTAGGGTATCACCCTTGCCTCTTCAGTTTTGAAGAACTTGGTAAAGTTCAACTTTGATCAGCCGGTTAAATGTGTTGAAGAACTAGTATCTATAGATGTAGAGGATACAATTCGATTTGAAGTCTTTAATTGTGGATATAATTGCAGTACACTCGGCGTGACCGTTCTAACCGGGACCAAATACTCGCTCGATCGATCAATCAATCAATTAATCAATCCAGTCAATATATCGATCGACCGACCAACCAACCAAACAACAAACAAAACAATAAGAATTGCTCGACCCCAAATAGCTATCAGCGCTAAGGTATGTGTTAACAGTCTCATATTTCTGCTTCATATCCTCAGGTCAATGAAAAAATAGTGGTATAAAGATCAGAATTTCGGGGAAAGAGCAAAATGCCTAGTTTTTTAAAGAAATTGCGGACTTTTTTCCTCTATATTTCATTCTACGTAACAATCGTCTTTCCTATGAAGACATGGTTTAGGACAATTAAGATGATTAATTCAGTCTTTTGTCTATGATAAAGGATAAATGGGATTTATTCAAGGACAAATCATTTTTATATATTATTGTCTCATGGAAAACAACTGTTAATAATGGTGCATAGCCGTTTTTATGTCTGCCATAAACAATGATAGATGGAAAAGATACAGAACATAGAACACAAAATTTCAGACAAATCGTATCTGCACACTTGGTACCAGACAGTTGGTACTCATGACGACTCGTACTAGGAAAATTGCTACCTTGGACAATTTTTGGCCAGAATATTCGACACTTCATATCTCATACAAATCGTGAGCCTTTCCTCTAAATGGGACCATCAGTAACTTCGGATAAGTGTTCTCTTTGGTACAAATTCATCAAGATAGTAGATACATGTACCAGTTGCCTTGATTTACTCCTTCAAAACATCCTAATTTGTTGAAATGTCATATTGTTTTTCCATAATTATCAAATCCAATTTCTGGCAAAAATGTCATGGTAAAAAGGAGGTGGGTTTGACAAGAAGTTCTCTAAAAAATCTTTTCGGGACCATACAAGGGTATTTTAAAAAAATACCGCGAAAAAAAGGGACATTGCGAAAAAAAGCTTCCACGAGCTATATAGTTCCGACTGCTTATTCTTCGTTCTTGCTTCAATAATCCACCACCTTTCTCCCATAAAGATGTTGTACTCTGTTAGGGGTACGGTTAGACTTCTTTGCTTGGAATAAAAGAGAAAGAGAATTTATTATTGAATTAGTTTAATTTATTGCTTTGGTTTAAATTATGGATTTGGTTTTACTTACTGATTTGGTTTACTTACTGATTTGGTTTAACTTACTGATTTGGTTAAAATTATTGATTTTGATTAGCTTACTGATTTGGTTAAACTTATTGATTCGGTAAAGCTTAGTGATTTAGTCAAACTCATTGATTTGGTTTTACTTACTGATTAGGTTTAACTTATTAATTTTGTTCTACTTATTGATTCTGCTTAACTTATTGATTTGGTTCAACTTATTGATACAGTTTAATTTACTGATTTGGTTTAACATACCGATTTTGATTAGCTTACTGATTTCAATATTTCATCTGAAATGATTCAGTTTAACTTATTGAATTGGTTCAACTTATTGATTTGGCTAAAATAATTGATTTGGTTGAACTTACTGATTTGGTGCAACTTATTGATTCGATCCACCTTATTGGTTCGGTTTAGCTTATTGATTTGGTTTAACTAACTGATTTGGTTCATCTTATTGATTCAGTTTAACTTATTGATTTAGCCTTACTTACTGATTTGGTTTACCTATGGATTTGGTTAAACTATGTGTTCAACTTACTGATTCAGTTCAAATTACTCTTTTGGTTTAACTTATTGATTTTGATTAGCTAACTGATATCAATATTTCATCTGAAATGATTCAGTTTAAGTTATTGAATTGGTTCAAGTTATTGATTCAGTTTAACTTATAGATTTGGTCTAACTAATTGATTTGGTTTAACTTATTGATTTGGTGCAACTCACTGATTCGATACACCTTATTGATTCGGTTTAACTTATTGATTTGGTTTAAGTAACTAATTTAATTGGTTCAACTTATTGATTCAGTCTAATTTATTGATTTAGTTTTACTTACCGATTTGGTTTACTTATGGATTTGGTTACACTATGTGTTCAACTTACTGATTCAGTTAATTTACTGATTTGGTTTAAATGATTGATTTTGATTAGCTTACTGATTTCAATATTTCATCATATTGATTCAGTTTAACTTTTTGAATAGGTTCAACTTGTTGATTTGGTTCAACTAAATGATTTGGTTTAACTTATTGATTTGGTGCAACTTATTGGTTCGATCCACCTTATCTATTCGCTTTAAGTTATTGATTTGGTTTTACTTACTGATTTGGTTCAAGTTATTGATTCAGTTTAACTTGTTGATTTGGTTTTACTTACTGATATGGTTTAACTTATGGATTTGGTTGAAGTTATTGATTTGGTTCAACTTATTGGTTCAGTTTAATTTACTGATTTGGTTTAACTTACTGATTTTGATTAGCTTATTGATTTTAATATTTCACCTGATTGATTAAGTTTAACTTATTGAATTGCTTCAACTTAATGATTCAGTTTAACATATTGATTTGGTTTTACTTACTGATTTGGTTTAACTTATGGACTTGGTTAAAGTTCTTGATTAGTTTTAACTTATGGATTCAGTTTAATTTACAGATTTGGTTTAACTTATTGATCTTATTAGCTTACTGACTTGGTTAAACTTATTTATTTGGTTATACTTACTGATTTGGTTTAACTTACTGAGTTTGTTTAACTTACTGATTTGGTTCAACATGCTGATTTGGTTTAACTTACTGATTTTGTTTAACTTATTGATTTGGTTTAACTTATTGATTTGGTTTTACTAACCGATTTGGTTTAACTTAATGATTTGGTTAAACTTTTTCATTCATTTTTACTTATTGATTTGGTTTAACTTATTGATTTTGATTATCGTACTGATTTTGTTAACTTATTGATTTGGTTTAGCTTACTTTTTTTGTCTAACTTCTCACCAGATGACAAAATTTTAACCCTCTTACTGCTAAATAATTGAAAGAAAATTTTGATTCGATAGAAAGAAAAAACAGTTATCTTTCGGAGAATAATATTTCCTTATCGGACATTGTAGATCGAAGATCAGACAGAACGTTCTGTGCAGTTTGATCTTCGATTTACACTGTCCCAAAAAGTCAGTATTTCGTGCTTAGCAGTAAACGTGTTAAAATTGTCCATTTTGAAAGCATTGCAGACGGCAAACAAGAATTTCTGAAATGATGGATTTGTCTTTGAAAGAACTTGATAGAACAAAAAAACTGTAGAGTAAAAAGAGAAAATACTGATCCTTTTAAAAAGCCTTTTTCCATAGGGTCTTTGAAACGCCCATTCTTTTGAAAAAGAAAGATAGTTTACTTAGTTGAGAGCCAGTTACATTTACTGCTTTTGCAGACTGAGTAGATGTAGATCGGATAGCATAAATCATGCATGCCGATTTTGTATTTACACTGCAAGGTATGTTTTTGCAAAAAACCGCCTTGACATTGCTCAATATAGGTTATTATACCTCCCAAAACTCTGTTTGGGGGGTATATAGGAGCCAGCTTGTCGGTCAGTCCGTCGGTTTCTCTGTCGCTTTTTGTCCGCTCTATTTATCATAAACTACTGGACGAATTTTATTCAAACTTCACAGGTAAACTCAGGTAAACTCAGTATCAGAGATGTGCATATGAAATGTTGGTTATGGTTCATTGATTTTTCACTGAGTTATGGCCCTTTCATGAAATTTCTTGTCCGCTCTTTTTCTCATCAACTATTGGACAGATTTGGTTCAAACTAAACTAATACTAGACTCAGTATCAAGCAGAGATGTGCATATCCTATTTTGGTTATGGTTTATTTAGGTTTCATGGAGTTATGGCCCTTTGATGATTCTGGACAAATTTCTTTTTTTTTTGTCTCCTCTATTTCTCAGTATCTACAGCATGGATTTCAGTCAAACTTCATGGGAAGTTTCATTATGAAGTCAAGATGTGCATATTGTAATTTAGTTACAGCTGAATGATTGTCAAAGGAGTTACTGCCCTTTAATGAATGTTTTTGTCTGCTCTGTTTCTCAATAACTGCTGGACAGATTTCAGCCAAACGTCATGGGAAATTTTATTATGAGGTAAAAATGCGCATATTATAATTTAGTTACAGTTGAGTGATTTTCAAAGGAGTTATGGCCCTTTTATGAATTTTTTTTTCTCTGCTCAATTTCTCAGTATGTATTGGATGGGTTGCAGTTAAACTTCATGGGAAGTTTAAGCATGAAGCTAAGATGTGCATATTATTATTTGGTTATGGTTGAATGACTTTCAAAGCAATTATGGCCCTTTCATTAATTTTTTTGTCCACTCTATTTCTCAATAACTACTCAACAGATTTCAATTGTCAGCTCTATTTCTCAGTATCTACTGGACAGATTCCAGTCAAACTTCATGCAAAATTTCATTATGAAATGAAGATGTATTATTATAATGTGTTATGGTTGAATGATTTTCAGTCTGAGGTCAAGATGTGCATATTACAATTTGTTTATGCTTGAATGATCCATTTTGCAATAACTGCTGAGCAGATTTCTAACACACCTCAAAGGAAGTTACCCTATAAAATAAATACATGTATGTGCATATTATAACTTGTTTACAGTTTAATAGTTTTCCATTGACAGGTTTCCCTTTGTTTCTCTTTTTTTCCAAATAGTCTTTTTTTTTTAATCTTTCTTTTATACTAAACCATGCTGCATTCTGTTACAAAGAGATGTTTTGTGACAAGAGGCTGGTGGGGGGTATGATCACGTTTAGTGATAGCTCTAGTTTGTTTAGGCCAAATTATTTTCATTTTATTTCATAGGAGCTTCGAGGTTTGACCCATAAGTGTTAAAAACCTTTGATCTACAAATTAAGTTAGGTGAAACTTCCATGCCAATTGTAAAACCCAAATGTTATTATTTCAAAGCAAATTTAAGGTATGACCACCCTAACGCTTCTAGTGCAACATGGGAGGTATTCTTATTAGACTTTGATAAATAAGGATTTATATCAATATAATATTTTTGCACATTTCTAACCTGAACCGTAAATTCCTTTGATGTCTATCTTAAAATTATTTGTTGATACTTTTGTTAGTTTCATGAAAAAAGGAGATAAATATTATTACCCTTTGTAATAAGGATATATTAGTTTTAGATTTACATATGATTCTAAGACGAAAAAAGGGAAAAAAAGTGGCTTGATTAAAGTTGTACAATAATACTCATATTAAACAGAAATAGCTGTTTTCTTATAGGAGGGTACTGCCTTCTGGGGAAAACGGACAGAATAGATCCATGATCCAAAGATTGACTTTCACTTTCTGTGTAGTCTGATATTCATCTACTTCAAAAAAGGTTTTTCAGTCGCGCCTCTACTTTCTTACGTCTTTTTCCATTCTGTCACAGACAAAATCCATCATCTAAGTCACACAAGTTTTGGCGTCTAAAAATACTTCCAATTTGAATTCTCTACAATTTCAGTTTTGGTTTCAGAACATTTTATCCAAAGAATGTCAAATTCATCTCAATACTTTAGGACAGGCCTGAGGGTCATGATTTATACAATGGGACCCTGACAAGGTTACAAGAAAGTTTACTTACCACCGTTTGGCCTTCTTTGTTCTCAAGATTCCAATAATAATAAACAACAACGAACAAAGAAAACCGACAAGAAGGTTTTGACATATTAAATGACGTTACATAACTCGAGCCTTTCAAACATTTCGGGGAATTAATCGGTTGCATTTTCACTCTATTACCTTCTAAAATAAATCAATTTAACTGACAGGAAAGTGAAAAGACCATCATACGACCGTGTTGACCTTGTTTAAATTGGATCAGCTATCACAAATGAGTTATTTACTCTGGAGCTTTTTTTGTAGGAGTATAACGCCTTTCCCTAACCTTTTGGCCGCAAAGTACTACTCAAGAACCTTTTGCAGACAGTTTTAACTGTTTAGATCAAGATCAGACAAGCACAAAACGTTCTTTTGAAGACGGCGTTATGCACCAGTCAAACAAACTTTTAGAAAACGCCAAAGTCCAATAACTCCAGGATCCGATTTTATCGTACATTAGGCAATTAATCTATGGCTTACCCATATGGAACAATATTGGCATTTTCTCGGCGATTCATAAATATTATGGTAAGACAAGTGTGTGGAAACCCGCTGAAGCGGTATTCTTTTCTAGATTTGATAGGTTTTGTTTTATCGGACATTTTCTATAAAGTGGCCTACAGATTTTTTTCGTGTGTCAAATTTTGTTGTATAATAATTGTTACTTAATAATATATTTTTTTCCTTTTCTGCCACCAAAAAAAACTGGACGGCTTAATTCAGAAATATATGCTATGTTGGCGCTTCAATAGCATAATGGTCGTTTTTCGATCAGAAACTCCCTTTATTTTTGTAAGCAAATAATCTTTATGATGTCACTCTTACCAATCAATTCAGTCCGTATTTCGTATTCTCCAACCAGCAAATCAGGAGATGTGTTAAGACCATTCGAATTTAGAAAATCTTGGGGTACAAGTACCGAAAGAAATAAAGTTAGTATATTTCTCTGATTTACCTCAAATTGCTTTTGTTTTGTATCTGTTCGGATGATCCTTTAAATCTCAGATTTTCGCAGATTTTACAGCTTTCAAAACAAAACTGTCTCAAACATATCATTGTTTTGTGAAGGGGGACACCATTGATAGAAGCGTCACAAAAATGTCTTTGGAAGAAAAGCTGCTGACCACTTTATTCATAAAGCAAGAACCCACCCCCCTCCCGCAAAAAAAAAAAAAACCGGTTCCATTACGCCGGGATAGTGGGATAGGGCAGAGGAAACTTTTTAGTCTCAGATTTTGTTTTTAGTTGTTCTTGTTTATTGTACAGACAGTGTGCAAAAGCGGGGGGGACAGGTGGCGCAACAGCAGTGTGCAAAGGGGGTGGGGTGGGAAGGTGGCGCAAAGGATTTAAAAAAAATACGCAACGTTTCCTTTCTTTTTCTCCATCTTCTCCGTAGATGAGGATTATCGTAAATGTACTTTCAGACAGATTAGTTGACATAAAATGTATGCATGAATAAAACCGACCCGGACCTTTTTGTTTTCTCAGACGAATTATATTTGCATAAATCAGACCGTCAGATATTGAGGCCGGGCACTATTGGGTACG
Organism: Tridacna crocea; assembly: GCA_943736015.1. NCBI lineage: Eukaryota > Metazoa > Mollusca > Bivalvia > Cardiida > Cardiidae > Tridacna > Tridacna crocea. Next base: position 41,135,064 of record OX031066.1, on the reverse strand, counting down.
ATACGGAGAGACCACTATGGCTTGATCTTGAATCTACTATGGCCGGTATTGTGTGAGAAGTCTGATCGTGATTTATATTGTCTGGTATTTTGCAAACTATCTGATTTTCAAATTCGATTGCTGTTGATATTCTGTGACCATTCTGATCTTTGATCTATATTGTCCAATATTTTGTAATCAGTCTGATCTTGCATTTACAGTGTCTACAAAGCTCCAGATAGAGGAAGTGATTATGATTTCAAAATTGAAAATATTAATTAATCTCCACTAAACCCTATGTTGTAAGTGCTCATTAGAATCGTCTCGACGAGACGATTCTAATGAGTACCCACAACATAAGGTTTACAAGAGAAATAATGAATTTAAAACACCATCACTCCCTCTTATCTGGAGTTCTGGTGTACCATGTTGTATATAACCAGACTGATCTTGCATCTCCAATAATTCAATATTTTGTAATCAGTCTGATCTTGGATCCACATTGTCTAATATCTGAAAGCAGCCTAATTGTCATGAATCTAAACTGTACATCTTTAGGTGGAGCCATGTTATATATTTAAAATGTCCGTTGTTTTATAAGCAGTCTAGTGATTGATCTTAACTGTACGATTATTTCTAGCCGCCTTATCGTGGGTCTACACTGACTGATATATAGTGAGTAACTTTGTTATGGACTTTTATTGTCGGATATTTTATAAGCCGTCATGTCATAGATCTTAACTGTCAAAATATTTGAGATTGGTCTTGTAATGGATATAAATTGTCCAATACTTCGCTAATCAGCATTTTTTCCTTTTCCCACAATGTTTTCTACTCTTCAAAAGTCAAGTTTCAAGTTTTCAATCACGTTTATTTTCTTATCAGAGCGTGCTTTCATTATGGACATGCCTAAACATTTTGCCGTTTGGTAGAGAGTTAACCCATTACCCCATAAGGCACTTCTATGGTATCTCTAATTGACCCTTAAATAACAACAAGGATGAAGCCGTTTCCTATGTGTATATGACACTTTTCGATAGTGTAGAAAACATTGTGGCAAAAGGTGAAATTGCTCGTCACGAGCAATTTCACCTTTTGCCTCATTGTTTTCAAAAGGCTCCTACAAGCAATACGTAGAAATGAGTATCTATGGAGTAAAGGGTTAAGCCCTCTTTTTAGCAATGCATGGCTGAAATATATAAAAAAAAAAATACCCAGATTTATCCAACTGTTGACAAACTAACTAACATCTCTTTAACTTTGAAATAAGTCTGATCGAGAAACCAGCAAATCAAAACTGACAAATATCAGAATCTAAAACTTTCGACAATGTTCCCTTTTAATTTCGTCAAATTAATTGTTCTAAATTCTGGGAAAATTCAGCCGCCTAATATATTATCATTCAACCAGTTTATTTTACCATGGAAAGACGTATGAGAAATATAACAAATGGTTTAAGCTCACATTGATATTTTTCAAGTCTTATACAGGAAGATTAATTAGGTGTCCGTATCTCCCGTTCGAAAATAAGTATTTCATATCAGGGCAGAACTCGTTGTCAGCGCATGTCATATTCTTCGAAGATTCGACCTGCCTTATATGGCACATCACTTCCCCCAATATGGGGGGAAGGGGGGGGGGAATCGTAGTAATATGTAATATGCAATGTAATAGAAGCAATGGAGAGAATGGCTTTTATCAATACATTTGTGGAGAAATCAGGCCTGTTTTAGCTCCAGATTCCTCGTAACTGCTACTAATCATAGCTGTATGAATCGTACCAGGAAGCGTTTTATTCATCCTCGGATACCCCGGGGTCTCCCTATTCGCTACGCTACATCGATCCCTGGGACAAATTGACTATTAAAACTTTGAATCAGCCGCCGAAAATCGATACGAAACGTCATAGCGTACAGTCCACTCGCCCATCACAAAATGATGATGGAACCAATGAAAAGCCAGCATTCGGCCAGCGGTAAAGCGAGGGAAATTCAATTAATTGTCCCAGGGGTCGATGTAGCGTAGCAAATAGGGAGACCCCGGGGTATCCGAGGATGCGTTTTATTAAGTTTAAACGTTTATCTTGGTTTGAAATTCAAAGTAACGCTTGTCGCGTAGAAAAGTAGTCCGATTCTGTACCCCGATGTGTATTTTAAGAATGCCATTTAGCGGGAGATAATGGGACAGAACTTCAGATTTTTCTCTCTGAAAAGACCAGAAAACAAACCGGAGACATCAATGATACAAACAGTAGGCCTGCAATATTACAGTGCTAGAAAAACAGTAATATCTTCAGCTAAAACTGTAACTGTCACCCCATATTAAAATATCGATAACTTACTGCTTATTTAACTAACACCTACTTTTAGTTTTTTTACTTAACCCTTTATCAAACAATCCCTTGCTTTTATGACCCTGAGATAGAAGCCTTTTGAAAACATTGTGAGAAAAAGAGAAAATGCTGGAAACCCTGCTGGAAACAAATCTTAGTTCTTAATTTAATGTCTGCAAGTGCTTTCAATTTCGACCAGTCTAAAATTTTGTCGTTTGAGATAGAGTTAAAGGTGGCCCTTCAGATTTTGGGACAAAACTTTACAAAAAATACAAAAAAAAAAATCATCCTTGTACTCCGAAAGCCTTATAATTTTCATTCATTAAACCCCAGTAGTCGAAAACCATCCGACAGCTAGATAAATTAGAGATTTACTACAGCCCAGGTCGACACTGAAGGAAACACGGTCTCAGCATTTTTACATGAGCAACTCGCTCACATACATACCGGAAATATACAGACTAAGCTTCAAACATAGCATCCGAAGTTCTAGACATTATGGAAAATAGTTTAATGTTTGTTATGTTATGGAATTTGATAGTCATAAGTCACGTGCAAGTCACTTAACATTCCCACAATGCTTTTTTTTTATTTTGGCGGGAAATCTTAAAATAGCTTAAGAGGCTATGTAGCCTTATAAGGGAATACCACCATTTTTTTTTCTAATTTTATGATTCTTAATTACTGATGATTTGTATTGTTTTTTCATATAAATTTCAGTGACATTTATATTTTTCAATTTGGTGTGATGTGAAAATTCTGAATACCCACCTTTCAGTACTGCTATACATAAATCTGTGGTATGAAATATAACAACCGCTGTCCGGTTCGCCAGACATACCCATTCTATGACGTGACATGAACTTCCGGGCCCGTATTCACCAACCACTCCTAAGAATATTCTTTGTCTTGGTCTTCAAGATTTTCGAACTGTGAAAGTAACAGAACTTCTGATCGGCTAAACCAAATGGTTTAGCAATTCAAAAGTTCTGTTACTTTCACATTGACAAAAATCTAAAGAATAACACTAAGCATATTCTTAAGAACGGTTGGAGAATACGGGCCCTGGTCTATGGTACAACACTATAAGAGGCTGTAGTCTGGCCAAAGACAAAAAAAAAATATCGAATGTAAAAAAATATTCGTACAAAAATCCATTTATCACTTGAAATATCAAACTACTCAAGTTTAGCTACAAAGCAATATTAGATAGAATCGTATTATACAAAACCAGACCCCCTATATAAATTGATTAAGTGTAGGATGAAAGTTTGATGGCATAAAATTTGGTGATTTATCCCTGATATTCTCAAAGCAAATTAGCAATCACGCTTTCTCCGGCGTAAAAAAAAGAAAAACACCATTTTTGGTGAAAAATGTAAGGAAAAAAACGATCGATACAGTATCTGATATTTCAGAAATCAGAAATATTTTCCTTTACTCTGGCATTTTCACACTCGTTTCAAAGTGAAACCTTCCATTAACAGTTTATCCGAAATATTTACAGACAAGATTGATATTTACGCTTACCCCAAGACGTACAATGTACTTCCTTAAGCAATTACATAAAGTTTGATAAATGGAGTTTAACACACGATATATTTTGAAACACCTCAGTATGCTTTATTTAAAGATACATCTACGCTGAAACGAACTTCTACACGGCCACTCTTTTTTGTCGTCCATTCAATCAACATTGTAAATTGAAAAATCAAATTTATCAAAACTTCATGCTTGTTTTTTCAAATTACATTTTTTCACAGAAAATAATTTCGTGTTGTTTTCTTATTGCTTACAAAAGTTCAGTATTGTATGTTTCTCTTTATTAAACTGTTTTGGCGGGCAGTCACCACGCATGCTCAAACAACAAATTTTCCTTTTTTTGAAGAAGAGAGTCCTTCCGTCTGCAAAATCGAGAATCTTTTCGTCACAATACCATGGTAAATGACCAGACATATGTCACAATTTATTTTCATTAACATTTCTTTTACTTGCTCCAATTTATAGGAAACACAAAAGTGGCCGTTTAGAAGTTCGTGTCAGTGTACTGTCGTTTTCAGGCAGTATTAACCAATTTTATCCTTATTTTGTGAAACTGATAATCATATTCGTATTAATATGCCAATGTCAGTCCTGATGGCTGTAAGATAACACCGGTTGCTACGGATAGAAACGCATCTCATCTCTTGAAGGCATTCCAAGCAATCGCTGTTGATGTTGGTGTTTCCGGTTTTAAATTGGGACAAATACCGTAAGTTTTTTTCAATCCCTTACGACATATTTATTGGTAATCTATTTTAACCCATTACCACACAATCCCTACTTTTGACAACCCTGAGAAAGAAGCCTTTAGAAAACACTGTGGAAAAAGGAGAAAATGCTGGTTACCAGCATTTTCTTCTTTTCCCACAATGTTTTCTACCCTTGACAAAACAAATTTCAAATTTTCATTCACTTTCATTTTGTCGTCTGCAAATCCTTTCGATTTGGACAAGCCTAAAATATTGTCGTTTGGTAATGAGTTAAGTGTACACTGCTGAACCACCGTGCAAGCATTAAAAGTTCCTGAACACTTTCAAGCCTAATGAGCATTAATGGATTAATCCTTTATCACAGTCTCAATGACCAAAATGTGAAGGACTTTCTAAAAATGTGCAAAAAGGACTTTCGAAAACATTGTGGACAAAGGACAATGCTCATAACTTGGTTCATATCTAAGAATAATTTGTCGTCACATTACTGTCAATTTTGAGAAGTCTAAAATTTTCTCATCTGGTAAAAGCTCTTGACAGCGCTCTTGACAGCCAGATAAGAGGGAGTGATGGCATGCTAAATCCATTATTTCTCTCCAAAACGGTATGTTGTGGATACACTTTAGAATCGTCTCGATGAGATGATTCGAATGAGTACCCACATCATAGGGTTTAGTGGAGATCAATTAATATTTGAAATTTTTGAAATCAAAATTCCTCCCTCTATCTGGAGCTCTGGGCTCAAAAAGAACCTCAAGTGGTCAGTATTCACGAACCATTCTTAGTCTAAATCACAAGAATTTGATAAATTTCAGTGTAAGATAATATGCTTACTGGCTAAACCAACTTTGGTTTAGCCAATCAGAAATTGAGTTACTTTCCCAGATTTTAGAGTAAGACTATGAATGCATTTAAAAAAAAAAATTTGGTGAATACGATCCAAACTGGAGTGTAGAGGCAGTAGAATTGAACTCTGTTATGCAAATGAAAATAATGTTCTTTAACACACACCATTCAGGGAAATAACACACACACACATAAACAAACAAAATTCGACGGTAGATTTATATATCGGGAGACTTTCTGATTACCCAAAAGCATTCAATCAGCTTCAAATCCTAAATGTCCCTTTCTGGAAGCCCAGTGATATCTTCTAATGATATATACCATAGTTAGTTATCTAAGTCCCCAGTGTGTCTTCCTAGTATTTCATTCCCAGCTACTGGCGTTTTAACTAACTAAATATATATGGCTGAAATCCACCTCTGACACCTCGTCTCTAGCTATACTCTGTGAAAAAGGGGATTAACTCTTTACCAAACGACAAAATTTTAGTCTGGTCCGAATACAAAGCTTTTGCAGACGTCATTTGACTGGTAACCAGCATTTTCTCCTCTTTCTACAATGTTTTCTACACCACTAAGAATAAATCTGCTCATTTGGACAACCTTGAATTTGTTGTCTGCAAATGCCTTCGATTTGGACCAGTGTAAAATTTTGTCGTTTGGTAAGGAGTTAAGCTCCTTTTTTCTGAAAGACGAGTAATGGTGTAGTTCCCAGGAAGCAGAATCGAGAAAGATAGGTATAAGTTGTAAGAACTTGTTTCTCAATCGATGTAAATAAATAGAGGATAATTAACTGGTTGTTTTTGATATGAAAAATATCTCACGAGGATGCGTTGTTAGGCGTTGAAAAAACGAGTGCGCAGCACAAGTTTTTTTAACGCCTTACGACGCGTCCGAGTGAGATATCTTTTATATCAAAAATAACCAGTTGATTATTCTATTTATTATATACCTTATTAACATAATTATTTGTAATTTTGCGTTTGAAAGTCGAAAAAAAATGTAGTCGGAAAAAAAAGTAGTTCCCAAATTACGTCAGGAAGTGAAAGTGAAAGTTGATAACGTCACTAGTGATGATATCAGAATTTATTACACTGGGAAATTCCAGGATTTCACTGCTAGGTATATAATAAATATGTTTAAGCTGAAAGACGTAGATGTCCAAGGCCGCCTATCAAACGAATCATGGAATTTACAAATACTGCAAAGTCATGATAGAATTTCTGTGAAGGGATAGAAAACATTTTTGGGCAAAGGAAAAATGGTTGTTTCCAGCTTTTTTTTTTTCCTTTCCCCATCTTCCCACAATGTTTCTTCAAAATCTTTACTCTTCGGGATTATCAAACCCTAGAATTGTGTTGTAAGAGGGTAAACTAGGTCCATAAGAGATTTCAGAAATAAAACATCATTAGACACTTATGTGGTTTTAAGCTACGATTTGTTTTCCAAGAGATTTCTCGGTCATAACTCAGGATGTATTAGACTTTGAGAGACAGTTTCCGGGTATATAAGTGGGAGTGCTGTTGGATATTGAAACGTCTTTTTATCACAGTATTTAATCCTCAGGCTGCTCGGGGCGACTTACTTACCTGTTGCGGAGAGTGTAGATTAAAGATCAGACTGCACATCCGTGCAGTCTGATCCTTCATCTACACTGTCCGATAAAAATATATTTTTTTCGTAAAAATTACCTTTGAAATAGCAAAATTTTAGTTTGCACTATCGGCTTAAAACTATTATGTTATTTACATAGCAGAATATTGGTTGATCCAATCAACATCATAGGAGAAAACAGCGAGCTTTTTCGGAGAGCACAGCTACAAGAACAGGTTGCACACAACGCCCTGCCCGATCTTTAATCCATGCATTTCTCTTTAACAATTAAAAAGCAAATAAATGATTTGGTTACCTTTCATTCATTTTTTTATTTTATTCTTTATCAGATGGCAAAATTTTAAGCGGGTTCAAATTGAAATAAATGTTACACGACAGAATAATTTTTTATCATGTAACTCTCCTTGTTTTCAATGTAATACAGCCATTACGAATTTTCTTCTCTCACATATGTGTGTGATAAGAAAATAGTGCTGTATTTGGTCAACACCCTGAAATTATACGCTTCAATTCTAAAACAATGATGACCTAGGTTTCTGAAGGAAATTTAGCGGTCAGAATTCTTGAAAAAGCTGTTGTTAGACTCAAACAAAAATCAATATTATGCAAGTTTCTTTGGAACTATTTTCGTTCGTAACGTACCTGTCTAAGAAAGTGCACAGGATTCATGTAAGTTTCACTACACATTATACATGTATGCCTTTGGTTTAATATATTTTGGACTATAATTCTTGTCATACCGTAATGTGATAAAAAGAAACTGACACTCGTTGGTTTTTGAGGTAAAAATTTATTAAACTCGTCCGCAAAAAAAAAAGTTATTTAGCAAGCATTTTTGTAGACTTGTTTAATAATTTTTTATCTCAAAAACAAACTAATGTCAGATCCTAAATGCCAAAGATGATGTGGTTTTACCTAGGAGTGTCTGTTGGTTGGGCATGTCGAAGGCTTCACCTCGTACTAGTAAGCTGTTTAATCCATTACCACACGACAAAATTGTAGACTGGCCCAAATTGAAAGCATTTGCAGATGACAAAATATTAAATACTATTAACAAATTCATTTACATTTTTTCCAGAACTCAAACACGAAAACCGCATACTTTTTGCAATCTTGGCAGATCATTTGATTTACTATTGTATGAGAATAATGTTTGGTTGAGAAATGTTGTCAAACCTCTCCCCTTTCCTTAAACTTTATCCTGCTAAATAACTAAAAATAAAAACAATGTGGCTTAAAAAGTGAAATTCGGTTTGGGAAAGGTAGACACATTGCATTTTCTCTTTTTCCCACAATGTTTTCTAGAGACTTCTTTCTCAGGGTCGTCAAAAGTAGGGATTAAGTGGTAAAGGGTTAAGGTAGTAGGAATACCTCTAGTGCAGCATGGCCTAAAATTGCTTGATAATTGATAAAAATACGGAATGTACATATATAGAACTTGTTCTCAATTTCAGCCGACCAGATACTTCTTTGATCTTGAAATTATTTGCTGATGCTTTTGTTAGTTTAAAGTAGTACAATAATACTTATTTTTAATCATAACAAATTTGTAGGATAATATTATGGTACCGTGTTTTCTATTACAGGTCCACTGCCTTAATACAATATCAATACAATATCAGTGTTTGGTAATATTGATCTTGAGATGCTACTCTTTGGCAAAAGTTGTATATCATGACAATGGGAAAACTTTTCTTGAATTCCAAAACTTTATTAAGTTAAGCAATCGATTTTCAGTATGATACATTTGTTTCTACCTTTATAAAATTTTATCAGGAATACTGACGCTTACCATAGAATTGAACAAATTATATTTTTACCGTATAAAAGACTTTTAAGAACACTCCTTTACCTTATCTACCTTACCCCATCTCTTCCATTACCTTATCTTTTCCCTTTCTCGTCCTGTACTTCTCAGTCGAACTCATTTCATGTTTTTCTTTCCAATTAGGAAATATTTCTCCTTTATTCCTAAACAATTATCAATATTTCTTTTCTCTCACTATAGTATTTCAGTTTAAATTTATGACTTGTACCCGTTTTAGGCTATCAACTTGGAGAAGAACATTATAAGCACAGCTTTCTTTCTTATCCATTTTGCATAATTTTGAACAGTATTTGTAACTAATCATGTACATTTTAGTTGAATTTGCAAATAAAATATGTTAAAACTAAACTAGTAAGCGAAACCCAAGGCATGCGGGTATACATGTACTTAACTAGTCTCCGTGATATAATTGAAATAATTTTGAAAAAACTACTAATCAGTCACTTAATTTCTCCCTCACGCCAACAAGATGGCCTACTTCCTGACTACCTATCATAAGATGACAATCCGCACGCCCCCACCCCCTCTCATTCTGTCACTCTTGATAAGCAGTACTTATCTTGTCAGACGATATAAATGAGTCGAAACTACATGAACCCTCGCTTTTCGTAGGCGTCCTCTGACCCATAAGGTAGAACGCCATTTTCTTTATCCGAATGTCGGTGTCTGTATGCAGTAACTCGCTGCAAAACAATCCCATGTTTTCTTCGACTCTGAGGAAGAAAGCTCTGGAAAACATTTTGCGTTAAGAAGAAAATGCTGGTATCCAGCATTTTCTCACATTCTTTCATCCCTTCCGATGACAAATAGTATGTTTTGAGGCAGGCTTAATTTCATGTCTGCCGAGGCTTTCAATTTGGAAAAGCTCAAAAAAAAAAAAATTGTCGACTGGTAGAGAGTTAATTGAAGAAGATACTAACAAAAGATTTGCTCATAATGAACACGCGGTTTCCGCGAATAGTGAACTGAAGAGTGATTGTAGCTGATTGGTGTTATCAGAGCGAATCACAATAGAGACGTGACTTTAACAATAGGATCTCTGTCTCTCTGTCTCCCTCTCTCTCTGTGGGTTTCCAAGCCTTGAAATGCTTAAAAAAAAGTTAACTTCAGAGTATAGTCTACTAATGTTAGGGCTGCAGATAAAGATATTGATGTGTATTGGACAATAGTGTCTGTCTGTGTTTCTGTATGTGTTTCTGTCTCTCTGTATGTATGCATCACATACAGTAGTAGCCTATCTCTTTTTCTAGAAGGAAACACTAACATTCTAAAATCTTGTCAAATTACGACCAAGAAGAGGAAAAGCAGAAGAAGGACAAGAGTTGGCACAAAGATGAAGTCATTCCTTTGATACAGTATTAAAACAAGAGTACCGCATGCAGGGGCCAAAACTCGCTGCAAGTGCGTTATTTTCAGTGAAAATTCTAAGTAAAAAGGGGACATAACTGTGCAAAAATACTGTGATTGTTACCTGCCATGGTTTGAAAACGGTTACTATAAGGGAGAGGGGAAACAATGCAAGCGTTTCAAGTTGTATTTGTCCTGCATGAAAGTTATCTCCGATCTGATATAAAATCTCGATAAAAGATATATGTAGGAAAAAAAGAATATGTAATTGCGCAAAAATGAAGTTAGTCCAGACTTATATTTACATCATTTTAATCCTTGGTAAGCTTCGAGCAATACAAACTGTTTTTGTGGATAGTTTAGATACACGATCTCGGCTAGTATTCACAATCTATTCTGAAGACCGTTCGTAGTCTTATGCTCCATATCTTTTTTAAATAGAAAGTAACACGACTTCTGATTGGCTAAATCATTCGGTTTAGCCAATCAGAAGTTGTGTTGCTTTCGAAGATTGAAAACCTCGGAGAAATAGACTATGAACGTTCTTAAGAACATTGGTGAATATGGTAGTAGACTGCACTGAATTCTGGATCTGTATTGTCCACAATTTGTGAAATATTCTGACAAGAAAAATATCTTAAAATTGCTATTACGATGTTTTGAATTGTTTATCAAATTAAGAATGTCCATTTCATTTCAGTAGGGTTCAAATCTATATATCCTTAGCGGTTTTCCAGTCAAATTAGATTAGAGCTTGTCATGAAAGGAAACATGAAATGAACAAAACCTTTTATCGGAGACAATTTGGATATTTTTAGACCACACAAAAAAACAGCCTTTTCTCTCCAATATGAATAGTAACAGCACATTGCCTTCTGTTAAAATCTAGGAGTGACGCTAACATTAAGACACGAAATGGCGAGTTAAGTCTAGGTTTTTCTTTGCTTCTTACATAAATAAGCAATAATAATATAATAAATACTATTAACAAATTTACTTACTTTTCTTCAGAACTCAAGCACGAATAGCGCATAGTATGGAACGCCGTAGCTGTCTTTTCTTCAAAATAGTTATGTTGCTCAGTTCACTTTTAACTTGTATGATTGAATTGAAATGATGATCAGTCAGACAGGATTAAAGTCTTCTCTAAATATCATTTTGTTCGGTTGCCAAGCCATTAAGAAGTATTGGTTGGACATTTTGTTCTGCCTATTTCTCATGATGTCAAGTTAGATTAACATTTTGTTCACTTCACTTTTATCTTCTTGGGTTGAATTGAAATGATAATCAGTCAGATGGGAATGAAAGTCTTTTCTAGATATCATTGTGTTCGGTTATCAAGCCATTAAGAAGTGTTGGGTGATCATTTTGTTCTATATATTTCTCATTATGTTCAGTTAGATTAACATTATGTTCAGTTCACTCTTATCCTATTGGGTTGAATTGAAATGATGATCAGTCAGCTGGGACTAAAGTCTTCTCTATATATCAATTTGTTCTGTTGCCAAGCCATTTAGAAGTATTGGGAAGACGTTTTGTTCTGTTTATTTCTCATTATGTCCAGTTAGATTAACATTATGTTGGGTTAACATGTTATTTGATTCCATCAACTGGTAATGAAGTTCAGCTGACATAGCATTAGTTTTGCTTTACTATAATATCTTGTTCATTACAAGGGTATTTTATTCAGTTTATTGTTTATCATAATATGTTTACTCTTTAACATCTTACATCAGAGAGACTGGAATTATGTTAAGTGCTCATTTAGTTTACAAAGTACACATCATATTTGACAATCTTATCATTGTGTCTGGGTATAACCAATTATGCTTAGAAAGGATGATGCTATGTTGAGTGTATATTACGTCCAGGTAGGATAGTATTATGTTTCGTTACCCCGATATTCTGTTTGGTTGATTGTCATTGTATCGAGTTGAAGTAACATTATGTTGAATAAACTTATGTTCATTTGGAAAACCTCAGTTTTAATCCGCAACCCGAACTTTTCCTCTTGTCCGGCGAAAAATGGCGGGAAACGAGGAAAATACTCGGACAATTTTAAAGAAAGTCCTGCAAGATTTAGGACTGCCAACATTGATAACTTCATTTATAATGGAGCGGATCGATGATGAAACAGCTGTTTACGTAAGCGACAGGGATCTGGTCAGACTTGGGATCGAGACAATGGGCGATCGACACTGGTTCCGTTCACACTTGAAAAGTTGCAAGGCGGTCTACAAGTCGATTATTTTCTAGACGTATCCAGCATGAATTATAAACTCCGGTGCAGCCCGATGATCTCTAGTTCCACCACTCTTAACATTTAAAATCTCGCATTTGTTTGAAGGATTTCATTTACCAAAGGATTATTTTTCATTCTTCAAAGTATATCAAGCCTAATTAAGGCGAACGTGTTTTAGGGCGAACGGACTTGATATACTTTGAAGAATGAAAAATAATCCTTTGGTAAATGAAATCCTTTAAACAAATGCGAGATTTTAAATGTTAAGAGTGGTGGAACTAGAGATCATCGGGCTGCACCGGAGTTTATAATTCATGCTGGATACGTCTGGAAAATAATCGACTTGTAGACCGCCTTGCAACTTTTCAAGTGTGAACGGAACCGGTGTCGATCGCCAATTGTCTCGATCCCAAGTCTGACCAGATCCGTCGCTTAGGTAAACAGCTGTTTCATCATCGATCCGCTCCCTTATAAATGAACTTAGTCTTTGTCCTACTTTTCTATCCAATCAGAACGCTCATATTTGAAAATTTTTGACCGTCTATCTTCCATAAACTACCCAATGCAGGTTTATTTTGATCATTTATTCATTTAAACGTCGCAGTTTATCTGGATTTACTGCGCATGCGTACATAAACCCTACGCCCTCATTAATATTCAACAGTTACTTAGATTAGATGTAGCACATGCCAAGTGGTAAAACACAGATCTATACAAAAATTATGTAATAAAAGCCGATCAATCTAGATGGTCGGTTTTCCTCTAAAACCATACCACCTGCAGTTTGAAACAAGCTGTAGAACTTTACGAGGTTTAAAGGTTGGTATTTAGAGTTTTCATATCTCACCAAATTAAAAAAAAAAAAGATCTACATATCACTGAAATTTATATGAAAAAACAATACAAATCATCAATGATTGAGAATCATAAAATTACCAAAAAAATTTTTTGGTGGTATTCCCTTAAAGGTGGCCCTTTAGATTTTGGGACGAAAATTTTACAAAAGTACAAAAAAATCATCATTATACTCCCAAAGCCTTTCAATTTTCATTCAATAAACCCAAGTGGTTAAAAACCATCAGGCAAGTAGAGAATTTAGAGATTTACTACGGCCAAGGTCAACACCGACGGGAAACACGGTCTATTTTTACATGAGCAGCTAGCTCATTTACATACCGGAAATAGACAGGCATAGCGTCAAACATAGCGTCCGAAGAAGACATTATGGAAAGTAATTATCAGTTATATGTTTGTTATGTTATGGAATTTAAGCGTCATTAGTCACGTGTTAGGAGCATAACATTCCCACAATGCCTTTTTGATTTTTGGCGGGAAATCTAAAAACAGCTTAAGAGGCTACGTGGCCTTTTAAGGGAATACCATCAAAAAATGTTTACCGTGATTTTATGATTTTTAATTAATGATGATTTTTTTTTTTCCATATAAATTTCAGAGATATATTTATTTTTGAATTTGATGTGATGTTAAAAACCTAAATAGCCACCTTTAAAAGGCTACGTAGCCTATTAAGGTATTTAAAGATTTCGCGCCAAAAATGAAAAAAGGATTTTGGGAATTTCAAGTGACTGTTACGTGACTAATTCCATAACATAACAAACATGCAATTATTTTCTATAATGTCTTCTTCGGACGCTATATATTTGAAGCTTCGTCTGTGTAGTTCTGGTATGTAAATGAGCGAGTTGCTCATCTAAAAATAGACCGTGTCTCCCGTCGGAGTCGACCTGGGCCGTAGTAAATCTCTAGTTTCTCTTGTTGTCGGGTGGTTTTGGATTACAGGGGTTTTATGGATGAAAATTAAAAGGCTTTGGGAGTACAAAGATGATTTAAAAATTGTGTATTTTTGTAAAATTTTCGTCCCAAAACCTGAAAGGCCACCTTTAAGAAGTAAATCGACGATATGTTGGAATTTAAAGAAAAAATATTGCTGTACATAGTAAATCAGTAGACATTTCCATTAGTTGAGTCTAGCCGTTACTTCCTCAAAATCTTGGTCAAATTCTGCCATATTTGACATTGTTTAACACTGGCGATAGTAAAGTGTGAACTGGAAAAGATGCTGATAATGAAGGTTTATTAATCGTTTCCCGTACGACAAATTTTAGACCATTCCAAATTGAAATCATCTGCAGATTGCAGATGTCAAATTTTGAAAGTGGAACAAATGAAGTTGAGGTTCTTGACAGGGTAGAAAATATTGTAGGAAAAGGAAAAAATGCTGGCAACCAGAATTTTCTCCTTTTCCAACAATAATTGCAATAATCTTCCTTCCCAGGGTCGTTAAAACAATGGATTGTTTGGTAAAGGGTTAAATATCACGTGGTCGTGTGCGAGTTGTTTAGCCCCGATTACGTCATATTTTAGCGATGATGCAATGATGACGTTTCTTGCGGAGTAAAACCGAGGTTTTCCAAATGAACATAAGTTTATTCAACATAATGCTACTTCAACTCGATACAATGACAATCAACCAAACAGAATGTTGGGGTAACGAAACATAATACTATCCTACCTGGACGTAATATACACTCAACTAAACATAGCATCATCCTTTCTTACCATAATTGTTTATATCCAGATACAATGATAAGATTGTCAAATATGATGTGTACTTTGTAAACTAAATGACCAGTTAACATAATTCCAGTCTGTCTGGCGTGAGATATTGACGAGTGAACAAATTATGATAAACAATAAACTGAATAAAATACCCTTGTAATGAACAAGATATTATAGTAAAGCAAAGCTAATGCTATGTCAGCTGAACTTCATTACCAGTTGATGGAATCAAATAACATGTTAACCCAACATAATGTTAATCTAACTGGACATAATGAGAAATAAACAGAACAAAACGTCTTCCCACTACTTCTAAATGGCTTGGCAACAGAACAAATTGATATTTAGAGAAGACTTTAGTCCCAGCTGACTGATCATCATTTCAATTCAACCCAATAGGATAAGAGTGAACTGAACATAATGTTAATCTAACTGAACATAATGAGAAATAAACAGAACAAAATGTTCACCCAACACTTCTTAATGGCTTAATAACCGAACAAAATGATATCTAGAGAAGACTTTAATCCCATCTGACTGATTATCATTTCAATTCAACCCAAGAAGATAAAAATGAACTGAACAAAATGTTAATCTAACTTGACATCATGAGAAATAGACAGAACAAAATGTCCAACCAATACTTCTTAATGGCTTGGCAACCGAACAAAATGATATTTAGAGAAGACTTTAATCCTGTCTGACTGATCATCATTTCAATTCAACCCAACAAGTTAAAAGTGAACTGAGCAACATAACTATTTTGAAGAAAAGACAGCTACGGCGTTCCATAGCATACTTTTTGCAATCTTGATAGGTCATTTGATTTGCTATTGTATGAGAATAATGTTCGGTTGAGAAATGTTGTTCCTCCATCCCCCCACCCCTACCCCCATCTTTTTCCTTAACCTTTATCCTGCTAAATAACTAAAAATTCATTTCGATAGTAAAAACACAATTACTGTTATTTCAAAGTTATGTATAGGGAATAATATCTCCTAATCGGTCAGTGTAGATCAAAGATCAGACTGCACGTTCTGTGCAGTCGAATCTTGATCTACACTTCCGGAAAAGGTCAGCGAGCCGTGCTGAGCATCTTAAGGGTCAATTTAGAGGCTTCTATAAAAACGTGTCGGAAACGAAGTTAGTCCGAAAAGGGAATCGTCTGTCATGTTTCGTTTTTATCTTTTTCTTGTCTGGTTCACTATAATTGTTGGGTCTTGGAAAACTCCGTGGCGAAAATCCTATCCAAAAACAAAACCTTTAGGTTCTTCCAAATTGAACACATTTGCAGAAGACAAATAAAAGTGTGACTTTATTAATGGGAGTGCCTTCAAGAGAGTTAAAACTTTGTTTGAAAAGGAGAAAATTTTGGTAACCAGCATTTTTCTTCTCCAACAATGTTTTTTATGGGTCTTCTCCCTCAAGATCGTAAAAATTCGGGACTGCTTTTGTAAAGGGTACATCGAAAAGCCGAGGAGTGGACAACGTGTGGGAAACAAAATTATTCGGAAAAGAGGAGTGTACGAGTATTTCGTTTTTTCACTTCTTTGGCGGTTTTTTTTTTTTTTCTAAATCATAGTTAAGGGGTCCCCAGAAGATCAGAGGTTAAGCCAGTGGAACTGTCATCCTAGAGTTCAGAGTTCTATGGCTGCCTGGTTGCGAAGCATACCCACGGGGAAGGCACTACCAAGGCCCCAGCTTGGTCCAAATATTAGACCCTCCAAATTAAAAGAACTTCCCGAGAACGAATTGAATTGATTCAAATGATGGGATTTGTCTTCAAAAGGGTACAAAACTTGGTGAGTAGAGGAAAAAAAATACTGTTTACCAGGATTTTCTTCTTTTACCGCAATGTTACAATATTGTCAAAAGCTTTTTTCACGCCAGGATAGTTAAACGGGGGGGATTATTTGGTAAAGGTTTAAATTTAATATATCTACTTACCAATTTTATGAAAATCTACGACACTGCTGGTAGCAGATGTAAATAGAAAACAATGAAAAGTTAACAAGTTGTTGCCTCATTCCCATTATTACACAAAGTAGCACCAACATAAACAACGACGATGGCGATGACGGTACTGCTGATTATGATGATAAATAAATAAATAAGTCATGTAGCTGTCATTAAGATATTAGTGTTTCTCCTGGATGTCAAGCGTGCTTTATAGTACAACACTAAAAACAGCATCAATGGTACTAGTTCATACAAATCTAAGTGCGTTTGTACTTTAGAGGTTTCCGATGTACAAATTAATTTCCGCTATCTGGACTAATCAATGCTGGATACATTTTCTTTCGTCCCTGTAAGCACTAACATCGAACAGGCAAATGATGTTGATAAACTCATGTTTGTCTAGGAATTGGGTTGGGCGTGGGAGAACTTGGGGGTCGGGTTAGAAATAAAACGATGAGCAGAGTCTACCGCTTGGAAATATCAACTTCGTAATATCGACCAAACGAGTATTGGTTAAGATTTCCAGGAAGCAATTTTAGCTAGTGATTGATATAAGTCATAGAAATTGTTTACAATTGGCGAACCGCCATTTGCACCAGTATTTCAATTATGTTACGGCGGACCGTGCACCCATTATGAGCTTCTACATGTATATTCTTTGACTCTTTACCAAACGACAAAATTTTTGGCTTGTCCAAATCGAAAGCATTTGCAGATGACAAAATAGAAATGACTAAAAATTCGAAATTTGTTCTGTGAGGGGTATCAAACAGTGTGGGAAAAGGAGAAAATCCTGGTTACCAAAACGTAAGAAATCAATGTATGTTTTACATGTAAATCTTGCTAAACATTAGCAATTATTAAACAGTTTCCGTGTAAATCTTTTTTAGCAATTAGTTGATGGTTTAATTGAATATCTCTCTAAATTGTTAGCGAACAGGTAAAGAATTTACATGTAAATACCTCTAAATATTAGCAATATGTTAAAGGCTTAAATATACACATACCTAAACTTTAGCAATAGGTAAATAGTTTCATGTAACTCTCTAAACGTTAACGATGAGATAATCATGGTCTTTCTAAATATCAGCAATCCGTGAATACTTTACATGTAAATCTTTCTGAATATCAGCAATCCGTGAATACTTTACATGTAAATCTTTCTGAATATCAGCAATCGGCAAACAGTTTAACTTGACTTTAGTCCCTCTAAACATCAGATATGGGTAATATCTTGACCTATCTTGACCTACTGAATCATTAGAAGAAATTTTGTACTATGGATATAATTAAGAACACGATAGTCATCGTGGCAATAGGAGAAACCGTCTGCTATTAGAACTTCATTCCTTTTTTTTTTCAAATAGCCTAAAGGAAGCAACTGGTCTTGTCTTGAATATTTCAAATAAGTAAAACGGGTACGGACATTTTTAAGTTGTTATGCCAGAACGGCTGTTATTTATTACCCGATAATAATATTTTAGACTCAAACATATTTAGAACATTTGCGAACGACACAATAAATACACCACATGTGATACAATTTGTCTTTGAAAAGGTTAAAAAACACTAAGAAATAGAGAAAATGCTGGTTAACGAAACTTTCTCATCTTTACTATATTCTTGAACAAACCCCTCTTTCTCAGGGTCCTAAAAACACTTGGTTGCGTAGCCAAGGTATCAAATGTCCGAAAATAAATTCAAATCAGACTGCTCTTCTTTGCTGTTTGATCTTGGATCGATACTGCATTATCAACTAAAACGTTTCTCGGTATTGAAAAGGGTAGGAGCAGTCAAGAGAAAACTGATAAAGATGGATGAAGATTTTGTTTCCCTGTGAACCCTTTCTCTGTCGTTACTTACTGACAAGCCTTTGCGGACGTCGTAGATCATAATCAGACTGCATAAAATGTGTAATCTGATCTTTGATCTACACCGTCTTCTATCCAAAACAAAGTAATGAACAAGAAACCAATTTCAACTGCACTAGGAATTACCTAGTTTAACTTAAAAAAAGGTATGATTTATTACGTAGGCAGGATAATAAGAGTTCTAGAATCCTTTGTCAAGCAATCATCTGTTTTGAAGACCTGGTGGAAAAAGAGGCATTTGAAAATATTGAGGGAAAAGAAAAAAAAAACATACTGATAACCAGCATTTTTTTTCTCCTACAATGTTTTTTCTAAACCTGTTTAATTCTTTACCGAACGACATGATTTTAGGCTGGTCCAAATTAAAAGCATTTGCAGACGACAAAACTAACATGACTCAAAAATTGAAATCTGTTTTTGGAAGGGTAGAAAACATTGTTGAAAAAGGAGAAAATGCTTGTAACCAGCATTTTCTCCTTTTTACACAATGTTTTCAGAAGACCTGATTGTTTGGTAACGGGTGAAGAAAAATCACATAATTGGGGGTATCTATTCATTTTCGCTTGCAGTTTGGATCAGTATAAAACTTTCTTGTCTTGTGAAGCGTTAATGAGCTGAGCATTACAATAGATGAATGGAAGTTTCTAAGAGGTGACGGAACTCGGCAATTCATCTAGATCTAGTTGGATTTCTTTTTCTTTATTCAAATTAGGAATGACAGGCTTTTGGAATGCGGAAAGAAACCAGAAAAATGGCGGGCGAATGAAAGAAACCAGCGCCACTATCGCTGTTGACATTTGGAACTACTTGTATCTTTTTGTTCAATTCATATTGATGCCGGTGTAAATCCATAATATTGAGATTTATTACATGAAATACGGTATTACCATAAGTAAATAGATGCTTAATCCTCTTTCCTATATAAATCATGATCACGTAGACAAACAATGAGAAGAACGGTAACTGTTATAGCTTGAGAACAGAGCTTTGCATGGTGGCATATAATTGCCGCGAGATACTATGCGAGACAGCTATTGCGATAATTTAAGAGAACTATCGCGATATATCGAAGATTCCCGGAAATATTTGCTATTGAAAATTTTTACCATAAAAATATCACGACAATTTCATCGTGTTTTTGTTCTTTCGTGCCAAAATTGACATTGATACGGTTTCGGAACATCTTCGTATACAACCTTATGAATTCTCCCATTCCCTGAATGGTTTCTAAACTATTCGTAGGAGGCATTTTGAGTCGCAGACTTCTATTCATGTAGAGTATTGTCAAAATTTACGAATAAAGCTACAATTTCGAATGATTCGAATTCCTGCTCACTTCAACCCTTTCAAGTCGAAAACTACATAGTTCATCCAAATGATGAATCTTCTGTTTATAGATATCGAAAAACACATAACACGCCAGAACTATAGATCTAATGATAATATTATCTCGAATGTCAGCTTCGTGCACGATTGAAAAAAAAAATGCGTTAAAATAAAAAGTTTGTCATGTTCTTTTTAAAAAAGCTTTCACTTTCTCGGTAAAAAAAGGAAACTTTAATTCATCGCGATGGTTTTCTAAAATCATCCTAAGAGTTATCTGGTATCTCAGGGCAGAAATATGCCAGCATGGCTTTGTGCAGAAATCAACAAATAAAGTAATATTTGTCCTCTTTCTGTCTCTGTCCCTGTCTTTCTGTCTCTGTGTTAAACTATGGAAGTGTCTGTCTCTGTCCCTGTCTTTCTGTCTCTGTGTTAAACTATGGAAGTGTTTTAATATATTATAATAAATCATGAATAGATGTCATGGTGGTAGCCTTATTTTGACGTATAGTACTCCATTAGTGAAAGACTGTGCATGCAAGCTTTTTATGGGGTGTATTTCGTAAGCCAAAGGTTCAAGATCTTTATTTGGACGTATTCGCTTGATGCACGGTTGTTCTAATGTCTTAAGCTCAATGCATTTCGTTTATGATTGGTTATGAACAGTCGTTATGATAGTCTTATCTCGGCGTATTCTTAAATAAATACACGGGCTTAAAACGAGGCATCCCTGCGTCAGGTAAACAAACTGTGAAGTGTCGAAACCTAGTAATCTTTTGAGACAACTAATGGTCGCTTACAAAAAAAAAAACAATACAGTAAATGGAAAAAAAATACCTACCTTGAAGTTGTTTAAATCCATGTTTGAATAATAAGAATGTGTCAAATGTCTATCGCAGTGAGTCTACTAGTGACACTATCAAGTTTATACAGCAAACTGCACGTTTTACTAAGATTTCAGTGACGTCATTTCCAATGACGTCAGTTTTTAAAAATCGTTAAATTGGGGGCGCTCTTAGGGAAAATTCTGTTTTGTCAGTGTAGCTTAATTTGTAACACCATGAAATTGGAAAATTTTGCCAAATACCACTCAATTTAATCATTAATGGTAAAACTTTTATAAATTTAATATCGCACGGTCAGGTTGCATTCAACATGGAAACTTGTTCACGGCTGCTGCAAATCATGTTGCCATGATGCATCTCGCCTTCGACATGAGTCATGAGGGACAGAACTGGAACGAAAGTTGATGTTGCCAGCACATTCTAGACTTTCATGTCTAAATATGGACATTAGCATTAGAGTGTATTGTCCACACTTCAAACTGATAGATTTTGGTAATTATAGAAATATTTTAGTGTTCTCGAAAACACATTATTTACACGTATAACTGTCGGTGTGTGTTGTTCGGACAGAGTTTAACGTTACATGGCTCTCGGCGTCAAAGCGAATCTTTGCCCGAAGAGTACATATCCGTATGAAACCAATCGTATTCAGTGGAAGATCTGAAAACGTGTTTCAAACATTGGGTCGAGTTCTTGCTACATGGACTTTGTATAAAGATATACGAGACACATAAAAGGCATCTTATGTAGGCCTAACCCTTGCAAGGTGCAAAGAGAAAGTCAGTGTGCCTATACTGACATATTTAAGATCAGGACCAGACTGCATAAAAAAGAATTCAGCATGTTCATGGATCTATACAAGTCATCGTATTCTTCTGTTGTCTTTGATTTGTTTTTACCATTTGAACAAGTTACTTTTCGTTTTATGAAAGTCAATTGATGCCTTATCCAGATGTTTACAAGTCTAAGGTTCATAAATTTGACGTAAAGTTGTTTACACATTACAAATTAATAAATGTTACAGCCATTGACCACTTAAAAATAGGCTTGAAAGGGGAAAAAACTGCCGGGAGGATCTTAGCCATGCCATGGTAAAACGAGGTTTAATAATGCATATCTGGGATACATAATTCCAAAAAAGTAGGCATATGATTAAAGATTCATAAAATCCATTTTGTCCAGCAACCAAATGAATTAATAGCTAGACAGATATCCGCGCAGGCTGGCTTGGGTCAAATACATTTTTGTTGATGTTTTAAGCATAGCTAAAATACTTTTCTATTTTCCACAATCTGTTTCTCTGTATACGTTTTCGAAGCCCCAATGCAACCATATCATGCGGATTTTTTTTTTTTTCTTCTTCTTCTTACGCTTGAGTCAAGCATTTATCTGTAACATCAATGGAAACTTTATCAAGCTACTTTCAAGATGGTTCGGTATTACTCGAGAACTCTGACACGTCTCATTTCCATAAATAAATAAAGATGATTAACTTTATTACCATATTTTATACCCATTAATTGGTAAAACACAATTTGTCGATGGTGAACTTGTCCAGTGCGGGAATTTGTTTGGCTTGATATTTCTATTCTGTGTAACACATGTGTAATAATTAAAATTCTAACATGAAACGCGACTTTGGCTCTATAAACACAGTGCAAGGAAAACTTGGTAAAATCTGCGACAATCCATGTAGAGTGACGTCATCCTATATCGAGTGACGTCATTCAATGAGTGAGTTATTCAATGGAACATAATCTTCATCCGCGTTTTTACTCTCAGTTCGAACTTGTTTTCCTTTCATTAAGAATTGGCCATGTTAGAATCGAAATAATCTTCTTTCTGTCGTGGTATATCGTTCAATAAACCACGTTGTGAGTTATGAGGCGCAATGAATAACCCACTCGGGCTATCGCCCTCGTGGATTATTTATTGTGCCTCATAACTCACAACTGTGGTTTATTGAACGATATACCACGATAGAGAGAAGATTATTTCTTAAATAATCTTCTTTGTGAGTTATGAGGCACAATAAATAATCCACGAGGGCGATAGCCCGAGTGGGTTATTCATTGCGCCTCATAACTCACAACGTGGTTTATTGAACGATATACCACGATAGAAAGAAGATTATTTCGATTCTAACATGGCCAATTCTTAATGAAAGGAAAAAAAGTTCAAACTGAGAGTAAAAACGCGGATGAAGATTATGTTCCATTGAATAACTCACTCATTGAATGACGTCACTCGATATAGGATGACGTCACTCTACATGGATTGTCGCAGATTTTACCACGTTTTCCTTGCACTGTGTTTATAGAGCCAAAGTCGCGTGTCATGAACTAGAATTCTTAATTCACTTGTATTTTCGACAGATGAATTTTTAATTTAGAATATTATTTCCCAAAGCAAATCTGAAATTAAGCACTCTTGTGGAATAGGGCTCAAAACATTGTTTTCTATTGATTTGAAGAAGAACAACAACTAGATCTACAACAAAAACAAGAACAAGAACGCTACCTTTATATAGAAATGAAAAAGATACGTGAAATTGGCCCGCTCAGACCAAGTATTCTACAAAGTCGCCTTACTCAAAGTTTGGAAAAGAACACAAAGTCTGATTGCCTTAACCATTTAAATCAGTCAATCGGAAATTGTGTTCCTTAAAATTAAGAGCGTTTTTGAGAATATGAATGCCATTCGAAGTGATTATCATACAAGGCCCCTGGTTTTTTTTTTTCTGGAAATCGTTCGCTACCATTTTCTCTAGAATTTTGTAAAGTACATTACTAACTGTAATTGTACTTGCAGTTTTGAGGTTTCAGATGGGTGCCTTAATTTCCTATTAGTTGTATATTGCCCATGTTTTTCTGTATCCATTCGTAGTATCCATTTGAATGATATATTTCGAAAGTAAACTTAACGCATTTTCAAACGTCAAACTGAGTGTGGCCTAAATAATGTTGTGGTTTTTAAAAGTGTAGAAACACTGTGGGAAAATGAGAAAATGCTGCTGGTTACCAGCATTTCTTTTTTTCTTTTTGGCATGATGTTTTCCAGAACCTTACGAAAGTTCATGAACGCATGTCAGATAGGCCCCAAGTTAAGGGAATCTCAAAAATCATCACGTTTCTTATCAGTTCTAGGCATGTTTAGTTCTGTGGCTTTTTTATTGTATTATGTGTTGGAGGCCTTATATACTAAATTAACTGCTTGAACTTGGACTCTTTAAGATCGGCAGGACACGGGAAATTGTGTTAATTTCCTTTAACTCTTTACCAAACGACAAATTTTAGACTACTCCAAATTGAAAGTATTTGCAGACGACAAAACAAATGTAGCTCAAAAGATGCTTTTTGTCTTTGATAGGGAAGAAAACATTGTGGGAAAAGGAGACAATGCTGATCACCAGCATTTTCTCCTTTTCCCACAATGTTTTCAAAAGGAACATTCACAGGGATGTTAAAAGTCGGGATTGTGTGGTAAGGGGTTAATCCTGCACCAAACAACAAAATTTTGGAGCAGTTCAAATTTAAAGCTCGAGAAAGCGACAAATTTAATGAAGTCCAAAAGGGAAAAGGTGTCTGGAAAGGGGTAGTAAACATTGTAGGAAATGCTGGTTACCAGCATTTTCTCCTTTTACTTCAATGTTTTCAAAAGTTGTCTTCTTCACGGTCGTGGAACTCGGGACTGTGCACGTAGCAAATGTTTTGGACATACTAGTGCTGCCTTCCTTTTGATCCATTTGTTGTAGGCTGTCCATTTTAATTGTAGATTTGCAGGCATTGTAAACAATGGAATTAACTTGATCGATTCTGGGCAAATTATAAACCGATTTTCTTCTCGATCCTTGACCTTATTTCAGTTCATCCAGAGGAGGTCATTAAGAAAAGTTTGAATATAAAATCATGGCAAAATGATCTGAAAGACTGCCGGATTTTTTTTTTTTTTTAATTCAAACAACATTTCGTTAACAATATGACATTTATTCCTCTCAGTCCTTTCAGAAAAAAAAAAAAATATTCTGAAAGAAATCCTATATTTAAGAAGGCAATGTGATAAGTAAATGCAAGCGCTAAGCGAAATAAACCATGTCCCCGTAATGAAAGATGTGTATGGGTGGCCCGGGTGGAAAGGTAAAACGCGAATACATCTTCTCAATCGAATGAGCTAAAGCACAATGCAACAAATAAATATGTATAAATGTGTTTTAAATAAACTTAAAACTTGTTACTTGATAAGGTCTGCTTTGTTACTTAATCAATAAGACATACGCGATAATTTTGCAATGGCTTGTGGGAATGCATCATAGTCAATAAAAGGTGTCGAGGAACAATGACGTCATATCCGGTATCGTAACTCTACAAGGGCATAAGAACAAGTCACTACAAAAAAGTAACGGAATAGAAATGACACGGAACAAAATCGACCTCTGTTTAGTTGCATTGCGTTTCAAATTATTTTTTAATTTGGTCCCGTTTCTTACTTTACAGGGACCCCGTAAAGATGCTCACTCTGTTTTCTAAGTACAAATTCTATCAGTAAGTTACTTAAACTTTTTTGTATTACCTGTCTCAGTAAATTACTTTAACTTTTCTGTCAATTACCTGTCAAAACGAAATCTAGCGTCGAGACGCTTTAAATCTTTAACCCACCACAAGACTTAGACTCATCTATATATTGAGAGTGTTTGCTGATTGCAAACTAAATGTGGCTCAAATGGCGTAATTTCTCATAGAAAGGGTAGGGAGGGGCGTTTTTGGAAAATGTGAAAATGCTATTGGAGACGTGTTCTCCTTTTCCCACAATGTTATCGAAATCCCTCCACCAAATGGTCGTTAAAAGTCGGCATTTTTAAAACATTCATTTGCTAAACAAATTAAATGTAAGATATGCATTTTTCACACCGAACGATGCAAAAAGCTTATCTGTTCAATGGACGTGTTAGACTTGAAATTTATCTCTTTTACAAGGGAATGCTATTTCAAAATTGCAGCATTTTACATCCACATGTAAGTTATTTAGGAGGTAATTTAACACTTCACCATGGAAAGGAAATGTAGGTTCGTCAGTATCAAGGTAATGGACCCGTAATATATACTTCTAGTGCAGCATAGCATAAAATTTCTTGACAGTTGATAAAGACAGATTTGTATAGATACAATACTTTCGCATATTTTTAACCGACCAGAAATCCCCTTGATGTCTGTCTTGAAATTATTTGTTGATACTTTTGTAAGTTTCTAGAAGAGGGAGGTAATCATCATGTCACTTTGTAATGAGAATATAATGGTTTAAGATTTACAAATGATAATTCTAGGAAGGACAAAAAGGAAAAAGTTGCTTGTTGAAAGTAGTTAAATATTACTCATTTTTAATCTTAGCAAATTTTGTAGGATAATATTATAGTGGAAATAGCTGTATTCTATTACGGGTCCACTACGTTAAAAGGGTTTGCAGGCGATGATTAAAATGTCACTAAGATGATGGTATTCGTTTTTTAAAGAAGCGGGTGCCTTAATCTGAAATTAGAAACTGAGATAATTTCTAATGGGCTTAACCATAATGTTAGGACAACAATGAATTCCTTTCCTCAGAAAGTTTAAAAGTACCACGTTTTATCTAAATTTAGAAAAATCTTGAGAATTGAAATTAGAATGCAATTGAGAACAGTTAATGAATACGGCTCCAGAACACATGTAATCTGGCCTTATCTCACACAGAAATACAAAAGCTTTGAAATTAACCGGTGAAACTTTACGTGATTTGTCCCGATTTTTAGGACTTCGGTATTCAGTAAAAGAAACGGTTTCTCAACGCAATTAATCCTATACGGGAGTCTTTTATCGTCCCCAGAGAGGTTGTTTTCGAAAACCTTGTTGAAAAGGAGAAAATGCCGGTAACCAGCATTTTCTCCTTTTCCAACAATGTTTTCTTCCCTGACCGAGACAACTTCTATCATTTGAACTATGCATAAATTCTGCCGTCTGCAGAATATGAGCGAATCTACAATTTTGTCGTCTATGTAAGAGTTTTAAAGTGATGAAATTTAAGGAGTGACGGTTCTTGCTCAAAGCGGAAGTTACTGACAGGGTTATAACGTGCTATCCGGTATGTGATACCGGAAAGAAATGTCATAAAATATCGCGAGAAATGAGGAAACAACGCGAGATTTCGTGAGAGGCAGTATTAACCCTTTCCCAGTCATTTGGACTGGACCAAATTGAAAGCATTTGCAGACGACAATTCAACTCTTGCTGAAAAGATGATTTCTGCCTATGATAGGGTAGAAAACATTGTGGGAAAAGGAGAAAATGCTGGTTACCAGCATTTTCTCCTTTTCCCACAATGTTTTCAAGAGGCTACTATTCCAGACCCATGAAACCAGGAATTGTTTGGGAAAGGGTTAACCCCTGTCCTCAAGTACCCACAGTTTTGGACGAATGAAAAAATAAAGCAGATAGATGAACAATAAACAAATTTAGCTATTTCAAAGTTTCTTTTTGTGATAAAAGTATCTTATTATCGGACAGTATAAATCCAAGATCAGACTGCACGTTACGTGCAGTCTGATCTTGATCTACACTGTCCGCAAACGGTTTATGACTCGCACTTATAAATCTAAGTGTAAGGTTTTATCCAGCTTCATTTAACTAATATGTTTTAAATAATCATGGATGTACCCAAAGTTGGAACATAGAGTAAAAATTATTGCATGACCTTTAGCAACCAAAAGTGTTCATGTTTTAACGACCCTTAAAATGATAGCATTCTAAACCGTTCATGGAAAAAATGGAGAAAATACCGGTAACCAGCATTTTCTCCATATCCAATGATGTTTTTACTCTTTAAAGACAAATCTTTTATTTCATGCTTTCCGGTAGGATATCGAGAGTTGGCAGTGAAAATATTTTTCGATCTTACACTGATACCACCAGTGAAAATACCGATTTTCACGTTCTTGTTGCCTAGGTAAATTGCGCGTGCCTAACAACTAGATGGGAAATATGACGTCATATACCTTACATTTCACGCGCTTGACGTAACGTTGCTATGCGGGAGGGGTACGCCACGGGGAGTAAGGGAAAAGAACTGTACTGAATTTTGATAAAGCTCCTCCCAGAAAGGGTTAAAAGCATAAAATAAATAGAATATCTCGTGAACACCATCTCGTGAACACCATCGGTAATATTTTCACTCGTGGCTGCGCAACTCGTGAAAATATTACCGATGGTGTCCACTCGATGAAATAAATTTCGATCTTACACCGAAAAAAACAAAATATCCTCTCTATCTTTTCAGCTGCTTTCAATATGCCGTCTGCAAATGCTTTCATTGTGGTTGGGTCTTAACTCTTTACCAAACGACAGATTTTTGGACTGGTCCAAATTAAGAGCATATGCTGACGACAAAATAAATGTGACTGAAAAGATAAAAATTGCTATTGGAAAGTTAGGAAACGTTGTGGGAAAAGGAGAAAATGCTGGTTACTGAAGCCTGTAGTAAAAGGTTAACTAGCCGTTTTATAAGAATTAAGGGTCGAATTTTTATTCTCTTTTGAATTTCAGGTATCTTAAATAGCTCTAAGTGGTAAAGAAGGGAAACCAGTTTTTACGACCCTGATCAAAAACAACAACAACAACAACAACAACAACCCTTTAACCACTATTTTTCTACGGTTTTCTAGTTTGAGCGCAATTTAATTTTTAGTCTGCAAACACTTCCAATTTCAATCGACAGATCTAAGTTTCATCGTCTGGTAAAGGGTAGAGCGTACTCCCTATAGCACCCTGTGGTTCGAAGTGTATCGCGCAGCCTGACTTGGGCCAAAACTCTTCGCCCAGTTTTCAGTATGTCCAAGGACCAGTCTACCTCACGGATAAGTCGTTTGTTAAAAAAGTGGCTATTATGGATCTATAGATATGTGATTGCTTGCTTGGTATAATGCCTCGTGGAGATGCATCAAGCTCCGTTCTGCCCGAGCATTGCTCATATATACAAAGTTTACCTTAGGTACTTAGTCTTTAAGAATCCATCTATGCTGTTTAGAACTTAGAAATATATCTATGGTATACCTATGGTGCTCAGTAGTTACATGCCTTATTTATTTAGGATGCGCGCGAACATTTGTAATACTTGTATATGTCTTAAGATAATCTTGTTGGATAAAACTCTTGGCTGGTGAATACTGGTGAAAAAATTTATAAATTCTTTTCTTAAATCGGTTCCAGTTTTAAATTCAAAGTCTTACCATCTTTATAAGCTGCAACAGACGGTATTTATGAAAGAAAAAAAGCTCGATTCTACTAATGTTACAGCGGTATTAAAATGCTGATTTAGACGAACCCGCAATGCCTCATTTTTCACATTTTCTTTTTTTGAAATGTTCTGCCGTTCAGTGAGTCGGCTGGTTAGTCTGTCAGCCGTTTATCTGGCCAGGTGAACGGCCAGAAAAGCAGCAAGTCAACAGACCAATTAGACGGTGTAAGAATCGGGTTCAGCCAGTTTAATCATGAAAGAAAAATAGAGGCAAAACCCTCGGGATTTCTTTTCGTTCATTAACCCCTAGCCTGGAAAACGCGACTCACTGACTTTTTTCGAACAGTGTAGATCAAGATCAGACTGCACAGAACGTGCTGTCTGATCTTTGATCTACACTGTCCGATAAGGAGATGGTATTCCCAAAACATAACATTGAGAGAGCAATATTCGGGTCATTTCTATCGACTGGCTTAGAAATTTCATTTCAGCTTTACCCTATTTAAGGCATTTCTTTGGTATCTCTAATTGACCCTAAATAACAGCAAGAATGAAGCCATTTCTTATGTGTATATGACACCCTTTGATAGCGTAGAAAACATTGTGACAAACGGTGAAATTGCTCGTCACGAGCAATTTCACCTTTTGCCACAATGTTTTCCAAAGTCTCATACAAGCAATGCGGAGACAGTGAGTATCTATGGAGTAAAGGATTAACGTATTCGACAAACCGGTCTTACATTTTACGATGATGATTTATTGCAAAGCCTCCCTATGACAAAAATGTCTTTAATCTCACTTTTATTACAGACTTGATGAAGTTATAAAACCCATGGTACTTAGTTCTTTAAATTGACTGTCTCCAGAATAGCCGAATCCTTCTCCCCAACGAGTATTTTGCTTGTGTTTTGAAGTTGCCAATAATTTGTCCAACGCAACGTTCCGTAAAACAGTGCTTTTTGCCTCAGCACAGAGACTGTCGGTTCTGCTACGTGTGTAGCTAAAAATATCTTTGACAGTTGATATTTGACATCGGTCGGTGACGTCATACTCCGATCCCTAATTCATTTACCATATTTACACATTAATAAAAAAAAAATATCGAAATTCCACCCCCCCCCCCCCTTTCCTGAAATTGTTATGAAATTGGGGATTGATCGCCAAAAGACAAATGGTCTTTTGGCGATCAATCCCCAATTTCATAACTAGAACTACTCCTAAAAAAGAAATAACATTTCAAAAAAAAAAATCGACAATGTAGCTTCAAGATCAGATTGCACGTTAACAACAGCCTGATTTTGATTTAATAAAAAAAAAAGAAAACTCATTTCGTCTTTGCCAAAGAAAGGGCTAAAACATTTCTGGCATCAAGTTAGAATATTTATTGATATATATGATATATGGTTTATTCATATTTCTGATCTGACATTATCACAGTATCGGACAGAGAAGGAAATCAATCGTGAAATATGAGAACTTCTACTTTTAGCCCAGATGCTCTGGAAGTTTGTCAGAAAATTCGATCTTTCACGGCTTGTATGGTATTGTACGTGTACCGTTACCAATTTTCTTATCCTATATATATACACACAGATTTTAGTCTCAATATTGAGACGTTTACCATTTCTTGTCATATTTTGACGTTTATTGTGCACCGTACTGTCTCAAGTCCATATTTGTATTTCTATCCACATTTTAGTTTTAAAGCCCCCCCCCCCTCTTTGAAGTCAAAAATTCATTACTAATTATTTTTGTTATGCCCTTCTATATAGTTGCGAAACGAAATAATGGTTGAATGCTGCTGTAAGATTAGCCAGGTACATGTATTTGATGACGGGGGAACAAATGTAATCCTAAATCCGATGTCGAGCTGAGCAACGTAGTCAGATTTTCTTTCTGCCAAATTATTTTTTTAGTTTCTGGAATGTGTAAAGGTTAAATCACTGTTAAAATACGATATTTAGGGTTACCATGTTGGTAACAAAATTAATGTTATAATATGATAGGTGGCCTTCTTGGAACTGCGAAAAGTGTCAACCTGGTCAGACTGCGCGAATTGCGCAGGCTGACCAGGGTTGACACTTATCGCTTTAATGATATTTTCTGTATGAAAAATGGTCATTGTACCTTGTTATACAATTATCTTTGAATTATCTACTTAAACTGACCTGCACTATCGTTGATCTGTTTTCATCTAATTGATGTACAGAATTTCAAGATGGTCCCTTTTCAGGTGTCGGGTCACATATTTATTGTCATCTGAACACGCATAGCTTTTTGGCTACTTGAACTTGTAAACTGAATACAAGTCTGAAGTTAGTGCATGGTAGCTTTTTGACACTTGAACTAAAATAATATATGAAAAGTAATAGAAACAAATTTGAATGTTTTAGCTTTGAATTGAAAGTTTTGACAAAATTCTTACCTCCCACCTTGAAACATAAACAAAATAAAACATTTGCAATCGCTCTATATCGAAAATTAAGGAAGGCAAGATATTGCTGTACTGAGCTCCATGATGGAAAATTGTGTGCCGAATAATTAACTGTTCCTCTGTGTACAGAGAGAATGTTTTGTGTTTAATTTGACTGGTAGACGCGTGAAGGACAAACACTTAAAACCAAGTAATCAACAGAGATTGGAAATAATTGAAAAAATCGTACGCGTTCTGCCTGTCTGTAGGAACCAACTGAACAAAACATCTTCGTTTATATATTCTCCCGCAAAGCCATGTGTGACTTATATACTGCTAAAACTTTGATAGGGATCACGTACATATTTCTGTATGGGTTTATGTGTTACAACAGTTTTGCATTAACTCTTTACCATGTTATAAAAATCTAGATGTGTCCAAGTTGAAAGTATTTGCTGACTAAAAACCGCATGCAACGTGCACTATGCTGTCTGTCATTGGGTAGAAAACATCGTTGGAAAAGGAAAAAAATGCTGGTATCCAGCATTTTCTCCTTTTCCAACAATGTTTTCCAAATGATTCTTTTCATTGTCTTTAACAGCATTGACTTGTAAAGGCTTAAAGATTAATTTCCAGTCGTGATTCGATCAATCAGTATGACAATGTATCATATTGTAAAAACATACATGATACATGCCACATATATATCTAGGATGAATCTTTTAGGGTGATCCGTAGCAAATTTTGAGTAGTATATTTCAAAATTTTAAACCGGAGTATGGCTCATATATTTGTTTAAAGGAGGAAGCTATCGAGATTGGCAGAATCTCCTTTACGAAAACGTCGATGTTGTATGATATTTATCGATTACAAGGGTAACAACCTACGTCACAGGAAGTGTTATCGGACCTTAGCATTTTCATAGCTTATGTCCGCCATAATGAAAAGTAAGTACGATATGAAGATAGAATGAGGCTAGCTTGGGTAGATACAAACGGACTACAAAGACTCTCATGTATTTATCAAAGACATTAGATGAATACATTTAATATTCTGAAGTTTTAGACAGGAAGCAGATGTCTATATGCACAAACACTTTGACCAAATATCAAAAGTGATTGCGTTTTCATAGTTGGTCGAAGTCTATTCCATTATTATAAGTAGCAAAAGCTTTGACAAAAAACAAAGTCCCTAGGCATTGTACGCTTTGGAGGTCTAAAGACTTTTTCAGATCATTTAAAGGAACGATTACAAAAAAAAACAGTCTTACCAAAGACGCACACTGACTTTATAACAAGGGTCCGATATCACTACGTGTGACGTCACACTAACGTACGTTGTGAGGGGTGGATTAGTAAGTGAGCCTACGGCCACCATAAAACTCATGTAAAGGAAACGAAGGCTGTCGAATAGCCCTTACGAAAACGACGGTGTTAGACGATATTTACCGATGACTTAGTCAGTCTACGGCCCCTAACTCTCTTATTAAAGAAACGGAGGCTGCCGAAATTGACCGAATAGCCTTTACGAAAACGTCGATGTAACACGATATTTACCGATGACTTAGTGAGTCTACGGCCCCTCACTTACTCTTATATAAAAAGACGGAGGCTGCCGAAATTGACCGAATAGTCTTATGAAAAAGACGGATTTACACGGTACTTGCCGATGAGTTATAGGGGGTGGTAATCTTGAAATATAGAATAAGGTCTCATTCTGTGGGAGAGGTTTTAAACAACATAAAACAGGTTTTGTGATATCTGATATTGGATTTACATCATCCGCCATTTTATTCTAACATATGACTACATTTCTAGAGCAGTCGAATTTAGGAGGAATTCTATAGCACATAAATCAGTATTTGTGATGCCGCTCTTTCGAGATTCTGGATTTAACAGTAATTTCTTTGGCTTCGCAAGCCTTTAAACCATGAAAATGAGCGTCAATGTTTATGTGCGGCATTCAGAGAAAACAAGGCTTGATGCATCTTTGTAAAGCATTATACGAAGCAAGTCCGTACAGAAGATAACCCTAATAAATCCAAGAGCCTGTGTAATGCAGAGAAATGACCCCCCCCTACAAAATGATCCGGGTCATTATTCTACGTAGAGAAATGATCCTAGAAGTCATTTCACTTCGTAAAGGAATGACCCATGGGTCATTTCTCTACGCTGAGGAATGACCCGGATCATTTTTCTACGTAGAGAAATGACCCCCGAGGGTCATTTCTCTACGTAGAATAATGACCCGGGTCATTTTGTAGGGAAGGGTAATTTTTCTCTGCATTACACCGGCAAAGTAGTTAGGGAGAGTAGTCTTTTACATGCAGATAATTTACCCACAACAAAAAACGTTCGACAAAGGTCAGCCAGAGCGGACTGCGTGGCAAACATAAATCGGTACTTCTTCCTGTTTTATTAAACCACCTTTTCACAAAACATGGTTCATTGTGCCCCCCCCCCCCACAAAACAAAAACAAAAAACAAAACAAAAAAACGGTGGTTTGCTGTACAAGCTTAATTTCTTGCCTATGTAACGTATCATCTTCGCGAGCCATGGTTGCGATCACTACGTGGATCTTACATAGGCTGATTGAGCCCAATTTCGAGATTCCTGCGATGCACCCTCTATTGGATGCTGGTTTTTACCCCCCCCCCCCCTTTACATCATATTTCTAAAAGCCAATGAAATATCGTTTTACAAACCGCTTACGAATACACATGAAGCGATAAGCAGACATCCACGTGGGTTTCTATCTTTACCTTCTATTCGAAAGGTAGCGATCTTGTTCTATTTCTATCAAAGATAAAATACTGCGAGAGATTTCATTCATTGCATTTAGAGCTGGTTGCATCCAGAGTAGCGTAGTGACATGTCAGCCTTGGCTTGCGAAGATGGTAACATATTGACAACCGTCAACTTTTAACATTTCATTGTAAAAAATGGTAATTTCTCCTTTAGCCACAAATCTTTAATTGTAGTCAGCTAAACCACATAGAGGGTAGGCCAGAACAGGCAGTGTATGCTTAGTTCATTGTTGCCGGTGTAATGCAGAGAAATGACCCTCCCCTACAAAATGACCCGGGTCATTATTCTACGTAGTGAAATAACCCCCAGAAGTCATTTCACAACGTATAGAAGAATGACCATGGTCACTATTCTAGACAGAGAAATGACCCTCTGGAGTCATATTTCTACGTAGAATAATGACCCATAAGTCATTCCTCTACGTAGTGAAATAACTTATGGGT
This sequence comes from Tridacna crocea, assembly GCA_943736015.1. NCBI lineage: Eukaryota > Metazoa > Mollusca > Bivalvia > Cardiida > Cardiidae > Tridacna > Tridacna crocea. The sequence goes on along the minus strand of OX031066.1, from coordinate 41,100,124 downwards.
CATTATTTCTACGTAGAAAAATGACCCATAGGTCATTCCTCAACGTAGAGAAATAACCCATGGGTCATTTTGTAATGGGGAGTCATTTCTCTGCATCACACCGGAACTACTTTTTTTGTTTGTATCGACTGAAAAATGAACGGTGAAATTCGCAGATGATTTGGGATAAATAGAATCAAGAAGGAGAGGCGGTTTTTTTTTATACCCAATCGATTGATCTGTAAATATACTACCATTACACAAACAATATATCAATGAAGATTCTACACTTCTCCTCCATTGGACATTATACTCTTTCAGCCTCCCTCAATGTTTGTGCAGAAAATTATATTTACTTATCCACGAATACAGGTGCATGTGAATATATTGAGAATTCACCTAAACCCAAAGTAATACTAATGTTGACAATGGCAATTATGATGGTATTTACAGTTTCAAAATTTGTCGCAAAAACAGACATTGTAGATCAAAGATCAGACTTCTGAAAAGGGCAGTCTTGAGCTGGGCGTAGTGCTCTAAGGGTTCTTATTTTTTTTCTCTTCTACAGAATCACCATCCTCGGTAAACTCACAATGACAATCTTACGCCAGAGATAAACATCGATTCACCATGTCCTCGAAAATTGTTTTGTTTACAGCGCTCATCGTAATTCTTCCAAAAGGTAAGAACAATAAATGCATGGTCCTTATTGACCGGTAATTTAGACTGCAATATTCTACTTCTTTCAGACATTATTCTAAAGTGTGGTTTAGTAAACCAGAAATCGCGTTACTTTCTAAATTTAGGGTAACACTATAGGAATGTAATGCCGGCCTAGAAGTATGGTCCAGGGAGTAAATTCTCTAAGTAGACTGAAAACTGACTTAGGGAGTACATGAGAATGAGGACTCTTTTGTATGAATAAAGGGAGCACAAACTCGTCATTAGACCGGCTCGGAAATTGCTGTGGAGAGCTAGGCGTAGGCATGTATTGTTTCCGGTCGCAAATACGCGTGTCTTACACTGTAACGTTACCATGGTCACGAATTAATGCATATCTATATAATAAAGATGTTTTAGACTATATTGTTAGAATAAATGACAAAGTTATTTTGTGGCGCAACAACAGCTGAGGTCATTTAGCGGTTATTCTTATACCGCACACCCTGGACTATTTTTTAACCCCAAAGTGAGGTGAAAGGGTACCAAAGTCTAAACATAGGCTCATTGAAAAACCACTGCTTTCCGTCTAGTGATGCCTTTCAAAAAAAAAAAAAAATAATGTTCAGTCTACAGATTTATGAATTAACTCTAAAATGTATAACAAATAACAAATATTTCTTCTAAATTGTTTGTAAACTGTTTACAGTTGGCATACGTTCACAAACGCATCACGTATGAGTTCGCCATTAGTAAGTTATGGATAATTCTTTGTCCAAAAGCGGAAGCAATTGTCAAATTCCGAAAATGGCTCTTCATTAGCTAGCGATCATCTCACTATTGATGAATGATTTACGTGCTGCATCGTACTGGTATGATTCTACAGATTCTATAGTTTATAGCAACACCAAAGATAAACAACACTATGTACGAGGTGTTTGTAAACATATTTTATTTTCATGTTGATTTACAAAAAAAAACCAATACGTAGCTGTACAATGTTCATAATAAAAATCCAATGGCAAGGTAAAAAGGTATGACTTTAACTTAGATTGGGTCATATCCTTTATAAATCTTTTAATTTTTAGAGTCGACCATTTGACTTTTTACGATTTTACACTCTAGACTTATCTTTATTCACGGTTAACATTTTTTTTTATTTCCAGTTATATACTGACGTCTTATCGACAACCAATAAAATTATTTAGAGTGAAAAAAAGTAAATACGTTTCTTTAAAAAAAAAAAAGGTTTTATATGACTGATGAATGACTTCACGATTCTGCGCTTTATTGAAGAGACGTTTAATGTCCAGTAAATGACACTTATATCTACTGGTTATTTTTGATGATTTTTTTTATTGGTGATTCAGAATTTCAGTTCTCACTGACGCTCCATTGGAATAATGAACCCGAATTTACTGCTTTTGTGGTGTTGGGTAACTACTTCCGGTAGCGCTTAGAATTATTCCTAAGCATTGCAATAGTTCATCGTGTAAGCCTGAAATGACATTTCTAGCTTCTCACACAAGCAAAAACTGCATATACATGTCGAAAAATATAAGAGTTCTTTGAAACAAGATTTCCTTCTTATAGTCAAGTGACAGTGGTATGTTGAATATTTTTTTAAGAAGAATATTCTCTTCGATTTTCTTTTTTTTTTTTTTTACCAGGATCTCAGCAGGGACAAAACGAAAAAAGACTATTATATGACTTATTCACAAAGAACTACTACAACCCGCTGGAGAGACCGGTAGAAAACGAGTCCTTGCCTATCATGGTGACATTTAAAATAATTCTTCAACAGATCATTGACGTGGTAAGATGCTTTTCTATGAAAAATGTTGTATTAACTTTGTGGATTAGCAATAAATACGACAGACATATTACATCTGGGTCAGTACATTTGTAAGTAACACAACTTCTGATTTGCTAAACCATTCGGTTAAGCCAGTCAGGAGTTGTGTTTTTTACAAATGTAGAAAACCTTTGAAAATAAGACTAAGAATATTCTCAAGAATGGTTGGTGAATACAGGAATAAGTTCAAACTTACTACAATGGATTTCTATGACGTGTAGCTGTGCATGTGAGTCTAAAAATTTAGATATCTGCCGCAGTCGTTCTAAATTTTCAGCCATTTCATTGACAAGCCCTCCGGCGTATATGTGCCACTTTGCGAAGCTCTTGTTTTAAATAATGGGCTACAGAGTGTAAAAAACAACACAATAATCACAATATTATTGATCTTTTGCAGGATGAGAAAAATCAGATTATTCACACAAATCTGTGGTTTCAAATGGTAAGTTATATTTCCATCAGACCTATTTTGTTTCCAGTGTATTGGAGCCATAACTAATTCTCTTATCTTACACACGTTTTGAGAAATGCATTAAATGTGAAGTCATATATGACGTCATTCCATACTACTTTCAGAGAAGTAGGCCTACGTTGGGTTTTTAATTATGGAAATTTACACGTGTGTCTGCTCGTATGTTTTGCACATTTTGACCAGTTGTTTGTTAGATGTCGTTGTGAAGAAAAAAGAATCTGACATTCGTTGGCTTTTCGGACTTTTTTTTTTAAATCAAATTTGTGTGGAGAAAAGGTGATATTTAGTGGCTACAAATAGATTAAAACATTTTTCTAATCTCGTACATTAAGATTTATAGGCTACTCTTACGCCAGTTTATGTAAGGTTCTATGAAGATCTGTGGTATTCGTTTAGTTCAACAAAATAACATTTCTTTAAGGTAATAGACTAGTCTCTCCATAGCTAGAAATATAAATATAGACACATTCACACACACAGAAGTCGGTACCAATCTTCCGGTTGCATTTATCCAATGTAAACACTATCTTTACCATTTACAGTTTATAAAGCGCTGTGAGAAAAACGGATCATTTTCGTGCTACAAGCAATTGTTTCTTTTCTCACGATACTTTCTAGACGATTAAAAGTCTATATTTTCCTTTCTTCATAGGGTTATCTTTTGTTGTTGTTGTTTTTTTTTTCATTTACTTTTTGCAAGTTTTTAGATAGCCTGTGAAATAAAAAGTTTGTGCCTGTAGATAATTTGAGCAATATGAGATTTGACCTTAAGTAGATCTATGTTTTTTTCCGTCTGGAAAGATAGACTATTTGGTCTCAAAATTTTCACATAACCAGAAACAAACATGATATTTACATACGTAGAAGCTAGCCCTAAGGAGAAACCATTTTCCATTACCAGTTCGATATTACTTCTAATGTACATTTTGTTTTTTTATGAATCATATTACCACGGGCGAATTTCCATGCTAATGTCATATTACAGACTGATCCCTTTGTTTCGTAAATTATATTTATGTCCACAATGCTAGTAATACGGAAAGAAACTATAGATCTATGTAGATATGAAAGAGATGTATGCATGCAGTTAATATTCTCTCCGCAGACATTTTCTTCTTTCGTATCATAGGAAACATTATGGCAACGTAGACCATTTTTGAGCACGTGACTTTGGCAAAAAGATGAACTGCTCGTGACGAGCAATTTATATTTTTGCCACAATCTTGTTACATATGTAGCATTGTTATAAACTTCGATTGATGTTGTTTATTCTATTGTTATTAGGATGATGAAACCATTAATAGATGACAGTTTGAATCAGGCCTAAATGATAGAATTTGGTTTTGAAAGTGAATAAAACATTGTAAAAGAAGGAGAAAATTCTTGACCGTAAAAAAAAGCTATGTCCTAAAAACATTGTTTAATTAAGTCTTCAGCTTAAAACCCTTTACCGCACAATAATGAACTTTAAACGACCCTGGAAAAGAAGCCCTTTGAAAATATGGTGGGAAAAGGAGAAAATGGCGATGACTAGCATTTTTCTCCTTTTGCCACCACGTTTTCTATCATGTCCCAGAATAATCACTCCATTTGAGTCACAATGAAATTGCCATCTGTAAATGCTTTCAGTTTGGACAAAGCTAAACTTTTGTTGTCTGGTAAAGGTTTAAGACTAGTAACGGAACGTTAAGGAATGTATGAACAGATACAATGGTTACCATGGTGTAATAAGGATATGATTTAAACTGGCATTGACCCTATATCCTTTCTTGTAATGGTCCGTTGCGGACGAAACCAGTCGAAAATATTGCGAAAAAGGAGAAAATACTGATGTAATGCAGAGAAATGACCCGCCATCACAAAATGACCCACGGGTCAATTCTCGACGTAGAGGAATGACCCATGGATCATTTCTCTACGTAGAAAAAAAAGACCCATGGGTTATTTCTCGACGTCGACAGATGACTGTGGGTCATTTCGTAATGGGGTTCATTTCTCTGCATTACACAGGTACCAACATATTCCCCTTTCTGCTGGAATGTTTTCAGCCTTTTTAAAGACAAGTGCAGTTTTAGTCGACTGGACCGCTTTTATTTTTCAATAGTATTCATTTTTGTTAAATACCAAACGAAAAATAAATGAAATAATTTAGTGTCTAGTATCACTGAGATATCATTTATCAAACAGTAACTTGACAAAACTTCATAATGGTATATATCTTTAATTGTTCCCATGTTCAGTTTTCCAAAAAAAAAAAACAGTTTTGATACATCGTTACATGAGTATTTATACTAGCGTTTGCTGCACAACTATATTATCTGAATTCAGATTTTATGTATTTAAATCCTTTTTACTAGTATCAACAAACTTTTGTTGAAATGACAAAATCAGATGAGCTTTGTTCAAAGTAACTGCATACGTGAAATATCTATTTCTAATTTGTTACAGATTACGCTGTAACAAAACTTCCAAACTTTTTGAGTGATGTAATAAGATATAAAGATTAGAAAATGTGAAAATATCTAATTCTCGTCTGAAAAATAGTTCTGTAAATACCAGCGTACAAGAAAATGCACTTAAACAGAGGATCACTTTTTCCATAAATAGAGTGACAAAAGTGACATATCGCTTATCGATAGTCGTTTAACTGCAGTATGAATAAATTCACTTTAAAAGCAAGCTATCAAAGATTTCTATGCAAATGCATGAGCGAATTTCCTAAAATTCAGACAAATCCTGGAGCACAGAGTGTAGCTAAAAGATAAAACTGCTCTTTCTACGTATTCTTATCTGATCAAACTCTATATAAAACAAGCTCTGGCTAAAGGAGTATGTATGTAATTAAATGGAATGAAAAGGGGCATTCGGACATCTGCGTAAAGTGCCGTCTTGGATCAGCCTGCCCAGTCAGCGCAGGCTTATCCAAGATGGCACTATACGACTAAATCAGATTTTATGCTATAGTAGACTTGTGGAAAACCGAAGATTACACATAAAAACGGCGGATTAACCTTCACGGACTGTGCAGTGACAATTTGCAAGAGTGTCCGAATGCCCCTTTCGTGCTTTGCAGGCCATAATCAATATGACCTACAAAAGGACATTCGGACACTTGCGTAAGATGTCGTCTCGGTCCGGTCTTCGCACTCCGCGCAAGCTAATCCAAAAAGGACACTTTCCGTTTTTATGTAATTTTCTGTTTTGCACAAGTCTACTGCATCACAAAATCTAATGTAGTCGTAAAGTGCCGTCTCGGAATAGCTTGCGCGGACTGCGCAGGCTGATCCGAGACGACACTTCACGCAAATGTCCGAATGCCCCTTTTCGCGTGATGCAAGCCATATACAGATCCATATAAAAATCGATCTATGTAAGAATCACTAGATCCAGAGGTAGATGATCCATTGCTATCCAGAACATCAAAGCACTGAAGGTATAGAGGATGGTCGTTTCTTCTTAGAGAACGTAAAGATCATGTCGTACTTGGTCAAACATTTGCCCATATTTATAATTAGAGACGACAGTATTTCAACTCCACGAAATTATGATAGAAAAAAAAAATGCTTTTCATCAGGCCGTTTTTGTTTTTTCTTAAAAAATGAGAGGAATTTTATTTTTTTCATGGAAGTATTAAAAAAAAAACCCCTAATAACACTCTTGTATGAAACTGCAACTGAAACTGGTGGTTTCATACAAAAGTTTGATTAGGATTTTTTTTTCCATACCTCCATGAAAAAAATGAAATTCTCTTCATTCCTTATAATTTAATATTACAGACATCATACACCCAAGGAAATAATTCAAACTGCATTCATTTTCTTAGTTTTAAATGTAACGTTGGAGTTTCTAAAGCCCCTTCTACTGATATTTGTATGGCGCAAGAATACAATAGGGAAGCAGTTTTCAGATCCGCAATACTGAAAATTAACCAATAGAAGGAAAGTAAATGAGCAAAGCAGTGTGTAGGACCCGCAAAAGTAACCTTCAGCAATAGTGGATCCGGCACAAGGTGATTTTATTTTTCATGGAGCTCTGAAAAAAGATCAGCCAATCAGAACTCGCCAATGTTCATGAAAACAGCTGATATTAATTATTTTTCGCAGGCGGAAAGAATCCCCATAATCCCCATTAAACACGTGACTATGGAAGGCTACGTTCATAAAGAATGACTTTATATCATTTGTTCGCGCAGACAAGTTTTATTAATCTTTCAGTAGAAGAACTTTGAAAACGTAGTAGTAAAATGAGCACTTTCTACCACTGCCACAGTGATTACAGTAACTTTTATCTTGTATCAAACCTTTGTTACTGTTGATAAATGTTTTGACGGCAAAGTTTTGTAAAGTAATCTGCTCCAAACTAGGACAAACTAGGATTTATTTGAAAGTTCCTAATAACTCTGTTTACTTTTGTACAGAAATGGAAAGCGGTCAACCTCATTTGGGATCCATACGAATATGGCGGCATAGAATATATCAACGTTGCTGCTAAAGACGTGTGGAAACCTGATATACTCATGTATAACAGGTAGGTTTTAAGTCAGCCTATCAAAACCAAGCTTTCAGTTTTTGAAAGCCGAAGTGATCACTGTAAGGAAAAAAAAAATCTTATTTATTGGCACAATTCAAGACCATGAGTTTGAAGAAAAACTCGGAGGACTTTTTTACCCTGTACTATACAGTCCCGGGTTTTAACTCCCTTTGGAGCATGCCTTTTGAATTCTTTGTGGGAAAAGAGAAAAAGACTGCTGGTATCAGCATTTTCTTGTTTTCCCACAATATTTTCTGTCCGTCGAACAACAAATTTCGATTTTTGAATCACATATTTTGTCGTCTTCATGTGCTTTCAATTTGAACAAGTCTTAAAATTTGAAGTTTGATTAAGGGTTAACGACTTATATTACAGTTATTTCTAACGGACAGTTTTTTTTTAAAGAAAAATTGCACAAACAAAGCTCATCATGTCCCTCGGAGATTACAGTAAAAAAGATGTGGGTCACTTTGAAAAGGTATATACAGTTCCACATTTAAGCTTGTAAACAGTGGATTTACAGCACCTTTATTTGGTAGTCAGTTAATCAGGAAAATTACAGGAAAAATATACAGATTTACGTCATTTCATGTACATTTGCACAAAAAAATATAAAAACATGATTTGAGCATGGTAAATGCACAATTATTTATTTTATATATGGATCATTGAGATAAACAGAGAGATAGTTTGACCGACTTAGGAAGGGTTAGCCTTAAATAATACACTCTTTGTAATGGACAAATTTTTCCTACATGTACATTTGCATATTGCCTCTGAAAACAAGATTGAAGAACACTGTAGAAGTTATTTTTTCAAGGAAAAAAATAGGATAAAAGCTCAGCAGACATAGTGGGAAATGGAGAAAATGTTCAGTGGGAATGATTTGTCCTTATCCAACAACAATTTTCATAGTGGAAACAGCTATACTTCCACAACTTAAAATTTCCCGCCTTTGTTTCCGTTTCTTTGTTTTGTGTCTACGCCCAGTCAGCATCATTCTTATTACTTCACGGCGACAGTCGAAAGATCCATTTTTTGTCTTTACCAATACTACCTGATAAAAAGTGCTACTTCAGTGTTTGGAAGTTGTGAAAGTTTGTCAGAGACATGTTATTTACGACTTTTTTTCATGTTGAAGTGCCGACGAGAAGTTTGATGGAACATACCACACCAAGGTTATTGTGAAACATGACGGTTCCTGTTTATGGATACCACCTGGAATGTTTAAGAGCACGTGTGCGATAGGTAAAAGAAGATTAAAGTTTGTGAAGTGGGCGATTAGTTGCATCAGTTGAAAATTTCATTTTAACCCTGATACTTCAAAATATGTTTAAAAATAGAACCATTTCAAAAGCTAAATCTAATCAGAGAGGCGTAAAACAAAATGAATTCACCAAACTTATCTTTCAAAATAACTTTGAAATTTGGCCTTAACAAGTTAACATTACAGAAAAATCGCATCAATAATGTTATTTATTGCATTATTCTTGTTTGCATGAGTGAATACATATATCTTATAATAAGGAACAAAAAAATAGTCATGGACGTATTTTCATCTCTTATTACATCGTACCTTTATCGTTAAAGACATAACCTGGTTCCCTTTCGATGACCAGAAGTGTGACTTAAAGTTTGGTTCCTGGACATACGACGGTCGATGGTTAGATCTTAGAATGGAAGACGATAAAGGCGGCGACACCTCTACATTTATTAGAAACGGAGAATGGGAACTTATTGGTTAGTTCATTACTAGTATACGAGCAAAGACTTACTTCACAATCAAAAGTTCAAAATGAACCCGTCGACCAGAACGGTATATGTCGGTTGCTATACCTATAGATATGGATGGTGCATAGCTTGAAAGGAATGCAGTACCATATTACATGCAACTATGGCAAATGATACAGAGTATTTGTCAGACAATTGCTTTACCACAAATTATTTCCTCGCTCGCTTAGGTAATCGAGCGAATGGAACTAAGTATTGAATACTAATGTTGCTGCTCAAAATGTTCCTTTTCAGTGTCCATATTTCGACATCAAGATCATGCAAATTGGTTGGCCAATCAATTTTTCGATCAGATTTGTCCCTCGTGATGGCGATTCCGTCATTTGACTAACCTCCTGTATTATGCAGTTGCAAATTTTGAAATATCGCCGTTACTATATAAATATGCTAGATACTTGACAAGCATGTACGTGTCTTTACACTGATGATGTAAAATCCCTTTGAAAATATTGCTGTCAAAAAGAAGTAACTGCTTCTTTTACAAGCATTTGCTCAATTTCCCAGTGCATTTCTATACATTCAAAACAGTTCTTTCCATTTTAAATGTTTCGTCATTTTTATTTAGTACGAGTATTATAATTATGTTAACGAGTGCTATGCCATGTTCTACAGAGAAATATAACATTGCGGAAATAAAACATAGACGTTCGAGCATCTGGGACAACTAAATATTGCAAGGGTGTAGGTATCAAAGGTGCCTTGGTTTTCTAATCTTTAAATTATATTTCAGAGGTACCAGGCCGCCGTAACTTACAGACTTACGAATGTTGTGACGAGTTCTTCATAGACCTAGTGTACACCATACATGTACGACGACGTACATTGTATTATGGATTTAATATCATAATTCCGTGTCTTCTCATATCGTCCATGTCTTTGTTGTTGTTTCTTTTACCTCCCGATGCCGGAGAAAAAATATCCCTTGGTAAGTTTGAGCTTTTTACTGGTTAAAAAGATTCAACTTTTACATTTGCTTATTCCGTGAAGCTACTTCGGTAGAATCGTGTCCCGAACAAACTTGTTTACTACAACCATTTTTGCGACATCATAATTATCTGACCTGTGTCAGGTTGTCTGCCGCATTATATTCAGCGATGATAGAAGAGTCACATTGACTGTTATTAATCGTCGGAAAGAATTGTGCTTTACATTCATTTTGCACGCGAGAGTATTTAGAAAATAGCCAGACGCCCTTAAGTTGAAAAACTTCGTAAGTCAATGAAGTTTATACTATACCATACAGTTTCGTGTTTTTCGTACCCTAGGGTAACGACTTTCGAAATCTACAATAGCAGTTCAATAGCAATTCCTCCGACTTCCACGCATTTGCCCAAGTTTTACAAAGATATGTGCCATCATTTTAGTACCATTTCATCAATCCTCTGCTTGTGCATAGATATGGACAAGATTAGAATTTTGTCATTTGATGAAGTTTTTTTCCTTTTCACGTTTGCTTACCATGTAAGTAGAAAAAGTTACGATATCACTTCTACAGTGACGATATCATTCTTGGTGGAACAACATCTTACACTGTGAAAGTGATATCATCACTCTTAATTGTAGCAACTTTATAAGTTGATTAAGAGATAAATGCCTCTAAATCATGTGCAGATACATGATAAATAATTATTATTTGTTCAACTCGGTATTAGAGAAAGTTTAATCTTTTTAGGTGTGACGATACTTCTGTCCTTGATGGTGTTTCTTTTGCTTGTGGCGGAAACAATGCCACCGACGTCAGATGCCGTTCCACTTATAGGTTTGAAATATTTTTTTGTTACTACAGCATTATTCTTTTTTAAAAAGTTTTTTACATCTGTTGAGTTTTAATGTTTATTTATTTATATATTATTTACTGTTCTTTTTGATGTGCATTTTTTTAACTATTATGTTTAAATCTTTTGGTATCTGTTACCTTCTAAATCTTTTAACAATCTTTAACTTGTCACTTTTGGGCTACATTTATGTCTACAACACGCTGTTTGGTAATTGGTCAATCACAGATTTAGCAATCTGGCTTTTTCATCTGATATAATCATTTCTTTCAGGAATGCACAGCTAAAATACGAACAGGTGGTCCTGTCCATTAGATTGATTTTATTTTATGGTAAAGGCAATTTAACGACGTATATGATAAATCTTCGCACGCACCCTACTTTGTGTATTTTTGTCGTGAATATTCAATCAAAAGTGTACCTATGTATTTTTGCACACAATAATATTATTGATTCACTGAAATAAGAAGCACTTTCTTCGAGTAGTATTTGTGAAGAAAAAAAGGTTCTTTGAGCTGTCACCTTGAAATAATTTAAATGCTGCTGACACGGCGTTACACACCAGACAAGGTAACAAATTGAGGGAATTTTAAGCTGTGAAAGTTTAGTTGTTTCCACTTTGAAAAGTACTGCGGAAGAAGGAAAGATTCTCATTCAGCAATTTCACCTTTTCCCACTATGTCTGCTGAGCTTTTATCTTTTTATTCCTTCAAAAATAACTTCTACAGAGACCGTTGTGATCATTGTTTTCTGAAGAAATAAGCAGGGACATGTGCCATTTTCATTTTTTCTAAGCTCAAAACCAGGTTTTTATATGTTTTCGTGTGTGTGTGTGGGGGGGGGGTGGGGTTCAAAGATATATGAACTTTTATCAAAGTGATGGATATATGCTTTCCTGTAATTATCCTGTTTGACTGTTTAAAAATGAGCTTTCAATCCAATAGAAGCTGAATTTTGGAACTGTATATACCTGTGGCAAACGCAAATCTCTCAGAAACGAACAAGGTGACCAAAATCTGTTTTGACTGTAATCTCCTAGAGACATGATGAGTTTTAAAAAAATTGTCCGTTAGAAAAATTTGCAATATATACGTCGTTGACAACCATTCCACTGCAGATCGAACTTTGCATTTTCTTTGTTTCAGGTATTTACTTCTGCTGTATCATGATTATGACAACTTTATCAGTATTATTTACCGTGGTCGTGTTGAACTTCCATTACAGAGGTCCCGAAACCCATGACATGCCAAACTGGGTAAGATTTAGATAAGCTTGGCCCCGTAGTCACCAACAACTCTGATTGGCATCCTTAGACTACTCCTAGATTTAGCTAATCAAACCCCAACACTTTAAGATTTTCATGCTTGGGAATTAGGCTAAGAACGCAATTCGGAATAAATATTGAATACGTGCCCATGTTTTTTTCTTTTTTAGGTTAGTATTCTCCGGCAATTCCATCTTCACTTTAATTCTAAACAATAAGATTATCCGTCTGATTGTCTAAGCAAGAGCTCTGTATATAGACGAAAATACTTAAGGCCTCTGACATTGCAGAAGGAATGCTTCAACCTAAGTTAATATGCCCTGACAATGTTCTGGTTTTATATCCTGTAATTTAACTCGTTACCAGACGACACAATGATGACTTAAATGTAACTCAGATGTAGGAGTTGTCTCTGAAGGGTTAGAAAACGCTGTGGGAAATGGACAAAATGATGGATACTGGCGCTTACTCTTTTTCTCGCGTTGTTTTCAAAATTCGATTACTGGCTTGATAAAGAGTGAAGAGCATAGACCACATTACTAAAAGGAATTTTTGAAGCTATTTGGTAAAATTTCGTCGTTGCAAAAAAGCAAAACAGCCCCAGGCAAGATTGTGGAGATTAGTGAGTTTCTACAACAACGGTTGTACTCGAGAAATGAACGGGCATCTCTCTAAAAAGCTGATACTTATCCTTTAAATTGCGCCCAAAGGCTTCGCATGCCAAAAATTTTTTTCTGTATTTCTCATTCTTCATTCCAGGTGAAGATCGGGATCAACTGCCTTTTGGCTCGCATTCTTTGTATGTCAAGAGCATCAAAAGTTGAAAAAAGGAGACAAAGTTTGATTCAAAGACAAAAACTTGGAGACATTCAAATGCATGACAGGGCATGTCATTCACTTCTCCCAAATCTTCTTGAAACGGAAGAAGACTTTCGCGCGTGCGTTGAAAACGGACGTTGCACTTTGCGCAATGATGATTGGATAAGAGTTCCAACGCCACACGGAGCTGGATCCAATCAAAGCACTGTCGACGACGTTGACAGGGGAAAGATATTGGATAATTCGATTTTAAAAAGCGATTTAGTGCTTATTCTACGAGAGATAAGAAAGATTACCACAAAACTGAGACAGGATGAAGAAGAAATAGAGATAAAGAGTGAATGGAAATTTGCTGCACTTGTGATAGACAGACTGTGTTTATGGATTTGTGTAGCTGCTACCACTATTTCTACAGCAGCCATTTTGGGGTCAGCACCTCATCTTGTTGCGTAGACTGTCTGTGTAAAACATGCATATAAAACTTCGGTATTCGGAATATGCTGGAGACCAAGCAAATTAATGTAACTATTTTATATCTGTAAAGTTCCGACTAAAATACATCCACGTTCATCGCTGAAATTCTAAACAGCAAAAGCAATTCCGTAAACTTGACAGAAATGAAGACATGGCCGAATATAGTATGACGACTTACCCTATTTACAAACTACGTTAAATTTAACGTCACAACAATCATACGCCATTTATTATACAAAAAGTTATCACTCACTTAAACCAGTATTTGTTTCCGTTTCTCATTATTTTCATTTAAACTATCAATCATTTTAACATTTTGTTTTTAAAATCTGTAGTTATATGTATATAATGGAATACATATTGTGAGTGTATGTTTTTTCCTGTACTTTTCCTTATGCTTGTAGATCTACTTTCCTCTTGATGCGTTGGAAAAATTTTGATATCAAATTTTCCTTCGCATCACGAAGCAAATATACATGTGTATACAAGCACTGGAAATTTACACTATTACACAATAATCCAAATTCGAGTGAACGAGAAAGTCTCTCGATTTTTTCAAAATGAGTCAACCTATAGCTCGTTATCTTTCGAAAACAGTTTCAAGCAGAGGATCATTTCAATCTTACATGCATTTACTCACTCTGCCACGATATTTTGAAATGCACCTTTTCAATGCACCTCACGTGATTTAGTGATCGATATTTCACAAGAAGTTTTCGGTTGACGTTTAGTTTATTTAAGACTATAAATCCACAGAATATCACCAATACTCGTATAAATATTATTTATTTCACCTCTCAGCAGATTAGTATTGGAAACAGCGTGGAAAGATAAGAATTTGTATGTATACATGTTATACCATTAGTTTTAACTGTATGAGGATGATTCGAAAGTAGTTTTAAGCTACAAAGTCGTTTTAGAATGAAAAGAATGATAAATAAAACTTATAGAAAGAATAAAGGTGTATAGGAATGACACAAAGCCTTATTTGATATATATAGAATCTTATAAACATGACTGTTTATGCATTATCATTTTTATCAAAAGAGTTGACTACAATTATATGAAGCGAGCCTTGGCGAGTGTCACATACAGTTTAGTCAATGAGTTTGATAAAAACGATAGCACATTAACAGTCCTGAATGTTTATCACATAAAACGAATTAAATCATTTGTATGCTACAGCATCACTATCAACCTATAGACCGTTCTTGGGTACATGTATACAGATGTAGTACGGTTTAAAATGTTTAAATACACAAGAAGATGATGCTGTGACAGGTACACCAAAAGTAGAATGATGAAAACAAAATTACAATGGAGTAAATCGATATATTTCACATTTTTTAAAACTTTTAATAACTTACGCCGTATTTCTCTTTTTATTTAACAGAAAATTCATACATGTATAGTAATTTTTAGGACGTATACATGTGAACAACGTCATAGATGTCATTTTAGTGCGAAATGGCGCAGTGGTAGAATTTACAGCATGTACTGTAGTTGGTTTCGCTGGCTTCACGGCTAATAACTACAAAAAATAACCAGAGCCGAACATAAAAACAACAACATATATTCGTATTGTATCAAAAGTTAGCCATGGGTTTATATACTGCTGGAGAAGGTTTTATGTGATAAAGCATTTTATCAAACATGTCTAGAAGATATTGTTAATCAAGACTTCGGTGTGCTTTATAACTTTTTTTTCTCGACGAATTAAAAAAAAGATTTAACCTCAAGAGTCATCGACTTTTATATTCTTTTTATCAAAGTACGGTACCTTGAGCATTAGACTTTATATCATGCGAAAGTATAAAACTATATGTACAATATTTGTTGAAATTTAAAAGGACCTGACCTATTCCGGTCTTTAACTGGTGTAAAAGTTGCGAACGAATTTACTGAGAATATATGGCGATAAAGAATCGTACATTTGTCACGATCGACAATTTTGAAAATTAAACTGATAAGAAACGCCAGGTAAGACACTTTTAAGAGAAAAGAAAAGACGACACTATTTGCTTGTCTCAAACTTGTGTTGGGTTGTAAAATTCATATTGACTAAGTTACACTGAAAGCAAGTCATATGAAGAAATATTATTCAAAACTACTTTTTTTTGTCTTGTTTCAACTTATTCCTTTAGCCTTTCTCCTTATAGTGCAATATATGTTTTTGTGTAATGTTTGATGTATATTTTATTTTGTAAAATTTTATGTAGATCTAGTAGACTTTTCCTGTACAATGTATCAAGTATAATTTTCGTTCAATAATTGTTGTAATCTTGTCTGCAGTTAACTCTAATAGATGAAATAGGCTCGCTTAATTAGTAAAACATGCCAAAACATTACAATTTCAATTGCATTTTTTCGCCGTTTAATTTTCGAAAGTAGCGGACATTGTATATCAAATATCAGACTGCACAGAACGCGCATTCTAATCTTGATCGACACTGTCTGAAAAGGCATTCTCATCTTGGACCTTCATTGTCTACTATCGGAACCAAAGTACTCTAGGAGTTAAGTGCATGTAGTTTTTGTACTACGCAAAAAGTACAATTTATGTATAATGTTTGTATTGTACATGTTATTTTTAATGCTCATTTATAATGAGCATGTTTATAGCTAGCATACGGGGACAATTATATGTCTAATTTATTAAGGATATTTTCATATTCCAGTCGTAAAAGTACTGCCTAATAGTATACAAGGAGATATTTATGTCTAACGTACGTGTATAGAGGATTATTATTTTGTCTTATGTGTATACACTTCATTAGGCCGTCTAATGTATACAAGACAATGGGTTGTCTTATGCTAATAGGGCAATTCATATCCAAGTTTATATACATTTTTGTCTAATGTGCATGTATAAATGGTATCTTTTTTTGTCATGAACAGATCTGGACAGATTTTGTCTAATGTATAAAGTAAATGTTTGTTTTGTGTATACAGTAAAAAAATTGTAGAAATAGATAATTACACACAAAATTTTCTCAAATAAATCATGAAACTGTATTCATCTTTTTCGTTGGAATTGCTTTCCAGTAGAACAATCATTAATTCTTTACCAAACGATTCAATCTTAGACTGATCCAAATTGAAAGCATCTGCATGTGACAAAAGGCACATGACTCAAGAATCGAAACTTGAATTCGGAAGAGTAGAAAACAACTGGTTACCAGCATTTTCTCCATTTCCCACAGTGTTTTCAGAATGCTTCTTCCTCAGGGTTGTTAAAACCAGGGATTGTTTGGTAGAGGAATAAGATTTATTCTGTCGTCGGCCTCCGCATTAGTCTTGCAGATAACACCCCATTCCTAGCCGCAGAAAATTTGACCTCGGCAAACTGAATTTTATCAATATGAGCCATGTTCTGTGAAAAGGGGGCTTGATACATCTGTAAAAAGTAACGAGCCATGTTAGCCTCGACATGAGTTGGGAAGTTTTTCCTATTTGTGAGTTTTCATTAGGACCGTTCTACCACCAGATCCAGTCGATTTTGAAAGAAAATGTAGATCTATTCCATTTTTAACCCTTTATCAAACGATAAAATTTTAGACTGGTCCAAATTGAAAGCATTTGCGGATGTCAACTTAAAAGTGACTGAAAATTTGAAATTTGTAATGGGGAGGAGAGTAAACATTGTGGGAAAAGGAGACAATACATGATACTAGCATTTTCTCCTTTTCCCACAATGTTTTCAAAAGGCTTCTATCTTAAGAAGATCGTTAAAACCAGGGATTGTTTGGGAAAGGGATGAATGGTAAGTGGCTTTGTTATGGTGCTTCATAGAAATGCATGAAGCCTCCTTTTGCCACAGCACGGATCAATATTCATGGGCTGAAAACACAAACAAAACGCTATGCTCGACTTAAATCTCTTCACGATGGGGTTTAAGAATCTTGACAAACTGCGTTGTGTTACTAAGAAAATTTAAAACACAAAAATATTTTCTTACAAGTAATTGTAAAGTGTACGTATTCTGTATTAAGTATTCCCTCGTGGAGCCACTAGTAAAAGCTTTCATATGTTCGTCACGAAAATAAAGGTTAATCAGCTAAATATCTCACGGAACATGGTTGAGGTCTAACATACTAGAGGATCTTGGATTACCAACAGTAATTTTATACCAAATGTGTCATTTTATTGGTTAAAATTCTATAAAATTTATGTATGGAGCCAATACAAAAATGCTCTTCATCAGTTATCATGAGAACAAGATATAGTTAGCCAATTATTAACGGGACATGATAGGCTGGTTACCTCCCCTGATGCAGCAAAAGTTTATATAACTGTATTTATTATACTGAGAAGAATTTTTTCTCAATCTAATTGGATAATATGATCTGAACACATGTTGCTGCACTCGTACAATGCAAAAATCAACGTACTTTTTGGGTAGTTTCCCTTTCGGGAACCCAGTTGTACTCAACAACTTTTTCAACACAACATCCATAATGGCGGCGATCTATACGAGCCGCCCAGAAGACAAATATGCTGCGAAGTGTGAACCGTATTCTTATTACTTTCCCTTGATGGTTGTCGTTCAATCGTAAAGAATAGTTTATATTTGAAAATAAATGAATATAGATCTAGTTGCTTATCGTTTGTTGCTATTCTAAAACAAATACACAGGGTTGAAACGAGCATCCCTTAATCAGGTAAGCAAACTGTGTCGCAGTGTCGAAACTCATACATTGAAACGTTAAAATGATAATCTAATGGTCGTCTGAGGTAACTGATAGTCGCTGACTTTTGCCATCAAATCAATAAAATGCATAGTTATTACCTTCAAGTTGCTAAAATCCATGTTAAAATAAGAAGAAAAAAAAAACGTCGAATAACTATCGCAGTGACATTATCAAGTTCACTCATCAAACTGCACGTTTTACCTATGTGTCAGTGACGTCAGTTTACAGTGACGTCAGTTTTCATTGAAATGGGGCGCTCAGAAGGGAAAGTTTAATTCGTCAATGTACTTAAACTTGTGAGGCTGTAAAACGGGGAAATTTCACGGTGGAACGGTAAAACTTTGCAGTATAATAGATGCGTTGTACGTTCTGGAGACAGGAGACTTGGAAACTTGTTCACTGTTGTGGCGAATCATGTCATCATCTCGCCTTCGGCTCGGGGTAATGCAATTCGCCACAGCCATGAACAAGTTTCCTAGTCCCCTGCTACGTGACTGTATGACTAACAATGTACAACTCATTGATGAAATGAACTGTAATTAAACTTTATTGTAGGGCCTATGCTTTTCGGTTATTTATAGACATCTTACAGAGAATTATATATCTATTCACCGATGAATATTAAGAAATAACTTTCATTTTTGAGATACTACGCATATTTATAGAACATGAACTAATTTGTAGTAGGTAAACGTCACGTTTTTTGAGATAGTCAACATCACTAATGACGTCATTTTAACAGCTACACCACATCCGACTAGATTGAATATTGATCTATATCGATTTATTTTGCTTTAAAAACGCAAAAATTAGTCGTAAAAAGAATGGTTAAGTACGAGTATAAAAGGGCCAGGATAACTGTTTTGGTGTATGATCAGAATTAAATGATCAGAATTTCTTTCACCACATGAAAAGCAAAGGCCATTTTTTAACCTTTACTCTTCACCCGATGAATGAAATGTCGATCATACACCGAACCAGACTATTATCCTCTTCATCATGGGTAATCAACGATAATAAAATTTGCTCGAACCTTCTACTGAAAACTTTAAAATATTCACTTTGGCACCATCTATACTTTGATAACAGCAAAGTCAGCTTCAACCTTTCACAGTTAACTTTTTTTTCGTCAGTATATGAGCATCGGGGATCCCAGTCTATCGTATTATCTTCTGTTAGGTAGCATCCTTCACACACACCTATCTAATTTGAGCATTCTGGGTTAAGCCTGTTTCACATCAGCCTTATGACAGCTTACGGGAACATTTTTTGACAAATCGCAGAACTTCGCGCGGACTCCGCAAGACTTCCGTACGAATTCCCAACGCCGTAGACGTTGCAAGCTGGTTTTTCAACATGCTCATTTTCTTTGCGATTTCTTTGCGATTTTTGACTTCGCACGGCAACCGTACGGTTGCCACACGGCAGCCGTACGGTTACCTTGAGACCATCGCATATCAATGGTACGGTCTTATACTTGCGTTTGTCTTGCAAAGATTGCACGATGATCGCATGAACATCTTGCGGCTGTCTTGCGAGCGCCTTGCGTTTGATAAAAGTCTGTCTGAAGACTACTGCGGAACGTACGAACAACGTATTGATTCGCACGGCTGCCCCGCAAATGCCTTGCGAAAACTTATAGCGTCATCCATCCTCTTTTAAAAAGTTTTATGTCTTGTTCGTCATCAGTCGAATCGAGATTTCAGGAAGAGAAGGCCATGCCTAAGAAACAAAGATCTCAAAAGGGAAAGGGGAAGGCTACGATTGCTGAACCTCCCACTGAACCCAATAAAATCGAGGTACCACCAACCCAGGGTTCAGATGAAGAAAGCATGTACTTGTACAAGAGTGACAAATATGCCTTTAGCATAAAATAGCGTCGTCACGTTCTTCCTCTGCGAGTATCCTGTTCATGGCTGCAATACCCAAATATGCCTGGATAGCCGAAGTTAACTCTGTGAAGGTCTTCTGCAGAATGAGGATGCTGCTGCATGCCATTGTGTCTATATATATCAAAATCTAGACAAGAGGAGATAATTCCTCCTCCTTAAGGCGATCGCATGAACACCGCACAGATGTCTTGCAAATTCGTGCTTTCCGTGCGGTGGTCGTAAGAAACTTTGAAAATTCTTACGGCAGTCTTGCGGGTGCCTTGAGAATTTGTGCGGCAGCCTTAAGATAACAGCATGATAGCCGTGCGAACACGTCGCTTTGTTTTTTTCGTACGTTCAACCTGCGGACACCGTACAGTTCGTGAGTCAACCGTACGAACAACGTATGGAGATCGCTTTGCAAATGTGCAGTATGTGCGACGGGTACGAATAGGTAGCGATTGTGAAGGGTAGAAAACACTGTGGGAAAAGGAGAAAATGCTGGTTATTAGCATTTTCTCCTTTTCCCACAATGTTTTCCAAAGGCTTCGATCTCAGGGTCGTAAAAACCAGGGATTGTTTGGTAAAGGGTTAAACACAAAGCAAGCTCATTGTCTAATTACTGAATAGAGAGCCAAAAAAGGGCAATACTATACCAACGTCCCTTGGCATTATAGTTTGGTTAATTTGGTCAGTTTTTGTAAGGGATTTAACTATCTAGCCTAACCACTATAGGCCCTGTGAAAGGTTTGTCTCCCTTGGCTCAATTTCAGCGCTCAGCAGGCGAAAACAGGGACTGTTGCGGAAGGCATAGATAAAGATCTGACTGCACAGAACGTGCAGTATGATCTTAGATCGATACCGCTCCCTTATTTCTTCAAACCTACTAGATAAAAACCAATGGGAGTTTCAGAATCGTACATTCATTAGTTAAAAAAGGCCAAGTTGATGTAAAAGCCATGCGCCGTGAAAGAGAGTTTAATTATCACTCTGGTGCTTTATACCATAATTATACCGCACTTGATGAAAAAATCTATAAAGTTAAGTTTCGTCGTATTTTTTTGTCTTATAACCGGTTAAGTCCTAAGGTAGAACGGTCCATGGGCATGCAGATAATGAAATAGATAATTTAAAAAAACACACACACAGGTGTCTGCGATGACTATCAACCAAGGTCAGCCTGTGCAGTCTGTGCAGGCTGACCTTGTCGATAGAGTTTTAAGATTCGTACAATAAAAACCTTTCCTTAGAGAATGACTGATATACATTTAGCCCAGACAGAGTTATTCTACACGCATATTACCAAAATAATTTTGTAAAATTTGTAATTTTCTAAACGCATCGCACCAGTATATAAATTTGATTAGCTCGGTTTTGTCGCTAGGGCGTCGGGTATGTTACAAGAAGATCCTGGTTCCAACCCAGCAAGATGTCTTTAATTAAGTGAGGTATCGATGCAGAAAGCAACGTCAAAAACTATTCATAGTCTTTATACGACCCTAGTAAGGTCCCGAACTCTATCTTCTTATTAGAGTTATAAAAGTTCGCTCGTGTGTGTGTTTTCCTATTAGGCGATTACCACTATTTTTAACCAAAGTTTCTCTGGTAGAAGACAAATCCTTTCTGTCTTTTGATTCGAGAAGATCCTTTTTTTTTTTTTTTTTTGGAGGGTGGGGGGGTCGGGGTGGGGATGGGGTCGGGGTTGGTGGGGGGGAGGGGAGGTTAAGGGCGAGGAATGTTGATCGCCAACGCAACTTTATCTAATCATATGTTCTAGCCGAGCACCTTTCCATGTTTGTATTCCGTATCTTTAACTCTTGTACCATACAAACTGGACTTTTAACGACTCTGAGAATGAAACTTTTGAAAACATTGGGGGAAAAAGGAGAAAATGCTGGTAACCAGCATTTTCTCCTTTTCCCACAATGTTTCCACTCTGCTGGAAACAAATTCAATTTTTGACTTATGTTAGTTTTGTCGTCTGCAAGTGCTTTCAATTTCGACTTCTCTGAAATTTTGTCGTTTTTAAAGAGTAAACTGCCATCCAACTCTCCAACACTCAAAACAACCTCTCCAAGCAAATGACAGGTTTTCACACGCTATAAAGTCGAAATTTTGTCAACGGCTCATTCGTTTGTTTGATCCTGTAAGTGTTGAGCATCATCTAAACATTATATAATAATTAAATTAATAGCTTGCAACACGGGAAAAGGGGCATTCGGACATTTGCGTAAAGCGTCGTTTCGGATCAGCCTGCGCAGTCCGCGCAGGCTAATCCGAGACGGCACTTTACGACCACATTAGAATTTGTGCTACAGTAGACTTGTGAGAAACAGAAAATTACATAAAAACGGAAAGTGCCGTATCGGATCAACCTGCACGGACTGCGCAGGCTGATCCGAGACGACACTTTACGCAAATGTCCGAATGCCCCTTTTCCAGTGGTGCAGCTCATATAATAAGCCAGTGCATTTATCCATACCTTCAAAGAATTTTTCTTAGCAGTGCCCTGTAAAGCTCCAGGTGATATTCAAAGCGAGAGAGTAATCGAATCCTGTCACAAGGACAAGCATCAACGCCCCCCCCCTCCTCCTAAAGAATTTGGGCTGGCTAGAGAATCAAGCCCAAGACCCTGATATGTCAAGCCTAGATTTGTATTTACGGACCATTCTTTGTCTATGTAAAAGAAAGACTACTTGTTGTTGTTGTTCTTGTTTTGCCCTAAAAGTACTCTTTTGCTTAGCGATACAAAGACATTATCTCCCGCTAGATGGCATTCTACAAATACTCATCTATATAATTTGGGCATCCTGGGTACAGAACCGAATCACTTTTCTACGCGACAAACCTGAATTTCAAATAAAATAAACCTTTACTCAATAAAACGCTACCTGGTTCATTCAGCTATGAAAGGCAGTTTAGAGAAATCTGGAGCTAAAACAGGCCTGATTTTTCCTCAAAATGATTTTTGGAAGGCGAGGTTTTCATTCTCGCCTTCATATGTCAACGCTCGGCAGATTGCTGAAAATGCCTCTGAACAGCATTATCAAAACGCCTTCCAAATAGTTCGATACTTCTCGAGTACATTAGAACAAAATAATGTCGAGACCATTGTAAATTTAATCAGAACAGCAAGAAGAAACTTCAAGTTTCTAGAAGGAATGAAATAGAATTCGTAAAAAGCATCGTTTTTGACAAATGCAAAATATTTTGGATCAGTTCAATGATATAATCACGTTGCTACAGCAACAAATAAACCATAGCTATTATAAGCCAATCGAAAGCTACTAACATGACGTCATTCGGACCTACTTCCACTTCACGACGCATAAACAACTAACCAGTGGGATCGTACATGTAAATTTACTATCCCAGAACTAACCAATCGGATAGCTTCTTTGAATGACGTACCGCTGATAGATCCCTTTCCTCTGTTGGCAACCTTATTCTGTCTTTGTGAGAAGTAAAATTTCAATGAAATAAATTCCTTTGAATCATCAAGTGTTTAAACAAAATTTTCTCTTTCAAAGAAATATTTTTCTTTTATCAAAGTTGTGCTTGACTTTATGATTAATGACTAGGTTATTGTTACGCATCGGCGTGGCCGAGTTTTGATTCCGGAGACCCGTGAAAAGAAAAAGGTAAATCAGTTGAAATCACAATAGATGTGTCATTTCGAAGTAGTTCTGGTCAGTATAATGTACCAATGTATAGCCTGGGTTACAGGCTGATCACCTCTTTCCTTATATACGAGTATGATCGGATTTTACTACGTCAAAAATGACAATAACATGATCTGTAACTGTTTTAACATGCAAAGAATTTTAACTTCTTCTTTTGGTCGTCACGTTGCTTAACGTTCAGCAATTATTCATAAATATTTAACCCTTTACTGCTCACTTGAAACGACTCTGAAAATCAAGCTTATAAAAACATCGAGAGGAGAGGGGAAATTACAATCGGAAACCGGCATTTTTTTTTTTCATTTTACCACAATGTTTCTACCCTATCAAGAACAAATTTCGTCGCTAATTTGGGCCACCCTGAATTTGTCATCTGTATGAATCAGTGCTTTCAATTTCAACTTGCGTAATGAATTTCAACTTAGCCTGAAATTTCTTTGTCAGGTAAAGAATAAACGCTTATCGCAATGAATTGTTATCATAATCACTTACCTCCGTCATTGTTAGAACTGAAATCTTTACCTTATTATCCCCATTTATTTTCCTCGAAAGAATTTCCTTCAACTATACACCTTTTTTCCAAAACTGAATAATACAATGATAAAATTATCTTGACACGGAGAATCCCACTGTCCTTGAGTGCATCAAACGTGTTCATGCTTTTCTAAGAACACGGACCAAGGGCCTGTATCTGTGTAACTGTACATGATATATTTTTGTTGAACAAAGGAATAGGGTGTATTTCAATTTTGACGAGTTGGCAATCATTTTACTTTCATGTTTGCCGACAAGCTGAACGTACATTCCGGTTACGCGGGATTAATGAAAGACAAGCGTTAATGTCAATGAACCCTTAAATCGTTTATTACGCCTGTCTCTTTTGAAGACAAGGCAGACGATTCTATAGTCTGCACAGAATATGCAACCTTATAAATGTCGGATTAGCTATATTGTAATAACCTGACCAAAACAGCCCAGGGTGAGGTTGCAATAATTAAGCATTTTTCCCCGAGATGTAAAATGCCATTTTCATCAATCCAGCACTCTAGTATAAGGGTTAACAGAGTCATAGATTACAAGGATCGTATAAACGAAGAACACCTTCCGACGTTCCTTATAGGACCTAGGAAGTCAACCGTCAAATGATGTTGGTTAGTTATCCTTGATAGGATGGTAAACATTGCACAAAACGGAGAAAATGTTCGTTTTTCTAAAAATCCCCATTCTTTAAGGTCATTAAAACCCAGCACATGTATTGTAATTTAAATGTTAAATCTCCGTTTTGAACATGGAAAGTCGTTTGTTTTGAAAGTCTTTTTCAGTCTTGATAAAGTATATTTCAAATGGTAAACAAATAAAAAAAAAAAGCCTTTTAACTGAACGACACTGAAATTTTGACAACCTCAAGGGAAAAAAAAAGTTTTAAAATACTTTTGGAAGAGGAAAAACGCTAGCCACCAGTATTTTCTCTTTTTACCACTATGTTTTGTACTTTTTCTTAGCCAAACGGCACATTTTCAGCTGCTCTTAACTTATTATCTGCTAATTGCTTTAATGTAGACGGCCCTAATTTTTTTTTATTTTCTGAAGGGTTTTGTAAAGGGTTACTAAGATGGAAAACATTGTAGGAAAGTCAAACAAAATGTTGATTACCATTATTTGCTACTTTTCCTACAATGCTTTAAAAAGCCTCTTCTTCAACATTCTTGAAAGTCAGTGTTGTGATCTAAAAGGCTGAATCTCAGTTTCTATACTCTAAAATGTACCTTTCTAAAAACTCTTTGCTCTCTCAATAAAATTATCCATGGAATAAAATGGTAAAGACTTTCAAGAAATTAATCATCTCATTACAGAGTTACAGTTTTAGATCTATCAAAATTGATTGCATTTTCAAGCAAAAACTGTTCTTTAATCCTTTACCATACCCTATCAAGTACAGTTTTAACAACCATGAGAAAGAGGCCATTTAAAAACTTAATTTTGAAAAGGAGAAACTTTCTTGACTCTTTACACGAAGAAAGAAATTCAGACTTTCCAAAATTGAATGCATTTTCAGGTAGCAACAGTAACTTTTTGATCTGGCACCATTGATGGAATCTGTATGAAATAGGATGGAAGACATTTTAGGAAAAGGAAAAAATGTCAATTAGCACAGTATTCTCCTTTTCAGACCAAAAGTTCTCAAGACTTCTTCCTAGACCTTTTAAACTCATTATATGGGTAATAGAGGGTTAGATCTAAGTTTTTATACAACGTAAAAACATATACGGGTAACAGCAAATTAAAACTTTGCTTTCACATATAATTTTTCCTTCAAGTGAAATGGAAAGGAGTTTCAGAAAAGTCAATTCGTTTTAAATTTTTTCAACATATTTTCACAAGCCTTCTTCAATTTTGTTAAAACTCAGGATGGTAAACTGGTCTTCATTGCACAGGAACATTGCACAACTATAAAGACTTTGCTGTATGAGGAGAGGCGATTTAAGTACAGGAAAATGTATTTCAATATGTTATGCCTATATTCTAAACTCGCCTTCTAACAGTACTTTCAGTACTTTGATTATCAATGTATTGATAAAAGCCATTTTCTCCATTGCTACTTTATAGCGCGTATTACTACATTCTCCCCTATATCGGGGAGAGTGATGCTTCATACAAGACAGGTCGAATGTGCGAAGAATATGACATGCGCAGACAACGGATACAAAGATTCCTAGGTTATATTTTTTTCTAGGTCATAAAAACACAATTGGGAAACTTATTTTCTAGTGTTAATGCTATTATTCAGTGACAGGATGGAATTCATTATGCAAGGTGTCAGTTAATCATGATAGATAAATTAGGTCGCTAAAGGTAATAAACACTAGTGAAATAGCCGTATTCAGAAAAACTAATAAAGTTGGTTTCCGTAACCTTGTTTACTTTCGCAAATGTTTGAATCAAATCCATAGAAATACTGTAAATAGTTAATCTTCTGCCCCTCCCCCCGCCCGACAAAAAAAAAACATTAATAAAGCCTTTCTCTGTGACAATTGGAATTTAACCCTTTAGCACACAATGCAGACTTTTGACATCCATAGGAAAGAAGCCTTTTGAAAACATTGTGGAAAAAGGTGAAAATGCTGGTAACCATCTACTCTATCAAAGAACATTTGCACTATTTGAACCACATTGAAATTGTCGTCTTCAAATGCTTCCAATTCATACAAGGCCAAAAGTTTGTCATATGGGAAAGGGTTAATGCATTGACCAAAAAGTATAGAGCCAAGTAAGCTTGAGCAGACTGTTTAGTCTGACCCGGGTCGAAACGTTTTACTATGGGTTATTTTACCATGGGTTATTTTACCATGGGTTATGTTACCAAGGGTTATTTTACTATGGGTTATTTTACCATGGGTTATTTTATTATCGGTTATTTTACCATGGGTTATTTTACCATGGGTTGTTTTACTATCGGTTATTTTACCATGGGTTATTTTACTATCGGTTATTTACTATCGATTATTTTACCATGGGTTATTTTACCATGGGTTATTACTATTGATTATTTTACCATGGGTTATTTTACTATCGGTTATTTCACAATGGGTTATTTTACTATGGGTTATTTTACTATGGGTTATTTAACGGTTTAATCCCACTTGGTCTACTCCGATTTCGTCTACAGATTTTTATGTGTAGTCAGTCCCATTTCGTCTACAGTCACAATTTGTCTAATCCCATTTCGTCTACACCCATTTTGTCTACAATAAGATATGTTTGAATGTATTTGTATAAATTAACTTTGAAAATGAATTTGAATGATTCATTAAATTTTTTTATATATTTTTTATCATTTCGTGCTTTTATATGAAAACATCTACAAATAATTAGTAACGTGTAGATACAAATGCGTTTAATCATCATTAAGTATATTATCCTTACAAAAAGTAAATAGATAAATAACAAATAAATAAAACACTTAAATAATAATTAAGATTATTAAGATAATTTTAAAATTATTACATTGTTTGTGCACATCATTAATCAAATCCTGCATTGATTTCAGCCTACAAAAAATGAATTACCACGAGTCCGAAATTTTGTTGTCTAGTTTGGAATGGTTTTTGGGTTTTACGTCGTTTTCAATAGTATTTCAGTCATATCCCGGCGGTCAGTGCACTTATTCATGTGTGTTGTCAAAAGCAAATTATTCTTTTCCCGCATTGATTTCAGCCTACAGAACTTGAATTACCACAAGTCCAAAGTTTTGTTGTCTAGTTTGATTTTGGGGGTTTACACCCTTTTCAACAGTATTTCTGTCATATCACGGCGGTCAGTGCACCTATCCATGTGTCCCTGGAATTTTTTTACCAGTACCACACATAACTTTCTTTACAAGCCACTGACTGCTTATTTTCTCATTGACAAAGTTTACACAGGTGTTAACTTGCAAATTATGTGTCATATTCTCTTCTCAACACCTGTCTTGCCCAAGTCTGCATAGATCTGCACAGGTGTTAATATATCAATAGAAAGTCTCAACAAACATGCAGTACAAATTAAAATTGAAATAAGATAATATCTAAATCATTTTTGGGAGGTAAAAATTAGATTGAATAATTTATTAGTAAAAACATCATAAAAAAAATGAAATGTAGACGAAATGGGACTACTGGGCAAAACAGGTGTAGACGAAATGGGACTGTTGCACAAATTTGTAGACGAAATGGGAGTAGATCAAATGGGATGTTACCATATTTAACTATGGGTTATTTTACTATGGGTTATTTTACCATATGTTATTTTACTACGGGGTATTTTACTATGGGTTATTTTACTATGGGTTATTTATCCGTAAAGCAAAGGACCAGTCTACTTCATGATTCGGTCGGTTGCTAGACAAAATAGATTTCATTGATCCATGGTTATAATCGTTCAATCAATCAAGTTTATTGTTCAAATCATACATACATGATACACGAACAACGAGTACAACTTACATACATATAAAATCATAGAAAGTGACGGGGAAAAATAGGTTAGAAACGTTGATTTGCCTGCAATAATGCCTCGTGGAAATGCATTTAACTCCATTCTGTCAGAACCTCACTTGTATGTTTTTTTTTTTTTTTTTGCAGAAAGTGTAGACCAAGATCACACGGATTAAGAGGACGTGACATCAGGGTCCGTATTCACCAACATTTCTCGAGAAAATTATTATAGTCTTGTTGACCAGAATTTCGTCGTTGTGAAAGTAACAGAACTTCTGATTGGCTAAACCATTTGGTTTAGCCAATCAGAAGTTCTGTTACTTTCACAGTCAGAAACTCTTGAAAAATAAGACAAAGAACGTTCTTAAAAATGGTTGGTGAATACAGACCGAGACGTCTGACCTGCAATGTCTAATATGTCTGACTCGAAATGAAATAACCCCGACCTTAACTCATTACCACAGGACAAAAATGGCAAGTCTAATTGAAAGCACATATGATAAGGGTAGAAGACAAGTGTAACTAAAGGAGAAAATGCTGGTTGTTTTCAAAGGGCATCTTTCTAAGAGTCATTAAAACTCGAGGCAGTGTGCTAAATAATTCTTCATTGAGATTTTTGTGGCTATACATTCGTTTTATATACACGTGTACAATGTATATTTAAGTCCTAAAGGTTTATCAACCACGCAGTGAAATTATAGAATAAAGTGACATTCATTCTCGATTTTAGATTGATAATATCTATTTTTTAACCTTTTACCACACATAATCCGAGTTTTAGGACTCGAAAGAGAAGGCTTTTGAAAACGTTGTGGAATAAGGATAAAACGTCGGCTGTGTAAAAAAAAAAACGAAATACGACGTTTGCATTCATCAAAATTAAAAAGAACCAGTTTCGGCATTTAGCTCTTTCCTAAAATGCAACCTGTTTGATTTATCCAAATTCAAAGCATGTAGATCTACAGACAAATGTGACTTAAAAAATGAATTCTTGTTCTTCACAATTAGAAACAATCTGGGACGAGGTGAAAACGCTGGTTACTAGCATTTTGTTCTTGTTCCACAATGTTTTCAGAAGCCCTCTTTCAACGGTGTTCCTAGGTCGGGATTATGTGATTAAAGGTTAAGAATAAAGCCGTCGTATTGAAATCGGGAACTCCTTATATTTTTATCACATCAGATATGACGTCATCGTACGTGCAGGCCTATTTGAAAGCGACCTCACGTTTTCGACCCGTGATATTGATCATGTGTTTTTCCCACAAACCACTGCGAAAGTTTCATATTTATTTCACATCGATTGAGAAACAAGTTCTAACAACTTATCCTAATCTCTCTCGATTCTGCCTCCTGGGAACTACATCAGTACTCGCGCCGAATGTGTGGGCCATTGAAAAATCCCGAACTTGACACCCGCTCCCGCTTACAAAAATGTAAGAAAATAATATCTAGAAAATATCTATTTCCTTACACATGTCATTGATAAGTCCCAAATTATTGACCTACTTAATTCGCTGATTACATCCATAAAATATTGTTTTAAAGTCTGGCATCATTATAAATATTCAAATAGATCGAGATGTTTCCCCCTTTGACTTCTAAGGCTTATGGAAAGTATTACCGTTTTGTATCCGTGTGGTAAACACGGAGACATGCGCAAAACACACCTTCTTTTTGACACAACACGTTGAGATAAACTATGTTTCTACGCACGCTCGCCTACGTACGAGCGTATATTGGTGAAAATGTGACTAGCCGAAAGTCCATTCAAAATCACGATTTCTCCTTAGAAGCACCAGCAGAGGAGTGGCTTTAGAACACACTTGCTCATTTTCTTACACCGGTTTCAAAAGCCATCTTCTGTAGGCATGTCATTTGCCACTTTTGTAGATCTATGGTAATTTAGCAAATAGTCGTAAAAAACCCCGAGGCTTATTTCACTATCTATGTTTGGGTGTTAAGGCTTTTGCCTGACTATTTTTGAAGCGGAGTGGATCGTAGCAATAACAAAAAAAAAATTAAAATACAAGGAATCGGGTTTTTCTTTATCGACAGAAATAATTTTCTCTTTTCTTTTCACATTTTCATCATCTACCCACTGATACTTGCACCATTCCTCTTACGTCAGGCACAGGATTTGGTTTATAATTACGATGTTGTGCCGAATAACGTTAATTATCATCTCAGCTTGTAAACAAGGTAAAGTTCTGTTTATTTGATTGCTGCCGGAAATCAAAAGGAACAAGTTTGGGAAGGTAAACTTGGTTTACCTTAAAGGTCTGGCCACAAAGCCAGCCTCCAATATCGGATAAAAGTGGCTTATGGTTGATTTTCCAATTGATCACGTGACATTTAGGGTGGCTGTGACGTGTACGCTTTATTTACTTAATATAGTTCTATTTTAAATCGAATTAGCATCACCATACGCGAATCGTTGGAGTTAAGATTGGCAGCGCACAGCGTGACCATGGTTTAATGATCATTGGAAAGATTTTATGATCGAAGGAGAAATGTTTTGATTTCATTGGTTCTATTTTAATGCGGACGGACACACTTATTAGCTTGGGAAAAAAGTAATTGTTGTGCTGTTTTAACATATTATTTAATTTGGCTTCTTTTTTTTTAAATTCAATTTTATAATTGTATATAGTGGGTATACGTAAAGAAAACTGAAGCTGTCTTGTTGTTCACATACTGGGGGCAACAGAGGGACAATTATACAACAGAAAAATATATCTGTTAGAATTGTACAAGAAAGTCAGATAATTTTAACTGTTGTAAAATCACCTTGAAGTTAAGAGATATACACAGGAAGAAGAAAGACAGCCAAGTGACCTTTAGTAAGACATTTTTAACTCCCATGGATCTTCTACAGAGATTTAATTTGATGTAAGTAAATATTAGTTTGAACCAAGCTCTTTGAAAAAAAGGATTCATTGCATCTGCAAAAAGTATCGACCCATGTCAGCCTGCGCAGTCCGCGCAGGCTGACATGGGGCGATACCTTTTGCTATTGGTCGAATTTCCGCATGTCCAAGGACCTGTCTACTTCATGGTGTAGCTTGTTGTTAAAAAAGATGGTTTTGTGAATCCATAATCACGTGATGACTTGCTGAGTATTGTAGATCACGAAGATACATTTAGTCACCCTTTAGCAGAGCTCATTTTTGAGAGTTGTGTTATACCGTTGTTAACTCTACTTGACCCTTTCTCAAACAATCCCTGGTTTTTACGACCGTGAGTGAGAAGCCTTCTGGAAGCATTTTGGGAAAAGGAGAAAATGCAGATAACCTGCATTTTCTCCTTTTCCAAAAATGTTTTCTTCCATTTCCAAAACAAAGTTGAATTTTTGAGTCACACGTATTTTGTGCTGTGCAAATGCTTCCAATTTGGACAAGTCTAAAATTATGTCGTTTGGTAAAGAGTTAAGTAACATTGAGGCGACAGCTCACCTGTTTTTGGTGTTTTGTTGTTGTTGTTGTTGTTGTTTTGTGCCATTGCATTTTGGCTTGAATCAATAGCGTCTTGTTGATTTTAAATTGTGATTGAAAAGTTCGTCATTTGTAATGTTTCTAACACATAAACTTACGTAAGATTCACTTATCTTGCAGCGATAGAATTAAGGACGGCTATGGCTGACATGTTCCGAAAAATCTTCAAAAACCCCTTTTACCTAGTACAACCGGCACATGCTATCTATCTATCTTTCTTTCTATCTATCTATCTATCTATCTATCTATCTATCTATCTATCTATCCTGGGCACTTTCAAAGATAAGTCCCTTGGAAGTATTTGTTTCTTTTGTTAGCTTTACAAAATCTTTATATTTAGAGCATGATATTAACCAAACTGATATGAGCTTTTTTCAAACAAATACTATAATTGACCAGCAACACGAGAAAAAGGGCATTCGAACATTTGCGTAAAGTGATGTCTCAGATCGTGTATCTATTTTTATTGGATTGTTTTCAAAGGCCTTCCACCTGGTAGGTATGACTTGAATGCCCCGAGTTCGAGCCTCGCTGAAAACACTGAGTTCTGCGGTGGAGTGTCCATGAGGGAAGCACATCAGAGCCTTAGCCTAGTGAAACCTAGCATATACATGAATGTATGTGATCTGATTTGACTAACATATTGTTGAAAACGGTGTAAAACATCATTAAACTAATCAATATTCCGCGAATTAATTATAGACATAGATTGTGTGGGAAACAGTTACAAAATGAAACCGTGGAAAACCCGCAAAGAAATGACCATCAGTAGCCTATACAGAGAGCATTCAGTTTCAAACCACTACCTATTTTCTTCTCTCACATACTCCATAATTGATATTTTTCGGACGGTGTAGATCTCGATCAGTCTGTTAAAACGTGCAGTCTAATCTTGGGTATACGCTGTCCTATTAAGTCGGATTCCCAAATGAAAAACAGACTAAATAGATTTAAGAGAGGCTGGAATTGTTTAGTCACTTTTTCTGACACTTGTTTTGCACAAGTCTACACTAGGACAGAATCTGATGTAGTCGTAAAGTGCCGTCTCGGATTAGCCTGCGCGGACTGCGCAGGCTGATCCGAGACGACACTTTACGCAAATGTTCTAATGCCCCTTTTCGCGTGTTGCAAGCCATTGTGGGAGGAAAAGGGGGGGGGGTAAATATCCTAATCGGACAGTATAGTTCAAAGATCAGACTGCTATTTCTGCCTGGTTGGTGAGTCACACTCAGCTGATTTGTAGGGTTTATAAAGTAATGAATCAAAGTTTCATGTCATAATGATGTCCATGATTCTATTTCTTTCTGTAAGAAGCATAAATGTATAATACAGGCCAACGCTGAAATGAACACACTAACTGCTTCCTGCAGAGTTTGTTTTTGCTCTGTCTGTCTGCCTGTCTGTCTGTGTGTGTGTCTGTCTGTCTGTCTCTGTCTCTGTCTCTCTCTCTGTCTCTCCCCCCCTCTCTCTCTCTCTCTCTCTCTCTCTCTCTCTCTCTGCCTCTCTACCTCTCTCTCTCTCTCTCTCTCTCTTTACATGAGAGTTTTGAAACTATTCTTTACAAGCAGTTTTTTAATTCTCCCACAATTCTATCAGTCACTGGGATATTGTAATAGGTTCTTCCATTGAAAACTGATTTTGAACTCTAAAAACAAAGTCCGTAACAAAGAAAACAAATGAACAAATACATAGTTGAAATACAAACTGCATCTGGCGGGATTCGAACCCATGGCCGACAAGATCCTCGTTTTTCGAGGTTTAAAAGACCAATACCATAACTACTGAGCCAAAGAGATATCTCCCCAACGTAGTTGTTATGGCGCCGCATGGGCGGCTCCTGCGGCACTATAATTGGCTTGCAACACGCAAAAAGGGTCATTCGGACATTTGCGTAAAGTGTCGTCTCGGATGAGCGTGTGCAGTCCGCACAGGCTAATCGGAAACGACACTTTCCGATTTTATGTGATTTTCTGTTTTACGCAAGTCTACTGTAGCACAAAATCTAATGTAGTCGTAAAGTGCCTTCTCGGATTAGCCTGCGCGGACTGCTCAGGCTAATCCGGGACGACACTTTACGCAAATGTCCGAATGCACCTTTTCGCGTGTTGCACTCCAATTATCTTTATTCGGTTTTGAAAAGTAAGGCCTACGGAGACAGCCATATTGCTTACTCGGCTTCCATCATTTCGAAACTAGGTCATTTCGACCGAGGCCATTTCGTACAAGCTTGGTCATTTCGTACCCACCAATTATTCTTTTTTATTTTGGTCATTTCGTATTCACTACGATAATTTCGTACCCACTTTAATCATTTCATACCCAGTTTTTTAACATTAATTTGGTAATTTGGAACCTAGTTTTTATTCTTTTCCTTTGTGTTGTTTCTCTTATGACAACTGCTTTTGTACATAGTTCCAATTGAAATCATGTCAATTTTCGCCGAAGAATGGCTGTGATTGTGTGTTACCATTTTTGGTTCTTTTTTAAGTTTTTAAGTTGCAGTCTAAGGATTGTTTAGGACTTCTCAGTTCATTTCTCACCGAGTTCAGCAAAAATTTACTCTGGTCAATTTGAAATGTTGTTATGAGCCTTATTCTAGAAACACCGAGCTCCAGATAGAGGGAGTGATTTTGATTTCAAAATTGAAAATATTACTTATTGTCCAGTAAACCCTATGTTATCGGTACTCATTAGAATCGTCTCTGGGAGACGATTCTAATGAGTACCCACAACATAGGGTTTGGAAGAGAAATAATGTATTTAGAATACCATCACTCCCTCTTATCAGGAGCTCTGGAATCAGCTGATTTATGACGCCATTGATGTTAAGCATCAATATTTTCTCGTGAGGTATTGTATTTGAATCGCGACGAAGCTATGCATGAAGGAGTGGTCTTCCGTAACATAACGTACAGCAAAAAAGATTTACGAGACAGAAGTATTTTATGCAAAATATTTGCAGACGACAAATAAAATCAAAAATGATATCGGTACATGTGTTTCCGAAAGGCTAAGAGACATGATTGGAAAAGAAGAAGATGCTGGTCACCATGCAGTATCACCTCTTTATCAGTGTTTACAGAAGCCTTTTTTCCCAGGATAGTTAAAGTCAGCATTGAGTTGTCTCAGTTTCTGCTGTGAGTGTTAAAAATCTAGAAAAACACATCTGAACTTTTGCCAGATAAATGAACAAAAAGGTTGCTGAACGTTGAAAAAATCACGATGAAAATAAAATAGTGTTTTAAAGGTGCAGACACTATAATTGGAGTGCAACATGCGAAAAGGTGCATTCGGACATTTGCGTAAAGTGTCGGCCCGGATTAGCCTGCACAGTCCGCGCAGGCTAATCCGAGACGGCACTTTACGACTACATTAGATTTTGTGCTACAGTAGACTTGCATAACACAGAAAATCACATAAAATCGGAAAGTGTCGTTTCGGATTAGCCTGTGGGGACTGCACACGCTGATCAGAGACGACACTTTACGCAAATGTCCGAATGACCCTTTTCGCGTGTTGCACTCCATATCATCCCAGTTTGGGAGCCCTTGACAACAGTAACCAAGGAAGTCGGTTTATCTTATCAGCACGGATCCATGCTTGTTGTAGTTACGGAAAAGGCCGATTGGTGACGAAAGCGATTTCGTGTGTGCTGCAATCTTTATGATCATGTGACGACAGTACTCCAAAATGCAAGTCTCCTTGATATGGGTCAGGTTAGATGCACCTACTGAATGGACCTATTTCTAACCAGTAAACATCTGTATTTCTACATGTGACACGCGCATATACCGTCAATTTAAACCCTTTACCCCGCAATCCCGAGTTTGAATGACTCTGTAGAAAATGCAGGTAAACAGCATTCTCTCCTTTTCCCACGACGTTTTCTTTCTCACCCAAAACGAAAACCATCATTTCAGTTACATTTAATAAGAGTTAAGTGATTAGTGTAGAATTTGATAAATCTGTAAAGATTATCATTATTATTTTTATTTCTTCTTCTTCTTCTTCTTATTCTTCTTCTTCTTCTTATATTATTATTATTATTAATATCATTCGTTCGTTCGTTCGTTCGTTTACCATGATTTGTCTGTTTATCCTCTTTACGACTGTACAATATATATATATATTACTTTTTTATAAATCTAATTTCATGTTAACTTTTTTTTAACTTTTACCAATCAAGTCCATGTTTTAATGACCAAGGAAAATGTGCTTTTGAATGTCTCCTTTTCCCACGATATTGTATAGCTTTTCTGTCACAATTTTTATCATTGGAGACGTATTTAACCCGGATTTTTAGTTTTTTTCCCTTTAATCTGGACTAATAAAAAATTTTGTGACAGAAAAAGTATATGTATGTAATTTTAAATCTAAAAAAAAGCTCAACGCAATTCAACTCTAGAACTCTAGTAGGATTCGGAAGAAATTTAACTCTTTACCACATGACAAAATTTTAGACTGGTCCAAATTAAAAGCATTTGCAGATGACAAAATAAAGGTGACTGAAAAATTGAAATTTGTTCCGGGCAGGGTAGAAAAACACTGTGGGAAAAGGAGAAAATGCTGGTTACCAGCATTTTCTCCTTTTCCCACAGTGTTTTCAAAAGGCTTCTTTCTCAGGGGCGTCAAAAGTAGGGATTGTGTGGTAATGGGTTAAATTGACAATTTTCTTTCCTTTTTTTTTTTACGTTTGGCCTCAGGGTTTTATGTTATAAACTTTTATGCTATAAACATTCTGTTTTGGTTGTTTCTTCTTAGAAGCTATTCGAGTAAATAAATCATTCTAGGGTCGTGTAGAATTTCTTAGTACCAGAAAGAAAAATTTCCTTCTTTATTATTTTTAAGTGCCAAAAATGGAAATGACAAAGCGTTCTATACTGTTCTTACAAATCTTGTCCAGTTATCGAACTTTTTTTTATTTGTAGTGTAATGCTGGTTTCAAGAGTCCAGATCTACCCATTACTAGGAAATTCTAATACTTTCATTAACATTAACTTTTCGTCTGTAAATGCTTGAAATTTAGACAAGTCTAGAATTTTACCGTTCGGTAAAGACTTAAGTCTTTCCCAAACAATCCCTGGTTTCTGCCGCACAATGTCTGCAGTAACAAGTCTTTAGAAAACACTGTGAGAAAAGAGAAATTGCTCGTGACGAGCAATTTCTCCTTTTCCCACATCAGTGTTTTCTAGCCTATCGGAAAACTTTCTGCCATTCTCATCAAATTCAAAGTTGTCATCTGCAAACGCTTTGAGTTTGGGACAGTCTAAAATTTGTCATTTGGGAAAGGCTTAATTAGAATTAATTCTTATCATCATGTCTAGTGCACCTTGGCGTACTGGTACTTTCTTGGCGTTTCCTAACCAGACAATGACAACGATACAAGGGCTTTAACTATACAAAAATCCAGCCTTCCTGAAAGTAAACGCCATACTTTGAATGGTTAATATCAAACTTATTTGTATTTCATGTACAGGACAGTAAACAATGAGCCGGTGTAATGCAGAAAAATGACCCCCATTACAAAATGACCCCCGGGTCATTTCTCGACGTAGAGGAATGACCCATGGATCATTTCTCTACGTCGAGAAATGACCCATGGGTCATTCCTCTACTTCGAGAAATGACCCGGGGGTCATTTCGTTATGGGGGTCATTTTTCTGCATTACACCGGTTCTGGACTTTTTTAAATAATTAAACACATGAGTTTCTATATTCGTTCTATGTCAGGTGGGTTGAGTTTCATTTGACTTTTTAATTTTATCCTACGTCGAAAATTCAACGTTTGATTTACGGAAAACCCTTCCTTTCCAAAGAATTAACGACCCCGAGAAAGAAAGCTTAAAAAAAAAACTTTTGAAAAAAGGGGAAGGGGGGTAACCAGCATTTTCAATCCTATCTGAGAAAAATATGTTTATTCAAGCAACATTCAAAGTTTGTCATGTGCAAATGCTTGCAATTTGAATGAGGCTAAAATTGCATGTATTGTCTGGTAGGAGTTAATTCACAAATTGTGTGAACCAGTTCTACCCTGCTTCGGGCTAGAAAGTCAATCGTAGTCTATATTTAGTTTTGTAAGCGTAGATATACTTTCATTGAGTCGTAGATCTTATATTTTAGGCTACTAGTTTTTCCTTAAATAGCAACAATCATCCACATTGCGAAACTTTATCTATCAGACTTTTTTTTCATTCATTAAACAAGATTCAAGTGATGTCACACCGGAAATGACATCAACTTGTCATGTTTTGACATTCCCTTGGGGCAGCCGTGTTGACTTATGACATGTACTTTCCGACAAGAGCACGAATTCTGTTTGGTCGACGATATTACAGGAGTTTCCAGATTACTGTTCACTTTTATAAAGGGAAACATGAAACACTCCTTTTACTATGTACAGGTTTATACTCATTTCTCCATTTAGTGAACCATAGTAGTGACATCCGACATTTTTGCACTTCTACTATCACGTTGTCTACAGAACAGTTGTGTATTCTTACGCTATGACTAACATCCAGAACCGATGGATAGTTTAGATACCCCCATCACAAGAATTTGGAAAACAAATTGAAATGTGGTAAAATTAAATAGTTGATTGATACTTTTTTTTTAATTGGGAAAAAATGAGGTATATATCTGATTTCCTTCGTTTTAGAAAAATGTATCGATGGCAATCGATTATCTCAAAAATTTGTCCACCCGGCAAATGTTTGGGGATATCAAACCATACGCCCCAGAAAAAAACAATCTCTGTAAAATACACTGCCATTGAATGCATCTCGAATCTTTTGCAATATAATGACTGTCTAATACATGTACTCTGTATATATTTGAATAAGGAGTAACTCGGGCCTAGTTTGGAAAATGCTATACAAGTATAAATAGGTGGTGAATAGAGATTCTAATCACATTAGATACCGTATTTCATTCTGGGCTACAGGCCTTATGATATTGTTTCAAAACATTATTTCGTTGAAAAAAAAAAATAAGAAGTTCCGTGGTATAAATAGGTGGTGAATAGGGATTCTAATCACATTAGATACCGTATTTCATTCTGGGTGACAGGCCTTATGAAATTGTTTCAAAACATTATTTCGTTGAAAAAAAAAAATAAGAAGTTCCGTGGTCCTGTTTCTTGTCGAGTTACCCATTACTTTATCAATAGATTTCGTGTTTTTATTACCCTAAGTAAGATGACTTTTAGAACAGTTTGGGAAAATCAGAAAATGCAGGTAACCAGCATTTTCTCCTTTCAGTGTATTTAATCCTTTTAACCCCAATTCCGTCGTTTAGGACATTTTTACTTTGTTGTCTGCAAGCACATTTAACCCTTTACCAAACAATCCCTGTTTTTTACGATCCTGAGATAGAAGCCTTTTGAAAACATTTTGGGAAAAGGAGAAAATGCTGGTAACCAGCATTTTCTCCTTTTCCCGCAATGTTTTCTGCCCCGCTGAAAACAAGGTTCAATTTCTAAGTTATGTTTATTTTGTGGTTGGAAAGTGTTTTCATTTTGGACCAGTCTTTTACAATATTATTACTGTCCAATGCATGTACTTTGTATGAATTTGAATAAGGAGTAACTCGGACCTAGTTTGGAAAATGCTACACTGTACACGTATATAAACAGATGGTAAATAGGGATTCTAATCTCATTAGATATTTTCTTTCTGGGCTCGAGGCTTTATGAAATTGTTTCAAGACATTTGTTGAAAAAAAAATTAAGAAGTTCCGTGATCCTGTTTTTTTTTTTTTGTGGCTGTGCCACTCGTGAAAAAATTACCCATGGTGTTCACTCGATGAGATAAATTTCGATCTTTAACCAAAATAAAAAAAAAAAAGATCTATCCTCTATTTCTTTCTTTTCAGAGTGTCATGAAAATTCGACAATACTACCAAGTTGGAGGCTGACAAAACTATGCCTATAGGGTATTTTATGCTGGTAAGTAACAGTTTCTAATGAATTTACATTCCTGTGATTTATAGGCATTTATCATTCATTAAAGTCTATAGAGTTTCTACAGTTCTGACGTCACTAATGATGACATCACTTCTAAAGTGACAATTTCTTGCTCTGCTGGATTCTCTCTTTTTTTTAATGAGTGATAATGATAATGATAATCATAGTGAATGCAACTGTACCAAGTGAACATTACAACCTACCAAATAAACCTAGTATATGACACCTTTATATGACCTAGGTTGGAATTTACTAGGCGTGTAGGCAAAGCGCGATAATGACGTCAACGTATCGGCCCCAAGCGTAGCCCTATATGCTTTCGTG
Source organism: Tridacna crocea (assembly GCA_943736015.1). Taxonomy (NCBI): domain Eukaryota; kingdom Metazoa; phylum Mollusca; class Bivalvia; order Cardiida; family Cardiidae; genus Tridacna; species Tridacna crocea. The sequence continues at coordinate 41,059,512 of OX031066.1, read as the reverse complement.
TTTTACCCCTATTTATGTGATTCAGTATGATTAACGAATAAAATTAGATCAATTACGAACGAATTATTATTACCTGATAGGAAATATGCCGCTGGGGGCATGTATTAGGTATAAATTGGACGACTAATCACTTCTAAAAGTATCCCTATTTTCGGGTGTTAGATGGGTCCATTGATATTTCGGATACTTATAGTATTTCTGGCACGTAGTTTTTCTCGCTTGATGAGAACAACAATTTTAAACCTCAATGCCATTACTTCATTGAAGCCGAACTTTTTTTCAATTCATCCAATAGATAGTCAGATTTTATCAGGTGAATTTACAAAATTCCGTTACCTCTGCATACTTACCAACGAGGCCGCCGTTCTGCCGTTATTGCGCTTTGTCTGACGAACTCTTGAAGTACGGCAGCGTGCAAGACTATATTTGACCAAAGCTAGCTTCTAATTTGATTTCAGTAAACCAGAATGAAATCTTGTGTTTACATCTTTCGCCAAAAATATCAATACATGTAAAAAAAAATCTACTGGGTCGCATCAAGCACCGAGCAATTTATGCATAAATCGACGATAAACCCGCAAAACCTTGCCAACAAAATAACGTTACCGCTCGAGTAAGGTTAACATGGCGACAATTTTTAGATGTGATAATGGTATCCTCATCATTATATAGTGCACTATAGTAGGTATGTTTAAAATTCTGATAAGTTATCAGACGAAACGATAACACCGGATTTTCAAATGTTTTTTAATTTAAGTAGACTATATACATTTTTTGTAAGTCTATAATGCGATTGTTTTCCGTGATATACATATTTTACGACTGATTTTTCCCAATTTTCATAAAACTTAGGGCTGCGTATCTGCTATCGTTTTTAATGTCTAAGGCTCCTAACTCTTATATTAAAGAAGAAAGCTGCCGTGATTGCTGCCACTCAATTGTGAAACAAAATATATAATGGCTTGCAACACGTGAAAAAGAGCATTCGGACATCTGCGTAAAGTGCCGTTTCGGATTAGCCTGCGCAGTCCGCGCAGGCTAATCCGAGACGGCACTTTCCGTTTATTTTTTTTTTTCTGTTTTGCGGAAGTCTACTGGAGGACAAAATCTAATGTAAAGGTAAAGTGACGTCTCGGATTAACCTGTGCAGACTGCGCAGGCTGATCCGAGACGACACTTTACGCAAATGTCCGAATGCCCCATTTTGCGTGTTGAAAGCCATATTATATGGGTCCATAGTTATGTGATGACTTGCTTGGTATAATGCAGCCAGGAGATGTATTAATCCGCCTTTTACAAGAGAACTATTTTCTGTCACAGGTTCTGCTGCGGTTAATGTGGTTTACCGACCGGACTTTCGCTGTATATACTGATGAACCAGACAGAACGGGTCTTCTTCGTCAATTCTTCTTGGAAAATAGGTAGGTGCACTTGATTGTCACTGTATTATCACAGATTCCCAATTTTTATCGACCCTGAGAAAGAAGTTTTCTTTTTAAAAATAATGTGGGAAAATGACAAATATGCCGATGAACAAAAATAATCATTTGAACTATAATTTAGTTTGTGGTCTGAAAATGGTGTCAGTTTGGAATGGTGTAAGATTTTGTCGTCCTGTACAGAGTTGAACACGGTCTATTCATCAAATAGCTACAACTTCTATAGAAAGTCTAATATGGCCTGCAACGCGTGAATAGGTGCATTCGGACATTTGTGGAAAGTGTCGTCTCGGATCAGCCTGCGCAGTCCACACAGGCTAATTCGAAACGGCTCCTTAGGACTAAAACTAAATTTTGTTCTACAATAGACTTGCGCAAAAAAAGAAAATTACATTACAGTCATTGTGGGGAATAAAAGAAAAGAAGTTATACTAGTATTTGAGCCCTGATCTGTGAAAAGGGGGGTTCTCGATATATCTGCAAAAACTTTTGAGTCATGTCAGCCTGCGCAGTCCGCGCAGGCTGACATGGACGAAACTTTTTGCTACTAGTAAATTTTCTACTTCTCGCATGACTATTTTACCTCATGATCATCTGACTGAACGGATTTTAAAGGATCCAAAACTATGTGATGACATGCATCACATAATGCATCATGGAGATGCATCACATAATTCATCACGGAGATGCATTAAGCCCCCTTTTTTACCAGAGCACGGCTAATTTACGTTTAGCTAAAAAGGTAAAATACCTCAAAGTGACAATAAAGCCTAAAAGTAAACTAAGCCAGTGTTTAAATGCATTTAAATTTACATTATACCATTTCAATGTATGGAAACCATTGTGAAGATGACAATCTGTCATTGAACGGTCGGTCCAAGTGTTCGTCACTGACAGAGAAATTAATTTCGAAACTAGATTTAAACCTGCTATAGGTAGCTGTGTCTTTCGTTCACTTTTCGTTTGATAGTAAAGTTCGGTTTTTTTTTGTTTTTGCCACCAACTAACACATGTCCCGACCACAAGATAACATACTGTCCTCTCTTGTACATACTTTTAATACTCCTTTGATATGTTTGGCCCCATTGGGCCTTTAAAAGTCTTCATTGGGGATAATATGTTCCTATAAAAAATGAATGTTCAAATCAAAACTATGTATACTTTCAGATACATGCCCACTGCCAAACGTACCCCTGACTACCAACCTGGGATCGTGGAAACGTATGAATGTTGTCCTTCTATTACCAGAGGCATTGCTCCTTTAGGGGGCCTTTCTAGGGATGGATCCCTGCTGCAGCTCTTTCGAGACTCAAACACGGTTCAAAAGTTTTATGAGACCACGTGTGCGCCGGGTGTACATAACAATTCGTGTAAGTTTATAGACCCGGCTTTTTCCTCGCGCTGTGTTCAACAATACTCTTACACATATGCTATTGTAAAGGACTTCAATGTGACCCAACCGTATCGTTTCGATTTAATGAAAATCAAATCCGGATGTTCCTGTGTTGTTGACGTGCGCATACCGGAAGCGGAAGTAGTGAATGTCGAGAAACGGCTTATTGACGAACTGACAGAAGAAATACTACTAGAGGTGTGACCCTTACGTATTATCAATACAGTCCTGAGAAAACAACAGTGCCTCGTAAAACGGAGCCATAATGAAGAGTTTCACAAATTTAATCCTAAAACACCAGACACAGTTTTTGATTTTTTTTTTTTTTTTTCATTTTCAGGCAATACAGTCCAGATCAGACTGTCTTATGCAGTGATCATAAAGATCAGTCTGCACAGAATATGCTGCTTGATCTTGGAATTAAACTGTCCGCTTCTTTACGAAATTTTGTGTCAAAAACAGCCGTTAAATGGTCGTGTCATGGTCTCTTTTCCTGACTGAATAAGGTCATTTATTTTGCGCCTTAATTTTTCGACATGCATGTAAAATTTGACCAATAGCGAAGAGTTTCTACCAAGATTAGCCTGCGCGGACTGCGCAGGCTGACCGTGGTCGATACTCTTCGCAAATATGTCAAACCCCCTTGTCACAGAACATAGCTTATTTATTTTTCGGTCTAATTGCAAACAGGAAGTTGTCCAATCGGTGTTCCATATAAATACAGAAACTGGATCTATTTTTGCTGTATTTGCAAACCATTCTCAGTCGAGTTCCCTAGTATGTTGTAGATTTTGTAAAGGAATTCAGTTTTTGATTGATTAAAGCATATGGGTAAGCCAGTCAGAAATTTTGATACTATCTTAAGAAAGTCCGATGAATCCCTGGTTTAAAAACTGATAACATGGAAGTTTGGCAGATATTATGAAAAGGGAAATAAAAGGAAGATTAGTGTAAGTAAGCCGATTAGAAAAAAAAGTTCCTCTGGAAAAAAAAAAATTGGGATACGAATTTACCAAGCATTATAAAGGGTATATATATAGATACATGTTTATTTCTAATTGTCATATAATTTCTTGATTCTAAGTAAAACAATGGCTGAAACAAATGGTTTAGATTAGTTAACCCATTACCACACAATCCCTACTTTTGACGCCCCTGAGAAAGAAGCCTTTTGAAAACACTGTAGGAAAAGGAGAAAATGCTGGTACCCAGCATTTTCTCCTTTTCCCACAGTGTTTTCTACCCTTCCCAGAACAAATTTCTATTTTTTAGTCACTTCTATTTTGTCGTCTGCAAATGCTTTCAATTTGAACCAGTCTAAAATTTTCTCGTGTGGTAAAGAGTTAAAGAATATGGGCAAGCCTGTCAGATGTCTAATATTAGACCGCGACTGGTACTCGTAGACTGGTACGTAAACACAGACCTATGACCGATCCTGTAAATGTTAATCGATATTTTGCAGTATTTTTCAATAAACCGAAAATATTGATTCAACAGATCGCCGATGTTTAAAATGTAGTCCCAAATAGGTCCCCAAAAAATCTAAAATATTTAACTCTGTACTAAAAGGCAAAGTTTTAGTCTGGTCCAGAATGAAAGGATTTGCAGTCAACAACTTTTAAAAACGTTACTAAAAAACCTGAAATTTGCCTTTGGAGGAGTATAAAAACATTGTGGGAAAGGAGAAAATGCTGGTAAGCAGCATTTTCTCATTTTTCTCCTTTTCCTACTGTGTTTACCAAAGATCGATAAAACTTGGAATTATTCGAAAATATCGGTTTATACGTTATAGAAATTTAAAGAATTGTCAAAACATTACGAAAAAAATGCTTTAATGAGGTACAACTTCCTTTCAAAGGAGACGAAAATGTTTCACTAAAAACTGATTAACTTACTTTCAGTTGTAATCAGTAGTAAGATATACGTATCGACGGATGATTTTTTTAGCTTAAAATATTAAATATGATTTTTAAGAATGCTTAATTCGTTAGTTCTTGTTATTTGTGGATTTCTCTACAACCAGGTCTCCTATTCATAAACCACTCCTAAGAACATTTTCAGGCTCATTCTTCAGAGTTTTGTCAATGTGAAAGTAATAGAACTTCTGATTGGCTAAACCGATTGGCCCAGCCAATCAGAAGCTCTGTTTCTTTCACATTCAGAAAATCTTGAAGATTAAGACAAAGCATGTTCTTAAGAATGGTTAGTGAATACATTTGAACATGGTGAACACATTTTGTCAATAGGAAAGTAACAGAACTTCTGATTGACTGTATCGATTGGTTTCCGTGGTCGTGAGGTAGAGCGTCGGCCTCGTAACCAAAAGGTCCTGAGTTCGATCCCCGGGTGTCAACTTCGGGATTTTTCATTGGCCCACACTTTCGGCGCGAGTACTGGTGTAGTTTGCAGGAAACAGAATCGAGAAAGATTAGTATAAGTTGTCAGAACTTGTTTCTCAATCGATGTAAAATAAATACTGTATGTTTAAAGCTAAATTGGTTTTGCCAATCAGAAGTTATCTTACTTACGAATTTAGAAAATTTTGGCGATTAAGACAAGGACTATTGCCAAGAATACAAGAATAGTTGGCGAATATGGACCAAGTGCCTGCAGTAAAAACATTTACAGTCCAATTTGTCCAACAACGCCTCGTTTTACGGACCTGAAATATAGATGGTGCACCATTGTACCAGCATTTTGTCCTTCTAAAAAAAAAATTAAAAATCCCAAAATTTTACCTTATTAAAGATGTATCACACCATTTGAGCCATGATAATCACTCTTTTTTCTGCAAATTCAGCGAATTTGGAGAGTTTTGTAATCCGCTTAAAAGCTCAATTCGAAGGTGAGAATTAGCTTGTTCCAAAGGTCTGACATATTCTATTACCTCCAGGATCGTAGGCTGCGGGTGGAGGTCCATTCATCCCATAACCTTTAGGCTGCAAAGCGCGATTCTCCTACCTTTTGCGGACAGTGTAGATCAAGATCAGACTGCACAGGACGTGTAGTCTGATCTTGGATCTACACTGTCCGATAAGGTGACTTTTTTCTCTCCACAAAGATAAAGTTTTAAATGGCATTATTCCATTTTTTTTATATCAGTATGAAAGTTTCATTCGACTTATTTAGCAGAATAAGGGATAATTCATTATCGCTCTAAAGCGTAGTTGACTGTGATAAATGCAAATTATCACCGCCAATGCATAGAATTGACCAGCACTCATAGCCCAATAGGTAGAGCGTAGGACTCGTGAACTTCGATGTTTCGAATCACTTGAGGGTGTGGGTTCGATCCTTTCCCGGCCCTTAATCCCCCCATTTATTTTTATTCTTGCATAGACAATACAAAACATTATTCCATACTTTCCGGTAGATTATCGAGATATATCGTTGAAATATTTTTCGATATTTCATGGTTACGATCTGTAAAGATAATAATTTTTATAATCTTACTCTCCAAATCAAGGCAGTTGTTCCCGCAAAATAGTTGCCTAAGTAATATGCGCTTGTCACACTACTAAATGGAAATACAACATAATTTACCCTATATTTCTCGCACTTTACGTAATATTGTAAGGCGTTGATAGAGCAGGGGTACGCTAAAGGGAGTAACCGAAAAGAGCTGATTTTGACTAAGTTCTCCGAAGAAAGGGTTAGTTAAAAGCATGAAATAAATAGAAAACTTGGTTTTCTTTTGTTTTCGGTGAAAGATCTAAATTTATTTCATTTTTTGAACATCATCGGTAATATTTTCACGAGTGGCGCTCGTGGAAATATTACCGATGATGTTCACTCGATGAAATAAATTTAGATCTTTCACCATAAATAACAAATATCATCTATTTATGCGTTACATTAAACTTATAGTCTACAAGGGCTTTCGATTTGGAAACGTCCAAAATTTGGTCGTTTTTGTACGAGAGTTAATGCTTGATGTGTGTTGATCAAGCCAGTGTAATGCAGATGAATAACCCTCCCCTTCGAAATGACCCATGGGTCATTTCACTGGGTAGAGAAATGACCTGGGTTATTATTCTACGCAGAGAAATGTAGAGAAATAACCCCAGAGGATCATTTCTCTTATCATAATAGAATATTGACCCAAATCATTCCTCTATGTAGGGGAATGACCCGATTGCCTATTCGGTAATGTACAGGGCTTGAAAACTTTGGATCATTTGCTCAAAATCCAAGCTGAACCATATTCTCCCGAGGATATATGATAGTCATTGCAACAGGCTTCATTCCTCTCTAAGAGCAGCTGTTTCGTGGACGGTAGAAAAGTAGCAAATGGATTGGGAAAAATATTGTGTAAAATACTTCAAAGAAAAAGACTCCAGAAAAGCCTTGAAAGGTGCATCATGATGATGATGATGATGATGGTGGTGGTGGTGGTGGTGGTGATAAAAAGAAAAACAATAACAATGATTGATAATGATGATCAACATCACAATCAATATCCGGATATCCAGCCTTAAAGTCTACAAGTCGCAGTGCCGGTCTAAGTGAAATTGTTATTTTGCATAGCGGAAAAACACCGAGCAGCGCCAACAAGGCACTGCTGAAAGCCTATGTAATGCAGAGAAATAACCCTCCCCTACAAAATGGCCCGGGTCATTATTCTACGTAGAAAGCATGACCCCAAAAGTCATTTCACTACGTAAAGGAATGACCCGAGATCATTGTTGCTTACGGGTTTTGCACCCGAATTTATGCATTGTATTCATAGCATAAGACTAGCTTCCCTGTATTTGACAACAGTTTTCTTATTTTTCTTTTCTTTGCAAGGTGTCATATCATGGTCACTTGTTTCTGGAAGTTTTTCGTGGGAATTTTCTTGGGCAAGACACTTCAAAAGATCAAGTACTGGTGAAACCGAGGAAATGTATGAAAATATAAACTGTCTTTGTGATATGATACCTTGCAAAGAAAAGAAAAAAAAAAGAAAACTGTTGTCAAATACAAGGAAGCTAGTCTTATGCTATGAATACAGTGCATAAATTAGGGTACAAAAACCCGTAAGCAACAACGATTCACGTTAAAAAAAATAAATGTACGATAGTCGAAACGAACTATACAGTCAGACATAAGTTAAGCACCACCACAGCTGACCAGCAATAGCTCATGTGCTTAGACCAGCATTACTCATACCCACAATTTGCCATTTCCTGGCTTCGGAAAGTTTTCTCGTAGCCATCCTTTCATGTGGCTCATAAAGCAGCCTGTTATTGTCTAGTGGATGCGTGCATAGCTTGAAAATATACCAAATAAAAACGTTATCCATTAAAAAAAAGGATGACTAAATTTGTCCGGGTGATGCTCAACTTATGTCTGACTGTATACTTACAAAGAAAGTAGTGCGCCTACACCGGAAGTAAAAAATGACCTTATATAAAAGAACACAAAAACCGATCACGATCATTGCACATCCCTTTCCCAAGCCCTTGTAAATAACTCCGTCAAAATGTAATTAATAGACATTAAATTGTCTATCTCCATTGATGCAAACCTTATTAAATTGTCTATTGCCATTGACAATGGAAATCCGTCGAATAATCCCCGCCCGTTCTTCGTAATAAAAATCGCTTCCTTTCTGGTCGGCGTGGATTGAATTCAAAGGTCAAAGGGCATTAACTCTTTATCAAACGACAAAATTTTAGATTGTTCCAAATTGAAAGCACTTGCAGTGAACAAAATAAACACAATTCAAAATTTGAAATTTGTTTCCAGAAGGGTAGAAAACATTGTGGGAAAAGAAGAAAATGCTGGTTACCAGTTTTTTCTCCTTTTTCACAATGTTTTCAAAAGGCTTCTATCTCGTAAAAACCATGATTGTTTGGGAAAGGATTCAACAACAGGATTTCGAGGGCGGTTTTTTTTTTGCTTAAATTATCTTAGAAAGAATGAGGGTGTATTACGAATGAAGGTTTCATAGAAATTTTGACAGAACTGCCTTGGTTCCTTTGACAAGTGAAAGTTTGTATATGTACGATTTGTCTTAAAAAGAACTCCTGAATGTATTTTCATCGTAAAGGCTCGGCTCTATATTCTACTCTAAGTTCTAAATTCGTCTATATTGAAGACAAATTATTCCTTTACCAAACAATCCCTGTTTTTTTTACTCCCTTGAGATATAAACCTTTTGAAAATATTGTGGGAAAAGGAAAAAATGCTAGTAACCAGCATTTTCTCCTTTTCCCACAATGTTTTCTACCCTGCTAGAAACAAATTTTCATTTCTGAGTAACTTTTATTTTGTCCTCTGCAAGTTTTTTTTTTTTTTTTTCAATTTTGGCCAGTCTAAGTTTGTCGTTTGGTAAAGGGTTAATAGAGATTAAATTGGGAGATGGGGGGGGGGGGGGGGAGGTCTGTTAAACAATAGAAAACATTTGTGAGAAAAGGAGAAAACTCTACTCTGGTAGCAAGGATTTTCTCCTTTTCTCACAATTTTTTTCACAAGTTTGCATCCTTGTGTCGTTCAAATCACCGATTGTTAGTTAAAGATTGGATTGAAATTAATTTTCTGTCCACCTTTTTATACGTTTCTGATGATTCCTGAAACTTGCATTAAGGGGAGTTGCCAACATGGAAGGCAAGCATGGACCTGCAGGTCGAGATTAGTGGTAGTGTTCATCCACCATACTAAATCTTGTTCGAGTTCTACTTTCGAAGACTAGACCTCTGACAGATGCTCTTTCTTGTAAAACAGTTGGCGGATCTTAATCTAATACAAACTGCATTTCTAGCTTTGTGGAAAATAACCTTTGCCTGTTTGTAGGCTTTGAATATTTTCTATCGTCAGTTTACTTCGAAAACCTCGTATGTGACATATGTAGATTTGATGTGGGATTGTCGCATAGGGATTGAAAAATACGTTGTGATAAACAATGACTTACAAAATACAATAATAGTCTGTTTTAAAAACAATCTTATTGTGAGTAATGCACGCACCAGAAAAAGAAATTAATCGAGACAAAAAGCATTTCAACCATTCGGCTTACTTTCCTTCTTCTTCTGAAAGAGCGTCAACATGGCTGCTGCAGTTCCCGTGATGGGGCGCAACATTTCCGGCAACAGCGACCAGCTGTAAGTATCAAGGTCCAAGCATTCAACGTCAGATGGACGCTCGCGTGCGTTCCAGTTATATCCGCCAAGAAAGAAGATTTTCTCTTTGAAAGATGCACAGCCGAATTCAGATCTTGGCGTTCTCATTTCTGTTATTACTGTCCATTGGTTCGTGGAAACTGAATATCTGTCGAGTATATGATGGCACAGATTAATTTTCCTACTGTACGGTTAAGAAGGAGGGGGGGGGGGGGGTAAATTTAATAATCATTGAAAGTTTTAACCTTTTACCATAAAATCCCTAGGTTCAACAACCCTGAGCAAGAAAATATGAAGACGTATTGGTAAACGGCGTTTTCTCCTTTTCCCACATTGTTTTCTACCCATTAAAACACAAATTTCGTCGTTTTAGTTATATTCAATTTCTCGTCTACGAATAGTTTTAATTTGGGAACGTGTAAAATTTTACTTTTCGGTAAAAGGTTGAGATTTTAATGCATTTAAATGCCCTTATTTTGATATTGTTAAGCGCAGAGGGGGAAAAAAAGCATTTTTGTGGTATTTGTCGAGGACAATACCACTATAAGTTCAAGATTGAATTTTGAATTTAACCATGTATCTTATTTTGTGCAAAGCCGAATGAAATAAATCCAGTTAAACTCATTTTTTCTCAGGCAAATGAGTTTTACGGTGCCACTCAGATATGTAATTTGAAATGGCATATTGAAAGACATTGGGCGAGGCCATCGATCGTTGAGATATTTATTTTTTACTGAAAATAGCTTCTCTCGCTCATAGCCTTTTATTGGCGCAATGATACAAATTTGCCAACTGACCCTGGGCTTTTTCGTTCCAAAACCAATTCGTTCCATGGCTTGTTCGTCCTATGATTGCGCGCTAACTCCATTTTATTGCTCATGAATATTTATAGATCGAGGTAATTAATTGTAGTGTTGGAAATTAAATGTAAAAGGCTAGAAATATTTCAAAATTATAGTTTTCAGGAACAAACTTAATTTTGTTCGATAATTATATCAACAGGACTTTTCTCTCTATTCATCATGCATCCTACTGTCAAGGGGCGTTACTCCTGCTTCCTCCTAATGATCAAGGGGAGACCACTTATACAAAAATAAACCAAACTTTGTCATGAGTACTCTCCCTTAAACCCAAAACGTATTCATTTGCTTAGTGGGTTGACTTTTAAGCCAATATTTGAACAATATGTCTCTGTTTCTTTCAAACTATTAATTCCACACAATGGGTTTCCTCGACAAATACCACTTCAGCGTTCTCAACGCTTTGATTCTGTCACATGCGTTTGCTTGTTTTCCCGTAATTTTTCAAAAGCATCCACTATCATTATCTCAGTACCCTTTGCAGTCGTTTTGTCTTGCAGTCGACTGCTTTGAAAACATAGTATATAAAAATATCCTTCGGAACGAATAATTTCTTCATGGATTGAATTGTTTCAGGTGTATTTAATGGTGTTTTTTTTTTTTCAAAAAAAATCTCATTTTCCATTATGGATTTTTACAGTATATTTTGCTATGTAGTCTGCGTCAAACTTGTTCCAGAGGAAAATGAGTATATTATATAGAAAAATAGTGCACTTTTACGCCGAGATGGGATAGAACAATCTTGCCGTCGATTTACTTCGACTCGTAACTACAACTTGTTACAAGCTGTGGTTACGAGGTGAAATAAACCGACGTTATGCTCTTACCATTCAGTGGCCCTACCCCTTTCATGTTGTTTGAGTGAGGTAAGTATGCAAAAACAAGGTCGATACAAACAAGAAAACCTCCCTAACCGGAAATTCACTTATCCGGACGCAGAGTCCTGGACCTATTTTCACTGGTGATTCTAAACTGCAAACATAGCCTCATTCTTGCTTTAGAAAGTAACGAAACTTCTGACGGGCTAAACAATTTGGTTTAGCCAATCAGAGATTGTGTTACTTTCTAAATTCAGAAAATTCACATGCATAAGGCTAAGACTTCTATTAGGAATGGTTGGTAAATCCGCCACTTGAATGGTATTTCAGTTATATCGAGATGACAGCTCACTTATATATGTCATCCACTGATTTCAATACTGATGGGCTGGAGAACTGCAGTGACCTTCACACAACTACCTGGACACAACTACGTGACAAGCCCCGCAGGTGGAAATCGATCACAGAGATTAAATCTTTAACCCTTTAGAAAACAATCCCTGGTTTTTGACGACCAAGAGGAAGAGGCCTTCTGACAACATGGTGGGAAAAGGAGAAAATGTTGGTTACCAGCATTTTCTCTTTTTCCCACCATGTTGTCTACTCTCTTTAAATTAAGTTTCAATTTTTGAGTCACATTAAGTCTAACATTTTGTCGTTTGGTAAAGGGTCATCAGAGTACAAAAGCTTAAGCTTTTCTCAACCTTTTCAAATGCGCTCTTGACGGGGTCACAAATACTCGAAATCTATGTGTAAAGGGCTTAACACCTTCACAAATGAGCCATGCAGGACCCCCGTGCTGTAACTCCAGCCTAGTACTTGATTGATAGTTTGTTTGATTGATTGATTGATTGATTGATTGATTGATTGATTGATTGATTGATTGGTTGGTTGGTTGATTGATTGATTCTATGGTGTTTGACGCCGTTTTCATAATTACATGTATATCAGTTACATTGCAGCAGCCAGTAAAACTATCGATGCTTTCCTGGAGTTTCTTTCACCAGTACTCCAACCAAGCCCTTCATTCAAATATGGCGTGCAACACGCGAAAAGGGGCATTCGGACATTTGCGAAAACTGTCGTCTCGGATCAGCCTGCGCAGTCCGCGTAGGCTAATCCGAGACGACACTTTCCGTTCTAATGTGATTTTCTGTTTCGCAAAAGTCTACTGTAGGACAATAGCTAAGGTAATCGTAAAGTGCCGTCTCGGATCAGCCTGCGCGGACTGCGCAGGCTGATCCGAGACGACACTTTACGCAAATGTCCGAATGCCCCTTTTCCTGTGTTGCAGGCTATATAACAAACGCCGAAGCAGTGGCTAGTGGAGAAAAGCACATGTCGCCCTGAGATCATACGTGAATGTAAATGTAAAAGACTATCGACATGATACGACTGAAATAATGTTGAGTGACGTAAAACATCAATCAATCAATCACTCAATAAATCGATCGACAGATCAATTAATCTGTGTTTCAAAAAAACATCTGAAAACTTCTAATTGAAACCTATAGATCGGGTGGTGTCCGTGGTCGTGAGGTAGAGCGTCGGCCTCATAACCTAAAGGTCTTGAGTTCGATACCCGGGAGCAGATTTTTCATCGGCCCATACATTCGGCGCCAGTACTGGTGTAATCCCCAGTTAGCAGAATCCAGAGAGATTAGTATAAGTTGTAAAAACTTGTTTCTCAATCGATGTAAAATAAATATGTTTAAACTAAAAACTATAGTTCGGGCACGACCTCATCTGAGAGCGAACCCAATAAGGGTTATGAGGAGTGACACAGGATTTTGTGTATTGAAAAAAAAAATGCATTATACAGTCTTTAGTGTACAGTGGCATAGGTGGGAGATGCAAGAAAAGACAGATTAATACTTGTGGGTACAACTTAACCCATTACCACACAATCCCTACTTTTGACACCTCCTGAGAAAGACGCCTTTTGAAAACACTGTGGGAAAAGGAGAAAATGCTGGTAACCAGCATTTTCTCCTTTTCCCACAGTGTTTTCTACCCTTCCCGGAGCAAATTTCTATTTTTCAGTCACCTTTATTTTGTCGTCTACAAATGCTTTCAATTTGGACCAGTCCAAAATTTTCCTGTGTGGTAATGAGTTAAGCATCCCCTGGCAACGCCTCCCGCGACTTAGTATCTAATGGGCATAGATAACATTCCTAGGGGAATAACTTTCTCGCAGTGCCTGAACTTCATTTGTACTGCTAAAAATTATCTTTTGACCACGAGGTAGATCGCAGCAACGATGCCAATTTTCTTTTCTTTCATGTCCCTCTCCATGCATCCGTATACATGTAAAACAGATAAAAACTGTATTGAACAAATTTTAAGCAAATGTAAATGACCAATGGCACAGGGCCAAGAACTCAAAATCAACCGGTTGCAGATTCATGCATCATTTACTTACTGTTCTATTTCTGAAATGCACACTATGTTTCCTAAATCGTCTAATGTAGCGCCGCCCACCAAGTATAGATGATCTTTAAACGGAATTAAATACCCAAAAAATCTTGGGACGCTGATAGGTCGTAAAAGTTCCCACCTGTTGTCATGGTAACTGTATCGTTCAACTCGACTGGACACAGCTTTTTCGTCTGAATTGATAAAAACAAGACATTATTTTCCCCTATGTGCCATCTTTCAATACAAACCTATCCGATTTGGGCATTTTTGGTACAGAAACGGACTATTTTTCAAAACGGCAACCGTTATTTTGAATTTCTCAGGAAAACGCTACCTGGTACGATTAATCTGGCCATGGTAAGCTAGCATATAAACAGTTATGTATAAGCACAGCCTCTATAATCTACTGAACCCCTCAAGTGACATGCTCGAGTTTTTTTTAATATGCATATTTCTCAAGTTGTTTCGTTTTTACGAAATACTACTTCGTATTTACGAATACTGTTTCGTTTTTACGAAATAATTCTTCGTAAAAACGAAATATTATTTCGTAAAAACGAAATATTATTTCGTAAAAACAAAATAAATTGAGAAATTTGCATACTTCAGCGGTTCCGTAGATATAAGCCCTGCATGTTGGAAACATATTTTTGTTGCTAAAATCAGCTGCACAAATCCAATTTCCCCATGTCTATATTTAGAAACTATATGCAACGATTTGAAGTAGTGATGTGTCATTGCAGACAGGTCTAATCCTTGAAGAATATGACATGCGCAGACAACGAAAGATAACGATGTCATTCAGCCTATTGATAGGCAAAACATATGAGTCAAGCGTTGACAAAAGGGGACTAAATATTTTTGGGAAATGTATCGACTCGGATTAGCCTGTACGGACTTCGCAGGATCGCCCGGATCGAATCTTTTCGCCACTGGTCCCCTATCACCATGTCAAAGGACTATTCTACTCCTATTGGAAACTCCAAAGTGGATTTAATGGTTTCAGAGTTACATGTTGGACTTGCTTGGTATAATGGATCATAAAGATTCATTAACCTTTTACCACACAATCCCTACTTTTGACAACCCTGAGAAAGGAGCCTTTAGAAAACATTGTGGGAAAAGGAGAAAATGCTGGTAACCAGCATTTTCTCCTTTTTCCCACAATGTTTTCTTCCCTTCACAAAACAAATTTCAAATTTTAAGTAACTTTCATTTCGTCGTCTGCAAATGCTTTCAATTTGAACAAACCTAAAATTTTGTCTTCTGGTAAAAGGTTAAGCCCCCTTTTGCCCGAGCATGGCTCATGTGAACTAGAACTCTCCCGACAGCTGAAAACACAATTCACTGACACTCGGATTTTTGCTTAACCACTCAGCTGCTAGGTGCGATTCTTAGCACTTTGATGGACAGTGAAGATCAAGATCAGACCCGGAACAAAACGTGCATTGTATTGTTTGATCTTTGATATACTCTGTCCGATACGGCATTTTCTTTCCAGTGAAATTAACTTCAAAATCGTAATATTTGTGTTCTTACTATTGAGAGGAAACTTTAGTTTCATCTTTAAGGATTAATCACATAACTACCCTTATCTGCAGTGTTATTCAGTCATTGCTGAGGTCATTTCTCTACGTAGAAATATGATCCGGGTCATTCCCCTACGTAATGAAATGACCCATGGGTCCTTTTGTGGGGGAGGGTCATTTCTTTGCATTACACCGGCGGAAAAGCTTCAAGATCAAAATGCCCGTTCTATCCTTACCACAGTACTACTTTAACGGAACAGTAGCAATGGCAACACCATCACTACAACTACTTCTGCTGGTGCTTCTTCCTCTGTTTCTATTTCTACTTCTACTAACTCTTCTGGTAATACATGTACGGATACTTCTGCCATGACTACTTTTACTTATAATAGTAATAATAATAATAATGATAATAATAACGAGCCATTTTGTTGAAATGATATCCACCGCCGAAAAGTCGGCAACGTAACTTAAAATCGCTTCCAGTTCGCTTTTTTGCATCGATTATACTACTACTTCTTATAATAATAATAATAATAACAATAATATAATAGAAATAATAATTATAATAATGGAGTGCCAGGGCACATAACCATCAATAAGATCTATGAAAATTAAAACCTTTCTTAATTCGAGTATCCAAGGGTGGCCAACTCAAGTAAAAGAACGTTCATAAAGTAAAATAGGTAAATCACATTGACCTCTGAAAATGTTTGAAAGTATTTTCGATTACCTTTCAGCCTGATCTTCATTATTGACAAATAAGGTTATTTAACGGACGTTTATTAAACTTTAAGACTTTAGGAAATACCTTTGTATATACATGTGCAACGTCAGGGTTTGTGTGTGTGTGTGTGGGGGGGGGGGGGGGGAATGGGGGCGGGAAGTGAGTCAAACTGAGGAGAAAGCTCGTTCTAAGCAATTTTCCCGTTTGTCATAATACTAGTAATAATAGTTGTCTTGCATTGCAACAAAGTCAAATGTCAGAATATTTTACTCCCCCACAAAAAAACCTTAGGATCTACAATATTGATAAAATTGACAGCGTTTACAGACAACTGAACAAAAATATGTGAACTTTAAATTTATGTTTAAATTTTATGCGAAGCAGTAGAAAACATTCGTAGAAAAGGAGAAAATGCTGGTTACCAGCATTTTCTCCCTTTCCTACAATGCTTTTCCAAGACCATCTGCCTCAATGCAGTTTAAATTTTGAATTTTGTGATAAAGAGTTAAATTGACTTACACAACATAGAGGTCAAAAGTCATTTTAAACCAGGGAAACAGCGAAAAATACATGTATCTAGTCATTAAAAAGGTTGACATCTTTTTTTTGCTATTGGATGTCACTAATACTTCGTATTTTTTATATCGTTGACCTTTCATGATTTTGTCATATTTCCCTGTGGTGCCATGATAATTTAAGATCAAAACCAGTGTGATAGATAAATTATCTAGTTTTACGCCCGCAAAGAAAGCACACCAGAATCACCCGTCCGCCGTTCTGTTGGTCCATGTTTTAGCATAATTTGCGATAACTAGTACATCTTGCAAAACAATGGATATTTTTCCATACTTTTTCCTGGTCTGTATTCACATGTATTCAAAAGCCTGATAACACCCATTTTTGGGGGGCAAGCGTAAAATCTGTAGGCCCTACTGCTGCTTTGCCAGACCAGGGCCCATATTCACCAACCATTCTTGAGAATATTTTAAGTCTTATTCTCCAAGGTTTTCTCAATTTGTAAGTTACACAACTTCTGATTGGCTAAACCGAATGGTTTAGCCAGTCAGAAGTTGTGTTACTTACAAATGTAGAAAATTCTAGAGAATAAGACAAAGAACGTTCTTAAGAATGGTTGGTGAATACTGGCCCAGAACTACATTTCAAATTAACGAAACTTCTAATGGGAAAACCAAATAGTTAGGCAAATCAGAAATTGAAATTGGGTTACTTAACCCTTTATTCCATAGATACTCATTTCTACGCATTGCTTGTATGAGCCTTTGGAAAACATTGTGGCAAAAGGTGAAATTGCCCGTAACGAGCAATTTCACCTTTTGCCACAATGTTTTCTATGCTATCAAAAGGTGTCATATACACGTAAGAAACAGTTTCATTCTTGCTGGTATTAAGGGTCAATTAGAGAAACCATAGAAATGCCTTATGGGGTAAAGGGTTAATAAATCCATAGTAAGACTAAGTGGGGAGAGCGTAGCAACCGACTGTGGCTGTTTAAATCTTTTAATGTTCAGCTTCTTAGCGTTTAACTGACTTAGTCTTTTTTCCGCCCACATTACAAAATAAACCTGCGTTGGTTAGTTTATAGAAAATAGACGGTCCAAAATTTTCAAATATGGGCCCTCTGATTGGATAGAAAAGTAGAACAAAGATTAATGTATATTAGACCCTTAAATATAAAATAGACCCGCCAGGCACAAAAGGACCAAATGCGAATTGCGACAAGTGTCAACTCCAGTCAAACTGTGCGAATTGCCCAGACTGACCAAGATCGACACTTTTCGCTTGTATGATATTTTCTCTGCATGAAAAGCAGCAATTCTACCTTGTTATACAATCATTTTTGAACTGTCAGCTTAAGGTAGTAGACCCCTAATACCTCTAGTGCTACATTGCATAAAGTTTTCTTGATAGTTGATAAATACGGATTTATACAGGTATAACTTTTGCACATTTTTAACGGACCAGAAATTTCTTTATCCCTATCTTGAAATTACTTATAGATACTTTTGTTAGTTTCCAGAAAAGGGAGATAATTACTATCTCTCTTTGTAATGAAGATATAGTGGTTTTAGATTTATAAATGATAATTCTAGAAAAAGACAAAAAGAGAAAAGTGGCTTGGTTAAAGCAGTGCAATAACACTCGTTTTTAATCATAGCAAATTTTGCAGGATAATATTATTGTGGAAATAGCTATTTTCTATTAGGGGTCTACTACATTAAATTGACGTGCACTATAGTTGAGCTGTTTTCATCTAATTGATGTCCGGAATTTCAAGATTGCCTTTTTTTGCGTTTCAGTTAAATATATCTAAAGCACTAGAGTACGTACTTGAACCACCCACTGCATAAAGCTTCCCGCCAGAACTGCACACAGCAACACAACGTCTAGGGGAGGCAAGCGGTGCAACTTCTTCCCACTGGTCACGTGACGGATCGTACCTCTCCACTGAGGACAAGGATTCATTCCGGCTGGCTCGTCCTCCTAAATGGTAAACGTCAAACATTTTAACTTTCGTGGTATTCTAGAGCACACATGTGTGGGAGACGCAGATGTATAAGTAGAACCTCGGCTCCTCACACAAAAGGTTCCCAGTTCGAATCCCGTAATGAGCAGGGTTTGTCTTTGGAATTGCTTAGATTTCCTCATGAGTATTTTGTCCGTATTGACCACTGTTTTGTAAATATATTCTCAGTCTTTTGCCGACAAAATTTTATGAATTTGAAAGTAACACAACTTCTGATTGGCTAAACCCTTTGGTTTAGCCAATCAGAAGTTTTGTAACTTTCAAATCTATAAAACTATCGAGAATTAGACAAAGAATAATCTGAAGCATGGTTGGTTAATACGGAGCCCGGTAAACGTTCCAAGCAAGCAATCACTGAGAGAGATTAATCAAAATTATATGTACTTGTCTGAAAATCGATGTAAAATGAATAGGTTTAATTCGTAACCTGCTGAATTATTGAAATGAAAGTTTCAAGCTGGTAATAAAAACCCAAATATTGTAACGTCAAAGCGAATTTGGGGGAAAAACATATGCTCATATCGGACAAAAGTAAATTATGTGCTGTCTGATCTTGATCTCGATCGTCCACTAAAGGTCCTTGAGTCGTGCTAAGTAGCCTATGGGTTAATAAAAGTTGTAAGCACTTGTTTCAGAATCTATTAAAAAAGGTTTCAATTAAAGGATTCCGCCGGGTGTAGTGGAGTTTTACAGCCGTTAAGAGCGGTGTCAGACTTAAAAGAATGCACTTTCTAACTTTGGGTAAAAATTAGTCCAAATTAAGATATGTTTTGACAGCAGGACATCAGTTACAATATCTTAGTTTCTGATTTAACCCTGTACCAAACGACAAAATTTTATACTTGTCCAAATGAAAGCACTTGCAAACGATAAAACAAACGTAACAGTCAAAAATTAAAAATTTGTTTCCAGCAGGGTAGAAAATATAGTGGGAAAAGGAGAAAATGCTGGTAATAAGCATTTTCTCCTTTTCCAACAATGTTTTCAAAGGGCTTCTATCTCAGGGTCAGGATTGTTTGGTAAGGGGTAAATTGATTCAATAATTAGCGGAATATGCTAAAAGATGAAAAAGTAAATATCTTTAACAAGAGACAAATGGTGTGAGAGGTATTGAGAGATAACTATATATATATATTGAAGGAGTTAACGCCTCCGGTCCATTATTATCCCCGGTTTTTTAAGTACAAAAAATGAGTTGATTTACACTATGACAACGAACATGTAGACAAAAGTCACACACACGTATAAAGGAAAACACATCTATACTCATTTATATGTATAATCACAGGCACTTGAAGCCTTATTGGTTTATCATCGAACACTACGATTTTCCGTGGTCGAACATTGAACACTTACAGCACACCGGTGCAACGCTTGTATAACTTATCCATGGAATATACTAAAATTTTCATTTATGCCATTTCTATAAAATAGCATAATTTTACTTTTACCGGCCCTCTCTGTATCAATAAAGAGGGGATCGCCAATGTGCTATTTAAAGTAACGGTGTACGATAAGGAAATTTTCTTTATCCATCGATAGATCAATGGAGTTTCAGGCGCCTATGGTATTATATAGACTTAAAGAGAGAACAATTTTGAAGCACTGTAATGAGAGAGAGAGAGAGAGAGAGAGAGACAGCGAGAAAGAGATAGATAGAGAATTGGGGTGGCCAAATTAATCCCAAGTCTTTATCTACAGAAAGTAAAACAACTTCAGAGCCGTTGTGAGTAAATGTTGAAATGCCGTTTAACTATAGCATTTTCTCCTCTTCCAACAATGTTATTTACATTTTCTGCCAGTAAGCTATCGTTTAAGTCTCATTTAACCCAAAGGTTGCTCAGCGCAACTCGTTGACCTTTTCCGGACGGTGTAGATTAAGATCAGACTGCACAGAATGTGCAGTCTGATCTTGAATCTATACTGTCCGACAGTGAGGTTTTTTATTTCTCAAGAATTAAGTTTGAGGTAGTACAATTCGAGTTTTTGCCATCGGCTGGAAAGTGTGTGTGTGTGTGTGTGTGTGTGTTGTTGTTGTTGTTGCTTTTTAACTAATTAAGCAGGATAAGAATTAACTCATTACCACACGATCCCGGCTTTTAACGACCCCTAGAAAGAAGCAGCTGAAAAAGCTTTTGAAAACATTGTGGGAAAAGGAGAAAACGCTGGTAACCAGCATTTTCTCCTTTTCATACAATGTTATCTACTCTATCAAAGAGAAATTCCATTACTTTAGCTAGGTTTGAATTGTCGTCTGCAAATGCTTTCAATTTGGATAAGTCTATTATTTGCTTATATGGTAAAGATTTAACTTGTCCGCAAACCCTTAAAGGTGGCCCTTCAGATTTTGAGTCGAAAATTTTACAATAATGCAAAAAAAAATCATCCTTATACTCCAAAAGCCTTATAATTTTCATTCATGAAACTGCAGTAGTCGAAAACCATCCGACAACATGAGAAATTAGAGATTTACTACAGCCCAGGTCGACACCGACAGGAAACACGGTCTATTTTTACATAAGCAATTCGTTCATTTACACACCAGAAATAAACAGACGAAGCTTCAAACATAGCATCCGAAGAAGACATTATGGAAAATAATTACATGTTTGTTATCTTATGGAATTTCAGAGTCATTAGTCAAGTGCCAGTCACTTAACATTCCCACAATGCTTTTTTTGGGCGGGAAATCTAAAAATAGCCTAAGAGGCTACGTAGCTTTTTAAGGGAATACCATCAAAAACATTTTTTGTATTTTGTAATTTTATGATTCTTAATTATTCATGATTTTTTTTTTTTTTTTTCATATAAATTTCAGTGATATATACATTTTTTTTTTAATTTTGTGGGATGTGAAAATTCTAGATACCCACCTTTAAAAAATAACAAAACGAAAGTATTATGGTTTGCTACAGGATAAAGAAGGCCAAGATCAACTCACACCCCCTTAGAGCACGGTTAACTTTTATCTTGCCAAATAAGTAAAACAAAATTTTCAACTCGATAGTAATGGTCCAAACAGTGCTGCTTTAAAGTTAAGTTTTGGGGGATAATATAACCTAATCGGACAGTGTAGATCCAAGATCAGACTGCACGTTCTGTGCAGTCTGATCTTAATCTACACTGTCCACATAAGGTCAGTGAGTCGCACTTAGTAGCTGAAGGGTTTAACCCTTTCCCAAACAATCCCTGGTTTTTACGGGTCTGGAATAGTAACCTTTTGAAAACATTGTGGAAAAAGGAGAAAATGCTGGTTACCAGCATTTTCTCCTTTTCCCGCAATGTTTTCCACTCTATCATAGACAGGAAACATTTTTTCAGCAAGAGTTGAATTGTCGTCTGCAAATTCTTTCAATTTGGTCTAGTCCAAAAGTTTGTCGTTTGGAAAAGGGTTAAAAAAAAAAACTCTAAAATATTACCATTCTATTCTTGGCATTGAATTGGAATGCGTTATTCTTCATTCTTTCCAGTAGTGTTATCGGCTGATTTATTTCGACTGCGAGTAACTTGACTAACTTCTAAAGATTTATACGACTCTCATTAAAGTTTAATCCGTACATACGTCACTTCCTGTCAGATTGTAGTCAGATAACGTTTGTAACCATCATCCCACGCCATTTGTGGTTTTGTTTGTTTATTCTTTTGTGTTACCGAGCTTGATGCCTCAGTCGGTAATGTACCCAAGGTGAGGGGGTTGTTAGTACGATTCTTAGCTCGGCCTTATTTTTTTCGGAGGATTTATGATGTTCATAGTGGTGGAATTCATTTCTGTCTTGCCACTTTACATCCTTGTACAGTACTTGCCACCGCAATATAGTCTAGATCTACTTGTGTTGTTTGAAGCCGCTCGAAAGCAGCTTCCAGTTGGAATGCACATAAACTATTAGTACCATGTAGATGATCCATCCTCGGATACCCCGAGGTCTCTCTGTTTGCTACGCTAAATCGACCCCTGGGACAATCGACTAATAAAACTTTGAATCAGCCGCAGAAAATCGATACGAAACGTCATAGCGTACAGTCCACTCGCCCATCACAAAATGATGATGGAACCAATGAAAAGCCAGCATTCGGCCAGCGGTAAAGCAGGGAAATTCAATTAATTGTCTCAGGGGTCGATGTAGCGTAGCAAATAGGGAGACCCCGGGGTATCCGAGGATGTAGATGATCAGTAATTATTCGACTGGTCATTATTTTTGGAAAATTTCTAATAATGTCGTATTGTTGTTATAGAATTAAAAAAATACTCCACGTGACTCTTTCTCAACTATTACAACAGACCTTCTTGAAAATCAAATCTTGTTTTCTTGCAGTATATAGTTCATTTCCAAATAACAATCACAAAATACAGCATAATAAACATCCTTTAATTGGCTAGTCCCCCGAAGATTTCAAACTTACTGGATTCCTTCTATTTTCCCAAAACGAAGTTTTTATGCTTTCCGTTTGTCACAAGCCTTCCCATTTCTCAATGGTTTTCGTATTTGTCTACTTTTTTTTACAAAACAAAATAATGCTAATTATGATATAGAAAGCATCTTAGAATATGATAATCAGGATAAAACGGCAGTAAATCTTTGATCAATGTATGGACAGTTCATCAAAGAACAAACAGAAGACTATAGTTAGCTATTTATAGAATATTTGCGAAAAGATAAATAACCCTTTTTTCTTCCCTTCGCCGACACTTTAGCCGAATGGACTTTGGTTGCACGGAACATCTACTTTATGAGCCTTGTATAATCTAGCATTTAGGCTAGATCTACTGTACTGTCTGTCGAAACTTTTATGATCAGATTGTACGTTCGGTACAATATAGTAGATCTAGTCCTGAAGCGTCAGAGCAGAAAGATCAAATCTTCGACAAAGATTAGATCTACATACGCAGAGAACGATTTATTTTACTTTCTCCACCATTTTCATATGTCACATCTGCCAGTCACTCATCAAAACTAGATCTAGACTTATTCCGTACAGGTCTATAACTAAGCGTTCTGTCGCTCAAAGTACAAACGCAGATACCGAGCAAGAAATCAAAAGCACAACCTGTTTGGACTCGCAGACAAGATTTATTAGATTTATTACCTCCCTTTATGATTTTAACAGCTCTTTCAATCGGTACACACCAGTCAGATTTAAGTAGCAAATAACATATACACCATCTGATAACAATATGTATTTTATATTTAGTGACGGTAGATTTATGGCTTATTACCATTTCAGATACCTTCCTGTAACCTAATTTATTGTATACTAATAAATATTTATAAATATACAAAAATTATTCACAGGTACACAATCCTAACGTCTGCAAGGCGTGCTAGACACGCCAAAATGCTTTCAATTGAAGGAGGACGTGCGTGTAACATACGCATGGCCACCATTTCTTGAGACCTGGCCCCTCGGGGTTGGGTTGACTCCCAACTAAACATCAAGTAATAACCACAGAGGTAACTGTAGTGCGAATGTACGAGACTCTTGATGTCACAACAACATCAAACAAGATTAACACGCACATTGCTGGCCAGAGATCCCTGATGAAAGTTGTTTTTTGGCGCATCGAAAGCTCAGGTCATTTAGCACCCATATATGTGTTAAAACATTTTAAGAGAAAGAGATTCCCTAGGTAATCAGGAACGTCTACAAGACAATGTGACGAGCACATTGCTGGACAGTTCGAATTCATGGGAATTTAATTGAGGGGTTCATCCAGGTAATCAAGAAAAGCCACAAAAATATCACAAACACGATGCTGAACACAGATTCCCTACCCTACTAGGTAATCAAGAACACCCACAATAAAAATCACAAACACATTTCTAGACAGAAATCCCCTAGGTAATCAAAATCACCTACAAGCAAATACCACGAACACTTTTTTGGACACTTTAGCAGCTAAGGTTATTTCATGGCGGTCAGTGACGCACATGTGTATCCTGGCTTTCTCATACCGGTACTTACACTACTTTCTATCCAAAGCCATCGACTACTTTTTTCACATGCTTCTGCTGGACAGAGATTGCCCTTTGTAATTAACCCTTATTCTGTTACTAATGGCATTTTTGGGGAAAACATTGTTATGTACATACCCAGTTATTTCTAGCTTTGTTCATGTGTGTATCTATTTTTGAATGGTTTTCCCCTGTTCCTATTTTTAGAACTGGATTCTCTTTTGTGGAATATTGCTCTGGAAGTTTCCGGACCTTATTACAATCTGATTACTAGAAATTATGCAACTGATTTTAACATGAATTTTCTGGAAGTTTCCCTGTTATTATAAAAGGAAAAGCTTTTTACATCTCGGTGTTCACTAGTTAATACATGATTGCCAGACTACAGTAGGGATTATCTTGTGTTTGTGTCCTATAATTAGTGCTTGGATTACATTCAGTTTGGATTCGGATCAGACTAGACTAAAGTGAGGATTACTTCGTGTGCTTGGATTACATTCAGTTTGGATTCGGATCAGACTAGACTAAAGTCAGGATTACTTCGTGTGCTTGGATTACATTCAGTTTGGATCAGGATCAGACTGATCAGGCAACAATACATTTGCAGAATAAACTGCGCATGACGATTTGGACTATTGGCTTATGCGGAATAGACTGCGCATGATGATATGAAGTATTGGTTTATGCAAAATAAACTGCGCATGCGATATAGACTTTTAATTTATGCAGAATAAACTGCTCATAACGATTTGGACTAATGGCTTATGTGGAATAAACTGTGCATGATGATATGAACCATAGGCTTATGCGGAATAAACTGCCCATGACGATATAGACACTTGGCTTATGCGGAATAAACTGCGCATAACAATTTGAACTATTGGCTTATGCAGAATAAAATGGACATGACGATATGAACTATTGGCTTATGTGGAATAAACAGCGCATGATGATATGGTATGAACTATTTGTTTATGCAAAATAAACTGTGCATGTGATATAGACTTTTGGTTTATGCAGAATAAAATGCTCATAGCGATTTGGACTATTGGCTTATGCGGAATAAACTGTGCATGATGATATGAACCATTGGCTTATGCGGAATAAACTGCCAATGATGATATAGATACTTAGCTTATGCGGAATAAACTGCGCATGATGATCTGAACTATTGGCTTATGTGGAATAAACTGCTCATGACATCATTGACTATTGGCTTAGGCGGAATTAAGTGCACATGACGATTTGGAATATCGGCTTATGCTGGATAAACTTATGCCGAATAAACTGCACATGACGACACGGACTGTTGGTCTAGGCAGAATAAACTGCTCATAACGATATAGACTATTGGCTTATGCCGAATAAACCGCGCATAACGATTTGGACAGTTGGCGCTTAGGGTGACTCTACGAAAACTATTTTGATTCAATTTGATCCGATTAAAATGTTAAGAGTTCTTAAGTCTTTACCACACGACACATGGTTCGAATAATGGAAAGGATAGCTAAAACATTTTGGGGTAGGAAGGACTAAAACGGTTGTTAAAAGCATTTTCTTCTTTTCCAACAATGTTCTCCAAATTCTTGTTCCTCAGTGTCGTTTAAACTCGGAATAATGTAGTAAGGATTTACTGATTTTCCCTATTATCTTTTATCTCAAAATCATTTATGTGTGTACACAATGTGTACCAAAATCTAACTTGGATTTTATCCAAATGAACTTACTTTGAAAATAAATACAGCCTTTGGAACAATGTGTAAAAGGCAAATTTTCCCACAAAGTTTGCTATTTGAAAAAAACTTATCATTTTGTTCCGCTAAAAAAGGATATAGAGCCAATGACGTTTCGACAATGGACAGATGTCAAAATGCAATGTGGTTAGGATTATAATTGGAGCTAGCCACAGTTTTTTTCTGACCAAATTGTTCTACATCCATTGACGCCATTCTTACCGGCATCTCTGACGTAGAGTGGTTAAATATAGGTAAACAAACAGTTTGAGCATTGTATACACTCAAATTTTCAGTTTGATAGAAAAAACCCAAATGTTCTAGATCTATTCAAATTTATATATTTTTTTTATTGCTATTTCAAATTTTTGTTTTTGGAAATAATGTCACCTAATCGGACAATGTAGATCCTAAATGCACGTTCCAAATTAAATAGATGAGTATTTATAGAATGCCATCTAGCAGGAGATAATGTTACAAAGTTCTACAGGTTTTCATGGCCCTAAGGTAAGACAAGGGGCGTTGTTTTCTACGATCCCTGGGTAGATCTAAAGGGATTTTGAACAACATAAGGAGAGAGAGAAAAAGTGTAAATATTACCGATTAGTACGAGATTAAAATTTTGTCTTCAGAGTAAAACATTTCATTATTACATCTATTATGGCCAGGCCTAGAATACCTACCTGTTTATTTACCCAAAATTCGTACGAACCTATCTAATGGATTTGTGATTCGTATTACCTCCCTTTACAATTTTGATGTACTTACCATGCAATATGAAAAAGAAATGTAAAATAGACAAAAATGATAGGTTTTTGAGAGAAATAAATATTAAATGATGAAATATGGCAATAAAAAGTATTGATATACAAATTTTTTTTTTCATTACTACCTGTTTAGTTGTTAAACTGTCTTTATATATAAATGCTTAAATTCCCTAGATGCGTCCACAATCCTACGTCTGCAAGTCGTGCTAGACACGACAAAATGCTTTTAATCGAACGTGGCCGGCGCGCAACCCGCACTGGTCATCATTTCTGGAGACTCGGTCCTTCGGGATTGAGTCAACAAAACAGATCACATCATACGGTAAGTCGAATTACGACCCACATACAAAAGAGACTACGCTCTACCGACAAGGCTATACCATTCTCATATTGTTCGAATTCATGGGAATTTAATTGAGAAAAATCTAAAATCGTCGTTGAATACGGTTCATGGCCAGACGAGGACAGAATGTATCGCTATGAAACAATTTGGAGGACTTTAAGTAAGGCTTATAATCGCAAGAGAATATCATGGAACAGAAAATTAGAACAGAACATCTTAATCCTTTACCCCATAAGGCATTTCTGTTGTATCTCTACTTGACCCTAAATTGCAGCAAGGATGAAGCTTCTTGTGTATATGACGCCTATTGATAGCAAAGAAAACATTGTGACAAAAGGTGAAATTGCTCGTCAAGAGCAATTTCACCTTTTGCCACAATGTTTTCCAAAAGGCTCGTACAAGCAATGCGTAGAAATGAGTATCTAAGGAGTAAAGGGTTAATCGAGTATTTCTCTATCCCCTCCCACTCACCCACTTTTCGCATGTAACTTGATTTTCACTCTTTTTTTTTGTATGTTCATTTAATATCTAAATTTCCTTTCTTCTTTTTTTTTCCTCTTATTTTCATTCCTCTATTTCTTTCTCTAGTATTCAAGTAAAACCCCTCCTTTTTTTTTTTGTTTCCGTAGTTTGCTATACATGTGTGTATAGATGTTTTTCTTGTTGTCATATAATGATTATTTTGTTCTTTTCATTGTTTGGGAAGGAACGATTATAAGTTGGTAGAACTATAGTGGCCCAACCCCATTTCATATATTGAGTAAAATATGTTTGAACTAAAGGAAAATTATAGGCTACGTGGCCTTTTTAGGTATTCTTTTTCATTGTACACCAGTATTTCGCTAAGGATTTTGTGAATCATGTAGGGATGTGTTTAAATAAACTCGATGACTTTTTAAAAAAAAAATAATAATAATAATAATATAATAGAACAGAACAAAATTTACCGCCGAAAATCTAAAAAGGCCCTGTAAGTGCCACATATTTGTTGCAGCTAATACATGACATTCTAATTATCACTTTAAAGTCTCATAGATCTACTAGGAAAGGAAAGGAAATGGTACGGTAATCTAACTACAGAATAAAAAAAAAAGAAATGAAAATACTCAAGTTGAAATAGTTTATATAGACGATTAACTGTTCACTAAACAAGCCCTGGTTTGAACAACACTTGGAGAGTGGCCTTTTGAAAAACCTTGTGGGAAAAGGAGAAAATGCTGGTAACCAGCATTTTCTCCTTTTTCCACAAGGTTTTATACACTATCAAGAATAAATTCTGTCATTTGTGCCATCTCTAATTTGTTGTATGCTACTGCATTCAGTTTTGGACTATAGTCTAAACTATTCTCGTTTGGTAAGGAGTTAACCATTTACAAAACAATCCTTAGTTTTATGACCCTAAGATAGAAACCTTTTGAAAATATTGTGGGAAACGGAGAAAATGCTTTTAACCAGCATTTTCTTCTTTTCTCACTATGTTTTTTTTCCCTGCTTGAAAAAAGAATTCAATTTTTGTGTCACGTTTATTTTCTCGTCTGCAACTGCTTCCAATTTGGACCAGTCTAAAATTTTATTTTGTCTTTTGGTAAAGAGTTAAAGAAGAATCGTACAGGGTGTTTCATAATATCTGTCATGGTCTTCAGCGTGGCATGGTAAGGTGCTATTTTGGATTTTATCCCCAGATTATGTGTCGTTTCGAGTTTCAATTTAGCTTGGTATTTTCAGGCTAGCCTCCTGGGTTTGCATTTGGTGAATTTTGGAGTATAGGCTAAAATGGCATTTTCACAAGTTTTTCAGTTTTTTTTCCGACCATGCCACTTGTTCAAATTGATCATTAATCCTTTCCCAAATGATAAATTTTGGACCCTTCCAAACCAAAAGAGTTTGCAGACGACAATTTTAGATTTGCAGAAAATGGCAGAAAGTTCTCAAAAAGGGTAGAAAAGACTGTGAGAAAAGACTTTACTGCAGACACGTAAAAACCAGGGCTTGTTTGGGAAAGGGTTAATATCACTATTTCACAAGTTGAACATAATTTATTGATAAAATCTAAAGAATTAGGGTTGTGCTGTTGCTCCTTATAATTTCATACAGATTATATAGACCTTTGTTTGAGGAAGTTCAGTTCGGCGTATTACTGACCGACATGAGTTTAGCTGAGAACCGTGTACTGCCACCCTAGGATTTTAACCATGGTGTCACACCACTGCGAAATTGCTTCCGAGTCGTGGTATCAAAGAAGTAGTCCTAAGTGAAAGTTTGCAGTAAAACTTTTGTTGCACTGTTTCACGGAGCCAAGATAGCTTGGAGGTATATAATTTAGATTTGTTTGATATTTGGGCATTGGGTGACCACTTTTATGTGTTTTTATTGTGCACTGACAGGACTATACTTTGTATCAGGAGAAACAAAAACTTGTTGGGGTCATAGTAGACTGGTGTCAGTCCTTTAAATAGAGCCTTTTCATTAAAAAAAATAATGAAGTAAAACTGAAAAACAAATACTCTGTGTTCTCAAAGTTCTGAATGTCTGATAACGTAACCTGTAACTCAGAAGAAGGGCAAGTAACAACACATATTTCTGTGACTTTGCTGTAGTTGTGTAACTTGTTTATTAGAATGACTTAAATGCAGGGCCTGAATGCCAGGCTAGGGTCATGGCCGTGAATAGCACTCTCTTGCACTCCGGACCATTCACATTCACCTCTGTAGTGGGCTCAGAAAATAGTCCGTCATTATGTGATACCTTCGTCACATGACCAGAACTCAAAATGGCGACACATACGCCAGTGAAAGAAAGACCAATATCGAATGCTTTGTGCATACGGCCAATCAGACTATAAGTGGTAGGAAATATGAAAAGGGGGAATTTTCTGAACAGCTTAAATTCTTTTAAAGGACCCTAACCAATTTCCGAGCAGAGTTGTCGTTCGTTACCTCACATACATCTCTGCGATGGGCTAAATGACAAGAATCTTGTCAAACCGTGGAAAAGATGTTTTGTTACTGTTTAACTGTTTCAGATGTAAAATTGTAAGTTAGACAAAAGAAATATGATTCCGGATACATCATAGGTGCGTTCAAACTGATGAATTTACCTGTATAAAATGGAACTATTTTTTTCGAGCCTCTTCACTTTTCAGAATCTTACGCCGATTTTAACAAAAATGACTGCGCCCATAAATGATGACAACTGATTTGACACACCGCTGGATCTAAGTTTGTACGATTAAAAATCAAGTTATCGTCCTTAAAAGATATTTAGGCTTTTCAGAAAACCCCTCTTTTGTTCATTTCCTATCACTAAGTCTGATTGGTCCCATGCTGTTTGAACAGCACACAAAACAATCGATATTGGTCTTTCTTTCACCGGCGTTTGTGTAACCATTTTGAGTTATGGTCATGTGACAAAAAATATGACGTAATGACGGAGTACTTTCTGAGCCCACTACAGAGGTGAATGTAATGATCCGGAGTGCAAGAGAGTGGACCATAACTTGTTTTTTAATCTTATAAACTAAGATCCATCGGTGTGTCAAAACTGTTGTCATCATTCATGGGCGCAGCTATTCAGTTTCTTAAAATTGGCGTAAGATTCTGATCAGTAAGGAAGCTCGAAAAAAAATCAAAGTTCGATTGTATACAAGCAAATTCATCTATTTGAATGCATCTATAATGTATCCAGAACCATATTTCCTTTGTCTACTTTATAATATTACACATGAAACAGTTAAACAGTAACAAAGCATGTTTTCCTCGGTTTGACAAGATTCTTGTCATTTAGCCCATTCAGATACGTATGGTGAGAGTAACGAACGACAACTCTGCTCGGAGATTGCGTAAATCGGTGTACCTGAGAGGATGAAAAGTAGGGTGCCTGTTGGTTGGAAATTAGAGAAACACGCAATCGGTTGACATGTCATTTTTTGCAGGCCTATGGTGTTCCTTTTCAGAGTAACGAACTGACAAGCTTTAATTTTGCTGTCAAGCGAAACTTCGAATACATGGTCAATTTTGCTCTATTTTTAATTTGCCAAAAAAAAAAACACAGGTGCGACATCATGTACTGAATGCGGGATCACCTGTCACGTGCTGTTTTAAGGCCTAAGATCGACTTATAGACTGGATTGTCAATAAGTTAATATTAATTCAATAAAGGCCAAATACATGTATGCGGGACTTTTTACTTCCCTTTATAAATTTTTAACGCCATGCTAGATGTTACAGAAATGTTAGAGAAAAATAGAGGAAGTAAGACTACAAATCAATTAACTTGTACGTTACAAAATAAGCCTTTAAAAGAAAAGTATTCTTTATATGATAAAAATTTCCATTTATTTACCTGTTTTATCGTGAAGTACTGTCAATTTATAAATACACCTTATCGAGTAAGTAATGACGACCCTACGTCTGCAAGACGTGCTAGACACGTCAAAATGCTTTCAATTGAATGTGGTCGAGGCGTATCATGCCCTTGATCAACATTTCTTGAGACCTGGCCCTTCGGGGTGCGGGTCAACGCCTATAATACCGGAAGAATTCAAATCAGAACTACTCACATAACTCACTGCAGTACAATACGTAACTTCCCATCAATGCACAAAATGCTCGCCACCAGTACTGTGTCCCCTTCCGCCCATACTTAACTCATACCAAACGACAAAACTTTAGAGACACATGTCCATATTGAAAAGACTTGCAAACGACAAAAAAGATGGAACTAAAAAATTGAAATTCGTTTCCAGCAGGGTAAAGAACATTGTAGGAAAAGGAGAAAATGCTGGCTGGCACGTCCTGTGCAGCCTGATCTTGTTTTACACTTTTCGCGAAAGCGTATTGCCAGCCAGATTCGGAGTGCGGAGGTCCAACTGATTCTAAGCCCCTTTCTATCATGCCTCTAAAAAAAAAAATCATTGCAATTTTATTATGTTCTGTTCTTTATAACCCAGACAATTCCAAATAAAGCAAAAGAGGGCGCGCTAAGTGTGTATTGTCAATGAGGGTACGGTGGCACAAAAGTGACATGGAAGATATATTTTATACTACGTGCGCACGCAGTAGCTAATACGTGCGCACGTATTAGTTATTACGTGCGCACGCAGTAGCTAATACTTGCGCACGTAATAACTAAACTATTACATGTGCACGTATTAGCTAATAGGTGCGCACGCAATAGTATTACGTGCCAACGTATTAGTTATTACGTGCGCACGTATTAGCTACTGCGTGCGCACGTATTACTTATTACGTGCGCACGTATTAGCTACTGCGTGCGCACGTAGTATAAAATATATCTTCCATGTCACTTTTGTGCCACCGTAATGAGGGGGAGCAATCGACAGGAAGATATTAGAAAGATAAATAATGTACATCCGCACTTGACCCGATAATTCCGGGTATAAATCAATGACCCCGAAAAAGAAATGACTTTTGAAAATGTCGCGTTCAAAAAAGGGGGAAATTGCTGGTAACCAGCATTTCCTCCTTTTCTCACAGTATTTTACACATTTCAAAGACGAATTGTATAGCCTCATCCCCTACCCATCACAACCCCACCTCACCCCACGCCACCCAAACTTTCCTGGTTAATTTTCTGCATGTCACAAGACCCGCATTCACCTACCTTTCTTGAGAATATTCTTACTCTCATTCTCCAAGGTTTTCTAAATTTGTAAGTAACACAACTTCTGATTGGCTAAACCATTCGGTTTAGCCAATCAGAAGGTGTGTTACTTACAAATTTAGAAAATTCAGGAGAATAAGACAAAGAACGTTCTTAAGAATAGTTGGTGAATACGGGACCTGCAGTATACGGTATACCTCGTAATTTTTGTTGGAATTTAGACAAAATGGAATTTATAGATCCTTATTTACTATTATGTGATACCTTGCAGCAAGTACCTTGGTACAATACAACACGGAAATGCATTAAACCCCTTCTAGCCAGTGCGCAGCTTAAATACATGTACATGAACCCTCAACATCTAAAATGGCAGATAGCAGCACTCTAAAGTGTAAAAAATAGCTTCTTTTGAGTAACATAAATTTTGTCGTCTGCATGCGCTTTCAATTTGGACCAGTCAAAAATTTTGTTAATGTTTGTCATAGTACTACCATGGAAAATGGGGTTTGGTTACGATACAATTTTAGTCTTTAATACAGAGTTCATTCATGTCAAAACTTTGTCGAAAACTCTCAACTAAATGTTTTATTCCATTTACGATACAAAACATTGCAGGAAAAGACTAATAGTATTTAAATCACTCTCACATTTAAAGATACGTAAAATAATGTCCACTTACTTACTGAAATAATCAGTGAAATTATTCTTTTTCTTCAATATTTGTATATTGAAATATGTTATATATATTGCATGCTTTGTACTATACTGCTATGACCGTTAAGCTTATATGCTTAACAGTAGATATATATAGGGGGGTCGGTCGTAACAATCTTAACAATCTTAACAATTTTACAGGGGGTACGGTCGTAACAATCGGTCGTAACAATCTTAACAATCTTGAGTGGGGGTACGGTCGTAACAGTCTTAACAATCTTAGCACTGTCTTAACAATCGTAGCACTGTGCACTGTTTTAACCCTGCCTCAACAATCCTTACACAGTCTTAGCAATTTGACTGCTTAAGGGTTAAATCTTAACAATTTTACAACCATGTCACAACAATTTTTGTACCGAGGTGTTTTATTTGGTAGTTTTTGTTCATAAAAGATTATTAGCTGATGGTAGATTGATAAAGAGAGTCTGTTATTATGAATAAGGAAGATATTTTAAAAAAGTACTATTTTGACCCGAAACATCCAGCTGCCTATGGAGGGCCTAAAAAGCTGTTTACAGTTTTACGAAAAAAGTATCCCGGTGTTTTTACGGAAAATTACGTATCACAATGGTTGAGCAATCAAGATGCTTACGCCATTCAGAAACCCATTCGTTATCGTTTCAAAACGGCTAACGTGAGAGTAACCTCGATTAATGAACAATGGGACATCGATTTGCTGTCCATGATAAATTTAAGTGACGATAATGATGGTGTGCGATATCTCCTGTTTGCCATTGACATTTTAAGCAGAAAAGTACGTGTGCAACCACTGAAGAATAAAACGGCAAAGTCTGTGTTGAAGGGTATGAAATCTATGATTCAAGATGTTAAACCGAAAAAGATACGTGCGGACAAAGGTTCAGAGTTTGTGAATCAGTGGTTCAAAAAATTGATGAACGAGGAAGACATTTATTTTTTCACTACACAGAATCCACCAAAAGCGAATTACGTAGAACGAGTGCAACGGACGATCAAGACGGCTCTTTATCGTTATATGAGGCATCAAGGTTCCTATCGTTATATTGATGCGTTGGACGATATTGTGGCAAATTACAACAGCAGCCCCCATCGTAGTCTAAATGATTTGGCACCGAACCAAGTCAACAAAGACAATGAAGCGGATGTGTGGGCGTTTGTCTATTTAAAAAAACGTCCGAGAGTAAAGAGTAAACCTACATTTCTTTTTAAAATCGGAGATTTTGTGCGCATAAGTTTTACGAAAACACCATTTCGCAGAGCTTATCAGGAGCAGTATACGGCCGAAGTTTTTCGTGTAGCTGGAAGACTGCTCAAGCAGGGCATTCCTATGTACCGGTTAAAAGATTTGAAAGACGAAGACGTGAAGGGATTGTTTTACACGAGTGAATTACAGAAAGTAGATAAGGACGAAAATAGTCTATGGTTTATCGATCGCGTTTTGAAGCGAAGAAAAAGAAATAAAAAAGTAGAGCTTCTGGTAAAATGGCAGGGATTTCCAGATACATTTAATAGTTGGGTAGATGCAAATGACATTAAAGACACGGGAAGCAGTGAGAAGTAAACATGGATCGGTATATTTATGTGCGTAGTGATGAGAGTGATGTCTTTTTCGAGGATAATCGAACGACTAACTTTAAAGTACAACTCAAATATCCTCTCTACTTGCCTGGAATGTGGAAGGTAGCTCTAGTAGAATTTAACGCTACGGAGAAATCAAGGTCAAAGTTAAAAGCGGATGATGGGTTATATATCTACTCTGATTTGTGTAAAGAGAGTATAGTGGACGGTGAGGAACGTCCATTGTTACGACGGTTAGAAAAGAGTACTAAAAGCAAATGGGATTATATTTTGAGCACCCCGTTTTACGTCAACGTTGCTAAGAACGAGGTTCGAGAATTCAGTATCTATATAAAAGGAGAAAACGATTTATCGGACATCTATTTGCAAAATCCAGTGCGATTAACACTACATTTGAGACGTTACCCATTCTTATGATAAACATGAAACTTTACGTACCTAATCCACAAAAGTGGTCTGATTTCTTCTATCGTGTGAGTACCGGGAAGACATCCTTAAACCAATCAGGTGCCGGGAGGAAACCGCGAGTTATTACGGTTGACCAATTGAAACCGGTAGAAGATAAGCAGTTGTCCATCAAAGCTGTCTTACCTTCTGAACAGACTGCAGCGCAAGCCAAGTCGGAGTTAGAGAGAGATAATATAAATCCCAAAACAGTTGAGAACATGTTTCAGTCAAGTTCTAGACTCTCTAAGAAAAGAAAGTCGAGATCAACCTCCGTACCTAAATCTAAACGTCGACGTGTGCTACAGAAGCGACAGCGTGGTTCGGGATTAAAAAGGAGTGCTTACAAAAAGCGTTCTCATAAGAAGAGAGCGCATTCTAACAAGAGGAGTACTAATAAACGTGATATATTTGAAATCAAATAATGTCGACATTTAATGAGGTACAGTTTAAGGAAGGATTAGTATCTGAGCTTAGTTTGTACGATCTTCCGAGTACTCAAACCAGCGTAAAAGAATTCCGAGATGAAGAAGTTAGGTCTATATCGCAAGTGTCTTCGGATGGACCTTTCGAGTTCAGAATTAATGCGCAGAATTCTCTGGACTATCTAGACCTCAAGAATACTCAGATTTACGTAAAACTGAACGTGGAAAAATCGGATGGAACAGATCTTACGGCAGAAAAAGTGGGTCCTGCCAATTTGTTCTTGCAAAGCTTATTTTCAACGGTAGAAGTGACATTACAAAACAAAGCCACAATCACCTGCAATTACAATTCCTATAGAGCCTACATCCCCACTCTTCTGAAATACGGACAGGATGCGTTATCGAGTCAAATAAAGAGTCAAGGATGGCTTATGGATGATGCGGATTCTCCGGGGGTCACAGACCCTTCCGGTACTAACAACGGGTTATTCGAAAGAGCTAAATGGATCGCTAAATCTAACAGTCTAGACTTGCAAGGACCCATTTTTCACGACTTATGCGATATGGATCGATATCTTTTAAATCAAGTGGATGTGAAAATCAAGTTTTATAGAAATCCGGCGAGTTTCGCGCTGCTTGCGGTTGATAATACTACGGATTTTAGAGTTGTTATACAGGACATTTACGTCATTGCGAGAAAGGTCAAGGTCAATCCTGCAGTGATCTATGGCCACGCTCAAATCCTAGAGAAACAAAATGCACTTTATCCGTACACGAAAAAAGAAGTTCGAGTCCAAACTATCGCTACTGGAAGCAGTTCATTTATTTGGGACAACATGTTTCAAGGAAAGCGACCAGAAACAGTCATCGTCGGGTTCGTCAAGAGTAAAGCTTTAAATGGAGACTATACCACGAATCCATTTAATTTTGAACATTGCAACATCACGCAAATTGTCGTGTATAATGACGGCCTACCAGTGGGTGGAACGCCTGTTAAAACTGACTTTTCGAAAGAAAGGAGTGTTGTCTCGAGGGCCTATGTTAACCTCATTCAGAGTGTGGACAAATGGAGACGAAATGAAGGTTTTGCTTTAGACGTGGACCATTTTAAAAGCGGCAGCACCTTATTCGTGTTTCAGTCAGAGCCTAACTTTTCCCATCACGGAGAGTATTTATCCCTAGTGAAGAGCGGGAATTCGCAGTTAGTTGTCCAGTTTGGTAAAGTACTCTCAGGTGAGAAAAAGTACTTTTTTTACTTGAACGGCGTATAACCTTTATTTTACCACAACCCATAGACTCATCCATTTTCTATACATATTTTACCACGTGTTTGTTTTAAGTATGTGTATCTTTAATGCTTTGACACAATGTTCTTAAATCTTTTTTTTACTTTCTTATAGAGCCAATGACTTGTATCGTATATTCGGAGGAGCCGGCATACCTGGAGATCACAAAGGAACGTGACTTAATATTACAAGCATGAATACATCGCAGCTAGAGTGTTGTATCAAGTGTGACGATATATTGTCAGCTTATGCTATCGGTGTTTTTGCGTCGGACACTCTTCCGCGTTATCCGATTAATAGACCGTACGGGCTAATTGTCAACACAGACAAGTCTTCTGACCCAGGTCGCCATTGGTGCGCCATATATGACGATGGGTATGGACACGTGGAATTCTTCGATAGCTATGGTAGACCTCCGGACAAAAATAGTGTTTATATATCAAGGTGGATAAATCAAAGAGCAAGGACTTTCAACGTTTGTAGAAAACAACTTCAAAGCGATCATTCAACCGTGTGTGGACATTATTGCATCCTATATTTACATCAAAAAATGAAAGGAACTTCAATGGATGACTTTGTAGCATTATTTAGCAGTAATCTGGACGTAAGTGATGAATATGTTGAAAACCTTGTGACAACAGCTTTTCCAGACTGCTTTTCAAACAGTTTTGTATATAATCAGACTTGTCTTCCGCTTACTACTCGAACATAATGGCATATTATTCGTGTACATGTAAATAAAAAAATGAAAAATACGTGTTGTTTTATATTTTATTTTACACAAATCTATTTCTATTTTACACAAATCTGATTATGCGGCTATTTCTTGAACGGAAACTATTCGCAAGAGGTGATTTTAAAATTGTCTAAAATGAAACTTTGATCTTCGATAGGGCTAAATTCCCGACTTTCGAATACCAAAGGTTCGATGATCATTTGATCTATCAACGTTTCATTCGATCGAATTGATGAGACTTCTACCGATGACGAATCCATTAATTGATCTAAAGGAGTTTCATTTGTAGAAGACTCTTCATTCACGTGTAAAGATGACTCTTCATTCGTTTGATTAAACGATGGGTGATTTCGATTTTCTTCATCATCGATTTTACATGGCATGATTGTAAAACCATTTAAGTTAAAACTTTGATTTTCCAACAATAACGCGGGATAAACTGTTTCTTTTATGTGAATTGATGAGACTTCTACCGATGACGAATCCATTAGTTGATCTAATGGAGTTTCGTCCATTTGTATAGATGTCTCGTCATTCATTTGTAAAGACTCTTCATTCATTTGACAAGTAGACCCGTAACCTTGATTTTCTGCATTGATTTTGTAATGAGAATATGCGTAACTCTCCACGGAATTAAGCAGATATCTTTTGTCATCAAAAGCGGATAACCCCGTTTTGTTAATATTTTTGCAAAAAAGTTCATGGCGATGGCTTCTGAGAGAAGTCATGGAGGACACTTTGTTCTTTTCCTCAAACAATACCAATTTGTAATGTTCGTGTTTGAGGTCCTTTTTAACCGTCACCTTTGAAACACCTTTAGCACGTTTCTCCTCTTTGTTTTCACATGTAAAACTATACATTTTGGACCTAAGTCCCACAAATTCCGTAATAGGTTGTCCGTTTACTTCGTCCTTCATTTTACCGAGAGCTTTCTTATTGTGGGTACTGCGGAGGGCGTGGTTCTCGGGATAGTCAGATGTGTCAAACAAATCCATAGAAAGCATCATATCTTCGTAAATATCATCCGTTTTGCAGTGGAAGAGGAGACTATCCGTATCCGTCATTTGAAGCTGAGCCTTCTTTCCGTACTTTTTCTTGATGTAGTCGTACCAAAACTCGTACATGAGGCATTTACTCAAATCTGAAACGCAAAGAAAGTGCTTTTATTACCTTTTATTCGTGAACCAGATCTAATTGGTCAGTACCGCAAATACTCTGAAGATCATTATAAGTAATACCAAAATATAGAAACTTACATATTTCTGAGTAAAAACAAAGTAAGAACACCTATCATAAATTATCGGGGAAGGGATGGAGTATTTTACATCAACTTACCCAAAATGCACATTCCGCAGTAGCTAGGTTTGAAGAGTTTTACTTGGGAACGTAATAATTCCACAGCAACTAGATCTTCATTGAAGATGGTTGTATGCTTGTACGTAGGTTTGGCAGATAGCTTCCTTAATCGCTCTTCAATATGAACCAGCTCGATATTTTTGTGTTTGCGCTCATTTTGTAGAGTCTGAAAAATATAAAAAGACATGATTTCTATCTACTTGGAATTCTACGCCTGACATTGAATAAAATAGGATTTGGAATCAAAATTACCTGATTAAGCACATTAAGTTATCAAAGTTTACTTCTTTCAAACTTGATTTTCTTTTTTAAAACTCGAGTTATAATATTAACAAAGAAAAAAAGTGTAGGTGTACCTTGCCAAACACGGAGCAATTCATTAGCTTATAGAAATTCTTCTCGAACGTGGATTTGGCTTTTTTCCTCATCTCGGTGTTAAAATCTATATAAGGCTTCATCCAACGTTTCTGTTTGAATTGTAAAACTCTGTGGATGTCTATCAATTGCATCCCAAGTCTTAGATACAGCTGAAGATTTCTGTAATGTAGAATGTAGTTCGTTTTATTACCCAGAGTGGCGAGTAATTTTTTAACCTGTCCTCGAGAGGGTAATGGGTCATTGTCTCTCAGTCCGTGTATTTTTCGTAGTAGTTGTTGCGCATATGGCGAGAGTTGTTCATTCGAGATGATCCTTTGTTCCGGTGCAAGAGGAAGACAATTGTGTAGGTCATGTAGTTCCTCAGGGTATTGAAGAGAAACGGCTAGAATAAAACCAAACTCTCCGTCTTCTTTGATGGTAGAAACGTCAAAGCCTTTCGCATCATCTAAGAATTTGAAATCACTGACCGGAAGTGGTTGAACCATAGCCGATCCGTATAAATTGTTTGCATCTAAGTACATCAGATAAGAGGTAGTACCTGATGGATCGTAATCGTCTAGATAAGGATTGTTGGCTTTCTGATAACGGTTTGAAATTTGAGAAAGACCTCCGCGCGTACCGTGCTCGATCATGAGTATCATATCGATATCTGTGAGTAATTCTAACTCAGCTCCCGTCATTTTGAGTAAACTTGCCCAAGATAAACCTGGGGATGTGTAGAAATGACAGGGGTCCAACTCGTATTGACTGAGACATACTTTTCTGAAGGACTCAAACACATCCGTTAATAATAATACATCAGTCTTGCAATATAAATCATGATAATCTCCTAACGATGACAAGTTGAATTCTCGAAATACTTTCTGTGCATGGGTGTAATCTTCGTCCGAAATACTTTCTTTCTTTATAGAAGAATAAAACTCTTCAATGGGAGGTAGTTCTTTTTCATCAAACTTGTGAAAGGAATCCATATATTCGTAAGGGTAAACGCCTTTACGAACGAGAAGTTCAGCCTGTTGCTTTTGATCAAATTCTGAGAGTAAGTGCGGAAAAGCATCGAGTCCGTCTTGTTTCAGATTTTCCACGAGCGTTTCGAGTGAACTCGGTAAGAATTGAAAACTATCCAGGAATCTAAGATCCCCTAGGGAGAAGCTCACATATTTTTCGGAAGTTTGAGGAATGCACCTCAGTCTGTAATCTTTGAATTGCCCCAAACTTTCGCATAAAATGTGTGCATCAAAATTGCGTAAGTTGTGAAACATTACACACGTGAACTTTGATTGTTTACAGTTAAGATTACAGTTGTTACACGCAGCTCCTATGATTGCACCAGTAAGATGATTGTGATGTGCTACAATTTTCTTGTAAGTCCTATCGTACAAAGTAAATACTTTCTTACACAGACAACAGTGCTTAGCTTCCTCAATCAAGCCTTCATGTTCTGGCATAGGTTCGATGCGAGATAGAATTTCTCGAATTTGTCTTTGCTCTTCTATCAAACTTTCTATAAGTTTATGAGCAGCATTTGGACCTCGATACACGACAGTTTGTTTCGTATAACGCGAATCTTCACAAACCACTTTGTACGCAAAACCACAGACTTCTAATTTTGCGGCAGACGTTGTGGATGCAAAGTTTGGATTTGGCGCACAAGTGTGAAGTTTTACATTCACCGTTTCGAAATCCGCGTAGATCGTAAAGGGAACTTTCAGGGTCTTCTCATACTCTTTAAATTTAAGCATTACATCTTTTTCGGTCGATGGTAATATGACCTTTTGTGGCCCGTGCAAAGAACACTTCTCTTTATGGTTTACCAATAAGTTTTCTCTCGTAAATCCGTGTAAACAGTAAGGACAAAAAAACATTGCACCTCGATGTTTCTTGGTTCGCGAGAGAAAGCGATTCATGTTCGTAATTAGGCAGTAATGGGACATGTCGTTGTTTTTTAACCACAGGAGATTCACGTGATGAAGACGGTTGCTGTAATTTGTCACGCGCGTTGGTATAATCGATTCATCGTCAAAGCCAAATACATTGACAGAAATGTTCTCATTCTGTTTTTCAAATTTTACAAGATCAGTTAAAGCTACTGGGTACTGTATACCGCTCATCACTACTTCACTTTCGTAGGCTTCATATAGACTTGGATCCTCAGGACTTTGCTGCTGCGGGTAAAGTGATGCTAATATGCAATAGAGAAAACACCTATCATCCTCATTTTCAATATTCAAAATGGAACGACTATTCAGGAGAGTTTTTGGTAACTGTATATAAGTCGATCCTGATATAGGTCTGTACACTACCGTATGGATCTCAAGTTTAATGATGTTCTTTACGAACCAGTTAGATCCCTCTTTCTGGTATTTTTCTAAAGCAGCAAAGATTTTCTGAAAGGCTTCATTCAAATCATGGTCTTGCAAATCTTCGGGAAGTAAGAATCGGTATGTTCTACTTCGAAAATAAGGGGTTGAGCTGCTCGTTTCCTTTCCATCCTCTCTTTGCATTTCAACTTGTACGCATAAATTCCATTTAATGCCTCCAAGTTGACGAGCGCGTGATCTTAAATAGTTCGCGATTTCATCCCTAGTATTAGCAAAAAACGTTAGCATATCATATCTTTCGTTTCGTGTGGGGTATATAAGCCTGTTTTGTACCGAGTTCCTAAGCGCTGATTCATCATAATTATGGTGTACAGCTTCATTTTCCATAGGTGGTGTAGGTAATTGAATATTAGACGTATTTTCTTGAGACTGCGTAGGTGCCTGTGAGTGAGCTTCAGTTGTCTTATTCATAGATCCAGTTCTATCTTTGGAAGTTTTAATACCATCATCATCATATAATGACCTCGATTTTATATCTTGTCTACCCCCCTCTTGATTCAATGGGTGGCATTGTTCTATATGATTTACTAATTGATGATAGCTTTCAAATTCATTTTGACAATGCCGACAAGAAAACGTGCTTTGATTGGATCGGTTGTGAGCTGAAGCGACGTGACGACAGAGATCATAATTCTCGCATGAAGTTTGTTTGGTTGTCTTCCTTGCTTTTTGTAACCCGTGAATAGTCCTTTCGTGTCTTTTCAAGCTGAATGGAAAACTGAACAAAGCACCACATTGATAACATGTATGTTTTCTCCTGTGCACTTGCATATGCTGCGTGAGATATTTCTTACTTTGAAACGTCTTGTGACAAATATAACATTCGAAATTCCGATTCTTTACATTATGGTCTTCCATATTTGATATTTTTCACGTAACAAAAAACACAAGTGTTGCGTATCATCTCAGAAAAAAAATTATATCCATTTAAACATTTTCAATCATCAAAAAATCATAAATAAATCCATTTATTTTCAACGATAATTAAATCCTTCTCAGCAAATAGATCCGTTTTCAACATATTTCTCGCTTAATGTCGTATTAAAGCTTCACAAATCCACGTTAATACGCACATCCTCATCTATATTTCACTAACACATTTGTACTGAAACAAAGTCGTTTTGTGAGACGTATTTAAATGATAGAACTCCGAATTATCCCGTATTTGCAAATTAACGGACATCTGTTCCTTTATATTCGAAAAAAATAATAATCGATGAGATTTCATTATTCAACCCACCTGCATATAATTATGTGTTTGCGATATTCAATAGGGAGCCTTAACGTCCGCTTTATTGTTCTGCGGTAAAGACTTGTCAGATAATGAATGAATTTTTTTTTTTTTGAAAACGCACCTGCAGTGCAGCTGTTGTAAGTCATTAATTCACTTTTTTAGAAGCTGCGTCTTTGTTAAAAATGATGAGAGATGTTTATTCAAGACACCTGCATGGGCGCGCTTTTTTTAAAACATATTCACCGAGTCACGGGAAAATACAGCTTTATGAAATTTATAGCGTAAACATCATAGTTGAGGATTAATTACCTTCAAAAAGTGTAGTCAATCCACTGCTTTCTCATACGTTTGTTTCCTCTGGATTTATTTCCCCTCGACCTTTTTCTAATAAACTTCATATCAGAAAGTGTTTTTTCTATGAAAAGCGACGGCTGAATTCCTGTTTCACCTTGGAAGGTTTTTGGTAGTGGAGAAGGTGTGCTTTGGCTCATATCTGAATTCGTGTTTTCTGTTGATTGACCACCACGTTGCTCTAATTCTTGCTTCGAGACATCGTTAGCAACGTCTACATCTGTTTTCTGGTTTTTTTTCTCTTCTATTCTACATCCCTCGATTTGTTCTAGGAGATGGTCATATTTAGTTTTGGGGATAAGAACTAATTCCTGCGCCATTTTTATAAGAGTTCTTTTCTAATAACATTTAAGAATTTTATGAAATGCGATGAATATTTTACTAAAAGTCTTTTTCTCTCTTTATCCGAAATTGACTGACTCACAAAACGACGAATAACCGTCTTGTGCTTTTTCAAAGAGGTTTTATCCGATTGATTCAATTCGCGATTACCCATCAACACGTTGTACACGATTTGCACAATAGCACG
Source organism: Tridacna crocea (assembly GCA_943736015.1). Lineage (NCBI taxonomy): Eukaryota > Metazoa > Mollusca > Bivalvia > Cardiida > Cardiidae > Tridacna > Tridacna crocea. Next base: position 41,014,873 of record OX031066.1, on the reverse strand, counting down.
TAACTGCGTTTTCTCTATCGTTTTTAACATAGCTTGTCTCTGTTTTGTCGAAGTACTCAAAAGAAGACGTAAAAAGTCCCCTTCCTGACGCTTTAATTTGTTCATAGCTTCTTTTCGGGTGTATATACGATCATCGTTTGACCAGGAATGATATTTGTCCGAAGCTTATAAGTGCTATCCGAGTGGGACGACAGGTCGACAAGAAGATACCCGTAGCATTTTTCCGTTGCCTTTCTATATGCTTCCATAAAGTAATATAACTGTCGAGGAAATATTTGTCGACCTAGATTTTGTATTTGTAACTCATCCCGTCTGTTTTTAAAGAGTATGAAATAGTGGGTGTTTAGACTGATAGTGCGGAACTCTTTACCCGGACTGAATGCATTTTGGGAAACGAGAATGCAAAAGAAATTGAAATGATGGGCGTATTTACAATATATATTGACTACATCTTTGCTGGTGCTAGCCTCGGTCATTAAATCGTCTATGATAAGCAGTTTATGACCTGGTTCTTTCATATACCACGTTTCCAACTCTTGCTTGGGTGGTAGTCCCTCGAAGAAAACGATGTTCGATAGTTCCCGTTTCATCTCATCGTATAAAGGTTGATCCACACCATAGCAATAATAGGTCTTACAAATAGGGGCTTTAAACATACCATCCGCATGCTTTAGGATTTTAAACAGCAGATGAGATTTTTCGGAGTTAGTTGGACCTGCAGGGGAAAAATGTGTAAAGAAAAAGAACGTATTACATCGATTCACGAATATTTTTAACAATAACTTTGAAGATTTTGACTATTTTAGTCCATTCAAAAGTAAATATAAATCGGAGTACCTATAACTTGTGCAGTGGCAGCCGTTTCCAATTTAACTACACTCTCCATGTTTCAAAGATTTAATCGAATCTTTCGCAATACGTTCCTTGTTTTAAACACTTTTTTCTGGGGAAAAAGAACTCAGTGAAAGCATATAGATAGTTTTACATTGTATTTATTTAAGACTACTCTCATAAACCACATTTATTACATGATTATAAAACTATGAAATATGCATAAAGTACTACAACACACAGAAAAAAATACAAAAAAAGGATGAACAGATACCAAAACATCGATAGCACAAAAAAAGTACAAAAAATATGGCATTATTTAAAAAAAAAAAAAAGACATTTTTTACCGATCTTAATACCACACTCACAAAACACTTTCATTAGAAAAATGAGTACAAAACATGACATTGAAAAAAAAGTTTTTTTTCCTGTCTTAATACGACACTCACAAAACGCACATTTTTAAAAAAATGAGTACAAAATATACATAATGTACTGCAGAAAAAGTGAATAAAAACATATGGCACCGCACCAAAATATCAACTTAGGAGAATCTTTTTTCCAGTTTCATTATAGATGTAGCCATTTTGATTAAACGATTTTTCCAGGACCCCATCTTCATGTCGGTATCTCTCCAGTCACGACAATCAAGTTTTAATTTGTACAGATCTATTACTTCTATCGGCACAGAATCCAACATGTATACTGTCCCGTACCATTTTTCTATCACACGTATTTCATTGATTTCACGCAATACATAATCCCAGTAAAGTTCTAATTGTTCTTTCGTTGACAGCATTAAGCACTGGTGATCGAGTTGGGACAGAGCTCCATCTTTACATCCATCACATTTCTTTCTAAACACGTCTGTCATGACGTCGATAATTTCTTTCGCATAAAAAAAAATCGAAATAAGAGTCTAACAATGGCACATATCGTGAATCCATTACCAAGACGAAGCGTTATCTAGCTGACACAGTTGTTCGAGGTATGATGGTATTCCGAATGACTCCGGGTACTCGTCTGACTGCTTTGTACCATATCCAATCATTTTAAGGAAGAAACAGTCATTCGACCATTTTTTGTGTTCATTTAGCGGAACATCGGTTGGTCCCCACTGCGATAATTTTACGCCGCACGAAAAACATTCGCAAGAATCATTTTCGTTCGTATAAAAGAGTCCCGATGATGCCAGGGAGTACTTATCCTGCCGCATTTGTTTTGGCCATGTCTGAAACGTTTTTAACCGATTTTGAAAAAGCAAGTATCTCCAGTGTTTGTGTTGATATTCCACTTTACTGCTATCCATATCTGAACTTCTGATTTATCAACGAAGAAATGAATCAATCTACAAGTCCTCATAGTCTTTATAACCGTTAGGATTACAGCGAGCGCAGCGATAGAATTATATTTGGTTTAAATGCTCCTCTTCGCATTGCGATTCTGAAAATGTACCACTTAAAAGGTCCTTTTTACATTGAGATTCGGGAAATGTACCGCTCAGAAGGTTCGTTGGAAAATTTTCGAATACATCTTGAGCTTTTTCGCAATGGGACGTTTCATTGACGAGTAAAGAAACACTTTTTGGTGTACTATCGGAATCACTAAAATCCCAGGGAAGCATTCCGTTATAGCACGTGTTATCCAATAGATTTTCGGGCCATTTTTTTGCTTTTTCATTCTCACTTCCCGGTTCTGTTTCATGATGACTTCCTTCTGCTTTATCAAACAACCTTTGCTTTGCTTGAGAAAATAAATCTGGAGAGAGCGGTTTTCTTGATTTGTCATCGATAGTTTTTTTAAGCGTGCTTCCTTCAATAATGTAACAATCCGATTCTTGTTCCGGCGTTTCATAGTCTTCCATAAAATTTTCATGTTTCTTCTGCTTTTCGTTCTGTCTTCGAAATCTTCGTCCGTAGCAACTTTTCATCGCGGTTTGTTTTTGAAAACGTCTTTCGTGAAATTCACCGTTTAGGTGGCAGCTTATGTAATATTCAGAGACCCACTCATCACAAGTGGAACAATAGATATTTTTAAAAGTACGTTTTTTCTTTGCTACAGACATTATTTTCAACGTGTCCATGTTTTTTCACTGTTCTTCTAGAAATGACATCAAAAACTGAATTCCTTTCTGAGAATTGCAAATAAAATTAAACGTGTCGTTGGGCAATGTGACAAATTTCGAAGCATTTCTAATCATCACAGTAATTCCATTACACGTTTTTTTTTATTTTGAGAGTTACGTTATCACTAATTTCGCATCTTATTGTTTTTTTTCAACGGTATATATTGAATATTTCTAAATTCTCCTCGTTCGTACTGTATCCTAGCAAAGTCGATAGATGCTTGTGCCATCGTTTATTTTTGCTCACTCATAACTGTCCTTTTTATCAATACGGATGATACCGTTGATTTTGCTGCCTATCCTGGATCTTAACTCCTATAGTTGGTATGTTGGAAGGTGCGGACTTAGCTGGTTCAGGGTGAGAACGCCTCTGTATGGAAGGCCCCGGAAAATTTGAAGCTTGTTCGCTTTCAAATGGTTCTTGAAACGACGTTTCTAATACGTTCTCCGGTATTCCCGATACCTAAAAAAGAAAACGAACAAATATAAATATATAATGACACTACGTTAAAATATGTGTCGAAAATATGTCGAAATATAATCCTAGACTAATGTTATCATCACAGTTAAAACATAACGAAAATTAAAGTTGAAAATATGAGATATTTTGCTAATATGAGTTTAAAACATAAATTCAAAACTATGTCGCAAAAGAAAAAAATCTTACCTGTTCTCTCTCAATTTGTTGAGCGTAAGACTCCAACTCTGAGAGGCAGTCTTTTAAAGTTAATGCGTCAGACCACCTGAAAGACAAGCTTTTCCTTTGGGTCTTGTCGTAAGAGCCATTCTGTTGTCTACATTTACTGCTATCAAAAATATGTAGCCACAGTTGACCATTCCATCTCGTTAATGACACATCTCTACCATATGCGAACCTCCCTTGCACTTTCGTTAAAAATCCCTGACTATCGCGTGTAGGTTCCATGTCGATGGTTTTTAAGGTTTTTTTTGGATAAACGCTGGAAATCTAGCTAATTTTATAACGAATTTACGGTCCCTTGATTGGTCGAATATATACCGAGATGTCGTTCAATCTGATTGGCTAACTCGCAGTTGAGACATTTGATAGGACAACGCATGATTAAACCCGTCTTGCCACCTGCATGTGATATCGCGCGTTCGTGGCTTTCAAAAGGCGCCCCGATGTCCGCTTTATTGTTCTACAGAGATGAAAAAGTTGGGTAAAAGAATGATAAATGAGCTTGTTTATTATAAACACCTGCGAGGCAGCTGTGCACGCAGCTGCGGGATAGCTGCGATACATCCGCAAGTTATTTTGACTTTATCCATTCCCATCACCTGCTTCTTTGTTCCAGGAAAATGACATTGTCACATACAAGAATAAAAAATGAATTTGTCATCAGCACACCTGCGTGTCCTTTCATTTAAAAAGCGTCATAATGTCTGTACCTTTGTACTGCTCAAATGACTTGTCAGATAAAGAATAATTGATCAATATGGTACGTGTTTTGCATTAAAAAGGTTCATACTAGACCGGGGTCTATATCTCAACCGAAAAAGTGGGTGCCTTCATTAACAGCGGTTGTCAGTGCACACAACAGTTCTAGTTGCAGTTAATTACTTGTTTTTAAAACGCAAAAGGTTGGTCTCCGTTTTATTATCTTTCTTTTCATACAAAATTAAAATTTATCTTAAATTTGCATTGATCGACTTTTTGAGCTACCATTTTATCTTTTACAAATTTCTTACAACATTGATATTTATCTTAAAGCTTGCAATGAATGATTTTTTTTTTGCAATTAATTACTTGTTTTTAAAACGCAAAAGGTTGGTCTCCGTTGTATTATCTTTTTTTTTTCTTACAAAATTAAGATTTATCTTAAATTTGCATTGATCGACTTTTTGTGTGTTTAGTTAATTTGAGCTACCATTTTATTTTTTACAAATTTCTTACAACATTGATATTAAAGCTTGCAATGAATGATTTTTTTTAGCTAATTTGTGTTACATCTACCTTTTTTTTCAGAAACAAAGATATGACAACATTTGGAAACAGTGACGACCGTTTTACCACCACTGAACTCATCGAGCTTTCGAGGGAAGTGAGTTTTGAATGGGAAATTTTTGCGGTGTTGTTGGGCTTTTCCAGGTACCAAATTCAAACCTTAAAGGATAGTACACAAGGAATAGCAAGTCGAACGTTTTGGTTAATTTACTCGTGGTATGATGCTGTAAAACATTGTGATGATAACTGTCGATATCTTCTGGCAAAAGCATTCATGGGGATTGGCGATAACCTGACAGCATCCATAATTGTTGGTGGTGATGGAAGCCTGTTATCCCAAATTCGAAATATGGAAATGAGACCAGCTACTGAAGAAAAGGTCCGTGAAATTAAGTTTTAAGACGCAGGACTAATTTGAACTAGCCCTATTGCATGCGTATCGTTGCAGTGTGCTTTGTTGGAGTGAACTTTTTAAGTGAATTTTTTTAATATTGCTTTTCATAGATTTAACTAAATGAACATCACAATGCATGACTCTAATATGTATGTAAAGCGATTGCGCTATTATGTTTTGTTTTCCTTAAATTAACCGAGTGTATTTTCAAGCGTGACTTAAAGTAAACAGCTCGTAAATGGATAGACTCAAGTCATATTGCGTAAAGGAGCTTTGATTGTATGGAGTATTATTTCAGTTCTACCGCGGCGGCCAGTGCACTTATCCATGCTTTCCTGGAGTCTCTTTTACCAGTACTCCGCACAATGTTCTTTCCAAGCCACTGGCTGCTTTCCCACAAAACCATCATCGAAATAATGGTCAGTGGTGGGAGAGGAATGAATCCTGTCGCAATGACTATCATCAATCCTCGGAAAGAAATTGACCGAGTCGGGGATCGAAGTCACGACCCCCTGTTCTCAAGTCCCGATGCTACCAACTGAGTAACTGGGGTTCGGGGCTCGTAAAGGAGCAAGCTTACTAATAAACGGCGAGTTGTAAAACTTTATTTCTATAACCATTTACCACCAAATATATAGAAATGCAATAATTGCATATGGGATGAATGTTTCGATATGATCTCTTTTTTTAGCTTGTATTTTTCCACCGTGTGTTTCCCTCAGGTTTGACGTTGTTTTCAAAACTTTGATCATATTTTAGAGCGACAATCAAACTCGCAATCTGTTGTTCAGGAATAAGATACGCTAGCAAAGGTACTGCCCAGCCGGATACTGCGTCGCGATAGAACTGAAATACTGTTGAAAAAAGGCGTTAAACACCACACTCAAACCATACAGTAAAGTAGGGCGGGGTACAACACAACCAATTCAAAGTTGAAAGCGGTGATCAATATTGTCCAATACAGTAAGAGTTTTCTGTCATAACTTGAATGTACCGTGTCAATTGTTGACAGGATGAAGTCAACCAATTGTATTGTATTGTATTGTATTGTATTGTATAACCAAACCAACCAAAGTATTTATTTTTAAACAATCAATTTACTATAATGAACTTAGCCAAGAACTGTTAAAAAACGACTTTCAACCATTATATGTTTTGAGTTATTTCATTAACCTGTAATAATCATGAAAACATAGACTGGTCGAATTATCTTTAATATTGGTTAAAATTTAGGCTATTTTAGAAAAGTTTAGAAAACATTGTAACAAATGTAGTATTGTTCGTTATGAGCAATGTCACAATGTTTTCTATGCTGTCAAAAAGTGTCATTTTCACATTAAATGGTGTTTAATATTTGCGGTCATTAAGTGTCACGGTTGCCATGGAAATGTCTTATGCGGCAATGGGATAAACGATCGTTCTACCTTACTTAACTCTCTACAAGATGACAACATTTTTGGACCTATTTAGATTGGAAGCATTTGCAGTCAACAAACGTTGGCTGTAATGGTGAGAATGATAGAAAACAAGGTATAAAAAGGAGAAACTGCTTGTTATGGGTAAATTCTACTTTATCCAGAATGTATTATAATGTCATCCTTTGGCTCTAATGGTGAGAAGGACAGAAAATATTGTATGAAAAGGAAAAATTGCTTATTGAGGGTAAATTCTCCTTTTTCCAGAATGTATTTAAATGTCATCTGTCTTAGAGTCATAAAACTCGGGCTTATCTGGTTAAATCAACAACTAGCACTGTGTTTCGAATTGAGCCTTGGCATTTTATGTCATTTTTTAACAATATTCCTATAGCTATTACCATAACAGTTACCTTTCTCCATGCATTATATTTTTGTATTTCTATTGCAACGGGGCCTGTGATTATCTGTTGTAGTTAGAAATACAGATAAACTCCTGATTTTTTTTGTGATGATTATCTTTAGTATTTAGAAATGACGATATTATAATTTGAAATATTTGGTTTTAGAAATAAAAATACATGTATAATAACTTAAACTGTTTGATTTTGCCTTTTTTCCACAGAAAGAATTTGCAGTTTTATAGGATAGATAGATAAATCCTTTATTAAAGATTTGATCTTTACAGATCTTCATCATCACACATTCACAATCATGTATTGTTTAAGTGTTAGTACAGAAGGATTAATGTAAAGGTAAAGTGAGTAGATCGGAGAAAAAGTAAAGAAAAATATTACGCTATCATTTACTGAAAGGTTATTGGATGTGACAAAAAGGGAAAATTTTCATATAAAAACATTTTCACTATCTGTCACAGGAAATGTTGGCATTGACGCGCTGGAGAGAAGGGTTCCTGACATCCCATTACTAACTACCCGACGGAGTTCTCTTTTGATAGAACAAAGAGCGGGATGCCTTTGTATTAACCATTGGAGCGGCGCATATTGGAAAATTGCATTGAAAAAGAAAAAAACTTTCTAAAAGAAGACAGATGGCGTCGAGTAAGATTAAACTGCTCCTTAGTGAAGATTAATCTTTCTCGTTGCTGTTTGTCAAAACCTAGAATATTATGAGATCAGCAATCGACAGGCTAACAGACGACAACTTCAACTTAATCTGGAAAAGAAAAATATATTGTGGGGTCTGGAAAAAAAATACTTTTCTTAAACAATTTCTCCTATTCCCACAATGTTCTCAGAAATTACAATACCGAGCTCCCCCATAAAAAAGGCTCGTTGTCATAGAAGAAGCAAAGTACACAAAGAGCGCAATGACTTTGTAACCATTGGAGCGGCGCATATTGGAAAATTGCATTAAAAATAAAAATTTTTAAAAGAAGACAGATGGCGTCGAGTAAGATTAGACTGCTGCTTAGTGAAGATTAATCTTTCTCGTTGCTGTTTGTTAAAATTGTCTGAGATCAGCAATGGACAGGTTAATCGTTTTACAAAGAGCGCAATGACTTTGAATTAACCATTGGAGCGGCGCATATTGAAAAAATTGCATTGAAAAAAAAACTTTCTTAAAGAAGACAGATGGTGTCGAGTAAGATTAGACTGCTCCTTAGTGAAGATTAATCTTTCTCGTTGCTGTATGTCAAAACGTAGAATATTATGAGATCAGCAATCGACAGGTTAACCGTTTTACAAACGGTAAATGTCAAACTCTTCCCAAGTTCAAAGAGCTAGTCGACGACAATTTCAAGTTAATTTGGAAAAAGAAATATTGTTGGGCCAGGAAGAAATTGATTCTCTTAAACGATTTCTCCTTTTCCCATGATGATTTCCGAACATGTCTACTTCAGACATATAAAACGTCAATGTTCGAGTAAGAACGATTGTCTTTTGTTTCTTTATGAAGAATTTCCCCCCTTTTCTACAAAGTCTTTTTTCCATAATCTTTAATCCTCGCAATAAACATTCTTTTCGAATGGAACTTTCAGATTTGATGAAAGACGTAAAGGATGAGCGCAGTATTAATCCTTTACCATAGAAGAAAATTCAACCGTTTCAAATTTTAGGCAGTAGCAAACAATTTCGAACTGAACTCAGTTGAGGGAAAAAAAGTATGGCAAATATTGTTTTATAAGAAGAAACTGTTCGTGATAAAAAAAAAATTCTACTTTTGCCGTAATAATTACCGAAGATTTCTACTTCAAATGATTTAAGAAGTGATAAGGAGCAAATATTATTAACCAGTAATTGGTTCACTGAACACGCATTCGAGTATCGTCTGCTTTACAATTTACACCCCTACCCTCATCGAACTGTACTTTTCAACACTAACCCCATATTCATAAATCATGTACGAATATATACTTTCTGAGAGAATGCGTTTCAAGAACGGCTTGAAGATAAAGAGTGAGAACTTGTGTGTTTGAACGAAGAAACTTGATTAGGAGTGTCATCGACTATAAAGATGATCGAAGTTGCTTTTAAAGCAGGACTAAATGGTAAAATGTACTGTAACGATAGCATAATTTATTCGTATCGATTCCAACGGAAGAGCGCGCATTCGCAAGGTCATTAGATTACAGGTGAGACGCGTCTGCATCGACAGGGATGACATGCTGAATAAAGAATATCAAAATTCATTTTTCAATCTTTTCATACCATAACGTAATACAACTGGAACCAAAAAAACTGATTCTGCCAGGTATTTGCAGTTATATTTCTTTGTTTCGTCGGGCAGGTGATAAAAAAAAATTGCGCCATACTTTAACACTTTCACTACCCAAATATACAAACTTCATCCCGTTCGACAACTGAAAATATAACTTATTGTAACTTTAGAAAATTTTTAACCCAGGGGTTTGACTTAAAAATAAAAGGGCGGCACAGATCAGAGATCAGATTTCATTTTCTGTGCTGTCTAATCTTGGTGTACGCCATTGCCAAATTTAACCGTTTTCGTCTCTAGCGCTGAAAGAGCCAACGTATTAAGCATCGTACCGCCGCATAATTATTCAATTCTTAACCTCTATTAGTTTTTTAAAGAAAACAGATAGTGAAGAGTGAGATTAGACTGCTACTTATTGCAAATAAATCTTTCTCGTTGCTGTTTGTTAAAACGTGAGAATATTATATGGGATCAGCAATTGACAGGTTAACCGTTTTACAAACGGTTCAAAGAGCTAGCAGACGACAACGTTAACTTAATCTGGAAAAGAAAAATATATTGTGGGATCTGGAAAAAAAATGCTTGTCTTAAACAATTTCTCCTTTTTCCACAAAGAGCGTAATGACTTCCTATTTAGCATTGTACCGCCGCATAATTATTCAATTCTTAACCTCTATTAGTTTTTAAAAGAAAATAGATAGTGAAGAGTGAGATTAGACTGCTCCTTATTGCAGATAAATCTTCCTCGTTGCTGTTTGTTCAAACGTGAGAATATTATATAAGATCAGCAATTGAGCTAGCAGACGACAACGTCAACTTAATCTTGAAAAGAAAGATTGCTTGTCTTAAATAAATTCTCCTTTTCCCACAATGTTCTCAGAAATTACAGTACCGAGGTTCCCCCTATAAAAAAGGCTCTTTTTTCATAGAAGAAGCAAAGGGCAATCACTACATTTTAACACTTTGCCAAACAGAAAAAATCAGGCCCAACCAAATCGGAGCAGGTAGCAGTCGACAATTTTAATTCGATTTGAACGAGGAAAACAAATAGAATAAAATTAGATTACAGGTGAGACGCGTCTGCATTGAAAGGGTTGACATGCTCAATAAACAATATCAAAATTCGTTTTAAATCATTTTTCAATCTTTTCATTCCATAACGTAATACAATTGGAACCAAAAAAACTGATTCTGCCAGGTATTTGCAGTTATATGGCTTTGTTTCGTCGACCCAAGGCAGGTGATAAAAAAAATTGCGCCATACTTTAACACTTTCACTACCCAAATATACAAACTTCATCCCGTTCGACAACTGAAAATATAACTTATTGTAACTTTAAGATTGTTAAGATTTAACCCTTAAGCAGTCAAATTGCTAAGACTGTGTAAGGATTGTTAAGGCAGGGTTAAAACAGTGCACAGTGCTACGATTGTTAAGACAGTGCTAAGATTGTTAAGACTGTTACGACCGTACCCCCACTCAAGATTGTTAAGATTGTTACGACCGATTGTTACGACCGTACCCCCTGTAAGATTGTTAAGATTGTTAAGATTGTTACGACCGACCCCCCTATATATATCTACTCTTAACCCAATACCACACAATCCCTACTTTTGATGCCCCTGAGAAAAAAGCCTTTTGAAAACACTGTGGGAAAAGGAGAAAATGCTGGTAGCCAGCATTTTCTCCTTTTCCCACAGTGTTTTCTACCCTTCCCAGAACAAATTTCAATTTTTCAGTCACCTTTATTTTGTCGTCTGCAAATGCTTTCAATTTGGACCAGTCTGAAATTTTCTCGTGTGGTAAAGAGTTAAGAGTCAAAATAAAATTTCTGTTCTGTTCTGTTCTGTTCTACCCGGCTTTACGTCAAAAGTGCAAAACGGTCTCGTGTTAGATACTAATTACAATTGTGAGGCACTCGAAGTCAAAGAGCAACCCTTTCGAAGGTCGTCACGTAGCTTTTACAGAAAATGTAGATTCAGACTAGAGTTCACTAGGCGTGTAGTCTGATCTTGATTTGCACCATCCGATATATTCTTTTTTTTTATATAATGTTAACCACTCAAGTTTTGACACTAGAAATCATATTACTGAAGATAAAGATTAAAAATGTAAGCCTGACATTCGTTGAGCTTTAATTTAACTCTCTGTGTCCCAAGAACATAAACTGTACCATTCTCAGCGGCTGACAATATAATCCACTAACACTTAAAGGAAGCTTTTCATCGGACGAACTTGACTAAACAAGCGGATGGTATAGGTATAAGATCAGACTGTATGCTCTGTGGAGTCTGATCTTGATCGATATTGCCAGCAAAAGCTCCTGTTTTCCCCAATGGTGATGGAAAAGTTAACTCTTTACCTAAAGACAAAATTTTAGCTGGTCCAAATTGAAAGCATTTACAGACTACAAAATAAACCTAACTCAAAGAGAAAAATTCTTTCCAGCGGGATTGCAAACATTGTGGGAAAAGGCGAAAATGCTGGTTACCAGCTTTTTCCCCTTTTGTCACAATTTTTCAAAAAGCTTCTATATCAGGGTCGTCGAAAACCAGGGATTGTTTGGTAAAGGGTTAAAAGCTTAGGCTCCTTACCACACGATAAAAAAAAATTGTACTCAACCAAACTGAAAGCATTCGTAGACGTCATCTTGAATGTAGCTCAATATCTAATTTCTGTCTTTAATAAAGAGGAGAAAACATTGTGGGAAAAGGAGAAAATGCTGCAAAGCAGCATTTTCTCCTTTTCCCACGATGTTTTCAAAAGTCTATCCTCTAAGGGTCTGAATTGTGTGGTAAAGGGTTAATTGGGCTTCCACACCCTGGTCGAGTTATAAACAGATAAAATTAGCCGAGGGCACGGCAATGTTTCTGTGTTTTAGTCTTTGATGCGTGGTATCATCCGAATCAGTTGATTTAATCTAACCATGAAGGGTGGGCAGAAATGGGTCAAATACATGCACTCTCACAGTAAGCCAGGTAGATTTTAACTTAAATTTCTTGAACTCTTTTTCAAACTTGGAAAAGACAGGGCAAATTTGGAAGCATTTGAAGACCATAGATAGAAACTTTCTCAAATGACGGAGTTAATCTCTGAAAAGATAGAAAACATTGTGGAAAAAGTTGAAATGATGGTTACCATTTTTTTCCCCTCTTCTTCTTTTCCCGCAATGTTTCCCGAAGTCTGTATCCTTAGGGTAGTTACAAACTGGGGACTGCGTGGAAAAGAGCTGTTAAAGCTTGTCTTAATCCTAAGTTTGAACGTAAAGCAACTTCCGATTGGCTAAAGTGTTTGGTTTAGCTAATCAGAAGTTGTGTTACTATCATATCTAGAAAAAGATATTCTTCATATGTTTAAGAATGTTCTTAAGAATGGTTGGTGAATACTGTCCCGGAAAAGAACATCAAAAAATCCCAAGAGTATCTTGTAGAGAGTCTATGACCACATTAGACATGTTTATAACTCAGTGAGCCATGCTCTGGCAAAAGGGGGCTTAATGCGTCTCCGTGGTGTAAAATACCAGCTTTAGTCTTCACATAATTATGGATACATTGGATACATTATAGAGCCACCTTTCCCAACAATTGACTTAATCATGTGGTAGATTGGTCATTTGACATACAGAAAATTGACCAATAGCGAAAAGTTTCGGCCCAGGTCAGCCTGCGCAAACTGCGCAGGCTGACCTGGGTCGATACTTTTCGCAGATACATTAAGCCGCCTTTTCAGAGAGCAAGACTATAATATTTTGGTACCAATTATAAACCTGACCTCTTTTCGAGGCTGAATATACAATCCAGTGAAACCAGTGAAAGATTTTTATCTCATGGGCTTGATAAAACAAGTGGATAGTATACATACAATTTCAGATTGCATGATTTACACCATCTGATCTTGATTTCCTTCGCTAAAGCCCGTTATTCAGTTATTAAGGTTCAGGGAATTTTGTATTCAGACGCCGACAGAGGCCTTCAGGAGTGAATGAGATGTCATCATTTAGCTCCAAAAAATAACAGTTCGTTACAACAGAAGCGATTGAAAATGAAGTCAAGTAGTCTACCTGTGCACCCAGTACCTTGAAGCTGGGAGTGAACTTAACTACACATCAAACGCACTATTTAAAGGAGCAATCTTCTCAAGCGGAAGATAATCGTTCCAAGATAATGATGACGGACTATTTTCAGCGGACTAATTTACTAAATTTAGCGTCATCGATCCCGACTGATTTTTCGTAGATAAGATCGGCATTTAAGAGGTGTGAAAAAAGATGACGTAGACGATTACAATCACTTGAAATAAATTGCTTACTTCGTGTCTTACAAGTCACTAGAGTTATCACGTGACTTTGTGATATTAGAAAAAAAAGGTGATGGAACTATTTTTAGCTCTGTCATTTTTTGTTGCGTAAGTGAAACATATAAAAGTTTTCATGGTTTTAACTTCATCGCCTTAGTTTGATAAGTAACTTAGTATTTCTTCCAATAACTACGATTTCTCGAAACAAGACATCTATTTTCTGGTCCACTTGTCAAGAACTTTTTTTATTCTTTCAAAGAAACCCAATTTCTGGTTGGCTAAACCAAATGGTTCAGCTATCCAGAAGTGGCCTTTCTTTAAAATTTAGATTCATAAGAATCAAAGCAAAGCAATTTTTGTTGCATTCTTGTCAATGAAATGTATCTATGCCACAATAATAAGTCCATCTTAGACTTTACTACATTGTTGTTGTTGTTGTTGTTTAAAGCGATTTCGTTTTTTTCGAGTTTGACTCTTTCCCAAACAATCCCTGGTTTTTATGCCCCTGCGATAGAAGCCTTTTGAAAACATTGTGGGAAAAGGAGAAAATGCTGGTGACCAGCATTTTCTCCGTTTCCCACAATGTTTTCTACTCTGCTGGAAGTCGATTTCAATAGACCATCTGCCAATTACCGTTACTGACGCGCCACCACGAGTTACTTCCCTTTCCACCGGACAATCTTTCCCAATCCTGTATATACCCAAATAGTGAAAGGGTCATATGTTTTATATGGAATACACCCTAAACGCGATAAATAAGACAAAAACCCTAAAATGGCTGTGCCGGTAGTTTTATCAATTATCTTTTTCGAAGACACACACAAAAAAAGAACTGTTGTTTTACCAATTTTCCGGTAGACTTCAGAGAGTAAAGCGGTATCATAAGCGTTGTATCCTGCCGGGCGTGTTGATAGAACTTTTTGTAGGCAGACAACATAACCCTTAGGCTGCCAAGCGTGACTCGATGACCTTTTGCAGACAATTAGATTCAGATCACACCAGGAAGAACGTGTAGTCTGATCCTAGATCTGCAATATCCGATACGGAGATATTTTTCCTCGAGATATTCTTTTGAAATAACATTTGAGTTTTTACTATAGGCTTTAAAAGCGGCATTTGATTTATTTAGTAGGATAAGATTTAATAACTTAACCCGCACCCCCCCCCCCCCCCATTCCGAAAGAAATTAGTGCAAATATACAGTTAAACTGTGACCTTTTAAACCAGATTACATAATAAGGCATTTGAAAAAAAATATCTTTGGGCAGAAAAATGCATCTTTTAGGGCCATCAATTAGAACAGACTTACTCTCCATAACAGATTTTAACAATTCCAAACCTTTTCAAGTGATGCACCTAATACTAAACGGGATAAACACTTATTTGTGACACTTGTGTGTTAGTCGGTGCCTAAAAAGAACATCACGGCTTTTCATAGAGATCACCCGATTTGACGGTGAAATACCGAGATCAAACGAACACCCAGCTAACCCTTTACTAGCTTTGCAATGAAAACAAGTATAGCATGTATTCGCCTTCTGAAAGTGAATCTATAACATCTTTTTTTCTAGAGGGAATTGAAAGTTTGAAATTGGAAATAAACTTTGTTATTACAATAGTCAACTTATTATAAGGTAGTTCAAACAGGAACATGACATGATTGAAGGATAGAAAACATTGTGGGAAAAAGAGAAAATACTGGTTACCAGCATTTTCTCCTTTTTCCGCAATATTTTTGAAAAAACTTTTTTCTCAGGGGTGTCAAAGGTAGGGAGTGTATGGTGATGGGATAATGTCCCAGTTTTTTGTTAGTAGACTGTCTCTGTATTTTAATTTTAGCAGGTACTGGGTTGAAAAATTATCACATTAATTATTTAAATAAATCAAACCACAGATTCCTGGACTTGGAGCCTGTACGTTACAAACTCAGCTACGGAGTTCGGCAAACATTGTTTGAATAATCAGACATAAAAATAGGAAAGGTCTATTGCAGTTATATTGATGTTATCAACCCCTACCCCATTTTTTACAACACTGAAACTTTCATAAACTCTTCACGAAGCAAAACTTTGAGACTTTCCCAAATTGTAAGCCTATACAGATAACAATTTGAATGTGTCTAAAAAAGACATTTTCTGTAGGAAGGATAGCAAAGGAAAAGGAGAAAAGGTTGGTTACTAGAACTTTATCTTTTTTCAACAACATTTTTAAAAACTATATTTTGTAAGGGTCGTAAAAAGCTTGGGTTATGCGGTATATGGTTTTAAATAGTTACTCTGAATGTATTCACCCGACGACAACACTTTGGATTCGTTCAGATACATAGCATAAGGAGACGATAGAATAAACGTGGGTCAAATGGTTGTAATTGTCTTTGAAAAGTAAAAAAAAAAAACAATTGTTGAAAAAGGAGAAAATGCTTCTTGCAAGCCCTTCCTTTTTTCCCCAAATATCTTCTCTCACGCTTTGTAAAATTTATTTTTCACAGATGTTTCTGAACTGCATATTGCTTACTTTTTGTTTCGTTTTTTAAAGGGAGGGATTAAGGTTGAGGAAGTGAGACAAATAACAGAAAGTGGGACAAATCAGCATGTATGCCCCTTTTTTTCCGGGTGAAGGGATAACTCGGTGTTCCTTTGATCTCAGTATCGCACTGCAGGGTGGGTGACCTTTAGAACAGCTGTAATATATTGGTTCGTACAGATTAACACACACGTGTCACACTTAATTGACCACTCTTATCTTTTGCTTCATATTAATCTACCCCTTTGGTGATCATTAATGGACAGGATTATGAATTTTATACAGGTGTCAGACGGTAAGTTTGTTCTTAGTCTCTACATGCTCTTTATTTCAATACGATCTCATCAAATGCATATTTTGTCTGTTTATGATGTTTTTTTTTTTTCCCAAAAGCAATATCGCGAAATATGTTTGAATTGTGTTAGAATTGATTTCCTCCAGATTTCTTGCTATGCCATTTTCTTTTGAATTATTATTTTGTCCATATTTAAAGGATTTACGAACGGGACATACGGGATTTGTTACTGAAATAGGGCTTTGATTGTCCGATGTCACGTGATACTTCTGGTGCGCCGCTTACGATAAAATGGAAATATCGCTTATATCAAATCTAATTGGCAAATCGTCTATTTTTGAGTTACGCTTATTTTTTCATCTGCAAGTGCTTTCAATTTGGATTAGTCTGAAATTTTTGTCCTTGGTAAAGGGTTAAGTGAATTTTGTTGACTGTCTAGGCCTGCTACCACAGGCACTTGGTTTCAAAAATTTTGCCTTTATAAACCTTATGATAGGACATAAAAGTTTACAGAAGGCAAAATTTGAAATATTGTAAAAAAGCAGTTTGCCTGTGTTTACTGTCTATGAACTGATCATCGAACGACAGACTCTTTCCCCATGATATTCAAAAACAAAATTATATGGTAAAGACCAAGAAAAAAAAAAAACACCAACAAAGTTGTACTTACCAACTGCATACAAAGTACCATTCAACACAGCAAGCTGGAAGCTCTGCCGACTGTGGTTCATACTTGCAACCTGCATCCACGTGTCCTGTCGTGGATCGAACCTGTACACAGTTGAAACAGGGTCACATTCGCCTTGGGACGTGTCACCACCGGCAATAAACAGGAAGCCGTTCAGAACTGCCACTGTAATGTTAAAAGAAAAACAAAAGTGTACGACATATTTGCTGTAAACCTATTACCTGGTTTTTACGATCATAGGATAGAAGCCTTTAGAAAACATTGTGGGAAAAGGAGAAAATGCTGGTAACCAGCATTTTCTCCTTTTCCCACAATGTTTCGTACCATCTTGGACACAAATTTCAATTTTTGGCTTGCGTTTATTTTTTCGTCTGCACATGCTTTCAATTTGGACCAGTCTGAAATATTGTCTTTTGGTAAAGAGTTGACAGGGCGTTTAACCCTTATCCTGCTGAATAACTAAACTGAAATATTAAATTTAATACTAGAAACCTAAATATTTCTATTTCAAAGTTACGTTGTAGGAAATAACATCTCCTTATCGGACTTGTTTAATCCAAGATCAGACGGCACGTTCTGTGCAGTCTGATCTTGATCTTTACTGTCCGCTAAAGGTCAGTCGCGCTTACCAGCCAAAGAGTTAATGCATTTCAAGGACGCATTCTGCCTCGCAAGTCATCACGTGAGCACAGATCCAGAAAGTCCGTTTTGTCTTATAACCGATTATATCATAAGGTAGAATTTTCCTTCTACCAGCAGACAATTCTCGAAAAGCAAAAAAGTTCCGATCCTAGTTAGTCCGCGCGGACTGCGTCAGGTGATATGGTCGAAACTTTTCTGCAGATATATATGTATATATGAAGCCATACTGTAACGGAGCACGGCCCACATATACAACTGCCTTTGAAACAAACTTTATTCACCAACCAACGGCTCGAAGAGACTACAGCGTCGATTATATACCCTCTCGTAGACAAAGTTTATTGAAAAGCATCTGATGAAGAAATCATTTTTTCTTATTTCCCATTGGTGGTCTCTGAGGCTAGGTTTGACAACACATCCATGTTATTATGTCACTTTCTTAAAGGGGCATGGAATAAGATTTTGATCCATAATTTGAGGGAAGACGAAGGTCGGGTGTTGCAAAAGGAGTAATGTTATGTAAGGGAAAAACCATAATGAAAAGTCATCACAGTTTTACCCATATAGTTTTGGAAGAAAAGTGTCGAAATGAAGTTGGGACAACTTATATCATTTCATTTAAAATGAATTATTTCCTTGCGGCACAATAATGGCTATACCGTTACAAAAGGTATAGGAACTTAAACAGTGAAAATACTAAATTATCCACGATATTTCCACGTTTTACACACCCATTTCTTTCTATACTGTAACTTTCTATACTGAACGTCGAGGATACCTTTGAACTGTCCTCTTATCTATTTAAAATTAACAATCCTACGCATAGAAATGCAATTGCCAAAATACGTCTTTCATCATACAAATTATTAATTGCAACAAGGAGACATAGAAATATAGAACGTAACAAAAGAGTATTTACACTTGAAGACGAGTGTCATTGTCTTCTAGTTTGCCCGTTTTATAAAGAAAAAATAGAAATTTACACCAAAAACATTTTCACCAAAAAAAAAAAAAAAAAACGGTAGAAACATTGGAAGAACTTTTGAACTATACAAACAGTATAATTCTTAATGGAATTGGCATATTCGACAAAAAAGCTAACATAAAAAGAACAGTTGTAGTAAATAGTGTTGGGAATTAAAACACATTTCCTATAGTAACACTATGTCCGAGTTTTAGTTTAATCTTAATTGATTTAATTTTTGCAACCACTTTTTGGTGCTGATATTTTTTATGTTGTTGTTATATTTCAATTCTCTTTGTTAAGTAAAATTATGTTTGTAACGATGAACCGTATGTGTTCAAGTTTAAATGATAATAAAGTATTCCGTATTATTCTATATTCTGTAATTACAAATCCATCTTTCCAAGAGGCTGATAGCAGTGTTTGTCAAGATGTTCTTGGGAAAAAACTTGCAAATCAAAAACTGGTTTTATGTCTGATAAAAGAGCTGCTATGAGTATACTAGTATTAAATTATGTCAAGTTCTGAAATGTCTTTTCTTTTGTTGTTTTAATACTGTTGCCTTCTGATATGAGTAAATATAGCTGAAAATGCTACAGAACATCAAAAATATCAGCCTCCTACCTACTGTATTTCTAGTATTGGCACAAGTTTTAATGTGTTGTTTCCTATAGGAAATTATTATTGGGTTATGTATCCCGAAAAGATTCTTTATGCAGTTTCCAAAAAAGAAACTTTATCACATAGGCCTAAACACTCTTGTTCAGTGTAACTACAAATTTTCTTAGCTTACACTGGATAGAAATAAGATCACGTGTCGTCATAAGACTCTTATGTGATGTTGTGAGCTAAAGCAATAGCGTACTCATGTCTTTAAGGTAAGACTTGTGCATTGCACTTCCAGTGAAATTTCAAACTGGTTGATAAATAAGGATAAATAAGGATTTATGCAGAAATAATATTTTTGCACATTTCTAGCGGATCAGAAATTCCGTTTATGTCTATCTTGAGGAGGTAATTATTATCTCTTTGAATTGAGAAAATACCGTGTGGTTTTAGATTTATAAATGATAATTCAAAGAAGGAAAAAATGGAAAAAATCAAAAGGTGAAAGTAGTTCCATAATACTCATTTTTAATTATGGCTAATTTTGCAGGATGATATTTTAGTGGAAATAGCTGTTTTCCATTACACAGGTTCTACCTTAAACATAACTTTTTGTATCATTTCAACAGTAATATTTGAGATGGTTTCATTTTTAGATCCGAAATCAAATCGTAATTTATTTTGCTTTCTTCTGTGGAACAGTTTCTGTGTAGACTGTAAATTTCGCATATACTTGCACACAGATCTTGCTGCTATACGTCTGTTTCCCAAGGTATTGTTATGTGATAAAAAGAGCCTGATATTCGTAGGCTTTTGAAGTAAAATATTCTGAAATTCGCCATGACAAAAAAGTTATTTGGCCACACGCTGTAGTATAATACCATTTTCTAGACTCATTTGATAAAGATTCCTCTCAAACGCGAACAAATGGCAGATCCTATAAAGGTCATTGCCTTCTGAACAAATCTAAAGCAGGTGATTTCAAAGGCATCCCTATAAATTATCGATAACCAACATAAATTAAGATATCGTACCAGAATATAGAGGAAATACGGAATATTATGTGGCAGTAACTTTCCTGGTGCTAGTATTTACTTCGAGCGGCGCCAGAAAGTTTTAACACCGCGTGAAAATATTCTTACGCAGCGAGAAGTGCATAAGATTCAACATTTGGAGTTACCCGTATCACAGTGCTAGCAAACGATGACCCTGAATAAGTTAACCCTTTCCAAAACGACAAGATTGTCGACTGGTCCATAATGAAAGCACTTGCAGACAACAAAATAAACGTAACTCAAAAATTGAAATTTGTTTCCAGCAGGGTAGAAAACATTGTGGGAAAAGGAGAAAATGCTGGTTACCAGCATTTTCTCCTTTTCCCACAATGTTTTCAAAAGGCTTCTTAGGGTCGTAAAAACCAGGGATTGTCTGGTAAAGGGTTAAATGACATATTCAAGGCATTGGTAAAATCTGTATGAAGTTATTTCAAACAATCCTTTCTTTTTTTATAAAAATAACCCTTGATCGGACAGTTTAGATCGCACGTTCTTTGCCGTCTGATCTTGATCTACACTGTCTGCAAAAGGTCAGTGAGTCGCGCTTACCAGCCTACGGGTATTGAAAAAAAGAGCGGTTCCTTTGGATCCATTGTTATTTCATGATTTGGGCTATTATCGTCTATAACGGAAATGTATTTTGCCCCCTTTTGTCAGGACACAAATCATAGAAGTTCTGCTCCGTGGATAAGTGATTTAACCTATTACCACACAATCCCTACTTTTTACGTCCCTGAGAAAGGAGTCTATAGAAAACATTGTGGGAAAAGGAGAAAATGCTGGTAAACAGCATTTTCTCCCTGGTAAACAGCATTTTCTCTTTTTCCCACAATGTTTTCTACCCTTTCCAAATCAAATTTCGATTTCTGATTCACATTTATTTTGCCGTCTGCAAATGCTTTCGATTTGGACAAGCCTAAAATATTGTCGTTTGGTAATGGGTTAACTCATCTGCAAAAACTATAGATACATTTCTGCCTGTGCAATCCGTACAGGCCGCCAAAGGTCAAAACTCTATGCTATTTGCAAATTGTCTCCGTGTCAAAGGGTCATTTTACCACATGATTCAGTGGCATTTTATAATCAATAGATCCATATTAAATTTCCTAGACAGTAATAGTGTTTGTGAGATTGATTTTTACAAGTTGCAAAACATTATTTTATAGTCGATTTTGACATTTTCTATCTGATGGTGCGTTTGATATTCAAGGAAAACTACAGCATTTGAGCAATTTGATATATATGAATACAAACAACATACGACAGGGCGAGGTAAGCTGAACACAATTTATTAGCAATTATCCTTGATTACAGCCCATGAAAATTATTTCCGGGTCTGTTTAAAAAGATCAGAAACACGAAATCTGATTCTAGAGTATAAATCAACGAGCTTTCGTCCGCCATTATTGTTGCTAATTCAAGCTGCGCTGATTGGTTGATCAGATCATACTTCACTGGTACCCAGTTTCTAATCTATCTATATTTAGAAACAACCCGTACATCAAACTGACAAACGAATAGCTTTGTTTAACACGAATGAAAGTTAAAACCCGATACCATAAGTGATTCACATCAGCCCGAAATGGAAGGTCTATCCAGTACGAAAACATGAAATTATGATCTTTAGTATAAACTGGTTTCCTGCTTACTTGAAGACTAGCTTTATATGGTTCCTTAAGTGGTAAGATGTAAGAATAACACGCTCTTTACCAGCATTTTAGGAAATACGAGTTCATATACAAGCTGTTTCAGTAGAACCGTTCCCTCAATTTGTAAGGAAAAATGTCTCTTTTTAAGCATCAGCAATTGTAAAGTCTAGCACTGAGTAATTTCAGGCATATCATGATCAGGACAGCCAAATTCCGGTCACCGAGAAAAGAAAGTTGAAATACCGTACTCGTGTGCTGGAACGTGATGCCGAATCAAAAACGCGGACTTTGTTGCCATACTCTGTTGCAAGTACACAGTATCCAAAACTGTTCACGTGCTTGAATTTTTTCTATGTTCTTATTGTTATTTTACTTAAAAACATGAACGCCATGCTTTGTAAAAAGGGGGCGTAATGCATCTGCGAACAGTTTTGGCCCAGGTCAGCGTGCGCAGTCCGCGCAGGCTGACCTGGGCTAAAACTTTTCGCTACCTGTCAATTTTCTGTTTGTCCAAGGACCAGTGTTCCTCGTGATTCAATTGGTTGATGAAAAAATGAGGCTAATTTGGACCCACATACACTGCGGGGAGAGGGGAAAATGTTTTCAAAAACTTTATCATAGAGGATCGTAAAACCGACTGCTTCTTTGGTTAAAGGTTAAGTTTCGTCATTTAGATAACAATTACTTGGTCGTAAGCAGATGCTTTCATTTTTGATGATTGTGAGATTTTGTCGTCTGGTAGAGACGATCATTTGGTAAAGAGAATCTATTGCTTGAGTGGGTGGTACACAGTGAGGGGGTGGTTTACAACGAGTGGGTGGTTTACAATGAGTGGGTGAATTACAACGTAACATTGCTATTTACACTGATACCAATCATGGCGGAAGTTAAAGTTGTATTGAAATTCTATCTGGTTAGGCAGTTAGGCTTCCCATTTTTTGACTTCATAAATATTCACGTTAACTAGATCAATCCTTTATTTTTGCAAACATTACATTTCTACGAATAATCATTTATTTTATAATGGATTGCAACTCTCAAAAGGGGTATTCGGACATTTGTATAAAGTGTCGTCTATGACCAGCCTGCGCAGTTCACGCAGGCTAATCCGGGACGGCACTTTACGACTAGATTAGATTTTGTTCTTCACTCATTATCTCCCACTAGACGGCATTCTATAAATACTCATCTATCTAATTTGGGCATCCTGGGAACAGAGCCGAACCACGTACTTTCCTACGCGGCAACCGTTACTTTGAATTTCAAACTAAAATAAACGTTTACTCAATAAAACGCTTCCTCGTGCAATTCACTCAGCTATGATCAGCAGTTTAGAGAAATCTGGGGCTAAATCAGGTCTCATTTCTCCTCAAACGTATTGATAAAAACGATTTTCTACATTGCTACTTTGCAAGCGTAATATTACAATCAGCCCGCTTTCGGGGCTAGTGATGCGTCATACGTCGAAGAATCTTCGAAGAATATGACATGCGCAGACAACGGTTCTTCAGTAGGCTAGAGCAAAAAACAAAATAGACGTCTACATAAAAACGGAGAGTAACCCGAGACGACACTTTACGCAAATGTCTGAATGCGCCTTTTCGCCTGTTGCGAAGCCGTATAAACACTATTTGACTTTTAATAACCTCTTTAGGTATGAAATTAAAGCTTATTCTATGTAATTTTAATAAGAATTATATCCCCTTTGAAGAACCTTCATTGTATTTTGCTCCGCAACATATGATTTTCTCTTGAATTTTGTTTACCCTGCATGCATTATATTATTATCATCCGAGCAAAAATTTTATAGCGAAAGAATCTGTCCGTTCGGGAAAAAGAAAATGTGGCGTATGCCTCAGAACTGGGGATTCTCTGGTGAAAGTTTTAACCATTAAGCTGCTAAGCGCGACCTGCTGACCTTAAGCGGACAGTGTAGATAATGATCAGACTGCACAAAACGTGCAGTCTGATCATGGATCTACACTGTCCGATAAGGAGAAATTATTTCCTAAAACATAACTTTAAAATAGCAATATTTTGGTTTTTTACTGTCGAATTGAAAATTTGAATCTAGTTATTCAGCAGTATAAGAGTTAAACGTGACTGTTAACCCTTTACCCAATGAGGCATTTCAATGGTATCTCTAATTGACACTGAATAACAACAAGGAAGAAGCCGTTTCTTACGTGTATATGACACCTTTTGATAGTGTAGAAAACATTGTGGCAAAAGGTGAAATTGCTCGTCACGAGCAATTTCACCTTTTGCCACAATGTTTTCCAAAGGATCCTACAAGCAATGCGTAGAAATGAGTATCTATGGAGTAAAGGGTTAATCTCAGTGACAGGCACACGGACGGGGAGTAAAAAGACGACATGGAGACTTGGATCCACTACCAAATATTAATGAGGACACCAGCTCTAGCCATTCGACATTAACCCTTTACCAAATAATATCTGTTTTTACGACCCTGAGATAGAAGCCTTTTGAAAACATTGTGGAAAAAGGGGAAAATGCTGGTAACCAGCATTTTCGCCTTTTTCCACAATGTTTTCTAGCCTCCTGGAAACAAATTTCTTTTCTTTTTTTTCATTCCATTATTTATTTTGTCGTCTGCAAGTGTTTTCAATTTGAAGCAGTCTAAAATTTTGTTGTTTGGTAGAGGGTTAAAGGAATAAACGCGGGAATAGTTTTAACGGAACTTCAGATAAAGGGAGTGATTTTGATTTCAAAACTATGTTTTGGCTACTTATTAGAACCAACAGGACGATTCAAATGAGTACCCACAACATAGGGTTTGAAAGAGAAATAATGGATTTGGAAACCCCCCCCCCCCTCCCACGCGCGCCCTTAATCTGGAGCTCTGGTTTAAAAAAATGAATAATTTAAGAGATTTATGGTTTTTACTGGCTTTGTTTACGATTAAAAAGACGCTGTTTCCGAAATTGCACTTAATACGCTAAATGACCTTTGTAAGAAAATGATTCTCGATACGTTTTTTACAATCAGACATGCATCTGGCATACATGTAATTTTACAACTGTATCAGCCTATAACCAAACGATTAAAATTCGAGTACGTCTGTTTACCCGAGTGTGGCTAAAATGGATAGAAAATATCGAATTAAATACGAAAACACTATTTCAAAATGTTAAAATAACCATGACAGTGTATGGTGTTTTAAGAGAGCCAATACTATAGTATATTTCATACGAACTACAAATGCATAGCCCACTCCTTAGGTAAGAGCTGTGAATGCACTTCCGGTGAAAATTCTAATTGGTTGATAAATAAGGATAAATGAAGATTTATGCAGAAATAATATTTTTGCACATTTCTTACAGATCAGAAATTGCATTTATGTCTATCTTGAAATTATTACAGTCGAATCTCTATACCTCGAAGTTCGGGGGACACTCGTAAAAACTTCGAGTTATAGAAAGTTGGACGTGTAGATCATCGGAGTTCTCGAAACCGGGTACGAATTAGATAGATGGCGAAATACCGGAAGTAACTAGAGGCATCATTTGATTTGTCTTCATTCGACTAATCGAATATAAAATAAGATAAAAATCGAATACAAAAATAAGATAAAATAAGTTTTATTATCATTATTTATTTATTCATTAAGAAACATTGTTTTTATACAAATTCTACAACTACTATGAACAATAAACATGAAAATTGCACATTGACCGGGTCCTTCACCAAACAAGTTCTGTATGGGTTCTTCACTCGTCAATGTAAATTACAAATGTAACACTAAAAAACTTTTTCCGACCCTTTCACTCAAATCACTCAAACTTTGAAGTTTTAATCTCACAGTCAAACAGTCAATCCAAAATCAAACAAACAATCGATAATCAATACTGTAATACACTTGTTAATTACCGGAGTTGACAAGTCGAAAGGTGTGAAAAACCTGATTGACAGCAAACATCGTCCTTTACAAATTTACTTCGTTGTAAAGATGTGTGAATACGTTCAAACAATTGTGATTGGACCTTGAAATTCATTCGACGTATGGATAAATTTCGAGGTACGGATAACGACGTATGGAGGTTGAATTATATTGAAATAAAGAGCAATGAGATCGGGACCTGAAAAAAAGTTCGACGTAGGGATAAGTTCGACTAAGGGACGTTCGAGCTAAGGACGTTCGACTGTATTTGATATTTTTGTTAGTTTTCTGAAAAGGGAGGTAATTATTAACTCTTTTTGAATTGAGAATATAGTGGTTTTAGATTTATAAAATGATAATTCAAAGAAGGAAAAAATGGGAAAAAATTAATCGGTGAAAGTAGTTCAATAAAACTCATTTTTAATTATAGCTAATTTTGCAGGATGATAATTATTTAAGTGGAAATAGCTGTTTTCCATTACACAGGTCTTACCTTGAATGTTCTAAGAGAATTGTGCAGATTCTTGTTTTTGTTATTGTTGTTTTTGTGGTGGTAATTGCCGATATTGTTATTAAGAAACTGTTATGGTGATGATAATAATGATGCTGATTATCAAAATGATGAAAATGGTGATGACGAATATTATTTCATGATTTCCGATAGGATAGCAGTGAAATTTTTTTTCAATATTACCCTGGTACGACCAGTGAAATACCGATTTTCATGTTCTTGTTGCCTAGGTAAGTTGCGTGTGCCTCACAACCAGATGGAAATATGACGTCATTTACTTTACATTTATCGCGCTTGAGGTAATAATGTAATGGGTTGCTATGCGGGAGGGGTACGCCACGAGGAATAGCGGTAACTGTACTGGATTTCGATAAAGCTCCTCCCAGAAAGGGTTAAAAGCATGAAATAAATAGAAGTCTTGTTGTTTTTATTCACTGAAAGATCGAAATTTATTTCATCGACTGAACACCATCGGTAATATTTTCACTCGTGGCTGCGCCACGAGAAATGGTGTTCACTCAATGAAATAAATTGCGATCTTTCACCGGGAAAAAAAATCCTCCATTTGTTTTTGATATTTTTATTAACATGCAGATTGATATTGGTCAGAGCTCTGGATACAAATGGTTTATGTAACGATTCACCACATGATCGACAAAGTGCCAGCATAAAAAAAGACCTTTTATAGTCTTTCGAAGGCACTGTGGTCTATCTATGCATTTTTCAGCAATGTTAACGCATCCATCGTGACTCATAATCATAAAAAAGAAGGAATGCTTTCATCGTGGCACTTTCAGGAGATTGTTCGTGCATAGTCTCCGAGTGATTAAACAGCCATAATCATCCCTGAACTTGCAAGGACATAAGAGATCGCTCGACTCATTAGAAATGTGTTTTCTCCATTCACAGATTTATTTTATAAGTATTAATGCCTCCATTATTACCTCAACAAGTAATATTTAAAGACGTCAGATGTCTCTGACGCACATACATACAAACAACTGTGTAGTCGTGTAAGGAACAAAGTATAGGAAACTACTAGTATTCAGTATGGCGCTATTAGGACACCATACTCCCTTTTAGTAATTTTTTTTTCATTGATAGATTTTCATGCGTGTTAAAGCATCCATAATGACCTCATAACTGATAAGGAACGGAAATAAAATATGATTTATATACATCTTGATGAATGGCGGTTGTAGGGACCAACCTAAACCAATTATACACAATTACAGCTTAGTTCAATACCATTCGCCGACGAAGTTTTGTCACGATGACGAAGCCGCTGTTCGTTAAAACATTGTGGTAAAAGAAGAAATTGCTCGTGACGAGCAATTTCTTCTTTTACCACAACGTTTTTCACGTGTATTCATATACGACCGATGAACATGTAATCATATTGATCTCCTATTTTTTCTATAACTGCTATGAAAAATGCCTGCTACTACGTTTGTTTTAATCATGGAGGCAATGGGCTAAGTTTGGCTTTATTTTTACACGAATGACTTTTTTTTATTTCTGTCAATCGTATCGATCAATCGATCAACTATTAACCTTTAGGCTACAAGGTGCGACTCGCTGCGCTTTTGTGGAGGGTGTATTTCGTGACCATGGTTAAGTCCGAATCCACCCTGACATACAGGTATTACCGAAATTTATTTACTTTAAAATGAAAAAAAAAAATAGCTATAAAAACTTATATCAAATTTAAGCAAAAAGAGTTTTTACAATGAAATGTATACTTTAAGACACGATACACTGTAAAATGATATTGGTACGTACATGTTTAAAATCTAATTGATATTTCTGAAAAAAAAAAAACGTGTTTTCTTTTTTACATTGACGTCAGAGGCACCACCTACTTAAAAAGTGCTACACCTTTGATGTCAGGCGATGAGCGCTAATTCTTATAGTATAATAGCCCTTTTCCAAACAAGCCCTGGTTTTTACGTGTCTGCAGTAAAAGTCTTTTGAAAACACAGTTGGAAAAGGAGAAATTGCTCGTAACGAGCAATTTCTCCTTTTCCCACTGTGTTTTCTACTCTTTTTGTAGGAGAACTTTCTGCCATTTTCTCAAAATCAAAAATTGTAGTCTGCAAACTCTTTCATTTTGGAAGAGTCCAAAATTTGTCGTGTGGGAAAGGGATAATGTCTACATCATGCTTTCCGGTAGGTTATCGAGAAATATCGGTGAAATCATTTTTCGATATTTCATGGTTACGATCATTGATAATACCGATTTTTTTTTATTTTAACTCTTTAATATTGAAGGGGGAAACAGTTATTCTTGTGCATTAATTACCTATGTAAAATGTGCGTGCCTCACAACAAGATGGAAAGATGACGTAATTTACCTTACATTTCTCGCGATTGACGTAATTTATTGCAATGCGTTGTTATGCAGAGGGCACTCTCTTGCACTCCGGATCATTCACATTCACCTCTGTAGTGGGCTCAGAAAGTAGTCCGTCATTACATGATACTTTCGTCACATGACCAGAACTCAAAATGGTGACACAAACGCCGGTGAAAGAAAGACCAATATCGGTTACTTTGTGTGCTGTTGAAACAGCATACGGCCAATCAGACTAAGTGGTAGGAAATGTGAAAAAGACGGATTTTCTGAAAAGCTTAACGTCTTTTAAAGGACCATAACTTGTTTTTAATCTTATATCTTAAGATTTATCGGTGTGTCAAAAATTCATGGGCGCAGCCATTTTTGTTAAACTTGGCGTACGATTCTGATCAGTAAAGAGGCTCGAAAAAAATAGTTCCATTGTATACAGGTAAATTCATCAGTTTGAACGCACCTATAATGTATCCAGAATCATATTTCCTTTGTCTACCTTATAATTTTACACATGAAACAGTTAAACAGTAACAAAACATCTTTTCCTAGGTTTGACAAGATTCTTGTCATTTAGCCCATCACAGAGATGTAAGTGAGGGTTACGAACGACAACTCTGCTCGGAGATTGATGCAGAGGGGGGTGGGCCAGTCGCGAAAATATTTACCGATGATGTTCACTTGAAATAAAATAAAATCGATCTGTCACCGAAAAAAAATATCCTCTCTATATAAAGCTCTGGTAACCTCGATTACTATAGCGCACCAGCAGATTTTTCCTTAAGATGGAATGACCAGAAGGTCTAAGCATTATTGTAAATAAGTTTGAAATTCAGGTCGGCTTGTGACATTTTGATCGTCCAATTTAAAGGTTCCGAGGAAAGTGAGGGAACGTTTCAAAGCTGGATTACCGAGGACCGAAAATAGTTACAGTTACACCAACCTGCATGATGATGCCTTGGTTCTGGTAGTTTAGTTACTTGTTCCCACGTGCTTGTGACGTAGTTTAGTCTCATGACGTCATCAGACACTGGGTCTGTATTGAGCCGATGTGATCCGCCTACTGATATCAAGCACATTTCGGCTTTGGTTCTTGGCACTGTACGGGGGGACTGAAAAATTACAAATATGTGGCTTAATTAGAGATAAGACGACTTAACCATGTTGATAATGCTAAGATATGGCACTTTTGAGGGTGGCACAGATCAAGATCAGACTGCACAGAACCCAGTGTAGAATCCCATCCATCCGCATGTTAAGTCAATCTATTTCAAAAGATTGTTCTTTGCTCCATTAAATGATTAATCTCAGTAAATGAAAGGAGTCGAGTTTAATCTTGCATAGATCTAGATCTATTTGATCTTGGTGCTGACGGTATGAATTCTTTACCAAACAACAAAATTATAGACTGGTCAAAATTGAAAGCGCGTGCAGACAACAAAAGAAATGTAACTCAAAAATTGAAGTTTGTTTCAAGCAGGCTAGAAAACATTTTGGGAAAAGGAGAAAAAATGCTCCTTTTCTCACACTGTTTTCAAAGGCTTTCCTCTCAGGGTCGTAAAACCAGGGATTGTTTGGGAAAGGGTTAATTCTTTACCAGACAACAGAAATGTAGACATGTCAAAAAATGAAAGCACTTGCAGACGACAGTTTAAACGTTGGTAAAATATTAGAATTTGTCTTTCATACGGTAGAAAACAATGTGGGAATTTGAATCCATTTTGATATATGCAATGGCTATTTTTTTTTTTCGTCTATCGTAAAATTGTCTCACGGAATAATGCGATAAATTTTTCCCAGACGACAACATTTTAGACCAAATCAAAAGTATTTGCAGACGACAAACCAAACCACATGTTACGCAGAAAACATTAAAACTGTCATGGGAAAAAATATAAAATATATCGGAAAGAGGAGAAAATACTGGTAACCAAAATTTCTTCTGTTCCGTAAGATTTTTAAAACTTTTTTATTCATTTTCGAGAACATGGCATTCTCCTTTGAATTTGGCCAAGATTGAAATTTTGTCGTCTGGTAAATGGTTTTAACTCTTTACCAAACAACACGTTTGGACCAAATTCAAAGTATCTGCAAATTAAATCTTGTTTATATGATGGTCTCAGACTTGATAGGGTAGGAAATATTGTGGTAAAATGAGAAAATGCTTGTTAACTGTACTTTCTCCTTTTCTCACAATGTTTTCTGTAGTCTTCTTTCTCATGGACGTAAACAGTCGGGTTTGTGTGAAATAGAGTTAACCCATTACCACACAATCCCTACCTTTGACGACGAAAGAAGCCTTTGGAAAACATTGTGAGAAAAGGAGAAAATGCTGGTAACCAGCATTTTCTCCTTTTTCCACAATGTTTTCTAACCCTCACAAAACAAATTTCGAATTTTCAGTCACTATTATTTTGTCGTCTGCAAATGTTTTCAATTTGGACAAGCCTAAAATTGTGTTGTTTGGGAATAAGTTACAACACGAGTGGGTAGAAAAGCACTGAGGTTTACCTGTAATAAACACTGTCTGGAGGGCATAAGGTGATAATGCAATGCTTCTTTGACTAGTTTCTGGCACTCCCCAATATCCATGAGATAGGGGCACCTCTCTACGTTGTCCACAACTTCCGTCGGTGTTAATAAAGGTAATCGAATTGTGGCCATAACATCGCCGACATTTTGCAGACGGTTTGGCCTATCTTCGTTAATCCACTGTAACACACTGTGGAACACTTCAAGTTCGTTCTGCACGTCCAGATCGTCTCGTTTAAGCATTGGAATTAGATGTTCCACAGAGAGTTTCTTAAACACGGGTTTTCTAGAGATTGTCTTAAAGTTTCTAGCGGCAATTTCTAATGCTGCCTCAGTCAACTTCGTTAGGCTGTATTTCATTGATGTTTCTAAAAGCTGTAGGCAATTTTCCTTTCCAACGTATTCCATAAGGAAGTTTTCACATGCCTCCAAGACATGATACATACCTAGAACATTCCCTGCCGTTAGAAGGTCGTCAACGTTTTTTGCCTCGATCTTCACTCGACCTGTGTACATTGCTTCTATAATAGTCTCTAGGATTTGTCCGCTCATTTCGTCTATTTTAACTTCACGAGACGAATTGGTTGGCGTGTCGTCATGAAAATGTTCATAAAAATAATCAG
Source organism: Tridacna crocea (assembly GCA_943736015.1). Lineage (NCBI taxonomy): Eukaryota > Metazoa > Mollusca > Bivalvia > Cardiida > Cardiidae > Tridacna > Tridacna crocea. The sequence continues at coordinate 40,982,830 of OX031066.1, read as the reverse complement.
AACACGTTGCCAAGACAATCTTATGAGCAGATATACGTTTATTGTCCGGTGTAACAAGGTCCACGTCACACATCAGGTTTTGGCGCCACAGTACCTCGATTCCTGTATGAATTGTTTCCGGTAGTTTACCAAGTCTTTTATACCCTTTTTCGTTACCTTTAAAAGACTTTTCCAACAGCTTTTTTCTAACGAATTCCATTCTGTAACTCTTCATCTGGGGTTCTGTTGAACGGAACTTTACCTTTTGAGTCCCAGGAATAGAATTCATGGTAAGATACGGATCATGTAACATCCATTTTTAGAGACTTTTCTTACTGAAAACAAGGAGTGTTTATGAATGCCATTGACGCCTGTTAATTCCTCACGTTGTATCTATGAAAATGATGACGTCAACTGCAAGCCATTCTAACGTCACTTCCTTTAAATGGCGTTATTCAAAGCTCGTCTAAGCGTGACATTTGTGAAAAAGAAACAATGTGCACACAAATAGCAATACGAATTCATCACATTCAACAACAGGTATTTTTCCCCGACGCCATAGGCAGAAAAAATAAAGACGTTTTCAGAAGGCATGGATAAACGTTAGACTGAGCAGAACGAGTTTTTCATGCAAATGTAAAGACATTTTTGGGGCAAAGAAGCATTTGCTTGATGCAACATTCAACTTTTTTAACAATATCATTTTCAACACCCTTAGCTCTTAACTCTTTACTCCATAGATACTCATTTCTACGCATTGCTTGTAGGAGCCTTTAGAAAACATTGTGACAAAAGGTGAAATTGCTCGTGACGAGCAATTTCACCTTTTGTCACAATGTTTTCTATGCTATCAAAAGGTGTCATATACACATAAGAAACAGCTTCATCCTTGCTTTTTTTAGGGTCAATTAGAGATACCATAGAAATGCCATTTGGGGTAATTGGGGTAAAGGGTTAACCAAGTAAATTTGTTTTTTAACGAACCTGATGTACTCAGTCTTGGAAACATTGTGAGAATGCTGTACTTCTTTTTTCTAAAACTTTTTCTTCTACTTCATAGACAACTTTCATCACCTGAGCTAAATCGGATTTGTCGGCTGCAACTCTTTTAACCCTTTACCAAACAGCAGAATTTTAGACTGGTCCAAATTCAAAGCACTTGCAGACGACAAAATAAATGTAACTCATAAATTGAAATTGGTTTCCAGCAGAGTAGAAAACATCGAGGGAAAAGGAGAAAATGCGGGTTACCAGCATTTTCTCCTTTTTCCACAGTGTTTTCTAAAGGCTTCTTTCTCAGGGTCGTAAAAACCAGGGATTGTTTGCGAAAGAGTTAATTAGGAATCGTATAACAGTATGGCGTCAGGTATATACTTAACCCTTTGCTAAACAATCCCTGGTTTTACCACCCTAGGATAGAAGCCTTTCGAAAACATTGTGGGAAAAGGAGAAAATGCTGGTAAGCAGCACTTTCTCCTTTTCCTACAATTTTTTTTACCATACTAGAAACAAATTCAGTTTTTGAGTGACGTTTATTTTGTCGTCTGCAAGTGCTTTTAATTTGGATCAGTCTAAAATTTTGTCGTTTGGTAAAGTGTTAGAGATAAACTACAAAAGTCTACCTCACAGCACCGGCATCCATGATAAACGCTTGGTCACAGGAAAAGAAGATCTGGATTTTTTTTATTGATTCTTTATAGACGACAAACCATTGAAGGCTCAATTGAAGGGAATTATCGTCAAAATGGGTAAGAAAACAGCGTGAAAAAGGGAAAAGGTGCTGCTAACTAGCATTTTCTCCTTTTCCAACAATGTTTTCTAAAACCGTATTCCTCAGAGTCGAAGGAAATGGATTTGGCCGACTAAAAGTCAAGACTGACTAGACAAGGCCGTGAAAGATTACTCACCATGGCAGCGGAAATCAAATTTCTGCTTGATTGTTTTTCTAATTCTAATTCCAGATTATAAAATCAATGCACTCATAATTGGAGTGCAACACGTGAAAAGGGTCATTCGGACGTTTGCGTAAAGTGTCGTCTCTGATCAGCTTGTGCAGTCCGCACAGGCTAATCCTAAACGACAATTTCCGATTTTATGTAATTCACTATTTTACGGAAGTCTACTGTAGCACAAAATCTAATGTAGTCGTAAAGTGCCGTCCCGGATTAGCCTGCGCGGACTGCGCAGGCTAATCCGGGACGACACTTTACGCAAATGTCCGAATGCACCTTTTCGCGTGTTGCACTCCATATAAGGATAGTCCATGGATGCGAATAAATTGAAATAACAATAGCCTACGAGGGCATATTTGATCCTAAGAAACAGTTGTACTTTCAATGTAATAATACTGTCGAATGTGGAATAAACAGCCTTGATAAATGTAAAAACCAAAATCGAAGAAAAATACTGTAATCCGGTTATTGAGTCCGACCCAGTCAAGCCTGGTCCTGTTTGACTAGTTCCATTTCGGCTAAGTTCGATCCGGTTCATACCGGTGACTATAGAAACACCTCTCGGAGCCATATTGTCATACTTAACAATCACGATTTCTAGCAGAGAAAAAATATGGAGCAATATTTGACGACAGTTTAGGTTAGTATTTTAACCCTTTACCAAATGACAAAATTCTAGACTAGTCCAAATAGAAAGCACTCGCAGATGACAAAATAAACGTAAGGCAAAAATTGAAATTTGTTTCCAGCAGGGTTGACAACATTGTGGAAAAAGGAGAAAATGCTGGTTACCAGCACTTTCTCCTTTTCCAACAATGTTTTCAAAAGGCTGCTATCTCAGGGTCGTAAAAACCATGTTTGGTTGGTAAAGAGTTAACATGACCCTGCGTCACTCTCAATGGTAATAGAGGAGGCTTCGCCAGTCAAAGGGGCATAACTGTGTCAAAAAGATTCAGAGGGTTATCTGGTTAATAATTCACAACACTAGCCCGAATCATGGGATTCAAACACGGAACCTTTTGATATGAGAGGTCACTGCTGTACCCTTTCACTACTCTCAGCCAACAAGAATACATACGAAAGATTTATGGCAAAAGAAGAAATTGCTTTCAAGAATATTACAGTTGTATTCATGTAGGAAGCCATTGTTAAAAAATTCCACATTAAATGACCCTGAGGAAGAGATCTTGAAAACTTTGTGGATAAAATATGAGAAAATGCTGGTAACGTCCATTTTCTACTTTTTCCACAATGCTTTCTACCCTTTAAAGGACAAATCCAGTTTATCATTTAACCCATTATCACACAATCCCTACTTTTGACGCCCCAGACAAAGAAGCCTTTTGAAAACACCGTAGGAAAAGGAGAAAATGCTGGTAACCAGCATTTTCTCCTTTTCCCACAGTGTTTTCTACCCTTTCCAGAACAAATTTCAACTTTTCAGTCACCTTTATTTTGTCGTCTGCAAATGCTTTCAATTTGAACCAGTCTAAAATTTTGTTGTGTGGTTAAGAGTTAAGCCACTCATATGTTGTCATTTACAGAAAAAAATAAAGAGTTTTTTGTTTTTTCAATTTTGTCACCGGGCAGAGAATTACACGTTGAGAATTCCATCAAAGACATCTCCAAAGTGAGAGCATTCATAGAGATCCAACCAAATGTGGTTTAACTCTTTACCACACGAGAAAATTTTAGACTGGTCCAATTTGAAAGCATTTGCAGACGGCAAAACAAAGGTGACTAAAATATAGAAATTTGTTCTGGGAAGTGTAGAAAACACTGTGGGAAAAGGAGAAAATGCTGGTTACCAGCATTTTCTCCTTTTCCTACAGTGTTTTCAAAAGGCTTCTTTCTCAGGGGCGTCAAAAGTAGGGATTGTGTGGTAATGGGTTAAACGACATAGTTGGCTCTGACAGGTTAAGAAAAAAACATTGTGGGAAAAGGAGAAAACCTTACTTGCCAAGAGGCTTCTTCCTTAGTGATCAAAACCCAGGTAAACTCTTTACCACATGAATCTGAGTTTTAACAACCTGTACGAAAATAGCCTTTGGAAAACTTTTTGGGAGAAGGAGGAAATGCTACATTGCCTCCTTTTCCCAGGGATTTTCTGTGCTCACATTCTAATACCACCATTTCTGCTGTATGTGTCATCTGCAGATGTTTGGAATTTGGACAAATGTGACTTTTTTTATTTGTTTGGTAAAGAGTTAACCCTTTACCAAACAATCCCTGGTTTTTAAGACCATGAGATAGAAGCCTTTTGAAAACATTAAGGAAAAAGGAGAAAATGCTGCTAACCAGCATTTCCTCCTTTTCCCACAATGTTTTCTACCCTGCTGGACACAAATTTCAATATTTGATTTACCTTTAATTTGTCGTCTGCAAGTGCTTTCAATTTGGAACAAGTCTAAAATTTTGATGTTTGGTAACGGGTCAAATGATGTTGATAATACATAACTTTAACCCTTTACTTCATCGATACTCGTTTCTACGCATTGCTTGTAGGAGCCTTCCGAAAACATTGTGGCAAAAGGTGAAATTGCTCGTGACGAGCAATTTCACCATTTGCCACAATGTTTTCTACACTATCAAAAGGTGTCATATACACATAAGAAATGGCTTCATCCTTCCTGTTATTTAGGGTCAATAAGAGATGCCATAGAAATGCTTTATGGAGTAAAGAATTAAAAGGATGCTTTCAAAATTGTCTGCAGCAGATTGGTTCCAGGATGAATTTAGTAAATGATCAAAGAAAACTTTAGTGACAAAAAATATTGCAAGAAACTGTTGCAATTAGTGGTAAACATAAAACCACTACATTCCAGCAAAAAAACACATACTTTATCAACGTTTTCCATCAATGGCTATTCTTTGAACATGGTATTTAAGAAGAAACTTTATATGGTACTGTAATTTAACTCTTTACCAAAACGACAAATTTATAGACTGGTCCAAATTGAAAGCATTTGCAGTTGACAAAATAAATGTGACTGAGAAGTTAAGATTTGCTATGGGAAGGGTAGAAAGCATTGTGGGAAAAGGAGAAAATGCTGGTAACCAGCATTTTCCCCTTTTCCTGCAATATTTTCATAAGGCTTCTACTACAGGGTCGTCGACAGTGGTCATTGTGTGGTAAAGGGTTAAATTACCATAGCTAAAGGAAGTATCAAACATCCTTAGTAAACAAATATTTGATTGCTAAATAAATTATACATGTACTAGGTCAATGCTCTATGAAAAGGGGCCTTACAGCATCTACAAAAAGTATAAACCCAGATCAGTCTGAGTAAGTCAACCTGGATAGAAAATTTTCGATATGTATAAATTTTCTGCATGTCAAAAGACTAGTCCACTACAAAACCCAGACCACTGTAGATCTGATTGGATTTTAAAGGCCTTCAGATTTTGGGATAAAAATTTTACAAAAATTCCATAAAATCATCCTTATACATGTACTCCCAAAGCCTTTTAATTTTCATTCATAAAACCCTGGTAGCCAAATGGTTTTTCGACGAGAGAAATTAGAGATTTACTACGGCCCAGGTCAGCACCAAAGGGAAACACTTTCTACTTTTTCATGAGCAGCTGGCACATTTTCATACTGGAAATGCACAAACAAAGCTTCAAACATAGCATCCGAAGAAGACATTATGAAAAACAATTACATGCATGTTATGTTCTGGAATTTAAGCGTCATTAGTCACATGCCAGTTACTTGACATTCCCACAAATTTTTTTTTTCTGGCGTGAAATCTAAAAAAAAATAACTTAGTTTAAACATTTATTTTACATCGATTGAGAAACAAATTCTTACAACTTATATTAATCTCTCTCGATTCTGCTTCCTGGGAACTACACCAGTACTCGTGCCGAATGTGTAGGCCAATGAAAAATCCCAAGTTAATACCCGCTCCCTGCTGACACTCTACCTCACGACCACGGACACTACACAAAAAAAACCTTTAAGTGGGTAAAAAATTGCGGGGGGGGGAATGTTTAATTTTAATATTTTAATGTTTCTTAATTATTTATGATTTGTATTGTTTTTCCTATAAATTTCAACTACATATATATTTTCTAATTTGGTTGTGAGATGTGAAAAACCTAAATACCCACCTTTAAGGATCCATAGTTATATGATTGTTTGCTTGGCATCATACATCCCACAGATCCATTAAACCCCTTTTTCCCAGAGCATGGCTCATTTAACCCTTTACCACACATGACAACTTTTGATAAGCCTGAGGTAGAAGCCTTTTGAAAACATTGTGGGGAAAAAGAGAAAATGCTGATAACCAGCATTTTCTCCTTTTCCCCACAAAGTTTTCTACCTTTCCTAAATCAAATTTTCATTTATCAATCACAATCTGCAAATGCTTTCAAATTGGACCAGCCTATAAATTTGTAATTTGGTAAAGATTTAGAACTATTTTTCTTTTAACCCTTTCCCAAACGGCACATTTTAGACTCTTTCAAACTGAAAGAGTTTAGAGACAACAATTTTAAATCTGATAAAAATGGTAGAAAGTTCTCCTAAAGGGTAGAAAACACTGTGGAAAAAGGAGAAATTGCTCGTTACGAGCAATTTCTCCTTTTCCCACAGTGTTTTCAAAAGACTTGTACTGCAGACACGTAAAAACAAGGGCTTGTTTGGGAAAGGGTTAACTCTTTACTAGATGACAAATGTTAACCTTGTCCAAATCCAAAGCATTTGCAGACATCAATTTAGGTGTGGTTCAAATAGTTCAATCTTGCTTTGACAGGGTAGAAAACATTGTGGAAAAAGGAGAAAATGCTTTTAACAGTATTTTCTCCTTTTCCCAAAATGTTTTCAAAAGGCTTTTTCTAGCCGGGATTGTTTGATAAAAGGTTAAGCAACATAATTGTGAATACTGCAAGTTAATGGCCGTTTTCAAAATAAAGTGAAGACAACGAAAATTCCCCAAATATCAGATCCCAAATCAGATTGCATAGATCTATTTCATGCAAGCGGATTTGCATCTTCACTGACCACAAAACCACTTAAAGTTGCTTTTAGTATTCAGGTGGTTGATAGCCCATCAAAAATGTCAATCAGCCACAAAGTTTTTTCAGAATCGTTCAGAAACAACTTTATAGTTCTTGTCTATTGAGTTTTTTTCAGTTAATACTACCAAGTCGTGGTTACTTTTCTCTTGCTGAGGCACTCTGTAATTGATTCCTTTACCAAACAGTCTATAGAGGATAATCAACTGGTTGTTTTTGATATGAAAAATATAACACGAGGATGCGAGTGTGCAGCACGAGTTTTTTTAACGCCTTACGACGCGTCCGAGTGAGATATTTTTCATATCAAAATAACCAGTTGATTATTCTATTTATTATATACCTTATTAACATCATTATTTGTAATTTTGCGTTTGAAAGTCGAAAAAAATGTAGTCGAAAAAAAAAAAAAGTAGTTCTCAAATTACGGCAGGAAGTGAAAGTTGATAATGTCACTAGTGATGATATCAAAATTTATTACACTGGAAAATTCCAGGATTTCACTGCTAGGTATATAATTAAACTTCTAATCACACTGAGGAGGTATACTTTTGAAAATGTTGTGGGGGAAAAAGGAAAAAAATGCTCTGATCCCAGCATTTTCTCCTTTTTCCATAATGTTTTGTTCCCTTTCAAAAACAAATTTATTCAATTCAGCTACATTTCAGTTTTTCTTTGCAGCTGATTTCAATTTGGCCAGCTCCTATGTACTTATTTATTTATTTTTTGTAACAAGCTAAGGATCCAAGATGCTTCTGGTAACATTGTGGGAACAACGGAAAATACTAATTGACGTTTTTTTTACATTTTCAAGACAATTTAACCCATTACAACACAATCCCTATTTTGACAACCCTGTGAAAGAAGCCTTTAGAAAACATTGTGGGAAAAGGAGAAAATGCTTGTAACCAGATTTTTCTCCTTTTCTTGCAATGTTTTCTACCCTTCACAAAACAAATTTCAAATTTTCAGTCACTTTTATTCTGTCGTCTGCAAATGTTTCAATTTGGACAAACCTAAAATTTTGTCCTTTGGTAATGAGTTATAACAATCCCCATTATGTTACCTACATTTAACATTTCATCTGCAAAGGCTTTCAATAAAATGAACCAGTCTCAAATTTTGTCAGGGGGTGAAGTATGTACATGTACCTGGAGTTTGTCTGCTTTGAATTTCCAGGTTGTGTCAGCCTGTGTAAGAACAAGAATAAAAAATTTGCATATTTAACCGTTTCACTTTGATCAGCAAATTCAGTCTCTTTTTTATAGAACAGTGTAGAATCATATCAGACTGATATTCATTTAAAACTGTTGGTAGAAAAAACTTTTATCAACTGCCCAGAATAAATTCACCTCTCCTATTTTTTGTGTGAAAGTATCGTAGTAATTTATGGCTTTCTGCAGGAGCTGCTCAGTTGGTCACACTTTGTGGTGTCCTTAAAGCAAGGCACTGTCTATGCTTAATACTGCTGAAACCAAAAAGGTCACTTGTAAATAAGCAATAACGATCAAATAACTAAAATATGGTATATTAGGCTACAACATTTTAGACTAGACCGAATTTAAAGTACTTGTATATGCATACAACAAATTAGATTAATTATGGTTCAAACTGTCTTTGATAGGGTAGAAAACATTGTGGGAAATGGAGAAAATGCTGGTTACCAGCATTTTCTCCTTGTCCCACAATGTTTTCAAAAGGATTGTTGAAATTCAGGATTTTGCAGTAGAGGGTTAAAGTCTTGCATGGCAGTATAGGGTAAAGTCTTGGATGCCCCATTTATACAAAAAAAAAATAACAAATGACATTTTCTTTTGACATTAAAGTTTTATTTATCCAACAAACCATACTGTTCACTTCAGTTACCATGATTTAGTGTAATAATCCATTCAAAGTTGTTTGTTTGTATTGGTATTTAACCCATTACCAAACGACACTATTTTAGACTGGTCCAAATTGAAAGCATTTGCAGACGACAAAATAAAAGTGACTGAAAATTTGAAATTTGTTTTGTGAAGGGTAGAAAACATTGTGGGAAAAGGAGAAAATGCTGATTACCAGCATTTTCTCCTTTTCCCACAATGTTTTCTGAAGGCTTCTTTCTCAGGGGCGTCAAAAGTAGGGATTGTGTGGTAATGGGTTAATGCCTTTTTAACCCTTTACCTCACAACAAGATTTTTAGACCTGTCGGAATTGAAAGCATTGCTGATGACAGTTTCAATTTAGGTCATATGAAATGATTTTTTTTTTGAAATGGAAGAAAACATTGTGGGAAAAGGAGAAAATGCTGGTAACCAGCATTTTCTCCTCTTCCCACAAGATTTACTAAAGCCTTCTCTTTCAGGGGTGTTAAAAGTCGTCATTGTGTGGTAAAGGGATAACAGCTTAGGTCATATTCTGGCAGTCAGCACACCTATTGATGTGTCTCCTGGCTTTTTCTCATCACTAGTGACACAACTTTTTTTCCAAGCCATTATTACATTCGAATCGATCTACACTTGATCTCTACAGTGTGCAAAATATCAATTTCTTTCATGAGTTTCAGTACATACTCATCCATTATAGTAACAAATATGCTTGATATGCAAGGCAGCAACAGACACATTGAAAAAAAAAATGTAGGAAAAGAAACCTTTCCAGCTGTAACAGGCAACTGCTCCTTTCTCCACATTTTTTCTTCAAAGTATTGAATGGGAATTTCCCATTCCATGAATTGATTAGTTTTGTTTAGGTTTATGGTAAGTCTAAAGCCTGACTGGTTAAAAAAGGATTGAGAAAAGGTTACACTCTGGTGTCTGATAAAGCAAAGGGAGGTAACAAATGCATATTCTCATCCGAGGCATGAATGTGTTTCTTCCCTATCATGCATGATGCTTCCAAGTGCCATTCACTAACATTTTGCAGATGATGTAGATCAAGATCAGACTGCACAGAATGTTCTGTTCGATCTTAGATCTACATAGTCTGATGAGGAGCTGCATTTGTCAAAAAATAAGTTTGAAAAAGAAACATTCAGATATTTTCCGGCAGCTTAAAAGTTTCATTTCACTTAACTCTTTACCAAACGACAAAATTTTAGGCTTGTCCAAATTGAAACAATTTGCAGATGCAAAAAAAAAAGTGACTGAAAATTTGAAATTTGTTTTGTGAAGGGTAGAAAACATTTTGGGAAAAAGGAGAAAATGCTGGGTACCAGCATTTTCTCCTTTTCCCACAATGTTTTCTAAAGACTTGTTTCTCAGGGCTATCAAAAGTAGGGAATATAATTTTGGTAATGGGTTAAACATGGCTTTTAAACTTTACAGCGGGTAGAATCTAGCTAGTTGTGTACACACAGATATACAAACAATATATGGTATATGATACACAGAATTGCAAAGGATTCAACATCAATTTAAACCAGAGACTGTAATTGTAATATCTAAGGATAGGCTCCAGGGAGAAAAATGCTTTTTTTTATCTGTCGTAATCTGTGCAATCGCCAGTGGCAACATTTAGCACAAAGATACAAGAATGATCATAGTCTCATAAAATAAAGATAAAATTGGTAAAAAATCTGAATGAAAACTCTTTAGCACCAACAAAAATGTAGATTTGTCCAAATTGAAAGCATTTGAAAACAACAATTAAAATAAAGTTCAAATGAATCAAATTGTCTTTGATAGTGAAGAAAACATTGTAGGAAAAGGAGAAAATGCTGGTCACCAGCGTTTTCTCCTTTTCCTGCAAAAGTTTTCATAGCATGTTTTCCCTTTGGATCGATTAAACATCGGATCATTTAGTAAAGAGTTCAGTTTATTAGGATAAGAGTTAAGCTTCGTGTAACTTCTTTGAATTTAACCATAGGAATGCCAATTTAACTCTTTACCACATAATCCCGACTTTTAACAACCTGTTGAAAGAAAGCATTTGAAAACATTGTGGGAAAAGGAGAAAATGCTGGTAACCAGCATTTCCTCCTTTTCCCACAATGTTTTTCACCCTATTCAATTTTCAATTTCTGATTCACATTTAATTTGTCATCTGCAAATGCCTTCAATTTGGACAAGTCCAAAATTTTGTAGTCAGGTAAAGAGTTAACCAATCTTACACTTTCAGTCAAGAAATAAGACCAAAATAATTGCAATTTTACAATTGTTCATGATCAGAACCAGCAGTATAGATCAAAGATCAGATTTCACAACTTGTGCTGTCAAATCATGCATTTGACCTTAGACGTTCTCTGGCTTGCAATAAAGGTAAATGTAGTTGTAAAAGGCACTTTAACCCTTTGCCACAACAACAATGAAAGCATCTGCAGACAACAAATCAAGGGTGGCTCAAATTCTATTTGAAAAGGAAAAGAAACATTGTGGAAAAAGGAGAAAATTCCGGTTACCAGCATTTCATCCTTTTCCCATTATGGTTTCAAAAGCTTTCTTCCTTAATCAAATTAAAACATAGGATTGTGAGCAGCAGAGTTAACCCTTAACCAAACAATATCCAGTTTTCACTGCCCTGAAAAAGATGGTTTTTGAAAACATCATGGGAAAAGGAGAAAATGCTGGTAACCAGCATTTTCTCCTTTTCTCACGATGTTTCCTATCCTCCCAGAACAAATTTTAATTTTTGAATCACATTAATTTTGTCTTCTATAAATGCTTCCAATTTGGACCAGTCCAAAATTTTGTTGTTTGGTAAAGAGTTACTTGTTTATACAATTATCAATTTAATTTATGGATAGTTTTCAAATCTTGGATGGCTTTAATCTCCCCATTTATCATTTTGTCCCACCATGAGAGAAGAAAGGTCTCAGAAATCATACTAAACCACGGAGTTAACAAACACGTCTCCTTATTCTTCTCCAGTAATTGTTTCAACTCTTCCTTATCGATATATGTGTAACTTTTCACTTCATTTCTGTTTGCGGCTACAGATACATCTGCCTTGATGAACAGTATATGATCTATCTCATTCTCACCAAATAGGCCGTCTTCTGGAATGTTTTCAGCTTGGTACTGTACCTTTGTTATAAACCTAAATGCATCTAATGGTATTTGATCCGGCGGTATTCCTAACTCGTGTCGCAGTTTGCGTTGAGCAGCTCTTTTGACGCCCATGAAATTCTTCTCCTCCGTTTCCAATGGGTATTTCGTCAGCGGGTGACTACAACATGAATTTGTATACAGACCAGGAAATGTTATTTTGGCATCTGATCGTTGCTGAAGGAGTAACTTTCCCTCTGGATTGAACAAGAACACACTAAAGGCTCTATGTAACATTCCGCTGTTTATATTTTCCAGTAAATGGCAATTCTTTTTACTTGTCATGCCTATAACTTCATCTTTTTCGTTTACAAGTAAACATGGTTCCTTCATATACTGAAGTTGTGTACTGTCGTACTCAGACACTGGTCCGTCGTGTATGTAATGTACAGGCCTACATACAGTAAATTGTTCCAACATCGGACAAGTTTTCAAAAGTCTATGTCTTTTAATCAAAGCAAACATGGCTTGAACTTTATCAGATGAAAACAAGCTTGAGTGTATTTGAAATTACTGCCCTTTGATGATAAATCTTCAAACAGAGAAACACCTCTTGATTTATGTTTATGTATATTTTTTATTCTGCAGTCTACCGTAAACTTTAACTTGCCTGATTTGATAAATTGATTCTGTCTTCCTTTATTGTAATTTTCATATGAAATATGCGAGTCAAAGCAAGACTAAACTAAATGTTTTTTCTGTGACTTTATCTTAACAAATACACTGAGCTTTGGAGGTCTTGATATTTTCCAGATTTCCTATAAAGCACATTCAAGCCCAGGCTCCAGTATCTCTGAATTGGCATAAAAATTACACCGTTATAATATCTATTCTGTTTCTCTGAATTTGAAACAAAAATCACTCTTTAAATTTCCACTCTTGTCTACACATAGGGCACAGCTGATGGACTTGTTGAGAGTTCAGCCACTTTACAATACAGTGAATATGGAAACAGTGGGAACACTCTCCCCAAACTAGAAAAGAATTAGAAAATAAGACATTATCAATCTTTACATGATAGAACAATTTTTCAAATATATTTAGCCATGCTCTGTGAAAAGACAGAATATTGCATCAGTACAAAGTATTCACAAGTGTGAGCCAGTGCAGTCCACACATGCTGGATCAAACTTGTTGCCAATGGTCCACTTTCTGCAAGGACCAGTTTACCTTATTCAGTTGTTAAACAAATTTTATAGATCAAGAATAGTGTAATGCCTTGCACTGTCTAATGCATCACTGAGATATGTTAAATCCTTACCACACAACCACGACTTTTGACGACCTTGAGAAACAATGCCTTTGAAAAAATTGTGGGAAAAGGAGAAAATGCTGGTAACCTTTCCAAATCAAATTTCAATTTTTGAGTCATGTTTATTTTGTCGTCTGCAAATGCTTTGAATTTGGACTAGTCCAAAATTTTGTTGTTTGGTACAGAGTTAAATCCCCTTTTGCCTAAGCATGGTCCATCAACCCTTTCCTAAACAATCCCTGGTTTTTACAACCATAAAAAAGAAGCCTTTTGAAAACATTGTGGGAAAAGGAGAAAATGCTGGTAACCAGCATTTTCTCCTTTTCTCACAATGTTTTCTACTATACCCAAAACAAATTTCAAATTTTCATTCACTTTTGTCGTCTGCAAATCCTGTCAATTTCGACAGGTCTAAAATTTTGTGGTTTGGTAAAGAGTTAAGTGAGACATACATGTACACGAATTTGCAGGTTAACGTCATAAACAGTGACAATAAATCATACATGGCTAAAATAATTAGATTTGCCTTTGGATTGGTAGAAAACAGGAGAAAAAGGAAATTTTCTCCTTTTCCTACAATGGTTTCCAGAAAGCTTCTTTATCAGGGATGTGAAAACCAGGGATGGTTCTGTAAAGAGTTAACCCATTACTACACAATCCCTACTTTTGATGACCCTGAGAAAGAAGCCTTTAGAAAACATTGTGGGAAAAGGAGAAAATGCTGGTTACCAGCATTTTTTCCTTTTCCCACAATGTTTTCTAAAGGCTTCTTTCTCAGGGGCGTCGAAAGCAGGGATTGTGTGGTAATGGGTTAAGAGGCTAACCACATTCATAGATGACTTTTCAGGTTTACGGTCAAAGTCTTATCCTCTGTGCAATTACCTAATCCAAATTACCAGCATTTTCTCTTCTTCCCCTAATGTTTTCCAAAAACTTATTTAATTGTTGATTACATTGTCAAAAAGCACCGACCTGTTGGTAAAGAATTAATCTGATGTCAGCAAATTAATGTGATAAATGTGAAACTTCCTCATCTAGTAAAGAGTTAACCCTTTACCAAACAATCCCTGGTTTTTATGACCCCGAGATATAAGCCTTTTGAAAACATTGTGGGAAAAGGAGAAAATGCTGGTTACTAGCAGTTTCTCCTTTTCTCACAATGTTTTCTACTTGCTAGAGACAAATTTCAAATTTTGATTTACATTCATTTTGTCGCCTACAAGTGCTTTCAATTTGGACAAGTCATAAGTTTTGTCGTTTGGTAAAGGGTTAACTCTTTACCAAACGACGAAATTTTGGGCTGGTCCAAATTGAAAGCATATGCAGACAACATAGTAAATGTAAATCAAAAACTGAATTTTTAGTTTGAGAGGGTAGAAAACATTGTGGGAAAAGGAGAAAATGCTGGTTACCGGCATTTTCTCCTTTTCCCACAATGTTTTCAAAAGCTTTTCTTCTAAGGGTGTTAAAAGTCGGGATTGTGTGGTAAAGAGTGAAACAAAGACTTTCACAGCTTGCTGAAATTTGTATTGATAATACTGAAAGTAAATCCTATACCTAGAGGGCAATCGTCTCCAGGCAACTTGCAGTCTGGGCAACAACCATCAAAAGCCATCCGACATATACCACAGTTTTCATCATTTGCTACCCATCTCCATGTGGCTACAGCAGTCCAACTGGAAAGGGAATGAAGGTCTTTTTTTTATTCACCATTCATAAACATCTTTATGGCAGTAAATTTTGGTACATATGATGCTGAATGTAACGGAACAAGTATGATAATCAGTAAGTTTGACTGAACATGGTTTGGAAACTGTATGAAATAAAGCTGACTAAACATGTGTAGGATACCTTGAATGAAAAGGAGAAAATGTTTTCAAAATCTATTTAACCTTTTACCACACGACAAGATTTTAGACATGCCTGTATTGAAAGCATTTGCTGATGACAGTGGCCCATAAGAAATTATTTT